>OY796852.1:15000-2415000 GCA_963680765.1 Agrochola lychnidis | reverse complement strand
CTTCATTAATTCCCGGGGGGTGTTGAATGTTGTTGTTCGAATCTCGAATGTTCTCATGAATGTCATTACGAGGAAAATTGCCCGTTCGCCCATTTTATTAAGAATTTATGGTTAAGCATAATCAGCCTATAATGTTCCCACTGCTGGGACATAGGCCTCCTAGGACTCTTCGAGAAAGAGTGGGCTGTGGGTCTAGTGCGAGTTGGTAGATGTCACATGTGTTCGAATTTTTGGTTCTAGGACATTCCGGTTTCCTCACAATGTTTTCCTTCACCGTTTTGAGAGCAGTGATGATGGAATTATTTACACAAAGTAAAGCGCCAGTTTGGGTTCGAACTAACGACCTACAACTCGTAAATCGGGGCCACCACTGTATTGATGTTCTCTCAATGTATTGATGTTCTTCTGAAATAACATGATTATTATAATTCATCAACATTTCATACCTACATTTCGTTACTTTCACAAAAAGTTTATTTAAAAAAAGATCTTTATTACTATGATTATCTAACATGATTTCTGTTTAAGAACAAAAATTATGAACTAAACAGAAGGTAGACACCTTTTGATTCAAGACCAATGCACAACACAGACTTTAAAAGAACCCTGACCAACAAACTCCAACCACAAACTTCTTCAAACATTACCGACTTGTCTTCAGAACTTGGGGCTCTTCATAACATCAATAGAGAAGTCCTATTCACGCTTAACATGTTTATCGGCGATTAAGAGCTCATCGCGGCCGATTCAGCCACAAACTGTTTGCCAAGTTCGCAAATTGAGGGTATTCATACATTGGAGGATGTTCGCTAGTGTGTAGACAGACTTAGTCTTAGATTGTTAGTGGTTGTGCATGTGTGTTGTGGATTATAAGAGAAGATACTGAGCTTAGTAATTGCATAGATTAATATACAGATAGGACACTCCGCATTTTAGGTATGAAGGTACAAGTAGTACGCGGCGGGCTCGACTTGTCGAATTCAGAAGTAACTTATTCAGAAGATTATAATGCTGGGGCCGTATCTGCGTCTATCGTGACGGTGCTTCGCACAGTGAAACGATACATGCAGATATGAACAACCATTATCGGTTATCGTCGCGATATGTCGGGCTGCGTAGCACTTATCGCCCGTGTGGCAGTACATAATAAGCGTGGCGCGTGGTCGGACTAGCGTTGGTCATTTTGACTGTTATTTCCGGACTACGTAGATGCTCTGTCGAAGTAATGGAGAGCCATCTTGGATTACATACATACATACATATACTCACGCCTTCTTCCCATGGGGGCAGACAGAACGCTCCTTTTGCCTCGTTTACGTTCATACATCTGGTCATACACGCACGCAGGTTGCGAGTACTACGCACCTGGCCTTTCTGAAGAACATCACCAATAAGGTCAGTATATGTCTTCCTAGGGCGTTCCCGACCGGCCTTCTTCCTCCATTCATCCTCTCAACATGCCCAAACCATCTCAGCATACCCTTTTCAATTTTTGTCACTACATCTTCTTCTAAATCACACCGCTGTCTTATCACATCATTCCTCAGCCTATCATTCATAGTCATCTTGGATTATTACACGATAATTCGTTAAAATAATGAAGCTGCTTATGTGACCACCGCTTTAATGCGATAACTTTTTAGCAAGCAAACATAAGAAGCTTCGGCGCACATTGCTTTGTCACGATAGGTGCAGATGTGGCCCCAGCATTAGAGTTTCGCGATAGAAAGAGAGGCAACTTCTAGGTGAATATAACAGAAGGTAATTAGCACTTTATTGTGCAAGAGTCGCTTTTTATTTACATGATTTTGCGGAGTGAACCATCTGTATTCAGCTGTGGTCATTATGTACTAGGAGTGTTTGTATTGAGGTAAACTCATCCATAATGATGATGGTGATGAAGATGATTATGAAATGGATGAAGATAAGATCTCAATTAAGTGTAATCCGAAGAAATATGAAAATTAGGAGTAAGCCAGTTTTGATTTTGCTGTCGATATAATTGTGTAAGTACGTGATTAAACTGACAGAAATACTGAATAAAATTTTACCTTTTATTAAATCAGAACACGACACAAACAGACTGATAAAACACGCTGAAAATACAAAGTAACCCTTTTCTATATCCCGCAATAGCCCTTCACTTCAGACACGTAATAAAAGTCATGAACTCAGCAGAAGATACTAAATAAAACATACAAATTCCCATATAAATTCAACCTCTGAAAATAGCTGGAACACAAGTAGATTTGACAATTTATTACACGTCATAACAGCATTAAGTGCTTCTCAGAAACAGTTATAACTCATTTAAATGGAAGATGGAAATAACATACGCTTTGAACGATTGTAACTATCTAATTAAAACATATGAGCATCTAGTTGAATTGAGTTTGGGTGTCCGTGGTTTGAATTTCGCGAAATTGTATGCTGTGTAAGTCATATTTATGTTGGGTCATATAATAGAGATTATGATAGACTTGAGAATCGTTCGGCAATCGCCTTCAACGATGAAAATATTGAAACATTAAAACAAAAAAGGATACGCCTTTTTTGTTTTATCATTTCAATATCTTGCTTACGTTGTTGTTAATAAGAACAAAGTAAAACAACACATCAATGTATCCTAATAAGTATAAACATGACACTTACAAGAAATTTTAAGTTTAATTTTGAGAAACAATATTGTCTCATTGTCTAGTTTTAATCGATTTCTTATAAAAGGAGGAGGTTCTCAATTCGTCAGTATTTTTTTTTTATACGATCATCGATATTTTAGTCAATAATATTTTTTTTATTTGGTAGAGAAAACTTGCGCGATTGTTTCAAACAAATTTTATTAACTTTGCATGCGTGGTTTTTGAGTTAGCCTCAGTAATAAGTATTTTTTTCCATTTAGGATATGGCGATGATGTTATAATAACTTCCTGTAACTGTTATTTACATGGTAAGTAGTAGTAAACATTTTAACAAAAAAAGTCGACTTTCAAAAAAGACACTACAAAGTGAAAAATTACTTTTTATGCTCTTTTAATTATGTAGTTATCATTGTAACTTCTTATTATCATCAAGCGTGTATATTCATATTTCCAAAAAAAAAAAATTTTTTATACATACCTATTAGGAACGATAAAGTATAATATTGGAGCGTCACTTTGAATAATAGAAGCGATTCCCAGGTGTTTTCTCCATATTATGATGTTTTTTATTAGACACAAAACACTGTTGAAGAAAGAAAGAAAACTACATTATTTGGGACAACCACAGAAAAACAAACAAGGAGCTTTTTAAAACTAACAAAATAATAACGACCTGTGCGATGCCAAAAAGGCTCGTAGCTCAGCATAGTGCTGCGATATTTATTGAAGCATTTTGCTATGAGTTCAACTGATTAAAAATGATACCCAGGTGTTTTCTATCAACAATTTCAGTCACAAATTCACAATATTTTTGTGAACACATCACATTCACATGATTGTGTTTATTGCTGAAAGTTTAGTATGGACCACGGGTACAAATATTTGGTTATGGGTATTGCATATCAAAGCATTTATCTTTGTACAATCCGAATTAATATTATTAACAGCTTTCCTTGTACGGTTACCCACAGTATTATATTTCGGCACCTTGATAAATTTTATTCTGAACAAAGAAATTTTAATCAAATAAGTTATATTGCAAAATTGCAGGAATCACCGCGGGGCATCACACTACTGCAAAGTGAAATTCCTTTTCAATTATAGTCAGCAAAAGCTCAATTTCAACCCTGATGGAAAGACATAAGGTTTATAATCGCTTGTTAACGAAGACCAATTACCTGGCCGGTCATTCGCTCACTGCTGCCAGTTTTCCAAGTAATATAGCAATCATTCATTCCTTTTGCTGTATGACATTCACGAGAGATTAATGTATTGCGCTTCTCATAACAAGTTAAAATATTAATTTTAACATTTGTCTTACATTTTCATGCTGGAAGAAGAATAATTAGATAATAAACTTAAATGCTTGAGATAACTATTCAGTTAAGGTAAATTCAGTCATCATTCCGGAGATTTTTAGCTAACATAATATAACACAACATCTCGTGCTGAGTGTGACGTCAGGTATGTCCAAAAGGATTTTCTGATTTAATTGTCATCACTCTGAGTAACTGGTTAAGGAGCTATAGGATCATTTAAAACCCGCCGTGCATGACGTTGATTCTAGATTAACCAGGTTGAATTTGAATTGTACAGGTCACAAAATCCTACATACAGGTTTTCCATACTGACAGCCTGAAGGATTTTATTAAATACATACAGTGTTCTATCCTATGTTTTTCCGTGGAAGACTGCTATGCCAAGAGACATAAATTCTATTTTTTAGATGACGCAAACGCAACGGAATTCTAGAGGAGAAAATTTGAACAGAGCACCTGCCATCCAATCTCTTCACCACCCTTGGTTGACTGGTAGAGAATGCCTAAGGCATTAAGTCCGCCTTTGTACCTTTTTGTGTGTGAAAAGTTTAAATAAATAATAAAATTTGAGAAAAAAACGTGTGGCACTCGGGGACTGCTGCGGTAAAGCTATTGCATAGCATTTGTAACCTCCATACTTACTATTTGTCAACGCTACACTTGGGATGATGACGTGATGACATAAAACACAAATTACGTTCCCATGACAACATCACGTTGTCATGGGAACCGTCATTACATGGTAGGCGGAGTGGGGGGTGCTAGGTTTTTTTCGTAACGGAATTTCTTGATTCGGTCGCCGCGCTCAAAGCCCGCGATAAAAGCTATGCAATAGCTTAAAATTTAACCATTCATTATTTAGGTTCAACCTTGAATGAAATAGGAGTGAGTCTTGTAAAAGAACTGTCACAAACAAATGAAGTATCATAATTAATTTCTCCTATCTCGACTGCAATATAAAAGATACATCTCCATACATTTATGGATAAGAATCTTGACGTCCAGATACCGATCGACGTTGTAAACAGAATACAGTCGTCACCGCCCATCCCGTGTTTATGTGTGTCGTAAAATATGATATAAATATCATCGTCGTGAATGATATTTTGATGTTAAGGGGAGGCTGTTTTTGGAAGCATTTTATTACTTAAATCTTCAGTAAAGTCTTCGTAAGTATTCGGTTTCTTATGGCTTTCGTCAAAAAAAGTTTAAAGTTAATTCTAGCGTGAATGTACTCATTATTCATTTTGGAATGCCACAGGGATGTATGATGGGGCCATCATTCTTCATAGTTTAACTAAGTGTATGAACAATTTGTCATCATCAACATGTTTAATTAAAGCCAATGCGAATATTATTAAACACACTGATGACACGATTAACATACACAGTGATGATATAGGACAAGTTTTTATTAATGTCTTCTTTTGGCATTCAGACCAGACACTGTCAAATTAAATTTATGCTTCCTCCAACTAACTAAATTAATTTAAAAAAAATCTTATAAAAATATAATTTATATTTTATTTCTCGTCTTACCTTTAACCTACTGATACCTGTATTAATCACGCAAACGAATACCTCATACGATCGAACACTTGTTGATCGTAATAAATCGTACGGCACCCGAGGGTTTAGTCGTAATAATAATTATGAATAAATTGCCTTTAATTGCTCCCTTGATATTTTAATTTGCTATGTGGCTCTGGCTACTTCTATGATAGAGTGAAATGCAAATCTATTTCAAATCGGAATCATGGTATTTTCTCTACGAATAGTTATGTAATAATAATAGCTGTCTGTGTTCAACGCTCGGTGTGGCAACACGCCTTGTTCAGGTTCGCGACAAGTCAATCGTCATCCTGATGATGCCTCGTTGAGAGATGAAACACGTGTCGATTTCTTTCAGGAGTTTTTTATGGCTCTTTAGAAATAGCTAAACGGAACAGGTTACTAAATTAATTCACGTCTATTGTATTTTATAATGGATTTCCGCAAGGTCACGCCTGAATCAATTAACTATAATAGATGTCATAATTTTTCACATTGCATTCCTTATGAATGTTGCACTTGCGCCACACTTTCATGGTGGCAATCGTTTGTACTGTTGCGTTGAAATCGAGACAAAAAAAACAGTGGCACTCCGGGAGTGCCGACAGAAGTGAAAACTTGAAAAAAATCGGCACCGCGGTAATCAACGTGTTGATGTCTTTTACTCCACGCACCGACGCGTTGATGTCTTTTTAATGGTTAAAAGCTGGTGTTGTCACAGTGTCGCGAAATCAGTTGTTTAGTCCCATCTCAAAAATGCCCAACGCGCCTAAAGAAGTTTTCACATCAAATATTTAATCTAAAAAAGATACAAGAAATAATTAGATCATTAGTAAAAGTAGTCGGAGTACCATCTAATTTGATATTTCCTATACAATATCCAATTACAGTTGAAAAAGTCGTGATTGTCAAAATAAATGATCATGATCACTAATGATTAGCTGATCGTTACACTAGAGGTGTTATTAAAAAGAGATTGTATGATAAAAAGTGTACGTACAACTGGTTTAGATGTTAAGTAAGTAGTTCTGTAGGTATTAATTACAAATAAGACGAAATTAGAATATAAATACAAACGAATGTTTTTGCTACTTGATACTGTATGAACAGTTACTACTTAAATTAAAAGAAGTTTTATGTGTGTTGATGCGGAGCAAGTACTTGTAGCAGAGAGTCATTCGACGGAAAATATTGACAAAGAAAATAAATTTCATCTACACATTGTTAAAAATACGTGATTAGAAAAAGAATAAAATGATTTTCGAAGGACTTGGCAAATGGATAATATGGCAATATCACTTACGAATCATTTGATTTTCTTTGATGATAATTGTTTTTAGGGTTCCGTACCTCAAAAGGAAAAAAACGGAACCCTTATAGGATCACTCGTGTGTCTGTCTGTCCGTCTGTCACAGCCAATTTGCTCCGAAGTAAGACCGATAGATTAAGTTAAAATTTAGCACACATATGTATTTCTGTGACCCAAACACGAAAGTGTAACGTATTTTATTTTTTTATATTCTTTTGGAAGGCGAACAAGAAAATTTTAAAAAAAGTTTTGCGAACAGTACCGTGTGACAAATCAAATGAAAGGGCTTGTTGCGAGGATTTTAAACATATTTTTATATAATTTGAAAATAAAACTTTTAAAGATATTTAAGAAATTCGATGAAAATTGACTGTTCCCATCTCCGAAACTACTGGACCTAAAATTTTGAAAAAATACATAGTATGGCTCTTTACCCATAGATTACAGGAAAACCTCTGAGAAGTTCATGGTCTTAACATAGTAAATCTCTCAATATTGTGCGTACAAACTTACATTTGCAGTTGGAATGTATGGGAGAGCATATTTTATATTTCTGAAAGTAGGTTTATACAAAACTTTTAGGAAGTCAATAATATTTTAAAAACTGGATAGAGATGAGGTCGATGGTTGCTTCCTTAGAGTCTGGAAACAAAAGTCTTCCATGTATTTTTTTGGGCGTAGATAGCTGCGCTACAGTATTTTACTTTTGCAGCTATCTTCTTGTCTTTTATTTAGTTATACCTTAATTGTTCCTAATAAACTTTTTACAAACTTTTCTGAGAAGAAACACTGAAATAAACTCAAAGGTCACCTTAAAAGAACAATCGAATAAAAAGTAATTAAACCTCTGAGATTCAAAACAGTAAATAATAGGTATTCATGTTTATGAGAAAATACTCTAGGTAATAGTGGGAGACGCATCATTTTGTAAACCCCAAATTGGCTATACATAACTCAACTACATAAGGCTTGTTAACGCAGAGATATGTAACTGTATGCAAATAGTTTTAACCCCTGAATACATTAGCTAAAGCCGGAATGATTAATTGTAAATGAGTTACGACTTGCGTACAATTTCGTACTGTATGTGCATATCATTATTACTCGAGCTTATATTAGTCGAGCCTTCTAAGTATCTGGGAAAGTTAGAAAACCTTTTTGTCTAGTCTAGTCTATGTAAATGAACACTGTTCCTAAAATTATAAAGCCGCATAAATTAACTCAAGTTTGAATAAAAACCACGTTGTACTTTTTTTTGTGAAAATGAGGTTGACTTTTAGAAAATCTGCGTGTTTGGTTCTATTCAACTAATTATTATTTTTAACCGACTTCCAAAAAGGAGGAGGTTATATGTTCGTCGCGTATGTTTTTTTTTATTTTTATGTATGTCCACCGATTTCTCCGTCAATTGTGGACCGATTTTGAAAATTCTTTTTTTGTTTGAAAGGGTGTGCTCTCGAATTGGTCCCATATAAATTTAATTAACTTTGCTTGGATAGTTTTTGAGTTAGCTACAAAATACGTTATTTTTTCCCACTTAGTATGTAGATGATATGTTAAGTTTCTGTCATTGGTAGTAGATAGTGGTATTCGAATGTGTGTGGGGTAGGTCCCACAACTAACAAGTGAAAAATATTTTTTTTTACAAAAAAAAAAACAACCGACCTCCAAAAAAAAAATTACTTTAATTTCGGAAGTTGGTGGCAAAAAACGAAAATACAAAATCCAAGACACCGACTTCCGAAATTAAAGTTATTTTTCACTTTGCAGTGTTTTTTTTGGAGGTCGGTTGTTTTTTTTTTTTTGTAAAAAGTTTTTGCCAGTAAAAACGGCAGCGACTTACGAAATGTAGGCTGTAGGTTCGAACCCAGGCACTTTGTGCAAATTATATCATCACCACTGCTCTCAAAACGGTGAACGAAAACATTGTGAGGAAACCGGCATGTCCTTGAACTAAAAATTCGAAGACAAGTGACGTCCACCAACCCGCACTGGGCCCGCGTGGTGGATTACGGGCCACTCCCTCTCACATAGAGGAGGCCTGTGTCCCAGCAGTGGGAACATTATAGGCTGATTATGTTACTCCATCTACTTCCATCAGTTTTTTTTTTTTCAAGTGAAGTTCACTCATTTTTTTATAAAAACTTTCACTCCGGACGACTGCTACGTTTTATATTTACCTACTTATCTTGGAGGAAGAAGACCTCGAATAAAATAACATTGCTAGAATTAAAATACCATCATAGACTTTGATCAAAATGCAATAAAACTCCGAAAAACTCCTGAAGAGCGATCGATTTCATTAAAAATTAACGTTATTCGTTGCAACCCCTTGTTTTCTTAAGGAAATTGGCATGATCCCCTGTTAGGGACGCATTGGGTTAACTTTCTTAGAACAACTACATAATAGATGATGTTGCCTAATGCATGGGAAATAATTTATAAGTGGATTGTGTGTCTTTAAATTAATTCTATAACGGGGGAGGTAGAGAAAAACTCCTGGCTGTAGTTTTCAATACGAATTATATTTATAGAAGTTCAAGCATTTCCTTATATATCTTTTCACTTGGGAAAAAAACAAATATTTAGTTAGATTTATTTGTCTACTAACGGACGTCTCGCGATTTCACCCGCATAGTTCCCGTTCCCGTGGGAGTACGGGGATAAAATATAACTTATGTTATTCGCTGATAATGTAGCTATCCATTGCTGAAAGAATTTTTCAAATAAGTTCAGTAGTTTTTAAGTTTATTCGTTACATACAAAAATACAAATCTTTCCTCTTTTTAATATTATTATAGTATTAGTATAGATTTCGTTTTCATGAAAACTGAAAATGAAATACACTGAAAAATACAAAAATAATGGCATCTACTTTCAGTATTAAGTTTTTCAAATGTGATATACCGACTTGAGTAGTACCTACCTAATTCTAGGAAAGAATGAGAAAAGCCAAGAAGAAAAAGAAAGTTGTAAAAAATTAAATACTCTATAGAAAATATTTATAATGTATATTTGAAACTTTTCTTTCTGAAACGTGCATCGGAAATACCATCCCCTCTATTTTTCTAAACACGTCGCCGTAATAAAATGATGTATTATTAAATTCTATACGTTTGATGTTCTTGAATAAACACGATCTTGTTTGACGATTTTATTTTGTATAGGTACTTATGTTTCTCTTTAGATTTTTCTTTTCTATCTATTTTTGTAAAGAATGTTCCAGACAGGCGTCAGAAAATTGCTTTTAGTTAGATATTGTAATTAAACAAATTATTGGAACGAAGTTCTTTAACGCGGCTTGTAAACTTTCAGAAATCGTCACGCTAAAAAGTATTAATACTTGCGACTGTCTTCTAATTCAAAAAAAGAAAGAGAGAGAGAGAGAGAACGCCGGCAGAAACAAAATAAAAGAAAAGAGTAAAGTGATTACAGTGTCGTGGGATAAAATTGTACACATCGGCCCGAGTACACACGGCTACACATCAAGCTATACATTTCCAGTATAAACTAACCTCGCATTGTAAGGAAATTCTATGCAATGCAAGATCAGTATAAACTGGAAATATATAGCTTGATGTGTAGCCGTGTGTACACTGCATGCCGGAGAAAGAGAGAAAGTGTGAAAGTGGTCAAAATGAAAACCCAAGATAGCGGCTCCAAAAATTTTCAAATTTTTCATCCGGGTATCGTTTTCATGGTTTTCGAGGGTGTTAAAGCCGATAGTGAGGTCAAAATGTAAGTCCAAGATGGCGGCTCCGAAAATTTTCAAATTTTTCGTACGGGTATCGGTTTCATGGTTTTCGAGGGTGTTGAAGCCGATAGTGAGGTCGAAATGTAAATCCAAGATGGCGACTGCGAAAGTTTTGGTTTAAATCATACGTGAGAAAGAACTTCGTTCCTGACGGGGGTACCCCGACCGTACACGTTTTTATTCATACCGATTTGAGAATTAGGTAAGATGCATGATTTGATAAACTTCATAACCATCTTCTACTAAAAGTTTTAAAGGTTTATGAAGTTTAGTTTAGTGTTGTACTAACCAAAGGAAAACTGAAGGCAACTCATCAAACTCAAACTCAAAGCATTTATTTAAATTAAACCATTTACAGGCACTTTTGAATTGTCGGTGAGTCAGAAATATGAAGCTAGTTGCCCATTCCAAAGCGTAGTAAGTAACATAGGGAGAAGAACGGGCAAGAAACTCCACGGACACTCTGTTAAATAAAAAATTGTTACAAAATATTTGTCATCTTCAAGAAACTTAACAGGGACTGAACAATTTGCTTTCAACAAATGTGATACCTATGTTGGGCTATCTTATACCTACTATACGCCCATTGTAAAACATATTTTTCACTAAAATCAAGAAGCAGCAAAAAGTTTTAGAACGTCGTACTTAAATATAATTGCGTTTGCAATTTCGTTATAAAAAGCAATACTTACTTCAATAAAAATACATGAATTTGTTTTTTTATCATCGAGGAGGAGCTCGTGGCTAATTAATAACAGCCGCATGGGTCGATTCATCAGGTTAAGCTACGCTTACCGGGGTTGGTCCATGGATGGGTGACCATTTCTACATACCGAGATACCTACGTGCCTCGGAAAGCACGTTGAGCCGTTGGTCCCGGCTGTCATTCGTGGATCTTTGACAGCCGTTACGGGTCGTCAAAAGCCCGAAAGTCTGACAACCAGTCTTATCCAGTTACTGGGTTGTGGAGGTCAGATAGGCAGTCGCTCCATCACTCCATGTGAAATACTGGTATTCAGCTGCATCCGGTTAGACTAGAAACCGACCCCAACATATGTAGTTGAGAAAAGGCTAGGTAGATTGATTGTTTTTCATCATCCTCATCACCCAAAACCCGACTCCACTGCTGGGCATAAGCCTTTCTTTTCTTGTACCAATCTCCACGCTCCTGTGCCAGCCTGATCCAGCTTCTTCCCGTGATGATAACAATGTCATCTGCCCATGACACTTCGTTTTCCAGTCCTTGGACGCCACTCAGTCACTGCCTTACTCCACCGGTCATCAATTTGTTCTTGGTCATAGCCATTCTCTGTGGTATGTACCTAGCCAAACACAGCAAGCCTGTATTATACAAACCAGATCATGTGTGACCCATATATTTAAAACTTTTCAAATAAAATCGGACACAACACTCGCCACTATAAATACTATCTTACCCATTAGAGACGCATTAAGTATTTAAAAGGGTATCCCAAACGTAAGGAATGAATGAACCTTTTATTAAGTCACTCGTATTTTGACTTGACATTTTATAAGGAAGAATAAATATTATTACTTTTCTAGCTACAAGGTATCTTAATTATGCGTTTATTAAGCTATTGCATAGCGTTTATCGCGGGCTTTGAGCGCGGCGACCGAATCTAGAAATTCCGTAACGTAACGAAAATAAAACCTTTAATAATTATATATATTATAATATATATATTATAATATATATTATAATTATAGGCCTGTGTACGATTTTTGATGCTTTCCACTTCCAAAAAACTAATATAAAATTTTAAATTCTAACCGGCACTTTTTAGATTAAACTTTAGTGTCCACAAAGTTTTAACTTGGAAAACAATGCACTAAAGTCTAGTGTTCAAAGTTTACAGCTAACTTGGCACGTAGACCCAGTTGGCTGGGGAAAACACTTCTGGGAGGGAGAATTTGCCAAACGACATTGTGAATGGTGCATACGAGTCGGTTAGAAGTAGGACCAACCAGTGGTAGGAGCACCGATTTTAATTGATAAACGGTTTGTTTTCGAGGTACAACAGAAACATACTGCTAATTACTGGAAGAACGTAGTTTCTAATATCTACTAATATAGTTTTTTAAGTCAGATGCAATACTAACACCCTATGGGCCTTGATGCCTGACAATATTTTATTTTTATTTTTAAGCTATTGCATAGCTTTTATCGCGGGCTTTGAGCGCGGCAACCGAATCAAGAAATTCCGTAACGAAAATAAAACCATAACGAAAATAAAACCTAACACCCCCACTCCGCCTACCATGTAATGACGGTTCCCATGACAACGTGATGTTGTCATGGGAACGTAATTTTCGTTTTATGTCATCACGTCATCATCCCAAGTGTAGCGTTGACAAATAGGAAGTATGGAGGTTACAAATGCTATGCAATAGCTTTACTGCGGCAGTCCCCGAGTGCCACACGTTTTTTATTTTTTTTATTATATTTTCGGATTGCAGGGCAAAAGTCGAGAAGGAACAACTCTAACACTAGAGGGCCAAGTGGCAATCGTTTTCAAAGCGTTTCGAATTAATTCTACAACGATTTTCAACTGGATTCAAATAAGCTTTTTAGGAGCTTATTCAATACATTTTTGACATTTCCGTCATCTTTATCGCTGGTAGAATGTCACATTGTCTAGGCCCTCAGCTTTTCTTACTCGTTCTAATGATGACTACGCCATATTGTGGTATTTATTATTGAAATACTTCCAAATAATTATGATACTGCGCCTATCATTTTCAATATATCTGATATCGCTTTTCTGCGTCAATGAGATGTCAATTTCCTTGCATATTAAGTGAATTAAGACGCAGATATATGTCTGTGACCTTGAGTGGTTAGCTTGCGTGTTCTGTGCTGAGCTCACGCAACGCGTCGTACGTCCAGCGAGTAATAGGTCTCGCCCATCACGGAACGCTTTCCCAAATTAGAAGCATTATTAATTTATTATACATAAAACAAAAGGTATTTGAATAAAACACGTATACTAAAAGATCAATAATTAAATTATCTTAAAAATGGTGAAGGTTTCAGAAAAATACGCTTAATAGATTTTGCGTGATTCTAACGCAATTTCACTTATATAAACACAATATAAAATATTTCTATATTAATTTATTAAAAAATAGCTCTAATTTAACATATTTTTTTTTCAAATCATTAACACTACTCGTTTAGACGTGATCTTCAGTATAAAATCAATAAAAAATCGGTTATCGTCGCCTTAAGTAACCAGCACCGAAATTGCGCACCTAACACACTGTCTATCACAATCCGAAGAATTTTTAGGAAATTCCTGATCAATAAATCTGCCTAGCCTTTTCCCAACTATATTGGGGTCGGCTTCCAGTCTAACCGGATGCAGCTGAATACCAGTATTTTACATGGAGCGACTGCCTATCTGACCTCCATAACCCAGTAACTGGGTAATACGATACCCTTGGTAAGACTGGTTGTCAGACTTTCGGGCTTCTGACGACCCGTAACGACTGTCAAAGATCCACGAATGACAGCCGGGACCAACGGCTTAACGTGCTTTCCGAGGCACGGAGGAGTCTCGGTATGTAGAAATGGTCACCCATCCACTGACCAACCCCGGCAAGCGTAGCTGAACCTGACAGATCGATCCGAGCAGCTGTTAGTATTTAGCCACGAGCTCCTCCTAGGAAATTCCTGATCAATTGCTAAAAAAAAAATTAGAAGAATTCGTTTGCTCGACAACATAAATAACACAATGACTGTTGTTGAATTGTCAAAATGAATGGCATTGCCATACAAGTGTGATACGCATTACACCGCTATAAAAACTCAGTTTCTACGTGTACAGTCATTTTCTAGGGACATACTCATGGGATAGTTTCAAAACCACGAAGGAATCTTGTTGTAGTTGCAGTGGCTAACTCATTCAATAAAACAACATTATTCTAAAAGTAAGTACTTGACTGTGTACAAAAAACATGGCGACTCTAAACATTAATAAAAAAGAAAACAAACAAAATCGTTCGCTTCACACCACTGTCACATCACTTTGACCGTTACCATCTCACAAACATTTACATACTTTCATAACCAATCTTATTTTTTAAGAGATAGAGTACAGTTTACTGTGGGCCAAAGGTCATAATCTTGGCGAAATAAACAGACAACTTAATGTCACGCTGTCATTCACGGATTATGCAAAGTAGCCAAGTTATTTTTTTTTCTATTACCATAATACGCGTGGCAGAATGTTTGATGTAATGAAGCAACGTGGGAAAGGCTAACAGGGGCCTTTACAGCTCTATGTCTATAAAAACATAAGGCAAAGGATTGTAGGCTGTATGTGGAAAAGAATAAGGTTGGAAGTGGCTGAATTTGGAACTAATATGCGGGCATATTTGTCCGTTTGTTCTAAACCAAATTATCAAATTTCAGAGATATCACGTTTCTGCTACCGGCCCCTTTTTGTTCTAATGTAGGTAGTAATTGATTTCTAGTTCACATCAATTGTTAGTACACTTAGTGGGTGCTGTAACGAACCTGTTTTCGGGTGAGGTCGGCAATTGTCGGCTTCCCTCGGACGTCAAATTATCATAAATTTTGTAATACAGGATGTTAAGTATGGACGTACTTGGTTTGTTAGTACACAAATGATAAATTGACGCTCATTTAATCGGTAAAGTAAAAGTTTTTGTTTTTGATTCACGTGAAATATTATGATGCTACTAAGGCGCAGCTTTCTCATAATTAGGAAGTTTACATTCAGTGAATATTCAAAACGAAATTTTCTAGTTTATTAGACCGTACAGTAAACTTTTTGTTCCTAACAGAATAATATTCTGTAACATGAATAATATGACATATAATGTCATTTTATGTGTATGACATTATTATGTCATAATATGACATATTATGTACCTGGGCGACCTGACTGCTCTGGTGAAAATAGAGAATGCTCATTTAATAGTATAGAAAAGTTTATACTATTTCATATTGCCATGATAGTAGATACTACTAATTCAATGCCGCCATGTCATTATTCTAATGTCATTATTCATTATCTTGTTCTAAACTTTGGGTTACCGAGCTCTGCTCAGGTGAAAATATAGAGAAAACGAATTTTCCCAGATATGAGACCTAGCTAGATCGATATTTCGCCCCCGAAAATCCTATTGCAATTTTCATCGAAATCATTACAGCCGATTTCGAGAACGTGAGTACAAATATATATACAAATATAGCTCGTTTAATAGTACAGGATAGGATAGGATTTATTAACTGTGAGTTACGCAGTATTGAGCGTAGTATTTGAATTAGTACTTATAGTTTACAATTAGTGCCATTATGTCAAGTCTGACTATGCAAGAGTTCAGGATTTACCTACATCATTGTGTTGCTTTGTGACGTATGTTTGACGATAGAATCACATTTATGTAAATATAAAATGACAGCTGTCAAAAAAAAAACAAGTGCGTCTATATTATGAGGGTTTTACAATGTTTTATTTATTTCTTCTTCTTCTTCTTCGTATCGCTCTTGACAGAGCGGTCGTGGTCACAATAAACTATGTCCAATCGCAGGTGTAGTCGTTGCCCGCCTCACGATCTCCCTCCATCTGGTTCTGTTACATGACAGTCTAGCGCATTCATTAACAGGGCCTCCAACCGCGGATTTTATTTGGTCGGTTTTATTTATTTATATGCAAACATATGCTAAATGGTACAGATATAACCAAATATGTTCTATCTACATAATTATATCTTAACAATCTATAGGACGTTGTTTAGCTTTGTCTGTCTTAGAAGAAGGGGGGACAGACATACCACAAAAAAAAATATAGCCTGTATATTGTTAAAAACCAGGTTGAATAATTAGCAACTACTCACAAATTGTATTTTTTTAGCTTTAAATCTACCCCCGATCCATTTAAGCTCATAAAAACAAAAGAAAACCTCATTCATTTCCAAAACCCACAAATCAGTGTAAGTTCCGCTTCATCCTGTCACTTTGAAATTCGGAAATACTCGTATCACTTCGTGTAAACTCGGGTTATTTGAATGCGCAGGAGTGGCGCATGTCTGGTGCCAATTATAACAGCCGACTGACAAATGTGGATGACGTGGTGTACTGGTAAACACGGAATAAGTTCGAATTTATTCATTTATGGAAAACAAAAGACTCTTATGGAACAAAAATACAATAAGTCTTGTCCCAAGAAATGATACCCGGACTCTACAGTACTTAAGAATGAATAAAGTGTATATTAGCTGATGTTGGAAAATGATTTAAAATGGCACCTTTTATTAACCGACTTCCAAAAAGGAGGAGATTCTACGTTCGTCTGTAGGTTTTTTTTAGTCATGTCCATCGATATTTTCGTCAATAATTTGTAGGCGGATTTTGAAAATTCTTTCTTCATTTGGTAAAGAAAGCTTGCGCAGTGGTCCCTTAATTTTTTTATTAACTTTGCTTCGGTTTTTTTTTGAGTTAGCTTCAATAATACATATTTTTCGCACTTAGTCTATGTGGATGATGTTGTAATAACTTTCTGTCATTGCTATTTACATTACAGGTAGTGGTATTCGAATTTGTGTAGAGTAGGTACACCACAACTAAAAAGTAAATGTCGGTGGCAAAAAACTAAAATACTAAACCAATGACACCGACTTCAGAAATTAAATTTATTTTTCAAGTCGGTTTTTTTTTGTAAAAGTTTTTAATCATGCAATTTAACACAGCAACGCGAAGGGACTTAAAACATATTTATTATAACCAATACTTAATGGAAATTGAAAAACATTAGCCACATATTCTGTAAATGAATCATCTGCACCCCTTTAAAAATAGCAAGTCTTGACCGACACGCTGTAAAATTCATTTGTGATGACAAACATCAAAGTATTTTCCTCTCAAATGTACCAGCATGCTACGCTTACTTTGACTAATGTGCTGCACTGTACCAGCTCAAACCAACAGACGGCACGCGACATTTAAGTTTAATTTAACATACCTAAGAACACGGATGTCTTAATGAGTAACTCCAAGATTTTATTTACTTAGGACCGGAGTATTGGGAATTTATTAACTTCAAAGACTGGTAGTAAATTATATTCTGTGCTTTTTAATGAATTATTATGCAAAAGCTAAGAAAAATATGTCATAAATTGAAATAAAAGATGGATATAAAATTTGAGATTGAATTTCGTGGAGATAAATCAAACGCTCTCTATTGCATTATGATATGTCCCTATCTAGTTTCATTATAGTAATATTGGATTGTAATAATTTATTTCATAAATAATTGGTTTAGTGTTTGGAGTTGACTATCACGCAGGCAGAATCATCGTTACCTACCAATTTTTTCACCTTTTCCTCTACCGGACAAAAATATCCCTAATGTTCTCGCTTACTTCATTGAAATGAAATGAAATTGTTTATTCTGTAAATAGGATATCGGAATCACTTTTACACGTCATATAAAAAAATATTAAAAATAAGCTAGACGAGTTCGGCGTTTCCTACCTGACTACTCTGAGAAGAAAGGCCGAAACAAACTCAGAGGTCGCAGTCTCTTTTAAAGTCCAGACATAATCTTGGTCAGGCCATATGAGGACCATGTAGATTTGTGTCTGAAAAGGTCTTTTGAAGAAAGAACCACACAGATTTGAGTGGACCTGTCCAGTCAGTGCAAGCATTGACTCCTAGTAGCTCATTTGATTCCTATTTTTACCCGACTACGGCAAAGCCAAAAGGAAGGGTTATGATTTTAGCAGTCTATGTATGTATGTTTGTATGTTTGTATGTATGTATGTATGTATGTTTGTTTTTACGTGTGTTCCACCGTAGCGCCTAAACTACTAAACCGATTTTGATGAATGAGGTATCAATAGATTTGTAATAATGGTCCGGGTGACATAGGCTATATAATTTTTCCCTAAATTTAATTTGGTGGACTTTACACGTAAATTTCTAACCTCGAAAAAAATTAAAATGGGATGATCATGACATGTTTGGTATCAAAAGAAAGGTTTTGACGAGCACATTACAAATATGTATATAATATTATATTTTCAAAGTAAACAAATATGTTTAAATCGTTAAAACAAGCAAAAGTGAGACTGCGCTACGTAGTATCGCAAGATGTTACCAACGTGCAGTTAATCAAATCTTAATAAGTAGTACCGATTTGTAATTCCACTCTTATGAAGAAAAAGAAGTACAACGAAATATTTATATTTTGGATTTCTTCGAAGCTCGATATCGTTATATGGTGTTGGCGTCGAAATAAATCGCTCTATGGTTTCGTTCAAAGCACTATACACTGCTATCGGAATTTAAAATAGGTTAATTACTGAACTATTGTATTACTCTACTCTTATTTACGTTTATCAAGTGTAAAAACGGAAAAGTATAAAATAAAAAAAATATAGTTTAAAAAACTGTAACCCGACTACGGGAAAATAAAAATGATCTAAAAAGTACGAAACAAGCAAATATTTCAGACAGAAATCAAGACATAGGTACAAAAATGGTCAAGGTAAAGCCGTCGTCGCATGCCATTATAATTTTATAGGTGTTCTTGACACCAACATGGTATACAGGCATGCGACGACGGCTTTACCTTGACCATTTTTGTACCTATGTCTTGATTTCTGTCTGAAATATTTGCTTGTTTCGTACTTTTTAGATCATTTTTATTTTCCCGTAGTCGGGTTACAGTTTTTTAAACTATATTTTTTATTCTTTGTGAACCCAAATTCTATTCATCCAAGTCTTTGATTTCTCACTTACCTACTATGGAATTTAACAAAGCTTTATTAGTTACTTTTTCCTCATCATCAAATAAACATAACACCCAACTCCAACAATTCTACAAAGAGGATTTTTTCTCACAACTTTGATAGTCATAAAATTATAACAAGTCCGCGACAATCTGTTCCAATTATTTTTTTATTCTTCTCAAGAACGTTTTTGTGTAATTTTTTTAATTAAGTTCAATTAAAATCGTATTATTCAGTTTCTCGTTGGAGGGAGTTTTGTTAAAAACTTTTTCCTCCGATTTCTTTTTGCTAATTAAAACAGAGTTTGAAAAATTTGAATTCTTTGCTCGGATTGCTCTGGGGGTGACTATTGCAGACTTGTTGTTGACAAGCTGTTTTTTATTGTATTTTAATGTGCTTAGCGTATTCTGCGGTTCTTTGCTTTGTTTAATTCGACTTCAGTAACAAAATGTATACTATTCTGCTTTGGTAGTGGTTCATCACAATATTTCCATGTTTCATCCTACATTTAATTTCTTTCACAGTGCGGTTTCATGGTTACTTAATTTTGATACTAAAAACATTATAAAGAGCCATGAACATCACATACATTCTGCACAATCGTTATTTAAGCATATTTGTCCAAATAAATAAGAGTAGAAGTAAACTGGGGGACTGAGGGATTTCTCAGTAGCTGCTTCGAGTCTGGATTTGTGCCCAATTGATGGCAATAGGCTCGCTTCCTATTATATAGGACTAAGACATAACTGGCAAAAGGTGGGTGTACTTTACGTACACCTCTGTAAAGAATAATGTATTATAATATATCAAGTATTATGTCTAAAGAAGACTGACAAATCATTTTTCCTCCAAAGTTCTCAAGTATTGATTGATTGCTACCCATTTTCTTGGCGACATTCGAGTCGATTAGGGGAATCATGTTACTATGGTGATTGTAGACGATCGGTAAACAATACTCCAGTTATGTTCTAATGCAATGGTCGTTAGGGAGACTAGGGGATTATTGGGAGAAAACCAGCCAACTGTTCATTCATTAAGAAGGATTGAGTTCTTGATGTCCCCAAAATCTTTTGTTATTAGCAGTCGTATTATATTGATTAGTTAAATCAAAATTCGCGTAAAATAAAACTGGTGAAGCTTGTCAAACTAATATTAAAAAGCTGTGTGTATGTTCCTGGGTAATCTTCGGAACTACCTATCCGATTCCGAAAGTTCTTTCACCAATGAAAAGCTACAGTGTTACAGAGTGTCATATTGATATCTTCTTAATATATATAAATTACGTGTCACGTTGTTTGTCCGCGATGGACTCCTAAACTACTTAACCGATTTTAATCAAATTTGCACACCGTGTGCAGTTTGATCCAACTTGAAAGATAGGATTGCTTACATCTTAAAATAGGTAAAAAAAAAGATATGAAAAAAATGGTTTTTATAAATTATGGTAGGGTAGTAAGTGATAAAGATGGTCCACCCCAAACATTTATATGGCTAAACAACGTTTGCAGGGTCAGCCAGTATATTATATATTTAAAAAAACAAGAAAATTCACGCAGACGAAGTCGCTGGTAGAAGCTAGTTGTG
This sequence comes from Agrochola lychnidis, assembly GCA_963680765.1. NCBI lineage: Eukaryota > Metazoa > Arthropoda > Insecta > Lepidoptera > Noctuidae > Agrochola > Agrochola lychnidis. Next base: position 2,394,063 of record OY796852.1, on the reverse strand, counting down.
ATTATACAATAATAATGTAGGTAATATAAGTACAAACTAGAGTAAATTGATTTCATGCTCTTTTAAACAGTATGGATAAGAGTGTTTTTAAACGCTGGTTGAAAAGTATCGCCACGTCAACTTTCTCATGGATGTCGTTCATATTTTAGTTATTTCTTCTCTCTCTCTCTGACTATTTACTGAGCTTCCGACTTACAAGAGGAGTATCTCCTCTTGTAAGTGGAAATTTAAATACCATTCGTTCCGTTCCCAACATTTTTAAAGTCCACCATTATTTACTCAGCCAATAAATTTTCTACCGGTCTCTTGGACACTGTGTTTCAATGACGATCTGCACCAGATAAGCCCCAACTTTCAGTGCAAACAATAGTAAAACATAGCGCAAACATCTCGGAGGCCAACAATAGCCCGCGAACAAAATCGTATAGACCCTTACGGAACTCGTAGACATTTCTAATAGCCCTTAAGAGTGAGGCAAACAGTTTTACTCCATTGTCCACTTCACTCGACATTGTTACTTGATAACAATTTTACTTTTTACTGCCCTGCTAAACGATTTTGATACTTGCATCAAAGACATATTAGATTCTGCAGATGCAAGATTAATTTGGCGCACCGTTCGTGCCGTTTCCATGGTAACGGGTATTGTCCAAGCATTTTTTCCAAATATTTTTGAACGAAAATCAGCTCTTTGTCATTGTACATAGGGGTGAGTGTCCTTTGAACTGGTTTTCGCCAAGGATATTTTTATTATGAGAAGAATATTTTTCTGCAATTGAATTTTTATTTAGTTGGAATCGATGACATTATTACTGTTAGATACCTCGTATTTTTAGATGTCGTATTTGCCATAGAATCCTCTAACATTTTCGTGTCCTATTTCAAAGCTACACTTTTCTCTAACATACACACCAGTAAAGGTAATCTATATTTTTATCCTCTGAAGGAGAAGTTCTGTTCTATCAACTTAACTAGCAAGTTAAGTTGATAGAACAGAACTTAACGAAAACTTTTGCCCTATCAAATTATCACTGGATGCTGGCCAAATCTCTGACAAGTGCATTCTCTTTTTTAACGTCTTTCGATGAGAAAGACAGGGTAACTTTTGCACTATAACCCTCACCAATGTTAAGTTCAAACTCAAAGGTGACGATCAAATTCTCGTTTGTCCTTAACTGGTTGACAAAGATCACAAACTGCTTAAACTCAAGATCTAAAGACATCAGCATACAAGAACAGAACCTACTCACAAAAAAAAAACTTCACCAGCTACTGCTATCCCATAGCTACAGTGTTATAGTTGACTATTTTAATTTGATTGATTATGTTTTTGATATTCAATACTCAATATTTAATTTGCATATCACAATGTGTACTTAGGTGGTAACTTAAAATTATATGTGATCATTAAGGACCCTGTCAGGCACAGTAAAATAGTAGAAAAAAAACCGGCCAAATGCGTGTCGGACCACGCACAATGAAGGGTTCCGTAGTTGGGATGAATTTATCCCAAAAACAAACTTAACTTCGTAGTTGAAAAATATGTTCTCCCATACGGAATGTACGGGTGATAGTTTTTCTTTTAATTTCGTTATATAAACTACTGTTGTGATTTTTTTCACACACCCAAAACCAACCATTTAGCCGGCAGGGGGGGGGGGACACACTTGACTCTAACAAAAATTAGCACTTTAAAGTTTAATATTTCGCAAACGAATCACTGAATCCAAAAATAGTTTTTGCAAACTCACAATATTTTTGAAGGACCTTTCCAATGATATCCCTCACCATGGGGTAAAAAAATAAAAAAATAAACATCACCACTTTACGTGTATGAGGAGGTACCCTAAAAAAAAATGTTTTTCATAATTTTGTTTTACCACTTTGTTGGCGTAATTAATATGTATACCTATGCCAAATTACAGCTTTCTAGTACTAAGGGTCTCGGAGCTAAACCGCGGACAGACAGACAGACAGACAGACGGACATGACGAAACTATAAGGGTTCCTTGTTTACTACGGAACCCTAAAAAGGAAGTTTTGAAACTTAGCTTATCAGTGTAATAATGTTTTAGAAGATCACAAACTTTTTAAAACTGCAATGCATACTTACACTAAAGACTACGCCAAAACAGTCAGTAGAACAGAACCCACACAAAATACAATACCACTAACCAGCAACTACTAACCTATAGATGCAGTGTTAAAGTTGACTATTTTTGTACGAGAGCGCCTTGTTATGAGAATAAATCGCGCAGCGAGACAACACATTGAATTGTGCTCGTCTTTTATCCGCTGTTAGGGATCGTACACATTCAGTTTGTAGTTTATTGAATGGACTACTTTCTACCTCTTCAAAACAAGAGCGTAAGATTTTAAGTTTACGTTTAAGTTAGAAAAGGAGTGAAGTTGTGGGAAAGGAATATTTGTTGGGTAAATAGTCACATGTTTATAGCGAAAAATACTTTACAATGGTTCAGCTCAGCTTATTCGTTGATCCAATTTACTCGGGATTGAATAGGTTCTTCTGCTCGTAAAATTCTTACTTGAATCCAGAATTTGATCGATATTATTAGCGATAATTTCATGGCTGCCCAAAATTATTTAAGACCCATTCAACTGTTTTTTCAACTCCCGGAATCCATAATACCTGAGAACGATCACTGTGTGGTTCAAATTCAAAATTCATTTATTCAAAATAGGCTGAGAATCAACACTTATCGAATGTCAAAATTACATAAGACAGTCCCTCAAAAACGCTTGCCCTGCACCACTTCCTAGTGCTTTAGCTGGGAAGAAGTGGCGCAACAAACTCCCCAGTAGCATAGTTCAATAGGAAGACATCAATATATCAAATACAGAGATGATCAAAGTATCTGAAATTCATTAATAACACAATAAACCTCTTCAACTTTAACCTCCACAAATGTACCAACTCCTTAACATTAAAATATCCGCGCCTGATATTTTCTCCGCAGTTTCCGTTATCTTATAGTGTGCAATAAATACTTCAAGTCACCCGTCACAACGGGGCATCTCCGTATGATTGCGGACTGAACAAATAAAAATAGAGTTAATGTTGGATACAAATAGATCTTACTATGCAGTGAGAACTGTGGATTTTTTTCAAGGAATTGCACACTCGTTGCGGATGATCTAACTTACTAAAAGATGTTAAACATCATGTGACAACCCGTAGACCAAGTTGGTCTACTGTCTAATGAGATATAAACTAGTAATAGTTAAATAACAGTGTCTAGGATATTTTCTAATGCAGAAAACATCGTGTTCTGATTCGCCAAGATCAACATAAGACTTTTGATAACGAACTTCTTATTATCAATGATCGTCTCAAAAAGCATATACCTATAGCTTACATATCTACAGAAACAGCATAGAATCTATAAATCAGATCAATTGAAAGATTAAAACAACGGTCCATACAAACGATCAATCAGCGGACGGAACAACTGCATACATTTAACGCACCATCTCGTTAATACTTTAATTGATGCGACACTCCGCTTTGTCAAATACTCTCATGGTAATGCTGAGCTGAAACGAACGATGGGATTGTAAAAGGAATTTTCGTTAAGGTTTAAGTATTATTGCTGTCAAAACTTATTTGGAATTTGGATCATGAAAATGTAATGTATCTCTGACGTTGAAATTCTCTTCAGAAATAGGTATTGAAAACAAATCTTTACCACAAAAATTGTCAAAAAGTGAAAACAATGTGATTTGAAAGGCAAAGATGAAAATGTAAAAGTCATTTTTATTGGAATGAAAGAAGTATTACATTACATACGATACCTATTAATATATTAAAATGATCTAATATAGAAGTAGATAATGTCAGTACGTGCATAAATGAAAACAAACAACACAGACGTACATTCTGGCTACAAAACAACGGTAGCGAATTAACAGCAGGCGGTAATCCTTTAATTGATGCAACACGACCTCTTGTTCCGATTCAATCCGATGAGCTATTTAAATTGCTGTTTGTTGTCGCTCTTTGTGCGTATCAATTACAATTCACGTATAGTCAGCGAACATCGAAATACATTCTAACGAATAACCGGATAACTCGTGAATCTTTTTATTTAAGATTAGCAACTTTACTTTCAGTTTTATTTATTTATTACTTCAAGTTTTTATCAAATCTCGAACTATCTAACTGGTGATGGATGGTGTTTCTATAACATCAACTTTGTTTTCATCAACTCTGTCTTCTTCATCTCTACTATCCCTCACTTATAATTTCGCTAACATTACACCACTACATACTTTTTCCTTGTTCACTTATAGTCATGCTTTTCAGGGTATGAAGAGGCTAACAGTGGCAGTTTTTCCACTGACACATCTTCTTCACATCATCTTCTTAACATCTTCTACTGACTGAATAGGCTTTAGAAAGTATTATTTGTATGACCTTACCAAAACTTTCCATCAAACTCGAATCAAAATCAAGATTTCAAGAAAGCCACCAAGCCATACAATACGATACAAGAAAATTATACCCGACGTTGCCACCAACGAGTTCTATTTACCAGTCAGTCAAATACATAATAGCACTCCTATAGAAAATCTTCAATAGCAGTAGTTTTCACACTAGTGCGGTGTCAATTTTATGTAAATAAACATAGGTCAGTCACTGTTATTACTGTCAACATGTCGGTGCTAAATAACAGCGCGAGTGAGTAGGAATGTCCCGGCGACTGGAAACTATCAATTATTGTTGCACTGTGGTGGTTAAAGCTTTTACGTTGGCGAGTTTCTTCTGGCGTTTTGTTTATTATTATCAATGTTTATTCTACAAAAGAGGTATTCAATCTCGAAAACATGCAATAAAATGAGATGGTTTCAGTCTATTGCATGTTCAGTGTATTATGTACATCGATCAGCGATCCGAATAGTTTCAAAAAATGAACTTTACCTACGATTACGATGATACGATGATTATAAATAACTTTACTCATTATATATTCATTTAACACATTTTAGTTGGCACACAATTATTAAATCACATTTAATGAGATTTTATAAATATATGAAAATTGTTAAAGTTATTATTTATGTTCAAGAAAAATGTAACCGAAGTGACAACAAGAGTGTGTTTCATTCTCAAATCAACATTATCAAATAACTAAAAGCCAAGCTAATTGCCTTAGCAACCACCGATAAATCAATCAAATATTTGCAATCCAAATCGCTCTCTTCATAGCCACTTACAAACTGGTGCACGGCAAACCTTAATTAGCAAGAGGCGGCAATTTGCGGTCTTCAAATTGACTGACTGAGTCAGTGTTTGAGTGAGGCCTGATCGGTACCATGGCTGCTATGTCAATTATGTAGTTTGTGCTTTTATGAAATGTGGTAAATGTAACAATTTGTCGTTAAGATTGATGAGGTATTTGATCGGGACAAATTATAAATTGCAAGTTTCGAAATCTGTTTGTACCTAATTGGTTACAGTTTTGATTAAAAAGAGAATTCGAGAGAATGAGAAGCAGCGTCCGTTTGTCTGGTTCTTAGAACATACTGTGATCATTCTAGTTTTGCTGAGCGTGATGATTATGATTCTCTACGTCATTTTCTGTAGAGAAACTTTTGGTTACTGAGTTTTCTTTAACTGAATTAATTAAAGAAAATTAATCTTATCTAATATTAATCTTTAATCTTCCATTTGCTCCTTTCGTTTTATCCCTTTATTTAGTGTGCAATAAACTGTTTTTACCCGACTACAGCAAAGCAAAAAGGAGAGTTTGACCGATTTGTATGTATGTATAAATGTATATTCATCTGTTACCTCATAACTTCTAAACTACCGATGATAATTTGACAAATGAGGTATCATTGGAAGCGTCTTGATCGTCCGCTGGTTATAGGCAAAAATGGTCAAGGTAAAGCCGTGGTCGCATGCCTGTCTACCTACAAAATTATAATGGCATGTGAACACCACGGCTTTACCTTGATCATTTTTGTACCTATATCTTGATTTCTGTCTGAATTATTTTCTTGTTTCATACTTTTCAAAGCGTGATTTTCAGTAGTCGGGTTTTAGTTTTTCTATCCATTATTCTAATCATCCTAATATCTTCAACAAATGTAACAGCAAGTAAATTTTCTGTATCCATACTAGCATCTTTATCCCCAAAATCCTCAAAGAGAAGTGCTCCCACGATGAATAGAGATAGAAATCTAAAATTCATAGCGAAGCGTCTACAAAAAGTAGCCTGAACCATCCATCAGGGGGTAGACAGTAAACACAGTATTTGTATGCATTTCGCTGCATTCAATATGCGAGCAATCGCGTACTCAGGCCATTTGCTACTAAATGTACGGAGTTTTTGGTACTTGTTTACTTGTAAAAGGATAAAGTAGAAATGTTATTCATCGTATTCGTAATGTATTGAGTAACGTGTGTGAAATTTATAAGGGATCTAAGATACAATAGTTCGAAGTCTCGATTTATAAGGATGCATAATTATTGAGATTTTACTTGTCCAGTTTTAAACAATATTTTTCTTTTATCCAGATGATTGTCAATAGCATTTGGTTGGCAATATCAACATTTATGAATTTCAAAGTAATTTGTACCTATTGAAAAGCGATTACTTAAGAGTTTGGAGATAAATGATAATAATATATTATGTTAGACACTAATTATGTTGACTTTTTACTTTATAAGTTACTTTAGGTCTTTATAAAAAAGATGTCTCTCAGGGATCTATTCTTAGCCTGTTTGTGTTTATAACATATTTTTCACTTGTAGCAGGAACATTGTATCCTACTTTAAGTCAACAATATTTTTTTATTTGGTGCATCAAACAAATAAATATACCTTCCTAAATTCATAGGTAGATAAATGGCAGATAGGTAGATAAAATATATCTCCCCTAACAAGACTCCATCCAACAACAAACATTTAAAATCGAATCCATCACCTCATTGCAAATCTAAAACTTTCTCAAATACTCTAGTCACACCCCTGATACCTATACAACTTAAAAACTATCCTTCAACAAGCGAATAACACCCTTATTGCCATTTAAATAAAATATATTAAATCTGTATACATTATTGGTCATCATGCAAAGTTAATCAAGCAGTTGTAGCAAGCTAAATTTGTCTCTCTTGTTTGGACGTTTAGATGTAGTAAGGTGGTAAATAAGATGTGGTATGTCAGTGGACCCTCGTTGCATTGTTCGGGAAGACGTTTAGGAAGAATGTCGCAGCGATTTCGGATATGTCAGTCGCGGCCGCCTGTCACGTCATGTGGCAGAGTGTTGGGGAGACTGGGGCCATGAAATGAGCTGGTTTGGATGATGCAGTTGACTATAACTATAGTCATATTAAGGTGAAGTAAGGTAAAGAATCTTTTGATTCTATTAAACGACAAGTTAGATAAAACCGGTCATAATACGACTGCACAACACACATAATTTAAAGCCTGTTTCCCCAAAGAGTTGGACATAGATGTAAGTACCTATAGTACACAAATAGTACATCAACATTTTGCCATTTATGTTCCACAGTTACATGAAATCGGAAATGATAGAATATTTAAAAAAAATAATTACAGTCAAGGATATTAATTTCAAATTTTTCTTTTTGTGATAAGAATGAGCTTGTGTCTGTTTATAAAATCAGAACTGGTGGTGTTTGCCGATTGGCTGCCTCTATGAGAATGGTGCTTTTAGATACCTATTATTATGACTCCTTTAAAGGCTCGTGCAGACTGGCGCGGCTTGTCATACCAACACTGGTAATTGTTCTACTATGAAGTTTTCTTAGTTTTTTTTTATTATAGTCGCGTTGTGCTGTCGCATCGTCCCCATTTGTGAGACCTTTAATACAATATATTAGGTCTTTACCTATGAAATTGCCGTTTTTCATGAAATAAGTTAACGCCCTTGTTTCTCTATATTTTTTATTTTTATTAATCAAAGTAATTACCCATGCAATCAATGCATTTTTGCCAACGTAGTGGTAGCTTATTGATGCCCTTTTTGAAAAAGTCTGCTGGACGGGAGGCAACAAATTCTTCAAAGGCATTTTGAACTGCCTCTCGGTTATTGAATTTTTTCCCCGCCAAGAAGTTATCCAAATTCTAGAAAAAGTAGAAGTCTGTAGGGGCAAGGTCTGGTGAGTACAGTGGATGACGGAGAACTTCCAACCCCAGCTCTTGTAACTTGGAGACCGTCTGCTGTGCAGTGTGAGGTCGCGCGTTGTCGTGCAGGAGCAGCGGAGCCGAACGATTGATCAAAGCTGGTTGGAGATGTGCGAGCTTCTCCATCATTATGTTCAGTTCTTCACAGTACACATCTGCAGTAATGCTCATCCCGTTTGGTAAGAAGCTGTGATGAATGACACCGGCGCTATACCACCAAACAGTGACCATCACTTTTTTAGGGGTCAGTTTTCGTTTGGGGCATTGTTTAGGTGCTGAACCAGGATCTAACCAACTTGCTGAGCGCTTGCGATTATCGAAGAGAATCCATTTTTCGTCGCAAGTAACAATGCGATTCAATATGCCTTCGTTTGTGTGCCTGTTGAGCAGTGCAAGGCTCAACTCGACGCGTGCTTCGCGCTGGCGACCATTCAATTCGTGGGGTACCCATTTGTCAAGCTTTTTCACCTTGCCAATTCAACGCAAATGGACCAATATTGTTTTGATGCTAACATCGAAAGCTGCTGCTAATTCAGCTGTAGATTGAGAATCATCAGCTTCCACAATCGCCTTTAATTCGTCATTGTCGACTAAAGTTTTCGGTCGACCACGGGGTTCATTTCTTAGGTCGAAATTTCCAGAACGGAAGCGGGAAAATCAATAACGGGTGGTGCGATCGTTAGTAGTGTTCGCTCCGTATACATCGTTGATGTTGCGTTCCGCTTCTGCCGCTTTGCTGCCACGACGGTACTCATACTCCATAATCACTCGAATTTTTAACGTATCCATGATGACGAAAAACGTACAAATGCGATGAAAACAGAACGCTAACCATTAAACAAATTACTAATTTTCAGAAAAGAATTCCATATTTTAAAAATAAAAATAATTTACACTTAGAATTCTTAGCGAAAAAAGAAAAAAATTGGACTTGAAATAGCCAGTACAGCAGAATTTCATAGGTAAAGACCTATTAATTCATCATTTGTGTATTGATATCTATACTCTTATACGCTTCTTTCGTGGCTTACAACGCCGTCGTCTTCCCTACCATCAAGTGATTGCTTACAGTAGGAGGGTAGATTGAATAACGTTTTGTTTATTTTTGCTTCGTCCTACCCGTAAACAATAGTCTCCGGTTTCCCAGATTATGGAATATAAGCCAGCTTCTAAGCCCTTGATTATGTTTTCATGTTCAAACTAAGTGCTGGGTTGGGTTTGGAATGAAGGAAAACGTAGGTATACAAAAAAGTAATGCTTGAGTAAATATAGAAGTGAAAAAGTCATTTGCACAACACAGGCAGTAGTTTCGAATATAGATAATGTCTGAAATATATAAGTCATATCATCATCATTTCAGCCGAAAGACGTCCACTACTGAACATAGGCCTCCCCCAAGCACCTCCACTTTGACCAATTCTGTGCTTTCTGCATTCAGCGGATTCCTGTGGCCTTCACAAGATCATCAGTCCATCTTGAGGGAGGCCTTCCAACGCTACGTCTTCCGGTACGCGGTCGCCACTCCAAAACCTTTCGGCCCCATCGGCCATCCGTTCTGCGAGCAATGTGCCCTGCCCATTGCCACTTAAGTTTGGTGATTCTTCGGGCTATGTCGGTTACCTTGGTTCTCCTGCGGATCTCTTCATTTCTGATAAGGAAATTAATCTTAATTAATTAATTATTTCTGACAAGGTAATGGTTATTATTTTGAAGGGAAATAGTTTTTATTCGTTTTTGGTGCAGTCCAATCTTAAACATCTTCTTCTTCTTTTCGTGTGGTTAGTGATTAACCTGGCGTCAGAGTTTTAAAGCCACCGAGAAATATCTCACAGGAATTTTTCCTCACGATGTTTTCCTTAACCGTTTTTTAAGCAAGTGATAATAATTATACAATACGCACATAAATCCGAAAAGTCAGAGGTTCGGTGGACCTTAAACTACAACTCCTGAAATGATCAGTCCCCAATGTATCCTTGGCAGAGGAATTAGTGATCACAGTATGGTTTTAAAGGAGAATGGAGCCTAACTCTTCCCAATCTTGTTCTGATGATCTCCACGAATAATGAAAGCCTTGTTTTATTAACCAAATAGAACGATGTTCATCTGTTTAGGTATTTGTTGTGAAAATATTTGAGTCTGACATCTGGCATTTCAGGGTTCTTATAAAATTTAAAGCGTTTCAAGAATACGAGTATGTCATATCAATCAGAATTTGTACCAACCTATGTACTAATTAATATATTATATCAAAATTTTACTATCATCACAACTACATCCTTTTTTTTTTTGGGTGGCAAATTATCAAATAACTTCTCCCGCTCTGGGCGGAGCGGGAGGGCATGTCAGACTCTCACTGACTAAAACCCACATGTGTTCCTTCGGTTGCCCTGTTGCCGGGGGCCACGATTTCCCTATCGGTTTTCTTCGAACCCCCGGCAGGCATTGGCCTAGCGAACCCCGTCAATTCTGCAGACATCTCTTTGAGGCGCGCGTGGAACACAACGCGCCGTCGACCCGGGCTTGGTCCTTATCGGACGGCGAGCTACCCATTGCTCACCGTCCGCAAGCCCCCGCCTACGATGGCCGGAAATAGACTCGCGATTCCCGCCCCGAGCGTCTCCTCCTGCGGCGGTTAGGGGCGTGAGGGCGCGAACTTTGCCTCTCCCTCACGCGTTCCGCCTCCTCCTTCGCGAGCATTACCGCTTCGCAGAAGGAGGTGACGGTCTGCCATTTCCTATCGCTCCGTACCATGGCCTGAACCAGGGCCAGACGCGAGAGATCACGGCCGCCGATCGCCTCTACGAGGACACGGCGTTGCTCCGCCCAAGCCAGGCAGACCTCCACCGTATGCTCCACCGTGTCCTCAGGCCGATCCACACAATGGTGATACCCGGGTGTTTCCTCCCGCCTTATCCTGAACAGGAACCTCCCGAAGCAGCCGTGTCTGGTGAGGACCTGCGTCAGGCGGAAGGTGATGATGCCGTGGCGCCTCACAAGCCACTCCTCAAAGAGGGGTCTTTTGGTCAATTGTGGCGTGCCCAGCGCTGGGTTGCGACAATCGCACTCTCCATGACGCCATGAGATTCCGCCGAAGCTCTGTCCGCTGTGCCGCAATTTCTTGCGGCATCGGAGTTAAGCCCCGGCGTTTCGCCTCCTCGAGCCACTCCCAGATGTGCGCGAAGACCTTTGCCTCCAGATCCCATGGCGGTAATCCGGCAAGGAGGCTCGCCGCCTCGCAGGAGACCATGCGGTATCCTCGGGCCAGCCGGATGGCCATGACCCTCTGTCACAAATACATCCTGAGGTAGCTGTGCGGTGCGGGAGGGGTGTTGACGCCTGTCAACGGGCGAATGACTGAGCTCTCGCAACACCCGATAAGCCTGTAGTATACATTCATCATCATCCACATCATTACTTCACCCCGAAATCACCTACTGCTCGTTATCAGCCTCTTTTACTTCCTAATTCTTCCTGGTTCTAGATGTGAAGAATATTAAAGATGGAGAAGACCCACTGTCTTCTCCACCATCATGCTTGGTTGTGTCAAATACCTATGCGCCTATTATAGTCTGTTCTAAAAGTACTAGCATAATCAACCTATAATATTCCCACTGCTGGGACACTTCTCTGTGAGAGGAAGTGGGCCGTAATCCACCACGTGGGCCCAGTGTGGGTTGGTAGATGTTACATGTCTTTGAAGTTTTTGGTTCTCGGACATGCCTGTTTCCTCACAATGTTTTCCTTCACCGTTTTGAGAGCAGGTTATGAAATAATTTATACAAAGTACTTAAAAGTCATTGCCCGCGACCGTTACGACTGGGCCATCACGGCTCTTCATCACATCTCTTCTGACTCACTGCTCAAAAGTGCTTATAACTGATGAAAATATAAACAAATGGACCTAAAAATCTATTTATGGATGGATCGTTACTGAATATACCTAACTAGCTTCTACCCGCGACATCGTGCTTAACAAAAAAAAAAAATCCTAATACTATATACTACTACTACTACGATGTTCTACTACTTGATACTTTTGACGTCAGTCTCTGTATCGGTGGTTTGAATGCCTTTCTTAATGACAATTTCTCTGGGAAACCTGTGAATGAAACTCAGCTGAAGTTTAAAAAAATTAACATAAAATAATACAGGGTGAGTAATTGATACTCGGAAAATGAATTTTATTGAATTAAGCAATAGGTATATTGTGACCGCCTCTCATGCACGAGGTTGTTGGTTCAAATACCAAAGTGACTTTTTTAGTTCATGTGTACTTTCTAAGTTTATCACTGACATCGATGAAGGAAAATATCGTGAGGAAACCTAGAGTTACAATAATTAATATGTGTCTGAAATCGTCAACTCGTCTTGAGCAAGCGTGGTGGTCAATGCTTGTGCCTTCTCTGTATGAGAAGAGACATTTGCCTAGTTGTGAGACAGTTACATAATGGTATCACTATTTTTTTTAAAATGGTATCCTTATTTTTTATTATATTTGTGTGATTTTCGATTCTTACTGAAAATTGATAAGTCAGAGAAAAATATAAAATAAGATTATCTTGTGATAATCTTGTTGAGCTTTTGTTGAGCTTGTTTTTGCTTGCCTTAAAACAAGCTCAACAAATTAATAAAATTCAAAAATTTTGACGTAAGAATATTGATAACTGTCACAATCGCCAGGCTTATTGAGATCTGTAATTTTAGAATCAGTACACAGTTAGATATTGTTGTTCTACCTCCTGATAATCCCCCAGCTGCCTAGTATGACACGAAGCGATTTAATTCTCCTGCACTGGGGAAATTATTCACAAAATATTATATTGTGCGCTTTTATAATTTCTATCGTGACGATATTATCGTGAACGTCCATCCGTCACAGCATCGCGATAACAAAGAGAAGTAAAAAGTATGGAAATATATGAAGACGCTTTTAAATTTCCGTCCACTATAACGTTCTAACGTCCACGTATTTCCATACATTTAAGGACGTGGATGTCCACGATAATATCGCCACGTTATAAATTATAAAAGCGGACGTTTTAGGTTTATCCGCTTTCTAATAGAATAAAAAGTGATGTTGTTAACCTTGACTTAATTAAATTATCAAAATAACGTGCAATAATATTATTACTCACATTTTTTAGTCGAAAAAGGACGAACCTTGAGTTGTTAATACAACCTTCAACCTATATAATAAAAAACCTGCCAAGTGCGTGTCGGACCACGCACAATAATAACACATCATGCAGTATACTTTAAAAAGAAAATATTCATGTCATTGTGTAAACCAAACCAACCAACCAAACCAACTAATACCTTTAAACGAACAATTCTTGTATATATAATCTGAATCTCAGAAACGGCTCCAACGATTTTCATGAATTTTAGTATGCAGGGGTTTTCGGGTTTTGGAGGCGATCGGTGGCGGTGATCTCTCGCGTCCGGCCCTGGTTCAGGCCATGGTACGGAGCGAGAGGAAATGGCAGGCCGTCACCTCCTTCTGCGAAGCGGTAATGCTCGCGAAGGAGGAGGCGGAACGCGTGAGGGAGAGGCAAAGTTCGCGCCCTCACGCACCTAACCGCCGCAGGAGGAGACGCCCTGGGCGGGAATCGCGAGCCGATTTCCGGCCACCGTAAGTGCGGGCTTGCGGACGGTGAGCAATGGGTAGCTCGCCGTCCGATAAGGACCAAGCCCGGGTCGACGGCGCGTTGTGTTCCACGCGCGCCTCAAAGAGATGTCAGCAGAATTGACGGGGTCCGCTAGGGCCAATGCCTGCCGGGGCTGCGAATACGGGCCAAAAGGATATCGTGGTCCCCGGCAACAGGGCAACCGAAGGAACACGGGTGGGTTTTAGTCAGTAAGAGTCTGAGACGGTTTCCCGGCTCCGCTCCACCCAGAGCGGGAGAAGTTATTTGATAATTTCCCGAACAAAAAAAGAGGGTTTCGGGGGCGATAAATCGATCTAGCTAGGTTTCATTTTTAGAAAAGTCACCAAAAATAATTGTTGTAAATTTTCTTCACAACTGTTATTCTTTAACATTTGTATGACATGACTATCATACGGCAAATTAACATATTGTGTTAATTGTAAACAATTAATCACCTTGACTGTATTTATCTGCAAGTAAGTCTTCCATGCTCTAAATAATTATTAGTTAATGTGTTTACATCCTTACCTATTGGGGGGGTCTGGATTTATGCTTTCGCGGTTGCACAACGACATGCTTTGCTTTGCTTTGCTTGGTAGTATAGAATCAGGCCTACCCTACCGCCTCCTTCAGAGGGGGTAGGGTTGGCGGGGTCTTGAGGGTGAGCGCTACAGTCGTGTAGATCCTCAAGACAAGTCTGGCGGATGCACCTTCCCGAGGTTGCCACCCCGTTCTTGGTCTAGTTCCATAAGAAATAGACGTAACTAAAACCACCAGGCGCCTTTGCATCCCTTCCTCAATTCCCTTAACCTCATTCTGTCCCGTCTTATGCCTTCCTGTCCCAAATCTCACAAATCCTCCCCACTCTATCCTATCCGTATCCCTACTCCTCCCTATTCCGCTTTCCAACTTCCACTCCTAACCGTGACCCCCTGTGACTGGGTGGGGGCGGGCTCGACTATCACTAAATCCAGCTGATTGTCGAGTAGGAGTAAGCAGTCACCTGCGCTAGGACCTGCGCAGTTGAGCGCCGTGAGCGGGGATGAAGGAGTCCTGGGGGGTTGAGCCGAGCGGCTCTGGCTGTAATGTGCCCGTAAGGCAACACGCCCCCTTTGGTCCGAATTTCAAGTGAAACGGTGGCCCTCCCCAGTAGCCAGGGGTAGGGAAATGGTCATAGTGTCCCGTCAGAGGGCCACAGGCGAGGTGCGTGAGGTCCGCTGAGGTCGTCCTTGGACGGCCAAAGCGGTAGGTAAAGGTCATGCTGACGGTGTAAGTGAGGGTTGATCAGTTCGTTGGCCAACGCCAACCCGATCGAGCACCCGATGTCGCACTGTAAACCAGCCTCGCGCCCCTATATCTCTCTGGTAGTCCTAACGATCGAACTTTTTTTATAGTGAGACGTTCCCAGTTGCGGGCTCCATGGTGGGTGGGAGCCAGAGAGACGAATTTTATTAACATTTTAATATGGATTTATCAAGGCCATTTAAAAAAAAACAGCACCGGAGTGGAGGCGAAAGCCGATGAGACTCCCAAGGGAGGTGCTTGCACTTCCCTTGCCCCTGGTGGCCATGCAGCTAACACTGCGGGTACCAGCGCGGGCACCGGTCCAGCTGTGGCGAGAACCACAGCCAAGACCAAAAATAAAAAGTCCCAGTATAAACAAAGGACGTCGGCGCTGATTGGGACCAGTACCGACCCTTCTGACGCACAGGCGAAGACCAAGGCGACGACTAATACCACTGCCGGTCTGACCCTCTCTACACAGGCCCCGGCGCCAGGTAACACTGGTACCGGGCTCCCAGCCAAACACCCTCCTCCTCCTGTGGCTCCTCTAGCCTCCCCTCATCAGACGGTCGTCACCGGTCAAGCGGAGACGGCTAGTTGCACTGAGGACGTGTTCTCACGCGCCTGGCATTTCGTGCAGAAACGCAAGGGCAAGGGTAAACATACTCAACAAGCCCATTGCTCTTGCAATGACCCTTCAGGTCCAATTGCTGCCCCGGAACAGGGCAGAAAGAGGGACAGATTGACGAGGAAGGAGCGCCGTCAAGCATTAAAGAAGTCGGGCAAAGGCTCCCGCAACAAACAGGCCACTGTCGCTAGCACAGTTAAACCGACAGTTGGCCAGCTAAACTTCTCCGCCGGTAAGCGGTCACAGGCAGAGGCCGGCACAAGCCGACCAGCGCCCAGTCAACCGCCAACCAGCGCTCCGGTGAAACCCAAAGGTGACACTACACAGCGACCCTATTGGAAGGATCAGGCCGCGGCCAAGCGAGCTCTCAACGAAACCTTGACACCTCGGGGAGAGCATAAGCGGCCGCGTCTTGATCAATCCAATAGGGTCGACCAACGAAGCTACGCCCAAGCTGCCAGCGCAACCCTAGACGTCGCCATCACCTGCGACCGCACGGGGATCCTCAGCAAGGACGCGTCGGACCAGGTTCTCGCTGCTATCCAGAAGCAGATCATCCTCGAGGCCTGCTCCCCCAAACAGGACACCCCAGGGCCGACTTTCAACGCCAAGCCGCTGTTCGCCGGGGGTATCCTTAAACTGTGGTGCGGTAATGACCACACCTTAGCCTGGCTAAGGAAGACAGTCTCCGGCTTGACTCTTTCAACTAGCACCTCGTTAGTCGTCATGAGCCAGTCGGAGATCCAGAAGCGTGCACGGTGTGGCATCGTGATCCCGGACGAGCAGGGGGTCTACGGAGAGTCGACTATGATTGGTCGTACTCTCAGCTACCAAAACTCTTGGGTAGACATCAAGAGGTGGGTACTGCTGCACGCTGACAAACAAGCCGCGGCGTGGTTCGTGGTGGTCGGTGTCCCTGTGGACCAAATCCCGACTCTGATGGAGGCCGGACGCCGCCTCTCAATTGGATTAGGGGCGGTGTACGTGAAGTTCCAGGGTCGGAACGGTAGGTTCACCGGCGTTCCACAGGGATGGGACCCCGCCACGGGAACCGTCTGCGAGGCGCTGGAACAGCTGTCGCAAGCAACAGCAGGGGAGTCCACTCCCCCTTCACACAACCCGGAAGCATCCGCGGCTGAGCCTGCTACTGCAGAGTCAGCCGCCCCTGCCGCCGCCACCGTGGATGTCGTTCCCTCATCGGGCGGGGAGCTGGACGACATGATCCTGTCTCCGGCTTCGGGCTCGGGGGAGGACGGCTTCGACGAGGGCGACCTGTTTGCCGGGCTTAGACTTGGGGGGGACGACGAGGGTTCGACCAGTGATGGCGTCCCTTTCGTCGGTCTGTAGAGTCCTCCAAGCAAACCTCCACCACAGTCAG
This sequence comes from Agrochola lychnidis, assembly GCA_963680765.1. Lineage (NCBI taxonomy): Eukaryota > Metazoa > Arthropoda > Insecta > Lepidoptera > Noctuidae > Agrochola > Agrochola lychnidis. The sequence goes on along the minus strand of OY796852.1, from coordinate 2,376,949 downwards.
ACCGCGACGGCTCAGCTTTGCAAGTGGCTGGAGGTACAACACACGGCCATTGCCTTAATCCAGGAGCCGTGGATTAGGGCGGGTCGCATACAAGGACTCTCCAATCTTGGCAGTAAGCTCCTAGTCACCTCAGATCATGATCATCCCAGATCGTGCATCTATGTCACAGGTAACCTTAAAACACAGCTCTTAACTGACTTCTGTTGCAGAGATATCTCTGCAGCTACGCTGCTTATACAGCGCGACGATGCCACAGAGATGGTGATCGTTTTCGCCTCGGTCTATATGCCCGAAGCGGAGGCGCCGCCTCCTAACGGACTCGCCCGCCTCGTGAACCATTGCGAGAGCTGCGGGTTTGAGGTTGTCGTCGGGGCCGATGCCAATGCTCACCACCAACTGTGGGGTATGGACACGCAAAACGAGAGGGGTAAGGCTTTGGTTGACTACTTATTCTCGACTAACCTATCCCTACTAAACACTGGCTCCGAACCAACATTCGTAACCAGGCGAAGCTGCACAATCATAGATCTCACTCTGGCATCAGAGGGCGTGGCGGAAATCACCACTGGGTGGCAGGTTTCCAAGGAGGCCTCCTGCTCCGATCACAGGTGGATCCGCTTCGACATTCAGGTCTGTGTTCCATCGATACCACCACGGCGTTATCCGCGTAAAACGGATCGTGCCACCTACACACGCAGCCTTGATTCCAAGCTAGCGATGCTAAGCGATCCGGTGACATATGCGGACACGACACAGATTGAGGCACAAGTAAGCCATCTTACAGAATCAATCATAGACAGCTACAAAACCGCCTGCCCAGAGACCACGCCGCGCAACATACCGGGTAAACAACCCTGGTGGGGCGCTGATCTGGAGCGCAAGCGCAGCAAGGTAAGAACAGCTCTGAATAGAGCCATGAACACATGTGCGGATGAGGACTGGGATAACTACTACGCGGCCAAATCTAGCTACAAAAAATGCATCAGATTCAGGAGCACCTCGGGATGGCGCAAATTCTGTGGTAGCATTGAATCTTGTCAGCAAGCAAACAGGGTAAGGAAAGTACTGGCGCAACAGAATACACCTGGGCCCGCCACCCTCCGCAAACCTGATAACACACTCACGTCGTCGCCTGAGGAAACAAGATGCATCCTAATTGAAACTCACTTCCCTGGTTGCGTCTTCGCGCAGGTAATCGACTGGCAAGATGAAACCCAAACACCAGCTGACACTGACTGGAGTTACGCACGCAGGGTGATCACGTTGGAGAAACTCCAATGGGCCATCCGGAGCTTCCATCCTTTTAAGGCAGCTGGTCCTGATGGAGTGTTCCCCGCTTTACTACAGTGGGGGGGTGCTTCTGTCGCAATAAGACTGGTGCCTTTAATGAGGGCGTGCCTGGCCTTTAGATACGTTCCTAAAGGATGGAGGGAAGTGAAAGTAATATTCATCCCTAAGCCAGGTAAGGGTGACTACACAAACGCCAAATCCCACCGACCAATCAGCCTGACCTCCTTTCTCCTAAAAACTCTGGAAAGGCTATGTGATAGAGAGCTGAGGGATGGCGCTCTGAAAAACATACCGCTACATGGTAATCAACACGCATACAGCTCAGGTAAGTCGACCGAATCTGCTCTCCATCTAGTGGTCAGTCAGATAGAGGACGCGATTCATCAAAAAGGCACCTGCCTGGGTACTTTTATAGACATCGAAGGAGCTTTCGACAAAACCAACTTCTCCAGCATCAGAAGCGCCCTCTCCAGGCATGGAGTAGAACAGGTACTTACGGACTGGATTACAAACATGTTAAGCAAACGGGTGGTTCGCCTTGAGGGTGAGCGGCAGTTGGCCATGATAGCCAGAGGCTGCCCCCAGGGAGGGGTTCTGTCCCCCCTTCTATGGAATCTGGTAATTAATGACCTCATTACCAAACTCAATGCCAACCGCTATTACACAATAGGGTATGCAGATGACCTCGCAATCCTTGTATCGGGGAAGGTGACGGGTACGATCTGTAACCTCACTCAGCAAGCACTACGTATCGTAGAAAGTTGGTGCAGGGAATTTGAACTGTCAGTGAACCCCACTAAAACTGAACTAGTCATGTTTACCCAAAAACGAGCATTAGGTCCTTTCCGCCTACCCAAACTGTTCGATACTGAACTTCAGTTGGCCAACGAAGTCAAGTACCTCGGGGTCATTCTAGACAGTAAGTTAAACTGGAGTAGTCATGTAGACAACAAGCTAAACAGGGCCTGCATTACCTTCTGGCAGTGCAGGAGAATGATAGGTAAGAAGTGGGGCCTATCCCCCAAAATCATACTGTGGCTGTACACAGCAGTGATCCGCCCTATGATCGCGTACGGGGCCGTGGTTTGGTGGCCCCGCACTCAGCTGGTTACAGCTTGCAACAAACTACAACGCATGCAAAGACTAGCCTGCGTGGCAACCACGGGCTGCATGAGGACTACTCCGACTGCAGCAATCGAAGCCATGCTGGGACTGCCCCCACTCCACCTGTTCATACAGCAGGAAGCGACAATGGCGGCGGTGCGTCTTAATGCAATTGATCTCTGAGGTAAGAGAGTCACACAACACACCGCGCTGCTTGAGGGACTCAACAATGAGTTCCCTATTACGAAAGCGGTAAATGACCGGGTGCCCAAACAATTTATCTTCGATAAAAAATACAGAATCCAACTCCACGAGGACCGCAGATGCGAGGGTTTGCGCCCCGCAGAGCTGCGAATCTTCACCGACGGATCCAAAACAGGTAGTGGCACAGGTGCTGGAATCTTCTCGGAGGACTTCAACATACACATAGCCACACCATTGGGTGTCCATAACACAGTGTTCCAGGCCGAATGCATGGGTATATCTCTTGCCGCTTCAGCCATCATGGCCAGGGAAGTTAAGGACCACTCGATAAGAATACTCTCAGACAGTATGGCTGTTCTGCAAGCGCTAAACAGTCACACTGTTGATTCTGGGCTGATATACGAGTGCCACCAACGCCGTGTTTAACTACTATTGTGAACGGACGTACCGATCGCGCGCGCGTGCTCTAGTTTAGAGTATTTTGCAGACGCATCACAACACCGTAGTCGCGGTGTACGTCGATCTATCGGGGCCACCGCGATGACCCAGTTACAAAGTGCGGAAATCGTCATGAAGTGTATATTATAATTGTTTAAGTGTCACGCTCGCCTTAAAACTAAATAATGGCTGCAAAACAGTCAATTAAAATAAAAACTGATCTGGAAAAGCAGTTGTATGATTGTTACATCCAGGAGAAAACGGACAGAGAAAACCTGCAGCAAATGGTGCGTCAGTTGAACGGCCATATACAAAGCTTGCAGGAACAGGTACAAGATCTTCAAGGACAATTAAAATGCCTAAAGACACAAGAGCCCTCAGATAAACAGGTCAGTGAGACCATAACACCTGCTCAGCCTCCTCAAAGTGACGTTGAGTACTGCACGGATGAGGATGAACTCGCCAAAGAGACTGAGTGGATTAGGGTGAAAAACAGGAAGAAAAGGAAGTTGAACACCTCCCTTACTCCACCACCACTACAACAAGCTAACACTAGCGCTCAGCAGCAGCAACTTAACAACAAAGAGAAGGCAACCACTAAAAAAATTCTAGCACCACCTCCAATCGTAGTGGACGGTGTTAAGAATTATCAAACATTCTACGATTTTTTGACGAAATCCCAGTCAGTAGAAACATTTACCGCCAAAATGTTAAGCGGTAATAGTGTCAAAATAAATGCTAAAACTGAAGAGTCTTACAGAGACATTGCTCGACGCTTAACAGAAAATAACTGTTTATGGCACTCTTACGAGGATAAGCAGACCAGGCCAATAAGAGTAGTGGTGAAAAAATTACATTCCTCCTGCCTACCGGATCGGATTAAAGATGATCTAACGTCGCAAGGATTCCAGATAGAAAATGTAAGTAATAAGTTAAGCTGGAGAACAAAAGAACCGCTGAACATGTTTATTCTATCGTTCAAAAATGGCGAAGATGTCAGTAAAATATACGGCATTAAACATATCTTAGGGTGTAAAGTTGAAATAAACCCGCTTAAAACATCAAAAATAATACCGCAGTGTAAGAGATGCCAGGCTTATGGTCATACTCAAAAGTATTGCTCAAAAGAGCCTAGGTGTGTTAAATGTACAGGTAAACACCTCACAGTTGATTGCAACAAACCTGCACAAGAAAAACCTAAGTGTGTCCACTGTGGCTTACCTCACCCAGCAAACTACAGAGGGTGTTTAGTTGCCAAGGAGATGCAAATGATTAAGAACAAAAACTCGAAAAATAATCCACCTGCCGCTAAGGAAATTGTTAGAAACACCGACAAACAGTCAACAAAACAAAGTGCACAGTCTGCACAGACAGCCGCGATAACTGCACATGCATCTAAAAATGTCTCATACGCAAAAGCGGTAAAACCAAGCACACAACCATCAAGTCTTGAGGACAAGCTCAACCAGATCTTGAAGTGCATATCCTCATTTGACAAGAGACTAGAGAAGTTAGAATCAAGCACTATACAAATCAATCATGAATAACACACTAAAAATAATGGCGTGGAATTCCAATGGACTGCTGCAACACCAACATGAGTTACAAGTAGTCCTAGATACAGAAAATATTGATGTGTGTTTGATCTCTGAAACGCACTTCACTAAACAGTCTTTTGTAAAGTTCAGAGGCTATAAGGTTTATCACTCACATGAAAAAAGGACTCAAAGAAAAAGATGGCAACAAACTAGATTCCCGCAAGATAAAACTCTATTGAATAACCTTACGAAAAGGTTGAAGAGAAAAATACAAACGTTTCAAGATGAGGCTTTTAATACTAACCTACGTCAGTTAACCAGCGACCATAAAACGCAATACTCTCTATGGAAAGCGACAAAGTCACTCAAAAGGCCAATTACACCAATACCTCCTATCAGAGATAATAACGGAAAGTGGGCCATAAGCAATGAGCAAAAAGCTCTAAGATTTGCACAACACTTAGAAGAAACCTTTCAGCCAAATGACGTGTCTGTAGACAACTTACAATTTGCCAACATTGTGCAAGACCAAAGAATTAAGCTTGTGACCCCGAAAGAAGTTGCAAAGGAAATTCAAATCATGAGCCTAAAAAAATCCCCAGGGTATGACCTTATTACGGGAGAAATCTTAAAACATCTTCCGCGAAAAGCCATCGTTAAGCTTACTAGGCTCATCAATGCTGCATTCCTGCTAAAACATGTTCCTGAGCCATGGAAAGTTGCTGAAGTGATTATGATCGCAAAGCCCGGTAAACCACCTCACGAAGCATCATCATACAGGCCCATTTCCCTGTTGCCTATACTATCAAAGCTGTTTGAAAAATTGTTTTTAAAACGCCTTAAACCTATCATAAACGAGAAAAACCTGATCCCTGACCATCAGTTTGGTTTCAGAGAGAAACACTCAACAATAGACCAAGTACATAGAATTACCAACATCATTGAAACAACGCTTGAAGATAAAAAAGTCTGCTCCACCGTATTTTTAGATGTGGCACAAGCTTTTGATAGAGTTTGGCATAAGGGTTTGATATACAAGCTAAGAATATTGCTGCCCAATGATTTTGCCGATATCTTGCAATCATACATTACAGATAGAATATTCCGAGTAAGGCACGAGGATGCCTTTTCCGGATTAAGAATTATTAAAGCTGGTGTGCCCCAAGGTAGCGTGCTGGGTCCAGTCCTCTATCTGTTGTACACGTATGATATACCAGAGCTGGAAAATAATACTATTGCAACCTTTGCGGACGACACTGCCATTATGGCTACAGGGTCATGCCATACGGAAGCAATCAAAAAGGTACAAATCGCTGTAAATGAAGTTTATGGCTGGGCACAAAAATGGAGAATCAAATTAAATGAATCGAAGTCACTTCACATTGATTTCACGAACAAGAATTGTGATTACCACCCAATCTTCATAAATGGCCAACAAGTGCCATACGCAAATACAGCCAAATACCTTGGCATAACGCTTGACGCAAAACTGCGCTGGAAAGCGCACGTCAAAAAGAAAAGACAGGAGCTAGACATGCGTTTTAAAAACATGTATTGGTTGATTGGACGGGGTTCTTGCCTATCGATACACAACAAAATTTTATTATATAAGCATATTCTCATGCCGATATGGACGTATGGCATCCAACTGTGGGGCTGTGCTAAACCGACGAACATCAAAATTATACAAACATTCCAGAATAAGGTACTCAGGAGTATTGTTAATGCGCCCTGGTATATAAGAAATGACGACCTCCATCGTGACTTAAAAATGGAACCCGTCACCAGAATAATCCAAAAATTTGCTGAGGCCCATGAACACCGACTCCACCGACATGTGAACATCGAGGCAATTCAGCTGCTAGACCAAACAAATATAGTGCGAAGACTAAAACGAACAAAACCTTTTGAGTTAGTGTAGTGTAAAAAGTGTAGAAATAATAGTGCCAATGACACACATATAACACATGAACAAAGTGTTTATATTAAAATATCAGACTCTAAGAAAGTGGAACGAACTTGTGTAAAGTACAATCAACACTATTCTAATTTTTAAAATAATCATTACGTAAAAAATTAAGTTAGATTAAAATTGCTTATTAGTCTTATAGGCTAGATTGTAATTAATTATTAAGAACTAGGTTCTTTTTAATAAAGGATAAAAAAAAAAAACCAACGCCTCAACCAGGTGGGTGACCTCAATAATATAACCATTCAATGGATCAAGGGACACAGCGGTTCGCGGGGCAATGACGCAGCCGACGAACTTGCCAGAAGGGGGTCGAGCATGGCACCAGTGGGGCCTGAACCCATCACGCCACTCCCCTTCGGGTACCTACGCTCTCTGGTAAGGAAACGAACCAGGGAACAACATCACAAAATATGGGTGGACCACGGTGAGTGCAGGCAGGCTAAGGAGGCTCTCCCTACAATCGACGGCCGCCTCACGAAACAGGTTCTCCGATTAACAAAACAGCAGCTGCGCACAGTTACAGCTGCCCTAACTGGCCATGGGTCATTTAATAAACACCTCTTTGTCATAGGAGTCACAGACAGTCCGCTGTGCAGAGCTTGCATGGAGGACGACGAGACAGCAGCCCATGTGCTGTTAAACTGCCCGGTGGTCGCCACATACAGGGCCAAGTACTTCGGTAACCCAGGTACCCTACGTGAGATTGTCAGTGACACCAAGGCGTTGCTGGCCTTCTTTGAGGAGCTGGGGTGGATCGAATAACAGATTTTCCCACCCGTACGCAAAATACGCGCTTTGACGTGGAGTTGCGGATACCAGCCCGTATTACCTATTACCTATTACCTATCCTTACCTATTAAACAAAGTCCCCCGCCGCGTCTGTCTGTCTATCTGTCTGAACGCGATAAACTCAAAAACTACCGAACGGATTTTCAAACGGTTTTCATCAATGGACGGAATGATTCATGCGGAAGGTTTTTCCGAAATTCCGAATTTTTTTGTGCAATATGTTGGATGATTTCCCAAATAATTGGAAAATCATCAATATGAAATAGAAAGAGGCAAAAAATACCAGTCATTAAATGAAGGCTCATAATTTTTGAAGAGAAAACTTCTTTAGGCGCGTTGGGCATTTTTGAGATGGGACTATACCATTGATTTCGTGACACTCTGATGACACCAGCTTTTGACAATTAAATAGATATCAACGCGTTGACTACCGCGGTGCCGATTTATTTTCAAGTTTTCACTTCTGTCAGCACTCCCAGAGTGCCACTGTTTTTTTTTAATGCACACTTTCCTTACGTTTGCGTATCGAAAAATTATCGATGGATGGATTGCGTAAAAATGATATTGCTAAAAAGGGGTGAGATTGTACTGATGGCTATTAGATAGGTAATTATTTATTCATGGAGGAATTGGAATGAAGGCACGAGAATGACACAAGTGAGAATAGGAAAAGAAAATAATACTTGAATTCAATAAAATAATAGTAAATACCTAGCTCGTCAAAAGGTACTGTCTATCAAAACCGGTACAGAGCTGATAAGCGCAGAATTTTGAAAACCATGTTAATGACTCATTTGACATAGATCTACAAATGCTCGAGTTAATAAAGCCTTCATTTCTTTATTAATAGAGCCAAAGAGTTTATTCTAACTTAGTCTGCATGAAGCCAGGAAGATGGTAAAACGGCTTATTTTCCTGACTTATGTCTGTCTGTGTGTTCCTGGGTTAACTGCCGTCCTTTATGATTGCTTCTCTGGGAAAACCGCTAATAAGACTCAGCTTAGGATTTACGCGCAGAGAAATAATACAGGGTGAGTAACACTGCTCATAAATGAGACTGGAAAGTAACATATATACATTTATGTGGTAATTTTCAGGAAAAAAAGAAAAAAAACAATTCGTCTCATTGTTTTCAATGGGGAATTTTAGTGGGTTATTACATAGGGCGTCCGTAATTGAGTGGGTGCCCACAAATCATAACCCCTGTTGAAAAATTGCAAATTTTTAATGGATTTGGGATAATTTTGGTACAAAAAATGTGAATTTAAAATAGCAATAACTTTTATTTTCAAAAACAATTACAAAAAACTTTTTGGTAATGTTATTGCTGTACCCTACGTACCCCTTTCAGATAGGATAGGTATTTTTTTCATATTTTAAATGTTATTGTTAAGAGGGGCTTGTGACTAAGTAATAACAGCTGCACGGGTCGATCGATCAGGTTAAGCTATGCTTGCCGCGGTTGGTCCGTGGATGGGTGACCATCTTTACATACCAAGTCCCCTCCGTGCCTCGGAAAGCACGTTAAGCCGTTGGTCCCGGCTGTCATTTGTAGATCTTTGACAGTCGTTACGGGTAGTTAGAAGCCCAAAAAGTCTGACAACTAGTCTTACCAAGGGGTATCGTGTTGCCTGGTCACTAGATTGTGGAGGTCAGATAGGCAGTCGCTCCATGTAAAATACTGGTATTCAGCTGCATTCGGTTAGACTGGAAGCCGACCCCAACATAGTTGGGAAAAGGCTAGGCAGATGAGATGTTATTGCAAACATTTTTTGGTATTGTGCTTTTCTGTGGTTCATTTTCATCTACGCCGCCGCCGTAAATTGTTTATAAACTTTAAACAAGTTATTTCTGTTTATCTAGGGTATGTACTGTTGAAGTGAAACCCTGCGACCCAAAAGAATGGAAACGTCTAGACGGATCATGCAACAATCTAAAGTACCCTAGTAGAGGTACTCATCGCACTCCCACCGTTAGGCTGCTTCCTTTTGATTTTAGTCCAAGTAAGTACCATGGTTTTTCTAAAATATTTTCAGATGTACCCATGGCCATACTTGAATTTTCGATTATGACACATAAATCACGTGTGTGTTGTAATTTTGATTGTTATTGTGTGTGTGTTGTGAGTATTGTGATTGTATTAGCTATTCTATATTATTTATATTGTTCTCAGACTATGAACCCAGAAAAGCAGCCGATGGCGGTGACCTAGAGTTAGCAAGACGATTAAGAACTGAACTTCTAAGTTCTGGCAAATCATCAGACCTAGGGGTCACTCAACTAGTTTCATACTACATTTTATTTAGTACTGGTGATATTAACTCCATCCATGATATTTGTAAGTATAACAAACAGACAACAATTCTTTAAATAGTTTTATAGTTAGTTATTAATTTATTTCAGTTTCCAAGATATATCCGTATACTATTAAATGAGCAATATTTGTAAATATATATATATCACGTTCTCGAAAACGGCTCTAACGATTTCGATGAACGTTGCATGCAATATAAGAGTTTACGAGTGCGAAAAATCGATCTAGCTAGATCTCATATTTGGGAAAATTTGTTTTCTCTATTTTCACAGCCTCGGAAATGTGATACAATGTTGGTATACCTGGACGATATGTTTATCTATTTCAGCCAAGTAGAGTTTGTTCGACAAAAGTACTATATATTTAAATTTGTAATCATGTTCTCGAAAACTGTAGTGTTTGGCATGAAATTGTGACATGTATCTTGACTTTATATTTTTATTTTCATTTTCTTACTGTGACATTTGATTATCTACCTAAACAATTTTGTATGCCTCCTGGCGGAACGTAGTCATTTCAGCCGAAAGACGTCCACTGCTGGACATAGGCCTCCCCCAAGCACCGCCACTTCGACCGATTCTGTGCTTTCTGCATCCAGCGGATTCCTGCGGCCTTCACAAGGTCATCGGTCCATCTTGTGGGAGGCCTTCCAACGCTACGTCTTCCGGTACGTGGTCGCCACTCCAGAACCTTTCGACCCCATCGGCCATCCGTTCTGCGAGCAATGTGCCCTGCCCATCGCCACTTAAGTTTGGCAATTCTTCGGGCTATGTCGGTTACCTTGGTTCTCCTGCGGATCTCTTCATTTCTGATTTGATCACGTAGGGAAACTCCAAGCATAGCCCTCTCCATTGCCCTTTGGGTGACTTTTAGCCTTCTGATAAGGCCCATTGTGAGCGACCACGTTTCAGTACCATAGGTCATCACTGGCAACACGCACTGGTCAAAGACTTTCGTCTTGAGACACTGTGGTATGTGGGACGAAAAGATATTGCGTAGCTTCCCGAACGCTGCCCAGCCGAGTCGGATTCGACGATTGACCTCTTTCTCGAAGTTGGACCTACCTAGCTGGACAATTTGTCCTAGGTAAACATACTCGTCCACAACTTCGAGCGTAGCGTCTCCGATCTTCATGGGAGTGGGTGTCACATGGGCATTTGACATGACTGTTGTCTTGTCCATGTTCATTTTAAGACCCACTCTTTCGGAGGCTCTACTGAGGTCATCGAGCATTGTACTGAGTTTCTCCATGGTCTCAGCCATGATAACTATGTCGTCGGCAAACTGAAGGTTAGTGATGTACTCGCCATTGATGTTGATGCCTAGCCCTTTCCAATCCAGAACCTTGAAGACATCCTCCAGTGCAGCGGTGAACAGTTTCGGAGAGATAAAGTCTCCCTGTCTCACACCTCGCTGCAGAAGGATAGGTTTCGAGGTCCGGTCCTGGAGTCGAACTGACATAGTGGCGTTTTTGTACAAACACTTTAGCACCTCGATGTACCGATAGTCGATCTGGCACCGTTGAAGAGACTGCAGCACAGCCCATGTCTCGACCGAATCGAAGGCTTTCTCGTAGTCTACAAACGCTAAGCAGAGAGGCTGGTTATACTCTTCGGTCTTCTGTATAACCTGCCGCAGCGTATGTATGTGGTCTACGGTGCTAAAGCCTTTACGGAATCCGGCTTGTTCGGGAGGCTGGAAGTCGTCAAACCTGCGCGCGAGACGGTTCGTGATAACTCTTGAAAACAGCTTGTAGACATGGCTCAGAAGTGTGATGGGCCTATAATTCTTAAGCAGGGCATTGTCGCCCTTTTTAAAGAAGAGTACCACCACACCTCTGTTCCATGCCTGTGGCGTTTGACCCTCGAGTATGACGGAATCGAAAAGCTTCTGGAGGGCCTTAAGAACAGGTTTTCCCCCGGCCTTCAGGAGTTCAGCCGTAATTCCGTCATCACCCGGCGCCTTGTTGTTTTTAAGTTGCTTCAGAGCCATCCTAATCTCGTACAAGCTGACGTCCGGGATGTCTTCGGTATAGTGTCGGGTCAATCTAGCTCTTGGGTCGTTTGCTAGATTCGTAACGGGGTTACTGGTTGACGTGTATAACTGTCCATAGAAACTCTCGATCTCTCTCAACAGCTCAGGTTTGGCGGATACGATTCTGCCATTATTGGTCTTCAGTTTCGCAAGCTGGCTCTGTCCAATAGACAGATCTCTAGCAAATACCTTGGAGCCCTTATTCTGCTCTATTGCGTCCTTAATACGGTTCGTATTATAGAGTCGAAGGTCGCTTTTCAAGGACTTAGAGATCTGTCTATTGAGCCGCCGGTATTTAAGCGCATCGTCTGGAGACTGCAGAATCATCTCGCGCCTCTCCTCCATGAGCTGTAAAGTAGCATCAGAGAGCCTCTTGTTTCGATTTGTACGACGGGTCTTGAAAAACTTGGACCCGACCGTATGGACAGTTTCCACGAACCCATCGTTATAATCGTCCACGGAGCTCCCTAGGCACTCGAAACGATTCTGAAGTTCGAGCTGAAAGCTCTCGGGGTTTTGGACTTGGATCGGTGCTGGGCGGAGCGTAGACTTCATCAGTCGAGATCTTTCCAGCTTGATATTCAAGTTCAATGTGCCTCTTACCATACGGTGATCACTTCCGGTTTTCACCGCGTTGATCACAGAGACATCATTGAATACTTGCCTCTTCGTCGACATAATGAAGTCAATCTCATTTTTTGTTGCACCATCAGGGCTCTGCCAGGTCCACTTTCTGTGCTCACGTTTTCTGAAGAAGGAATTCATCATAAAGAGGCCTTCCTTCTCCATAAAACTGGCCAGTAGGTGACCCCTGTGGTTTCGACGTCCAACTCCAAATTGCCCCACTCGCAGCTCATCATCGTTTCGTTTGCCCAGTTTCGCGTTGAAGTCCCCCATGACAACGGTGAAGTGAGTTTTAGAGCCATGCATGGCTCTGGAAATATCCTCATACATGGTCTCCACCTCATCGTCGGGGTGTGACGAGGTCGGGGCGTAAACCTGTACGACCTTCAGCGAATATCTTGCGGATATTCTGAGTATAAGGTACGCCACCCTGGTCGACACACTCTCGATCTTCACCACGTTGCTCACAAGGGACTTATGGACGATAAACCCGACACCACCTTGGGACTGCTGGTCGCCCTCCCGGAAATAGAGCAAGTTCCCGGATTTGAGGATTATCGAGTCCTCGCCCTCTCTTCGGACTTCAGATAACCCTACTATACCCCATCGTAACTTGCTCAATTCTTCCTCGAGTTCGATGATCTTTTCGTCGGTCCGGAGTGTACGCGTGTTGTATGTTGCCAGGTCCAGTTTCCGGTGGTTATGGTAGCCGGATCTCTTCCGGGGATTCTTCGCACCCCTTGCCTCACCGTGGCCTTGACCGCTACCATAGCCAAGGGCCGGTAGGCCGCCGGGCACTAGGGGCCGTTTCTTTTTGGTGCTTTTCATTTTTGGGGGGGGGTATGCCATAATCGCCACGCTTGGCAGGCGGGTTGGCGATCGCAGTATGGTGTTAGAAATGCATAGAGAACGCTGCTGCCCATTCTCTAGTAAGTCCCTTAGTCGCCTTTTACGACACCCATGGGAAGAAATAGGGTAGTGCTATTCTTTAAGTCCGGCACCACACGGACTACGGAACGTAGTATGGAACGTAGTATGGACCGATATTTATTTGTAACATCTGTGTAATTTTACCCTGTGTTCACAAAATGAATAAATGAACTTGAATTTGAAAACGGCAATAACGATTTTGATGAAAGTTACATTGTAAGAGTTTACGGGAGCGAAAAATCGATCTAGCTAGGTCTCATATCTGAGAAAATTCGTTTTCTCCGTATTTTCACCCGAACAGAGCTCGGTTTCCCAGGTACTTTACATAACTTAAAAAGCTGAAAGTCTTAAAATAATAATAATTATATGTACAAGTATATACAAAAGGATGGAAAATAATCATAGGGCTTCAAAAATTCGTCCGAATCGCTGTCACGGCAGGAAATGTGCTCATGCTGATTCTTTGGGCGAAAAATAGGCTGACCAGAGTGGTCACGTGAAGAGTCAACCAACTGCTTGGCGATGTCTGAAAAACAAAGTGGGCACTCGGATCCCCATGACTCTAGTGTTTCAACCCCAAATAAATCGAACATATTATAAGTCCAAATAAGATAGGAGTATTTTGTCTTCCCCATCTGCAACAGCCGCTCTAGCACAGCCCGCCGTGCTAGGAAGATGGGATCGACACACGTTGCATCCAACACCAAAGACATACCTACCTTCCAAGGCATTATGATCATTCCATTTGGTCTCTTCCCATCGTTGCATGGCAAGCCATTGGGTTCTGAAACAACTGACACCGGGCCGGCGGTGACAAGAGCACGACGGATGATGTCATTGATGCTGGCATGCCGTGCTGTCCGGCCTGAGGTCTTACTGCAAGATAAGCCATGGTATCCGAGACAGTCGACACCTTCACCGCATTGGCAGTGATGCGGAGCCATGCAAGCAGCGCCCAGATGCAGACAAACAGCAGGGTGGAAGGTGGTGTCACTCAGCATAGTGCCTATGTTGCTCCGCTCAGCAGTATTGGTGGACGTATTAATAAGATTATTCCGTACCAACCTGCAGAGCGGCTCATCCCACTGCAACTGGGAAAATGGATTCACGGGCCGATCTATATCCGGGCAAGCCAGTTTCCAAGCGTTCACCGCGTCGGTCAAGCATGGCACTTCAGAGTCAACCAAGACTAAAAATTTCCCGATCAACTTTTCAGTGCTGTGGACAGAGGACACGAACTAATATTGGTAATTGCGGACGCTGAGGCTACCATAACGGTTGGGTAGGTAATGTAGATTGCACCCACGCTCGGTCGTCTACGGCCACATTAAAAATGGATGTCAGTGTGCGCGAATAATTTGGTAAATTTTCTACAAGAGTTGTGGCTGCTTCCATAAAGGGGAAGAACGTAGAAAATATTTATAACATTTGGCTAACAACACACACAAACAACAGTATCTAATCAGCCGAATGCCGAATGAAAATTAGTTTGTCTAAAATGTCGTTGAAATCTTTGATTTTTTCTTCGATGAAAGGAGTTTAAACCCGACTACGGCAAAGCCAAAAGGAAGGGTTATAATTTTAGCAGTCCATGTGTATATGTATGTTTGTATTTACTTGTATTCCACCGTAGCGCCTAAACTATTGAACCAATTTTAATGAATGAGATATCAGTAGATTTGCAATAATGGTCCAAGTGACATAGGCTTTATAAATTCTGCCAAAATTTAATATGTTGGACTTTACACGTAAATTTCTGACCTCAAAAAAATTTAATTGAGATAATCATGACATGTTCGTTTGTTTATCAAAAGAAAGGCCTTGACGAGCAAAATGTATATTTTTAATGTCATTACAAATATGTATATAATTATATATCATATAGTCTAAGTAAATAAATATGTTTAAATTGTTAAAAACAAGCAAAAGTGGAACTGCGCTACGTACGGCGCGGCTGTAAAAATAATACCTATTATACAATAAAAAGCATGATTAAAATGATACCAACGCGCACTTAATCAAATCTTATAAATATCAAGCGTTAAAACTATAAAATAAAGAAATTATTTAAAAAACTAACTTTTTAGGTCACTTTCATTTTTTCGTTGTCGGGAAAAATATAAGTAATCTAAAAAGTACGAAACAAAAAAAAGGAGTATGGTTATAGTTTCTACCTACCCCCGTGGGGAAAAAGTCGTGAGCTTATAAATTTATGTACGTGAACGAAAAAATATATATAATTAACTCAAATAATAATACACTGGTAACTCACATGGTAAGGTAAGCCGTACCGTGTGAGTTACCAGTGCATTATTATTTGAGTTACTTATATATATTTTTTCGTTCACGTACATATATTTATAAGCTCACGACTTTTTCCCCACGGGGGTAGGTAGAAACTATAACCATACTCCTTTTGCTTTATTTACGTTCATACATCTTCTCGTACAAAAATGCCGGTTGCGAGTACTACGCACCTGATCATTCTGAAGTACATCCCCAATAAAGTCAGTATTAATGTCCTTCTAGGCCGCCCCTTCCTGGCGTTTCCACTCACATCTGACATGTAAATATGTTTTCACTCTTGCTCAAAAAGGCCGTCATTGTACCAGAGCGAGGAAAAAATTGCATTTCTTGCTCTAGGGGAAAAAGTAATTTCTTTTTAATTGCCTTGAAAAACGAAAAAGTCTTTATTCTTATGTAGAGAAATCATGATTATGGACTCGACTGGTTCCTAAAAAAAACTACTGGTTCATAAAAAAAAGAAGAACATTTTATTTTTGAAAATGGAACTAAATGCGGCTATCTCTTCGGTAGAATTCGTGCATTGCGTTGCGGCTACAGAAGAAATAAAAAAGGCATCGGCGCGAAATCTTTAAAAAAAAATCTAATTACAAATTGAATTGATGACCGTAATATAATTTACAACAGTGAAAATGTCATCATCTAGTGAGAACATCTTCACAGAGGACTGAAATTAAGTTGCCGGAAAAAAAACATCTCGTTAAATGTCCAGAATTGTACAAATTGTACATTTAAACAAAATAAACTATTTAATATTGTATTGGATTATTTTATTTTCTTGCAATCGTAGTGAAAAGTAGAGTGTAACACACGGCGCTAAAACCCATTATAACTCGGTTTCTATTTACTCCCTCGCTAAAGCTCGGCAGTAAAACTACCTCGTTACAATGGGTTATTTTAGCCCCTCGTATAACAATCTACTATTTGTTAGTCTACTTTTATTCATCCTATAAACATGACCAGACTATATAAGCATATTCTTTTTAATTTTTGTTACTACATTTTTTTTTGTCTTTTCAGTCAATTATATAACGAATATAACAAACTGCTGCACGCCAGCAGGTAAAAACGACTATAGGTGTACAACAATTAAGGTCCCACGGGACGATCCTGTGCACAGGTTTTCTGGCGTCAGCTGCATGAACCTCACCAGACCACAGAGCTTCCAGACATATGGGTGTCTCGATAATGGCACTGATTTTGTTAGGGTAAGCAACAATTTTGCAATAAAACATTCGCGCCTCTTTGTTTCTTGGCAGATTACATTATGATCTACGAAATTTTACACAACAATTTTATTTTAGAATAGATACAATGATCTGTTACTTCAGCTTAGTGTTGATCCTCGGTTAACTTGACAGGCGGATAATTTCAAAAAAATATTACATTTCGTCTTTATCTGGTAGACTGAACACATTCAGGCCGGGCCAGTCTTTGACCATTTTTAAATACCTAGGATATTAGATGGGAATCCCAATTAATAATCACCCTTTTTCTTTTCTTACAGATGGTATTTCAAACTCCAGTTTACGATTTATCGAACACTTACAACTTATCGCCAGGTTTTATCGACCAACTTAGGACATTTAAGAACGGGTTGCTAAAAATCGAAAGAGATAACGGCTTATTTCCTCCAACTGATCCTGATTCAACTCTCTGCTTTTCGAATCAACGTCCAAGGGAAACGCGATGCAACAAGTATCGTAAGTGCCGATTAATTTCGGTTTTTTTCAATTTGAAAAGTTTAAAACATGTTAAAATCATCCAATAATGTTCCCACTGCTGGGATACAGGCCTCCTCTCTGTGAGAGAAGGACGTATAATCCATCACGGTGCGGGTTGATGGATGTCATATACAAAAACCGGCCAAGTGCGTGTCGGACCACGTACAATGAAGGGTTCCGTAGTTGGGATGAATTTATCCCAAAAACAAACTTAACTTTGTAGTTGAAAAATATGTTCTCCCATACGGAATGTATGGGAAAACATGTTTTTGCAACTGCAAAGTTAAGTTGGTCGATTATTACTCGTTAACTTGTAAAGCCAACTTAGCTATGATAGTTTTCCTTTTAATTTCGTTATATAAACTACTGTTGTGATTTTTTCACACACCCAAAATCAACCATTTAGCCGGCAGGGGGGGGAACACTTGACTCTAACAAAAATTAGCACTTTAAAGCTTAATATTTCGCAAACGGATCCCTGAATCCAAAAATGGTTTTTACAAACTCGCAATGTTTTTGAAGGAACTTTCCAATGATACCCCTCACTATAGGTTAAAAAAATAAAAAAAAAACATCACCAGTTTACGTGTATGAGAGGTACCCTAAAAAAAATGTTTTATTAATTTTGTTTTACTACTTTGTCAGCGTAATTAATATGTATACCTATGCCAAATTACAGCTTTTTAGTACTAAGGGTCTCGGAGCTAGACCGCGGACAGACAGACAGACAGACAGACGGACATGACGAAACTATAAGGGTTTCTTGTTTACTACGGAACCCTAAAAATGAAGAAGATGTCATACATATAAAGTTGTTTATTCTGCATAAATAAGACGCACATTATAAAATAATTCAAAAAAGCCAAAAGAAAGATGACGATGTGAATAGCTTTTTAACTTTTGCAGAATCAAATAACGCCGTGGGACCGAATATGATCAACATTCTTTTCTATAGACAGCACAATAAGATAGCTGAGGAACTATACAAGCTGAATCCTTGTTGGAGTGATGAACGTCTTTTTTTCACCGCCCGGGATATTAACATTGCCATATCAGTGCATATACTCTGTGATGAACTGCTGGCGATTTTATTAGGTGAGTAAGATTATGCGTAGGTATGTACGTACAGGTAGAGAACATTACTGTTGATCAGATGACAACCTATGTAAATTTATAACATGTTTGGTTATCAATAGAGTTTCTTGTCTTTAATTTTAATTTTATGTATTTTGCGAAGGTTGGTTTGTTCTATGTGAATGTCGTGTACACCTTTAATTGGTATATACATAAGAACCCTTACCTGTTAATTTTTATTTATTAATGTACAATGTTGGCGTATCTTTTTTAACCGACTTCAAAAAAAAGGAGGAGGTTCTCAATTCATCGGGATTTTTTTTTTAATGTATGTTCCCCGATTACTCGAAGACGGCTGGACTGATTTGAAAAATTCTTTTTTTTGTTTGAAAGGGTATACTTTCAAGTTGGTTCCATTGTTATTTGGTCACGATCTGATGATAGGATCTTGGAGAAATCGAGGGAACTCTTCAAATATTAAAGGCACATCTATAGCGATTTGGGTATTTTTGATGAGCAGTTGACATAAGGCTATTGTAACTTAGATAAGTTACAAACCAACCCGCTAAAAAGTGAAAAAAAACACTTTTTTACAAAAAACACAACCGACTTCCAAACTACAAAGTGAAAAATAACTTTAATTTCGGAAGTCGGTGTCAAAAAACTAAAATACTGATCTGATCCAAAGACACCGACTTCCGAAGTTAAAGTTATTTTTCACTTTGTAGTTTGGAAGTCGGTTGTGTTTTTTGTAAAAAAGTTTTTTTAAATAATTAAATAAATTACAAAGTAATACTGCACGAAAATCAAGTTGTGAATATGAGTAGTTTTGAGTATTGATATTTAAAAAGACCACTGCCAAGTTCTTAGAGATTTACTAAATTTTTCATTATCATAATCATTTATTTGCAATAAGTTGGTTAGTGGGGTTTTTCACTTGTTGCTGCTACATTAACATAATTATACCTTTAATTCTCTCAGGCAGACATAATTTGATCAGGGATGGCATCATATCCAGTAACGGAGGTTACAGGGACTTGTACGATGAAAAAATTCAACCGCAAATGTCAGATGAATACGTTTATGGGCACAGATATTTTCACGTTACACAGGAGACTAAATTAAAGTATGTATATTGCGTAGTTATAATTCAAAAGCTTTCTTTTGTTGGTTTTACTGGAGACTTTCTTAGTAAAAATAAATGTAGATCTTCCGTGTGATTTTTTATGATTTACTAATCTGATTTCAGATTATACGACAAAGACGGATGTTTCCTCAATAGTATGCCCATGGTCAACGTTACTGGTCGAACAGGGATCTTTGCCGTAGGTGACAAAATGGCGCAAATTATTCAAGGCAGTTTTAGACAACCGGGTGGCAGTTTCGACTACAGTATTGACCCTGATGTAAGTACTCGGTATTGGTACATTGGCATTCGTATCTCGATTCTCATTTCTTTCTTTCTTTGCATTCTTTCTCTTTCTTTCTTTATTTCCTTCTGTTTTTTATTCTTGTTTTTTTTTCAGTGTTTCTTAACTTCGGTTTCCCGCAATCACAATAGTAAAATTATTTTCATGATATTTTTATTTTGTTCCAGATGGCTGATAGATCTTTGGGTGGCACACAATTATCTTCAGACGTGGGAGCTTTCGATTTACATAAAGGGAGACTCTTTGGTTTTCCCCCGTACATAAAATATAAAGAATTTTGCACGAAAAGGTCATACAAGAGCTTTTCTGACTTAAAAGACAGTTTTAGTCCAGAGGTAACCGTAACAGATATAATAGTTTCTTCATCTTTACATTTCTCCTGAACCAGAAAGTCACAGTAACCTTCGAGTACTTTCTTCTTGTTGTGTTTTAGCAAGCTGCTTAACTTGCACTTTATCAGTTTTCCGGCTACGTCATTGCCAATATATAGAATGTATATTTAGAAAATCCAAAGTGCACGCCTCATAACGCTCATTCAAAAACAGAAAATATTTAAACGACTTTTCATGAAGTATGTTTTGACAATTTTTTTACCCATCAAAATGAGTTAAATACTGTCAAAGACTATTGTTGATTGCTAAGCAACGGAAGAGGGTCAAAGTTGGAAATGTATATAGATATTTATATTATTAGTTAGTTTTTTATTAATTATAACGAAACTACTTTGTATAAAAGAGCCATTTTCAATAGGGTTCCTCCTGTGGCTGAAACGAATCTGTAAAAAAAAAAACTCAATTAATTGATTTTTTCGCAAGCTATAACAATGTTTTCAAGTTTCACACTTGATTGAAGGGATATTTTTAAAACTATTTTAATGTTTTTTTCGTTTCTGCTGCATTCAATATTTTTTTGAATAGTGCTGAATTAGTATCAATTAAATTATCTATACAATGGTATATAAATTAAGTAGGTTCTGTGTACTAGCAGGAGTTTAATATTAAAAACAGTTGCAGAAAGGAGGCAAAACAAATTTTTCGATCGCAAAGCACTCTCTAATGCTTCGCATTATGAGTCGTGCAAAACATCATAAAGGTGACATGCACCTGCTATGTGGGAAAAGAATTTATTTAAAAAAATGGTTAAAATTATCGGTCCTTGACCGTACAAACAGTCGAACAAAGAGATTGGTACACTGGCAAAAATATTTACTCAGTACACTCACAACATAAATCATAATCATTTATTCTATTCGATTTGTACTGTGTTTTATAAAAATGTCATAAGATATAGTATGTAGCATAAGCATAGCATAATCAGCCTATAATATTCCCATTGCTGGGACACAGACCTCCTTTCGGTGAGAAGGAGTGGACCGTAATCCACCACACGGGCCCAGTGATATGGTATATATTGCAGTGTAACGTAATTTATTTTTGTTTTTCTTTGGCAGTGCCTTTACAGGTTGCATGTTTGAATTTGTTTTATTTCAGTCTCCGTACAAAACATAATAATCTGATTTGATTTGAACATTGTTTAAACGAAGTTGTGAGTTAGCTGTCTGAAAACCAACCTCATTGTTTGACTGATACATCAGTGTTTCAATCTTTCATGGATTTTCTTGTCAGTCAAAATATCGATTTACTTCCAGCGTTTATACCGCTTGATGCAACGCTACAAATGCCCATCAGACATGGACTTGATGGGTGCAATGTGGGCTGAGAATCACGTGAAAGGCGGGAAGGTTCCCGAAACCCTATACTGTTTGATGGTGGAACAACTGAGGCGAACTATTGCTTCTGATAGACACTGGTATGAAAGACCTAATAGACCACATGCGTTTACTGAGGGTGAGTCTATATATAGTCTATTCAAATCCTTGTTTCCATTGATGTAATTTCAACTTAAAAAAGATATCAAATTTATGAACGTGTAAAACTGTACTATTGAACTTACTGATCTTTTTTGGTTGTTTGGTTTGTTTACTGCTTTTAAAGTTTTTTTTCAACAGTTCATAATTGTTTACATGTTTGGAAAAAAAATTGTGAATGCAGATTAATTTGATATTCGCGTAGGTAACTAGAAGTCAACATACTTGGATGCAGGTTTAATCTTCTTGTTGAATTTCTTTCATTGGCTTACTCTTTCATTGCCACGAATAATTCTCAAGATAAATTTTAAATAAATTAGTGGCGTGCTCAAAGTCAATCTATCTATGTGTCACAGTGTTAGTTGTCATACTCCTCTGAAACGTTTTGATCGATTTTTATGAAATTTTATATGCATATTCGGTAGGTCTGAGAATCGATCGTAATCTATTTTTAATACCCTTAAGTGATAAGGGTGATCCACCCCAAACATTTATATGGCAAAACAACGTTTGCCGGGTCAGCTAGTTTACATTTATATTTTTATTTGCTCGACTATGTCCAGTAAGATATTTAAAAAAAAAACAAGAATTACCTACAAAAAGAGTTTAGTTGTCAAACGTTGCATAACATTTTTGGGTCTTTAAATCATTATAATTATGAAGTTGATGACGTTTTCACTAATTTTAGCACAACTGAAAGCAATTCGGAAGGTGACAATCGCAGGAGTGCTCTGTTGGGTTGGAGACCACGTGACAGAGATACAACCAAGTGCTTTTAAAACCATCTCGTCTAAGTAAGTAACTTAAAGGGGATGCGCTAGGGTAGCCCGTAAAATTCCAATTTTCTTATGTTTTATGCAATTGGCAAGTCAGTACCTCAGTTGTATTGACGATTATTATTCCGTAATTTCATATTTGTTACGGTCATGAATCATATTTTAATCAACATGTAACCTGCAAATGACAAAAACTTAAGAAAATTTGAGTTTCGCGGACTACTTCGCGGAGAAATTGTAGGGCAAGATGTGCGGTCTGTGAGACCGCACTTTTGCGAACTATGAGTCTTGCTCATCATCATCTGCCTAGCCTTTTCCCAACTATGTTGGGGTCGGCTTCCAGTCTAACCGGATGCAGCTGAATACCAGTATTTTATATGGAGCGACTGCCTATCTGACCTCCACAACCCAGTAACTGAGTAATACGATACCCCTTGGTAAGACTGGTTGTCAGACTTTCGCGCTTCTGACGACCTGTAACGACTGTCAAAGATCCACGAATGACAGCCGGGACCAACGGCTTAACGTGCTGTCCGAGGCACGTAGTCTCGGTATGTAAAGATGGTCACCCATCCACTAACCAACCCCGGCAAGCGTAGCTTAACCTGATGGATCGACCAGTGCGGCTGTTATTACTTAGCCACGAGCTCCTCAACTATGAGTCTTGCTCCTTGTATTTAATTTGAATAACAAAAAAAACATTTGAACATAGTTTTATTACTATGCGACAGCATGTGTCCTTTTGTCCCAGACGAACTCAATTCTACCAATTAAATTATTTTCAAATTCTTTTCTTTCTTTTTTAATTACTTCTTCCATAATTAAGTAGCTCTACCTCTAATGACTGTTCTCTTGAGTTTATCCAACACATTGAATGTTTTGGTATAGGTGTTAGGGAGATTTGTAATAATTTGTTTTTTTTTTCTATACAGAAATCCCTTGACGAAATGCAGTTCTTGCAAAATAGGGAACTTGGACCTGTCTGCTTGGAAGGAGTCAAAGAGTTGTAAGCACTGAGTTTATAATTGATTCAAAAGAAAAAAAAGATATATAAAAATATAAATTATATATATACATAAACTCTTGCCTTTTCTCGCGAGGGTAGGTACTCGTATAAACTACAGAACGCCAGAAGCTACGATCCTTACATACTCCTTTTCCTTCGTTTCCGTTCATACCTTACTGGTCAAACACGCACGCCAGTTGCAAGTGCTAGTACTTCACTTGAACTATCTGAAGAATTAAAATTATACGGTTATCTCAAATATACAAGTGTAATAATAAATAAATTGTATTCTGCATATTTTTGACTTTTAATTATGCACCCATTCTTAGTTTTGTATGTGTTGTGGAACCAGGGGGCCTACCGCCAGCTCATAAAGCAGTATTATATTAATATTACTTCAGTGTGGAAAAGAGATGAAGCTCTACAAGTCGTATAGCTTCATCTCTTTCTCCCACTGAAGTAATATTAAAATAATACTGCTTTATGAGCTGGTGGTAGGCCTCCTGTTTTTTTTTCCATAGAGTACAAACATTGCATTAAGGCATAAAGATCTACTAGTACTATTGTTGGTGTAAAAGAATTAACAAGAATTTATAAACACCGACGTGTTTGGAATAAACACAACTTTTCAGGTAAACAAAAAAAACTTTACTGATAAAACATTTCGAAATAATACTAAATGAAAATGCCGAAGGGTATGCCTATTTGATAATAGGCACATTCATGATATCATTTTAGGGTTCCTTAACTAAAGGGTTTGAACGGGACCATATTGTGCCTATTTTTAAGCATAACATGTAGGTACGATAGTAACAGTTTGACATTGACAGGATTTTTATCCCACTGACGGTCTATTCTGTAAAATTTTACCGTGAAAACTTGGATGAATTAAGCTTGAAGTGAGCTGTCAATAGTGTGTGTGTGGGGGGGTGTGTGTGTTCTTGCGTTGTGTGTTTGTATGAGATTTTTTCAGAATAGATCGGCTGCTCTTTATTTCGTATACGTTACGGGTAGTGTTCGTCATTCAAGTGTTACCTACTACCACGTATGTGCGAATGACAGTACATTTTAACTAATATTATAAAAGCGAAAGTAAATTTGTTTGTTACGCTTTCACGCTAAAACGGCTGAACGGATGAAATGTGGTAGACTATGATCTGCAATAGGATTAGGATTATTTTTATCCTGATATTCCCTCGGGATCGAGACTTATGCGGGTGAAACAACAGGGTGCAGCTAGTACTCTATAATATTAAAACTACAAAATAATAAAAAACAGTGACAAGGCAGGTACGGAACCTTTCGTGAATTCTAACTTACTGCCAAATACTAGATAATATACATGTTGACTTAATAGTTTCTTGTAAACCTAATCAATTGCTCTCTCAAAAACAATTTAGAAAACAGTGACAATTGATTATCTATTATTTAGGCCTTTAGTTTTAATTACAGATAAGTAGGCTTAAAACCCGTTTGCATTTAAATTTACTTGAATTCTACTGATAACTTGAATTAGGAACACTAATAATATAAAAAGAACAGAATTATCATCAGTCATTACCAAATAGAGAGAGTAAGAGTAACAGTTTTCATCGAAAGTGGGGTTAAAATGTTGCTCAAAAGTATTTTAATATTATTTATTTTTGTGGTGTTAAGTAATGCTGTGTTTTATGATAATTATAAAGGCACAAAGGTTTCAGACACTATGTTGGCCTATTATAACTCAACGGGTCGACTTGCGTGAGTATATTTTCGAATTAATATCTATTATTGACTAATTTACATGAAATGTCAACCAAAATAGGGGGATTTATCGCGTAAAGGATTGTTTTTCAGAATAGGTTTGTAGTGGATGCCTACTTCGTCAAAATTCAAGTTTACTATCGGCTTTATAGTCTGAGAGATTTCAGACTAGTTATTTTTTTAAGCTATTGCATAGCTTTTATCGCGGGCTTTGAGCGCGGCGATCGAATCAAGAAATTCCGTAACGAAAAAAACCTAACACCCCCCACTCCGTCTACCATGTAATGACGGTTGGTTGGAAACGTGATGTTGTCATGGAGGTTACAAATGCTATGCAATAGCTTTACCGCGGCAATCCCCAAGTGCCACATGTTTTTTTTTTTTTATAATGGGAACAGGTATGCTACGGTCTAACAAAAAAACACTGGCATTTCGGGAGTGCCAACAGAAGTGAAAACTTTAACAAGATCGCTTTGGTGGAAGCAAAATACTTGTATAGAACATTGGTCCGTAACCTTATCTAAATAAAGAGCACAATCGGGTTTACAAAAAAAAAAAACAAAACCATAACCTCTAATGTAAAAATACTTGCATTGAATGTTGGTCTGTAACGTAATATAAATAAAGAGCACTATCGCGTTTACGAAAATGAGGTGCCAGTAACGGTGTCGCGAGTTCAATTGTTTTTTCCCATCTCAAAAATGCCCAACGCGCCTTAAGAGGATTCACTTCAAAAAGATTATATTTCGCTAATTATGATTAATTCTTACACTCGATCTTCAACCAGCGCCCAAATATTGTATGGACGTAAACAATGCAAAAGGAGGAAGGTTCGTAGTAGAGAAAACCAAGTCTGTTAATTAATTCAGTACCTATAAAATCGCGCTGTGCTAGTATTAGGTAGATTTTGTTGTAAGTATAATGTATAATGTAGATTCTATTGCCAAGAACGGGTAAGAAACTCCACGGACACTCTTTTAAATCAAAATTTGGTTACAAAATATTGATTACATCATTCATGTAAGAACGATGCAGAACGTTAAAAGCGTCCGTAATAAAAAATAAAACAATTCAAAAATTTATTTAAAATGAGCCGTGGCAGCTAAGACATGATCAGTCCCTACTGACAGCTCCCGTTCACGAACATGACGCATGGATTAGCACCGTTTAGCTCAACCATTTTGAAGGGAGTTAAATGATAACACACACGCCACCGTCAGCGAGAGATTTGAGTGAGCATGACATACTCTCAGCCGCCAGGGCACATTCAAGTCAATGAAAGACGTACCTAGTAAATAGTAGGCTTATAGCTTTATACATTACAAAGTTACTTATGCAGTTCGTATATCTAGAAAACGGGACTTGAATTGCAGTATATTTTAATTTTCCTTGCTTTATAGGCTAAACACTAATTGTGTTAAAAAAATTGAAGCTTGTGTGTCTGCTAGAAGTACCCTAGAATTTTGATGATCGATGAGTGAGTGAATCAGTAAATGGGTATATCAGTGAGAAAATTAAGGAACTTTGACCTGCAATAGTTCTTAAACTGCTAGTTCAAATTGAAAGTAATTTGGTATTATATCTAGTTATACGAGGTCTTCTTGGTCACCGAAAATTCAGGCTTCTAGCTTTATCCACAACGAAGTTAGAGGGGGTTGAAAATGTCCTGAATGGCTTCGAGAAAAGATGGTACAGCTGTGCCTTTGTTTTGCTCAACTTGGCGGGGGCACTACCTTGCCCCCCGATAATGTCGTAAGTATTTTAATTGTACTAAGGTATTTTATTTGTTCTACAATCTGCTGACTATTTGCAGTACTTGCACCATTGACGTCAAACCTTGCAACCCGATGGAACATCGACGCATTGATGGCTCCTGCAATAACCTCGACAAACCGTCAGAAGGCACCTTCAATGTAGTCCACCCGAGGCTGCTGGCTGCCAGCTTCTTCAATGGTAATGTGCTATAATAATAATAATCTTTATTTCAGGCACAGTTCATAAAGTTGTTATTTTACGTAACAACTTGATGGCGGCGTAGTAAAATTGTTCATATCACCATTGACACCTTTGTTCCGCACACTGCTGAGTATCCTTTTGTGGCATACTTCCCTGGTCTGTGTGAGTAAAAGCGTTAGCTGTACGAAAATATAAAAAGGCATTTTTATCACATCTATTCAAAAAGAGCTAGTTTATTCTTCGTAAACAGGGACTAAAATAGCTTTTTAATCCCTAGGGATTAAAAGTGATTTGAATTTGGAATGTGGAAGTTGTTAGTAAAAGTTCCAATTACCAAAGAGATCAAACACGAACATTGTATGAACAAGTAACAGGCTAGCAAGAGAGAGAGAGAAAGTGTTAATTTGGTCAAAATGAAAATCCAAGATGGCGGCTTCAAAAATTTTCGTCATGGTTATCGTTTTCATACTTTTCGTGGGTGCTAAAGCCAATAGTGAAGTCAGAATTTAAATCAAATATGGCGGCTGCGAAAATTTTCAAATTCATCATGAGTATCGTTTTCAGAGTTTTCGAAGGTGTTAAAGTCCATAGTGAGGTCAAAATGTAAACCCACGATGGAGGCAGCGATTTTTTTTTAAATCTTACTTGAGAAGGAACTTCGTTCCTGACGGGGGTCGGATCACAGACGTTTTTTTTTCTCTTAGAAGGTGATAAAAGTAGTGTGTTCAGCTCGGGAGCAACACTATTTTAAGCTTGAGTGACGTACTTTGCAAATAGTTGTTTGCTCCCTTGGCAAACAATTTACTATTAACGCCTTTTTACATTTGTGTGCAGTCTGCATCTAAGCAGAAACAACAATAACAGAATTCATGGTCTTCAGGTCTGGTACCAGGTGTCTTATTACTGTCCCTCCTCTACTAATGAAAGGTCACAGGAAAGATGATATAGGTCTAGGTTAGGGCGAATATGCTGGCCCGCAGATTTCCTTGATGTACAGACGCAATTAAAATAACCCTTTTTAAGGCATACTGCACAGCACTGTACCTACTCGAGAGCCCTGTGGTTCACATATACCCAAAAGGCTTACAATGCTCTGCGTATCCAATACAATAACGCATTCAGGGTATTGTTGCGATTGCCGCGCTTATGTGGTGCCTTGGCAATGTTTGCAGACGCACGTACTTATGCACTGACTGGCTTTGATGCAATGTGGCGTAAGAAATCTACCTCGCTACTCGGCAGGCTGCGTGGCAGTCCCAACACTATCCTGCAATCAATAGCTGCCCGGGCAGACAGCCCGCTAGTGTGGGCGATTACAAACCGGACCCGTTCTGTTTTAGTTATTAAGTACTAACATAGGCTAAGCTTTTTTTTTACTAACTCTATAGACCATTGAAGACTGAATAAATAAAAATCAAATTAAATTAACTAAGCACTAAGCATCGGTAATTGTCAATCGTCAAAAAAAAAAGAAAAGTCTAGAACAGAAAATTATACTAATGTCAAAAAAGAAAACTGTTATTGACTTTCTCTGATCTAAACGTTAGTGATAAGATACACATTATCAAGAAATGAATCTCAGAACTTAAACGAAATGATATATTTTTGTCATTTTCTACAAAAACAATTTTAATTTGTATAAATTAGAAAGTAAAACAGTTTTACCTTGGCAATTACGATAAAGAAAAAATACCAAAAAAAAATTTTGGATTATTCACTAACCATAGTCCGGCCAGGAATTTTTTGCTTAACATCCTAAAGAGAAAAAATACTTTTAATCCATTAAACAGATGGGTGAAGGTCGTCTCTAGGTCGGATCTTAGACCACTACTAAGTATTCACATACCTCGTAATGAACTAATGATTAACCTTTAGAATCTCCTTAAACAAAACTCAAAGCGCAGTGTTGTATTTACAATATTTTATGCTAGGTGTATGTACCTTTTCTGTAAATAATCTCACGACGAAAACAGGTGAAGTGAGTTTAAAGTGAGCTTCAGGTGGAATGGCCGCTCACTTCAAGCTTACTTCACCTAAATTTTCACGATTAGTTTTTTACAGAATAAACCGAGTGGAGTTAATAAACTAAATCATTAAAATAGCTTATTTACAAAGTTCTCAATTGAGAACTAAGCTGGATTCAGCTGGGTGTTTTTTTCGTGGACCTACTTTTTTGTTCTACCAGCTTAACACAATTTTTTTTTTTTACAGGCACGTATTCAAGACGGGCAGTCTCTGGCAAAGAACTGCCGCTGCCCAGACGAGTCCGCGTCAAGCTACTGTGGGAAGGCACTTCACTCAACACTGTACTAACACAAGCAGTGCCTGGGTTCGGTATATTCTCTATGGCAGACGTTGGATCATCGCACGATACAAGTAAGACCTTGCTATCGTAATTTTATCGTAGTTTAACCGCTCAGGCGCGGTGGGTGGTCTGCGCCGTGACAGATTTACGACCGCACTTGAATAAACAAAAGCATCGGGTTTCATAATAACGTCTATAGTGTTTTGTTTATGTTTTTTGCTACTCGAATAGATTAGAGATACATTGTAAATGGTTACAGTCTTTGTTATCAACGTTTACTAATCTTTATTACCCGTTTTTTTTTTGTTTTCCATGTTCTAATGTTTTTACGATTTCTAATAAAACTACCGTACCAATTCACACGAAATTTTTCAGGGTACATTATGGATAGATAAGTTATCTAATAAAAGCGTTTTCAGAGACCTAATTTTTTTCAAAAAATTTCAAAAAATCTAGGTTTCTAGGTGATCTAGAATTTCTAGTGCTTTCATAACTTTCTCCGTACCAAAAAAATATTTTTTATTTATATTTTGGTCTAATTTTTTTCTAAAACGTTGGAAAATGAAATATAGAAAAGAAATAAAACACTTACCGATCAGATCCATACAGAAAACTCACAAAATATCACTACTTTCACTTTCACGAGAACTTTCTCCTTCACGTTTGTTTACACTTTTTTTGGTTGGGTCAAAATAGGTATAATCTAATGTTATTTAGTGCGAATATTATCTAAAACGATGTAATATTTACTTCAAAATGAAAATATCACCACTTTCCGACGATTTACACACTAAAACCATTAAAAAACGAATTATTACTGCGAACGCGCGCATCCCGGGAGTGACTTTTTACTGTCATTTTGACCGCGCGGGAATGTCATTTTCAACATTTTTTTATAGTGTTGCCCATTTATATTTTTGCTTTTAGTCGATTTATTTGACAAGAATATCTATCTGACCATAGACTGCAAAAAATTTCAAACAAAAATATTGATTACAGCGAATACAAATGGAGTTGTAAGTCGTGTGGTGACTTTGTAGCGTATTGGATACGATGGTCCCCGAACGGTATAGTCTTTAGACAGTCAATGTTTACAATTATTAGCCTCTGCGTTCGCAAATTAGTTTCCAAAAATGTTTTTTGGAAAATAACTTTTACACCCACACATAAAGTTCAGTTTTGCTACAACTTCAACGATTTCTATGGCTTTTTCAATTAGCCTAGTGTAAACCACTTGTGTAAAGCTGAAATTTGTGAAAAAAAAGACATCAATTGGAAACAAGGATTTGAATATGGACTACTTCTTCAGTTACGCCTACAGGTTAACCAAGTTGTAGATGTTGAAATATCCTTAAGAATCAAGGAATCAGGAGGATTTATCAACGAAAATATTACTGTGGTCAAAAAGTAAATGAAATATCTGGCTGTTGTTACTCTGGCCGTGTTATTTTAACAGGAATATTTCTTAAGTATCATAAATAAAAACTATGTTTTATTTTATTGCTAATTAATATCTTCACGCATGACTCAAATGATTGATTCTGAACCTTCATATTCTTTTCTGTCAGGATTCTTCTTAGTGAACAAGACCGACTGTTGCTCAACGGGCAAGAATGACTACATGTGCGCTCCCAACATTGTGCCGAAAGACGATCCCGTGCATAGGTTCTCTGGCATTCGATGTCTGAACATGACCAGGCCGCTCGATTTCCAGTACTTGGGATGCACCAACGATAGTGTGTCATCGCCGGTAAGAAAGATTGTTTAGTTTTTTACCACATTTTTAAGTTTTATTTTATAAACGCCATTACATTTGTAAAACTCAAAAATTGTCCTTTGAATGAAAAAAAAAGTAAAATAATGTGTTAGATGATCAAAATGCATATCAAAACAGTCAAAGTTGTTCCCGTTCATGAATACTAACACTGCCTTAGGGCGTCCCTTCGTTTACCTACCATACAGTGATACAATACATAAATTTGCTTCCAAGATCGAAGAATCCACATCTGTATACGATCTGTCACCAATATATAACAACGACAACAAAGGTGATTCAACTATAAGGGCGTTTAAAGGAGGACTACTGCTCACAGAGGTTGAAGATGGGATCACCTGGCCTCCCAATGGAACTGGCTTCTGTCCTGCTAACTGGCCTGGTGCAAAGTGTTTTAAAAACTGTAAGTTCTTTGAAACAGCAATTGTAGCTGAAATTGGCAAGTTATGTTGTACCCCTTTACCAAGATATTTTTGCTAAAAACGAAACACATCACATCAAGATTCTAAAAAGACTTAAACTGCGAAGTGGTTCTTTGTTTGGGTTCGTTGATTATTTTTATGGTAATTTTAATGATTGTCTTGCTGGATTAATAAATGTTGGAACACATTCAAAAAACTTACTGCTACTTCAGAGTATTCAGGAACAACCTATGGTGGTTCTGCAATTTTTTTTATTTTATAGCAATTGGTTCAATAGCTCTCATTGGAAGCATAAGCTGCTTCACCTAATCTGTATAATTCTTCTAGACTCAAACTCCTTGCTGACGACCCAGTTATTCAGTGTATGGTTCGTGAGGCTTCACAATTACTTTGCGGAACAACTTGCTAAGATCAATCCGTGCTGGGATGACAATCAACTGTTCTACAGTGCAAGGGAATTAAATATTGCGTTTTCAGAACAAATTCATATTTATGAGTGGTTGGCGCTTTTAGTGGGTGAGTTTTTAAATTTATGTTTTTGCTGTTATTATAATCAACGCTTTACTTTATTTTATTTTCATATTTGATGTGCTTGTTATTTACTTATATGTGATAAAGATAAAGGTGCTTCTTAAGGGTGGTCGCAAATGTGACGGAAGATGCGTCGGGCGTTACTTTTATATGTTCCAGTTAGTACGGTCGGCGCACTAACGCATCATCGGTTGAGTGTTTAAGGTTGAATGTTTCACTATCTACTTGTTCATTCTGGCGTTACACAGCTGGCGTTACGCGACGCATCTTTCATCAGATGTACGACCACCCTTACAGCTTACAATGTCGAGTCTTAGGACAAATCGAAACAATTACACAAAAGTAAACGCTGTTTTTTATTTTTCCTATTTTGTTTGTTTTTTCATTTTTTATGGAATTTTATAGGTAAGAAAAATTTGATAAAATGCGGTATCGCATCAGACTCTTGTGGGTGCAGAGACATTTATGATGAAACAATGTACCCACTAACAACCCTGGAATTCGGATTCGTAAAACGCTGGTTCCATATCATACAGCACGGATCTGCAAAGTAAGTATACGCAAGTGCTATCCTATCATTTTGATTCAATTCTATCAATTTAAAAGAAATAACGAGATAATACCCCAGGACTCCACGAGACTGGCTTGACCTAGTGTGGAGTTCATATGCAAAATGCTTTCTTTGCGTTTTATTTTTTTTAATGTAAACCTATCTATTAATTTAGACTATTAGGAAATTTAAAGCACTGATTTAGGGAAATAAACATTAAAATTATCATCATTGTTATCATCAGAAACTAATAAGTTTAGGACATCTTTTCGAGAGATTTTTAAAGTAGAGAAGAGATCTATCAACACTAGATGTATCAA
Organism: Agrochola lychnidis; assembly: GCA_963680765.1. Lineage (NCBI taxonomy): Eukaryota > Metazoa > Arthropoda > Insecta > Lepidoptera > Noctuidae > Agrochola > Agrochola lychnidis. Next base: position 2,343,930 of record OY796852.1, on the reverse strand, counting down.
CTTTAATGCTAAGTTGTATTTATATGGTAAACTGCTACTACAAATAAATGTATTTTATTTCTTTATTTTTTTTTTCTATGTAGACTCCAATTACTTATTTATATAAACATATTTTCCAGAATGTTCGATACTGATGGCACTTTCCTAAGAGACTATCCTATAGTCAACAATACCTTCAGGCCTGGGTATTTGGCTGAAGGCAGAAACATATTCCAGTTTACACAAGGCAATTTTAGAACGCCGGCCAGAAAAGCTAATCATGGGGTTGACCCCGATGTGAGTGAGTCATTGTATTCCGAAGCGAGAACAGGCTTTGATGAAAACAAAACAGATTTGAAATTATTTATTTTACAAACAATCATTTGTAATAACACCTTTAGTAAGAATAAGAATATTATGTCTTTGGTTGATGACGCCCCATCTTCATAATTTACTCTCACGTCTTTGAGAAGTCTCATTATTCTGCTTGAGTCTGTTTCGTACATCAGCTGATCACCCTTAGTAATAGCGAATTTGAACCTTATCGTGAATTTGGAATACTCATTCGTGAATTTCAATAATGTGTTGTTAAGCGTTTTGATAAGAGCTTTGCAATCCTTTCTCACACTCAATATAAAACCTAGAGAAGGACTCGTGGGTAAATGATGACAGCTGCACGAATCGATCGAAGAGTTAGGTTAGTTGGGAAAAGGCTAGGCAGATTGATTACAAATATTTAGTTCGATTAGTTTATTTCTTTTCGTTTTAATCTTTGTTCGTTGCGATATTTTTTTGTAAATCCTAAGTTTGATAATTTGTTTAGTATATAGTTTTTATGTTAAGTTAGTAATCTAATTAGGTTAGGGTACTTACCTACTGTTTTTAATGTTTTTCAGTATGTTTGGAAAACAGTTTTTTAGTTGTCTGTTTCAGTACCTACATAATTTTTACTTTGTACGCCTTCACATATGGTAAAAAAATTATGCCATCATTTAAAACTTAACTCCTTACTTTATAAACTCCAATTTTGTTTCGAAAAATAAACAACCTTTTTTATATTTATCTATTTAGCGTAGTTCTAATGGACTGTCGTAAAATAAGAAATAACTGTGATAGGGTAAAACAGAACTTTACAATTTACTTTTAAAGTATTATATTTATGGTGAACTGAAAAAGTATTTACATTATGTGTTCGCCACATCTTCATTTATCCACTCATATTTTTTTAACTTCTAGATGGCACAACTGGGCCTACCATACATACAACGTTCTATGGATATCCCGACCAGCGACTTGCATAAGAACCGCTTGTTTGGGTTAAGGCCTTACATCGACTACGTTCACCACTGCTTCGGGTACAAAATCAACTGCTGGAATGATCTTAGGCAGATCATGGATGAAGATGTAAGTATTAATTTGCTATTCTTTTTTAAATATAAATATTCACATTGAAGTATTTGAAATTTTCCTTTTCTGCATAAGTTAAGAATACTGAATATAGTCTATGTTCCAATATAATAAACTTAGCTCATACAAGTTAAAAATAATTAATAAATTTTTAATTACAAATATTATTGATATTTTATCAATAAAATATCGATAATAATAATGTTATCGTCGTTGTAAAGAAAGTTTTATTTTCACAAATTATATAAAAGTCTCCTAAAACAGGAAAAACCTACAGAAAACGCATTTCAACAGATTTTAAGTTTTTCATTTAATATTTCCAGAGAATCATAATAATGCAGGATGTGTATGATGATGTCGAAGACATTGATTTATTGGCCGGTCTATGGTCTGAGCGCCTTATCAAAGGAGGCTACATTCCTCAAACTCTGGCCTGCCTGATGAACGACAGTATCCTCAAGACTATCAAAGGGGACAGACATTGGTTTGAGAGGTGCAACCGACCTCATGCCTTTACTCATGGTAAGATATTCCTAGAATTCCCAACATAATATATAAAAAAGATCCTCTTGAAGCTTTTTGATTTCAAAGCAATTTATTTTTACTTCAATATTATGGTTTTTAGAACTTAATTTTTTACTTTAAATTAATAATATTATTATGAGGGTCAATGAGAGATTAGAATATAAGATGTAGCATTAATGACATTGTCCATAATTGTGAATAAATACATACCTCCTTTTTTTACCCTTTCAGCTCAATTGCGAGAGATCAGAAAAGCATCTTTAGCATTGTTGCTATGCACTGTTGGTGACGGTGTTACAGAAATACAGAGACATGCTTTTATGAATATAAGCCCTAAGTAAGTTTGTTTATTTGTCCACAACCTAACTAAATTGTGCCAGCTGTAGCACTGTCTAAAGTATGTATGTTTAGCATGTATGTTTTGTGATAGTGCGACACTCTTCGAAATACAAATCAAAACTATCAATTTATTTTTGCGCTTCAAAGTCCAATAACAATGGAACCAAATCCGAACTTTTATTAATGAAGCCACAAATAGTGTTAATAGATTCACATACTACAAAAATGCGTTTCAAAACTAAGCGCATGCCCGCATTTATTTAACTTATCCAACTTTTAATTACAGGAACCCATTGGTCAGTTGCAGTAAAATTCCGAAGATTGACGTCAGACATTGGGCTAACTGCACAAAGACGAGTGATTAACCTGCATACACTTACTTCGAGGATAGACAAATCGTCCAATAATCCAATAAATTTGGATAATCGCTAATGGCATCGAATGAATTTTTCCATCTTCCAGATTATTTTCTTGTGACCGAACTTACGGATTCCTCAAGGGACTATAGTCGGTCCGATGCTGAACTACGTATTTTGTCGTCCATACTCTCATATTTTCTTATTTTTCTTCAATTCTTAACAGAGGTAGATTTCTATGAGGGATTACAGTTCACTTTTTATCATCTCTTAAATAAATTCACATAAAAAGACCACTATTGGATAGTTTTAATTCTAACTGTATTTTAAAACCAGAGTTTATAAAACAATTACACAAAAATTTAACCCCTTTATTGAATGATACAAAGCTAACTCATACCAAAAAGCGAAAAACTAAATCAAACGACGCAACACCGATACAAAATACCGATAAACAAAACTTCGCTAAAACTTTCAAGTACTTAACAGAGAGCAAAACTAGCTTACTAAACACAACACTGGAAACCCCTCACTGCCACTCAAAAAATCGATTCATAACAATACACTCATCAAAGTTTAATGCCGTCAATCAATACTGTTTGAACTAAAATGCAAGGTAGCTTCAAAAGGGCAAGGGGATCGCAAGGTAAACAGCGGGGCCCCACTGCGGGTAATTTACCAATTTACCCTAGCTCTAGTAAGCTAGGGGTTCGATTACTGATGCTACCACCTAACGTGAAAACGTTTAAGTAAAGAATTAAATGGACTTTTTATTTTAATGTGTTTTTGTAATTCCTGTAGAAATTACTTAAGCTTACGAATGATTAGGCTGTGGTCCTATATATGATGCATGATGTCTTAAATGAATATTTTTAGAAGAACATATTCAGGGTGCATCAGGTCAGATCATACTGTCATTATTGCTTGAGTACTGAAATGGATGAATAGGCTATCATACGGGACCATTAACATTTACTGTTAAATAATGACCGCCTACCAACCAAAGTTGAAATGTGCATAACAAATACAAAATATCTCTTCTCATACTCATGTAACGAAAAACGTCGCAGTAGCCATATCTACCCATAGGTAAAGTCTTACCCAAAACTCAAAAACCATTTTCTTGTTGTCTCAAGTCCCGAATCTTCGTGTTCGTTGCATTCTGAAGGATAGGTAAACAGTTATATTGTCGACGCATAGCTGACGGACTGTTTGCTACAACTTTATGCTCATACTGATCAAATATTTAATTTAATTGCCTATGCAATATTAATGATAACGTTATAGGGTTCTTGGTTCTGAACGATGGGAATTGTTTAAAGTTATTAAGATATTTAAACTTATTAAAGCTGACCATGAAGTCTTAAGGAAACAGTTGGAAATAACGCTTTTGGGACGTTGGTTTACTTTTCTGTTAATTCTTTCTCGGATTTCGTACACGAAGGGTGCCAAACAGAACTCCATTACCAAGCCTCCGCTGTCCGTTCGTCCATTCGTCCGTCTGTCTGTCTGTCAGCGGTCTGTATCTTGTGAACCGTAATATTTATTTATTTATTTATTTATTTTAAAAAGCACAGCCACATCACATACATTAAATTTATGCTAAAATAATCTTATAACTAAAGGACTAATGTACATGACAATTACGGCGTACATAGCATTGATAACAATATCTTGTTGCCCTGCAATTGAATAAATTAAATTAAACTAAAACTAAACTAAACTAAAATAGACTAAACTAAACTAAAGTAAATAAGACTGATAACAACAAAAACAAAAAAGTTAAGAAATTAAGAAACAAAAAAACAAAAAATTAAAATTAAGAAAAACTTGGCAAGCATAGCGTGATTTTCTTTTTGAATCCCTGTAGCTTGTCACTGAATATATCTAAGTCAGGCGTGTTTAATATAGTATTATTGTATTCGTTGCTAATTCGTGTAACTGGAGACTGCAAACCTAAATTAGTTTTTACAAAAGGGATATCAAATACCTTTTTAACTTTTTTAGCCCTCGGATAAATTCTTGGAACTGCTAAAGAAATACTTTGCAAAAGGTAACTGTATTTTTCCATTAATTATTTTATGGAGGAAGCATAAATCTATCAGACGTCTGCGATCGCGAAGGGTTACCATTTTGAATTTTTTTAAACGCTCTGTATATGGCTTTCTGTGGGAAAAGCCTCTTGTAGAGAAAGCAAGATGTCTCGTGAAAGCTCGCTGTATGCTTTCCACACGTTGCGAGTGCACTGCATAAAAAGGGGTCCATACACTGCTTGCATACTCAAGATGACTGCGCACTAGGGCATTGTAGAGCAACACCTTGGTTCTCTGGTGCTTAAACCCTCTGGAATTGCGCTTTAAAAATCCTAGCATTTGGGCGGCCTTTGTCACTGCTTTATCAATGTGTGAGATAAATTTCAGTTTGCTGTCTATGATAACACCCAGATCTCGAATGTCATTCACCTGTTTCAGTGTTACGCCACCAATATCATACCTTGTTTGAACTGTTGTTTTTTTAATAGTAATAGGTAGACAGTTAAAATTTTCACACATTGTGTACTTCTATTGCCGCTATAACAAGAAATAATATAACGAAAATGAAGTTAAAAATTTAAGGGGGACCCCTATACAATAAACGTGTTTGTTTTACTAAAGTACCTTAGTAGCGTATCATATTTTACGATGGTATAAAACTCTTCGTATGCGAGTCCAACTCGCACTTCATCATCATTTCAGCCGAAAGACGTCCACTGCTGGACGTGGGCCTCCCCCAAGCACCGCCATCGCCACTTCGACCGATTCTGTGCTCACACATGTTTTTTTTTTTCTTCGTAAATATATCGGCCCAAAATACCAAAATATGACATAGTAACAGAAATGGCATATTTGAACTAACAGCTTATTTTCCTGAAAGCCCATTCCCGAGTGTATTAACTAGAAAATTGCAAACCTTTACTGCCTGACAACAAAATTTCCTGAAGATCTTGAAACAGTATCCCTCTGCTACAACATCTGATCTCTCAATCGATCGATAGTGTTGTAGCAACTTCAAATTTAGGCGAGCGAAGCATGCTGATTTTGAATACACTTGAAACTTTACCCACTGCTAACGACAGAACTTGAGGGATTATTATACTCATTATTTTAATCAATAGTGTTACTTACGTCACTAGTGGATAATCAGCAACACATTTTTGGGAGAATTTGTAAATATCAGCATACTGGGTACAAAAATAAAAAATAAAGATAACGGAAATAAGAAACATCTTTTAATATGTGTGAGAAAAATTATTTTGCTGTTGCTGATAATACAAAATAAAACAGCATAATAATCTTCCAGGCCAATGATGGCCTGGTAGGTGATAAAAACATAATAGTAAAAGCTGTATTGGTAATAAATGGCTCAAGTTCGTAATCCAAGCTTTCTTACCCTGCGTACTAACCGAAAGTGACTGTTGCGCAAATATGCGATTACGCGATTAATGTCGTACAGACGCGACTTGATTGAACGCGCGATTCTGTCATATTTATAGAAAACGCATGACGCGGCGACGTTCACTCGGTCAGGATGCAGCCTATGAGTGCTACAGGTTCAGATTGATATAGACAATGACACTAAATGAAAATTAATCACTAGTACAATAATCAAGCTAAAGCTCTCACCACGACTTGACCTTTTACTGTAGAAATGTGAGCATTCCTTTATTTATTTAACAGAAATAACAAATTACGTCTACTTTTTGACGCATGTTCACAATAAAACAAAGTCGGTGTAATACCAGAATTAATATCGGTGAGTTTCCTTAATAAGGACAGATGGCGCCACTTTGTCTCACTCAGTGGGGCAGCCGAAAAAATCTGAAAACTGGTAACTGGGACAAGAATTTTTGTGGACAATTTGTTTGTGGGTGTATTTTGGTGGATGGTGAGAAAATATCCGTTTGTTGCACGTGTGTGGCCCATCTAGTGGTGCCGTCACTTGCTATTCTTACAAAACGAGTATTTCTTTATTCTTATGCATCTACTATTAGTATTTTCGACCTGAAAGATAGTTAATATGTTATTTTGCCTTACCAGCTGTACTTGTGACAAAAAAATAAGTATCTAAGATTGTAAGTCAAGATCCCAATTTTTTGCATATCTTGGAATTCTGCCTACATCGTTAGTTCAAATAGTGTGAAGAAGTTACAAAGTCATTCAATAGAGGTCATACTTATGCTCGTATGGGTACAGCAAGCCACAGTTGAAGTCATAAAGTAAATATTCCCGTGTACAATGCAACAATGTTTCTGTATTTGCGCGATTGGAACTCACTTCTAAATATCGTCAGTTTTAAGCTTTCCATTCCTAGTAGAACTTACAATTTGTAGGAAGAAATTTATTATTTGTAGATGTTTAAGTAGGTGGAAAAAGAAGAGACCAAAAAATAATTGAAAGAATGCGAAGCTGTCCTTAGTTTAGCGTTGAGTTTGGAAAGAGAATAGAATAGAGTTCTTTTTATTATGAGAGAAAGAGAATTATTGTGAATGTTCTATGTAACTGATATTGACTAATTGGCCGAGGTCTCCTTCGTGATCTTCCATGATAATCATTGTTTTACTATTCTGGGCTGTAATCATCATAGTAGAATCAATGATATTACACCATTTTCTTTGATGATTTATTTGATGTTGACACCTTCGAATATATCCTCAAAGTTAGTAGATTTATTTCATGTTGTCTGAAATTGTACTTCTGCTCATATTAGTATCTCAGAATAGATAACTGGTCTCTGCTTCATTTGAGAAATACATAAATCCACAACTATTTCTCCAAGTCATCTCAATTTTCATATTAGCATCGCGTCTTCAATCATATTGTAATCTATGACGGCTCTCCGCAGAATTGTGAGAATCGGCCTCGCTTCCGCATCGTAAATCAGTTTAGCGTCTCCTTCTAAGATCTACGGGGAAACTGCATGCTCTGGCGTTTTTAAATTTTGAGCAGGTGATATTAGGTTTTACCTTCATGCTCTGTATTTTAAAGTGGGTAAGTGATATCAGTGTTAGGAAATGAAATTTTTATATATGTATCTATATAATTTTAGATGGGGTACTGTGCCGATTTTGGAGTTAGTGGTGCTGTCAGCCACGAGGAGTTGGTTGGAGAAAGATTATTCATGAAAACAACTTACGTTTCCTTGTTTAAAAGTTTTTTTACATATCTTTAGCAATTTGTCACGAGTTTCTGAAAACAACAAACAACCTTGACCTATTTTGAAATAACCCTTTTGCTCTTATAACTTTTTTTTTTCTAATTTAGCATTTATATCAACAAAAATTACGTCCAACATAAAGACATCACGGTAACTTTACAACCTAACCCGTTTACGTCCACCTGGATCAACATACCCGTAAACATTTAAAGGGAAAATTAGTTAATTAAAAAATGCAAGTACCGCCCAAACCGGCGTCTTCGTGTTAAATGAAACAAAAAAAGTAAAAAGAATAAACAGAGAAATTGTTCTTAATAAACTTGTCACGCGAGAGGGCGAAAGTTAATTTCCTGTTTCGTCCAATCTACCAGGACACGGGGCTTTGTCCAGAGCGAAACGAGCGATAAATTAAAGTATAGCTTTATTTCGCACACTATAAAAATCTTTAATATTACATTTGAAATGCATTAGCGCTCGGCGACACGACGCCGTCGCTGCGCCGCTACCGCGCCACCACCGCGCGCCGTGCCGTCGCCGCTTGATTTTGCCATATCACTCTACAATCCACGGCGGCGGTGGGCATCGAGGTGGCGACGTTACATATACACAGTTTAGAGGCGCGGCAGCGGCACGGTGCTGGAACGGTGACGGCGCGACGACGGTTTCGTGTTGCCGAGCACTTAGGATTAGGTTTATTACCTTTAAGTTATGATATTAAACCCAAAGGAAGTAAGGATGTCATACTGAGAAACGTCCAGTCCTCAAAAAAGTTGGCTATAGTAGCAGTCCCATAAAATGTATTCATAATTCTTATGGTATTTTCTCAAGGTTTAACAGCAAACATAACGCGAGTGCAGCACATTACTATACTCCATTTGAAATAAGATTAGACATTTAAACAAACCGTTTTTACAGTCCATTCAACCGATTCTGACTTCTATCTCGTAGGCTTAAGGATGGCATTAAAAGCAAAAGCGGTTACAATACCAACTGTTTACTGCAGCTGCCGTTTGTCATGCTACAAACGCAATAGAAGTCAAAATCAGTTGAACGGACTGTAAAAAGGTTTTAGTTAAATGTCTTATCTTATTTCAAATGGAGTATACCTTTATATAAAAAGTACTCTGTGGTTACGCCAGTGCGGCTTTACGTGCTCCGCGTGTTTTGCCCAAAGACTGCTGTTAAACGCATTTGGTGTGTTTTTTTCGTCGCAACACCATCCAGTGCGGTTGGGTTAACAATGTTTGGTCGAATTACAAGAATTACAAAACGTTTGTTACGGTATGAAGTGTTCGCACCGTGCTTATTTTTATATCTTGTATTTTTTGCATTGCTTGATAGTAGTGACGTACGTACGTACCTACCTAATAAATTCAAAAAAATTACAAGTTGCTAGTTGTTTGTAGCGTTTTTTTTAATACTTAGTTGAGAGCAATACTTTTTAGCGTATCTTATGATTTATATAATTGAAATAAACTAAAGAATCTTAGCTTCTGAAAAGTTAAACTTTACACACGATTATGGTGTGTGCTCAGCATGCCTCAATTTTTACGCCAAAATGACTAGAATCCCCATGTTTTTTTATAGCTTTCGCTGTACAGCTAACCTAATAGGGAAAAATTTGTGTTTTATTGGTGACCACGGCTCCGTCGGCTGTCGCGGTGTTATTTACCCCCGCGACGAGGGAAGGTTAAAAAGCCTTGTCGACTTAATGTGATTTAAGTTGAGCACCAAGATTTCCTGTTGCTAAACATTCTGATTCGCTTTTTTTGTTAAGTGTTTTTTCTTATTTATTTATTGTTCGTTTTGATTGGATTCAAGGCTGGGTGTTTATTTTTTAATCGATTTGGGGAGCTAGCCTAAGGATTCCTTGCCTTTTTCTTATTCTTCAAGAGAATTATTAATTCAAGGAGTCTTTGCATTAACTTTTTCGTAAGTTATTTCACGTCTATTTAGAGTCAACGTTCCAATCTTTAGATTACTTAAACCATTTGACAGCTTTAAAATATTGCCTAACTCAAATGCAGATGAATAAATTAAAACCCATTTAGAACTTCACTTGCAGTTGTCTATTTTCTCGGTATGAAATATGATCTTATTCGCCTTTTATGATATCCTTATACAATTCAAGTAGGATAGTTATAACCGACACTACTCATCTGATGAGCAATGTGCTATCAACCTAGTTTCAAACTGTAGCACAAACTTCGCAAGTGTGTTAGTATCTTCACCATATTTCCCTAGTGGCGAAACGTAACTCATCGTATCAAGAAGTGCGAATTAGTTTAAAGTTTATCTTGTATTAAATAGTACACAGAATCTAAGTAGAAGGCACTATTTAAAAAGGTGGAGAACAATTTGAAGAAGATTTTACATTACAAAGATGCCAGTTTTGTTCCTCGCGAAGTTTTCCTTCACCGTTTTTGAAGCAAGTGATAATTATACAACATTCTGCATGCCTAAGAGATATTTCTAGACGGCATGTGAAGTAAAGTCAGAGGCCCATTTAGGGCGGCTTTAAAACTCTGTCACAAGATTAGTCACAAACTACACAAAAAGAAAAAAACTTTTTACAAAAAAAAAAAACAACCTACTTCAAAAAAAACACTACAAAGTGAAAAATAACTTTAATTTCGGAAGTCGGTGTCTTTGGTTTTGAATATTCGTTCTTTGTCACTGACTTCCGAAATTAAAGTAATTTTTCACTTTGTAGTTGTGATACCTACCCCACACAAATTCGAATACCATATGCTTATGTAAATAACAGTGACAGGAAGTTATCATATCATCCACATACTAAGTGAGAAAAATACGTATTATTAAAGCTAACTCAAAAACTACCCAAGCAAAGTTAATAAAATTTATATGGGACCACCTCTGAAGTATGATCTACCAAACAAAAAATAATCATCAAAATCAATTCATAATTGACGGAGTAATCGCGTAACAAACATAGAAAGAAAAAAAAACGAAAAACAAACATGCAGTCGAATTGAGAACCTCCTCCTTTTGGAAGTCGGTTAAAAAGGTGTTTTGTTGTTTTAATACTCTAAAGCTTGAAAACACATGGCTTTGCAGGATTCCGACATTATTAAGCTATCCATGCAGGGTTCCAAACGGCAAACATAATATCATATCAACCAAAGCACGATAATTTACAAGCTGTAACGCCCTTCACGGTAAAAAAAACAGTATTTTGCAAACATGATTCACAAATATATTAATTCTTTTCATAATACAAAGCAGTCCACGACAAAAAATACTTCAGATTTCCTTTGCGAAACCACAAGAAACAAGCAACCTAATCACAGTATACAGAACGTCCCCCAGTAATTTGAAAATCACGAAATTAGTGCTTTCAATAGCAAATGGTTGCACCATAATTGCAGTTCTGAAGTTTTTGAGGGGATGGTGATCATTCCCCTTATTCACGTCTAGGGATTGATTAAAGGGATTAAATTTGTGGGGTGAGACTGCAGCCTTATTGTGTAATGCACCCACAATCACAAAACCTTTCATTTTGAGAGTACAAAAAAATTCATTGCTGCTGTTTGAAAAATTCGTCTGCTTGACGCTTGGGAACTTAAAATAACGCAATTATTATTATTGATTTCATTATATGCTTAGTCTTTTCTCAACTATTTTAGGGATCGGATTTCAATCTACCCGGATGATACTGAAAACCAGTATTGCGTAGCACAATTACAATCACAAAACCGTTAATTTTGATAGTTACACAATATTTATTCAACCAGTCTTAAAAAGGAGATAGGATAGGAAACCGCTCCATGTAACAAACTACTAGTATTAGCCGATAACTTATATGTGTGGTGCAAACTGTAAATATGTTGGTTATCCTTAGATACATATTATAAAACAAAATCCCACGCCGCGTCTGTCTGTCTGAACGCGATAAACTTAAAAACTGCAGAACGGATTTTCAAACAGTTTTCATCAATGGACGGAGTGATTCTTGCGGAAGGTTTTAGTGTATAATTCATTAAGGTAAATTGGCTGAAATATGACGATTATGGTCGAAGATGTCGGAAAAAATCACGCCGACTGGGAGCTTTACTGGCGTGCGCCGCATAAACCATTACAGATACATCAAATTTATGTTCTACAGGATTGAAGATCTTTAAAAGTTCGCGATGGCATATGTGCATCTTCTAAGGATGACCCACAGTAACCATTTTTATCTTTCAGAATTTAATAAAAATTCGATTGTTATTTCCGAAGCTATATTGACCGGTATCGTATTAATCCCTATCCAATAAAATGTTTTATTTAAATTGGGCATTTAATTGAGATTAAAATATATTATGCCTTGACATCATATAATATAAATGAATGGTTTAAAAGATATAACAGATTCAAAATTACGCGTAACAAAATAATTATGTATGGAGCGCAGCGGTAAGAGTCAATAACCTTTTCCGTGACTATTAGATATGTAATCCCGGTACTGCCCGGTAGTACATTCCCGTGGGATATTTTCCGACATCCACGCGGGCGAAGCCGCGGGCATTAATTAGTTAATAAATAAATAAAAAACAAATACTAGTATTCAGCATCATCCGGGTACATTGAAAGCTGATCCCTAAAGTAGTTGTGGAAAGGCTTATCAGGTAATGAAATCAACAATATTAATTGCGCTATTTAAGTTGTCGAGCAGACGATTTTTTTTTTTACATTGCAAGCAATGAATTTTCTTGTACTGTTGAAATGAAAGAGATCGTGATTGTGACTGAGTCACGTAATAAGGATGCTCTTCCTGTAGGCCTGTAATGAAGATGTTATTATTATGGGCGTGTAAACTTTGATTGCCTTTGACGGAAATTGGGGTAATTAAAAGTCGATGTAAGAAGGGAAACGTGTTGCTTGGGGGAAGGTGGAGTGTGGTTTGCAAATTGTATTATTTGAGATTGTCATGTTTTAAATCAATAACGTGTTGCGTTTTCATCAAGATCACATGGTGTGCTGGTAAGAAAGGTCCAGAAATATCTTGATAATCACATCATCAAATTTTTTATTATCATTTATCTTAGCGATAATGGACTGTTCTCTGTGTTCCCGTTCCTCTCTACAAAATCGGTTAATCACTATAAAATCCACAGTTAAAATGGTTAAATTGCAAATTAACAACGAACTTAATGCATTGTTTAGATCATTAATGCCACAGCAGCTTCATTAACTCTCAAACCTCATACTCAATGAAAGACTAACCTCACTTTTTTATTTTAATTAAAAAAGAACTAGCAAATAATAACACACACACACATAACATAACACAGTCTAGTGACCACCATAAACGGTTTATGTTCTCATAAACGTCAGTAGGACGAGCTTCATCCGAACTTTACTAAACGCTCTCGTAAATTAAACATTTTATGCGAGGTTTATGAAGTCGTTTGGCAAATGTCTTCGTTTGTGGTGTCTTTTCTGTTGATATGGCTTGGATTTTAATATTTTTAAGGGCTGTTACTAGTCCTAAGCTGAGTAAAATATGGTGTTTTGTCTGAACACCATATTTTAAGTTATTTTAAGAAATTACTTAGGTTATCTCAAGCTATTTCTAATGTACATCTAAAGACATGACATAACCGTTTCATTTTTCATTTCTTTCATTCACTTGAAACAGGAAACGTCAAAGTAATATATGTATATGTCGGATCCGATCATTAGTACGGACACGAAACGAATCGCAAGCGCGCCACTGGCGACATCAAGTGATCTACCCACACCAAAAAGCGCGCTTCTACAGAGTCGTGATGTGTTAAAGCCACGGCGAGGAGGGATTCAGCCTCTGATCGCATCCGAGTGAAGACGTCGCGGAACTGTTTTCGATTCGTTGTGCTCAGTTATTGTGTTAATTGTAATTTGTGATCATTGTGTTAATTTGTGATTTTAATAAACGCCGTCGCACCCATTGTGTGTATAATTTAGCTAGTGTGATTAATTTGATAGTAAATTATAATGTCATCTGAACTGCAAACTGTTTTTCTATTGCGCATTAACCAATACTACTCACAGTACGCCCACAGTAATTGAAATATCGCTGATAACAACGAAAGAGTCACATACCAGTCTCCGACATTTACAATGAAATTTGCTGTTTTTTGTAGGCACCGTAAAGCGTACTAATTGTTGTAAGACAGCGCATTCACTAAACCGTTGAAGGAACTCAGAGAGCAGTCAGGATCAATACTTATGAGAAGATAGTTTCTTTTTTAGGAAATAAAGTATATAATAGTATCTCTGAATATTAGTTCAAACAAGTCAAGCGAGAGGTAGACATTTTAACAATTGGAATGTTGAAATCTTCCTTTACCAAACCTAATAATAATTAAAGCCTCAGTTCAAACACATAATTTCCAGCACACTAAACTATTCCCATCAAATCAAACCATTCTATCTAAAACCCATCTAATATTCGGAACATCTCGATACAGTTCTAGTCGGAAACAATTCGATAATCGATTGGATATTCCTCCGCAATGCACTAGGGAATCGAGTCGACCACGGTATTCGATTCAATCGGTACGATTACTGATTCAATATTAGAATTGTTCGGGCGTTATGTCTTGTGTTAGACTAATGTTTGGGGAGATGTATTGGTTCCTATTGTGCCTGTGAGATTGTTTTTGTACATTGAGTATTCCATAAAGGGCGTTCATCCGAAAAGTTTGCAACGTCGCAATAAGCTATCAAATATTTACCTGTTTTGATAAATTTGGCAATATTACTGTATGGAAATATGAAATATGGCTAACTAGCGAACTAGAATATTAATAATGAATTGCAACACTAATGATGTTGTAACCGTTTTAGGTGTAAAAAAAGCATTTGGAAAGTTACCAAATACTTTTTGCACATCTAAAACTAAATATGCGGTTACGATATTAATTATTGCATTTCATAATCAATATTGTAGTTAACTAGTTAGCCACATTTTTTATTTCCATACAGTAATATTGCCAAATTAATCAAAATAGCGAAACGCTCTTATATCTATAATTTATTGGTTTTATGGAAAACTTCTGTTTTTGTATCTTCAGTTGCACGTTTGACCGTTTGGATATAGATATAGGACATTCATTTAGACATTATATAGCTCACGGTAGGCCTGGGTTTTTCTGCATCCAATTAATATTATTATGCTGGATTCCATTCCATTTTTCTTCATATACTCACACAAGTTATTCATTCATAGATGGCTGTTCAAGTCGCATATAAGTACCATTGAATTACATTGAAGACATTCTACGTCACTGTTATAAATCATTAAATCTCTGATGCCTAACAGTGATGCTTCAAATGCCGTTGAATATCCTTATTTTTATACATTACTTATAGTAAAATGAGTAAGCATATCACATTTGTCATTCGCTTCTCTCATTTCTAACGCATCGTCATCAAAACCAAACACCATACAACCAAGCGAACCGTACGAAACAAAATAAAACCCTAGTTACGGCCGCTGCATTCAACGCCAATCGAGCGTGCAAAATAACACTTCATCATTTGAATTCGGCGTCGCTCCCATACGGTAATACGTCATATCAATAGCGGGTAATGACCGGCAGTTAATTAGGCGTCATTGCGCGCATCGGTATCCAATGCGGTGGCCGTACATTGTTGTAGGTTTTGGAATATCAGTGTTTCGTTAGAGAATGTGGTTTTGTTAAAATCTAGATAATTTCAAACTTGGACAGCTTGTCATATTCAGTTACTGATTTCTTATTGTCTTGCTTCTAAAGCAGTGGTTGCTAATCTTTTCAATATTGTTACCCCTGTGACTTATTGGGAAAACGGATTTTATCCCAACCTTAAAATGTTATCAATACGAACAAAACAAGCTTATAATTCTTACGTAATTTATATTTAAATATAAACAATGAATTAATTATAAATACATAGTGTGATGGTTGGTATTGTTTTGCATTCTAAAGTTTTTTATGTAAGGTTTAGTTTCGCTTAAAGCGCATCTTAAGTCATGTTCCACATAGAATTGAAAAACTACTCTCACATCTATAGGTGGTGGCAAAGTTTCCTTATAAGCATTTTTAAAGCTCTGTTAGCTATTAACAGTATATTCGGCACCAGCTTTGGTCACACCAGATTAGGTTCTTTGTTACCACAGAATAACTGATTTACCCCCACGGGGGTAATAATCCCCAGGTTCGGAACCCAGGTTCTAAAGCATTAAGTAGTAGCGTATTGTATACTCGGAAACTGTGGAGAATAGTCTGAAGTAGACTGAACATTATGGTCTAGAAATCAGGTCATTAACCACCATAACCGCGGAAATAAATACTAATTATTTATCTGTATGAAAAGCCCCTCAGTAGATTTTGCCTGATACTGGAATTCGCACTTAAACCGATATTACCTCTACAGGTAATTTATACCTATTGAGGTAATATCAGTACGAATTCCAACTATCTGTGAATAGGTTTGAGAGAAGGTCTTTGCTTTTCACTTTACAAGCATATTACGCAGCTTTCTGTTCAATTTCCGCGTACCATTAGGTTGTACGTACACCATGTTGGCACAAGAGTCCAACAAACATTGTGTCCGCACTGCGATGACGTCATTTGCCACTGTTTGCTGTTTCGGGGCTGTAATTGAAGCTGCGTTTGACTTGTAGATCATAACCCGTATATTAGCTGCTTATCTCGCTGAAGAGGTTACTGGATATTGGGTAATCTCAGGAACCGGCAGTGATATTGGATCCGTCTTATTCCATATTATATTTTGTGGTAGGTATGTTTCCTCTATTTTACGAAGAATTTATACAAGAGAGAGTAATCATTTTATATTACGCAGAGTCTTCAAGATATTTTTTCTGGCATTAGTAAAATTATTGTCAAATGCCCACAGCGTCCACAGTCGTCGCCATAAATTATATATCGTACGTTCAGAAAAGGGCAAGATATTTTCTTATGACATAGGTACCAGCATGTTTCGAACATATCGGGTAATCCAAACCTAATTTATGCTAATTTTGAACATCTCTAAATTCTCTAGATATAAAATCACTAATGAAGACATAAATCTTTAAATGACTCATGAATAATAAGTCAAAAGCAACGTTCCGACATAGGAACGCAAATATCTTGAATACGCCATGAGAGATGACTCATCCGATAATGGCAAGCTATTAACTGAATCCCACGCTATGATTACCTATTTTCTTCTGAGATTGGGAAAACAAATAGAAATATAGAACTGATTTTTCTTTGATTATCTGCTAAATGACATAGGAAAGGCATAAAGTATATGAGTAGGATTGATTTTGGACGGTAGAAATATCCCGGAAAATAGAATTCTACGTGGGGGTTACAATTACAACACATATAATGACCAAAGCACTTAAAGATGATCCACAGGGTTCTCTTGTCTACTAATACTTAATAACAAAGTGTACCTAGGTATACAAAAATCCGTCTGTAAACCGTGGTGTTGTGAAATTACGGATTTATTTCGTAAGACCGAGTAATTCTTAGTGCTCGGCGACACGACGCCGTCGCCGCGCCACCATCGTGCCGCCACCGCACCGCCGCCGCGCCTATCTGTGTATATACAAAATCGCCACCCCGCTGTCGCACCGCCGCCACGCCGTCGCAGCGGATTGTAGAATCAGGGAGAGGCCACACGGTGCGGTGCGGCGCCGCACCGTAAACATTTTGCCGCATCACTGTACACATGTGGTATGCGGCGCTGCAATACGGCACCGTTGCGGCGCCGTAGTTGCGGAGCGGGGACCTAGCCAGTCCCAGTGCACTTCCTCCCCACTTCGCGTCTCGCTCAATCGAAGTGCGGTGTGCCTGCGGTGCGGCGCCGGAACGCATCATCTGGCATATCACTGATTTTTGTATGCAGGACGCCGCAGCGACATCGCTCCGGCGCCGCGCCGCGACCGCACCGCACCGTGTGGCTTCTCCCTAATATGGCAAAATCAAGCGGCGACGGCGCGGCGGCGATGCGGTGTTGGCGCGGTGGCTGCGCGGCGGTGGCGGCTCAGTCTACATGGTAACGCGGCGCGGTAACGGTGCGGTGGCGGTGTGGCGACGGCGTCGTGTCGCTGAACACTTATTCCTCTTCCCTTATTCTTCAACACTATGATCAGTTATTTTGTTGTTGTAAAATATTTACCAGTGAC
Source organism: Agrochola lychnidis (assembly GCA_963680765.1). Lineage (NCBI taxonomy): Eukaryota > Metazoa > Arthropoda > Insecta > Lepidoptera > Noctuidae > Agrochola > Agrochola lychnidis. The sequence goes on along the minus strand of OY796852.1, from coordinate 2,325,966 downwards.
CAGGTTAATAATAGAGAGACTGATGCCCGTTTTCACCGACATCCCCTAAGTTTAAAGGATCCCTTAGCATGGTTAGGAGGCTGTTAGAAGGTGGTTTCTGTTTCACCAACAGTGAGGGGTCAGTTAAAAGTTAACGTTTTAACTGACCCCTTACTGTTGGTAAACCACCTGCCACCTTCTAACAGCCCCCTAACCATGCTAAGGGATCCTTTAAACTTAGGGGATGTCGGTGAAAACGGGCATGACTGTTCTAACTACTGGGCTAATTTCTTAAATTCTACCCCCAAATAAAATATAATTAGGTAATATCACAATGGATCTTGTATTGGATCTTATGGCTGCGGTGCGACAAGTCGCGCACATACCGCGTGTCACGCGCTTGTCGCAGACACATCCGACGTGCATGTCTGACTACACCACGACATATACACGGGCTCCTAAAATGACGCTGAAAGACAAAAAAATGGAAAACTGTGTTCAAAGAAAGTGTATTAAAGTGTATGCCTGTATTCCCCGAAGGCTTAACCCTCTTGTAGACTAGCGTTACGCGACAGTGCGACCCGACCGGTAGTTGTTCTACCATACAGTTTTCTTAGAAATTGTATTGTTAGAGTCGCAGAGGTGCACCTAAAGTACACCTACATTTCGCCAGTTATATTTAAGACCTATGTAAAAGGGGGACGAGCCTATTGCCATCAACCGGGCACAAATCCAGACTCCGGGCTGCTACTGATAAATTTCAGATGGAATAACCCAATCAAACTTTGCCCGACCCGGGAATCGAACCCAGGACCTTATGCTCAGCAGTAACGCTTGCAACCACTAGACCAACGAGGCAGGTATCCTATTCGCATTAATTTATTGCAATCCACAGTGCTTATAAGATGTTACATACGTAAAAGCTTATAGCCAATTACATTATGGACCCTGTTAGAGCAGAGCTAGTTAGGTTAGAAATACTAAAATAATCAATAAATACTAAAAATATAACAATTTCTGTACTGTTACGTACTTTCATAAAGCCGATAGATAGATGGATCGTTTATTTAGTGCACACATCATTGGAATTAATAAATATTATCAGGTAAAATCGGCATGATATAGCAGAGGACACAAGACATTGCGAAATACTCAACCCAAGACCATTCATGGCAAAAGATCGGATATAAACAGGCTGATAATTATTATAGCACTTCTAAGTATCAGTGCGACACGTCTCGTGAATTCCGCGTGTGTGGTGGACGGATACGACATCCGACGACGTGCATGTCTGACAGTACCACGACCGACACTCGAACAAATAAAATGACGCTGGGTGGTCAATAGCCGGAACACTTCCGTTTTTGCTTGACTCATATTGTACTAGTCACTGACTTCACTGGATTGCGACTAGCAATGATAACTTAGCATCGAATTTTTATCGGAGATTTGATATACTTTTCAAGTTTCGAGTGAATTTTCTAGTTCTAATCAATTTTTTTTTTAGAATTTAGTTCTGTTGAAACATTCAAATCTTCAATTACACACAGCAGCATTTTAGCGGCGACCAGTCCTAAACTCGCAGTCGGCACGTCGAGTCCGCTGCAATCGAACATCTCCGGAACATTCTGTAGCTTATACTACCAAATAACAGATAACTGCCTTCCAATACAACCAAGCAACAATCACCCCTGGGAGTAAAGCTGTAGGGTTCAGAGTCGTGTGTGTAACAAAGGCATTTATCAGGAAGCTTGCAAGGAGAAATGCGTCGGTACATACTTGTGAATGGAGCATCATTTCTGGATATCTCGCGTAAAGATTCTTGTGTTACCGAGATGGCTATAACTATTCAGTAAATACAGCTACTAATTAGGCACGGTTGAATAGAACTGAAAATAGTTAAGCAACTTTCAAAAGGGTGAATTTCAAACGACCTAACCTTGGTTTGAAAATCATGAGAAAAATGTAGAGGTAAGCATTTTAATAGGGTTTTACTTAAGTACTTACTCATTCCTTTAACTGGCTAGTCACACGCAAAAAGTAAGCTATAGTACATCACCACATAATATACAACCATTATCTGCCGTTCCAAAAACTGCATCGCAAACAGAGCATCTCCGAATTTGCCGATTACCAGCGATGCATGGAAAGTGTTATTAAGGTAATAGTTTCCAGGAACAGACAGAACAATTAACTTAATGAATATGCGGGTAGTTGTAAGCAAACAGTCAGTGCGTCTGTCTCGTCCATGTGTGGGTAGGTAGGGATGTGCGGTGTGCAGTTTTTATCCTGTTGTAACTACATAAATTTGCATTCATCGAATTATTGATTGGATTTCTTTGGTTATCGATATTCTTGGCCCGATAGTACCTATAAAGATTTTTTGTGGATTGGAATGAGGACGATAAGTGGTCGAATGTAGAGTCAGGTTACGAATGTTTTTAATTTTACCTTGCCTGCGTATTTTTATATTGTTGTTTATTAATTTTCTTTCTTATCTAATCACATTTTTAAATATTTATTAAAATAAAAAGATATGAAACACAAAATAAATAAAAATAATTGTGGTCTGTCGGTGTCGAGAGCAGGGTCCAAGCTACTGGTGGTTGCTGAGACAAGAACTCGAGAGAAGTTGATCGAGGCTTTCGGTCATCAGGCCATTGGCCGTTACGACAATCGGCACAATGATAGCCCAGCTCGCATTCCACATGTCAGCAACCTCGTGTGCTAAGTCGAGATACTTTATTTGTTTCTCTTTTTCAGCTTTCACGAGGTTCCCGTCATGAGGAATGGAAACATCGACTATCATTTCGCGGCGCGCTAATCGATCTATCACTAGTAATTATGTTGAATTGATTCAACTGCATATACTTGCAGCAGATTTAAAAATGATTGCCGTAATGCGTAGGACTTAAAATTGCTATTTTAAACAAGAATTATGTTTGAATTGCCTTTCCATTACTCTATTGACTAAAACCAATACTACCACAAACATTTCAATTAGTAAAGTTATTATTACTAGTAATATGCAACCAATATCGATTTCCATTAATCCATTTCAATTTATCAGTTGCCATTTCATAATTTTCAATAATACTCATCACTGATGAAAATAATATTATGTAGGCCTGTATTTACGTTTTCGCTTTAGGTATTAATACTACCAAAACATAATTCCCACTGACCACGATTCAATAAATCGATGTCTACCGTCACAACTAGCAATCACGCATATGCGACATAATTTGTCTGATTGATTGATTAGTGGTTTCCATTAGATACGTCCGTAGCAATTAGGTACACACTGCTATGAGTATGTATTTACAGTCACGATCAAAAATTGATGAGGAGCTCGTGGCTAAGTAACAACAGCCGCACGGTTCGACCCATCAGGTTAAGCTACGCTTGCCGAGGTTGGTCTGTGGATGGGTGACCATCTTAACATTTCGAGACTCCTCCGTGCCTTGGAAAGCACGTTAAGCCGTTGGTCCCGGCTGTCATTCGTAGATCTTTGACAGTCGTTACGGGTCGTCAGAAGTCCGAAAGTCTGACAATCAGTCTTACCAAGAGGTATCGTGTTACCCAGTTACTGGGTTGTGGAGGTCAGATAGGCAGTCGCTCCATGTAAAATATGGTATTCAGCTGCATCCGGTTAGACTGGAAGCCGACCCCAACATAGTTGGGAAAAGGCTAGGCAGATTGATCAAAAATTGATCGCTGGACAGTGTAAAATTAATTTTAGAATGAAAATCTTGGCGACTTGTTGAAAAGACAATAAATTGTGTTATAGAACTCACTGGAAAAAAGTTGTTATAAAGAGATGAAGAATTGAAATCATATATCATACACACAATCATTTGAAATAACATAAAACAGACTACGCTAAATATACTAATATAATGTCTCCAAAACCCTAGAGGTAACTAACTAATGTTAATGGTACTAGATAAAACCCTAGAGGTAACTAACTAATGTTAATGGTACTAGATAAAATCAATTGTATCTCATTATAAGCGTACTACTAGTTTTTAAGTTCTTATGAGAAATAAAGTTCTTTAAACCCAATTGAATTTTATGATAAATATTAGAATAGTACCTAAATCAGTTTTAGAATTCGTCTCTATAATTTATTTTTCTGCATAATGCTTAGAAAGCTGACTGTACCTACTAATAAAATTAATACATGCATGTACCTATGAATGTGTCTAATATGTACCTATGTCATCACAAGACCTAATGAAAAGTAAAACAGGTGTATGTTCTACTGCTATGATTAGTTTCGGACAGTAAAGTACCCACAAAGACGTTATCAATCTACAAGAAGATCCTTCAATCCATGTATGTTTCTTAATTCTCGTTAAAAAGAAGAGGAGCAAAAGTTCGTCTTGGTCGGAAATGAAAACTGGTGGGAAACAAAACATTAAATAGTTAACGTCCATTCCTTTCCTCTCACCGTGAAAACTTAGGTGAAGTGAGTTTGAAGTGAGTTGTCATTCCACGATACTTGGGATTGACACTAATGACAGATTACTTCACATAAGTTTTTACGGTAAGATTTTCAGAAAATATATCGGCAGTCTAAAGGTAATTCAATGTTCTATTTAATTTTATTTTTAGCTTTTGATATAACTTCACTTATTTAATTCATTTACGGTGAGATTTTTAGAAAATATATCGGCAGTCTAAAGGTAATTCATTGTCCTGTTTAATTTTATTTTTATTTTTGTGTGTGTGTTTTGACATTAATTGATCTGTAACTCAAATAGTGACATTTATTTTATAAAATTGACAAATATGTGTATTGTTTTTAATATGGGTCTTGGACCTGAAATAAATGAAATTACTTATTTATTTTAAAGGTATCATTCCGTACCTCAGCTACGGAATGGTACCTTAATTATTGTGTGTCTTCAAACTTAGTTACGAGTATTGCATTATCAGTTTAGCACTCATTAGTTTGACATGTAGGTACGCATGATAATCCACTTACCTTCCCAAATCAACATGAAAATGATTATCCAGCAAATTTCCTGGAAAACTGATGCTGTAAGGAAAAAACAAAGCTATTGTGCAGTCACAATAGCTTCATTAACCATACACTATTCCCCGGAAAATTCTTAGTCATACGATTCTGAGTGATATTTTTGTTTGTGTTACTCATTCTTCCTCGGAATCATAGTAACAAGTAGGTTATGAGTAACCTCCTTTATGTTATGAGCTCCTAGTAACAAGGCCATTCCTTTGCCTTGATTCAGATGTTGCGAAATTGCTTTGGATAAGATGGGCAGATAGTTTGGTTTGTTTATGGATATTGCTATAGTGTGATGACTCATATTCAAATATCTACATATACATAACATCACGCCTTGTTTTCCCGAAGGGTTGGGCAGAGGTGTACCTGTAGCAGGTACACCCACATTTCGCCAGTTATGTTTAAGTCCCATGTAATAGGGTATAAAATATCAAATTTAAGCATAAACGCATAATTATGTTTTGGGATCCTGAATTTTGCCAACTATTTCAGCATATTGAGAGTAAACCAATCTCAGTTTGGCTTAAAAAAAAAACGAACTTATTATAAAACTACCACTAAGAAAAGCTTCGAAGTTTCCGGAGTTTTCTTCTTCATCGCACTGGACTGTGAAAACATAAAAATAAAAAGTCTCACTAATCCAAAAGCAGAACACCTCTAAATTCTTCAAAAACTCAAACAATTAAAATAACTCAAACACGCAATAAATACAGGGTGTTCAAAAAATGAAAAATCTGTAACTCCGTTTATAACACTAAAGTACTTAAAGTGTCCCAATTAGTGAGTTTTAAGTGACAAATGTGAGCAGTTAAAGGATCTTTGAACTTGTTTTAGTCATACAATTTGACTAATGGGCTCATACAAAAATAGATTTGATTTGTTACTTGAGAGGACTACCACTTTGTAGTCACGTAACCGATGCGATGCGACTTGGGTGACGTGAGTGGGATACGTGTAGTCGGTACCTGTTTGATTTTTGAAAGAAAGTGTAGAAACCAATATCCAGGATTTTTGATAAATATCTGAAATCCATTATTTTGAAATTTAAACTCCTTTTTATTTGAAAACTTGCCCTCACACCACCTAACGGTTCTATGGACTTTAGAAAAAAGCTTAAACCAAGAATCTTAAACCATTCAGGACACAATACTTCAGAGTAATCTTTATGGATGGCAGCTCTGACGAAATGTCGTACACTTTAAAACGATTCTCTTTTTTATATTAATAGCTCTTATCTATAATTTAAAAGGGTTTTAAAATTTGTTTTTAAGTGCTTAATTTTTATTGAGTGATCGAACACTGTTATAAAGCGTTCGGTTATTGACGTTACAAACATACATACAATCGTGTTATATTTGTTTTTACCATACAGTAGATAACACAGAGAACCCACTAGGAATACCTTACGATAATATTATTTGAATTTATCACTTCTTTGTCATCAAACACTGCAGTCACAGCTTGCACAGGCTTTGAGGATAGTTTTGTTACGTCTTTCCGTTTCATCTTAATTCTTCTACAATTTCCTGAGGAAAAAGTATGGGTACTTAGATTGGTTCTGCCGCTTAATGTATCTGGTATAGTGACATCTATTTCTACGTCTTATTTGATATATCGATTTGACATAAGCAATCCTTGGCCTCTAGAACCTTTGGTTTCTCGTTATTCAATGTATTTTAAGGAACTGGTAATATAATCCATTGTAACCATAGCAGCTAGAAACGATTGCCAAAAATGACATCCTGTGAATAATTTATATGAACTTTCAATCATTCACTGTACGAAATTAACCTTCTGTAATTATTATTCCATATATCCAAGCCTACATTGACCAGACTATCACGCTGAGCTATTCCACCACAGTAATTAGATACGTACGATTAATAACCGGCCATTAAGGCAAGCTACTGTATGTACTTAGTGCCTCCACGGTTGAATGGTTGCGATCAAAGTGGTGCTAATGGCAAGCACAAAATACAAAGTACAGAAGCACTATATAATGAGCGAAATCAGTAGCTTTGTTGCAGAAGCAGTAAATTGTATGATGTAAAATTGTTTAAATCTTATTGCATAATTTTTGTGTAAAACTACTGGGAGAAGACACTGATTCCTGTAACACAGGTTACAACCTAGCGCAGGAGTCAGGGTTTCCATATAATAATGTAACATACTTCTATGTCAATAAAGATTATATTATTATTAAGTAGCATACATCCATAGAATCGTATTGCGGAGATCTCAAACTTTATCAAGGTCGATAAGACCATAAAAAGTAGGTAATGAAAAGTTTAACCATCAGTCAAAGTCCCAATCTCCGTTCTACATTCTAACCTGGATTTAGAATTTTAGACCAAATGAACATGGAACCAGAAAAGACATTCTTTTCTCGATGTTTTTGATATTTTAGTAAAGATTACTGCGAAAGAATGCCCAATAATTGCTTCTGCGAAATAATTCTTTTCCTGTTTACGCAAAGAAAATTGACAGAGATTGATAGAATGTGTATTCGCTCGTTTGGCCCAAACTCTAAACCCACCTTCAAACAAATGACATTTTCACGTGTGCGTTTGCACATGCTGTATGCATGTGAGCCGTGACAGTTTGTACGTGAGCCGTGTCCGTGTCAGTGTGTACGCGAGCCGTGTCAGTGTGTGAGTGCGTTTTCGCTCGTTGTATGGAGTTTACCTTCTGAACCTATCTGTTTTGTGGTGGTGCTAATAGCAATCATAGAATGCCACGTGGCAAAGTAAGGGGTAAAGATCAATATAATAAGTTGAATGTTCTGTTGCTGCGAGATAAGGGATCTTTCGTTTGTCATTTGTAATTTGATACTCTTGAGAAGGTACCAGGTAGGTAGAGGCGGTGCCAAAATGAGTGTATCGTATGAAAATGCAATATAATATTGGTTCTTTTTTAGGAGGTATGTCATTTGAAACTCATATTATTTTGTATTATAACGTAGTTTACTTCAGTATAATAGTAGTTTATGAAACTGTTGCATAATAAGGGGTATTAAAACATGAGTGTGTATTTAAAAACCGAGCTGTAGGCGAGGTTTTTATTAGTAACACACGAATGTTTTAATACCTAGTTATGTGCAGTTTCATACACTACTTTATCTACTCTCACACAGTGGGATTGAAACAAATACTAAATAAAAGATCAAAGTTAAAGATCAAGAATAAATTTAAAAATCCCACGAAATTCAGTAAGTACTACAAAACAAATGAATGTCGCCTGCAGCAGCACATCACCGCACATGCGCTACAGCGGGTGCTGCTGTCCCCCGCCAAAAGTTGATGGAAACTCTTTGGTGATTAACTTCTTGGATTAGCGCTGTATCGTAACAGAAAAAAAATTGTTTTATAGTATTATTTTGTTAGAGGAAAAGTGTTATAATATGGTTCTATTTTTAAATTTCGGTATTCTGTTTATAAAGTATGTCAATATAAACTCGTTTTGAAATTCATAATTCGAATATTACGCTATGAGAATAGATATTTTTTTTATTACCCATTGGTTTTCATACGTGTTTTTAATCTCGATTTTTTTTAATGTAATTAGATTCGAAAAGTCTAGAATTAACTTCTTTAAGGTTTTCACCTAAAAAAAGCAGGAAAGGTACCTTTATGTATTCTGAATAAGAAACAGATGAAATGTTACAAATTAATTCATTTAATATCACAGATTTAAATACAAAATTTACATTCGGTTAGTATCTACATACTTAACTAAAGACCCTAATGTATTAAATAAAAATATTACAAGCTTAGCGAACTATTTCAATATTATTTAACATTGGACTACTTAATAAAGAATTTCCATTTAGGCATAGCAAACAACGCTAACTCCCTCGGCACTCCATCAAAAAATAAATGATCCAAGAAAATAAAGCAAGCTTTTATGCTAATCTTTGTTATACCTTAGATATTAGAATTTTCATCATTCACCTTCATTTTCTACATTTGTTATGATCTATACTCCGTTTGAAATAAGATTAGACATTTAACTAAACCTTTTTTACAGTCCGTTCAACCGATTTTGACTTCTGTTGCGATAGCGGCATGACAAATGACAGCTGCAGTAAACAGTTGGTTTGTAACCACTTTTTTTGCTTTTAATGCCATCCTTATGCCTACGGTATAGAAATCAAAATCGGTTAAACGGACTGTAAAAAAGGTTTGTTTAAATGTCTAATCTTATTTCAAACGGAGTTTAGTTCCAATCAAATCAGATGTGTCTGAATAGTAATATTTTCATTTATTACAATCAGGTTTTATAATAATAATTATACAAAGCTTAGAATATAAAAAAACAATAATCATAAATGCATATCAAATTGGCAGTTGATTCATTGATTCGTTCAGTCTTTGAAAGAAAAGTATTGATTTCACATAAGTCAATAGCTTCTGTAAAGATTGCATCTATTATAGACACTTCAACATTCGCTAATTTTTTTAGCAAAATTCATAAACATTCCATTTTACACAATCTTCGATGGCCGTAAAAATTAGGCCTTCAATTCGATTACCATTCTTACAAAATCAAACGACTATTTTTTAATAATACCCGTACCAATTCTTTAGTTAATATATGAAATTTAATTTTAGAATCACTACAAAATCCAAAACAAAATTGCTAATAATATCCACCAAAATAGAAAAGAAGTAATAAATAACATAATTTTGTTAAAAGGTCTGATAATAGAACCGTTTCCGTTCAAACTGAACTGTTTCTAGGCACATCCTCTGGAACTAATAGGAATAACATTCTCACATAAATGCATATCAAGTAAGTACTTAGTAACATTTGCAATGTGTTTAATGAAGGACTATAAAGATGCACGTAATTAACGCATTCAAGGACACTGAACGAGACACAATTGACGTTTTATAGTTATAACGTCTATGGGTGTTTAGTGTCCCTCAAAGTGTTAAATATCAAATATTTCATATAAGTGGTCATTAGGAATAGGAAGGAATACATGAATGAAAATGTATTTGACATGAATGATCGAACTTTAAAATGAGGTGATACCCAGTAACTGAACCCACTTATAGACAATCTAACATCAAACACAGTAATAAATAGTATTTAAAAGGAAAACCTGAATAATCGGTTAATGACAAAGGAAGCAATATTGCAGAAACAATTGACGAAGAGCCAAAAAGAATAACATACGATGTGATTTCAATCAGAACAGGATAGCCATTCATTATTATGTACACGTTTTATGTCAAATTAACTTCCATCAAGTTCCAGAAGGCAAAATTGTTACAAAACAGTTCAAAATGTTAACTTACTACTACTACTTATGAATTCCCATTAGTTCCATCAAAAAACAATGCTAAAGAAAATCACTTGACAATAGTCAAACATATTTTATCTCTATAGCTGGTATCAAGGTGTCCTGTGGGTAACGTTACTGCTACATCGACCTTCGACATTGATGTAGGTGATGCTGTCACCAGCTCAGCGAGTGCGGATGAACATTCACTTGACCTGGATGTCATTGTCCTGGCTGTAAAGAGTTCGGAAGTTAGAATTTTTTAAATAGAATATTGGCTCTTACGACTAATTGATGGCCATCCAATATGCTAGCCTACCTTGTCAATTACTGGACAACCATTCACGGGTCGTAAGGGCAGGTAATCTGATAACTCAGCTAACTATTCTACACCCATCCTTGCGATATAACTGTAGGTTTAGTACATAACATGGGTTGTCCACAAGAGATAGTTATAGGCCCCGGATTGGGAATTTAAAACCAAACGTGCTTAAATTTTTGTTTCACGCCGGTACTGATCGGCGATTAGATATACCAATATAAAACATTGTAAAGGTCTACCGACTTTTATAAAAGGGGTCCAATATTTGAGTGCCGTCAAAGAGTGCAGCAGCTGTGCTTATGAAATATCAAGTTTCAACTTTCGAAGATGCAGGTAAATATTCCTTTAAACATTATAAGTGGATTTAAAAATCGTTTAGTATGATGAGTTGATGACACAGAGATGGGTAGTATTTAATTACTTTTTGTGGACATTTTTGGTCGGCCGTTTATACGTCATATTGTAATTTTTCCTATATTTTGTATCTAGTTTTAATCACTGATATTATTTTCATTTTTTTTATTTATGTCAACAAAAATACTCACAATTGGTATAACAACTGGACGCCGAATCCCCGGAAGGGCTGTAAGGCTTCATCTCGTAATGGTTACTTCCGGCTGACGACTGATGTCTACTCCGGTTCCCAAATGGGGACGAATAGCTAGGGGTGGAAGAATAATGGCGCATAAACCAAATGGATGTGAAAAGTTATTACTATACAAACAACAATATCTCATAACATCACTTTTTATGTAACGACCTTTTTCTTTTACCGTGAGCAGGACTTGAGCCCTTTAGGTTTTATTCAAAGGAAAGTATTAGAAAAATATGGAACTATAAAAATAGACTGTGCAATATTATTTGAATTCGGACGTTTATGTGTAGATATTGCTTTTTATGACCTAGTTAGAAATCCACAGAGGGAAACTTATGGGATGGTTGGAGGACCCCATAGAAACGTTCGTTGGTACACCGATACCGATATGTGCTTTGGTAAAATATTCTTCACAGGGAGATAAAGAGAGAGAAAAACGATGCAATGCAGCCAAAATGAGAACTTAATTCTGAAAAGATTATCAGAACCCAAACTTGTTGATGGTGGTAGTGTAAACCATTTTTGTTCTTAGCACGGATCGCAGCGAAATGATTTTACTTACCTTGATGGAAAGAAAAATCTGTTCGATGCGATCCATGATATAATCAGAAGGTAAAATCCTACAACTACAGCCATGGATCATATCATAAACATTACTAACCTGTCTCTAACATGAGGCATGTCATAGTGGTTGTCGGGTCCCTGCATCCAGTACTCGTTGCAAGTGCGCGTCAGGTCGGGCCCCGTCGTGCTCTTGTCCCTGCCTGAATGTGTCTTTGGTATACCTAAGTGTGGTATGAATAGCTTAAGGGTAAATAAATGCATCTTCTCTTTTAGTGTAATGTTCAAAAGAGAAATACAAAAACTTCAGGTTAGTACGGTCAGGGAAACGGATTGTTTTAAAAATTGCCTAACTGAATTAAGCGTCCCTATACCTCAGACCAAATAAAAAGCAAGACATAGCGCTGTCAACAGTGACGTGAAGCCAGTTTCGTAAACATGTGTGCACTTAGTGAGGTGTAGTTTCATTGTAAATGGATGTTAATGTGTGCGTGTGAGCATGTATAAGTAGAGCGGAGGTGTAGTTTTAACATGCTTCACTGTATTGTTCGCAGCGCTATGTCTTGGTTTTATATTTAATCTGAGCCATATATTCAAATCAAAATACCGTTACTTTTTATCAGTCCTATGAAATGGATATAACACGGCACAGATACGTGATGTCTTTGTTAGTCCGTTAAGCAATTAATTTTCCGAACTATTTATGAAAACAGATGGTGGCTGATGTCTATTACCTATTAAACTAAAATTTTGCTTAAATATAGACTGACATAAGAAAAAGTGTTTATAAGTACTTAATAGAAGAAATAATAAAATATATTAAAGATATCATACCTATTCTGCCAGCAGAATAGCCAGGTCTGCTTCTGTACTTGCACCACACATACAAGATGGCGGCGCCGGCAATCAGCATAGCGACTGTGATACCAATACCGACGTATAACGTTGTGTTGTTGGTGTAAAGCCCTGAGAAATAGCAGAAGAACTTAATGGTCTCGTAGAAGGTAATAAATGGATTCGAAATTATAACTAGAGTAATAATACAAGTAGATTGTAGTCAAAGGAATAAGTATCAAATACGGAAATAGCAATAACTGGTTCAGAATTGGCCGAAATAACATCATTAATAGATCATCATTTAGGTATAGATGATAAATTAGACAACTATAGATGATGACAATTTTAAAACTTGGAATTTTTAACTAATAAGTAACGTTGTCTGTGGACATTTGGAAATATTTTCTTACTCATGCCAGTAGTGCACTGGCCGTCAACACAGGCAGCGTGTTGAAGTGTAGATCCCTGGCAGTTATTGCCAGAGCATTCCCTCCTTCGTATCCTGACACAGTCTCCACTGCAAGTAGACCACGAGCTCCATAATGACCAGGAACCACCTGTACAATTTATTTCTTAAACATCTGTTTTTATTTTTGACACGATGCATGAAATTACAAATTGAAATTCTTACATACGCTGACAAAAGTTGATCAGTACGATAAAAACTAGAACATAAATTGGGAAGTACGACATATCATTATTGGCAACCCTGTTTTACCCACGGTTGATTTTAGGCCTTCTCCCATTTTCCATGCTATTCTTATCTATGTTAGTCTCATCCAAAGCTTATCTGCTGTTCTTTGAAGGCCCGCCAGGCTATTAGTACCTTCCTATCATCTCTCGGCAATGCCATGTCTATGAAATATTGTTTTATTGATTAAATCCGTATATTTTTTTTTCAACACTTACTATTCTGACATGAAACACAATCCTCGTCGCTTTGTGAGGTGTGACCCCTGCACGGCGCTCCGCCATTGGCAGGGGGTGGCTCGGTACAGCTGCGCGAACGCCGACGACCGCTCGTAGCAGAGCCACACCGACAAGGAGCCCAGCCTGACCATTCTGACCAGGCGCCGTTTACTATATGAAAAGCATTCACGTAAATCAAATACAAATCAACATAAAATGCTATATAGAAGTTAAAAAGTGAATTTTCCGGTGTTTCTATTAATCATATAGATTTTAAATCGTCGTGGAAGTCAGCCCTTCAGGGGGTAGTAGACTGGTTTGGGTGTTACATGTCAAATAAAATCTGTAGTAAACGCACACCTACGATATATATTATTTAAAAAATCTTTATTGTAGCACTTCTAGAAGTGATGTCCTTGTCAACATGTCTCTTCAAGGCATCAGTTTAATAACACATTGAGTAACATAACTTAGATCATCACAATGGCTCTAACATTGATAATAATAACTGATAATATGAAAGTTATGACAACATACCGTACACAGACAAAACAGCGACGTCGGACTCCCGCCGACCCGCGATGTTCTCCGCCACGCAAGTGTAGTTTGCCATGTCCTAGACATTATGTAAATCAATGAAAATCTACTTCAAAAGTGTGTTCGTGCATTTTTACTTGATTACGTTGCAATTAATACAAACTACATGCCTATAAAAATAGGAAAGCAATGGGCTCGCCCTATAACATTTCAACATGGGACCTTACAAAAATTGGCGATATGTGGGTGTACCTACTATAGGTACACCTCTCCCCAACCCTTCGGGAAAACAAGGCGTGATGTTATGTTATGTCTTTACAAGCTGCAAAAAGCACATACTAGTATCATAATAATTCAATGAAATGAATATAATGTAATATTAACGTTACTAACTAAACGCTTTGTAAGAATCACACTTACGACCCCTTCCTTTATCATTATGTTTTAGGGAAGTCTTTTTCTAACTTGCAATACACTTAAAGTAGTTCATATCTTTAAGTAGGTATAAAAGATTCACGCAGAATTAATATTGTTATCTGAGAGTCTAGACAAAGTGACATTACTATCAGCGAAAATGATGATGGAAAAAACAAAAATGATGACATAAGCTACCGAAAACCTTATGTCAATCCAGTTGAAAGTCTTTGTAGAAATACGAAATGCTTTGAAAGCGCTTGCCATTTTTCTAGACTCTCTAGAATAAATATTATAAAAATTATTAGAACTCACCTGTAAACTGACTTTTGGCAGCACAAGAGTTTCAACAGTAGGTTCAATCGTAACTCCATTTCTAGTCCACTTGATGGTTGGAGGTGGAGCGGCTGGTGGTGGAACACATCTGAAGGTCACTCCTCTGCCAGCCTCTATCGTTGAGGATAGAGGCTGCTGCAAGAATTGCTTCTTAATGTCTGGAGGACAAAAGTTCATTTTAGTGTACAAAACTTTTATTCTATAGAAGTTTATCGGCAGTAAAATTAATGCTGTAGATGTGAATTTGGATTCTAAAAGTTTATTATAAATATGAGTCGTAGACCGTTTAGGTAGATTCAGAACTATATAGAAAAGAGAAACCGATTGCTTTCAAAAAAGAAAACAAAGATCACTCAACAACTAACACAAGCATGAAAACTCGCATTTCATGGAGTTGTATGTCAAGTGAAATCATTAGCAAATAGAAAACTGACGAACTACTTTCGTTCGAGACTTTCACTAGAACAAACGCAGATCCACCCTTATATCACAAATAGAAAGCTAGTGAGCATTCATCAAAGTGCAAAGTGCTCGAGTTAACGAGCGGAAATAATGTTTCCTCCATATAATGGTTCCGTTACCCACCCTCTTAAAAAACGAGGGATGAAAATAAAAATAGTCGTAAAAAAATTTGGACACCTAACTCGGAGCTGTATCGTTAAAAGTTGAGTTTTTCGATGAATACACAACGGTCTGGAAATTAAAAGTAAGTGAAACTGTTACTGAAGCGGATACACTATTATCGAAAACTCACTTTTTTCAAGAAGTTTCTAAACACTTTCTTTCTTTCCACTTATAATAGTTTCTACTTGGACTTTTTTCTGAAACTAATAGCGTTCATTTGAAATATATCTTTTTTTATAAAAGAATCTATAAATATTTATTGCCTTCACACCTAATTTGATATTTTAGCATTCTATTTTCTCACTTGCCTCCCACATTCTTTCCACACGTCAAAACCTACACATCTTCAATTCCATTGAAAAGTAATAAAGTCGTTAAAATATTCCAGCTTTCTGAAGTGTCATTTTGTTGATTATTTCTTTCGTTAACATGGCGTGTCGAGTCGTGGCGTGGGGTGTTTATTTCTAGACAATAGGCGTGCCCCTTAATTGTCTGCACTCCACTTTATTTTCGTCCTTCTTCTTATTGTTACAATTTATGCGTTACGTTTCGGAGTTTTGTATTACGTTTGTCTGTTGTTTGTTTTATTTTATTTTCGAAGTAACGTCGAGATTTAATTATGAAGTTATTATGAGTGAGCTTCATTATATTATCGTTTCGTGCGACAAAGTACAATTGAATTTTAAATTCAAGTCTTTTATGATAATAATAATCAAGGAAATCTGTTATCATATAATGCTGAAGGCCAAAGATATTTCAATCCCGAAGCACAAGTTTGCAATATCGTACATGATGAATCTGTCTTCACGCTTGCTACTGAGCCAAATATAAGTTCCATCAAATCAAACTGTCAGTAAGAAACATATTTATTACCTACAAAGATAGTCTATAATAGACATAGTGCTAAACTGTTAGACATAAGCACAGGTTCGAAGAGACAAAAACAAGTTTAAGTACGAGTAAGCGACGCAACCTGTCCTGTAAACCTAACACGATACTGTTATACGAGTCTTCTTTGACATAACTCGTGTGGCCGCTTACAATTCAGTTCACTACATAAATGGCTAAGAAGGGTAAATTAAATTAAATTAGTCGCACAGCGCTGTATAACTTGTTCTTTGAATTTAATGTTGAGAATATTGATAGAACGTCGCCTTGCTTGACTAGTGGTGGCGGCTAGTCATTTACCGCATTCAGGCTTAAGATGAATTTTAGTGTCGGCTACGTTTCAAAAACCTTTAATTGTCCACACCATGTTGGTTTTTTGGTAATATTTAACCATATCTGTCACATTTCGATTACAGTTATTCCAATGGGTATAACTCTGCCTGTAGCCTTACGATTATGTCATAACTTTCAATACCAGAACATTTCTATAAAATTGATAAACCTTCTCGTTAGCATAATTTATAAAAATGGTGGTCCCAAAACTGCTTCAGGCGTATCGTTTACTAAATAATAGAAACATTCGAATGTTAATGATATCAACGAGAACATCGTTAAGCAGCGGAAACTATTAACTTGTAGAAACAAAATATATTAATGAAAACAAAACTGAACGCGGCACGGCTCTTAGTTCTACTATGATGATCGTAAAGTTTTTAATTTTACCTGTTGGATGGGGAATATTTATGAGAAAGGGCATGCTCTGGTTAACGGTAAATGTTTTTAAAGAGGAAACAAAAAATATTTGTTCGGTGGGACTGTGATCAATCATAATTCTGTGTGTTCCCAAATTCATCCCACCTTGGGAGTTGATATAGGAGCCAACTTTAACGTTTTATTCAATGTATGAGAAGCAAACAGTAATACTGATAACGTTTTATGTTTTCTGAAATTGGTGTCCTCATGGGCTGTATCAGTCGACCGCATGAATTCTAAATTGACTAGGTATAACGTAAATATATGTAGATTCTGCTTTTTAGTAGGTAGCAGTCCTACGCTTGATAGGAGGTTGCTAAGCAATGAATTACTTTTATTCTCCTTTGGTAATACTTAATTATTGTCTATCGCATGAGATTAAGATTTTTAATTATTTTCTGTGTTATAATTATAGGCCTGTGTACGATTTTTGTTGCTTTCCACTTCCAAAAAACTAATATAAAATTTTAAATTCTAAACGGCACTTTTTAGATTAAACTTTAGTGTCCACAAAGTTTTAACTTGGAAAACAATGCACTAAAGTCTAGTGTTCAAAGTTTACAGCTAACTTGGCACGTAGACCCAGTTGGCTGGGGAAAACACTTCTGGGAGGGAGAATTTGCCAAACGACATTGTGAATGGTGCATACGAGTCGGTTAGAAGTAGGACCAACCAGTGGTAGGAGCACCGATTTTAATTGATAAACGGTTTGTTTTCGAGGTACAACAGAAACATACTGCTAATTACTGGAAGAACGTAGTTTCTAATATCTACTAATATAGTTTTTAAGTCAGATGCAATACTAATACCCTATGGGCCTTGATGCCTGACAATATTTTATTTTTATTTTTAAGTTATTGCATAGCTTTTATCGCGGGCTTTGAGCGCGGCAACCGAATCAAGAAATTCCGTAACGAAAATAAAACCATAACGAAAATAAAACCTAACACTCCCCACTCCGCCTACCATGTAATGACGGTTCCCATGACAACGTGATGTTGTCATGGGAACGTAATTTTTTTTTTTTTTAGACTTTAGATTCCATGATTGATTAAATTATTGTACAGGATATATTCATGCAAAAGAAAATGTAGAATTGGATTGGATTTTTTTTTTTGTTCATTTCAATATGTAAAAGACTGAAAACCAAACTTTATATAGAGAAAAAAGTTGAGATAATTTCCTACTACGTACAGCAATAATAAATCTGCGATTGGAAGTTTTAAATTAAATACTTACAAGCAAATTCAATCAAAACACCCTGACTCCTTATCCTGCCTTTACTGTTCCACGCATAACACTCACAGCTATACTTCTTATTGGCTCCATCCAGCTCATTTCTCGTCACATTGAGTTCTGCTTCAACAACCCTTACTCCATTATGAGGGTCCACATGTTCTAGTTGAACAGTTTTATCAGACCTTACATCATTGCACTTGAAATAGACTTGAAGAGCATTGGCTGCTCTACAGAGTAAATTTGCTGGTCTATTTCTAAGGACATATGAGTTTTTAGGTTCTAGCAAGAAAATTGGTAGTCCATCTATCGTTTCATCGTTTTCTGGTAACGGTATGTAATCATCTTCTTCCTCAGTCTCTGCTTTGAAGTCAGAGAGATATGGATCGAAGTTTAGAAGACCATCTGGGTGTATGTATTCTGGTCTTGTTTCTTTTGTTGTGTGTTCTGGGTCTGAAACAAATTGATAAGGTTGTTGTGAATAGTTTCAACTTTTTTTTTTCGTTAGCCCGTTCTGTTCCACTGATGTGCTGGGCAAAGGGTTAATAAGAAATCAAGAGTTTTACCAAAACACACTAGTTTTCTATTTACAATTATTGACTATTTCTTAATGCCAAGTTAGTTCATATATTCTATCCGTCATTATACTGCAGGCATTCTAATGCCATAAGGAATGGTGATGGAACAGGCACTCGGTACACAGATCAAATGAAAACCCCATTAAATTTAAAGATATTCTAAAACGTAGATAAAGATTCTATTAAAAATACTAAACATTTCAGTATCCATTTGTCGGTATATCAAAGAGCGCATGTAGCCCACATCAGGTAGCTGTCTTTTCGTTGATGAATAGTTAAGATTACAGCGAGTAAGCCCAGTCGTTGCTACTGCATGTTTTTAACCAAGATCATAAATATTTAAGCGCGCATATCTGTGCTATGAAAATAGACTAGATAATGGCGTAATCAAGGATGCCCATAGATGATTCATGGAGCATGGTATCGTAGTTAAAATGTATGAATAAATTAAAGTAGGAGAGAGGAAGGAACTATTAGGTACTAGAAATAGTTTTCAAAATAATTCATTATTAACTCAAGGGTTTTTAGCAAATACTAAATTGGTAATTTAATAATAAGTATGTTTTTAATAAAAAGCAACACGTAACGATATTACCGTTTACACACCAAGCACCACAGAAGGAAGCGGATAAAACTTAAACTAATAAACTATTAGAGTGCGTTCCATTTCTATCATTATCTTCCTATCCACGTCCAATGTTACTTGATTTTCGAAATAAATATGTATAACATACATATAAACCTATTTAGAGCATAAAAAGTTGTCCTTTCTTTATATTATGTTATTAATTAAATCTCTTTTTTCTGTATTCGTTGTTTAAGGTTACGATAATTGAGGCAGTGTTGATATTCTGTTCCTATAGCTAATACAGCTGTTTACAAAATAATACGTAGAAAACTGAACAATACTATTACAAGGAATTTTAATGACAATGTACCATTACGCTTTACCTACAATCAAATAATAACACTGTCATATCAAACATTCTAAGCCCAATCCTATCATTAAATTCACCATCATCACTAAAGGCTATCGCTATCCGATCCAATAGCCTTAACCACCTGTCAATCCCAAACGGTCGGTTACACACAAGAATCAACGACGCGTTATAGACTTGCCACAAACAGTATTAGGACACAGAATAGATAGTGCAGAAGGCCATCTCTATGCAACTAGCGGAAAAACAGACGCACGCACACATAGACTCAAAGTGTCTCATCAAACAAATGCCGCTCGATGTGCGTGAGCTGGGTCTATGAATGCGTGTATTTCCGTTATTGAGCTGACCTTCTGTGACTATTCTGCGGTTAGGGTGCGCGCACATTTGTGGTAGAACAGTGAGTGAAGTGTACAACTAAAGTGATTTGAACGCCGCACCCCGGAACTCACCGAAACGAACCGCGACTCAAACTGATTATGCAGATGGAGCCAGCGTAGTGTGAAAACTGTTTTGTTCCAGATAAGGTGGTTTTTTGAGAGCTTATTTTGTGCCCGATTGATGGCAATAGGCTCGCCCCCTATTACATGGAACTTAAACATAACTGGGGAATGAGTGTGTATCTGCCTAACCCTTCCGGAAAATACAGGCGTGATGTTATGTGTGTGTGTATTAAATACATAAATGACATTTAAGTTTAACTTTTTCTAAATCGCGAAGGAGTCTTTGCTTAAAGTTTTGTCACCAATTGAAACAGGTAGTTTAATTTTACGATTTGACTGTTTATTGAATCGGTTTAGTTTCTAATAATGGTCCTGCCCTCAGACCAAATAAAAATCCAAGACAGCGCTGTCAACAGTGACGTGAGGCTAGTTTCGTAAACATGTGTGCACTTAGTGAGGTGTAGTTTAATAGTAATGGTTGTAAATCTGTGCATATGAGTGTGTATGCACAGAACGGAAGTATAATTTTGGCATGCTTCACTGTATTATTATGTCTTGGTTTTTTATCTGGTCTGAGGTCCTGCCATTGACAAACAGGAGGCACTAAGCAATTGCTAACCTTCGATAAAGTGGTCAACAGACTAAAAATACCCCGATTACCATAACAATTTCGAACCACTTACGATTT
Organism: Agrochola lychnidis; assembly: GCA_963680765.1. Classification (NCBI taxonomy): domain Eukaryota; kingdom Metazoa; phylum Arthropoda; class Insecta; order Lepidoptera; family Noctuidae; genus Agrochola; species Agrochola lychnidis. The sequence goes on along the minus strand of OY796852.1, from coordinate 2,305,009 downwards.
TTAAATGAGGTAATGAAAATAATCGCGGTTGCGTGTTTCAACCCTGTAATTGAATACTGCGACTGGTCACAGCAGTCGTTCCGCTTGTCTTTAGACTTATTTTAGATACATAATTCAAGCACTCATACAATGTAATTTTATGATTATCCAATAAACAAGCTGACGAGTATTAAAAAGTTAGTGTAATTGGTACTTGAGTAGAGTGATGTCAACCTGTTTCAAGATGAGGTTTTACGAGGTAAACAAAGCTATTAAATAAGTTATGATTTCAGGAGTCTTATACGTAGAGCTTTATGACTCAGAAGCGATAAAGTTCATGGAAAATATGACTTTAACAAAACCATGACAAATATCTGTAGCAAGAAGATATCTTGACATCGGCCATAGATAACATATCGCTTTATTCTTTTATATCAATTCGATGTCTCTTTTGGATAATAATTATGTATCCATATTCTGTTGAAAGGTGTTTAAAACTTTTTAACACAGTTAGAGGCACAGATATTTGAAAACACAAAAAAACAAAACACAATATGTAAGGATACGTATGGGTACTGATGATAATGTCTGGAGTTAGGCTCGATCTATACAACTCATAATGTCAAGCTGTGTCCAGACGTGTGTAATGTAATTATCGTGTAATGTAACATGAATTCTACATGTGGACGCCACTACAAACATTATATGTAACACTCGGCCTGGCGCTAGCATTGATCCATCGGCTATTGGTTTTAAGGGCGCACACATTCTTGCATTTAAACAAATACAGGATTGGCGTTGAGTTTGTTTGCCGTCTACACTATTCGCATTACATTACACGATACACTACACACGTCTGGACCTGGCTTTACATCTCAACCATTTATGGGCGCATTGCAAATTGTCATTAACCCAACGTGCAATGACGACAAAAACGGTTTAGCTAACCGTTTACGCGTCTTACCACTGGCCTGTTAATCAAAGAGGATGAAACTCGTCTCGTAATTGGCTTTAATAAATTTAGGATGTTAACTCCGTGTAAGTAACCAAGTCTTGTTGCGTAACTTCCTTTTAAACCGTGTTGAATTATGAATACAGGATATTACGTCAGAATTTATTTATTACCTTTGGCAAATTTGATGGTATTAATAAGTAATTATTAGGGCAATTATGTTTATTTCTCACTTTAGACGTCATTAAAAAGGTACTAAAAGTCCAAACGACAATCTTCTCAATCTAGATTGGCATAAGCTTGTGAATGACCCCATCTAATTTGGTTTTATTTCATAGGCTTTCCTATACTATCAAACGAGTAATATTTGTATGTATATTTATATATTATATGTATATATATATATTTGTACTCACATTCTAAAAAACGGCTCTAACGATTTCTAACGATTTCGATGAAAGTTGCAATACGTAGGGGTTTAGGGGGGCGAAAAATCGATCTAGCTAGGTCTCATATCTGGGAAAATTCGTTTTCTTTTTCTCCGTATTTTCACCCGAGCAGAGCTTGGTCACCCAAAGTTTAGAACAAGATAATGAATAATGAAATGGCAGCATGGAACTAATAAGTACCTTCTATCATGGCAGCATAGAATAAGTAGGTACTATACATGAATTAGTATGAATTTTCCAATACTATTAAATGAGCATTCTCTTTTATCACCCGAACAGAGCTCGGTCGCCCAGATAGAGTTATAGACAAAGTTTTACGGAATTGTCGTTAGCTATCTAGAAGTCATATTATCTGTGTTAGTTTTGATTCGGACATCTTTATTGTGCTCAACAAAGATCCTGAAATAAGAAACCCTTCTAAAATTGATTTTAAGCCCAATAAGCCTGTACAGTCTACATATACTCATTTATCTAAAAGTACAGTGTGACCCTTCGTCAGGCTTCCCCTCAACCTTCTTCCGCTCTTTGATTTAACGCCACCTAGGGCGTCATAAGTGGTGACTCAGGGATTATATGAAGTGGATAAGCAGCATCCATCACACTAATAACTCCATACTGTGAAAATCTGGCCTCCCTTCGGATTGAGGAGATCAAACGACAGCTACACAAAATGTATGATAGTATTGACAAAGAAAACTGAAAGCTCAGTTCAATGCTAAGAAAGAGATGGGTGGGAAGAAATCGATATGGATAAGCACTAAAGGATTTACAGATACACTTTGTGGAACTGCTAGACTAATAACATTACAAACAAAATAAACAGAAGTTTATGGAAAGCACTAGGCAGACAATGACAGCTATGAACAAAAATGTAAAACAAAAACGTCAATATCACTAGAAGATGACGGATGATCGTTTTGATGATCTAACAGTCTATCATCTTATACCAGTAGGTAAATTAATAAGTAGTCCAATAGATAAGAATGATTTTCTTTCTTTTTGGTAGTAAAATTCTATTAAACTCTCAAATAAATTACAAACTATAGTTTTGTATAATTTAGAATATTTTTTCAAACTTTGTGAGTACTATGGAGCTGTTTATTATGATATTAAGATATATGTTGACTTGAAAGAGCATGGCAGTTGAGAGTATGTCATGCTCACTTACATATCTCGCTGATGGTGGCGAGTGTGTTGGATCATTCGGTTCCCCACAAAATGGTTGAGCTGGATGGTGCTGATTTACGCGTCATGTTCGTGAACGGGCACCGTTAGTTGAGACTCTCTTATCTGCCAGGGCTTATTTTTAATCTTATATTTTCAATTGCTTTTGATTAAGTATTTTTTGTACATTGTTCTCACATATAGAAGCAACAACAATAATGTGCCCAGGATTTTGTAACATCTATATTTAAAAGAGTGTCCTTGGAGTTTCTTGCCCGTTCTTCTCCATAGAGATCTACGTTTTGGAATGGGCAACTAGCTTCAACATTCTGACTAACTGACCGACTCTTTGATAATTCAAAATTGCCTGTAAATAGTTTAATTGAAATAAATGCTTGAGTTTGACTTTGAAAGTGATATAGGTAGTATAGGCATACGGCATACAAAAGGATACAAATCGTAAATGAATCCAATTCGATATGTCAATGCCACAGCTCTCCGATTGATTACATTCACAGTACGTCGTTACCGATATGAATGAAAATATGGAATGTATCTGCTGCTTATTATTCCGCGCAAGTGCTGGTCCCGAGAGGAACAGGTTACTACGCGCGTAAGCGATGGATTGACATCCTGTCAGTATCAGCTCCAGTACTTATGTTATGCATGATATGTTACGGGTGATATGATTGGTATGGAGAGTACCTATATTGAGAAGAAAATATATAACAAGTTATTTTTAGTACCTAATAGCGTCATATTTACCAGATAATATTAATGTGTTAGTTTGTAAGTAGATAATACTAATAGGAGTTAGTCATTACTAGTATTCCTATCAAGACCTCCTACCAAGCTAAATATGCTTATGCAACCATGAGTCCCCACTCACCCACTCATCGAACTCACGAACTCTTTCTCATAAGTCCGCGCTGGGCTAACTTGGGCTATTGCCGGTTGCAATCACTACTGACTGAACACTCCCAACATCTTACTGATTCGAGAACCCAAATGACACAGACTAATTAAGGTGCTTTCCGCGTTTTTGACGTTTAGGCCTATTCCAGAACCCACATTACAAATTGTAGTCTCAATAAAAATTCAAGTCTGAGAAACCAAAAATTGAACAACGAGATTACAAAGATAACTGTATTGTACACTACTAAGTACATGAAATAAGAGTGTAATGCAGGTGGATGGGCAGCTGCATTCATCACAATAGTTTACTCAAATTACAAATCTTGTCATGCGAGGGGATCACGGCTTTATCTCCCCGAGATTCGTTGCCACTATGACAACTGACAAGCATCATATTCAGCTAGCTGCGGGTTGATATTGTATCTCTGAATTATCTATTGATTTTTCTCATCACTGTAACGTTCGACTTTTATTCAAGCCAGATATGGTTAGTTAGAATTTAGTTTTAAATCAGGGGTCCTGTTTGATCTCTATTTTCATTTACTATTTTAAATAACTTAATTTATAACATTTATAACAAAGTTGGACTTCCTCGTTCAGGTTGAAAGACTTTCTGGCTTTTGCTAACCCAATGTCACCAAAATGGTAAATCGGTAGTTCCCGGAAAAAATAGGGAAACTACACTTTACTTGTAGGTATTCCTTAAGGTAACCATGGAATTATCGCAAAAGCAGCTGCAGCGTCTTCTGTATCTACTAATAATAACATTCAAACTACAATCAAGCGTTGGGAATAAAACTATATTAATACTTATGTTCAATAGAAGTCCATGTTTAGCGGTAGCCCATGGACAAATTGATACCATAAGATCTATTAAGTTCAGATATGAATTATATAAAGGATATGTTCATAAACGGTTTTTGCTACGCCATTACAGTTATAATTAAAGCATCCTTCACGTTATAATTGGATGAGTTCAAGTGGTAATCGATTCAATTAGTGGTATAATCTTGTGGCTACTGTACTCAATGGCCTGTTACAGCCACACTTAAGACGTTCGTTCATGGATGAAGCTGATCTAAGTATACGTTTAAATCGAGCTCATATGAATTGCATAGACACCATTCTTAAATGTTACTACTATATTTGATTGTATAGCATTTTGAAGCAATATAGCCCTTAATAACCAATCAGATTTGTGTTGAGATTATTTTAGTGCAATGGGATACCTATAATCTAGGGAAGATATACTTATTTGGAATATATGTTTACCTCCGGTCTTGAATTGCACTTTCGACCAACAAAATTGACTTTTCAAAGTTTAGATGAAAAGCTTTGACAATCAACAAAATAAAACAAAGTGCAATCATTGTAAAATTAAAGATATGGTTACACCCACTAAGTATTGTATTTTTAAACAGCTGCAATCCTACAATCGCCCCCTCACGTATGACTCAAGTAGTTAAAGGGTTGATACAAAAAGCACCCCTAAAAACAAAAAGACCAGTATATCAATCACACATATTTAAAATAAGATAAATAACAATGAAAACCATCTCACCTCCATTCATGACACTCCTCGCACACATGACAAGAAAGAACAAAATCCTCAAAGTCCTTTTCAAAATCATCACTGATCAAAAATTCACTAAAACTTCATTCAGTGTTTATCGCGATGTTTTTCGAAAAACGAACGAATGGAAATGAACGTGCGCGCGTCGCGGCAGTCCGCGGGTTACTGGAGAATGAAGCTACCCCATACATCATGGTGATACATTGTATGGCCCATACGGGGCCATAGGATGCGTACCAATTAATATTAATTACGTTTCCTCCTTTAATTTTTTGTTCTAATGAGACTAGAAATTGAAACAATTGAAGAGCAAACAGAATGTTTTAAATGTGTTAAGAGAGAAATTAGCGTGTGAAGATCGTTAATTGGAATAAAAATTAGGTCTTGTTATGTAGCAAATATCACACGCGGTAGAAACTATGTAAGTAGGTATTTATTAAAAATGGTATAAACGGCCTCATTGCTTATTCGTAACTTAGAACAATAATAGAATCGGCAAAATCTATAAAATATACTAATGGAGTAATGAAATTAAAACAGTTTTATTGAAACGCAACTTTTAAGAACTTGTAAGTGCCTTTCATTGACTACTATTTTTTTTATTATCAATCAAAATATTAAATGAACTAGGTATAAAACTGAAACTGAAATCACTTTAAAAACTTAACCAAAACGATTGAGTACGTAGTTAGAAAACATGAAACAATAATCATAATAGTTACAACTACGTCGTACAACAACTAGTTTACAAAAAACAAAAGCTCTACAGTTAAAACAACTTTACATCGAGACACACAACGCCATCTATCTTTAAGTTTCTATAAAATCTCGCAATGCCGATCCCTACAACGAAAGCTTTGCACCCAACCCGATGAAGCCGATAAAGTAGCCAAAGCTCGAGTAAAAAGCTCAGCGCACAACGTGTGTAGTTCTAAATATGAACACTAGATGGCACTGCGCTGTCCAAAGCTTATTTGTAAAATAGTTCAGAAACAGCTCATCAGACGTCGCTTTGGCAATATTTGTGAACAGCGCTATCTAATGTTGAAGGGGTGAACGCTGCTATGAAGGGCTGTTCTGCAAGAGTAGACCCTACTACATATTTAAGTCCCTTTGTTCAACCATGGTTCAAACGTAGGTAAGAGGTAGCTACGGTTCTGATCGAATAGATGGCAGTACCAGAAAGTTTTTGTCGTACCTAGTCTGTGCAGTTTGGTACTTCGAGCCCGGACTATACGAATAGCGGAATCGGCAATACAAGGACGAGAGACGGTTGGCTGGAGCAAAGGATTAATTTGCTATGTAAAAGAATACTGCATACAATAGCGCAAGACCTGTATTTTTTTTTTGCAACATAGAATATCATCATGTTCTTGTGTACGGCATAACCTAAATCTGATGGTAATTACTACATTAATATTAACGTAACACGATGATTTACACCAGAAATCTAATTATATCAAATCAAATTCAATTTACTTACCTATATAAAAGAATAAGAATAATATGAGAGTCCTAATGTTAGGTACTCGTCACAATCGATTTTTATGAGATTAAACATGGTATGTGATCCTCTAAGAAAACTTAGTTTACTACTAGAGAAACCTTTGACCCTGCATACCAACCAATTTACACACGAAACGTCTTCGATAGAAAATTCAAATGATTGATTTCAAATTCAAACTTGGAAGAGTAGTGTTGCCAACATTGAATATTGATTGCACAAAAGGCGTTTGGCGCCAAAGCGTATTCTCAATTCAAAATTATTCGAGAACCATCGACTCCTTTTGATGGCGCAAAAATATGTAAGTAGCTGAATTCGTCAGTCACATTTTTATTCGGAATAACATTTTCTATTTCGCTTGTTCCCCTTGAAAGAGCATCTCCTTTCCTACTCTTAATTTGCGGTACGGAAATTCAAATTTGACGGGTTGGCTCGCCTTTCCGCTGAATTTCGAAGTATAATGAGCCTTTAAAGGTGGAGTAATCAATAAAATATCAAAGGTTTACTTATTTTACGGAAAGCTTTGACTTTGTTGGAATATTTCACATTTACATGAAAAATTCGTAGTGAAGGTAACGAATTTGCATTGATTCGGATTTGCCTTGAATTTTTAGCACTTTGAACCAATATTAGACGTCAATACAACCTGCTTGTTATCGTAAATTGTGCTAAAATACACCGAAACTTTACCGCTAGCCACTGGAACCGATTATCATAATAGTTTGGCGAGCAAAGTGGATGAAATGGACAAACTTAAGTAAATCCGTATTTGCTGGTCCGCGGCCGGTTGTTAGAGACACTCCAGCCGAGTTTGTAGTGAGCCGCTCGAGTGTCTGGGACTTTTATATGATACGATGAAAAAATCAGGAATTTTCATTTAGTCAGATTAGGCTGTTGAGGGATGAATTGGGCAGTCAAAGAGTTCGATGTGTGGTTGTAGATGGATCAAACTCATTACGCTTGTTACAATTAAATGAGAATATTATGGTAACACCGGTTACTTACAGTAACCAAAAATAGTTTGATATTTCATGCCTGTTTTCCAGAAGGGTTAGGTAGAGGTACCTGTATTAGCAGGTACAGTGGCGTGCGTTTCATAAAGACAGAAAGACACTGCCTACCCTAGTTCTGATAATAGATCTAATATTATTTTATCAATAAACAAAACAAATCATAAATCAGCTCCACCTATCGAGTGCCGGTGGTATCATCGTTCGAATTTCGCATCATCTCGATTCGCGCTGCACTAGCGCCGCCTCGCCTCTGCCACGGTAAAGACACAAACTATTCGTCTCTGAATGTTTTTATGTGTGCTCTCGTGGTAAGTCGTATTTAATGTGTGTGCGTTCCTATAGCTACGTGGACTTTGCTGACACACAATGACAAAAATCACGCACACAACTGCAAGAAAAGCCAGTGTCTATTTGTAGTTATTCTATACAGCTAAGACGAAAAATTACGACTCGTACCGAACATTACCGAACGAAAGTTTGTTATGCAATGCAATGCAAATATTTTAGGAAATAACATTGTTTCATTGAATTTTATACATTTAGATGACCATAATTTTTTGTCGTATTACTTTTTTTACCCTTTAATGCTCGTTTTACTATAGTCGCCATATTGTTTGACGTGTGTTGTGTTTGTGAATACGCTATCAAGTAATTAGAATTTGATTGTTGTTATTAGTGTAAAATGGATAATATTGTCTGTGAAAGTTGTTCAGATGGTGTGTGTATTGAGAAAATAAAACATGATGCGTTTTCAAAACTATCTTTCGGTGAAAAAAAACAAGTTATCGAGATAGGTCGTGGTACACCGGATTTGCAATTAATACAAATTAAAGGTAAAGTTAATCGTAAATTCAATAAAAAACAATATGATTCATATCATTGGCTGACAGGTTGCATACACAGTAATCGGTTATTTTGTTTCGTTTGTCTACTATTTTCAAATAATAAAACCGTCTGGAACGACACCGGTTACGCTGATATTCATAATTTTCCTACCGCCGCGAGAAAACATGAACAATCTGAAAAACACTTAGAAGCTTCCCTTAAATATCACACCTTTGGAAAAAATCGTATAGAGACGCGTTTAAACTCTCAGATACAAATAGACATTGATAGACATAACGCGAAAGTCGATCGGAACCGAAATATTTTTCAGCGACTAATTGACATTGTTTGCTTTTTAGGGAAACAAGAGCTCGCTTTTCGTGGACATGACGAATCTGCTTCGTCAGTGAATAAGGGCAATTATTTAGAAATGGTCGACTTGCTCGCGAAATACGACGGAGTGTTGGAAAACCATTTACAAAATTGTACTAGCTCATTTACGGGTTTATCAAATCGTATTCAAAATGACCTAATCTCTAGTATAGCGTCTGTAATGATCGAAACAATAAAACAACAAATCGCTTCCACTGATTTTGTAGCTGTGATGGTCGATGAAACACCAGACGTAAGTGGCAAAGAGCAACTAGTACTGGTTTTAAGATATTTTCATAAGTCAGAAGTGTTTGATCGATTTATAAAGTATATTGACGTAAGTTCCGACCGCACCGCGAAAACTTTAAGTGCCATCATACTGCAGATTTTATCAGAATTTAACTGTTTGTCGAAATTAGTAGCTCAGACATATGACGGTGCAGCTGTCCTGTCATCTGAACGGAACGGCGTTCAGTCGCTGGTTCGCCAGCAATGTCCTCTTGCTGAATACGTTTGGTGTTCCGCCCATGTCCTTAATTTGGTACTTTCCAAATCGTGCGAACGTATTCCAGAAACTAAATGTTTTTTCAATCTCATAAAAACATTAGCAAGTTTCTTTCATAATAGTACCAAAAGGCAAAACCACTATAATAAAATAGCTGATATGAAAAAATTGCCTCGCGTTGCTGACACTCGATGGACTTACAATTCGCGTACTGTAAATGTAATTTTCAATTCTTCTTTACATTTAATTGATTTATTTGAGGATATGGTTGAAAACGAAGACTCTTGGGATGGCGAGACATTAAGTCAAGTTTCGAATTTGTTACACAATTTAAAAGACTTTCAATTCCAGTTTTTACTCCATGTGTTTAACGAAATATTCGCAAAAACTGATGTGCTTTACGAAATTATGCAAAAAAAGACATCAGATGTGACTTATTGCATTAAAAAAATTAAGGAGTTTGAATCGTTTTTAGAATCATTCAGATCTAGGTTTGAATTAATTTTTGAAAGCGTAAAAATAATCACAGGGCCGCCAAAACGAAAACGTAATGTTGTAGACGCAAAAATCAATTTTAAGCGGATTTTTATTGAAATTATAGACAATATATCCAACGAATGTCGCGACCGGTATAAAAATCTGAAAGAATTAAATTTTTTTGGACTACTTGAATGCGAAAATTTCAATAAATATAATGACAATTTTCCGGTTGAACTAGTATCGCAATTCGTAAATGTTTATAAATTATACGACTTTAACTTAGACCGCCTTATCAATGAGCTCAAATGTGTTTATAAATCTGCCGAATTCAAAAACCTTAGTATTTACGAAATTATAGAACATTTTTATGAAAATAACATAAATACAGTTTTTCCCGAAGTGCTGCGTTTGGCAAAATTAATTGTTACAGTTCCCGCGAGCAGTGCTTCAACCGAAAGGTCATTCTCGTCGCTAAAACGTATACACACCTACTTAAGAAATACACAAGGCCAGCAACGACTTACAGATCTTTCCATGATTTCAATAGAAAAAAATCTTCTTACGGAAATAAAACGCCTTCCCAACTTTTACGATTCCATATTGCACACATTCTTACAGAAAGATAGGCGTGTAGATTTAATATACAAATAAAACAATCCTATATAGTATACTCACATCCATCACCATCTTTTCACTGCTTTTATTTAAATTTTGCAAATCACACAAACACTACAAAACATCAAACAAACGCGCCGAAAGGCCACTTTGAATATCCGTAAATTGATGTGTCTATAAAATCAGTCAATCTATTGATATTTGAGCTGGAATTTGGCAATTACCTACATCATCAATCGACAAGACGACGCGACGAACCAAAACCAACGTGCAGTATTTTTGGTGAGTAAAATTTTCTGCCTACCCTGTCTTAAAACTGTGTGCACGCCACTGAGCAGGTATATCAGAATGTTGTCTGTAACTTTCAACCCGTGTTGGTATTTAAACAGTATTCCCAGAAGTTGTGTGTGTGCTGCAACGGCATTCCACCATATTCGTCGTATAGGTCATCGTATAGGTACCTACTTTTACAATGCTTGTAAATATGTGAACACCATGTGTCCATTACATAATTATTTTTTCTGTCATTGCTTCATTTTTAATTATTTTTACCTATTGTGTATAGTAATCTTATTCCAGGTGCATCGTCTTCACATATAATTATATAATTAATGTATACAAAATATTGTAAAACATTTTAAAAGAGTAACGGTGGAGTTTCTTGCCCATTCTTTTCCATACGAAAACTACCTTTTGGAAGGGGCGACTAGAATCAATTCTATTTTTTGTAAATTTTGACGTTCAAAAGTGCCTTTTTGTGCCTAATTGAAATAAATTATTTGACTTTGTCCTCTCTTGCATTACAAATCGTATCGTCCCCGTCTCTTTCACCCTAAACACCCCACAACTGTCAACTTTGTATATTTCTTCCTCTACATTCTGTTTAGCAGCCCCGTCACGTGCTGCCAACGAATGCGGGACGACGACGACGCGTCTCCAATTGTTCGAATCTTGGAGCTTAACTCGATCAAGCGGGTTTAGTTGCCAAGTGATAAACCGCTTACAGACCGCACTTTTTCGGCTCACGGCTGATTGGAGATCGATAGCACGTTGGATGGTCTGCTAGCCTAGAGAAAGGTTTAAGTGATTAGAGTGAACGTGTGGGTCAGATTGGTAAGTGGCTGTTTTGTTGGTTGTTGCAGAACTACGACCGTGGTAAGCAGATTATTATAATATTTCCTACGCTACCACTCTACTTATGGAAAAAATACAGTTAGAGACGGACTTAGGAAAAATATAAGGTAAATAATGCGAGGCAGAAGAACCCTTATTGTGGTTTAAACATGATTGTTATTAGGTTTTGATAGGTATTACTTACGTACGATATGGTACGTTTACGTACGATACGTTTTTACGTAGCAGTAGATGTACAGCTACGTAATAACAAAAAAAAGTTATAAAATATTCAGCTTGATGTAAATAATTCTAAGAATATTCATACATCTACTTACCTACTCAAAATGTGTTCGCATTAAAGAACAGTTTAAATTAACCCTGTTTTGTTTCTTTTGCCTCAAACTAGATCAAACTCCTCTTGTTTAATTAAAAAATCACGTTCATAATCCTTCCTAATTCCCGCCACTTGTGTCATCCCAACTTATTTCATCTTGCGTCTCGCTCGCACACAACTGTCAAAATTCCCACAGACTATACGCGAACTTTATTAATTGTTTTTTTCTCGTCGAATTAAAACCTTTATCTGATTATGTTTTATCGGTTTTTCGAAGCAGTAATAAATAAAATAATTTTATTATTTTCGTTCGTTCCGTAAGCTGATGTGTTTTTACGCTGCAATGATTTTCAATGAACGTTTCAATTTTTGGCGAGTGATGTTAATTTTGATAAAGCACTATTTAATTGAATATGACGTTTTTGTGGCCACAGGTGTACGAAGTTATTGGGACAAGTGTTGATTATTATTGTGATGTGTTTTTTGTAAGCTTTGTTATCGTTGAATATTGCACATGGGATGGCGTCTGATAATCCATTTAAAAGATAAAATAACTATGGTCGCTGATAAAGAGTAATACATAAACCTTTGACGCTTTTGTTGCTATATTCAACTTAGTCTGTCTCCAGCAAAAAATTTGGATATATTTCCCTCATTTTTAGCTCCATAAAAATATGTATTTTTCTGGTTTAAATATATTGATTCAAGGATAAAGGCTCTTCATGGCACGATGGTCCTTATACAGGACATAAGGAAAAATACGACTAAAACAAAATACCTAAACATTTGTTTTATTCCTTATCCTTTAAAAAAATACTACACTATCTTGGTCCCCAAAATCTAACTGACCTATGTGCACAAAATAGATTTGAAAACCAAGCTCCGTAAGGCAGTAATCCTGCGGCAGCTAACCGATATAGCATCGCGTTTGAGCTGTGAGCTACGGATATAATCCTCGAACAACCCCGCCCTACCCTTTAACCAATACGTGACCACAAGCATTATGTGGCATGATGTGGGAAGATTTGGATGTGGTGTCACTGTTTTTAGATGAGAGGGTTGTTTTTGTTTCGAATTCCTAATCGTGAAAGATTTTTTCCGTCTAAAGCGCAGGCTACACTGGGAACGAAGCTAAGTTTGTTTAGCTTCGTTCGTAGCTACCCCGTATTTGCATACTTTGGTTCACATCGCGAACTACATACACGCGGTAGCTGTATGAGCGAAGCTAAACGAACTCACTCAAAACGGATTCAAGTAGCAGAACATGACGCGAGTCTGTTGAATTGCAATACTACATAAACACACCACATATACTACATTGTATCTACTGCAATTTCGCATCTATAGTTTTGCGGTGGAGGTGTGTTATCCGCCTGAAAGTAAAATTTTGATACGCCATGTTTTTAGCTTATTTTTGTCTTTGTCACTCTAAAGTGTGTTTGGGGCAAAACCGTGCGGGGTAATAACGGGTACTACCTAGTGCATTTATTATTATTTTATTTGAAACATACGGAAAGAAGCCATGCAGGTACAAAGGTAAGAATTGTGCCGATTGGAGGCTGTACGGGATGAGAACCCGAATAATTTTATGAGTTTCATTGTCCCCGCTGTTAAAAGGCAAATTTGGGTATACCCGGTTTTGGAGAAGGCACGCAACCTTAAAAACATAACTTTTATATATAATAATGTTTTTTTTTTTATTTTATTGATTTCGAGTGCGAAATTTGTGATTATTAAAACAAACTAAATAGCCCATAAAGTTCGTTAAATTCTTTCAAACTTGTGTTTTTTTTAAGTTTGCCTTAGCGTCCTGATTTTACCCCACATTCTCATATGTACATGTATGTGAATTGCTAACCAAACAACTTCAATTGACATTTTATACCACATCCGTCACCCCGTCATCCGTGCCCCCAGCAGGCTTGTCTCTTGTCTCTCACAATCGGCTCAGTGTCCACCGCACCGTAAAATTGTATTTGACGTTCGCTCGGACGCGGGGAGAGCTGGCAAATTAACGCAGCTTAAGAGAAAATCTCCGTGTTATGATATTGTGGCATTTGTGGAGCGATCATCGCTTTAAGTATGCTACGGGATTTATTAAGTGGATTTTTTGGTCAGGTGCGTTTTGGGTAAATGTTGTTTTATTGTCTTATAGGTTTAATGATGTAGAGAGCTTGTATTGTAGGAAAACTTTGATTTTCAATAAGGATTAGTAAATCCTCACTGACGCAGCTCCTGAGCTAGAATCAAAGTGATATGGAAATTCTGACATATTTGACCAAAATTGCTAATATTACAGTTGCTGCTCCAATGACAAGTGCTCTTAGAGCTTTAAAGTAAAAAGGAAATAAGTTTAAGTTCTTCTGAAAGTACATCTAAGAACAATCTTTAATTTTTATTTTTTTACCCTCGTCCTAGACATATTTATTCTATTATTTGACTTTATATACCTACGATTTAATTTCAACTCTTTATTGGTGACTTTTGTGGACATGATAATTATTCAGATTGATTACAGTTGTAATAGCAATCATATAAAAATTGCGTTTTATTAAAATAGGTTTTTACTTTTATTAATTTGTTTATCTTTTGTATAGATTATCTTCTATTTTGTGAATGTGAGAACGTTGTAGGCTTAGTGGATTGTAGACCTGTTGACCATTTTCTATTTTGTTAAGTACTTGGTACTTATTGAAAGACATACACTGTCCTCCCATACCTAGTAACACTGTTATTTGAAAGTATTGTAAAAGCCAATTATTTTTAAAAGAGTAATCGTGGAGTTTCTTGCCGGCTCTTCTCCACAGAAAACGACCAATTGGAACCGTGCACCTAGCTTTTGATGTTTCATAAGTGCTCATGTAGGTTTATGTGAAATAAAATATTTTGAATTTCTGAACATGAAAACTGATAGAATTTCAACATCATGTTGATATCAGTTGTTTAAGAGAATTCTCTTGGCATTATTCCTTCATCATCATCATCATTTCAGCCCAGAATCACCCACTGCTCGGTATTGTAGGCCTCCCCTTTTTTCTGCCTTACTTCCCGGTACCGTGTATCCCTTAGCCAGGGAACACCTGGCTATCATCAACCCAACGCATTTTTGGACGGCATTATTACTTAGGTGGTTCAAAGGTGGACATGATTAGGTAAGTCATTTTTCCCAGCCATATAGATCACATGGTTTACTCAATTAATAAGTCAAGCAGAACACTAAATTCGCTACATACATGAACTTTTATAGAATATTCCAACAACCAAAAACCATTCGTACCATAGTTTTCTCCTACAATTTATAAAGGCTGCATATTTCGCAACAGTCTGCAGCCCGATCCCATGAGGGTTGATAAAAAGTGACGCTAAAACGTCTCTCATTCGCCCGGAGTGGGAAAATCATATTCTGTTAAACTCGTTATGTGTCCACGACTCGCCTTGTAGCGCTGACCTGGCAGGGGATGGAATAGTGTGGATCGTGCTTTGAAATTGAGAAAATAGTTTTTGGTTTTTTAGAAAACGGTTTAACTTTTTTTCCCGGTTTTGATACACGCTTTTTGGAAATAAGAAATAATTATGTCAAAGAGAATGATGAATAAGTTTTTATTTTCTTTATCATACTCCTATTAACTGTTTTACAGAAAACAGATTGAAAATGTATTTTGGAAAAACAATTTTCTTAAAATTATTTTACAAAATTACGGAGTGACGTTACGGATGTCAATCAGTCAAAACTCTCTGTGCACTTCTTACGAAATAAATAAACATTCAAGTTTATTTTGCAAAAGTTTATTGTGAAAATACATGTATATGTACAACTTACAAGTACCAGTATTTTCCAGTATTTTTTTACTGTGTTAAATAATCTAAACTCTATTATTGAAAAAAAATCGACATTGTTTGTCTCTGAGATGAGATTAATTACGAGAATTGGCCTTCTGAAATCCTAGTTAACTGCAGTATGCTAATCCTTGGCAAAGAAAAATAGAAACATATATTTATTAATTTTGATACTACTGAATTATTATAAATTAATTATTTACTTACTTTGACTGCCTCGTTGGTCTAGTGGTCGCAAATGCTACTGCTGAGCATGAGGTCATGGGTTCGATTCCCGGGTCGGGCAAAGTGTTCTTGGGTTTTTCTGTCTGAAATTTTTCAATAGCAGGTCTGAGTCTGGATTTGTGCCCGGTTGATGGCAATAGGCTCGCCCCCTATTACATGGGACATAAAAACATAACTGGAGAAATGTGGGTGTACTTGCTACAGGGACACCTCTGCCCAACCCTTCGGTGAAACAAGGCATGATGTTATGTATGTGTTATGTGTGTAATTTACTTAATTGTCAAAAGCCCCCCATAAAATGTATATTTGTACGCCAAATGGCAAAACATAGAGAAGCTATAATGTAACATCTTGCACCCTGTTGTAACCTATTTTTACAAAAGAAAGAATATCGATTGATTGATTAGTACTATTGATTATTACTTTCGCACCGCAACTTTTGTTTCCTTGGCAGCTATTTATATAATAAAACTACTAAACTCAACTTTAAAAATATACCCTCTTACTAAAGCAAAGTGCAAGCAAGTTTTCACCACGTATTTCCTGAACCTCGATTACGATAACACTGAAAGGCTCCTTATTGTTTTAAGATAAATGTGTTTTTCAGCCTGGCCTGTACACCACACTACACCACACCGCACCACACTACAACACACTGCACCATACTGCACCACACTACACCACACCACACGATCTACACTACACCACACTTCACAGATACCAACACTTTTCAATAATAACTTTTAATTTTGTATCTTTTGTTTTTTATTTTTTGTGTTTCTCTATCTATAGGTAAAAATAATTTGTAAATATTATCTTTATGATTTAATGATCAAAAACTGTTTTTGGGGGGGGCCTGATAATCTATGTGACAGGTTTTCCTAGTGCAGATACCAGTCTCGCACAAAGGATTTATCGGATATTGTAATCTTTATATTTTTAAGGCGCCATTGTGGAAGAGAAATAAATGTTTATTTTACTATTTATTATTATTAAAAGTGACAAAATTTATTGGGTTTTACCATCTAGAATTTCTTAGTGGCATCCGGGAGTCTGGGTTTGTGCCGA
This sequence comes from Agrochola lychnidis, assembly GCA_963680765.1. NCBI lineage: Eukaryota > Metazoa > Arthropoda > Insecta > Lepidoptera > Noctuidae > Agrochola > Agrochola lychnidis. The sequence goes on along the minus strand of OY796852.1, from coordinate 2,288,083 downwards.
GTTGATGGCAATAGACTCGTTCCCTATTACATGGGACTTCAACATAACTGGCGAAATGTAGATGTACTGTAGGTACACCTCTGCTCAACGCTTCGGGGAATACAGGCTTGATGTTATGTATGAAAAAGTGACAAAATTGACGACTTATCCTCGTTAAGCCCAACACAGCTACTTCGCTGTGAAAGCAATACTGTATTGAGTTTTTAGTGCTCGCAGGGCTCAACTGTCGTGCGATAACAGAAAATATTGGGTACCGAACCTTTTTACCGGCAAATGTGGGCGATGATTGATTTTTTGATTGGACTACTATCGTGCCCTACTTAGACAAGGTTTTGTGTAGGAGTGAAAGGAAACATGTTGTGTTTTTTGGTTACTTGTATTTGAAATGAAGTAAATAAATGCACATTTCTATTACATTTATAGGTGAATTACATCATTATATGCTTCTTGATACCATATGGTATATGGGGATTTTTTTTAAGCTATTGCATAGCTTTTATCGCGGGCTTTGAGCGCGGCGACCGAATCAAGAAATTCCGTAACAAAAAAAACCTAACACCCCCCACTCCGCCTACCATGTAATGACGGTTCCCATGACAACGTGATGTTGTCATGGGAACGTAATTTTTGTTTTATGTCATCACGTCATCATCCCAAGTGTAGCGTTGACAAATAGGAAGTATGGAGATTACAAATGCTATGCAATAGCTTTACCGCGGTAGTCCCCGAGTGCCACACTTTCTTTTTTTTTTTGTTAACCTGTTTTGTCCCACTGCTGGGCAAACGTCTCCCCCATAATTTTCCAGTCTGTAGTATATGGATACATTAAAATAAATTTTTGATGTAATGAAAAGTTTGAGAATGATTTAAAAAATTAAGTAGAGCCGTAGTCCGGAAAAAACGATAACTTCAAAGTAAGTGCTTCAATCTTCAATGAAAGTTCTTGAATTTTATTTCGCACAATCTGCCCAAAACTTCTGCTCTCAATATACAAAACGCACTCAAAACCAATATTCTCACAGGAAAAAACCCGACAATGACCACCGCACTTCAGCGGGACCAATGTCGGAAAAATTAATAAAAAAACAATACAACTCTCCTGAATCCACTGAGCCGTTATCTCTTACAATTATAGAACATTTTTATTCATTTATTTTGATCAATTCAAGTCAAGCACCTATCGCATTGCACGGGTTGAAAACTTTACAACTTTATTTTACACTTCAGCAAATCCTTTCTCAACTTTATCCCGATAGATGGAAGAGTCACACTGCAGTTATCGAGGGGCAAAAATATGTTGGTATGGGGTGTGCAAGTGGTTATTGGAAAAATGGCTTTTGAAGAACTCTTAAATATTGGTCGAGAGGTTCTCATTGCAAGACGACACGATTTCGGTATTACTGTAGAACAAAAGAGGTATTGTTTAATAGTTTTGTTTGTGAGAATTATTTACAGGAGTGGGTTTATTTGCGGAATAGACCAAATTATTAAATAACTAACTTACTTAAAAATATACGAAACAGGAATCGTATTTAAAAGGAGCTACGGAACTATTGGGGGTGATATAATGTAAGTTGAATCTAAAATAACAACATCCCTTGAATATACCTTTATCTTTATTATTTTTTTGTCTATATGGTCCAAATTGAACATAATTTGGACTTTACAGACTCTGATATCAACAAATCAGTTAACATAGTGAGAATGGGCGACTCATAAAATATATCTAGTTAATAACACGCGCCTGCTGCTTGTGTGATGTTTTATAAGAATAACATTATTATGACACTGAGTGGGCGTCATGATAACGGAGAGGCTTCGAGAAAAAAGTTTGAATTAGTGGGCTACTCGTGCCTAGATAGACACAAAAAGGATTTAAAGAAGTTCAACAAGAAAGTCATTCTTGAGTGCACTAATAGTACCTGGGCGACGGAGCCCTGCTCGGGTGAAAATAGAGAAAACGAATTTTACCAGGTCAGACACCTAGCTGGATCGATTTGTCGCCCCCGTAAACCCCTATAATGCAACTTTCATCGAAATCGCTAGAACTGTTTTCGACAACGTAACTACAAATATACCTAATGTGGAGAATATGCGGGTTCTTAAATACTTTTTTGTTGTTAGTTAAGTCGCAAATGTTATTGCACGTAATATAACTTTACAGTTTTTAACACAACTAACTATTTATAATCATCATCTGCCTAGCCTTTTCCCAACTATGTTGGGGTTGGCTTCCAGTCTAACCGGATGCAGCTGAATACCAGTATTTTACATGGAGCGACTGCCTATCTGACCTCCACAACCCAGTAACTGGGTAATACGATACCCCTTGGTAAGACTGGTTGTCAGACTTTCGGGCTTCTGACGACCCGTAACGACTGTCAAAGATCCTATTTACTAACAACTAACTATTTATATATCTATATGTACATAATTATATACAAATATTGCTCATTGAATAGTATAGGACTAAAAGAAATGATCAAACAGATTTGAGAAAGAACAGTGCCACAATTTTACTCAAAGGTTTCCACGCCCTCGATGTACAACTCACAATATAAACACAAGGTATATTCCATCCAGTATATAAAATCTGTATCAAAACAGCTCCCAGCACAGTAGATATTAATAAGGTATATATTTTACGGCAGCGAACATTCGAGGGTGTCGGATTTTCTCGCTATCTCCAGCGGCCGTGGTTTGACCGACATATTCTTAGCGCTTGCCTTACGAACCCTGGCACAAAAGTGTAGAGTCGGCTGAAACTTATTTTTTTTAGGTAAATTACATAAGATCATGTATCTTCCAAAAGACTTGAGTAAAGACATCATTTTCTTAAACACTGAAGAACAGACAAAGAAATAAGAAAAACACATTTTAGAATGAAAATGTGTGTGCCCACATTTAAATGCTCCTTTCTACCTGTAACGTTGTGCAACCAATAACTGCTGATGCTCTAGAACGGCGGTCAGCAACACGCGGCCCGCGGACGTTTTACATGCGGCCCGTGAATTTGTATAAATCAGTTACCTATTTAGGTACTTTGTAGTTTTCATTTCTGAATGATTTACGGTGGTTATTTTCTAACTATAAAGCCCAAACATATAAACATAATGTAAGTATTACGTGTACGAATTAAATTCCGTATGTTTTAACAATTTTTATTAGCATTTCAATTTTTTCTATGGGGTATGACCAATATACGTAGGTATATTGGGCTTCTAGGATTAATATCACCAGTGCGGCCAACCTTTAAATTATTTTGCCACCTTGTGGCCCTTGCCTGCCAAAAGGTTGCCGACCGCTGCTCTAGAAGAACCCCGAATTCATTTCAATCCTTAGTTTACAGAAGATAGGTTAAAGATCGTAGCGCCACCAAAGACCATTTTGCAACGTCACTGCATTTTTTGGACAAAAAGATACTTTAGACAATTTATAAGCTATTGCAAAAAAAAAAAACAATAGACGTGGATATATTTAGTAAACCTGTTCCGCTTGTCTATTTCTAAAGAGCCATAAAAAACTCCTGAAATAAATCGACACGTGTTTCACCTCTCAACGAGGCGTGTTGCCACACCGAGCGTTGAGTGCAGACTGCACTCAGCGCTCGGTGTGGCAACACGCCGTGTTCGAGTTCGCAATAAGTCCATCGTCATCCTGAGGATGCCTCGTTGAGAGGTGAAACACGTGTCGATTTATTTCAGGAGTTTTTTATGGCTCTTTAGAAATAGATAAGCGGAACAGGTTACTAAATATATCCACGTCTATTGTATTTTATAATGGATTTCCGCAAGGTCACGCCTGAATCAATTAACTAAGCTCTTGCAATTTAAAATAAAAAGGTCGATCCCAGAGCGTTTCCATTCGTTCCTTGTTCTAAAAGAATGAATATATTTTTACGATTGCCACGCCATCACACTCAATCCGATGAGTTAGTGTCGCAGAGCGCGCGCGACATACGCTGTTCTATATTCAAATTGAACGGCGCGCCGAGACCGTCGCCATTTTGTCGTCGTCACCCGAATAAGATGGCGGACGGTAAGAGGCTTAGAGGAAATGTGGTCGGTATGTTTATTGAGGGCTTTTCAAGTATATTTAAAATAAATTGTGTTACAGAGGAATTGAAATGTATTCGTTAAATTAACATGGTGATTTTTGGCTCTTACGTCTACTGACATTTGGAACAAAACCCCTTTTTAAAGGATCAGAATACAAGCTGGCTGAATAATTTCAGTGTCACGGTTGCATACCCAGGAAAAATCCTCCACATCTTTTAAATACCTCGGTAGCAAATAAATATTTATCCACACAAAAAAGGTGTCAACTTGATGCACCTGAAACATCAGGGTTGGCCCACACAATATGATGTCATACATTATTAGCTGAATAAACAAAAGCAACTCAAGGGATGGACGATTTGGGAATCCTAATGTACTCTCTCTAGTTAATGTCTACACATTAGATATCAGGAACTGCTAATTGAAATATAATTATTTTTTGTCCTTCAAAGGACAATTTACTTTTCTTTTTGCCTATTTCAGTGGATAATTTGTTAAATATTAAATTAATGGTAAATTGAGACAATTAAATGCAACGTTTATTACCACCAGCGCCACAACATTGAACAATTGAATAGAATCTGTACCGAAAAAATAACTATTTCGAAAACGAAAGCCACGTAATAAATAGTGTCGAATTTACTAACGTTAACGAGCATGTCACGAAGGGCGCTAAACAATCGCTTTGTTAAGGCAATGAAGACGTATTAGGGCTGAGGGTTACTTGCGGATGAATAACTGTAATGCTCTTTAGTATCCCGTTTCGTTTCAGTCAAATAAAATTATGAAAAAATATTATAGCTAAACTTTTTTGTTTTTGATTCTGTCAGAAAACGAGAGTCGACGTCTAACCTTTCGATAACTAACATTTAAACAAATCTGGAAACCAAACAATACATTCGCGTGAGTATTAAACGCTTCATTAAAATAACACCTGATTTTGAATTGTTAACACAATACTGCTTCATCGCTTCTTTCTCGTACAAAAGGACCAAATATTCAGTTAAGAACATTTTAGCGCCTACAAAAACAATTACCAATAAATCATAACAACTTTTGGACATCCCTAACCGTGCGTTCAACGTGACAATGGCCCGACTGAATAGTTATCTGTTTAAACCTGGATTAGCACTCGATAAACCATGATTAATAGTCGTGCCGACGGACTGTACCGTCCGCAGACTAAGAATATTTATTGAGGTAGTAAGTTTAATTGAATATCTTATTGAATGTCTGTGTGATTCAAACTGTTGAATTATCAAAGTTTTATAACCATACTCATTTAAAGCTTGTATGGACCCCTTTTTATGCAGTGCACTCACAACGTGTGGAAAGCATACAGCGAGCTTTCACGAGACATCTTGCTTTCTCTACAAGAGGCTTTTCCCACAGAAAGCCATATACGGAGCGTTTAAAAACATTCAAAATGGTAACCCTTCGCGATCGCAGACGTCTGTTAGATTTATGCTTCCTCCATAAAATAATTAATGGAAAAATACAGTGCAGTTACCTTTTGCAAAGTATTTCTTTAGCAGTTCCAAGAATTTATCCAAGGGCTAAAAAAGTTAAAAAGGTATTTGATACCCCTTTTGTAAAAACTAATTTAGGTTTGCAGTCTCCAGTTATACGAATTAGCAACGAATACAATAATACTATATTAAACACGCCTGACTTAGATATATTCAGTGACAAGCTACAGGGATTCAGAAAGAAAATCACGCTATGCTTGCCTAGTTTTTCTTAATTTTAATTTTTTGTTTCTTAATTTCTTAACTTTTTTGTTTTTGTTGTTATCAGTCTTATTTACTTTAGTCTATTTTAGTTTTAGTTTAATTTAATTTATTCAATTGCAAGGCAACAAGATATTGTTATCAATGCTATGTACGCCGTAATTGTCATGTACATGTCCTTTAGTTATAAGATTATTTTAGCATAAATTTAATGTATGTGATGTGGCTGTGCTTTTTAAAATAAATAAATAAAGCTAGATTCCCTGTGTCTTTTTTATTTTGTCGTATTATACAGACTATATGACTTGTAATTTGACAACTAAGCACCCCATAAAGCCTAGGTGAAAATTCATGGGATTCGAGAAAACTTATCTTGGTAACTTGCACGTGAAGTAAAATTAGTTCTTATGTGTTCCACTGCATGTATTATTCTTTGCTTTAGTATCATAATCATCATATCATAATTAGCCTATAATGTTCCCACTGCTGGGACACAGGCCTCCTCTCTTTGAGAGGGAGTGGGCTATAATCTACCACGCGGGCCCAGTGCGGGTTGGTAAAAGATGTGTCTTTTATTTTTCGGAAATAACAATTTATAATGATTAGGTAACAGTTACTGAATCTCCCATTTCAATTTGTTGCATGTTTTCAATTTCATCCTGTATATGCATCAACTTATATTGACTGGTAGAGAATATTCCAATTTTCTTTTTGTTATGGTTTCAGCTGTTCCTTAACTCGGCACTGTATAGCAGAAGCATGGTCTCAGAGCCAGTAAGTAACCTTTAACATCAGGTTGCCTCTCAATGATGTTCAGTTTAGTGTCTCCACAACTTAGTTACTTTTCAATGCCTCGTTGTTAAGTGAAATGGCTTCACTCGAGTTGATAATATTCATTTTCTCAACAAGCAATATTATTATACTTAATTTTAAGCCTTTTATTTTGCCCTCAGTACTTCGCCGTGCGTATTCTACTCGAAGCGCGGAAGGTTGCGGCGTGCGGCAAACAGATAGTGCCGGACCGCCGCAAAACTTCGGATTAGCGCCGCGCGGATAATTTATTGCGGCCGGCGGACATGTGCGGATATTCTTTTACGGAGTTATTATTTAATTATTTGGGGAGTAATTAAGTGAATGGTTCAAAGGAGTTTGGCGATTTTTTTGTTGGAAAGTTAAGCTGTCATAATTATTGCATTTTTAATGACGGTGGTTTGAAGTCATAAGCAGTACAAGACAGGCACAGGGTTTAGTGAATATGTACTACCTACTCATATACATTCTGTGATTATTTTCTAAATCAGCCAATCATGAGCATTATCGCACTTTTCTTGCTTAACCTAAGAAAGCAAAAAAAAACATAAAAATATGTAGGTATAAACACAAAAAGACTTAATACACCACACAAGCATTGACTTGCTACAGTGAGGTTCCTACATACCCAAAAGTGCCTCAGTGCAGTAGCCAAAAAGTGAGACAATATTGATATTTTCGATGAAGAACTACAGTGTACCTATTGTATCCGGCATTCATCTGCGAGTTCCGCGACAAATCCTTAGATGAACGTTACCCATAATATTCAATTCACAATAGTTCAATATTCAACATGTTAATCTTAGATTGAATTACAATATCGTGTATACGGCTCATAGTTCGCAGTCTGAGCGGTTCCTTCGCATATGTATGCAGGAATACAGTGTGATCTAAATATCATACAAGTTCCAATGTAGGTTTATTATTTATAATTTATTGCCATAAACAAGTATACATGGTTATGAATTACTGGTACCTGTAGGAGGTAGTAAAAATCACAGGTCACCAGGTTTTCACCTCTCAGAAACCTGTATATAAATAACGTTTTAAGATATCAATATTAAAAGGTAGGTAAGCAAATGAAAATTAAGTACAATCAGTTATTAAATTAAATTAAATTAAATAAAACTTTATTTCAGACTAAGGTCCATAATTTTGTTAGTATATTGGTGTTAGTAACAATGATGCTTAAATAAATAGGTTAGTATTGTTATTTATTTTTTACAAGATTATTTATTTATGCAGACCTATGACTGTCCCCACCCAGTGTCCCTGAAAGGGACAGTCCGGTCTGGCAGCGATCATTTTTAGAATGCTGTTGTCACTACCATGCAGGCGTTGTAGCAATGAGGCCGCTTTCTTTCGCATGATGGCATGGAAGCCATCTGTGCGAGCCTCCGCGAACATTCCTGAAGCGCTACAACGCCATGGCAGCCCCAACAGCATCCTAAAAGCATTATTAAATTGAACACGCAGGACGTTGTAGGCTCGGCGCGTGTATGACACCCACAGGCCACTCGTGTAAAAGGATTGACAGAACGCCTTAAAAAGGGTTACTTTGACGTCTGTAGTACAACGAGCGAACCTGCGGGCAAGCATATTGCTCCTCACAGACAACGCCCTGCGCTCCCTCTCTATATCTACGTCATCTCTTAGGTCGCTCGTGACAATGTGGCCAAGGTATCTAAAACTGTCAACAATTTTCAGTGCTACGCCGTTGAGACTTATGGGCGGAACACAGCGCGGCTGCTGCTTGGGTGCCTTAAATACAAGAAGTTCACTCTTCTTCGAGTTGTAAACTAAGCCATGCTCCTCCGCATAAGCCTCGCAGGTCGATAACAACTTCTTCAACCCACCCATCGAGGGACTGAGAAGCACCATATCGTCTGCATAGCTTATATTGTTAACACACGTACCGTCAATGTGACAGCCGACATGTGTACTGCTCAGTCGCTCGATGAGCCGGTTGATATAGAGGTTAAACAGCAGAGGCGAGCTTAACCCCCCCTGTCTAACTCCGCATTCCAGCCTGTACTCGTCCGACAGAGTACCCACCCACCTCACCCGGTTCTTTTGGTTAGAGTACCAATATTTGAGAAGGGAGGTATACTCCGCCGGCACACCCGCGTCCCTCAACTTGTCCCACAGTACGTCATATGCGTTATTCGAAAGGTTGGAAAAAAGTAAATGCTACAGTTTAGCTTTTCGATTCACAAAACGTAAAATAAAAAGTTTGTTTCTTTAGAGTGCTTTAAAACTGTTGTGGAGGGGCTCCGGGATCTCCGACGGTAGAAAACTAACCTGAGACAACAATGGTGTGCTCTTGTGTCTTGACGATTGAGCACACTATTGTTCTTATGCGCGAATAATGCGAAGTTGGAATACAATATTGAGTAAAAACAGCTAATAAATAAAAAATACGCCTAGAACAGCAAAACACCACAAATGCAATCATCCTGTATATCACAAGACACAGAGATACACCGGTTTATGTAAACTCAGCCGGTGGGAGCCACATGTCGACCCACACCTGACGGTCGAACACACCCTGTATAATCCTAGGCTTAATTAAACATAGTGTTAATCTGTTTCTGTTGAAGATTAGACGAATAGGTAATCAATTTGAAAGTACTTATATTAACTACTATTGCTTAATCAAAGTTTTAAATGAGAACTTTTAGTATACCTACCTAGCATTAAAATAGTTTTAAAAACTTAAGATTGTAATCTGGAATGGAATAGGCAACTATCAAACTAAAACCTCAAAGCATTTATAATAATAATAATAAAATCCCCACCGCCGTATCTCTACGTTGACGTCGTGGTGGGGCTTGCGTGCTCCGAACTCTGGGTCTGTGCCGGTAAAGTTTACTTTGCCGAAACAGGTCTAGGGTGAAGAGCCAGACCAAGAGAGATGCAAAAACCCGCAGGGCAGCATGTGGCGAGCTGTTGGGCAGTAGCGACCCCACGGACCCTATCTCTTGGGAGAATTCTTGTTCCTCACCTCTGGCTTGCCTTTATTGATCGGCTAGAGTGAACACTGACGAGGAACAGAGCTCCCACCTCATTCTTGCCTTTATTGGCTGGCTTGAATGGAAATTCGCAAGAGCAAACGTGCTCGGAGGAAGGAAGTATTCCAGTAAGATGCTGGTAGGGATCTTGACCGTACTTCCGGGATTGTCCTAATAGCCGTGAAATACCTCTCCACTCCTCATAAGCACCTCAGGACATGTTGCTCCCTTGTCGCTACGACACTTTGTGCTAGCGACCGTTTTCGGGAGCCCATTATTGAGTGTGCAGGTCACCCCCTGTCATTTTATCCGTGTACATATAAACATTGATCAGATAGGGGCCATAGTTCCAGGTAACCAATCCACTTTAGCCACCCAAACCCATAGTCAAATATCTTTGTTTCTATATCCTACAATAGTCCTACACCAACCGGGGGTTGTCCTTGGGTGCCTGCGAACAGGAATAGTCGTCAGTTGGTGCCTAAACACTTAAAAATGTCTAAGGGGCCTCTGCGAGTTGGCTTTGGCCCCTCGTACGCCTTCCAAAGGTCCGGGACCCCAGGGTCCCGAGATATGTTGAAGACATTTAAAAATAATAATAAAATAATTATTGCTTTATTTTCAGGCAACTAAGGTCCATAGACAAAATACACAAAATAATCTTATAAAATAATAAACTAATACATAGTAAAACATCACTACAAAATCTAGTAAAACATTATTTTACTTCAATCAAAACATTTACAGGCACTTTAGAATTGTCAAGGACTCGGTCAGTCAGAAATATGAAGCTAATTGCCCATTCCAAAGCGTAGTAGGTAGGTACCTATGGAGAAGAACGGGCAAGAAACTCCACGGACACTTTTAAATATATATGTTTTTACAAAATATTGGTTACATCATTCATGTATCTATAAAGGATTTAATTATAATAAAGTCTTTACTTTATTTTAATTTTCAGCGGGACTCTTATGTAAGTGTTGCAAATGTAGGTACCACGAGGAAAGCAAACCTAATATGAAAGAAAGATCATGAAAAATTGTGTTTTTTTCTTCTTTCAAGAAAAAAAAAAGAAAAGTGGATGCCCAAATGGTTTAAGCCCTTGCATTAAAAACCACCATTAAAATAAAAATTCAATTCTCAAAAACACATTACATACACGACCACCAAAAATCATAACCGATTGAAACCACCATTCATTACGACTCGATCGCGCAAATGTTCTCATATCGATATGAAATCAAATTAAAATCGTTATTGAATTTGTAAGTATCGAGTTCGTTGTCCAATGGAGCGTGGGTTAATGGTAGTATTATACGAATGTGTGGAACAACTGTTCGGAAGTGCGGGAAATATTGAGGAGTACTCGCAATGGGTTTCCTGATTGAATTGGATGGAGTGTCTTAGATTTCGTTACGATTGGATACTTTGGATGGCGACATCTTATAAATGTCATGAAATAGATATTGCAATGGTGTTCGATTAAAATATGGTAGTCTGTTTGCCATACAAATAGTTAAATGTGTAATAATTGCTATTGACTTGCGTCCAAGAATCGATATGTAATAAGTACACCCACTTTTTCCTTTTACCCACAACACTGTAAAAATTGTATTCACTAGCTAACTTATTTATTTACAAATATCTACCTTTTTAATAAGTAATTCTTATATTTAGTTTTAATATTACCTTGTATTTCTCATATTAAGTGAATTGTTTTCTTTTTGAGAAATAAATATCTTAAACCGTATACCTCGGCATAAATCCGGCCAAGTGCATGTTGGACCACACACAATGAAGGGTTCCGTAGATGGGATGAATATATCCCAAGAACAAACTTAACAGTGTAGTTGAAAAATATGTTCTCCCATACGGAATGAATGGGAGAACATTTTTTTTCAACTGCAAATGTAAGTTGGTCGATTAATACTCGTTAACTTGTAGAGCCTACTTAGCTGTGATAGTTTTCCTTTCAATTTCGTTATATATACTACTGCTGTGAATTTTTTCACATATCCAGAACCAACCATTTAGCTGGCAGGCAACCATTTGGCTACCCCACTTAACTCTAACAAATTAGCACTTTTAAGCTTAATATTTCGCAAACGAACCCCTGAGTCCAAAAATGGTCTTGACAAACTTACAATATTTTTGAAAGACCTTTCCAACTACACCCCACACAATGAAATAGACGAGAGAAAAAAAAAACATCCCCACTTTACGTGTAGGAGCGGTAACCTAAAAAAACTTTTTCACGATTTTATGTAATCAAATTGTCTTCGTAGCTTTTTAGTACTAACAGTCTCTGAGCTAAGCCGCGGACAGACAAACAGACGGAATGGCGAAACTGTAAGGGTTCCTTGTTGACTACGGAACCCTAAAAAAAGCTAGTGTTTAAAACTAGGTTCAAGTAAAAATTATGTGAAGGTAGTCCTCTTTTTATCTCCTCACACTTTTTTCTTTTCAGAGTTAGTTCCTGGTCCTACTTCTTCATCGCGCCCAAAATTTAAAATTCAAAATATTTTATTTCACATAAACCTACAAGGGCACTTATGAAACGTCAGAAGCTAGGTGCACGGTTCCAATTGGTCGCTTCCTACGGAGAAGAGCCGGCAAGAAACTCCACGCCCTTTTATTCTATTCTTTTTTTATCTATAACCTCTCTTGATTATCTTTTTTTTTCTCTGTACAATTATGTGTTGGACTCATTAGTAAGTTGCAGATCACCATTTCCCTGATGATGCGAAAGCACACAGTCAGTTACCGTCGTGAATGGTATTTAATATACCTGTATCTTAATCACTGCGGCCTGCTGTTACAATATTTTATTTCTTTCTTTCTTTTTGTACAACAGTTTTTTTTTAAAGCGTTTAATAAATGGATGTGGTCATTAGTTAAACACTTAAATAAAAATCTATTTGTTCCGAAACAAATCATACAAAAAAACCCTTTGCTCGAATAAATCATATTTAAAAAAAGTGCCTATCGGTTCATTTGGACCAGCGCATGCCGCTAAATGCGATCAAATCTAACAAAACATAAATTTAAATTTAGAAACGTAGGGTGTAAACCCTTTGTGTTTCAAAAATCAAGCGGTGTAAGCGACAACAGATCAACCACGCTAGTAATTACGAAGTAATTGATGGTATTGCTTATTTACAGTTCCATTGAATGATTAGAACAAAGAGAATGTCAAAACCTCTTACTGACCGAGCAATGGAACTGTCACAGGCTTATGTGTACGATCCTATTGCTACGATATTCGTAGCAGGCTACGTCCGAAGGTTGTGAGTTTAAAACATTTTCGAGCGACGAATCCGCTTCAAGCGCTGTTTTTACAAAAAAGAGTTTAATAGAATTTGGCGTATCTTACTAATGGAACGGTTGGCGTAATGAAATAAGGTATTTCTGCTCGTAATGGAGAATGTTCGAGACGATTTATTAAAAAATCGCTCGTTTTTCAATATGCGGCTGTGATTCAGAATCTGTTGCTTTATTTTTGTTCGTGTTCGATTTTAGCTGTTCTAATTGAGAAGGGAATTCTGATTGCTAATTGCAAAAGTTAAATGTAACTGCTAATGCAAAATGTTCGTAAATTATTTTTGGTTCATTTATTTTGAGATTAGGTAACGACGAAGTAGGTGTACAAAAATTAAATGAATAATGATAATTACGATGATTTATATTTGACACACGTTGAGTTTTAATTCTCTAAACAATTTCTTGACTTTTTTTTTCAAATCTTGCAAAAAACTATATTTTCTTCAAAGAAAAGAAAAAGAAATCCTCGCCAAAAGCGAATCAGTGAAACAATAAAATTAAGCATTATAAAAATACCTCGACCGAATTATCTTAATCTGCTTCCATATACCAACTGTCAAGTTAAAAGAAAAAAACCTAAAGCTTTATCGCCAATCTCAACAAACAAAGGGGGAAGATACTTAGCATAATGAGTGACATTCCACGCACCGTTTAGAGAGAACGAGATGGATAGATACTGGAGTCTGTGAGCCAGAAAGAGACGGGGACAGATTTAGAGAGAACAATATCGCAATCTTGTTTCTGGGCCATTTCCTTTAATTAGTACAGGACAGCAGGATTGCCACGTTGTGCTGAGTTACTGCCGGATGCGACTGGTTAACGTGTGAAGGGTTGAACATTTGTGTATGGTAGGGTTATGTCAGTGAAGATTTAAAAGTAGAATATGTAAGTGAACATAAATGCTTTGATGTGGAAGACAAAAGAACGACCATTCAGGACATGGATGAACTTGAAACAAAAACTAAAAGAATGTACGAAATAATAGAAGACAAAAATAATGGCCAAGACACTATGGTTAAACTAATCAAAGAACAGGTTTTAGAGGTCAGAGTGAAATAAAAATAATGAGGTTCCTATAATTGTCGATTGGTTTTGATTAACAGAAGTAACGCCTACATTGATTAAAAGCTTTGATTATTTCAATATTTTGATTCCACTACCTCCATTCATATTCACCCTGGCATAAGACGTAACTCAGCCATGATTCATGGGCTCTCAGTTCATTGGAGACAGAATGCTGATGTGTCAACTGAATGCGAATGCGAAGCTGTTATAGGCATATTTATGTGATGTACCAGCCATGTGGACTTTAACGTGACATACTATTTGAATGGTCTGTTCGTCACTTTGCTTTATCAGATTTTCACACAAAAATCGAACATAAAACTTTGATTTAGAAGTTCTTTAACTTCCATTTTAATTTGCCTCGACTATGAAATTGATTTTGCTATAGTCTGTTTCAAGAAATTGGCTTCAATTGAACGATTAGTCTCTTCAAGAGCCTGATCTTTAGTCAAATACCGACTGATTTATTTCTTTGTTGCCCATTCATATTACCTATAAATCCTATATTGGTTCGAGGATTACATATGTACTTTTTTCCACATCTGCTTTAGTTTTGTCATTGCTTTTCGTGGGAGTCCCTATTATTTCGAAATCTGTACGAATTCAAATGAAATCTGCCGTGCTCTAAACAATAGAAGTCTTTTGTATACACCATAGATATAAGAAAGAAGGAGATATGCCCAGTAGTTGAAAATGTATCGAAACCCAATGTCTCCACTTTGTCCCCACTACCTCGCCACTAGTCGCCACAACTACACATGCAGATCAGTAAACCAAATAGATACGAAGCTGCGCTCACTCTTGCAATTCATAAATCAGAACGTACTACATAATCAATTATAAACCTTATTCCATCAAACACAGCGTGCATTTACCATGCACCGTATAACACACTCACACGAAAACATCATTTCTATCGTTGTGCTGTACAAAAACAATTTATTTTACATATACGCTAGTGATTGACTAAATCGGAAAGGTATCGATTCTTCCATTTAATATTATCGACAGTGAAGTATCAATATCTAATAACTAATATTTTGGCGGTTTTCACTTACTAATGTTTACTTCAAATGGTCAAAAACTATAGGAATTAACCAAACCATAAAAAAGTAACGAAATAGCACGAGTATAAGGCATAATAGACCAGCGATAATTCAAATCCAAAACACTCCACCTATAATTTTATTAACTTACTTTACGACCGTTGGTTACGCATTTCTCTACCACGCTGTAAAATAATCAAAATAGTAAAACACATTATTTTACATCGATCTTCCACCCGGGTAAAACAGTTAACAAATTGAAGAATAAAGTACAATAGCAATAAATTCATTCGCCAAACGACATTGTTGTCGATAGCCTACGTTAGTGGATCTGCACAACCACATCACTAGCTCGTCGCCAGACACAGCGGCCGTACTGCGCGATGCATCCGCAGTCCACAGTATCGTTTTGTGATTTTTACATTGCTTGTTGAGTCACTGAGCGACATATTTAGGTAGTGGTTAACGAGCAATGTATGTAGTGCAAAAATAGTACAGTCGTTGTGACATTTGGAAACAAAAATAACGTAGTAAAAGCAAGAAATATTTTACGATTTGTTGTTTTTCATTATTTTAAAGACAAATATAGTAAAATACTTGTACTTACATATGGTAAGTGATTCTATGATTCACAAAGTTTTTGTTTTGACTTCGGTTTTTACAAGAAACCACTGAATAACACGGCATTCTTATAAATTGTCCCGATCACGGCCGAAAGCACACTAGTTCGCGGAGACGGCCATTTTCGTATGCAATGAGCACTTTGATCATTACGCGCGGACACAGACACGCCCCCATGCCACTTCTCCTGTTTTTTATATTTCTATGGTATACACAGTATATCTATCACAGACGATATGTCCCAACATTTTCAACCACCATTAATTATTATTAAACAAAGACAACCCGTTTACAACTGCGCGGTTAGCGAGAATCTTTCCATCGAATTAACCCTACAAAACCGACTGTGGGTCATAACGACCGCACAGAGAGGGCGACGCGGTTGTTACATTAAATTGAGACATTTAACATTGAGAGCCTTTTGTGTTAATGGTTAACACGGATGACACCGTGCTTGATAAATACGGAACTGTGTCTAAAGGATATGGATGGGTTGAGTGAAATGTGAGCTAAATCAGCGTTAAGGTTTTAATGTACATATTTGAAACACGTCACATCGTGTTGATGGTCCTGACATTGTGCTAAGCAGTGATATTACAATGATAGCAAAATTCGATTTTGGAACTGCGTTTGGCAAAATATTATAATAACTCTATTTTAATTTATCTTTGATTGACTATTCCAACAGGATGTTGAACGTGCCAGTTGCAAATCAAATCAATCGAACTCATAGCACATAGCTTAAATAGGGAGAAGAGTATGAATTGAGGTTGGGACAGTAGGTAAAAACGTACTACACAATAAAAATATTGTTTTATTGATCATAAAATTCACAATGAAAGAAAAAACACTGTAAAATATAAAAAACAGATTCACAGCAATGAGCAACATTCAACACCAACTTGGCAATAACCAAAAAACTGGGCGCCAAAAACTGCAGAATTAATTAACTCAGTTCTATCAATATGCTCTTACATTACTTGGCAGAGTTCAGAGTCTTGGCTGGAGGGGGGAGAAAATCAACAAAAAATAGTTCATAAATCATAGCGGGCAGACGGGCGGGCAGAGGATTCTGAATACGTAATGAGCTACCATTCATTTGAGGGTTACCGGCCACATTTTTATCGTTTCGTATGGATTTTTTCGCGATTTGTGAAAAATATTATGTGTTTTGGCAGTTCTAAGCTGTTATAGCAACCTACGGTACTAATCTTATTTTGGTGAAGTTTATAATTTCGTTCTTGGCTTCATTAAATTAAATAACAGTGCAATGTCATTAATTATTAAAACAAAAGGAAAATAAGTAAATTTTAGATTAAATAGGACTGGTCAATAGCTTTTTTGTAATCTAATTTTGTGTAGATACTTCCCATGCGCTCCAAAAATTTGTTAAATTAGTGCACGGATGTGTATGCCACGTTTGGCTCTATAATCGTCACTGCTTTTACAGCACAATCCCAAGTGACGTCGAAAATGATTACAGTTGTTGAAACTTAAACGTCAACATAATTATGGAACAATAAGTATCACTAGGTATATCAGCTTGCTTTCATCTTCATTTACTCCACCATCTCAACAAACACTTTAAGCAGGTAAACATTCTAATTACAAATTATCAACAAAAGAAACCTCGACTACCCTCCTTTCCTGTACAATGGCGGGCACTTATTCACGCGGCGTTTCCTGCCCTGTGTTCAGAGGCATTGTATTTTTTCCCTGGGAACTTTTTCTCTTCATTTGTTTCCCTTTTTTTCAGCTTCAGGATTTCTTGAACCCATATTTCACGCTCATATTGTCCCCAATTTGCATCTAGACTCTAGAGTTTGTTTGCTTTGCTTTTTAAAGGTAACATTTTTAGAAGCTTTTTTGTTCGTGTTTTTTTATTGAGTTCTTTTGTTTTTGCTATGAAAAAGATTCTTTGTAGTGGTTACTAAGTTTTTTCTTGTTATTTTTATTTAATA
Source organism: Agrochola lychnidis (assembly GCA_963680765.1). Classification (NCBI taxonomy): domain Eukaryota; kingdom Metazoa; phylum Arthropoda; class Insecta; order Lepidoptera; family Noctuidae; genus Agrochola; species Agrochola lychnidis. Next base: position 2,270,460 of record OY796852.1, on the reverse strand, counting down.
AGAAATCATATTACCCTACATTTGATTCTCTAAAATTACAAAAAAAGACCCTGCATTGTCGTTTATTTTACAAAACTCGGCATTTTTCGAGAGCAATGTTTCAAACGAAGATTGGAATAGCTCAAGATAGATAATAAATAGCCTTATGCCAAAGCACAACTAAGAATTCTGCTGATCCCCTAAGCCCAGCATGACACACAAGCAACTATCCCTAAACACCACATATGCCTAAGTGGGTCGTCATAATTAAAAGCTGCACTCGACTTGGGGTAACGTAATGCAATTACAGCTGAATTTTTCGCGACATATGGCGGTAGATGCGCTTGCGATGTAGGGTGGAGCGCTTTCTAAACGACGATGAACAAATGAGTGGACTATTTTGAAGTTTTATGGTTTTTTGATATTGATTTTATGTTTTTTCAATGTTTGAGTTTTATTTGGCCGCAAACGCTTGCGTGATGAGAAACTGAATACTTTTGGGAAACGTTGCACATAATCCTGCGATATAATTATCATCAAATACTTCAACAACACTTGAAACAAGAATTATATTTTAATATATTATGAGGGCTAAACGCAAAATATTATGGGGCCAAAGAACTGAATTCAAATTATTTAATTTCACAATTAATTTACATGGGCATTTATGAAACGTCAGATGGTTTTGAGCAACATAAATAAGGGAAGTCATTCCGTAGTTGTAGCTTATGTCTTTCACTATCCTAAAACACGCGACCAGAAACATAAGGAATAATCCCTACATCAAAAACTACAATTGCAACAGCATCCACTATCATTTGACGATATTAAAAGCTCTACTCCATTTTCATTAGCGTAGGGCGTTGTCCCTAGAGCCTTTAAGCCCAAAGGTACATATGGCGTGTAAATGCTCTTCGTATTGAGTAGCAGCCCTTCACTAGAGGCCCTAAAAAATATTGATGCGGTTGCAAATTGTTGTACAATGTTTTTGTGGATTTTTCGAAGTGTGTACTGTGGTGGAGCTAAGGGTTCGGTTCGTGGTACAGTAGAGACAATTTCACCGTTCATCTGTCTCATATAGTTTTCTTGTTTGGTTTGGAAAACTTAAACAAATTCTAGAAAAGGCCTTGAGGAAATGATGTTGTTAACGTGCTACATTCATTAAACATCTACATACGGCATACCCACCTAGTTTGGAAATGCAGTCACTTTTGCCAGTTTATTTTATTTTTATCAATATAACAATGAATTCACAAGCAACAGAAAAGAAATCAATGATATGATATATAGTTATCCTTTTGTTCTAAAGAAACCACAGATTTTTATCTCCTATCCAATTTATACTTTAAAATTTATGTAGTACCTATTACCAAAATTGATATCGTAGGTAGTTTTCTGTAAAATCCAAAACATTTACAATCAAACCTAAAAGCGTTCATCTGGACTACTTCAAACCCGAGCTCCGATTGCAATGATAACTGCCCTGGGGGATGCTCTGCGACCATTATACTTATTGTGATCAAATGGCAGTACACCAGCGCATATGTTGTGTGATCGTAACGTATAGAATAGACGGTTAGATGATTTTGATACTTTGATAGGTGCCTACAGTTTCGAAAAAGTTGAATCTAATGGGTATTATCTCTCAGCAGTGAAGATACACTTGCCACGGTTATATCGTACAAATAAATACTTTTCAGTTATATTGAATTTAGATAAAATACCAATAATTCTGTTCTTGAAAGCAAATTATTTATTGTCTTTAGATAGATCAGTCACCCAACATTTATTAAAAAAAAAATCAGATCGATCCCTCAGAAACCATACTGCTCATCTCATTATTGATAAGAACTGCAATATTATTAGAAAGACAAAGGTATTTTCAATGTTATACCATTATCATCTACGTTTATAAAATAAATCCCGTATCAAATCAAAGTATCAACATCATTCACCTTCTACGTCACTGCTTCACTATTGGCACCGCATACAATATGCATTATTGCGGCACATTGTCCAAAATATTGTTTATTTGCGCAAGCGCACCATAGCGTTGCTCCTCGACAAGTGGGTACATTATCATACATGTTAATAATTATTATAATTGATGGATTTCTTCTGTTGATAGATACCTAACGTTTCGTAACCAAGTTAATTTTCCCCAAATGCACCGCTTTTATTGTTTAATTTTATTATATTCTTCAGGCCTAGGCTTTAAAATCTATTTATTTAATATTTACCAAATTTTTTACAAGAAAATGTATCTGAAACGATCTACTTACAGAAATAAATATCATTATCTGCCTAGCCTTTTCCCAACTATGTTAGGGTCGGCTTCCAATCTGATGCAGCTGAATACCAGTATTTTACATGGAGCGACTACAGTTTACGCTGCGCTAGACAAAATAACGTTTCAACATCACAATAAATAAAGTTTTTTTTTCTTTGTCATTTAGTATGAAATTTCATGAAATGCATTTTGCGTTTTATACAGTGTGAGTTTTTATAATGTGCACTTAACGAAATGAGGGAATCTATGCTTAATTTCATCGACGGATTTTTTTTTTTTTTAAGTAACTTAATCGGGTGTCTTATTGAGAAACTTTAGGATTATTGTAAAAATTGATTAAAAAAAACAGAATATTGCTTAAAAAACATGTTTATTTTCAATTGAGGGTAGTTTTTTTTCCACAATTTTCATTTTATGAGGACGCCTAATTACTTCCAATCATTATGGAGTTTGTTTGTTAGTTACACAGTTTTGTTTAAAAATCCATAAAAATATTAAAAATATTTTGATTTTATTAAATATTTTTTCCGTTGATAAAATTAAGCATAGGTAGAGTGCCTCATTTCAATATGTGCACATTATAAAAACTCACACTGCATAGATATACCTACCCGGAGAATAGGTGAAAAATGTAACCTAAAAAAAACTTTATGCCTACTTCACATTCTTTTTCTGATGCAGCAGTCAACATATTACAAAAATCTTTTCTTTGTCAAGTTTCTACTACCATCCATCATACACTCATATTTATCGATCGCCCAGATTTTAAGGTCAACGCAATACGAAACTCTTGAAATACGTATTTAACGTGTCCCATATGGTAATGGGGTACCACCATGGGGGCGTATTGTCCAAGTCGGCTTTTACACCATATGGTCCATATGGTCCAAAAATTCATAAACAAGTGCTTCCAAAATCCCGCTTTCATGTTCTGCGATCACTCATACGTTCGGCTTCAAATACCATAAAACGCAAACGTGAACTTTGTTAGTAGGTGATAAAGTTAAAAATGTGTTTGAAACTAATGGAGATTTGATTAATGAAATACGTTTCTCTAATATCAACCTTAACATTCATTTAGTTAGATTCAAAATAACAGAAGCAAAGCCGAACACAAATACAAAAGTATTGAGCGCAAGTTTTAAACGCGACAAAACTACTATAAACGAGCTTGTCAAGGAACGTCTTTTACACGAATGTAACGCATAACCCATAAAAATAAAGTTGTTATTGCATTGACATAAATAATAAAAGAATTTCACAATTAATAGGGTGAATGATCCAAAGGCCATTGAGAGTACAAAAGGGATGATTACGTAGCAGGGCTATATTGTTGGTGATCAAGACACCATATGGCAGGTTGGTATTAGAAGCGTTCTGTATTATGGGGATTAAACTGAGCATATTTTAATAAGCAGTTCAGGTGTTGTTTTGATTCTCGAGTTTGTTGTTTGCTTTGTGGATGACACGCAATGTATTGTTATGGAGTGTCATAAATTATTTTAAAGTTTTTCATTTGAACATAAAACTATTGCTTTTTATACACACATTGTTTCATAGAGAATGCTATCTTGCGGACCAGTTTATTATTGTAATATTACCATTCTTACTACGATATTTCCGATATGAAGTAATTTCTAATTTTCTTCTTTAATTTTTGAAAGAGATGAAGAAAATCGTAGACTGATTTCAGTATCAAAAAAAAACAATTACGTTTCTTATATTTACTCATTATTTTCTCCTTCTCTAAAAGAAACCAAATGCAATCCAACAAAAACAAACTCATCCAAAGCCAATACTTCCACATTCACATCCACTTCGTCATTGTCTGGATACAATCGACTCGGTTCCTAAGGGACGAGTCACAGACCGATCGTCCAATCGGAACAACATTAGCAGTAGCAGCTAATCTGTCGGGACCTGTCCGAGGACCGATCGCAATCAAACTTGCACATGTGAACTTTGCTCCGGCATCATCCGTCACGACTTGGAATTAATTTTGTGAAGATTTTCCTTAACGGGTTAGGCAGAGGCAGAAACAGTTTTAGTATTTTCTTCTGATTTGCAAGCATTTTGCCCAAATATCTGAACAACCAAAAAGGGAGTTTTTCAGTTTTAAAATTATTATCGTCTTTAAACATCGTAAGGAAACCTGAGAGATATTTCTCGACAGCATGTGAAGCCATGTCAGAGGCCCATGGGCGGCTTTAAAACTCTAACACCAGGTTAGTCAATAACCACACGAAAAGAAGTAGATTATCGTCTTTAGAAGTGGAGGGAGGCCTTTGCCCCGGAGTGGGAAAAAAAATGCTAACAAAAAAAAAAAAAAACATTAACCATAGTATAAGATGCAATAGCGATAAGTATAGTGACTATAGTGTCTTCCTGTGTCATCATCACTCACATCTCAGTAATCTGCTGCAATGCAACGCCTGGTTAGTTTTTTAAGCGAAATCTAAAATCTAAACGCTCTTTGCTACCCATAAATAAAACATTTTCATATTTCGTATCACTCTTTCGACCCTAACGCCCATTTATTCAATATTCCTAATAAATAATCTCCTAATCTGTTATTTATCATCAAATAGGATTACGTTGGTGTAAAAACGATACATCCACAAATCCAGAGCTACTGCTTTCCCTCACACGTGCGAGAATATCCTTGGCGTGTGCCAGCAATTACTTATCAAGGAATCGGGAGGTGCCTCTATTGATAAATGATTTAAGCTCAATTTGTTAATATTTGATGTTATGTTGATTTACAGTATCGTTTTATATTAGGGTAAAGAGAGGAGTAATTCGTACTTACAGTAAAAAATTATCTTACCAAATTGGCACTACAAAAATTATCTTTCTCGTTAGATATTTCCTTTCCAGTTGGTAGGGATGTTTTCTTCTAACCATAATTTATTATCATCAATAACATAGATATCCAATACTTGACCTTATTTGAAAGCTACTGTCAACTCAGTTTTCATAAATATCCTTTCTTTATCCAAGATCAACATGGAAGCGTGAATCTTACAGCTTCTCAAAAAAGTACAAGTCGTTTTCCCTGGAACCATTGTTCCATCAATCTCTGTAACAGGCTGACTCGTCATTGACATCTTATTAGGTATAAACACCGAAAATGTCCTCCGGAAGACTGGTCAGTAACGTGCGCCCGTCGAAGTCTTGTACAAATCGTTATTTCTACAAAAAAAGAAGGCTAATGTTGTAATGTAGAATTGAAAATCGGTATTAAAATTGAATGAAAGAGATTCGTATTCACCTGTTTATACACAAACATGCTTAGAACAAATTCTAAAATTGATTTATAACCAAGTAGTCTTTTCAGTCTTTGCGTTCTTTGATCATAATTATTGTGGTTGAAGATCACGATCATGTTCCAAGTTTATATGTATTTAAAAGCACAGTAAGCATCTCTTTCTTTTTTAGGGTTCCGTATTAAATAAGGAACCCTTATAGTTTCGCCATGTCCGTCTGTCTGTCTGTCCGCGGCTTAGCTCAAAGACTCTTACTAGAAAGCTGTAATTTGGTATGGGTACACACACATATTAATAACGCCGACAAAGTGGTAAAATAAAATCTTAATTTTTTATCTTTTTTAGGGTTCCGTAGAACAAGGAACCCTTATAGTTTTGTCATGTCCGTCTGTCTGTCTGTCTGTCTGTCCGCGGTCTAGCTCCGAGACCCTTAGCACTAGAAAGCTGTAATTTGACATAGGTATACATATTAATTACGCCGACAAAGTGGTAAAACAAAATTATGAAAAACATTTTTTTTTAGGGTACCTCTCATACACGTAAAGTGGGAATGTTGTTTTTTTCATCTATCCCGTAGTGTGGGATGTTGTTGGAAAGGTCGTTGAAAAATATTGTGAGTTTGTTAATGCCATTTTTGGATTCAGGAATTCGTTTTCGAAATATTAAGCTTTAATGTGCAAATTTTTGTTAGAGTCAAGTGTCCCCCCCCCCTGCCAGCTAAATGGTTCGTTTTGGATGTGTGAAAAAATTCACAACAGTAGTAAATATAACGAAATTAAAAGGAAAACTATCATAGCTAAGTAGCCTTTACAAGTTAACGAATAATAATCGACCAACTTACATATGCGGTTACAAAAACATGTTCTCCCATACATTCCGTATGAGAGAACATGTTTTTTAACTACAAAGTTAAGTTTGTTCTTGGGATAAATTCATTCCAACTACAGAACTCTTCATTGTGCGTGATCCGACACGCACTTGGCCGGTTTTTAGCTTGCTTTATATTATTCCTTTCCAAGGAGACAGGCATAAGAAAAAAAAACTGGTCCATCTTCAACTCAAAACAATACGATGCCCATAATAATGAACTTCTAGTTCACTGGATGATTTTGGCAAACTAAGACATCAACCTTATGCACCTCATGAATTGTCTTTTCATCTACACTTTTCATAAAACCTGCAAAAGGATAATTTCCAATAAAACCCTGAATATATTTCACAGCTGCTGTACAAACTTCTGTAACATCAAAAATATATTAAGGGAAAAACATATTATTTTCCAAAAAAAGATACTCGTTTTTAGCTTACGAATCACTTTTATTGTGGCGGCGAAGACAAATGACTAGCAAGCCTGGCTGATTCCCTCTCCGTCCATCGCAAACACATTTTTTACTTGTATCTTATCATTTTATACAATCTGTGTACAATGGAGGAATAAAAAAGCTTTATTGTAAGGATTTTTGTGATTAAATGTTGTAATTAATCATAAAGTTGTTAAGATCTGAAAACATAATGATATTTTACATTATTTTGTTCATAGCAACTATAGGAGATACTAATATCACAGTTCCAAAGTAACAATGTAAACAAATAAAAAATTTGAAGATAAATATTTTGCACGTTTGGGAAAGCAGGTGAATTCAACTTTAACTAAGTATGTCATAGACAAAAATACTTCATAGCAAACTTTGCATTTGTAATTAACAATTTAATCACCTGCCTGCATTTATTTTAACACAGCTTATAAAAAAACTACCATAAGTTCAACTGTAACGAGAGCAATATTCAATGCCGGCTTATAACAGTAGCTAATCCTTACAATATTTCTTTAAATTTTCTCATTAACGCGCCGAGCAAAATAAATGGAACAGATTTTCATTGAGAGCCAACGAATGGCCAAAAAAATGGCTAAAATCTGACAAATGGTTTTCCTTTAACGTCTGCGCCCATCTTATTATCGTTACCCACTACCGAACAGAACTCATTTGGGTCTTCTTTTAACTTTCCTATATATTACCCATCAGTCGAATTTATGCCCTGTACTCTTATTTTTATGACTGATTTTACTTTGGCAATTTTTACTGTATTAGCTTCGATCACAGTCATAGGATTTAGGTTTTTATTACTTTCTTGTTTGAGCTCAATTTCGTCTGTAGCATCTTCGAGTATGATATCAATTTGAGGAGAAGCGTCTGTGTTAATAGCATTATTCGCAATCTCATCTATACAGTCGGGGGTTAGGCCGACTATATGAAGTATCATTTTTTATGCGACATATAAAACATATTTATTGCAATCATAATCGTTTCAGTTTCTCCAGTGCCATGTTTGGGTGAGATAAATAGAAGATAATGGTTGGGAAAACTTTTTTTATTGATGAACTTAGTTTACTTATTTTTTGTTTGTTACTGGTATTAATATGAGAACTCCATGATTCATACATCTTAAAAATAAGCCATAAACATTCATTTATTTCTTAGACTTATTTGCATAAATCAATAATCGACTTTTTTTTCAATATTTCGATTATTTGTTACATACTAGGTAAGTAAGAAACAAAGTTTTCAAAAAGTGATAAAGGCAATAATTTTGCTGACCGTGCACAGAGCATAGCGAAATAAACAACAGTTTTCAATATCGCGCTGCTATTGTCAAGCTGACCCTACCACAACTCAATGCGCTCTCAATTCACAGCAGTTATTATTATCTTGACCTGGTGATTGAGCTCTCCTGCTCTCTATCGTCGTAAAACTCTCTCATTGGCCGACCGATTCCTTTCACGCCTCCCGGTTGGCGCTCATTGGTCCGTCTCGCCACGCCTTCACAACTTCAAACGCTCTGTTAAGGGTAGTTCAAAATCCCACTTATATATTTTTCACCCTTATGTTACTCACATTTGTATTGTGGCCGTCGGGTAGTACGCACGCGTCTTCTCTGTATCGCCGCGATATAAGTGCGAAAAGTTTTGAGTTCGTGTGCTGTTAATTAAATGACTAAACGATGACAATGGACGTTCAAAATAGCTATCAAAATTATAAAGAGACGTCTCCTGATTCTAAAGAAACTAATTTGAATATTGAGAGTGCTAGAACTTCGCAAATAAAACCTGAGATGCAGTCAACTGTTTTAAACTCCGGGAAAGCTGCGAAGAGGTCGTTTGATGTGGCATTTCTGATGATGCCGGATGAAAAGGTACGACCAAAACCACCAGAGAGGCAATTAAGAGTCTCAAAGCAGCTTTTTCACAACGAAGAGTGGGATCAGGTGCCTAAGAGGATGCCTGAAATTTACAAGCACAGTGATTACTCTAGTGATAATACGATGGACTTAAAGGACCATGATGACGACCGAATCGGCGCGAACAACAACATATCTCCGAGCTTCGGGTCTGATATTAATATTGACGTCGGAACAGATGAGTACCCTGGCAAGTCTATGTATTGTAGTGACTCTGATAATTCAGAGCGGTCACGGAGTCGGCCGAATTCCAATGAAAGTGCGGCGCGTCAACCCAAGTTTCTTCCAGAATATAAAAACAAAATATTTGATGATCCAACTTTGATCAGCATGCAGTCAAGAGCGAGGTACGAGAGGTATTCGGAGAAGACAGATATGTCTCCAAAAAGTGCGTTTACTAAAGTTTCAAACTACTCCATGAGATCACCCAATCCTTCGGTCAGCCCTGACAATCTACTGTACCAGAACTCCGTAAGTCCTCCGCTGTCTGCTGCCAGTCCACCGTCCAGTTCTTTCAATAAGACACCAGGTTTTAACAATCTCCTCACACCAGCTCATCTCATAAATGGCAGCCACTTCTTCAAAGGCCAAAATGTGCCATCGTCTTCACCAAACTATCCGGACTCAGCGATGAACCAACGATCTTCAGGATTCAACAAAAATAATTTGGAATACCATGATAAACATGATTCAAAAACACCGCAAATGTCGCCAAATAAAATAAACTTTCTGCCATTTAGGCCGGAAATACCGTATCTTCAAGCTGGGTCGTCATACCCTTTTGGAGTTCAGAACTTTCAGTCACCGAATCCAGATTTTATGAAGTTTCCTGTGCCACCGAGGGAGAATTCTTTGATAGCTAATCCCGCTGCGGCCATCCTGAGTACATTATTGCCTCCAACGTTGGCCGCATTTTCTTTGCCGTCGCAAAATGTTTGTGCTAAGTGCAGCATCAGCTTTCGGATGACTTCAGACCTGGTGTATCACATGCGTACTCATCACAAGAGTGAGTCAGCGATTGACCCGCACAGAAGAAAACGGGAAGAGAAATTGAAATGTCCCGTTTGCAACGAGAGTTTCCGTGAAAGGCACCACCTGACCAGACACATGACGGCACATCAGGATAAAGAAGGTGATTTAGACGAGGTGCCAGCTGGGCATAAGAAAAGCAAACAATTTTATTCACACACTGGTAGTTCTCTCATACATAAATAAAATAATCTTTATGGGACTAAGTGCCGAAACACATGCGTCGAAAACTGTTAAATGTAAATTAATGTCTTTGAAACTGCGCAACGAGAAGTGAGTCTAATAAAATTGAATGTATTATAAAGTTAGTGTTCAATTTTGGGATGAAATTCCTTCTACTGCCGAAGGCTTAGTATAAATTATTTTTAGTGTTTCGGCGCTAATATTTGAACAAATTGTATTTAAATTAGTATGACTATAATAGGGGAATGTGTCAAGTTGGAGTCTGTTCCATTGTTTCGATACTGTTAATAATTGTTGTTATCACCTAATCTATGTGCAATATTAGTTATTAAGTATTTATTTTGTAAATATTAGTTATAGTAGTGGATCATTAATTACAGAGGTTTAAAAGTCTACTTTGATTTTTATTTTGTTTTCCTTTTCTTTTATGTCTTCGAACATACTTATTTTAATTCGTCATCATAAGTTAGGTACTTTAAATGGAGAATCACATAGCTGCATCTCCACAGAAAACATGGGATTAATAAATCTGAATTACAAAGATAGTACTTCACTTCGTTTTTAAATCACTTTTCAATAAATTATCTTGATTGGGTGTTTTATAAAACAAAAACCCTTAGACAACTTTTTCTATCCACCTGATTAGATTCCAACTCTAAAATATACTCATGGGAATAATCAAACCACTAGCTAATACAAAATCCAATTTTCTTTATAGCTTCCACAATTATAACAATTACTATTCTCTATACTCCCTTCGATACGAAACATATCTGATGCATAGCTTCCCTGCTAGCATTAGACTCGCTAACAGGGCGAAGCGTAGCGAATTTATGCGTGGGGTGACAGATATAGACGTCATTGTACCCCTGTTTTGGCTGATTTGATTTAAAATAATGTTCTATTTGGTTATCTTTATGATTTTATTTCTGTTTAGGGTGAGTAACAGTAGTCTTCAAAGGTATCGTTAATCAAGGAGTAACTGAGATAGAGACCACATTTTTTTTTCTCAGCTGATTCCTTAAGTCTTATTTCTGAATCAAGTTTTATCTGCTTCTCAACCTTACTGAAAACAGAATAAATATGCTGATTCTACAATTTAAAGTCACTGCCGTTAGTAAAAATAGTTTGGTTAGCAAAAGTAACTTTAGAATACTTTACTGTATTACCTTTGTTACCTGCTTCTGTTTGATCTACAGCCTCTTCTTCACCTTGTGCCTCCTTATTACTGAAGGTTGGCAATCAACTGTGAATATTTATGTCCAGCTGGAAGAGGTAAAATTAACTATAAATACAACAATACCTCAGGCATTAAGTCCGCCTTTGTACAGTATTTTTTTTACTTGTGCATAAAGTTTTAATAAATAAATAAATAAACAATGAGTTTTGAATCACAGACGCTAAGGGCTATATTTCCTATTCCACTTGATGCAAATTACTAGACATACTAACTCTAACAACAATTTGGAAAACTTGAATTACTTTGGATCACAGCATGCAGCCGAATCAGAAGAATTTTTTGAAATTTTGAAAAATAAAATATGCAAAACTAAGAAAATATTTAGTACCTAGTTTCCAACATAAGATGACATACAAATTTCACCCCATCTCTTTCACCCATTCCCATATCTATCCGATTATTAAAAACATCGCATTCATAATCAATAATCAAATTCATCATCACATCAATCCACCCAATAACTCCATAGAAAAGTCACATCCCTTCTAAAGTGTTGTGGCGGAACTAAGGACCCACGACGAATTCCTTGCGAACAGTGCGATTCCCATGTGTCGTGGACGTTAGCGCCAATGTAGGTTAGCCCGGTCCGTTGGCGGGACGGCCGTGGCGAATCGCTATGGGAAATTAGGATCAGATTTCGGTGATTGTAGGGCATGGAGAAGCGAATTATGGGTATTTAGTGTTGTGTTCTAATGATTTTTGTTGGATATTAAGTTATATAAGGAATTCATTTATAACTAATGTTGGTGAATTGAACATCAAGGAAGAATATTTGGCGGTTTCTGTAGGTGACGGTTTCCATACACTCACCATAAAACGGTGTGAAATCAGGAGAAATCACAGCTTGCTTCAGGAAAAATGTTACTTAGCGGTACTAGAAAAAGATTTAGGACACCCCGACTTTGACGGTCTTGAAGTATCACCCAGTTATAAAAATATTAACACCACCAAACTTCACCTCGCCACAAAACCATTACCGTGCAAAAACAAAATCCGTAACTCCACTTTTATTTCGACCAACGTCCGCATAACACGAATTTCAAAAACTTGAAACAAACATGCACTAGCAAGTACATCTGTGTGTCGTAACGTGGAAACTTCTTGGTGTCCACGTAAGTGCGAAGAGGACAATATTTTTGGTGGTCTGCCGAAGCGTGAGTAATTCAATAGAAAATATTCATACTGGGGACAGAGACCGGCGCCCCTTTGCACGACTGTATGGCGTGTTGTTTTTTAGAACTAAACGTGTATTTAGAACTTTAAAAAATACTGAACATATACAGATACTGCCTACAATTAGGCAAGAACTTGCTCATCAGACAAAGGAGCAGGAAATGATGCCAGTGGAGTTTTAAATTCGTTTCACAGACAACAACAGCAATGCAAAATTGACGGCAAGATTATACTAATCTTATTATGCAGAATACGAAAACTGATTGTAATTAGTTTATAATTATAACTTTTATTAATTCAATGATGACACTTCAGCCACTTGGAAGGCCCTGTAGGTATACAGGGTGGCAGGGACATCGACGCGAAAACTGTAACTATGGCTTTGAAATTCTTCGTTGTTTATTTTAAAAAAATCTGCTATACTACATTTACTTACTGTTATTTATTTACTGCTACATTTTGACCGCGTAGGTATTGCACTTTTCTATGAAACAGCAGATTTTTTTAAATAACTGACGAAAAATTCCAACGCCCCCTGCGTTAGAATTTTTCGTCAGTAATTTTAAAAAATCAGGCTCAGAATCATGTAATGAATCCATGGTATCAGTTTTCGCGTTGATATCCATGCCACCCTGTATGTCGTGGCACTTTTGGCAAAGCGCAAGCAAAAGTAACACAAAAACAGTGCAAAACAGTTTTTTGTGGTATTTTACTAGTTAATATGCAATTGCACGGTCTTTTGTCTGTCGTCTCCATTTCATATAAAGAACCAACTTTTTGCAGTTAAATTGTAATTTTACTGGGCACAATCAATGATTTTATAAATAATATTGAAGATGATTTTCAAAATTTTCAAACATCTTTTAAAAACCAAAAAAGTAAGCAAAGATTGGATTCTTTTTTCTGTTTCTAAAATTAGCATCGTCAGTTCTATAAACACCCTGTACATTCAGTGTTAGCAGACGCCAGCAGTAAGACGGATGGGTCGCGTAACACACAGCTACATTTGAATACGCGGTGCCCTCGCTCATAAGATATTCAGCTTAGACCGACTCGGTCCTTATGACCCGAACAATTCACGAGTTTATTGAATCTCTAGCTAGAGCTGTTAATACGTGTATACGTTTCTTGATAATGTGTCGTAACAGATTTACAGGTATTTTACGCAAAACTGGCCAAAAGGACCAAAAATGTTTATGTGTTTTCTTACAAGTTTTGCTAATGAATAAGCGTTAATTTGCCAAGCCATTGTCTTGAGCCATGATTTTTACTGAAGAAATTGTTTCTGAAAAGGAAAGCAGGTAAGCAAGTTATTTCTTTGTGTTTTGAACTGGTTCAGAGCAATAAGTTCATACATTTGAACTTCCGACCTCTCGATCGTCGGTCAAACTCAGACAAATAAAACCAAAAACTACCAACAGATGGATATAAATGACTAGACAGCTACACGAATCATTCAAAACATTAGACCGTCATGCATAATCAATGCAAAAGCAATATTTTCCACTCAAATAGCTACACAGAATACGAAAAATAATAAATATGTATTTTGCTGAACGCATTTACAAGATTACAATATTAGCGAGCACGTCCTCGCGCTGCGAACGCGTCATTACAAATGATAAATAGTCGGCACACTTCGATAATCAAATTCTAATTTCGAATCTGTTCTACCCTCGCGAATATTTTTTCGTAGCAAGGGAAAGGCGGCAGGCAGCCTGTTTTGTATTGTGAGAAGATTGTGACTTTATTAACCGTGAACGAATGGTCTCTTTAACCGATTCACCACGGAGGCCACGTGACCCGGAACCGATTATGGTTCCGTACCCGATTTGTATGTATTTGTATGTAAATTGGTACGTGGGGTGAAGAGATAACCGGGCGTGCTTGATAGGGATCTCTGTTATTGAATTAAGTGTTGGCGTTTAGTGATTGTTTCGATGAATGTGTCTCTTCATTGGAGGATTTTGTTGTGATTATTGTGTGAGGAAAACAAGTCATTTTTATGAAGGATTTCATTGCTTTTCCTTTTCCTATTGCTAAGTTATCTAATGTAAGAAAGTATGTTAGAGGCACTTCAATAAATAAATCACCTTTTTCAATAGGTAAGTAGGTAGATTTACTTCTAACAAATAGACTTAAAGAACATATTAGAAAAATTATATCCTAATTTGTTATTTAGGTCCGAATTGAAGCAAACAAACTTCGTTGATATAAATACGTATGATGTTGTAATGACATGATGAATAAACTACTTACTACTTCTTCCTTCTACGAAATATTTTGAACACTAGTAACGTAACCCAACAAAGATTTTCGATTTTCATATTCTCCAGAACATTTACAATTTAAAATATCCTCTAATTATTCAACGGAATAGTACCAGGCTATCATAACTAAGAGGAACAATGGCAGTGAATACTTCCTACGCAGACATAGGGTGGGCAACAACGCAAGAACAGACGGAAAACATTGGACACGCTCGCCGGACCCAAGATACTGTTGTCATGTAATTGTTAGGGTAATATTGTAATGTATGGGCAGCTTGGAATGTTGAGAAGACGGTGGTTATTTGTAACGTACCTAGATGAAGGAATTAATTCCATTGAATCAGTAAGTTGTTAGGAAAAACAAGATGTCCTACCTAGGGTCATTGTCTGTAGCTCTAGGATGCACTAAAAGAGCCTAGTATGAGTGTGAGAGGCCCGCTAGGCCTGATTTGCTGACTGATAAACCTTTTTACCATGATTCGAAGTAGCTCGCGCCGACACTAAAAAAAAACCTACATCGGGGAACCCCCATCAGGAACGAAGTGCCTTACGCAATACACGCACGCACACACGCACTCGTATATAATAGAAAGTGACACGAAAATAGAAAATGTCGCATGGAGGGGGCATAACGCTTTTTCCTTACGTGAAGATTTCGGAACTTTATTCCAAATAAATTCGCAAATAATGGTCTTGAGGCATTGGAAAGCGGATGGAAAATCAACTATACTAAGCAGATCAGGAAGAAACGGTTGGTCCTGACATTTAACTATTGTCGAAATTCATTGCAACAAATGAAACATTGTTACTAATTCTTCTTCTTCTCGAGTACCTAGATGATATTTTTTAGATTAGTTGGGCCGAGTAGATGGTCACGTTAATAGCAGCGTCCGTGGCATCATTACCGCTACTGAAAAGTGATAAGACTATAATTTTGCTCAATCGTTGAAAGAGTTCAATGAGACTCAACAAACACAGACAAACAGGCAGCAAAAAGTAAATGTTAATAGGGCGACGTCGTCGGGGTCTCTAGTTAAAATGGGCGTGCCTCAAAGCTCAATTTTCGGCTCTTTCTTATTTCTAGTTTATATAAATGATCTTCCTTACATGATGACTAACTTATCAGATATAATTCTATTTGCTGATGACACTTCTCTTATTTTTAAAATAGACAGGAAAGATACAGATGTATTACATGTTAACGATAGTATGGCTGTACTTTCAAAATGATTCGCAGCTAATAATCTTTTACTTAATGCGAACAAAACGAAATGTATTAGGTTCTCATTACCAAATGTACCTCAAGTAGGTCTAAATCTAAAACTTGATGGCAAAAAACTAGATGCAATAACGGAAACTATATTCTTAGGAATTACTTTAGATTCAAAATTACAATGGGGTGCCCATATTAGAACTCTTTCAGGTAGGTTAAGTTCAGCTGCATATGCAGTAAGAAAAATAAGGCAGTTGACTGATATAGCCACAGCTAGGTTAGTATACTTTGCTTATTTCCACAGTATTATGTCTTATGGCGTCTTGCTGAGGGGATCGGCAGCTGACGAAGATTCAATTTTCATTTTACAAAAGAGGGCAATCCGCGCGATCTATAAAATGGGCCCTCGCGAGTCCCTTAGAGACAAATTTAAAGAAATTGATATACTGACTTTGCCTTCACTTTATATCTTAGAAAGTATTATGTATGTTCGCAAAAACTTAAGACTTCTCAAAATAAGAAGCGATTTCCATAATATAAATACACGTAGTCGACATGAAATTGTGATACCCAGATTTAGATTAACTAAAACAAGCAAGTCATTTCTTATAAACAGTATCCGCTTTTATAACAAGTTGCTAAAGTCTGTGATAGAACTTAGCGATGGGAAGTTCAAAACCCACATCAAACGTGTCCTTATCAAGAAAGCATATTATAAAATTAAAGACTATGTTGAAGATAAGGAAGTTTGGCAATAATTCCTTCTGCACATGTGGCTTCCCTGGTACCTCATTAACGGCATAAATAAGTAAGAGTCTATTAACTGCTCCCAAATTACCATGTTTATTTAAATCTTTATTTATTTTTTGTTTTTACATTCGTCCATGACATATTTACTATTATATTATTTGACATTATATACCTACGATTTAATTTCAACTTTTTTTTTTGTGACTTTTGTGGACATGATAAATATTCAGATTGATTACAGTTATAATAGCAATCATATAATTGCGTTTTATTAAAATAGGTTTTTTACTTTTATTAATTTATTTATTTTTTGTATAGATTCTTTTCTACATATTTTGTGAATGTGAGAACGCTGTAATCTTAGTGGATTGTAGACCTGTTGACCATTTTCTATTTTGTTAAGTACTTGGTACTTATTGAAAGACCTACACTGTCCTCCCATACCTAGAAACACTGTTATATGAAAGTATTGTAAAAGCCAATTATTTTTAAAAGAGTAACCGTGGAGTTTCTTGCCGGCTCTTCTCCATAAGAAACGACCAATTAGAACCGTGCACCTATCTTCTGACGTTTCAAAAGGTACATAACTCATTTGTTGGGCTTGGTATAGACTTTTATAACAAGCTACCCTCTTCTTTGCTAGATTTGCCTTTTAATGCGTTTAAAACTAAAGTAAAATCCAACCTTTGTTCAAAGGCATACTATAGTATCAACGACTACTTAAATGATAAGAATAGTTGGTCGCTGTGATTAACTCAAGACAATACTTATGTTCTTTCTCCAGAATTAGTTTACCTATTGACAGTTTATTTTATTTGAATGTATAAGTCAATTTATTTTTATTTTATTTTATTGTTGACATAATCTACTCATTACAATGTTTTTGTTATGAGTTGTATTGCAATTTGTGGTTAGCTAGCGACCTCGACAGTTGATCATATTTTTTTTTTTTTGCCTGAGCAACCAACCGCAAGTTCGTCAAGCTCCCTTAGATGTCACTGCTTGCGGTAGCGTCGGGGGTCGGGTTACCTCCTTCCCTCAAATATGGCGAGGGGGGTAATGGCTGATCTTTGCGTTATGCTCGTGAACGGGTGCTGCTTGTGGTGACTGGTCGTCTTGCTGATCATGATTTTGTTATTGTAACTAGTAACTAACTGTTTATTTATTTTACCTCGATGGTCCTAGTTTATCATTTATAATAACTTCCGATTATAGCTTTAAATAGCTTTATGTAAGCGGGCACGCCCTTTATGCCTGGAGGCTTTTATTTAGATACGGGTATTTAGTTCTGTTTACGTTTAGTTTTTATTTTTTATTTCTGCTTGAGTATAGTTCTCGATGTTTTTGGTTGGTATATTGGCGTGTGCTAGCTGACATATGGCGAATAATTTATCATTTAAAATTATGTTTTGTGTTGCATAATGAACTTACATTATGCATTTTGCATACTATTGTATAGAATCATTTTTTCTAACTTGAACAGACAGCTGTGCTGCTGGGGAGTTTGTTGCGCCACTTCTTCTTCCCAGCTAAAGGCACTAGGAAGTGGTGGGCGTTTTGGGGGGACTGTCTTATGTAATTTTGACGTTCGAAAAGTGCTGATTCTCAGCCTAGTTTGAATAAAAGACTTTAGAATTTTGAATTCTGCCCATGTAGGTTTAAGTGAAATAAAATATTTTGATTTTTGACTCAGTTTATTTTCTACATAGTTCGCGTAATTCGTTTCGTCAGCTATATACCTACATATTTTTGTTTGTTCGCACACATCTCCGGAACTACTGAACGGATTTTCATGTAGTTTTCACAGGTAGATAGATTAATTTGGAACAGAATAATATGGGCTTTGTTTAATTAAATCGGATGTTGCAGACTTACAGAGGTTCTACTATATCTTCTATACCTAAATAAAAATCTATTGCCACATGTATGAAAGACCATCACTAAAGAATGGCTTGACCGATTTGGCTGTTTTTTTGTTGTATTCGTAATTGTCTAGACAAGGTTTGCATTAAAAAAAATTTTGGAAAATCCACCGGAAAAATCGGAAATGCTCTCGGACGACGATGCCGGACACAAACAGCTAGTTTATAACATAGGTATCTCTACCTTTAATATTTCTCTCTAAAACGGGAACTATAACTACCCGTTCCACCATGGCACCGATTTTTCACCCAAAATGACCCAACATTCACCTTAACTATTCCTGTACCTTTCCCATAGCACACAAGACAAAGGCGTATCGTAAATAAGAGGAACTAACGCACTTCCTCATCCGTCGTGACGAACAAACTAACAATAGAGCTGAATATTTGGGACCTTCCGTTGTACTTCATTGTACATACACGGCCCTTTATTTAGGCTTTTATTTGTTTTGTAAACTATTTGTTTACAGTGTATATTATTATTATTATATAATTATGTTTTGGTAAACTGTACAAGAAGCAAATATTGGGCGGTATTATAATATTACGATCAATTTTCATATCAGTTTTCATTACTGAGTGACCAAAATACTTTCTGCCAATAATTATAAAGTCAAATTTATACTACCCAGTTTTTCAAGAAGAAAGTACAGTAGCCTTGAAGAAACTGAGAACTATTATAATTATAAGCAAGAAGAAGAACGATATGGCACTGCTTTAAATCTAGGCATACGACTAAGTATTTATTTATTAATATATACTTTATTGTACACCACAAAAATACATAACAAAAAAATAAATCAAACACTACAAAATATACAATGGGCGGCCTTATCGCTTTCCGCGATCTCTTCCAGGCAACCTTGGAATAGACAAATACTTGCCTGGACATAAAATGGAGCTGTCGTTGATGCAAATGATAAGTATATTATATACTAGAATAGATACACAGATTTATACATATCCTAAATAATATGTACATAAATACATACATACTTACTAAATATATAAGCAACAAAAATAAACGAAGACTATAGATAATTACAGTTACGAGAACAAGATCACAACGACAAGTAATGTTCCTTCACGAGTCTCTTGAATACAAGTAACGATTGCGCACGTTTTATTTGAAGTAAGTAACAATATAGATTTAATTTTGGATTGCCTGCAAAAATTACTTTGTTTTCATGATGCCAGACAAATTCTTCCAAAATATCGATAGAAGAGTCTTCTCAGGTCATTGAAAAATAACCCTATATTTCGCAGGAATTTAATACAATATAATACAAATAAATTAGAATATAAAGCAGCGACTGTTTTCACTGAATTAGCAGATGGTTGGCTCGGAACGGATACTGTTCAAAATAAACCTGATTTATAACGCCTTATTTACATTTTGTTGGGACTACATCTTGGAATATGGAGGCCAGAATATCTTCAAATAATAGTTTCAGAGCAATATTATACTGTTGGAGTAAACAATTGAACCAAATTAAGAAATTACTTACCAAAAATCACACTAACATTATAAAGGCGAAAGTTTGTGAGTGTGTGTGTATGTTTGTCTCTTCTTCACGCTCAAACGGCTGGATCAATTTGGATCAAATTTAGCACACAGATAGTTTATAACCTGGATTAATACATAGAATACTTTTCATCCCGATATTCCTACAGGATCGAAACTTACGCGGGTGAAACCGCGGGGTGCAGCTAGTAAGCGATATAATAATAAGATTTTAGAATACCTACAACAGTTATGATTAAACTTACCGATTCCTCGATGGACTTAAAGAGTAACCCCACGGTTAGTTTCTTGCCGACTCTTCTCAATAGGAAATGACCAATTTTTGGAACCGTGCACCTAGCTTCTGACGTTTCATAAGTGCACTTGTAGGTTTATGTGAAATAAAATATTTTTAATTTGACTTGATGATGATGAGAGTTTCAATTATTTTGTGGATGATATTGATGAAGCATTGATGAAGTGATTTTAGCAATCACCGTCAGTATTACTGACATTCTGATTTTTTTAAATCTAATTAATGGACGCACAGTTTAAATATGACTTTCTACCAATTGTACACAGAATATCTAAGTAGATTCTTATCTCCGGGATAAAATTAGTAGCATATTTATTTAGATTCATACGAAACTATAAAAGAGATGTTTATTCATACATTACGCATGAAATTAACCTGCATCATTACAAAATTGGCCCACAATAACCCTACATTTACTGACAATTTATAAATAATGGTTCCCAAACACCAAAACAATAAAGTTGGTAGCGAAATAGTGAACGGTTGACAAAACACCGCATCTATTTAGCATATGAATTAAATACAGTGAAATATGGTTTAAATTAATATGGATATATGCCGTCGCGCAGAGCTGTTGCTGGTGGGTTTCGTTTAGTACTCAGTTTGATTGAAAATCTAAAACAAAAGACAATTTCATAGATTTTTCCCATAATTCGAACAACTAGCTTAGGTTATCTTTTCTCGAAGAATTACCCAAATATTGTAATATGTCTATTAACTAAAATCGACACTTCTTATAAAAATTTTTACTCTGATAGTTTATTAATATGAAGATGAAAGAAATTGCTATTGGGAGAATGTTAAGCGTCAATTTTCTCGTGAACTCTACAAATCGACAGTATTTATTCGTCATAGAACCAATGCTTCCCCGGTTATAAATATGACATAAAAACTGGCTAAGCGCTTAATAATAAACTGGTCTCAATTTCTCAGTAAACGTATAAAAATGTAGAAAACATTGGTATAGCTAAATACGCACTTTAAAGACAATCATGAGAATAATTAATACAGGTGCTGCCAAAAACCTGGACCTGTAACTGATTTAATATAACTGACAATGCGACATAAGCATAATTTATGAGCTCAACTGTCATTAATGAGACACAATAGAATTTTAATTGTTATCGTTCTCCAGGAGAGCTCGTGACAGTCAAGGGGTTTAAGAAACAAGTGAATGATAGCGTGACGGTTGACAACGGATAATGGAAGAATAAAATGTGATAAGCTGATTCCATGTAACATGGGACAAGGACAGGAAGGTGATCATGAGACATATTTCTTAAAACTGAGAAAATTTACACATTTTCATGACATGTGCTGTTTAATAAAACTATGAAATAAACTTACAACATTAATAGATTGTCGCCTGTCACCCGACACCAATTAGTGTTATAAAATAGGCCTCTGCATGGAAGAAAGAAACTTGGTCGCATTCACAGGTACGAATAAAATAGGGTCGTAAGTGGAACCCATCTGAAAGTAAGTCGAAAGTAATAAGCGGGCTCCCGCGACAATATTCACTGAATACATTATATTTTGTCTTGCTGTACGGTTCCTACTTAGGTAACTATAACTCTTATGTGGAGTATGGGAAATATTTGAATGTGTGTGGGTTTGTGAAGCATAATTTGGATACACATGCATAAAGAAAATATTGTGTGGAGAGAGGCAACAGTTTCCCTTTCATAATTAAGAAAAAGTGATACAGAGATCCTTCCTTGTATCTATAATACTTTCCATAAGGCAAAACAGCACCACTTTTGCAATTAGCCGTTAATATCATACAGAATTTTGTAACAATTGTCTACATTTAACGTAGTCATTTTATTGACAGCCAACAGTTATACCAATAAATAACACACATAACATAACATCACGCCTTCTTTCCACGAAGGGTTGGGCAGAGGTGTACCGGTAGGAGGTACTCCCACATTTCGCCAGTTATGTTTAAGTCCCATGTAATAGGGGGCGAGCCTATTGCCATCAACCGGGCACAAATCCAGACTCCGAGCTGCTACTGAGAAATTCCAGATAGAAAAACCCAATAACACTTTGCCCGACCCGGGAATCGAACCCAGGACCTCATGCTCAGCAGTAGCGCTTGCGACCACTAGACCAACGAGGCAGTCCCCAATAAATATGTATACCTTTATTACTTAATTTGTGACTTATCGTGTAATTAGTAAGTAAATCAAATTATGTTTAGTTGTAAGATAGAGAAAAGAGCTTTTTCCACACCTATTGAAAGCAAATTTGATTTAGGTACCTACTTGAAAACAAAGTGGTACTTTAAATCGAACAATCTTCCAAAAAGTCCCCGGTATGAATGAGCTACAAATTCGATGCTCCTATAAAATTGAATCTAGTGTGATCCATTAAGGTTCGATTTGGGATCGTAAATCGGATATCACATTAGCTTGATGTATGGAGTGACGTTAAGGCGATGTGAGAATTCTTAAGAATAACAGAACTGTAACAAATATACAGTTTATAATAATCTATTTTAATTATGAAAAAGGTCTTAAGTGTGTTAAAAATCTGTTTTCTTTCTAAAATTATCATTTGAACTCATTCAAGATGATGATGATGTAGTTTTTTTTTCATTCATTTCAAGTTTCTTTTGAAACTTTAACTAACTTATACTTTCATTTGACATCCTTTATTTATTTGATGGTCTATTGTGTTCAGTTTATTAGTTTTCGTACAAAATCAAAATTACGTTCTAAAACAACAAAAAGATAAAGAAATGCAAAAAAAGAAATCTGTGTCACCACAGACTAAGTCTAAAACTTTTAATAATATGATTAATTACCCAATGCTTAATACTGATCTGATTTTGAGAAAGTTAGAATTAAAATCCGTAGCCCCACGACAAGTACCTTTTCTATCTTAGGAAAATCGTCCTAGAAAAACGCTGAGCCTTAAATAAAAATATGATTACTAGTTGTCAAACGTTCGCGATGTCGTCTGATCCATGATTTATAGATTACTGAGAATGTGCTCAACTTGATTGTATGTTTGATAGAAGACCCGTGATAGCTAATATATCGCCTTTGGGAAATAATTGGCGAGTTTTTTGCACATTACTATTAGTGATGAAGAAAACTTTTGTAGAGACAGAGTGTTTTGCGCAATTATGTTGTTTGTTCCTTATAAGAACAGTTTTCATTTATCTATTTTTGAAAGCTTCAACGGATTTTATGGATTATATTTAAGCTTTAAATGGATTATATGTTATGTTTCATCCTGGATTATATTCGAACGCAATATGAATTGTTTCTAAACAAATAAATTGAAAAAAAAAAAACAATCTAGACAAAAGTTGTTGCTAGTGCAGTAGTGTCCCAACAACAATTTTAATTTTTCAACATTAACCCATGTGAATTTTTTGAACATTACAGTTTTTTTTAGAATCCGTATGGATAGAACAAAAATGTAGGAAACCATTTGTGATGTGGTCCGAAAAATACTTATTTTGCTCTAACCTATACAACGTGTAACGTTAAATGCGCAAAACCTCAGACACCTCAACTGATTTTTAATTCAATTGACCTATTTCAGAAAGAAAAAAATAATTTAAAAAATTGTAAAGCTTTTATGTGCTGTTTTAGTTCGTAAGATTAGTATTTGCATTGAAATAAAAGCTATTATTATCCCACGTATAAGAATATTTAAATTGGTCGTTTACAATTTCTGTTTGTTTACCTATTTTGGCGGGTTTGCGCATGTGATAGCTTTTTTTTTTTTTTTTTTTTTTTTTTTTTTTTTTTTTTTTTTTTTTTTTTTGGGTGGGAAATCATCAAATAACTTCTCCCGCTCTGGGCGGAGGGCGTGTCAGACTCTTACTGACTAAAACCCACCCGTGTTCCTTCAGTTGCCGTGTTGCCAGGGGGCCACGATTTCCCTATCGGTTTTCTTCGAACCCCCGGCAGGCATTGGCCCTAGCGGACCCCGTCAATTCTGCTGACATCTCTTTGAGGCGCGCGTGGAACACAACGCGCCGTCGACCCGGGCTTGGTCCTTATCGGACGGCGAGCTACCCATTGCTCACCGTCCGCAAGCCCGCGCCTACGGTGGCCGGAAATCCTCTCGTGACTCCCGACGCCCAGGGCGTCTCCTGCTGCGGCGGTTAGGGGCGCGAGGGCGCGAAATTTGCCTTTCCCTCACGCGCTCCGTCTCCTCCTTCGCGAGCATTACTGCTTCGCAGAACGAGGTGACGGCCTGCCATTTCCTCTCGCTCCATAGCATGGCCCGAATCAGGGCCGGACGCGAGAGATCACCGCCGCCGATCGCTTCCTCGAGGACACGGCGATGCTCTGCCCAAGCCGGGCAGACCTCCACCGTATGCTCCACCGTGTCCTCCGGGCGATCCACACAGTGATGACACCCGGCTTGACCTATTCATAAATAGACACGGCAACGTTTTTAATGAAGATTTTTTTTTAAAAATGTGACCAATATTAAAAACTGGTTCAATTAATTCTGCTCGTTATTCTGATCAAACTATTTTCAGGTTTTGCACATTTAGCATTACACGTTGTAGAGCGGCATCTTTAACTCAATGACTTTGATTTCTATGTTGGTCCTTCGATTTGGATTTACAATTATCAGTAAATACTGTATGTAAAGGTTGTCTGCCAAAGGGGACCTTAGATCATGCAGGTTGGTAGAAAAATTACTCTGGTTGCATTCGATCAATCAAGTGAATTTAAAATTAGCTTCAAAATTAAATATGCGGCAATTGTTCTCATAAAACAACAGTTATGTGATAAGCACGTAAAAGTGAAAACTTCCTCTTGAAATGAATAGAGAAAATTCAATAATGCTTCTTATTTTCTTATGTAGCGCCTACCTCAAATAAATTCCGTGTGAACAGTACGGAAAATGCATCATGTACGTGGATACCGTAACCATTGAGCGCGTTTGCAGTACCTACCTGATGTATTTTCCTTATTTTTGTGTAAGTACCAACGCAGCACTGTATGTAGGTAACCTAAAGTTCCATTTAAAAAAGTCGTATTCAATAGCTAGAGTAAAAACCAATACATTCAAGTATTGTGTTGCCATAAAACCAGCGGGCCGTCACGATAGCGACGTAAAATATTGACAGCCGCCATGCAAATATTGCTGGTATGAAATAAAATGCCGATATGCTGGAGGGAGTATCGGTGTATCTTTGTTCGACTTGATTTTAAATGTGTTTTGTTTAAGTATCGCTTCGTTGTAAACTCTTTTACTATCGAAGATAAGTTTCAAGTTTCTTCATATACCGGTATTCGTCTTCGAATCGAAAAATTTATTATTTTAGATAAAAAATACTTAGAGCCTTATCGTAGTTGGGTAACAACACATCTTAACAAACCTAGATACAACTCTGATAACATTATGAAAATGAAAAAGCGTTTATTTGTGGTGACATCAGGTTACAATAAAGTTTACTTCTGCCAAACTGCAAAGCAGTTTGTTGGCAGATTTAGATCCCATATACAATTTCTTAACTTCTTATATCGTAGGTACTTTTTCATCAAATATATAAAACACATTTACCGCTAAACATAAAGCCTCGCGCAGACTAGCGGGATACGACGGCGCGACGCGTCTCGAACAATACAATTTCAAAGAAAACTTCACAGTACAACAATAACCGGTGTTGCGCCAGCATGTACGAAGCCCTACATATAGCTGCACACACATATTGTACAGCAGCACAAAGGCTGACTAATTACGTAATGCCAATAACTATGCTAACAGAGCCAATAAAAATGTAATTTTGAGATTCGAAAAGTGCTGAATCAGCCTAGTTTGAATAAATGACTTTTGAGTTTTTACATTATAAACTGCGTAATAGCATTTAAAATCATTAACTGCCTTGAAAACAAAACCTGCCCACTTTGACATCACAAGACAAAAAAAAAACTTTTTTACAAAAAATACGCATTCTAATTCACTTTTTAGTGGGTTGGTTTGTAATTTATCTAAGTTACAATAGCCTTATGTCAACTGCTCATCAAAAATACCCAAATCGCTATAGATGTGCCTTCAATATTTGAAGAGTTCCCTCGATTTCTTCAAGATCCCATCATCAGATCGTGACCAAATGACAATGGGACTAATTTGAAAGTATACCCTTTCAAATAAAGAAAGAATTTTTCAAATCGGTCCAGCCGTCTTTGAGTAATCGGGGAACAGACATAAAAAAATATCCCGACGAATTGAGAACCTCCTCCTTTTTTTTGAATTCGGTTAAAAACATAATATCTCTCTAAAACTGAGGGCAGACGATTTCTTCACAATTATAATTATACATTGTTCTACATCAATCGTAAAAAATGTTACAATTATACATCTCTTGTCACTTCAAAACTGTAAAAAAATGACCATAAAACCAATAAACCCTGTAAAATAAACAAAACCGCATCATGAATCTTATACAAAAAGGTGTAATACATTACTGAAAGCTTTTTTCAGTTGTCATCGGACAGGCCGCCCGGCCGGCGGAAACGACCGAATCGCTACGGTGACGGGTTACCAATTGACGAGTGCTGTCTCTTTCTGGTTGCAGGTGTCAGAGAGGGATAGCTAGAGTTTTAAAGCACAAATTGAGAGAGGCATCGTTGACGATGGTCCCGCAGGAAACAATACTCGATTCGGTGAATTAATGACAAGCAGGGGTGCGTAGATGAGTGGGATTGTAAAATTGGTGTTTTTAATTCTTTGTGCTGATTTAGGATTGGAAATGAGGTGATTTAGTAGTAAAAATTCTGGCGGTAAATCATTAAAATACATTGGATTGGAATTCAGCATCATCAAAGCAAAATGTACCTAAGTGTATCATGTAAGTCTTGTACTCTCTGTGCGTAGTTCTTGAAGTAAAAAAACAAAAACAGTGGGATTCTGGGAGTGCCGACAGAAGTGAAAACTTGAAGAAATCGGCACTGCGGTAATCAACGCGTTGATGTCTTTTTAATGGCCAAAAGCTGGTGTTGTCACAGTGTCGCGAAATCAATGGTTTAGTCCCATCTCAAAAATGACACTTCAAAAATTGATGAATTTATTACTTATTACTTTACCTAAAGATGATTTTATTATCTTGTCTTTAGTGGTTAATAGAATGAAAAAAAAAAAACAGTAGTGTGATATCCTTCGAACAATAAGATATTTCCTAAAACCATCTAGCTTCTAACCTTAACAAACAGCTGCTGTTAACGCTAATGTTTTTATCTGAATTAAGTATTCAGTGAACATTTAAATCAGTTAAAACGTGGAAAAACACTACGATTTTCTTTTCAAACATAAGATCAACTTATATAAGTTGCTACGTTGCGTACCCCTGGCTGTAGCAATATTTCAGTAAAACAATGGTTGTGTTGGTACAAAGCGAACGATGCGTCGCTCGTTCGGATCAACCTGCGGATATTACCTCTATACGATACGACCCGTAATTACCTTCGGTAGGATACTGGTTCGATTTCTAGGACAACGAGTTGTTTACATAATTTACAATTTCACCTTATCTTTTTTTCAGGAAAAATAATTATTTACCTGTAGTTTGGGATTACAATTGTCCAGTGTGTTAGTACCTGGAGAATCAGTTCACATCGTCTTACATTTTAATTTTACAGTTTTTTAAGCTATTGCATAGCTTTTATCGCGGGCTTTGAGCGCGGCGACCGAATCAAGAAATTCCGTAACGAATAAAGCCTAACACCCCCCACTCCGCCTACCATGTAATGACGGTTCCCATGACAACCCGATGTTGTCATGGGAACGTAATTTTTGTTTTATGTCATCACGTCATCATCCCAAGTGTAGCGTTGACAAATAGGAAGTATGGAGGTTACAAATGCTATGCAATAGGTTTACCACGGCAGTCCCCGAGTGCCACACGTTTTTTTTTAAATTAAACTTTTGCTCTCATTGCGTCCCATTACCGGAAAAAATTCTCCTGAATCGTTTCACGCTTTTTTTAGACTTTCTAACTTTTCTTATTTTTTTCAAATCATTATCAAATTCATCACAGCAGGTTGTCTTTTTTGGCCTCCCTTTACCACACGCACTCCTTTAAGATCTTGACATCTGTATAATAGAAATGTCCACCTACTACAATAAAAAAACAATATAAATCGCTACAAAAGGCGTTTATAATTGTCTGGTTTCTAATCCCTTTATCAAAAATAGAATCAGAAGTGAAGCTATTATGCCTAATCCCCCGTCGTGATTAGCGCGGTCCGTTCCGGCGCGCGTCCGGTGATCGGAATTAGAATGGCGCGCAGAACCGTTCCGATCATTACGCGTTCCGGACCGGCGGCCGATGTAACGACTAATTGTTGATACGGCAGCGCCTTTTGTTTGGTCGCCATTACGAAGGGATATTAGATTAGAATTATGTTTGGGTATCAATTTTGTAGGTATTGTTTTGTGACTTTAATTGTTATGTTATGACGTAATTGGTTAAGGGTTAATTTCTGGAAACGTGTAGGTTAAAAGTAGGTTGTCAACTAAGTATGAATTACGCCAATGCTCGGCAGTGTGGATATTTTCGGGCCGATCTAGGATTTGTATTAAACTATAGTTTTTTTTTTGCATTGATATTCTGATGGATAGTCTCCGAAAAAAAGCGTCTTAAACTTTATTACCTTATCAAATATTGAGTGAAGATTATTTTTTAGGCATATAATTATTAAAACAAACCTGTCTCAAACACTAACAATAACAAACATCTTTCTCTCTACAACCCCAAAATTAACCGCCCAATAATAATTAAAAATCGTACTAAATCGTCCGAAAGTTAATCAACACCGAACGGAAACTTTTCGAACAGAGTCTCAGTCCCCACAAATCACGAACAAAATTGTAACTAGATAAAAACATCATTGGTGAACAAAACCCGGAACTTTCCCAGTCTAATAACTGCTGAGAGAGTTAATGACTTATGCCGGTGGAGTGTGAACGCACTTTAAATGTTTTTGGGTACGGCTTCCCCTTAAATATTCGGTTACGTCCGCGTTCGTGGTAGTTTTGAAATGTAATTATGTTTTTCTATGAATGAGGTAAAGGAAATAGTGTATTTTGGAAATGTTGCTAATAGTTATTTATGCAACTGTTGTAGAATAAGGGGTATTAAAACACTAATGTAAGTTTAATAGTATCACATGAGTGTTTTAATACCTAATTATAACAGTTGCATACAATACTTTATCTACACCCATGATATGAATCCTCTATAAAAGTTTCTGAAACCATTGGGTGTTTGTAATTCAAGATCAAGAATAAAGAAATTCCCACAAAATTCAGTACAACTGCACGTATGTACGTCGCCTGCAGCAGCACATCACACACACATGCGTGCAGCGGGTGCTGCTGTCCCCCGCTTGAACGTTGAAACGAGTTGCGTAATGAAATTTAGTACAACATTGTATCACTCATTGGGATGAGGTAATGGTTACTATGACACTGGCTGTTTTAATGTTGGCCATAAGCTAACTGTATCTGAAACCTTTATAGAGGTTTTATAGCATGGGTGTAGATAAAATCACTTAACCTACTCTTACAAGAATAAACAAGGAGTATTGAAGGCAGTTAAAAAAAAAAATTAGCTTACTGATCAGTCTTTCTCAGCTACTTTAGCATAGATATAAAGCAATTAATTTAAGCTTCAATCAACTCAGCCTGTCACAGTCCACTGCTGGACATAGGCCTCTCCCAGGCTGCGCCACAACGCCCTGTCCTCCGCCTTCCGCATCTCGTCTGTCCCAGCCACCTTCTTAAGGTCATTGGTTCATCTATTTGGGGAGTATCCCACATTACGCTTACCGGTACGCGGTCTCCACTCCAGGTCTTGTCTGCTCCACCGGTCATCGGTCCTTTACTAAACCTGGCCAGCCCACTGCCACTTCGGTTTTCTTAGCTTACAAAGTTATGCATTATAGAATTCTTTACCTAATTTAGTTGCTAATACTGAAAGCTAATTAACCAAAGCTTTAATGTAGGTATCTGGAACATGAAAACAGAGCATTATTCCTTTTGTTTTTCCTGCAAATTTTGCAACCACAAAACGGCTCCAATTTCCTCAACCATCGAAATGAGTATCAACAAATCCACAAAGGACGGCGAAACATTATGTACTTAAATCCGAACGAACTATCGCGGTAGGCGGCACTTCGGCCATTATCTTATCGAACGCGCAACGAATCAGTGGGCACGCGAGTTACGACCGTCGCCGAATGCCGCCGAACTTTGGCGAGGAAAACGTTTCAAAATTCGAATTCTAAAAACTGTTGTTAAGGGGTTGTTGGTTTTTGTTTTTAAAAAGGGTTAATAAAAAGAAGTTGGTGGAAAAATTGCTTTTCCTATGGAACACTAAACAGATGTTCTAGTAGTGTCATTACTTTATTTTGGTATTTTGGTCCGCGATCAGCATTTTAACTGCTGGAAATTTTCTGTCATTCTTTGCTAGGATTTAGTTATACCCTTATAAGATATCTCTTAATGGCTTGATAGGCGTAATAATAAAAACCAAATGTGTTGTTAAAATCGAAGAAACGACATTTAAAGTCTTTTATTACACCCTATTATAATATTCAAATAATAAAATATTTAACAACTAAAAGATAATTAGGTATTTTCATGCTATCTTGACAGCTCTTACTTTTTCTGGATGACATTGACATCCGTACTGTCACTGTCATAAACTCTTTAGTGCTACTATACAAACTATAATAAGAAATACTTTTTCTTTACACCCTAAGCACCAACCATCCAACACTCGAAATCCTTAAAACCAGCGAAGGCTGCCATTCACATATTAGATTCTGAGATACACGCGGCAACAAATTGATGTGATGAACTATTTCCAGATTTTTCTCACATCCCCTTAACAAGCTCACCTGCTAATCGTCACACAACAGTCCTACAGCTAACATTGGAACGAGTGTGTCGACGTGTTAAACCAGATATCGTAATGACACCGAAACAAATGGCACGGAACGATCCCAGTTCTTTTATTATAATGTGCGTGTGATTAGGAGGATTCTGGATCGCTTGTTTATGGGGATGGATAGAATTTGAAACCACTTTCCTAAACCCTGAACCTGGACACGAGTTGCCTTGGCTAATTTTGAAGTCTTTAAACAGACTCCGGACCCGGTTGGCCGAAGCAAGAAATACCTTTTCAAGTGGAGATTCATAGATGACTCCTTCCTCGTGTTTCAATGTGGTGTTGTTCCACAAACAATGGGACAGCACGTTACATGAACTGATGGACGCTACTGACGGCCCCAAACTCGAAACCAAATTCTGGGCCGACTCCATTTAAATTGACCTCGATACGCTAAGAAAAGAAAAAGTCTTAAACGTAGGTATGAAAGTATGCTCGAGAAATGGCTGGACATGGCTTCGACCTTATTTGCAACAATTTCAACAATCCAGATTTTTTTTTGACCTCCTTACTTTTTACGAATATTTGAGACCCTTTGAGAATATCCAGTTGAAACTTAATTCACCAAACAGTTGGTCCAACTTGACGACTAATTCACAGTGATATAATAATAATAATTCACAGTGATGAGATGAAGAGAACCCAATTTCGCCGAACTGATATTACCAGATACAATCCTACTAAGAGAAAAATTAAAGCTATCAAAATACTGAAATAAATGATACGTTAAGATTTATGATTTATGCGATTTGATCAGTTATGTCAGGGGCCCTACCACCAACTCAAAAGCAGTATTATTTTAATATTACTTCAGTGAGAGAAAGAAATGGAGCTATATGTCCTGTAGAGCTTCATCTCTTTCCCACACTGAAGTAATATTAAAATATTACTGCTTTATGAGCTGGTGGTAGGCCCCCAGGTGTGTTGAAATTCTAAAGTAATTTTGCTGTTTTTTATTTTTTATTTATTTTACATTACATTACATTAAAATTAAAATATAATATTAAAGTTAATTAATTATTAATTAATTACAAAATAAAAATAGATATTATATACTAACTTAACTAGAACTATTTACAAACTAAAACATAGCGTCGAAAAATTCATCCGCATCGCTGTCGACTGGTAATGTACCCAAGAGACTGGCCGCATTGCCACGTTGTATGTCAATGCTTAGCCTCTGGCCAAGGTAAAAACCAGCCCTTGGGTCACGGGAAGTGTCAAATAGCCGTTTTGAGATGTCACGGAAGAGGCCATGGGCACTCGGACCCCACGGCCCGAGGGTTTCAACCCCAAACGGCTCGAAAGTATAGTTACCAATGAGGTTATTATACTTACGCCGCTTGAGGTTTCCTGCAGCCGCAGCAGCAGCACCAGCACAGCACGCAGAGCTAGGAAGATGGGATGGCGCAAGAGTGTCGACACAAGTTGCGTCCCACACTAAAGGCCTACCCACCTTCCATGGAAATAAGGACATGCCGTTCGGTCTCTTGCCATCGTCGCGTGCCAGGCCATTGGGTTCTAATACAGCTGGATAGCCGGCGGTGACAAGAGCTCGTCGGATGATGTCGTTGATGTTCGCGTGCCGCGCTAATCGGCCCGCACTTCGGCTGCAAGATAGGCCATGATGGCCGAGACTGTTGACAACTTCGCCACAGTGACAATTTTGCTGTTAAACAAAAAAAGGTACTATTCGAAAGTGTGTGGCAAAAATCGCTTCGAGTATGTATCGAAGCCTACTTACCTACTTCATTCTTCACCAAAAATTGTTCAAATTAACCAAGTACCAGGGCACCATCAACACTGTAGAACGTTGTCTGTTTAATATTTATGAGTTTCGCAAAACGCATCAGCGTGCGGTTTGTTTAATAGCGTTGTTTTTAAACGACTATTTGACGGGGAGAGAAACCCTTTAGGCTATAACTGGGGAGCGATAGGGTTGCCACTAAGAGAACTCTTTTTTAGAATAGCAAATCTCTGCAATGTTTTACATTGTCACGTCTTATTAGCTGTTTACATACATGCATAAACTCACGCCTTCTTCCCATGGGGGTACCCAGAAACAACAGATCGCCACCTGCTACGATCCCTACATGGTTTTTTATTGTTTATTTTTTGTTTTTAACTAAATTATCAGGACTAATCTCAAGACTAGCCTATGCAAAGTTCTTGGAAATAAATATTAAACATTCCATATCACCTATTTTAGGTATAGAGAACCTTTGAGGGTCATTAAAGTTACAGAAAATTTATTTTAAAATCTATTCGCTTAATTAATTTGGGAATAAAACAGCCAATAGTACCTACCTATGTGTTTTAAATCGAATTTGCTTGAATTCAAGTGACACAAAATGTATAGGTAACTAAAATAACGTCCCCACGCCAGCCCTACAGGTAGTGTTTGCGGTCGCTAAACGGTAGCGTACCCGCTCAAACCGCGTTACACCGTCATCTTCCAACACAATCTTCCATAACTGATTTATACTCCAATTGATATCGACACTTTTTTCAAATACCTAAAGAACGGAAGATCATTATTTTAGTATAGATTTATGTTGTTTTATCTAGTACATATACACAGTTTGTGTGCCTATTTGGATTTCAAAATACAATCCTAACTAATATTATAAATGCGAATGTGAGTTTGTTTGTTGGTTTGTTGCGCTTTCACGCTAAAACGGCTAAACGGATTTGGATGAAATTTGGCACATTAATAAACCATGACCTGGGTTAGGATATAGGATGCCATTTATCCCGATAGTACCACGAGATCGAAACTTATGCGGGTGAAACCGTGGAGCACAGCTAGTGTTATTTAAAGAATAGTACTTTTTTATTTTCTTCCTACTTCCCAATTTGATTGAATGCATGTAGCAGTCTCAGAAGCAGTAATTAAAGTTTTAGATTTTGACACAGAAATATCGATAGCAATGCGTAGTCTATATTTTAATCCACAATCAATATTCCTTGTTTTCTTCTAAATATTTTTCTCATTAAAAAAACCCACAAAAAGAATACAGTGCCTACCAGTATTACCACTTCCATTACACTGCATAACAGGTTAAATAACATCACAACAGTTGTCTAAGTTAAAACGGATCTGATATTTGCATATTCCAATCTCGTAGAGCCTCGGGCTACGCGCTACGGCGCTACGTAGCCCCGCTACGCTTTCGTAGAGGCGGCCCGAAAAATATGTAGCCAGAAGTTTGATATTATTTTTTAGGTACTGGTTTTAGTATGGGACTATTATTTCATTTGATTTTGTAAAAAGGAAAAGGCTTCATTGGTCCTGTATTGGGACATAAGAGGCTTTGAATTATGACGATGACGACGACTTAGCTTAGCCAACTACAGCTTGAAATAGCTTATTTGGCTGAAGACAATCGTTAAGACATCTCTACCTAAAGATGCTGTCCGAATGTCAAAGTATCTTTTCGAAACCAAGAACATACTCCAAACAAATGATCCATCTGGGTTTGACCAGTCCTACGCTACGTTTACCAATTCAATTTCCTGATAGTTTCTTAAGCTGCTTCACTACTTTTCAAGCCCCATTATTTAAGCAGAATAATGTGGTTTATTTTAAAGTCAGCTTTCGAAAAAAAAACTCCAATTTGTTTATTCGTCCTGATGAGCGAAACTCTATCACTACTTCTTACTTTTAAAACCCCTCACTCCTTCAAAAGGTAAATGAAGGTAAAGGATTTTTTTTGGTACTGTTTTAATTTATTGTATTTATTGTTGTTTATATTAATTTTATGTTTTTGGCTACGCTTGCCGGGGTTGGTCCGTGGATGGGTGACCATCTTTACATACTAAGACTCCTCCGTACCTCGGAAAGCATGTTAAGCCGTTGGTCCCGGCTGTCACATTGATATTACTGAATTATTATGATTTTATTTACTTAATTGGCAAAAGTCTCCATAATAGTTATTTATGCAACTGTTGTATAATAAGGGGTATTAAAATACGAATGGTGGTTTTGATAATAGTATCACATGAGTGTTTTAATACCTAATTATAACAGTTGCATACAATACTTTATCTACACCCATGATATGTCTACAAAAGGTTCTGAAACTATACCTAGGGTGTTGTACAATATTGTTTTCTCGATTTTTCTGATAATAATTGGTTAGAAATGTCCTTAGCTGCATTAAAAATATCTGGTGGTGTGTTATCAAAGCTTGTATCACTCATTTTTGTAAACAACAAAGTAATAAAATTTTGCAATACTATTATCGAACAAAAATGGCGGGATACGACGTGAATTCGGATAACCTATAATTTGTCTTTTTTAATACAGCGCTGTGGTAGTGAAACGCGCGTGCATGACAATGTTCTTTTTTTTGAATTTCAAGTTGAATAATGAATTTCAGTACATTATAAAACTCATTTGGATGATATTATGGTTACTATGACACTGGTTGTTTTAAAGTTGGCAATGAGCTGTTTCAGAAACTTTTATAGAGGTTTAATAGCATGAGTGTAGATAAATGTATATTTGTGCGCCAAATGGAAAAAAGTAGAGAAACTATAATATTACAATTGTAACATCTTGCACATTGTTGTAACCTATATTTACAAATAAAGAATATTGATTGATTGATTGTCATCCGTGGATCTTTGGCAGTCGTTACGGATCCGCAGAAGGCCGAAAGTATGACAATCAGTCTTACCAAGGGGTATCGTATTACCCAGTTACTGGATTGTGGACGTCAGATAGGCAGTCGCTCTATGTAAAATACTGATATTCAGCTGCATTCGGTTAGCCGACAACAACATAGTTAGGAAAAGGATAGGCAGATGAATTTAATCAATTTTATGTTTTTAATTTAATGTAATGGATTGTATCTAAAAAAAAAGAAAGATTTATTATTAAAGGTATTTGTGGAATGTATTCCATACATAACTACTCAAAGCTTACGGTTTCCTACATAGCCTGCATACAATAAAACGCCTATAACCGTCACGTCAGCCCGCCCGCCGGTTGGGCGCCGCCCTAACTTTCCGTTTCAGGCCATTAACGGAAGGGTTTGCCAATTAAACAGTTTTACATGGCTTTAGCTTGATTTCATTGTGGTAACATTTGCATGAAAATAAGCTGGAATGGGCTGGGACTTTGGTTTTGTTCTCGCACGATTAGTGGGGTAAGGGGGCTGGAGTTTATAACAAGCTGCACCCCACGGTTTCACCTGCATTAGTCTGGATTCCGTGGGAATATCGGGATAAAAAGAATTACATGTACTAACCTAGGTCATAGTCTATCTATATGCCAAATTCCATGCAAATCCGTTCAGTAATTTTAGCATGAAAGCATAACAAACAAACTTACTTTCGCATTTATCCTATCCTATTACGATTACGGTTTAAGAATATTTATTTCACAAAAAAAGAATATATTATTCACTTCTATGAGGAAAAACATAATAATTAAGATAAGCGACGGTTTCGCTTGGTAATAAACTAAAATAAAATTAAGTTATAAAAATTGTGAAAACTTATAATTCACACATTAATCAGGTGGTGCTTTAATAGCCTTTTAAAAGTGCCTATTAAATAAGCAATATTTAACGGACAGTCCTCTGTACAGGGCGTGCATGGAGGCTGAGGAAACCGTAGCGCACGTGCTCTTTGAATGCACAGGCGTCACCCAGATTAGAACAAAAACCCTCGGGTCACCCAGATCATACACAGATATTCTGAACAGACCAGAAGATTTAATTAGCTTCTGGAGGGAGGTGGGCTGGTTGGAATAACCACCAAACGGCCGCCATGGCCCACGCACAATGGTCCACCTTACGGACTAAGGGCGGAAACCAAACACTATAACACAGAACATAGAATAAGCAATATTTGTATATCCTTATACACATATGTATTTGTTATCACGTTCTCGAAAATGGCTCTAACTATTTCGATGAAAGTTGCAATAAAGGGATTTACGGGGGCGAAACATCCTTTAGCTAGGTCTCATATCTAGGAAAATTCGTTTTCTCCGTATTTTCGACCTAAAGTTTAAAACAAGATGGCTACCTTGGAACAATGACATGGCAGCATGGAATTAGTAAGTACCTACTAACATGGCAACATGGAATTAGTAAGTACTGTACATGAGATTGGTATGAACTACCTATTCTATTCTATTAAATGAGCATTCTCTATTTTCATCAGAACAGAGGTCAGTCACCCAGGTACTAATATTAATTAGGATTATTGGTATTAAAGGCTTCAAAAATAATGACTAATAATAGCTTTAATAAGTTGAAATAAACAGGTTCTTCTATCAATCTGAATAAGGAGTTTGATATAGGATTTCAACAGATTATTTTGTGGCAGTATCTTTGAATATCTCGAATATGAATATTACGTAAAAGTTGTAAAACTACGTCAATATACTCAGCCTTTAATTCCGCTTCAACTGATCACTGTACCTTCTTTTCATATTCAAACGACCAGATATTGCAATAGCTTCAGCACTCATGTAACAACGTTTCTCGTTATATCCCAAATATTCACAATTCTTACGAAGGTATCAATCATAAGCAATCAAAATATGAAACGTAGTGTCACTGGCTAAACGTCTTCTCCAAATCAGGGGGCAACACTGAATCATATTTTGTTGTGTAATGAAATGCGGAGAACACCCTACATAATTTACGCATAGAGTCGAATAAACGCTGCGGCTACATCTGCAGAACGTTTAATTCAATTTTCATACAGCTGTCTAAAATGTCGACAATTTTAAATAAAAGAGATCACAGATAACACGCCTTGTGTTAGCATACCATCTGATTATCAGTTTTGACGCAACTAAATTAGAACATACTGGGGGCTTAAAACGGCCGCTTTGGCAGAATCATCATATTATTATAATATTATGAATCACACAAACTGTTACAAACTGACAATTCATATCATTATCTGCGTTCAATTCATATTACGCAATTCATCTGTTTGACAGTTTTCTATTTTAATTAAATAACATTTAACCGTAGAAATAAAAAAATAAAATCTCATTTGATTCATAAAAACTGAAAAGAAAAATTTTCCAGTAAAATTACGGACTTCATTTTTTCATGCGGCAATATTTACACCAAATACAATTCTGATATGAATTGAATTGAAAATGATTCAGCTAAAACATGTGTTACTATAGAGGAATTGCTGGGAATTCAGAAAATGAATTGCGTTTAGAGGAATTGCTTAATGTGGCCGTTTTAGATCCGCAGGTTACACGTTTGAAATAATGTAGAATTTTCAATTTCGGTACCCAATCAGCTTTTTCTGAAGGGTCTTCTCTTTTCTGACGTAGTTGGTTATGAAAGCAATCATACCAACTCAAAAGTATAATTTGTTTCCACAACTATACAAAAGCAATTATACCCAGAACTTGACTTTTTCACCAAATAATGTAAAAAGAGAAATACAGAAGCAGCGTCGATACGCCACTCTCATTTGTAGCAACCGGTAAAGATGAGGTCATGAACTGCCCCGTTTCTCGTACCCAGTGCGTCCACCCATTAGCGAATGACGATAGTAGCGCATCAATCATAGCACAGCCAATTCATTACCACCACTCGGCGCAGATTGCCCGTAAGCATTACCATTATCTACCACTGTCCAGTGCCTAGTGTTCATGCATTCATGGTCACCATTTAATTTTAGGAGGATTTTTTCTGTTATCAATAGCCCTTACCGAAAATTTTCATTGACAAGAAATTACACACTATAAATACTACTAGGCGACTAAAATAAAAATAAATAATGTGAAGAATTCAATTGAAAAACAATGACATCAGAAAAAAAAACAGTGGCATTCCGGGGGTGCCGACAGAAGTGAAAAGTTGAAAAAAAATCGGCACCGCTGTCATCAACGTGTTGATGTTTTTTTAATGATCAAAAGCTGGTGTCGTTACAGTGCCGGGAAATCAATGGTTTAGTCCCATCTCAAAAATGCCCAACGCGCCTAAAGAAGTTTTCACTTCAAAAACGACATGTTCTGAATGTTAACTGCTAAGATAAAGTATTGTTTTCGTTGACCAACAAATTACTATGGCGAGGAATCACTTACACATTTTTATTGCTCAAGAATAACCTCGAAATATCCAAAAAAAACAAGAAATCCTCCGAAACCAAGTGACATTTCCAATATTTTCTTCAAAAATTGTAATATCACGGCATGATCGATCATGTAGGTCCTGACGTATCACTGCGTTCATATTGTGATGACAACTTTGTCGGCCGCATATGTGATGGCTCTGACGTCACATTGCAATCTAGTAAATGGTTCACATGGAGTTATGAATGAAGAGAAATTTAGTCAAAGAGGATCGCTGTACTTTTTTTCTTGGCCGTAAACACGCAATAAAACAATATTTTCAATTGCACTGTCAAAAGAAGGCAACTAGGATGAATAAGGAAAGCTGGGGATCGCAACCATAGTTCGCAATGGAATTTTAAGGTCTATATTCTTCAGCAAATAAGGGCAACAATACGCTAGAGGTAATGTTAAGATGAAACCAACTGTGCAGTTCCGAAATTCTATAGATGTTCAGATTCATTTCAATATTACGTATATTGCAATATTAGTATGTATTAAGCAGTGATAGCCTAGTGGTGTAACCGTCGGACTGCCAAGTCATAGGTCTCGAGTTCGTTCCCAAGGCACGCATCTCGATTCATGAACGCATTGTATAATTATCACTTGCTTCAAAAACGGTGAACGAAAACATGTCTGAGAGATATTTTTCGACGGCATGTGAAGTCAAGTCAAAGGCCCATGGGCAGCTTTAAAACTCTGACACCAGGTTAGTCACTGACCACACCAAAAGAAGAAGAAGTATGTATTTTCTGACCTTGTAATACCGTATCCACACCACCTCCTTCCAAGATCACAAAACGTTCTGACAGGTCCACTGCGTCCCGTTGTCCAATTTAATTATATTTGTCGGGTCGCCAGCCATTTTTAATATTTCCTCACATGTCCTGACGCATACGTATTGTGGAACGCTTGCCAAAATTTATATCTGCTTTGAAGACAGACTTTTCAGGATGGACCATTTTAGGATTATATTTCTTGTGCCTTATTGAGTTAGTTGGAAAATCCGGATTTTGAATTGCTGATGGTTTTAAATAATGTGGAATGAGAACCGAATATTGATTAGAAAATGCCCATCTCTCAATTTGCTTGACGATTACCGCTAAAACAAATACCATATTTATTTATTTAAATATCTCTAGTTGTGAAAATAGGAATAAAACTAGCAATTTTCTCTATAGTAGTCTACAGAGAGACATAGACAAAGATTTACCTACTCAAGCAGCGCTAACACTATCAGCAAGTATCCTACAGATATCAGCATTGTCCCAACTCAGGTAAATGCTCAACATCCTCTTCTGCTACAGATTCCTTACTCATGTCAGCTAAGGCCCAAAGGCACCTTTTCTTCTCCAAGATGTAAATC
The DNA here is from genome assembly GCA_963680765.1 of Agrochola lychnidis. Lineage (NCBI taxonomy): Eukaryota > Metazoa > Arthropoda > Insecta > Lepidoptera > Noctuidae > Agrochola > Agrochola lychnidis. The sequence continues at coordinate 2,229,682 of OY796852.1, read as the reverse complement.
ACAGTCTACACTAAACAATACGTTGACTACAATAGCTACATTTAATCACGAAGTAGCTTATTGCAGTAACGTTATTACGACGCCCTCTGCCCCACTGCGATGCAGTAAATTTCAATCAAAATGATGGTAACTGCCGGACGGACGACCGGGAAGATTCTGGGGTTGGTTGGAGATGACGCAACGATATCGCGTAGATTGTGGCAGGTGACCTTATATTATATGTAGTGCTCTTCCAAGCTTTCTGATGTGAGGTTAACTATCAAGCCAGAACACCCAAATGAGAGTTCAAACTGAATCCATTAAAGTCAGAGAATGGACAACGAGTAACTAAAAACTAGAAAGAAAAGCTATCGCAACCAGCGTTAAACTGACCATGGTGCCGCAATTATTTTCGGTGCTGTAACAATATTCTTGATCATTTTAATTTTCTTTTTGAACAATTTTTTGGGCGTAAGTAACGTTTCCTTTATTATTTTATAGTTGTATAAGACTAAAAAGAATAATTTTTCTATCTACATACTGTATCTCATTTTCCCGCACAATTCGCTAAATTCACCTTATTTTCCTTCTCAGAAATCCTCCACAATTCTGAATACAACAATATTATAGCAGAATCTGCCGTCCGGCGGGCGGCGACGGGTAGATGAAATATGCGGCCCGTGTCGAGCAGAGACTACACGACACGACACTTTAAAATATTAACACCCTATATAATATACGAATAAACGGATTATCTGTTTAGTTTGGATCAGTAATATTCGTATAAAAAATTGTTGCGAATAAAGCAGTTTTTTCGAGGTTGCATTTTGCCGGTCCAGTGTATTTTTCTGATGAAAAATATTTTTGGGTTTGCTGTTCTGAAATTCATGGACTAGGTATGTATCGTTTGGTTAACGGTGCAAGACTAAGCACTAAGTGTGTGCGGATGCCTACACTTAAGGTGATATATTGAAAAAAATGGGCTTTTTCTTTATCGTGTAACTTTCAAAGTATTTGGAATAGGGATTTCAAATTTTGGTGTATGATTTTTGACTATATGATCTAGTATCCGGAAAAAGGAATACACGATACAATGAAATTTTCTCGATACAAAAAATTTGCAAAGGTCTATCTATTTTTATCTTTTTTTGAGTATCATGGCGCAACGCTTATGAGTTATTCAATGGAATTTACTTTAAAACATAGAGAGTAAGCGTTTCGAGTTTTAAGAAAAGCAGTTTTTTTTTAAATAATACTTTTCATTTACAAAAGACGGCATTTCGTTTTGGCACATACGTTGTTTTATTCCGAGCGGACACACATTATCGTCATCTCTTCTTTCGCCTATCAAAAGTATTGTCATCACTCTCGTTCATTCATAGATCAGTGGCCCGATGGGGCTCATCGACGAAGAATCTATGTCACTTTTTTGCAAATCGGTGCGATCATATTTACGCGATTTAAAAAAATTTGTTTACAGAAAAAGTTAGTACTTCAGCAAGTTAAAGTAATTATTGAATGCAATTAGTGTTGAATAGGTATTTAGACTGTGTGTGTGTGTATTCTTGTGAGTCCTGCGAACAATATAACATTATTTTTCTATTATGATTTCGTGGTGACATTTAAATTATTTATAAATATAGAAAGAAATATAAAATCAAAACTGAACAGTACCTGCAACGTTTGAAGTGCACAGGACTATCAATGAACTCATTTTACAGGAATTCAATAGCAATAAGATGATGATAATAGTGAGTCGAATTCTCCACCTTCACTAAAGCACAACTAACACAATCTATTCCCGCTTTTTAATGTATTATTGTGTAAGCATTTTATTTTCTAAGAACATCTATTTTTATACCTACAACTTCTAATAATCTTTTATCTAAAGAAATAGGCTAAATAAAATTCGTTTTTAGGTTTTGAAATACGTCAACAGTACATCAATATGTCAAGTACTGTCACTACGAATCATAGATCACAAAAAAGAAATGGAGTCGCATTTGAATTGTAAAAAAGGAGAGTTTTTACCCGACTACGGCAAAATCAAAGGAGGGTTATGATTTTAACATGTATGTATGTATGTATGTAACAGGCTATCAAATGCAAAATAAAATTCAAGTCAGACTAGTAGTTCCAGAGATTAATGCGTTCAAACAAACAAGAAAACAAACTCTTCAGCTTTATTATTAGGACTAGCTGCACTCCACGATTTCACCCGCATAAGTCCCAATCCCGTGGAATATCGGGATAAAAAGTATCCTATGTCCTAAAGTCTAAACCAATTTATCATCACTGTAATATTTTCAACAAAATGTATTTTGTTATGAAATAAATTACTTATGATTATGATTTAACCAGGTCATGGTCTACCCTTTGCCAAATTTCAAAATTTTTTCCCTCAGAACTCTAAAAAAATCAAGCTTCAGTCAACGCAATAAAAAAATACGGCCCTTTATGTGGCATATTTTGATAATCGCAAGTAAATCAAAAACTACAGGGTACTTCCAGTTGACCTAGAATTATGAAATTTTGGCAGGAAGCAAGGTCTCACAGCACAGGTAAAGGAAAAAGTCCGAACATTGATAATAATTTGTAGATTTATCACATAATTTTTTTTTTTTTTTGCGATTACAAACTTGCATGAGAACGTGTTTCTCAACTACTAAGTTAAGTTTTTTTTGGGATAAATTCATCCCAACTACGGAACCCTTCATTGTGCGTGGTCTGACACGCACGTGGCCAGTTTTTTTTGTATGTTTGTTTGTTACGCTTTCATGCAAAAACGGCTGAGCGGATTTGGATAAAATTTCGCACATGGGTAGACCATGACCTGGGTATGTCCTACATAAGATACTTTCTATCCCGATATTCCCAATGGATCGAGACTTACGCGGGTGAAATCGCAGCATACAGCAAGTATTATACAGGATGTCTCAAACGTAGTGGTCCAAAGGCAAATGGGGTAAAGTAGAGGTGGCCACCCATCATTTAAAAAAATTAAAGTTTCGATATTCTCAATAGTTCAGAAGATTTCATTAATTTAACCATTTTCAAGAAACTTTACATTTTCATTTGGATTTTTCGGCCCTGTGGACAACTTTTTCGACGTAGCGAGTTTAAATCGTAAGTACGAAAACATAGTGGGAAAATTGTTTAAAATGTTATATTTAAGATATTGTGACTATTTTTTATTGTGCTACTGTTTGTTTTTCCTTAAATAAATAAATCTGGCTTAAAGATGCCTTGATAGTATAGGCTAGAAGATTACGTTTAGTGTAGGGCTATTTACGTTTAGTGTGGGTCTGCAACGCTTCAGATTTTATTTTTACTTATCTTTTCTTCTTTTTCATTAAACTTTATCGAAACTTTCTAAGCCCGGATTTAAAAAAGTGCACATAGCACATAGCTTTAAAAGTACCTTAATTATTAATAGTTAGACTGGGAAAATTTTACAAAGACAGCTTAATGAAAACCTTTAAAAAAATGGGTTTCATAACATGGTCGAACTACCCGCAAAACTTTATGCTCTAATTTTACCGAAACATCTCAGAAAAGCGTTTAGTATTAAAATTTAACATATTTAAACGTGTTCGTGTTCCTTCGGTACATGTGTTTAATTTTTCATTCTTTTTTTTTTTACTTTCGCTGTTGACCTTCGTAGGCCTTCACAACTTGTGTTGTCATTATCAAAAGCCATCATAGCCCATAATCTGCCTATAGGCATTGGGCATGGGCTTGTATCTACACTATCAAGACATCTTCCAGCCATTGAACTCGCTACGTCAAAAATTTTGTTCACAGGGTCGAAAAATCCAAATGAAAGTAAAAAGTTTCTTGAAAATTGTTAATTTTCTGAACTGTTGAGAATATCCTAACTTTTAAATTTTTAAACAATAGGTGGCCACCTCCACTTTACCCCATTTACCTTTGGATCATTACGTTTGAGACAACCTGTATACAGGTTGGATTTTTGAGATGGGGCAATAAGGGCAACTACCATAACCGTTGTTGCTATAGGAAAACGGTCTTAGAAGACTGTCCTTAACTTTTTAAGACATTTTGATCTGCATTCACAGATTTCGAAAAAAATATTAGTCAGCAAGAAAATGGGCAGTTTTCACAAAAACTTTTTTGATGCCAATCGAACCTGTTTCTTTTATGGAACAAAAAACTTAAGTGGCCAACTCAGAACCAAGTCAGAAATCGCAAAAAGCTTTTCCCATACGTTTTGTGTGTGGGAATGTCACTCTGTAAACAATAAATATTTTTGCTGATAATTAAATATTTTGTATTATTTGTCTACTCCATAGTTCGCAAAATTTCATAGACCGAGATAAATTATTGTTACTTAGCACGCGCTTTTTTCTTAGATTTGTTTCTGTCTTTATCATGCACTTTTAGTATGACAGTTGTGCGACAGTGACAAGAATAATGCTTAGCCAAAGCCCATGCTAAGTAACTAACGTTTTCAAATTCCGGTCAGTTATTTTGTTAGTTCCACTTTTTGCTACTGGTTCAGTTATGTTTGTGGCAGCGCGACGATGTGGCGGCCAACCATCGAATATAGAACCGCCACTCCCCGCGTGCGGGGGCAATAAGCCACGCCCACCAAACTACTATTTATTTTCAATATAGGCCCTTAATACCAACTTAGTAACCAATTAAAGCAAACATCTGTACTTTCTAAAGAGTTCCAAAAACTATTTCTGCTAACAAATACTCGCACTCGCAATGAAAAAGTAATGATTGTATTCCGATTTATTTTGTTCTTCTTTTATCATAAAATTACGAGGAAAAATTTACAACAGACAACAACAGAATCTTGAAAAAAATAACCCTTCAAGAAACAAATCCAGCAACTCAACAATCTTGCCGAACTCACAGTACCTAAATCAGAAATAAACAAAATAACACAATGATACAGCAGTTTTGTTCGCCCAACTATAATGGCGAACAGTTTGCTGATAGCGCCACTGAAACATGGGCAATAACTTTAAGAGTTTTCGCTATAAAGTACAGTAGGCGACAATACGCCGTAACTGCGATGTAGGCAGCAGTAGAGCTGACAACAGTCAGTCGTGTGAAAAAAACAAATGCATAAAAAATGCTTGACATATTTTTTTTTACTGTTCCACAGTTTTGCTCACATGGTCAGCACCCGAACGTGCATTGCAAAACAGAATTGTTATTAAGCTCAAAAGTAAGCCTGGTAGACAGATTTGTTCATTTACTGTATGTGTATTTTTGTGTTTGTATGTAAGCGTTTGGACCTTTGACAGTCGTTACGGGTTATCAAGGGCCCGAAACCCTGACAACCAATCTTACCAAGGGGTATCATGTTACCCAGTGATTGGGATACGGCCGACCTCAAGATAGTTGGGAAAAGGCTAGGCAGATGGATAGAAGGCCTTTAAGCCTGCTTACGTCATTTAATTTACCAGCATAGAAAATAATAATAATAATAAAAAATAAAAAAAATGGAAAGCAGCTCATAGATTCAATTATTCAGAGTTGATAAAATTGTAATAGCTTGCAGTTGTAGGTAATGTAAGCTCACGAAAATTCCTGCAGAACAGTTTATAAAACCAAGATTTCTTACAAGCAATTCAGCGAGGAAGTAGACCCAGGTGTAAAATATTATTTTCTTTTTTATTCGTACATCGTTGTATACTTTGGCAACAATATGCGAGAACAATTCTACGTAAAAGCCTCTCCGTATGCTCGCATATGTACATAATGTACATAAAAATGGCCGTGTCCGAGGTATAACGCATTCCTTATAGCTAAGTAATTGAATGAAGAAATGGAAATAAAAGACGCACTTCTACTTCCGACGAAACTCTAAGGAAATCTGGTTTAGATTTTGAAGTAGGTAGGTTATATTTGAACATTGAGTTTTTTTTAAATGTAAGTTTAGGTTGACAGTTTATATTTTTGAAGTGAAAACTTCTTTAGGCACGTTGGGCATTTTGAGATGGGAAAAAATAATTGAACTCGCGACACTGTTACCGACACCAGATTTTGACCATTAAAAAGACATCAACGCGCAATACATTTTCTTTGGGATTAATGACATTCCAAACATTGAGACATAACGACATGATTGACATCCCTTTTTCCCGACTTCAAAAACTCCACTCCCGTCCCGTCGGCACTCCCGGAGTGCCACTGTTTTTTACTTTTTGTCTTTGAAAGCCAAAAGAATATTTACTGGTGTAACTACAGCGAGGAAAGCGACTGTTTACTGACTTTTGGGATAGTTTTTGTTTACGATTCCCAGCAATTATTACTCACCGTTATCGCCTTAGTACCTACTTTCTGTAGATGTTCTTTTTTGCCGTGAATCATTCAAAAGTATGTAGGTATAATAATAAATATGTGAGGTCTCACAATTCACATGTTAGAATACCCAACAACCTAACCTGAATTCACATTCACTCATCCAAAGTAAGCGCATAAAACAATGCGCAGTGCTGCCTCCGCTACGAACAAGAAACTAGGGTACAGATTTGATTTATTTGCAACGATTCTTTTTTTTTAAGTATTTGATTATTATTTCTTTCATGAAGAAGAAAAACACCTTGCTCTTATAGACTGCAGTCAAATCAGAAGCCAAACATCACCTGCACATTTCAATCACACTTTGCCTCACTTTCTTTGCTTATAAAATGGTTAAGGGAAAATTCGTGAGGAAAGCGGCATGCCTTTTTTTTGGGTGGGAATTTATCAAATAACTTCTCCCGCTCTGGATGGAGCAGGGAGAGAGCGTGTCAGACTCTTACTGACTAAAACCCACCTATGTTCCTTCAGTTGCCATATTGCCGGGGGCTACGATTTCCCTTTCGGCCTTATTCGCAACCCCGGCAGGCATCGGCCCTAGCGGACCCGTCAATTCTGCTGACATCTCTTTGAGGCGCGCGTGGAACACAACGCGCCGTCGACCCGGGCCTGGTCCTTATAGGACGGCGAGCTACCCATTGCTCATCTTCCGCAAGCAATCAGCTCGCAATTCCCGACGCCTAGGGCAAAGCGGCATGCCTGAGAGATATTTTTCGACGGCATTTGAAGCCAAGTCCCATGGGCGGCTTTAAAACTCTGACAACAGGTTAGTCACTAACCACATGAAAAGAAGAAGAAGAGACTAATATATAAGCCACATAATGCAGGTTTACTGTTACTTTTATTGAAATGTGTATGACTACTATTGAATTTAATTTCCAAGATTAGAAGACCCACCGACACCGATATTCTCAACCTTCTATAAACACCAAATGAAGCCAAAGTAAATACTCCGCTACCTACCCTATTTACCTATCAAACAGTATATAAGCCTCAAAATTCGCAATAAACAAGTGTACCTGTGCCACACATCCATAAAGCACGTGCCGATTCCACTTCCGTGCCGCCCTCACTTCCGGAGCGGGGCCGTGGCGCCCGCGCCCCGTATGTAAATGTAACGACTCGTAGATAGGTACCCACTTGTTTATGTGATTTAATACCAACTTCGTTTCAACGGCCACGACATGTTTATTGCCTTATAATAACTGTTGGTTTTAATTTTTATGTAGAAAGTTTTTTAAAGTGAAACTTTTATTACATCGTCTCAAACTTTTTCGTCTGTGTGTTGCATGTCGCGTGACGGTCGGCCGCGGAGTAGGGATAAAGTGAAAGGCGCTCGTCAGAGCAGCCAAGGCCAATATGGCGGCGCATATACTTCGCTTAAAAGTTTCACTTTTACCGTGGTTTCATAAAACCACACAATCCTTTTTTTTGGTAAGAAATGCATGTTTGTTGTTTGGTTTGAATTTTTTTTATTTGGCTACCTATCAATGTCTTTGCTGTGCTTAAGTTAGAGACATCGTAGGCCCTATGAAAAAAAAAACAAACCTTGCAAATACACATACTATGCTTCATTTCTTGTTGCTGCTGAATATTGAAGTGAAAACTTCTTTAGGCGCGTTGGGCATTCATCTCAAATGAGACTTAACCATTGATTTCGCGACACTGTTACGACACCAGCTTTTGACCGTTAAAAAGACATCAATGCGTTCATTACCGCGGTGTGTGGAGTAAAAGACACGACGCATTGATTACCGCGGTGCAGATTTTTTTTCAAGTATTTACTTCTGTCGGCACTCCCGGAGTGCCACTGTTTTTTTAAAGAGTTCTAAAATCATAGAATATTTATAGTAACAGCCTTACAGCTGAAGGCCTGTAGTTTTTTAAGACTACATTGTAAGGTAGTAGGTACCTATATAGGTACTGGTACATTTTCCTGTTTTTGCTCCACACAGGTTGTTCTACCAGAACAGGGCCCTGAAATATGTTATTACCATATTCAAGTCGCAAGGAATGAGATGTCCGTAGTACAGTTTTACGCCCCGACTCCGCCTTCCCATTACCTCGCCGCCCGCGGCTCTGTGGTAACTAGGAAACAACACATGGATATAGGACGAAAGGAATCGCTAGCAAAGATATCGAGACTTCATAGACCAACAAAAATATTGCAACTACGTGAACCCTCAAAATACAAAGATCACCGATAAGTTTTATTAGAATTCCTCTTCATTAGCAAAGAGTGAGTAAGAAAGTCCATTAATTTAATAGAATAAAAACGACTGGCATAGAATATTTAATACTAGCTGCGCCCCGCGGTTTCACCCGCATAAGTCTCGATCCCGTGGGAAAAAAAAAAGTATCCTATGTTCTTTTCCAGGGCATCATCTATATATGTGCCAAATTTCATCCAAATCCGTTCAGCCGTTTTAGCGTGAAGGCGTAACAAACAAACTTACTTTCGCATTTATAATATTAAGGATAATATTTTCTTTTAACAATAATGTTGATACAACTCATCTATCCTAAACAAAAACACAATGTACAGAGTTTAGAGCATTTTAAAGATAGAGTTAACGACGATGTCTGTGCTAGTATTAACTGTGTGACAGACATCGGCGCCTTCCTCCTACAAGCATGGTTTGCTATTCGTTTCAATATAATGATACAAAAATAGTCCTTGTACAAAATAATGATGCCTTAATCATTATTGCAATAGTAGCTACCATAATCTAGTCGTTGATAATGGTCAACTGAAGCAAGCAAGTTCGTCACTTACAATGACAGTAAAAACGCAATACCTACATTGATTACAACAAAATACTATAACAAGCGTATCCTGTAAACACAACTCCTTGTAAACCCGGTGTGCAAGATAAAAAATAGGAAGAGGTCTGGCGTAAAATATGTAACTTACATATTGGCAGCGGAGGAGCGGCCATATTGACTGAGCGGTCCGCTGATGGCTCTGCCACTGTATAAGTTGATATACTTCAGAATAGTTCTGTGGTCGTCAGGAAAAAGAAAATGGATTCTGAAATTATGAATGAAGGCATATAGATGGTGCTAGGTGTAAATAGTTCTGTTTTGCAGATGTATGTGGGAATGATAGACAATCGTCATGACAATACTGTGTGGAAGAATAAGTGACAGACAAAGAATGACGGCAAGAAGAAGAAGTAGGTAAATGAAGACGTAAGAAATTAATAAATAAAATAGAAGATTTCAAATTGAAGTCAAATCGTTTCACTGATCACCCTGATTACACTGGTGTGATCATCTAATGGCAACCAATCTCGCCCAATACCGATAAAGCAATGTAGTCATCAGCAAATAACCATCACTTTTGCTGTAGACTTACGAGCAAAAATAGATTGAGTTACGACCTCAAGTAGGACACTAGAACCATGGCAGTAACGAGGTGAGGTTATTGAGAAAAATCTCTATCATCCAATCAAATCAGATAGGTACGTCTAATACCAGTGATTAAAATGGAGTCACTATCATGCTACCTTGTAAGAAATAATATAAAACATAGACGTTTTTCTTTCCACTCTTTAAATAATAAAAACAGAATGAAAATGAGCCAATAACTATAACAAAGTGTTTTCCCAAAGGACTGGGGCACTACGGACAGGGGTCACTTCGGATCCAATTTATGCACAATCTTACCTTCCTTATGATATTGAATATTTTTTGTTAGACAAATAAGATTTTGAAGACGTTTTGTTATGGAAACAGAAGAGAATATACTTAGAGTGAAAGATGTGCGCGAAATGATTAAATTGACGTATCTAATCAAACAAGAGGAAGCCTGTGACGACAATGTGTGTGAAGACAATGTCTAAGCTGGGATTTTTCTGTGAATCTGAAGTGGTAATTTGAACTAATAACTATTGATTAGCATATCATAGAATAATCAGCCTATAACGTTCCCACTGCTAGATTGTGATTGTTGACCTGCAGTGCTATTCTGTAAAAATCACACCGTGAACGCTTAAGTGAAGTGAGCTTGAAAGTGAGATGTCAATAGTGTCAATCCCTAGCATATGATGGAATGACAGCTCACTTCACCTGAGCGTTCACGGTGAGATTTTAACAGAATAGCACTGCAGGTCAACAATCACAATCTAGCAGTGGGAACGTTATAGGCTGATTATTCTATGATATGCTAATCAATAGTTATTAGTTCAAATTACCACTTCAGATTCACAGAAAAATCCCAGCTTAGACATTGTCTTAGTAAGTACTAATTTAGGAGGATAGGAACAATGAACACATCTACCCACAATACCATGAAACAAAGCTGAGAAAACTGGGCTGGAAAACAGCATAGATACCTACCACCTACACAATTCCAGTCTTGCTCACCCCAGATACCTATAAATTAAGGCAGCGAGGAATATGCATAATAATATATGTTATATGAGCTCCGTACAAACAAACAGTTGTTCTAGCGAGTATAACGCAGGAAGTGTGGTACCGCACACAATGTCTTATGTTCACCCGACTGGATGTGGCTGGAGCGGCGAATGTCGCGGTGGTGGAGAAGGTATACAGGATAAGTTTATCCAGTGCGCAAACTTTAACATGGACTTTACTCATGATTATGAACAACTTTTACTATGGGACCAAACCTGAAATCGCGAAAAAAAATCTGCTGTTTCCTACATTTATGTTTGCTTAGTGGCATGAGGAACAGGGTGTGAATTTCACTCATCCACCATAGAAAAGGGAGGATCCTCCGACCTGACGGGTGTTGTGTCTTGCGGGCTACTGCCCAACGGTTTGAAGTTGAAATCTTGTATATATGTTGATCACTCGGTAAACTCTAATTGCGCAATGCAGGATTTGTGTGACGTCATGTCTTTGATGCGTAGTTCGTATGTGGCGGTATAACCGCAACATTTGCATACCTCGTCAAAATGTAGGGATAAAAAGATTTTTTTTTCGCGATTTCAAGTTGTGTCCCATAGGTCCCAAAGGTCCCAAAAGTTGTTCATAATTATGAGTAAAGTCACGTGTTAAAGTTTGCTCACTGGATAATGACTTATCCTGTATTGATCATTTAGACCATTTAAACGATGTTGTTAGTATAATTTCACAAAAATGCGCTCATCACAATGACTCACGTACCTCTGACAGATAGCGACCAGCCAGAATTACCGTAGATAGAAATATTTTTGGAAGATACGTTGTGGCTCTCCATAATGTAACAGCAACTGCTACAAGCAAAAAATAAATATCCAAAATAAATGCAACACCGACGATTTATGTTGAACAGGAAGAATAATAAAGTCCTCATCCTCACATTTTTAAAACCAAAACCACATGTGAATTCTAACAGAATACTAACACTAGAGTGTTCAGAGTTCCTGTGTCTAGTACCTATCTACTAATTTCTCCTATATGTAGCATACCCATCTGTGTTTGGATGGAACTAAATCTCAGTCGCAGTGGTTTTACTACAGACTGCTCAACAGAGTCATCTCCAAATTCTTCAATAGGAGACGTAGAATACCACATCAACTCCACCTCCTTCCCACGTTTATGCCCGCGCCCTACCGCCGCCACTCACATGGGAGTTATGCAGATTCGCTCGGTATTTATCGTGAAACTTCAACAGATACGGGCCGACACCGCGAATCTGATTCCGTTTCTACTATCAACCAGATTTATTGACTGTAATAATGTTATTGGACGTTTGTTTTCTGGCGTACTTTTTCGTGATAAACAATAGGTATGTTTGGCGTGTATCAGATTTTGCGGAGTTTAGATGTTACGTATGTAGATTTGACAGATATCTACGTAATGCGGGATTTTGTTTATTCCATGCGAGGTTGGTAAAATATTTTTGGAAGGGAGCAAAGACGTTCCAAATCTTTTTTGTATAATTTATTTATGTATTGTATAGTACCTACCTATAACGTTAAAGGGTGACGAAACTTTTGGAAAATGGCGACCAAACAAACAATGAATCCTAATAGTTTGAAAACAGTAACTGTTTTGAGTTCAGGAACTATGAACCAGGGTTCATGATTAATAAAACGGACTCTTTGAAAATACTTTGAAATAATACCTACCATCATTTATCCGTGTTATTTGTATCTAGGTATATTCACAAAATAATATAACAGTTGCAGTAAGGTTCAAGAAAACCGAGACAAATCTACTGCTCTATAAAGCCTTTTTCTTCCTAAACTCCTTCTTATCAGTAAGCGTGATATTTTACATCGCTGCGTGGGTACCTCAATCCTCTCTCGTATTCAAAAGGTGTTGCCAGTCATTACTCGCGGCAATATAGATGTTTAAGTGAGCATTTAATATTTTATTAGCAAGATTCGCGGAGAACGCGCTGTTCTCTAGGGTTGGCAGTTGCGAAAAAGAGTAGGTAGGTATCTGTTTTTGGTCTTAAACTTATAATTCTACGGCAGTTGTTTAACCACTTTTATCAAAAGGTCAGTTTAATAAAGACGACTGAACAATGAAAACAAAGAAACCGACAGGTAATGAGCAGACCAAACTGGTATTTGGAATACTACATACTTCAGTATGAGCCTAAGATGAGCAAAATTTATTAGAATTTTTTTAATGTTTACTTTTCTGCACATCACATTCTTGATGAACTGGATTCGGTCTTATTTGCTCAATAGGCCTACATAATTACCTAAAACACAAAGAAACAATGGCTAGCCTGTCTGTTAACTGGCTAAGTCTAAACAAAACCTAGTTCCACCACCCCTAGAACACAAGAAGCGTACTCCAGCGTTATCTAGATCACGTAACGCGGATCGGGCTCGCGCCTTGCATATTCCTCGGCTTTAAACCTTATCGTTTTATATAAATTAATTGCGCGGAACAGAGATTTTGGTGGTTACAGCGCTCTGTGTATTTACTGAAGAGGCCTTGAAGGCAGCGAATTCCAAAAACGACGCTATATAGGGTAGAAAATATCAGACCTGCAGAAAATTTATTGTCAAAGAAAACGGGACCCGGACAAATTGAGAGGTTATGGATTATTTATCCTAAGCCCTGATATCTTATCATCATCATTAGCCTATAATGTTCCCACTGCTGGGACACAGGCCTCTTCTCGGTGAAAGGGAGCGGGCCCAGTGCGAGTTGGTAAATGTCACATGTCTTCGAATTTTCGGTTCTAGGACATGCCGGTTTCAATCATATAATTATTGTAATTATTATTAATATGGCAAGCACTGAAGATAAACAATCATGACAGTTAAAATACTATTTATAAAGACAGCTTTGTCACCAGTAGACAGACAGTAAGAAACCACAGTAAACTTAAACCAGTGTTATGCTTGGTAAAGCAAAAATTAAAAATGATGTCTCACACGCTTATTTCAGAGCAACACAGAATTTCTTAGTTATCTAGCTTGTTGGTTAATTGAAACCATTTTGCGTCGATTTGGAGGGACCATAAAATTTAATATCTACTCTTTTGAATTCGAATAATGTCGCCGTATAATGGTAAAACTTATTAATTAACATTGTATCAATTAATATATTCATGTATCACTTTTTCATGGTACGGTAAACGCTTGTGATTGAATAGTAGAAAGTTTTGTTGTAGAAAAAATGATATTGATGTGTACTTTCTTCAGTTTTACCCCGCATTGTTATCTATTCAACCTTCTTAACACCACTTCTAGTACCTACTTGTTAGTTTCTGTTATCCTTTGGTAACTCTTCATAGAATTTGTGTGGACTCACCTTCCTTACATTTTAGAACACAACAGAAAATAGTCTGTTATAGTGAATGCTTACAAAATCAATCCCAAACTAAAACCAAAGAACGAAACATAAATAGTGACGGAAAAATAATAAGCAAAAAGCGATCAAAGTTTGTCACCCCAACCAAGTAGAGGCAATATCGCGTTTATAGTTAGAGAAAAGTCCCGCGGGGACATTATAACTAGCCAATGATTATTTTGTTTCGCTGTTTGGGGGCCGATTCTGGTAGCGGCAGTGTGAGGACAAAAATGTGTTCACTTTTTTTTAACCGACTTCCAAAAGGAGGAGGTTTTTTTTTTGTATGTTTGTTACGCGATTACTCCGTCAATTATGAATTGATTTTGATGATTCTTTTTTTGTTTGGTAGATCATACTTCAGAGGTGGTCCCATATACATTTTATTAACTTTACTTGGGTAGTTTTTGAGTTAGCTTCAATAATACGTATTTTTACCTCACATAGTATGTGGATGATATTATGATAACTTCCTGTCACTGTTATTTACATAGCAGGTAAGTATTCGAATTTGTGTGGGGTAGGTATCACAACTAAAAAGTGAAAAATAAAAACTTTTTACAAAAAAAACAACCGACTTCAAAGAAAACACTACAAAGTGAAAAATAACTTTAATTTCGGAAGTCGGTGACAAAGAACAAAAATTCAAAAACAAAGACACCGACTTTCGAAATTAAAGTTATTTTTCACTTTGTAGTGTTTTCTTTGAAGTCGGTTGTTTTTTTTTTTTGGAAAATATAATCAACTATAGTCTGAATTGACTAAAATGATCACTGCGTTTTTTCCCAAGTTTAGTGATCTGCCATGAAATGGATTTTAAACAAATCTGTATTTTTTTTAGGCATAGAAACCATCCATTGGTTATTGTGCCTTAAAAATCCAACCAATATCAATTTTCCAAAACTGTGAAAAGTCGTTAGAAGTCTTATAGCTTGCTAATCTGCATTCTTGCTAATTTATCTCGGTGAGTTTGAAACCATTTCAATCTACACTTTAACGATTTAAAGAAGAGGAGTGCATTTGAAACGCTTTCTACAATATGATCCCTAAATAAACTTTTCAAAGTTTCTACATCAAAAAATTTAAACCATTTCAACTAAAATACTAGAAATTCGCACTAAATTCAATCTATTACACACAGAATACGCGCCCTCTCGCCCTCTACCCCTCTTAAGATGCTCATAAACATGTTTTTGTCGCAATAAAAATGATAAATCATCCGGTTTTTTATATGGTCAATCAGTAGATACAGTGTTTTCGCCATTGACAGATAAAATCTATGGACTCACAGTTTTTCTTTAATGGAGGAAAAACTCGACGGAGTAATAAGAAAAGTCCGATTATGATTGATGGTGTTATGATAAGGGGTAGTAGGGATTTTTATTGGTAAACAGCTTTTGGTTGAGATTCTTATTTTGAAAGACCAATTCTAGAATTACACAAATATAAAGTAGTGTAGTTCTACTTCATTTAAAATCAATGACGTCGCCATTTAATCCGTATGACGGAATGTGGATCCACGCAAGACACAATGGCTTTTTAATTGTTTCTGTAATTACGGCATTCAACCGATTAATAAAACGAAATATGCAACTGCCACGAAACAAAGGACCAATTATTGGTCCTTACATCCGTCAGCATGTAACATGCTGACAAATTAAAAGTGTGTTTTCATCTCAAACCAGTTTCAATATTATTTAGAAATAATAATCACAAAATCAAGGCCCAAGATAGGTAGGTAGGTACCTACCTACTGAAATAAGAAAACAAGATTTTCTAGATGAAAACATAATCTACCCAACAGTCTCTTTTTCTACTTAAATAAGCTCATGAAAACCTTATTCTATAAACAAGGCTAGAAAGTCGTGTTTTTTATAACCTACCTATCTCATTTCGAGTAGGCAGTGGCAATAATGTATTACTTACGACGATTATAAATTATGGCCCGGCTATTCTGCAAGCAAAGCTTACGTTATGCCTTATTGAGTATGCGACGAAAACAATCGATGAATTATTGCAGAATACGACCGCAAATAAGCCTTATATCATATTTTCTTTATTAATATTACCCTACTCATGGATAATGTTATCCAACTTTGTTTTTAGAAAGTCTTTGGGACATAATAACAGAATGAGAAGAGAAACATTTTTAAAAATTAGCATTGTTGATGTTGTTATTGTAATTGAATGTAGATCAGACTTAAGAATGCCTAAAACTTTTCAAATTCTGGAGAATTCTTCATTATGGTTTCAAAAAATAATTAAAAATGAACCTAAGTACCTACAAACAATATTTAAAATAGGTAATGTCCGTCGGAACATCATCATCTGCCTAGCCTTTTCCCAACTATGTTGGGGTCGGCTTCCAGCCTAACGGGATGCAGCTGAATACCATTATTTTACATAGAGCAATTGCCTATCTGACCTCCACAACCCAGTAACTGGGTAATATGATACCCCTTGGTAATTTCCGTCGGAACAAATGGCAAATTATTGATGATGAAATTAGATAATAACAAATCAAGTTGGGTAGATAATAGGCACAGAATTGCTTGAAGCCTACACAAAGAGACAAATATAAATTGCCTGAAATTGTTTCTAGCAAATCAAGATAAAATGTTTACAGCCTATATAACAAGCGGCAGTCTCCGTTTTTTCGGCACCAAACACTAAAATATTATGTTTTTGTCCCCCAACAAAAACTAGTTAAACAAAACGATACAATAAGTCTCAACAATAAACAGATAACAAAAATTAACTTTACAACTAGTATACAGACATTTCGTTCCTTATTATTTATCCCCTACAATGTTTTCCAAAACATGCCACTGTGTTTTTCTGTGTAATATTTATATTAAAGATTTCATAGTTGAGAGGAACACAGTGTTCGAAAATTGATGGTGTGCGTCTGCAGGACCAGTTTACATTATGGTGATGGAATCGGCGCCAAGTTTTGATGATCATGGTTTTATTAACCAATATTGGTTGACGGAATTTTGGTAGGGGTTTGCACCATAAAGCGTTTCTTAACCTGAGATTTAACCTATAGTTTTAATTGTTCGTCACCTTTTTTTCTAATTTAAGTAACCCCGTTCTCCATTTTCAGATAAAACTAAAGAATTGCTTCGAATTAACAATGGCATGGATAGGCAAAAGCAAAAAAAAACACTTCTAACGCTCATCAGGTATTTCATGATTCATTACAGATACCTGAATCGTCTAATCATTTAGACGACAGGACGGCCAGACAGCCAGTTAAAACAAAGAACTAGCCAGATCATGGAGGGCAGAAAAGTCCTTGGATTTGACAAACGCCTATCATAGGCAATGCGCTTACTAAGGCATTTTTCTAGGGATACAAGCCACAAAAAAGCTTGGATCTTTTAACTATGATTTAAATCTGGCGATTCTCGGTGCAATCGGGCGTCCTAAGGTTCCCCAGAGAGCGGCAGTTAGTCGCGGCGTCGCCTCTTGATTGGGATCGTCGTAAAACGATCCTCGCCAACTACAACAGTAGGGAGATTGTTAGAATTTGTCGATGGAACAGCGTTTTTAATTCTACAACCAATCTGGACTTATTATTAAGGCCATTTTTAAAGAAACTAGAAAAAAACGACGGTTAGGAAAGAACCATGTGGGATTAAGGACCACGTAGGTCTACAATAAAAACTTTTTACAAAAAAAAACAGCCGACTTCCAAAAAAATACTAGGTACAAAGTGAAAAATAACTTCAATTTCGGAAATTGGTGTCTTTGGTTTTAAATTTAAATAAAAAACAAAGATTTCGACGAACTGAGAACGTTCTCTTTTGAAGTGGGTAAAAAGGGTGGGCCTCTGGTCGCAGATGGTTTCAAAACGAAAATGATTATGTAGGCACTGAACTTATAGTAGGTAAAAGGTACTGTCCGATTACGATCACGATTACAAATCAATTAATCATTTACTTAAACGAATTCAGCTGAATGCTATCAAATAATATCTTATAGATCAGTCATCAGTCGGTCAGTCTATGGCAATGCTTTTTAGGGCTTAAAACTAGATACATATTTATACATTTGGTCAGAAAACTGCTCTCAACTGGCCAAAAACCTACTTTCGAGCTAAGTGCAGCTTCGCCCACAATCACAATCAGGTAGTTTGGTATAACTAACTTAAAATCTATTTAAAACTTAGCAAACGGTATCAAAACTTCAATAATGAAATCATCGAAGCGATTCGCAACACTATTCCCAGCTTTGAATTCAAACGAGTCTAAAGTTTTCAGCATTTTATACCCTACGACTTTTTAGGCTTCCGTGGTCAACAATGAACCCTTATAGTTTCGCCATGTTTCTTCCGTCTGTCTGTCCACGGCTTAACTTAGAGATTCTTAGTACCAGATAGCTGTAATTTGACATGGGTATAAATATTGTTGGGAATCAGAAGTGAAATAAGTTAAAAAATAAACAATCTTTAATTCCTTTAAACCACAGTTTAAAAAAAAAACAAAAGAAACACCGTAAATATTAATCAAATAGAAATTACACAAGCCAAAAGGAATAATCAGTACATGAACATAAATATAAACCAAAAATAACTAAGCACACGATAATGGTCAGGTAGCACGTCCGTTCCGAGCGCCGTCCAAGCAAAAAGAGACCGTTGCCGCACCGCGCGGCTCTTTTTGAAACCTTCCATCGGTTGACAGCTGATCACCTGACATCTTTAAGACCAACAATATATTAATCACGCCGACAAAGTGGTAAAATAAAATAATGAAAACAAATTTTTTACGTTACCTCCCCTACACGTAAAGTGGGATGTTTTCTTTTTCTGGTCTATCCCATGGTGTGGGATTGGTGTCGTTGGAAAGGTCATTCAAAAATATTGGGAGTTTGTAAAAACATTTTTGGATTCAGGGATCCGTTTGCGAAATATTAAGCCAGCTAAATGGTTGGTTCTGGAAATGAAGAAAAAATCACAGCAGTAGTATATATAACATAATAAAACTATCACAGCTAAGTAGGCTCTACAAGTTAACGACTAAAAAATCGACCAACTTACATTATTTTGCAGTTTAAAAAACATGTTCTCCCATCATACATTACGTATGGGAGATTATGTTTTTCAACTACTACAATGTAAAGTTTGTTCTTGCGATAAATTCAACCCATCTACAGAAACCTTCATTGTGCGTGACCCGACATGCACTTAGCCGGTTTTTTTTTAGATGTAGGTACACTTACCTTGCTTTTTGACTTCAGCTCTTTCGGTGACTGCACCTTCCCTGCAAACCCGTATTTCTTTCTTCCTTCTCCTGGAAACGTAGATAGATACCTATTTACCTAACTAGGGATAAAATCCATTGATTAACTTCTCAGCTCGGATTTTCCCCGTTTAACACTAACTGCAAAAAAATATTATTTTACCAAGTAGGTAGACAGAACTGTAGGTACCATAATTGCGTAACTTAATTTCGTAAGCAATTATGCCTAATTTGTTTCATTTTGACAGTTCAACAAAATTCATTGCGTTATTTACGTTGTTGAGCAGATTTTTTTTTCAAACTTATGAAGCAATGGATTAGCAAACTGTTTCAAATCGAAACAGATTGTGATTGTGTTGTATTACACAATTAAGGTAGGTACTGGAAATCACATATAGTACTCACGGAAAAATTTACCTACTGTAATTTCAATTCTTCCAACTGATCCAAATCGTAACCTCAGTACCTATCTATACCTAGATAACTCAATAATTAAATGCGTTAATTACCGATTACTTTAATATCTTCACTAATAATTACACTCGAACATTGATAACCAATTCACCACAGAGCATGTAACTCGCCCGGTAATTTGAAAACTCGGGATGTCACGCTCTGTCACTTTCATTTTTTATTTGATGACTTGGCTACTGAAGCTTTGTCTTTTTTTATGATTATCTACCTAATGGGTTTTTGGCACACATTCACTTTTAGGACGCACTATTATTTCATTTAGATTGTTTTCACTGTGTTTTTAATCAATTTGTATAGGGGTAGATACTACCTAGTGTTTTAAAACAATTTAATATTTTTAATAAATGTTCAAGTGGCGGTAGGCACAAAACATATGTGACAGCTCAGTCTGTGACCTGCAGTGATCTATGATCCTGCTTGTAGGGTTATGTGACTCCTTAGGCGGTCTTCAGAATTCCGGTTATCAGCAGTGTAGCAGGTACCTAGGTATCTTAAATTACTTGCAAGTGAAGTTATTACAAGGAAAAAAAAAACAACCGACCTCCAAAAAAACACTACTAAGTGAAAAATAACTTTAATTTCGGAAGTCGGTGTCTTGGGTTTTGTATTTTCGTTTTTTGCCACCGACTTCCGAAATTAAAGTTATTTTTCACTTAGTAGTGTTTTTTTGGAGGTCGGTTGTTTTTTTTTGTAAAAAGTTTTTATTTTTCACTTTTTAGTTGTGGTACCTACCCCATACACATTCGAATACCACTACCTGCTACCAGCGACAGAAACTTATCATATCATCTACATACTAAGTGGGAAAAAAATACGTATTTTGTAGCTAACTCAAAAACTATCCAAGCAAAGTTAATAAAATTTATATGAGACCAATTCGAGAGCACACCCTTTCAAACAAAAAAAGAATTTATAAAATCGGTCCACAATTGACGGAGAAATCGGTGGACATACATAAAAAAAAAAAACAAACATACGCGACGAACATATAACCTCCTCCTTTTTGGAAGTCGGTTAAAAAACCAGTTCGAAATCGTTTGCTTTTCAATACTTACTTATAAAAGACGAATTCAGCAAGACTCGAAAACCAGTAGGTAAGTAAGTTACCTATACCTAATTATAAACGGAATTCTCCTTAGATCGGCCCCTGGGTAACCAGGCATTTTCCATAAAAACCCTCGACCTCGTTTGTACCTAGAACCGTTTTTATAGTAGGTAATCTATCCAGTAGGAATTCAAAGAATTCAAAAGGTCTAAACTGAGGATGCTTCAATCACCAAATCAATTGTCAAGTTTACCTAGCTTTTTAGCTACTGAGGATGTAGGTGGATGATCTCCTTCTATCGCCTACCTACTTAGGTAGTTATTTTTAATGTCGTCCGTCGTCCCGTACCCGCATCGTCACTCCTTACCCTAAACAACCCCGAATCAAATTCTCAAAGCGTGAATATTCGGAACAAACCTATGTGTTTTGTTTGACAACTTATTGGCGCAGAAACTGTTGTTATTCACATTATTTGTGGCGCTTGTTTTTGTTCGCCAGTAAACGATTATGATCTCTTGTGTTGTTCTGTGGGGATAGGTAAACAAGTTTGCCTTAATTTTAGATAGGAGGGTAAAAATATTTAGGTATGATTGTGGCTTTTGGCAGGATTAGGTACTGGTAGGTATTAAGTAGGTAGGTACTAGCTTCTGCCTGCGATTTCGTCCTCCTGAAATTTCTTGTTTTAACATAAATAAAATATTATACTATGACAGTCACACAATGGTGCCGATTCCCTTGTTCACAAACACATCTTTTTCTTTCTATTTAATTAAGAAAAGGACAGAAGATAAATTTTAGTTTAGTCCTGTCAAATTAATCATCGCCTGTCACTCTCCATACAAGTTTAGACGTGATTAAAAACTTGCCGACTAAAATTACGTCAATTTACGTCAAGCGCTGATTAATTTGACAGGACTAAACTAAAATTTGTCTTCTGTCCTTTTCTTAATGAAATAGAAAGAAAAAGATGCACTGAACATAAATTTAGTTTAGTTTGTGAACAAGGGAATCGGCACCATTACCTAATTAATGGAAAGTTACAGAAATAATAGTTTGAACTTTACATATACCGTCTCAGCGTCTAAATAAATAAAGGCTGTTACCTCCATCTGTTTGCCATTATCAATAACTCCAACATTAATAAAAATACAAAGTAAAACTGCCATCTATCTTGAGCTTGATAAAATGAATCCTCAATGCCGTGCAATACTAAAGCGGGTCAAAGTACAACTATTTTATATATTGACAACTAGATGGCGCTGTCACCCAGTTTTATTGCGACCTCGACTCACTTTCTGTTCGAGCATGAAATTACCAGTTTTCCTCAAAGATTAGAATCAATTATAGTACCTATGCATAATCAATAGATAGAATAAATTAAAAACAGTAACTATGCATCTAACATTTAATAAACTTCTCTAATATTCTAACATATTGACACATCAGTTCTACACAGTTATTTAAAATAACACATTTATTTACAGTACTAAGTTTATTTAACGACTCTTTTACACTCTCTAACTTATCTCTTACCATCGGTGCAATAATAATATTCAGATTATTATCATTAGAACAGATGGCAGCCGAGTATATCAATCTACTCACATCTGTGCTTTGATCGTAGTAGTACTTCACAACTAGTAATAAACCATAGAAATTATAACTAAGGCCTTTAGAATCAATGTAGAGATCTTTACATAATCCATGGTTATTAATAAACGAAATTTGATCTTGTGATAATTTGATAGATTTTGTTTTTAAAAATAAAGTTACTTCTTCAAAGCTAAATGACACATAATCCAAGTCGTTTGCCGGTAAGAAAAAACCATATTCTGTAATCAGTTTCAAATTATGACTGTCTCCATAACATATGAAAACTTGTGTATAGGGATCAAAATCATTTTTGGTGTATATTGAAAATTGTACATCTGAAAATAAGTCTTCACTTAAACTATTAATATTAACATTTTCTATATTCTTGCTGACCAGTAACTTGGTCTCATTTCTTGCGTTTGGACTATGGTTAATCATATCTAGGTACGGACATAATGATATTTTTGTATTATCACTTATAAGGGTAATAATTGAGTTCTCTACATTTTTCAAATCAATCACTTTAGTCAGATCCATAAACACACATCTAGTGTTTACTGTGAAGTATGCCCATTCATATCCAGCCAAAGAAAATGACTTTCTGAAATCTTGGATTGTATTATCTTTACTAACATTATTCAATAAAATATTTTCAAAAATACTATAGGAGGAATCAATGATATTTTTTTGTTTAAGGATCACAGACAGAATGTCACTATCAATATTTTGTTTCACATCATTTGGCAAAAAGTAAGGAACAGAGTACTCTTTTGGCAAACTTTCTAAGTAAATATGCCACTTTGTTTTGTCACTTTGGAATTTTAAAAATGCGAGATAAAACGCCATCAAAGACTGAAAGGAAACGGATTGCTTATATTCTACTAAACAGCGTTTGGAATTTTCTAAAAATATTTTATAAAATAATTTGTCCATCAAAACTGTTGTGACATTGATAGTTAAGTTTAGGGGTAAATTCATAAGTTCCTCTCCGCTTTGTATCTTCTTCTTCGTCAAGACTCCTCGGCCTGTATCGTGAAATACGGCCAGGAATAGCTTATCGTTGCGACCAATGCCATTTTCAGACAGCCAAGAGTTCAATTGAATTATTTCTTCTTTATCATCAGAAGCGCAAAAGTCGCGCGCTTTTCTTATGTTTCGTTTCCGCCGAGTTCGGCCCATAGCTGCTTTCAACGTATGGCGCACATTTCAATTTCATTAAAATGATACACCTGTTCCGCCTTATCAATTATTTAAATTACATATTAAACTGAGACTTCGTACTAATAAATCGAATTTGTTTGTTGTCATGCCACTCGCGCACGTACGAAGTTCGGCAGTTCGCGTCGCGCGTGATATGACGTACAGCGTTTTGTTTACTATTTTATGTTCGTTTCGATTCTCATTTGTGTGACCAAAATTATGATAAAATAAATTATTGATGGTAACTATTCATAATTTATTTGATTTTATACTAAATCGGTTTTAATTAGATATTTATTTAAATGGTTTCGATTACTAGTGTTGGTCTCTGTTGTTTTCCATCTTAATAAAAGAGAAACAACTAAACGTAGAATCAATAACAGATTGTAGATGAGATGTTCAGAAATATTAGCAATAGAAAAAAATGCATTGCTCCTAATTAAAACATAATTTTATATGTTTA
Organism: Agrochola lychnidis; assembly: GCA_963680765.1. Lineage (NCBI taxonomy): Eukaryota > Metazoa > Arthropoda > Insecta > Lepidoptera > Noctuidae > Agrochola > Agrochola lychnidis. The sequence continues at coordinate 2,205,576 of OY796852.1, read as the reverse complement.
CACTATAATTATATTCGTTCAAATGTTTCTGTTATTTAAATAAATTAAAATGTACTTACTGCTTCAATAACCAATCATCAATTAAAATATTTTTTGGATTCGACATTTTCGTTCAAAAACATTGCTTGTCATTTCACATTCGAATTCCAACAGCCAAACGGTTTCGTTCTTGTGGTTTTTTAGCTTTCTTTCAAATTAATTTCAATAAACTTGATTAACTTGCCTAAAGTTTACTGATTACAGCTACTATTTTAGCCAATTGTTTTTATCCCACGATGTCGCAACAACAAACTAAAAATTGTATAACACTCCGAGGATCGGCACAAATTATTTGTGAATATTTCAGTAAGTAACAAGAGATCACTAGAAACAAAAACAATAATGTTAGTTCGTATTTCAAATTATTTTCCTAATTCTTGACGTAGGTATTATAGTCGACCAGCATGATAGTGTAAACACGAAGTTAATTATTGTCAAACCTTGTTACAGAATTCGCCATAAATTCAGTTCTGTTCCAAAGAGGTCTATATCCACCGGAAACTTTCAAGGCAGAGCAACAATACGGCATTACACTGTTGATATCAGAGGACGCACAGATCAAGAATTTTCTAACCAATCTTCTTACACAGAGTGAAGGTAAGAAGTTAATAATGTTTTTTAAAATTCAAAATGCATTTGTATCTCTCGAAGACCAAGTGCTTAACTAATGTATTTTTACGTCATTAGGTAACAGTCTAAGGTACGATAGATAGGCTAAATTAAGCATTTGCAATTAGCTAGGTATCAAAACAATACTGAAAAAGAATGTTCATGATGTTAATTGTATTTTCATTTAAGTACCTTCTAAGTATTGTGATTGTTTTCAATCATTTTTTTTATAAATGCTGTCTTTTAAATACAGTATATATTGAAACATTCCCTATAGTGTAAAAACCGTTCTCAATAGCGAAGCAATATGTCATTATTTAGACCCCAATAAACATGAATTTCACTGACCTTCAAACACAATACTGAGGTGGAGTTGTAAATATTTCATATCACAATGGGATTCCGATAAATGTATTCATTTGTTTGTAATTGCCTAGCACCTGTTTGCTTACTGAACTGCCCTATATCATCTTTACATTATCATATTCTTAGTTTCTTTCAAACTTTTGAACAATAATATTAAGAATAAATTTTAAATTGAAGAACACTTATTCCTAAAATTATAAGTTTAATAAAATGTTACTCTCCATTTAATGCATACTCTTTATAGTGCAATAAAATACCTGATCCATTCAATTTCACAATATAGAGTTTACACTGTAGGTTATCTAATCTAAGTTCTTGTAAACTTTCAGAATGGATAGTCAACAAGAAAGTAAGCAAGCTATCCCTCATCATCCTCAACGTAGCTAACAAAGAAGTTCTAGAATGCTGGGACTTCAACATCCAGTATGAAGATGGAGACGCAGCATTATCCAAAGAGAAAAATGAAACTGTAGGCAGTAAAGACTTGAAGAAAATCCAGCAGGAAATTAGAGATGTCATGTTGCAGGTAGCTGCTACAATATCGTACTTACCATTCTTAGATTGTAGGTGTTCTTTTGACGTATTAGTTCACGCTAAAACGGATTGTGATGTACCGGAGAAATGGGCAGAAGCAGAGCCCATAGTAATAGCTAATGCACAAAATGTGCAATTAAAAACCTTTACCACTAGTCTTCACAAAATGGAAACTGTTGTTAGTTATAAGCTTGTAGATTAGTATAGAATTTTAGAGAATAGTATTGTTTGTAGTATTTTTACCTGAACGATTTTTACAAAATTTACCATTCTGCTTGAATTAAGTGACCATGTGGTACAAACAGTATTAAATTTAATATTTGGAAGTTAGTTAACCAAAGTTTTTGTTTAATACGTTTTTAGTTTTTAATTAATTTGTGTAATTTTCTAAACTATTAAGGCCTGATTGCATGAAAAACATAATTTGAATACCTAACGATAATTTTTCGTGCACCAATATGTTCATTTGTTTCTATTTTACTTTATATAGCTCGATTTGCAAGCTAAATCAAAATTTAAATTCATCCTTTGATAAATATCTCCTTAGTTGCCATGTGTCAAAGTAATAAGTTAGTTATAATGTATTTTAAAATTACATGACAGATATGAGTTTTCATTGTAATTTATTCGGCCGCTAAACACGACAGATATTATAGATTTTCAAAATTGCTGGCGTGCTCGCATGTATTTGACCAGTACAGCATTTTCTATTTATCTCGAAGAAGGTTGTCAAAATAATGCTCAGATTTCCAAGCTTGTTTGAGTAATAGTACAGTAGATACTATCGCGGCATGCAACCGGGGCATTCACATACGTGAGTACTCAAATTATGTTTTTCATGCAATCAGGCCTTAATGGCCTGATTGCATGAAAAACATAATTTGAGTACCTAACGATAATTTTTCATGCACCAATATGTTCATTTGTTTGTATTTTACTTTATATAGCTCTATTTGCATGCTAAATCAAAATTTAAATTCATTCTTTGATAAATATCTCCTTAGTTGCCATGTATCAAAGTAATAAGTTAGTTATAATGTATTTTAAAATTACATGACAGATATGAGTTTTCATTGTAATTTATTCGGCCGCTAAACACGACAGATATTATAGATTTTCAAAATTGCTGGCGTGCTCGCATGTATTTGACCAGTACAGCATTTTCTATTTATCTCGAAGAAGGTTGTCAAAATAATGCTCGGATTTCCAAGCTTGTTTGAGTAATAGTACAGTAGATACTATCGCGGCATGCAACCGGGGCATTCATATACGTGAGTTCATCAATACCTGGTTGCAGAACAATGCGCGGAAATTCAAACTAAGGAACTTAAGGCGCGGTAAGAAGCAAATCTATTGAAGGAAGTGAAGCGACAGTAGTGCATCGCGGTGTACAAATACGGTTGAAAATGGCGATGCGTTTGATTTTAGTTGAATCTCGTGTCCGCCAATAATATGACTGTTAATTCGTAGGTTTAATTTAATTTAAAAAAAAAAATACACCAATAAGTTAAAACATTTTTACATACTTATTTCTTTAGTTGATAAATTTTTGTTGTCGCTCCAAATATTTTCGCATTTCGAGACGAAAAAGTTATTTCGTGGTTCTTGCTTGCGATTTTTTTTTTTCAAGCTGCGAGATCATGTCTATAAAATATATTTGTATAAAGTACTTAAGTATTTTTATTTTGTATATTTGAGTATAGGTACAGATGCCAGCACATCAAGCTACCACAATCTGTCAAATTTATTTATTAGATTTTCAACTTTATCGTTAGCCAATATAAGGTTCAAAGTTGATTGGGAAAATTTTACAGTTTCGGGTAGCATGTGCTGGCGTCTGTACACTATTTTCTTTTTTGGTTTGTAGTATGTAGCACTACGGCTAACTATGCGACAAAAAGACTGTTCGAAAAAGTTTTTTCGTCGCACAGTTTCGTCCCTGCTTGGGCAGCGCCTTTATTATAAATTCCAGAATCAATGACGAACAAAGATAATTTCCAAGCATTTTACAGAAAATGTATTGAAATAACAAAATGTTTAGTTCCGATTTTGGCCACGCGTAATAAGAACCTTGTAGCGCTATATCAAGATGTTGAATTACCCATAATATCATTTATCCTGCAGTCGGGTCTAAGAGCAGCTCATACATTCCTATTTTAATAAATTTCATCCAAGTATTGTATGGATTTTTAAGTGTAAATAGTGGATTATGTATTTTAACATTTAATTTTTTTTAGATGCTTTTCAGAGAACAATGAGCCATTTAAAAATGTTTCACAATGAAGTGTCATCCTAGAATATCCATTCTCATTTAAAACATCACCTTATTTTAAGTATTGATAGTGCCATCCACGAAGAAGCGACCCACTCCGCGATTACTGTACTGTAAGCTGTACTTTAGTACGGCGTGGAGCTGAGGGGGCGCATCTTCGTGGATGACACTGTCTAAAGTAGAAAAGTAAGTTTTTAAGCTTGTGTACTTTTCATTACTGCGTTGTAGTTTTATTTTTAATCATATGTACCTTAGTGATTTTTAATATAAAATAAGACTTCAAATATTTTTTTCTTTATTTTGCTAAAAGTTTATTTACCTACTTAAATAGTTTCCCATTACAGCATCCATGAGAATAGAGAGAGTTGACAAAAGATGAGTTATTAATGGACCTGGAGCATTGAAGTAGCCTACATACTTAGACGGTAGGTACATTTTTGTTGCATTTTTCAACCAAAAACAACTCAAATAAAAAAACTCCATACAATATTCACATTTCGTTTATTATGTAACAAAGCACTTAAACATAGCAATTACAAGCTACAATAAATAACACCTATTCAGCAAATAATACTGTACATGACTGTTAATATAACTTAACATTTTTATTAATATTGGCTTATTCGATAATAGTCACAACTCAAAAGGCAAAATACGAATTATTGAACAAAATGATGTCAGATCATAAAAATAATTAGGCCTATTATTGGGTGCAGGGTCCAGAGTAGATATTTTTCAATATTATTACATTCAAAGGTAAAGGGTATGAAAATAATTAAGACAATAATGTCAAAAACACAAAAATTCACCAATTCTAGCCGTTTTAGTCTAATTGGGACGAAAACGGCTGAAATTAAGTATCTCAAAAAAAGCACGTAGAGTTTGCAAAAAGGACAATTTATGAAATACAAAATTAACGTAGGCGGTACGGCGCGATGTTACTGAGTTTCTTAGTGCGCAAATTAATTGAAACATAAAAAAAACAATAGCACTCCGGGAGTGTCGACAGAAGTGAAAACTTGAAAAAAAAACGGAACCGCGGTAATCAATGCGTTGATGTCTTTTACTCCACGGTGTCGGTAACAGGTCGCGAAATCAATAGTTTAGTCCCATCTCAAAAATGCCCAACGCGCCTAAAGAAGTTTTCACTTCTAAAAATCTACCAATCTCACCTACACGTTGCACTGTGCTGAAAAGACGAGATTTAGTAACTTAAAGTGTTAAATAAGTTATAAAAATCGATTTGTTACTTATCGGAAATGTTTAGAGATTTTCAAGGTACAGTAAAAAGTAGTAGTAGGTATCAGTTACTTTACCTGTGATCTTGCATCACTGTCAAAATCACAGTGATCTTTATTTTTATAACAATAAGGTTGCTGTTGATTTGCTGCTGTCAGAGGTAAAATAACTGTAGAAGGATTGTATCTTTACTATAATCTATTGTCACTGCTATCAGTCTTCTGTTTTATATTTCCTATATCACCTGTTGCCTTGATTTTCCCCATAGATGTCGCTACTTGACACAATATTTGTATAAGTAGTACATTTCATTATTTTATGCGTTTATTTCAGAGCAACGGGTGTTTGAAAACTGAAACGAAGATGTTCTCTTAATATCTAAGTGTACCGTTTGAATATTAGGAACATAGAATGGAATTAATTTTGTTAAAACTTACATTTTCTTAAGCACCACAATATACTTAAATCTAGGTATCGTACAAAATGTAGTACAAAAGTAAGCTTATCTAAAGCATATATTATGTAGGCATACTGGACGTATATTTCTACATAATTACATATTACATGTATAATGCAAGCCGGAATAATACTAGGTGGCATCCTACATCGACGCGAAAACTTTTACCATGGATTTAGTAGGTAGGTACATAAAATTTTTCGTCTGTAAAAAAATTCTGCTGTTCCATACATTTTGACCGCGTAGGTATTGCACTTTTCTACGAAAAACCAGATTTTTTTAAATAACCGACTAAAAATTGTAACGCTGGGGGGTTCAGAATCATGTACTGAATACACGGTAACAGTTTTCGCGTCGATGTCCCTGCTACCCTGTATAATCTTGCAAGCCCAAACGCGCAGTGGGCAACCGTCGCCTTTGCACGCCACAAGCAAGAGGTATGCTAGTCTATCATGTTATTTTTTCTTAATAAAAGAACAAGTAGACTAGAGTGGAAACAAAAACATGTGAGTTTTTGAAAAAAGAACTTCTAAAATTGACTACAGTACGGCCGATGAATCATGGCCGGTCTGAACATAGGCACTGCAAACTTTCGCGCATGTTCTCTCACTCACACTCGCTCATGTCACCATTTGGTTCCTAAAAAATATTATTGCGCAGCCTTCTGTGCGAAGTTCGGACTGGCCATGGTTCATCGGCCGTACTGTGCCTACATTACCGACTTGCACTAAGTTTCCACTATACTTTATTTAATTATTAAATTTGACGAATAAATAGGCAGTGGGAAATCGTGTCTTGTTGCTATCCTTCGCAATATTCATATGAAAAGTATTACCAGATCGCAAAGTATCATCTACACCGGATAACATTAAAATGCAGGAATGCTTTTTCTTCTTAATATTTTACGAAGATTTAAGTCATTAGATTTGCTCTACCGCGTCAAAAGATAGTCGCGTTTCTGTTTCGTTGACACCTCTGATACTGTGCAGTGAGCAGTGACTTCACTTGATTGTCATCGAAACGCTATTTAATAATGTGTAAGCTCTCTCTTCTCAGTATGGACACTTTTTCGCGTGAGTTAGTATGTTGAGGGCAAATCTAATGATATAAATCTTGGATATTTTATATAAAAATGCCAAAATACCATTTCGCTTCAGTCGTACCGTTTCGTTTCTTTATCGTTGTTCCTCTATTCACCATAGTGGTTCGCCTTTACCTGCGTACAGAAAAAATGTTATAGATTCTCCTAAAAGTAACCTTATTCGCATGCAGTGTTATACCTACAAGTAATTGTTATCTCACAACAAATAGTAAGTTTAAAGAAGAAACATGCGTTCTGCATGCTTTACCCCCGTTTATTAGTACCCACGTACATAAAAAGCATTAGTAGGCCGTGAGGAAAGTAAAATGAAGAAATGTAACGTAGAAGGGAAAATACAGGAAATTGTGAAATAAGTTACATTTTTTCATTCATCGAAGTTGAGTGCGGAGTGTTAAACGAGTGCACGACATAAAATAAATTTCGAATATACATACCATTTCAGATTGTTCTAATTCCCATCATCCCATGTTCATTCCGTCGCGTTTTTTAAGGATTAAAGGAAAATGCAAATGAAAAATAAAAACATAACATTGTCGCTTTTCTGTTAATTCCAACACTCATTCTTTTATTGTGGTTTTGGTATATCCATTACATTGACTTAACATGATGTTCGCGCCTTAATATTTGTTGTGAGAATACAAAAACTCAAGTTAGAAATGGAATGACGTCACTCAAAGAAAATACTGACACGGGTCGATGATGCAAGCGCGGTATTTATTCAATTGAAAAGCTTTTCTTGACTTTTATTATGGTAAACCTCGAAGTACCTAATATTTGCTGACGAGTCCAGAATTTTCCCGAACGACGCCATTTCATTTTAGTCGTATCTATAAATGCCCTAAAAATCCTCAAAATTTTATTAAAAATAAATAGTCAGTTTTCTACTTTAATTACATATTATAAATAGTGAACTTAAATTCGTAAGAACTTTATACAAAAAGAAAAAAAAAAAACGAAAACAAGAATTGTAAAACTATTGTGCAAGTTTCGGTCCCATATAGCGAGTTAGAAAAAAACAGAGAAATAAAAAAAATGTTATCGCTATATCCACAACCATACGTCCAATTAGACACACTCGTAAAATTATATATAAATTAATTTATTTATTACTACCTAGCTATAGTTAAAACTGGTATCTGACTAGGTGATGTAACGGACCGGTGAAAATATGGGAATTGCCTTTTTAACTACGTTTTTGGCTGTACTTGCTATGCTTTATTTACAAAATTAATTAGTCAATTTAAAATCCAATAATTTTCTCTTTTTTGTTAATCACAAGACTTATTTTAAGAAAACTAAAATAAAATCCACATTTCATTAAAAAAAATTGTTGTTACTGGGTATTACGTAATTTATGGATAAACTAGAGAGTAAATCGCATAGCAAGCACGCAATACTGTTTTCAGAATTGTATTTTTGTAAAAAAAAACCCTTACCCTAATAGATATGTACATAAGTTGCAAGTCTCTTTATCATAATATTACATACTACTAGTTATCAAACCTTATAGTTAATAATAACAATAATAAATTGCAAATATTACAAATAATGTTTAAAATATTTACATCTTCAATAATAGAAGAAAAAAATGGATTGCAAAAGTTATCGCTCATAGTAAAAGTTAAAGAAATAGCACTTTTTGCAATAATACATAAAAGTTAAGTCTTACAATAGACTTAATTCGGTTATCACCAAAGAAAAATCGATAAAACTCGTGAAATGTTAAGAAAAATCAGTTCAATTATAATTATAGTTAATATAATTGTTGGAACTGTTAAATGGAAATATACTTAAAAGTTTATAATCTCACTGGGCTATTAGTATAAATAATTTAATAATAATTTAAAGCTCCGTGAAGTTAAAATGTTACCGATTTCAAATGAAATATACCTACATAGAAGCGATAGATATTAACGAGTAAAAAATAATAAGTTAGAATCTTCAAATCGATTTTCAGACTCGAGGTTCATAAAAAACATGTTTTTTTTAATTATTTACAAATGCCATACGCATGGCTGGCTACTAAAAATCCTAAGTATTCTGCTTAATACACTGTCGCAACATTTGCGACAGCTCGTATTTGCAATATATTCTCGTATTTTTTCCTACAAGCGTTCGCGATGGAATCACTGGGCTTTAGGGCTGTGAAAACTATAAAAACTATAATCATAAAACAAATTGTAGCATACCAAATAAAAGTGCGATACCATTAGTATAAATTATAAAACGAATAAAAACGTATTTTACATTAATAATTTTAAGAAATATTAATGTAAATCTACAAATAGATGCAGATATCTGTCTCGTAAAACGTAAAGTTTTCACAGTCCAGCCGAGTGCGTCGGAAAGCCGCGAGCTAAAAATTTTAAATTTAAAATTGGAACGAGGTGGGTTATGCGCCTGCGCTTCGCTGGCTAACAGTAGTACGTGTTCGAGAGGCCCAGTTTACATGTGTAGGAATGGGACATACTGCTTCTGTTCGATATATCCTTGTTCTCGCAACGCTGCCCGTTGAAGCCTTCCGGACATCTGAAGAGGAAGGAAAATAGCAATATTAGAGTTTATTTTAAAAGCCGAGGAAAATAATCTCACTGGTGGCAAGGCACTATCTATATGTGAGGGAAAACGCATGAGCTGAGTGCTGCCAGTCTCTAAAAACCTTTCAACAGTTACATCAAAAAACAACTAACATGCAGACGCGTCAATGACAATCAGGAGAGAATTGTCTAAAACTTGATACTCACTTGCAAGCTTGTTCCTGAACGATCTCGAAGAACAAACAGGTGCCTCCATTGAGGCAGTAGGACGACGGATCGGGCATCGGACATGGCGAGCCCAGCGTCGCTGTGGAAAAGAAGAAAATACATTGTTTTAAAAACAATAATATCCGCGGCTTTTTATCTAAAATGACGATGAGGTCCTTGTGAATTGCCGTGGCAAAACAAGTAATCTCAAGTTGCTCATTTTATGGTCCCTAACCGAAGAGTTAATAGGGACAAAACAAGTTTTGGAAGAAACATGTTCACAGGACCAAACATTTTCGAAACAATTACTTCAAACTCTCTTGCGTGTCAAGTTTGAAGAAAGTATTCAGTAAAGACCATAGGTTAGGTACAATAGGTACCATATTCTAAAGCGATTCGTGACTTATTGATGCATCTCACAATCATCTCTGTTTTCCCTAACAGAACACGATACAAAAAACTCATTATGCAATGTAACCGATCACCCTATTGGCCTGTATACAGACATTGTTTGAGCGACATTCGCGGAAGAAGCAGTAAGTTTCCCAAGTGTTCCCAGTACAACGGTATGAGTATCAGTAAACAATGTGACATGGTTTGTTGTCTTCCTTTGTTTATGTATCGATTCTGTTGAATCAAGGTGATGGTACCTTGGTTTGATAGTCGTTATTCGAATGAAGCTCTCTGTCTGTTAATAACCTATCTAAGCTGTGAATTTGTGAATAATAATGCGAAGAAAGACTGCGTATGTCAGTTATGGTAATAGCTGAACGCTTAAAATGGATGATTCGTAAGCAAATGAAATGTTCAAAACTAAGCATTGGTCCGAGTATTGAGCCTTGTGGGATACCTTCGTCAAAAAAAAAGTCAACCTCCCCAAACGTATGCTATCCGTAACCTCGACCTCATGCTTATTCCAGCACATAAAACACATAGTCAGGCAACAAATTGACCAAAGTAATAAAGCAGATACTCACTCGAGTCATCAGGCGCGGCTGTGACTGGAGGTAGAACGCTGACGTTGGCACTGGCGACGGCCGGAGGCCCCACCGCACCTTGTGCCCTGCATTCGTACACTGCGGAGTCTTCACTGCGCGCGTGCCTTATCACTAATACCGAGCGCCTCCTGAAATGTGTTGCAGTAGATGTTGAAAATATAAATCTTAGAACGTAAATTATTTATGAAGAAGAAGATGGAAATACACGCTAGTCGAGTGAATGCAGGATGAAACATTAACTGTTTAATTCAATGTCCTTAATTTTTAACCATATAAACAAGACTGCACCAAGACGATGTAACATTCATTTGGCAAACAGTTCTCTTGTGCAAAATATCTAAATCATCATCAAAACGTCCAACGACCCATGAAATTGTCCACGACGCTCAATCATAATAATTACTCTATATATCCATTTTGATGTATTGTGTTGTCTTCTATAACTTCCACTTAAGGTATATTTTTGCTTGATTCAGCAGCAAAAGTATTTGGGGATACACTTCCAGGTCGGTCAATGACAGCTGTCTGCAGTTGCGATTAGTGTAGTAATCGTTGCATTTAATGTTAGCACCATATGAGTGCATGCCTCATTTGTTTGCAGACAACATTGTTACTATTTAGCTGAAGTAGGTACGTATCTAGTATACAAACATGCTCTCATTTTGGATCAAGATCAACATTGCTTGAAGTCAACTGGGTCATTACGGTAGCAGCTTGGAAGATAAATAGTCGCAGATTTAATATGCGTTTATTTATTATTAATGGTCATCATTATGGCTTTAGTAAGGGGAATATTAGCGCACCTGACTTTAAATGTCGCTTTGCTGGGTAGATTTATTATGTAATACTATTATGGTAATACGAATATCCCACGTTGAATTCTTGACTTGTGTTATTATTTTGAAGACTCGCAATCTCGCATATCTGGAAAGTACTTACTTGCCAAACAAATGCTTGACTTTCTAAAAATGGGGGTTGAACCATAAAAGTGATCTCCAGAAATCTTCAACAGATTAAAACTCTTACCTAAAATTCTGCACCCGGAATCTCCTTAACGCGATATCGGCGACGGGTTTCCCGTCCTTATACCAGGTGATGCGAGGGGGCGGCCGTGCGCTTGCCTTGCACTCCAGTCGCACCCGGTTGCCTCGTGTCGTCCGCACCGACTGCATTGGTTCCACGCGCGCTGGGCTACCTGGGGACAAGGTTGGACTATTAGTCAAGATTTGGAAAGTATCAAGAAATGCAGTAAAAAAAGTTGTAGTCTTCGATCATCCCGCATGTTGATTTTCAGTCCGAAAAAGAAACCATGCTAGAAAGGAATTAAAAAATCTAGATCTGCGGCATAAAATCGTAATAAGTAAGTAACATATTTCCAGATCGGTTTTAGCGGTATTCCTGAAAATCTGTGACTAACTATTTGAGATGGCAAATTCATTTTTCATACGTCCGTCGTTAATCCAATTCCAAGTAGTCGAGTTCCAGTATCCTACATTCAGTCGCGAAAAATGACGATACGCGACTGCTCATCGAAGCATAACATTCAGAGGAAATTGGAAAAATCCCTATCTCCACACAAACACTTAAGCAAGTCGCCTTCAAAAGTCCCGAACTAAAAATAAGCCGCTGTCATTAGGCCAATGGCCTTATTATTTTGTGTGACGAGTAACATATGTAAGAACCGAAATAAACTCGTATTATCTAAACGGGACTCACTCGTTTGGACAACATCCCATCCACGGGCGACGGAAAAAAAATTGGCTGTGTTTCAGTGTGTAAAGCGAAAAAAAGAAAGCTTAGTAGTAAATCATTAACTGTTTCTTTAGGATGTGTCATCCTTAATGTCTGGTCGGAATAGATAGGATTGCGAAAGCTCGAACACATTTTTATGTTGGACATATATTTTTACATGAATTCAACTTCCAGGCGCCCGCCCCGCCCGATGAAAACTTTATATGACACGATATTGTAAATTTTGACCAAACGTTAACAAAATTTGGCAGAGAGCCGCGTTACGTGGAGTTTTGTAACAGCTGCATGCGTGTGTTCCTACAGAACTACAATTAGATTCAGTCTAGGTTGTAATAAAAAAGATATAGATAGACCTTCAATGACTTTGTGCATGAAAAAGAAAAGTCGATACCTACTGATAAAGTAAATCTCACTGAGCTTTCATGAATTTGGGTTCTTAAAATTAAACCCATTTTTTTTTCAAAACAAACTGTATTAGACTGCGTTGCTATTGCACGGGCTGGTATCTGCAACTCCACGTCAGAGCACTCACGTCACGTATTTTGCGCACGGAAACCTTTAACAAATAGCAGATATATGGACCACAGCTATCGTCATAGATCCACAGATGTCCCATAATGGAGGACCAGCGTACATCACTTGCCACCCCATAATATGAGCCCTATGAGCTCATCATCGTGATATCACCCATTCAACCTCACACCCACTCACTAGTTCATTCATAACTTTGAATGCCTAGATTTATGGTATTCTTTGATCGCTATATTATCAAAATCGTTTTGCGATTTGTTGTTGAAATGTTTATTGATACTTCTGGGAACACATTAGAGATGTGGGGTTCCTTTGTGATATGAAGTGTGCATGTTAGGATAGTTTCCAAGTACAATGAGATTAAAGCCTTTGGTAATACGTTGCACCTGCCTGTTAAATGATGGTCTTCAGGTAGATTTGTGCAAAGTAGTTCAAGATTTTCTTGAGCAACTAGTACGGATGAAGAATTAGACTTTCTGTTGTCTCCATTATAGGTACCTACTCGTAATTAGATTTACTAAAGTTCTGGCCAACGAGTAACTGTACTTAGTAACATTGCAATGTATTATTATTGGTGGATGGGCTCTTGTTTCACCCCTTGGATCGTTAGGTATTTGATTCTAGGTCGGTTCGGTTCGAATAGTTAGATATCTAATATCTAAAATTTCAGTTTCTTCAGCATCAATATTAGTTGTGTTTCAAGGTGTAATGTGCATTTCTCTATTATTCCATCTATTCGAATCCAAATATTTCACGTTTTTCGCCAAAACTGAATGTAGGCGTAACGTGGCATTTCAGTAGCGTCCGTCACGCTTGAATGGAATGCCATAAAACCATGTGAATGGAAGATCATTGACATTCATGCCAATCCTACCACCCACGCTTGTCGGCCCAACGTCACGGTCTTTAACCAGTAGTTTTCTGCTCATGAATGGGATTTTTACGCCATTTCTATTGACGAAAGTGGGCAATTACGTCAGACGAAAGTAGCTTAGAGCTGCCAAGGTAAATATGCAAGTCTTTTGAAGAGGCGTCTCATAATACATTAGGTACCGACATTTTGGTTTGCAGACAGGATATATGGTGTCGGATAGTTACCGATTTGGTACGAATCTAGATTTTTTCTACTTATATTTTTTTTATTGTTAGTCCAGAATTTTAGACTTGAGTTGGTTGGTATGCAGAACAGGGTGTTAATTTCAGTTCAGTCTCCGAATTTTCTCAAAAACACCTCAAGATAGATCGGCATGTCACCTCAGGTGCTGATTGCATCACTCTCACCAAAACACCTACTAAAAAATCAGTCTACGAGCGTAGACTGTGGCTAATCAAATACATCGTCACCTAATATAAATAGTCTGGGAGCTAGGGACCACATCCTGAACGGAAACTGAATTGGAACATCACAGGTGAGGTGAACTGGCTGCTAGCCAAGTGACTCAGAACACTGTCGTTGGAGACGACCGAATGACAAACAATTGTCCAATAATGTGAAGAGCCCGAAGGTCGAAGATTCATTACCTGTTACGACTTTGGTACTGGTAATTGGTATTACTAAGCTGAAAGATATTTGGCAATATAAGAAGATGGATGCACTTGATTAAGTCCCAGAAGCCCGTTAAGCTCGTCATGACTTCTGCGAAGCGTTGACTTTTCAAAGGTCGTGGCGATGTTTCAATACACTAAATCGGCAGTAAGTACCTACCTACCTGTACCATGCATCAATGAATTAAAATAATGTATTAAACCAAAACATGATAGCTTTCTAGATAAATAAGATTATTGGATAACCGTACCTAATTTTATATCTGTAATTCGTATGGTGTACCTAATAAAAAAGTATGCTATTAATTTGTCACCAAACTCAAATAAAGTAAAAAATTAAATAAAACAAACCTTTACAAAGGCTTTCGCGGTAGCTTCTGCTACTCAAAAACAGATGGCGCTAGCTATTCAGTATCAACAACCGAACATCAAAATAACGCACCACACAAAGTAACAGCTGAAAATTAATCACAGATTGATATGTTATCCAAATCAAAAGAAACTATAAAACAAATTGTTTACCCAGCAATGAAAATAAGGAGCGTTAGTGTGCTTGGCCGATATAAATATCCAGTGGTAATTAAAGACAGCGCAGACGGGCCGACAGTTTCAAAATAAACTGCTTTTTATTTTTAACTCTGCAGCCACAATAGATGCAGCTTAGTTTGAGTGTTTAGGTTTATCTTTTTTGATGATAATTTATTTACTATCTTTATCTTGATGGAGATTAGATGAAATCTTATTTAATATCAATTAACGTTTTTCAGCAACACTGACTCATGTAACGTATTGGCACCGAGTGCTAATTCTGTAAATTTTCTGTACCTACGTATAATATTGTGAGGTCAACCTTGATAAGAACTGACACTTCTTGCGCACCAGCTATCTTATAAATTAGATGTTGATGGGTTTACGGATGAATTTCAAGTATCGATTAATTGCTACTAGGTACTCTATTAACAATTTCTTTAATTATTTTGTGAATGAGCTATTTTCTTTTCAATTTTTCTGAGCTTGTTTACTTGCTGTTACCAAGAGTCCATTTTATTTCTATTAATTTTATTTTTACACACAACATCCTATATAACTTGCTTCACCAACATCAAAACGATGTAAATCTTTAAGTTCAATATTAAAACCAATTGTCTCAAAACATCAATACAAACGATCTTCATATTGCTACTTGCAGTTCATTTTTTCTCCCACATAATATAATATCGACAGCAATTTATGGTTTACTGGGGATTCGAACCAATCTCCACCTACCGTGGTGGCATCGTGTGTGTTCCTTCGAGAAATTGCGTTACAATCGCCATAAAAACATGTGTTTATATCTTCATCGGGATGATCGGGTGTGAGGGCTCCCTTTATTGCTAATTCACAGTTTTAGAGTAGTTTGTTATACTTCGCAGGTTAAAATGACTGAAACATATACAGACAAATGGAGCTGATTTAGCGCGATGTACCTACTTAGTTTTGTAAACTTATTTATGTATTTAATTGAGGCAGCAAAAAAATTAGATCACTTAAATTGCTTACAATAGAAACAAATCACACCTAACCATCTTATAACCAATCTCTAGTCAACGGGCAAACATAACATATACCTCCACTTTATGTTTACATAAGAATTACAAATGCATTCTGGGATCTAAGTTCCCCCTTTTGCTGTACCTACCTAGAAACTCCAAATCAACATTACCATTGGACCAACTTTAATGCATTTTGCATTGCCTCTAATGTAGAGGCAAGTAATGACTTGGTCGTGTATAGGTACCTACCGATAGATTCAGGTTACGTCTTCATATTAAATGCGTCGGTGGTCGATCAGGAGACTCGTCGTAAAAATTTAAGTGCTTCAGTAATAATTCCATAATAAAAAACATCATTCAATCATGGAGCGGCTTGGTTTTCATTATACTTATATTTAGCTTTAAATGAAGAATGGGCATAAAAATTCAGGTGGTTATTATGTCTACTATTTTATTATACTTTTCTCCTGATATATTGCTTTCATAAATAATTGAGACGAACATAATTTGAAGGATATTGGGCGGTAGATTTATGTTCTCCTGAAAAGCTAAAATGAATCTCGTCGATAGGTACGTTATTTTTGAGGAAAATCTTTAGATGCACTTGAATCTGTGTGCAGGCGCAGAGCTGATTTATTGTAGTGATGAAAACTGTTTTAAAATATTAACATTACATAGATTACATTAGAATCTTAAAGTGGTATACTAAAAAGCTAATGTTATTGAAACATTACAGACTAAAAGATACATTAAACCAAATTAATTAGGTTTCAACTCTTGGGTTACTTACAAAAGACACATTCGGAGGTTTCCCAACAACAAATAAACGAATTCACTCTTTCCGAACACTCGTAATTACAGTGACCGATTGCTGACCGAGTGGTGTTCCAATTTTTTACATTTTAAAATAGTTCACCCACTATAAGTAGTTCCGAAATGACACGAGCGCTGTTGGTCGTGTGCGTAAATTTAAACGTAACGATCTCAACAATAAAATACGTTTCCCTGAGTCACAGGTTTTCCTCGAAATGCGAATATGCATGCTGTGATTTTTCATGAATTTAACGCGCCAGATTTTCTTGAGAATTTTCTTGAGGTTTCAGGTTTTATCTGTGTTGATCTGACATTACCATACTTATCTTGGTAAAATGATGCATTGTTGCACACTTGTCTTTTTTAACCGACTTCCAAAAAGGAGGAGGTTATATGTTCGTCGCGTATGTTTGTTTTTTTTTTATGTATGTCCACCGATTTCTCCGTCAATTGTGGACCGATTTTGAAAATTATTTTTTTGTTTGAAAGGGTGTGCTCTCGAATTGGTCCCATATAAATTTGATTAACTTTGCTTTGATAGTTTTTGAGTTAGCTACAAAATACGTATTTTTTTCCCACTTGCTATGTAGATGATATGATAAGTTTCTGTCACTGGTAGCAGGTGGCAGTGGTATTCGAATGTGTGTGGGGTAGGTACCACAACTAAAAAGTGAAAAATAAAAACTTTTTACAAAAAAAAAAACAACCGACCTCCAAAAGTCGGTGTCTTGTGTTTTGTATTTTCGTTTTTTGCCACCGACTTCCGAAATTAAAGTTATTTTTCACTTTGTAGTGTTTTTTTCGGAGGTCTGTTGTTTTTTTTTTTGTAAAAAGTTTTATTATGAAAAGTTGAACATATCATCAATATTTTTAATTTTTTCTTAAGATATTCATGAACATGATAAGAAAACTTATGATACGTCGGAAGCTATTAAGGTAGATAGGTAAGCGTATAGTACCATAATATTTTGTTTATTTGCTTATTTACTTACATCACTACCAGACAGAAATAACACTAAAATAATAAAATCGTCATTAATGTTCTAACTAATAATTAAGGGTTAGCACAAAAATTTATTTTACTACATATTTATCTCTGTCATTACGAGATTTACAAGGATTAAGAAGTATTTTCCAAAATGTCTCAATATAAAGGTCAATGCGCTTTCACACCCACGATAAAAAAAATGTCAACAAGTATTTAAAAAGTGTTTAAAAAGTTGGCAAATTCGCAGCCCTATTAATTTTGCGAATGACCACGATTTCGATGGCCGTTGGCATTTATTAGTGAAAGGGCAGATCATTGAGGATGAACATGTAATTTTACGACTCGATTGAATCGGTATAAATGATTAAACGTTAAGATACTCAGGTTCTTACTTAATCCATCAAAGAAAAAGCTAGCATTCTTCAGGTCATTATAGGAAACAAAATAGAAACTACGTGATTATTTTAATAAAATAGGTAATGGAATAGCAACAAGAATGGTAGACGCGACAAGCAGGTAAATTCGACCAGGAATTAAGGTACCTTCTGATTTCTGAATCTCCCATCCACAAAGAAAATTTATAATGATTCTCCCATATCTATCGAAAATTAACGATATGCAGTCATTCGGTGCCCTAACATTGTGCCTTATGGCAGTCCACGAGGAAGAAAGATTACATCTATACGATGAAAATCTTTAATGTCTAGTATCGGTTACATGATTTATTTACGTGGTTTTGTAATTTTTCCTTTTTTGTAAAAGTATTACGTGCTTTCGCAATTTGTCAAAATCCTTTCAAATACAAATTGGCACAAGCAAGCGTTGCGACGCTCAGTTTAAAACAGAAAACTGTAGTGAAATATTAATAATTTAAAACCAGCTACTCTCTGTTTCTCCATGAAAAGCGTAACCTAAATCATCATCACGAACATTTCATGGCATTTTTCGTCAAGACACACATCTACGAAATGCTTATGTAGTCATGAGCATAATTCAGATTCAATCCGTCCCTATATCGAATGCAAATCTCTCAGAAACGAAAGCCACTTAATTACTAATCCTAAACATTATCACAAAAACTACAAACCGCACGACAAACGCAGTTGCGATCGGTTTGTTTACGGTGCCGGCGCGGGCGAAAAAAGCACGTAGTACGCATGCGCGACGCGCGGAGAGGGGAGGCATTCTACTACGCTACGGCGTGGCGGCGATGACTTCGTTTTTTACCACAATCGGGTTTCCTTTTGACTTGAGCGCCTGGTTTTTTCGTTAGCGCCCAGTTTGGCGTAGCAACTCCATATACAGTTACACTGGAGAGGCAACCCCGCAGAATTGTTTTTAAATGACGACTGCTTGCGCAGACGACGCGACGCGCGTTGCTTTAGAGTGCGTCCTTTGTATGATTTTATATGTCGATGGAATTTACCCTGTACTTGTAATGGCTGGTATCTCCTTGCTAAGTAAGGTACCTATCAAAGGTTAAATTCGTAATAATGGAACTTGTTTATTAAAAAGCTAAAATGTACCTTTTGACTTGCTTAATTCAAGTTTTCGTTCTGATGATGAACTTGATGAAGAAAATACTAACAACGGCGGAAAACCGATAAGTCAAACTTTACTATATTTGCTGTACAAAAGAACGAAATCCTGCAGATCGCACTAGAATCGCGCGCACGAACTGTAGTCGGCAAATAAATACAATCTTTTGTTCATCCCCACATGGTTCGGAGTTACGATAAGCGAGTCCATATCCCATCCCGGCCGAGGACAGTAAAAGTATCCATTTATTGTTGTTTTTTATTTATTTCATTTTTAGTTACGTTTTTCCTTATTTTTGTGACGATGCCAGAGATGTTTAGCGATATCGGTAAAATTGGGTATTTAAAGATGGGCTAAATGGAATTCTAAGTTACTTTATTGAATCCTTTCGTAAAAGCAAGGATCGAAAATAAAGAAAATCATGAAAAAAAATTGAAAAATTCATGAACATAATGTGTTAATGTAATGCTGTTTGAGTGTGCGATTGAAGGATCTTGGAAGTATAAACAAAATATAAATTGTTGCCATACATAACTTTTTGTAAAAGCATAAAACACCATTCGTAGAAAAAATTACAAACGAAAAAGTAGAAGATGACGCACGAACCTAAATCAAAAAATTCCTATCTAATAACGAGATATTTCGACTCTTAATTCTTACTTTTGGTATTCACTTGAAAGTAAAACAAAGCTTACATTTAACAAATTATCACCATTAAAACCGTATAAAATTTCGTACAAAATCATCAGCCCATCGGAATACTTTAAATTCACAAACAATACCAGCTTAAGGCGGTTTTACAATTTAAATATTTATAGGGCACGCGTGGTAGCGAATTTTCGTATAATTTTTGTGAATTCCAGCAATTTATTGTGAATAGATTGTGATCGCGTGATACTCAAAAGTGTAGTGCCACCAACAGTTCAGGATTATCCAAGATTTTGTAGACTGGTCTGGCAAAGACTAACGCCTTCTTTATTAGGTACTATAAATTAACTATGAATAGGTACATTATTTGGACAACAATTTACTTCGGGCAATTGAAATTGAATGACATTGAATGTTACTTGGGAGGTACATTTTTAATTTCAGTCACTGCAACCCTTCTTTCATAAAAGTAAAGAGAGCTTAACAACTTTTCCTATTTAATTCGAAATATCAATAATTCTATATTTGTTCATTTTTGTGCCTCCTATTAGAAAACCAAAAAATATCAATTTCCAGCCATTTTCATCCAATCTTATGGAGTTTCCTAAGCAAAGTCCATTCGCACCCTAGTAATTGGCGACCCATTCGGGACGTTAACCGTTTTAGGAAATATTTTAAGGTTCGATGACTCTTGCTTAGAGGTCATGGTGGGTTGCCATGCAGAAGGCAGGATGAGCCCAATCATGGTGATAGCATGAGACACCTGCCTTTCTCCGGCTGATGACCGATTGATTTCGATATAGTAGGTAGTCTGGAATTAATTCAGGACGACATGTATTGGTAATTTGTTGTTTATGGTAATAGTTTATTATGATTTGCTGAGTGTTAGCTGGCTTTAGAGACAGGGCTTTTGAGATATAGCCTACCTGCAAGTGCAACCTGCAATGCAAAGTATTACAATTCTAACTAACCTTTTCCTTTTATCCAATCGTTTTTTTTATCGTCGTGTGTCGTGTTCCGTGTGTCGTGTGGATTATACGCAAAAAAAGCTTTGACTTACCTTAAGTAGATCACTACCATGATGAGTAGGTATGTACTCTTTTATCAATCGATGATTAAATTATACAAATTGCGGTAAACACCTATTGAAATTTTGGAAGGTTCGCCCAAGATAGAAAAAACTTGTTATAGTTTTCCAACGTGTCCTAATTTACGCGAATTAGATGCGGCGCAGACATGCGGTGATACATAAACTGTGGGAAGTGATTGTTTCTGGTGTAATGACAGCGATTATTGTTGGAACGATGGTGAGAAACGATTTTCAAAACCGAACATACAAGGGTAAAAAATTAAATTAAAAGTAGTTTTTAACTGCTTCTTTTTATGTATAAAAACAAACATAACATTAGGTTGTGATATGCATCTCATATTGCGTTTGAGCAAAATCCTAAAATCAACGTCTATTTTATGAAAAATCATGGGCAAATTGAAGTTCTGAGAAAAGTATGAGCTTTTACGGAGTAAACCATAAAATATGCCACGAATTTAATGATATGCGTATTAATACAGATGTCATCGTATTTAAGGAATGTAGACCAACCAATTGAATAAAGAAACCCAAATAACTATACCGGCAAACATGATAAGTAGTCGGTGTTAATCAAAAAAGCGAAACATTCCCAGTACAAACACAGAACAATTGTTACAGAAAACCTTCACATGGTGATGTTTAAACAATATTTGATCACAATACTGAACGTACTGTATTTGTTTTCCACATGGATTGGGCATATTATAAAGACAAGGATGGTGATACAGAATTAGTCAAAAATGAAAAAGGAGAGAAGACAGAAACACTTGAGACCACAGCGGTCTGTGATGAAAGGACGGACAGAATACAAATGAGAGTTGGTGACAATGCATTGGAATCCAGAGACGGCAACAAGTAGGTTAAAAGGTGAACATGGCAGCTATTACTGTAATTAGAGGTGTGTTGGCATAGTGATGCAAATGACGAGGCTATGTGGAGCTAGCTTGAAGCTCGCGTGTCGTATTAGAAATGTAGACCTGATTATTAAATAATTTGATTTGAGCGACCTCAGAAACATTGAGAGAGGAATTTTTACATAGGTACCGTATCCATGAAACGAAGACTTCACTACGTTTGTTAATTCTAATGAAACTAAATACTATTTCTAAGAAGTATCAACCCTAGGTGCTTGGCGCCACTTAATGATCAATAGCAACGTGAACGGTTTACAAATCAGAATTGTATATTAATAGTCAGGCAGATATGCAAAATCGATCACACCGTCAGAGTAATGCACTGTTTGCGGGATAGCACTTTCTGTATCCTAGCTGCTCTCGTGAAACTGCACAAGGTGACAAATCAAGTAGTAGTTGCTCGAATTTTATTGCAAAAACCCGACTACTGAAAAGTCACCATCTAAAAAGTATGAAACAAGAAAATATTTCAGACAGAAATCAAAATAAACAAAAATGGTAAAGGTAAAGCCGTGGTCGCATGTCTGTACACCTACAAAATTATAATGGCATGCGACCACGGCTTTACCTTGACCATTTTTGTACCCATGTCTTGATTTGTGTGTGAAATATTTTCTTGTTTCATACTTTTTAGAGCGTGATTTTTCAGTAGTCGGGTTTTAGTTTTTAAACTTACTTTTTATTTAAATTATTTTGGGATTTTAAATTCGTGAAAAAGTATTTGCAGAGCAGCTTTTAATTTTGTTTGTTTGGGTTTTATTGTATAATACGTTTTAATTTTTCAGCCGCGCCTTACGTAGCAGTCTCACTTTTGCTTGTTTTTAACAATTTAAACATATTTATTTACTTAGACAATACAATATATATACATATTTGTAATGTGCTTGTCAAGCCCTTTCATTTGATACCCAACATGGTTTTTTTTTGTGTTCATGGCTTTATGTCCTCTAGAGGATGCCATATTGCATTTAATGTAACGTCACATAGCCTATAACTAGCGGACGATCAAGACGCTTCCAAAGATATCTTATTTGTCAAATTATGAACGGTAGTTTAGAAGTTATGAGGTAACAGATGAACGTACATACATACCGTTCAAAATCATAATCCTCTTTTTTGCTTCGCCGTAGTCGGGTAATAAATAGTGTCCAATTTGTAACGCGTTGGCTAAGGTCAGCATCTTCGATTAACTGAATGCCTACGTATGCTAAACTAAAGTTACATAGCTGATTAACACAATAATTGTAATGACAAAAAGTATGTACGGAAAATCCAATGAAATACATTTAAGAAAGTACAAACATTATTTTTACTTTGTTATTTGTATTTTGTGTTTCACGAATTACTGTGTCCAAATAAACGTTATTCTTTCTTTCAAAGCAGTCACAAACCTTTTAATCCTAACAAAGTTTCTTATTCGAATGCATTTGAGGACATCGAAGAGGTCTAATTAAACAGTTTCGTGAACTTTTTACTGGGGAAGCCATAATCGGCTTTAATCGGTCGGTAATTAAGGCGATTGCTATCGATTCGGCCGTGGGAGATGCCGGCACGACGAAACTGTCTGTGAGGCCGATTTTTTGAACTTTCCATGAGTAAAGTGAATTAGCAAATTGCTGAAACTAAGGGATAATGGAATTTCGCCTTTTTTGTTGATGAACGGTAAATGGTGATATGTTTTTGGTAAGAAATGCATTTAATGGTAAACGGTTTTCACTTTTGCGTGCTTATATAGTTTTTGTATGGTCTTGTTGTTGATGTGTGGACCGCTTCTTCTTCTCGCTTGTGTTTTCCTATTTTTCTACCTTTTCAATAATCCAAATAGATGAGGTCTTTCATTGAAGAGCATTGATGTTGTTGGTATTACCTATTTAAGGCATCCCTTTCTGAATAGCTACCTATTGAACTTCAAAGAAGCACTTATCATCATAAATGTAATCTAATATTGTCGAGTGCTAATTAAAGATTTCTTATTAGTCATTCAATACAT
Organism: Agrochola lychnidis; assembly: GCA_963680765.1. NCBI lineage: Eukaryota > Metazoa > Arthropoda > Insecta > Lepidoptera > Noctuidae > Agrochola > Agrochola lychnidis. Next base: position 2,181,874 of record OY796852.1, on the reverse strand, counting down.
CATATTTCATTGCAGTAATTGATTTTTCTCAATTCAGAAAAAGACTTGGCATCATTCTGCCGGAAGTCACTCGGGAAGCAGACGAAATCAAATAAAAAGTCTATTTTTGTTAATCGCAGACACAATCTGAAACCTTGGCAGTATGGCGTTGTTATTTGTAAGGAGAAAGTTGCCAGTAATGTCCTAAGTTCCACAAATTAGATCACTAAATAGTCAGTAAAGTATGTCATAGCTAAACATGTAGTGCATATAGGGCAAGTACTTGCGAGTAGACTTGCCTACCACGCTTTGCTCCTACACTTTGTTCTCATCATACTTCTGGTACCTGGGTGACTGAGCTCTGCTCTGGTAAAAATAGAGAATGCATAAAAAATAGTATAGAAAAGTTCATACTAATTCCATGCTGCCATGATAGTACATACTAATTCCATGCTACCATGATAGTAGGTACTTACTAATTCCATACTGTCATGGTAGTAGGTACTCACTAATTCCATGTTGCCATGTCATTATTCTAAGGTAGCCATCTTGTTCTATACTTTGGGAGACCGAGCTCTGCTCGAGTGAAAATACTGAGAAAACGAATTTTCCCAGATGGCTAGATCGATTTTTCCGCCCCCGTAAACCTCTATATTGCAACTTTCATAGCAATCGTTAGAGCCGTTTTCGAGAACGTGATTACAAATATATATGTATATATATACACAAATATTGCTCGTTTAATAGTATAGGATATTATCTGTTTTACTTTATAATAAAAAGAACGCAAATTAAACAAAAACAAATTAAAATGTTTTAACGATAAACACATCAAACTCCGAAACATTAAACCAGAATGCAATGAAAGTGGACTCAAAACTTATGAAAACCTTCGATAAACATAATAAAGCTGAGGCTATTGTGAAACAGCGGAAAGTGGTGAAAACATGACACGTTTTATTTAAGTCTCTCATTCAAAATAGTGTGGCGTGACCTCAATCCGCGATGTACGGCAATACCAAGTGGGCGGGAACCTTGACACTCTGCTTGCATTGTCTCCTAGTCCTGAGTTCCAAACCTTACAAAAAATATTGCGGCTTTTTCAGTTTTTTAAGGTCTTTGTAAAATCCAATCTCATTTCGTCTATTTTTTCTGCCTTCAAGCAGGTACTTAATTTAATATAAATTAACTGGTGTTCAAAAACTTTTTCGATCTTTTTATGTTATTTGATTGTACAAAAGCGGTCGATTTTTTCAGTTACTTGCTAACTGCTAAAAGACTTGACTTCAATTAAAACCCAAAAGGGTGAAGAATTTAGCTCCGCCAAAAATAAATTTGTACTCACTTCAATAAATATATTCGATCAAGTAAATCATCGTTATCTTTATAGAGACAACGACGTCTCATCCAATTATTGACACTAAATGCGTCGAAAAAATAATAAAAATGAATACAATAAAATCGTTTATCTTTATCGCCGAATCCCTAAATCAAACCCTGGGATCGAACATCAGACAAAATAAAACGGCGAAAAAGCAATGGATAAAATTGAGATACTGTTAGTTGAGCAAAAAGCATTCCGTTAGTCCTTGCTGGAGGCGCCTGTGCACAAATTCGCGAAACTAAAAGTTCAGAGTTATTTTTTTTGTACATAAGGGCCTTAGTTTAAATTTTTGATATTGTTATAAATGCTATATGATAAGAGGTTTATTTGCGTTGACCATATTATGACGTTTGTTTTATTAGATGAGCTTTTTATTTTTAAAATTTTGGTTCAGATCCTCGAGAGTGAATAGATAAACCACCTCCAAGTGTTATGTCAATTTCATTATGGTCTTGTTTGTGGTGGTAACGTATTTGTATGCAAGATTGATGTCACAAGTCTTTACAATTAGGTCTGGTTGCTGTCATGGAAGGACTCGAAGTCTTATTGCTTACACGTTACACGTACCTTTAGGAACTTGCAGATAATATTACACAAACTCAGAATCCACTAAAGTCAAAGTCAAATCATTTATTTCAAATAGGCCCATGTATGGCACTTTTGAACGTCAAAAAATTACAAAATAATAAAATTGATTCTAGTCGCCCCTTCCAAAAGGTAGTTTTCGTATGGAGAAGAATGGGCAAGAAACTCCACCGTTACTCTTTTAAAAATGTTTTACAATTGTTTGTATATGTACATACATTTGTTAAATAATTATTATATGTGAAGACGATGCACCTAGAATAAAATTACTATACCACAATAGGTAAAAAGAATTAAAAATGAAGCAACGATAGATAATTTAATATGTGATAGATACATTGTGCTCACATATTTACAAACATTGTAAAAGTAGACGATTTTCCTAAAATTTTACAATTAATAAGTGTGTGAGGAAGTCACAGAATGTAAAATCAATATCATAAAACACAAAGTAATAAATTTTACAATTAAATTAGCAACCAGTTTGATTTTGTCTTGATTCTAAATTGTCCTATGGAGCAGGACCAGCATGTTTCCAAGCACTCTTATCTTGGATATAATCCTCTAATTTGTAATATGCTTGTTTACAAAGTGTACTTTTTATATGAGTTTTAAATTTTCTTTCATTTAATTGCAATATGTCACAAGGTATTTTGTTGTAACATTTAACACAGTACCCCATAAAAGATGTATGTACTTTAGATAACCTGAAAAATGGTTGATCTAGTTTATCTTTATTTCTAGTATTAAAATTATGTCTATATATAAAGTAAAGTAAAGCCAAAAAGTGCGTACATAAGGTGACAACACAGTCCAAGTGCGAAAGCGTCACAACCCGAAAAAGCGAACTTTCCCCTCCCACGGTTTTTTGCACACTCACATTGTTTTTGGTCGATGGTTGCTGGCATTTTCGGAATTCAGCCATTTACATAAATACCGAGGAGTCTTTGTTGAGCCGCTAAGGCGCCGCAGAAGGAACGGGTTGCGTCGTAGTTGCGTACGCGCGGTTGTTCGTAAATGGCGAACACTGTTGTTTGTTTTCTGTTTTTGCCAGTTTCAAAAGTTGCGACATTTGTTTGTTAATATATAGCTTTGTTTGTTCATGAAAGTTTTGGAAAGCTAGTCTTATAAATGTTTTGTAAAATATATATGTAGATACATATATTTTTTTAGATGTTGCCATGGATGTTGCCAAAATAATGTAGCGTGTTTGCTGACTTGAAATACGTTTGGTTTGTGACATTAATATTGCTTAGTTATTTTATTTGATAATTTCTTAATTTTTAATGGTAGCAAAAAGGTAGGTACTTCAGTTTACTGTTTTATGTTTGGTTGGAGAATAAAATACTTTTAACTTTTATTTTATTGGAGGATTAGCATCCTCACTTAAAAATACTCCAATACAGTCCATCAAAGTGCCTTAGCGCCCTAAACTATAAAGTTGAGACATAACAATCGAAATTCTAATTAGTTTTCAATATATTCAACCCAGGAGTCGAACCGAAACAGGTCATCAATCTTAAAGAGCCGTGGCGCCGTCTTTTCACTGACCCCAACACCCCATTTTGGTAAAAAAAAAAAACAACCGACCCTACTATAAAGAATGGGCAGCAAAAACCATAATATTCTTCACAAAATCAAAGGCAGATTAGCCACCAAAAGTAAGCTTTAACCCGCTAAAAATACAGATGATGTTGCCAGCAGAATGAAATCGTAAGTTTGGTAATTAGATTCTGACAGTTTGAAATCGGCAAAGAGACCGACTGTCAAAAAGTCGGCGCCAGAATCAGCGTGTTGTAAATAAAACATTGCAATTCAAAAATTTACGATTCTTAGGTTTGGCACGTTCTGTTTTTAGACGCGGGGCATTAGTCGTATACATTATCATTATATTCGCGTTTAGAATATACAGTGAAAGTCCTTTATTATTTACAATTTGTTATAGATAAAAAATTGGAGGGATAACGATAACAATACCCAAAAATTAAAAATAACTGGATCAATTTGATTGAAGTGAAAATCACAAAATAACTTTTATTCCATTGCTCTATTACCTACTTTTCAATGTTATCGCTCTATTATTTTCTCGGAAAGCTTTTTGAAGATAAAAGGCCTTTGAACTATCGTTTTTAGTTTTATATCAAAAAGACCAGCGTGCCTAGCTTAAAGCTAAAAAATAAACATCGGTACTAAAATCAGATCACCCGATTCTCAATATTCTCATACGATTCGACCACAGCAGTCTCTTGTATTTTAATAACAACTTTCGGCACACGTTGCCAATGATTTTTTGTGATATGTTTTTTTCTATTATTACGAGAATTGATTCATCCAAGCGGTGTTGCCCAGCCTTTATAACCCACGTAAATAAATATTTTACTCATACAAGCTTTAAAAAATTTACGATTCCTTTTTTTTTTTTTTTCGACTTCAGAATAGTCAACGTATTTCTTTCTGATGGACTTAAAATTCTAATTTATGTTTTTGTAAATCGTTTTGGGGTAGTAGAGTCGTCACTAAATGTTTTTATTAATATCGGCGGATTTTTGTAAAATCTATGCGTAAGTATTGAATAAACAAGCCGAAACTCATGGTCTGGTGACAGTTCTATAGGCTCTTACTGCGAGGCCAGTAGAAATTATGTAAAAATATTTAGGTGTCTAAGAAAACGAAGTCTATATAAATAACAAAATTATTTTGTGTAAGAATCATACATACACTGCCTACGCTTTATTTTTAAATGCCTAATAAATACAAATTACACTCCAATAAAAATAAAAACTGGCCAAGTGCGTGTCGGACCACGCACAATGAAGGGTTCCGTAGTTGGGATGAATTTATCCCAAAAACAAACTTAACTTTGTAGTTGAAAAATATGTTCTCCCATACGGAATGTATGGGAAAACATGTTTTTGCAACTGCAAAGTTAAGTTGGTCGATTATTACTCGTTAATCTGTAGAGCCTACTTAGCTGTGATAGTTTTCCTTTTAATTTCGTTATATAAACTACTGTTGTGATTTTTTTCACACACCCAAAACCAACCATTTAGCCGGCAGGGGGGGGGACACTTGACTCTAACAAAAATTAGCACTTTAAAGCTTAATATTTCGCAAACGAATCCCTGAATCCAAAAATGGTTTTCACAAACTCCCAATATTTTTGAAGAACCTTTCCAATGATATCCCTCACCATGGGGTAAAAAAATAAACATCACCACTTTACGTGTATGAGAGGTACCCTAAAAAAAATGTTTTTCATAATTTTGTTTTACCACTTTGTCGGCGTAATTAATATGTATACCTATGCCAAATTACAGCTTTCTAGTACTATAGGTCTCGGAGCTAGACCGCGGACAGACAGACAGACAGACAGACAGACGGACATGACGAAACTATAAGGGTTCCTTGTTTACTACGGAACCCTAAAAAGGATTTTCAAAATTGTAACTACCCAACGTTTAAATCCGACTTGATCAGTTAGCTACGTCAAACGGCCTATATGTTCGTTCCCGCCTAAAACTTTTGGCATCAAATCTGATACAAATCGACCATTTACTAAGCTTTCTGCAACTAGGTTTATAAAAATATGAACGTGCATTATAGCTCTCATAAATCACGGACCTAGATACGCAAAACGTTTCTTGAAGAGAAAAAACTATTTGTAAAATTGATGGATGTGATGTGGGTAGTAATAGAAATGAAAGCTTTTGTAACTCGTCTGTTTTATCAGTGAAATATATAGTTTGATTTTCTCTGTTTTTATGAGTGAAATAATATTTAATTTTGATTACTTTTTTAATGTACTTGATAACGTGAAAATATAGGTGACGACGTTTTCGAAATTAGCGTTATCCAAACGAAACTGTGCTCGGTAAAATGGAAAGTATTTTTATGAACACTATGTACTAGGTATATTTATTTATTTTCATTGAGTTTTTACCTTGGTATTATAATTTGTGGCTAATAAAACTTCACAATTACCACTATACTTCAAATCCTTATAGGCAAAGAAATGTTAATGAACAATTATTCGCAAATATGGAACAAACTAAATTATAAAGGTAAAAACAAGAACCAAGGTATCCATAAAACAAAGAACTCTACACAATACACTAGAGACATCTGTACAATAAAAACTAACAATAAAACAAAACACAATTAAATTACTAAAGTCGCTATCAAGAAATTTATCGTTGCTGCTAATGAATAAGATACTATTGCACCTGCCCATGGTAATTATTATACGGTTACACTTTTCATTTACCATAACATGTTTGTACTAACAGGTGAGGACTAACTCCCTAAAGCCTGAAGGGATGAACAAGAAACTAACAATAATTGGCATGACGTTGATGACACGTTTAGCTTAAAGGTAGATAGGAAAGGTGACAACAGTAGTGCAAAGTGAAAAAAAAAACAAAAAGTAATAACTTGGCTTGATTCAAATGTGGTGTGGTCTCTGACAACGGTATTCCCGGTGTGTAAATCTGATAGTTGGACAGTAAAGTCCATCTGAGATTATAAACGAACATTTAAAGAACCTATAGATATTCGTGGCAAAATTGAATGTTTTGTGCAGACATTACATAGGGAACTTTCACGCGCGTCAAATATTTTATCTCAACATCAACAAAACAGGTGGCCATTATTATAATTTACTTAAACATTTATTACAAGTATTTTTGATATGAAATACGTTAGAGAATATGAAAATGTGTCGTGTTTACTTCTGACTCACGTACTGCGAGCTTACGCAAAAATTGTAGTAGTAAAAAATTGTTTCACACAAGTTTTTAAAATAAAACAAAATACAAGACAAAGTTGCTAAGAGGACTGTCTAAGAATAACTTAGTGTGACTTTTTCCTATAGCTGATGATTGAGGCACTAAAGGTTCTGGATTTAGATCATCTACTGAAAGATAACACCAGTATACATATAAACAAAGGATTGATGATGATAGACATTTAGTATTACGAACTTCTTAAGCAAAATTCCTGGATGAACAATAATGAGTTAGTATTCAACAGTATACATAAAGCAATGAATATTCATATTGATATAAAAAACATGTAACAAACTAAAGAACCTTATATGTATCTAGGAGCTTGAACCCCGAAAAAATGAGCCAGTAATTCAAGACAGCTATGACTAAAGCAGAGCAGAGGACAATAAATCAAAGAAAACCCAGAAATAAATAAAGAAGATTTAACGTTTGAATCTAACTAGTCTGCATTTTGTCCGTGAGTAATCACCAGTCTCCATTCTGTTCTACGGAAAACTGACTCAGAATGTCAATCTAGACTATGAAAAGTGTCAGAGAGTATGGTATACTATTTCTTTTCTGGTGTCACTCTCAATAAAATATATTATAAGAGCTCTTCTATTTCCTCAGTTGTTATTTTTCAGTGTTTTCAGAACGTTGTGTGTTATCAAGTGCATGTTAATTTTCTTCATCTGCTGGTTTTATTAGACAAGAATGTCAAGTGTCTTCCCGCTTTCTATTTTCCATAACTCCTAAAACTATTGCTATACTCACGAACATATTATTAAACCTCTTCAAAGTTCATTAAACATTTTGAAAAAGTTTTAAATTTTAATGTCGTAGTCATCCCGAAAAGCTTCACATTCGTACATTCAAAAAAAAACTTACATAACAACAATAAATTTTCATTCATAAACTATTCAGCTGCAGTTCATATTCCGTTAAACGCTCGCTCGCTCGTCCAGACGTATTATATTTAGACCAAGTGACTTTTTTCGTCGCGTCAAGTATTTTGGTTGCAAAATACCGTTTCGACTCAAAGTAGGAATGCCAGCGTTATAATTTATAGTGTCATACCATGCTTCTAAATTAATGTGCAATAGAACAAATATAATAGGAACTTATAAAATACTATTTTCTCTCAGTTTTGTATCAATTCATATTTTGCTACAGATAATGATCATAATTTCTTTCATTTCATTTTTTTATTAGTCGACCTTCATATTTTTTGCGTTAGGTATATTACTCACCATATTTCCAAGCTTATTTATTAGTTCACTCGGTACAACGACATCAATAACTCCTGATTCTTCATACAAAAACATTTATTTGCAAAAACTGTGTTGACAGGTGGTAAAAGGCTTATGTCACTTCATGCAATCGTCGAGTGCGACATTTTTAACGTGTATAAAGTTATTTCCCGCACTGTACAATGTGACCCCGATTTTTCAATTTATTCAGAGAAGATGGTGGATTTTCTGGAAAATCAATGACGTATTCGTTGAGTTATTAAGTTGCCAAATATATCACGTATACACATAATTAAAAATCAAAATGATGTTATATTCGAATGAAATATCTCTTTTTACATTTGTAAATTGATGATGTAAGAACAGTAACATCCCATTCGGAGTAATCAAAACAAGATATATTTGTTTTTTCTTTCTTTATTTTTGCATCAAACTGATGATATCGTTTCGACAAACAACTGTTAATTAGTAACATTATTGCGACCACTAATCTGCCTCACTGACATTTACCTGTAAGACGTTTCAACCAGTGAGTGCTGCAATATATGGTGACAACCGAAGAAAGAAATGGATATCTGGAACTCGTGATAAGTTATTGTTGTTTTTTTTCTTAAATATAACCTTTTCTATTCCATTGGAAACTCCTCATAGATTTGTAAGAATTCTATTTCCATCACACAAAAATGGCACTCTGTTCCTCTTTCCTCTAAATCCTTACTGGTTAAATTAAGTGCTAGTTCAAAGAATCATCCAACTAAATCAAATTTCTAAAGTGGCGGTTACACGCAATCACTCTCAAGTACAAATGTTATGATTTCAGTGAAACGTAATTGAGGGTATTTATGAAAACTTATTGTAAGGGGACACCCACTAGCCGAACGTTTGTATGGAAGCACGTAATGTCTCAATTTGAATGTGCACTATGGGGAAAAGAAAGAAGTTTGGTAGAGTTAGCAGAGAAATCTGGAAGAATGACTGGTGAAAATTAAATAACGCATTTATGTTACAGTTTCACTTGTTTTCCTTCTTCAATGGCAGGATTTTAAACAGTTGTACAGGTAAAGGCTCCACAATTTATGAACTCTCATTGCTCTGACTTTACCCGTCTCGTTTTCTTGCCGACTCTACTTTACTTTATAGGACACCTCTCTTTGTTTCCCGACACTTATCCCACTTTCTGAATTTTCACTTATGACCCCGAACCTTATAAGGAAAAAAAACGAATAACGTACGCGACATTTCCTAAAGTTTTCACAGTTTTCCTTGCCGACTGTATCGCACCGACGCGCCGTCTCGGCCGCGCTATTTCGGTCCACGCCCGCCCAGCCAAGTTTATTGACACGACTTAACGCGCTATACTATGCCGGGATTTAACTGCTAATACCTCACGCTGAAGTGCTTACTAGTGCCGTGCTAATATGTGGTCCGGAGTTTGAGTTTGATGGCCTTTTGGAGACAGACGAAACGCAGAAACTGTCCTGGCTTGAACTCTGTCTGTACACGTTTAAACGAGAATTGCAAATCGCAAAACGTATGGCAGCTAAAGACGGAACTGAAATGTCAAATAAGGACGCTTAGGACTAAAGAGCTACGAGTGAATAAGCTCTCAATCTTGTGAACGGTGGAGTGAACCCCATTTTAATCAGTGCCTACTGAACATATTATGAAACATGTTGAAGGCAAAAAGAAGTTTTCAACTAAAATAAAATTTTACCACCATTAATTTGCACAACGATCATGATGCTCATACCAAAAAGTTCTTTATAACGTAGACCACAAAAGCTTTTAAATGCCAGCCTCTCGAAAAACAAGAAGATCAAAGTCTCATTCTTTTATTGCTAGTAATTACAATATACTCATAAAAGCCTAACGCCAATATAAAGAAAGAGCTAAGATGACAATTCGAAGCTTATCGAAGTTCTGCTACTAACTTTTGTAATCAAATAATGTAAGTTCAGATGCCTGCTTTGGATAAGTGTCGGGGGTACCTAACCAATTAGGGAAAGCGCTTGTACGTACAGTCGCGAACATTATTTTCCCACGTGTGAGTGTTACTATACAGTTTTAGCAATATTACCTACGTCAAACGTTCTTTTAATAAAATGATGAAGAGTTGTTTGTTTTACAAAAGTTTGATGTTGTATATTCGTATTAACGCAACCTAAATTAGCTGCTATATAAAAATGTTTGAAAAAAAAAAGTTATCTATACGCGTCGGTATGTGCGTAAAAATAATTTGAAAAAGTTTTCTAGTTAAAATTGTAGTGTTGCGGAATAAGGTCCTACGAAAGAGGTAGGCTTAGAACAGGGTGGAGGAGAAAAGTACCGAAGAATCGAAGAAATGCTTTTCTGCCCAATATTAACTTGAGCAGAGGAACTCGCACACTTTTTGGACTAACGTTACGCGCCAGTGGTTCTTCTGTGGGTGAAATCTGAAGGGTATGTAAGATGTTTTTGCATTTTATGGTATCTTATGAATCTATTCAACAAATGATTTGCTCAAAAGGTTTCCGTGACAAACTAGCGCCAGGCTAGTCACCATATACCTTTCTATACAAAACTCACTCTGCCAATATGGCTAGAATGCAAACTGATTTTGTATTCAAACGAGTTAACAATTTGAGTTATCTACTATAAAGGTCCTAACAAAGCAAAAACTAACTGAAGATAAATTAACACCATCCAACACGTACTTTCCGATCCATTTACAGACAGACACAGAAACTCCATCACAAGTAGTCGCGTGCACAGGGCAGATGTTAAAGCAGCTGCGCGGGCGACTCGCGAAATGTAACGAGATCGCGTCAACGATGCCGCGGTGACGTCATAATTATGTTGTTATGACCGTTGGGGTGTTTCTGTTTGCTTAGGCTTTTGTTTTGTTTTACTGACATGTTTAATAAAGATTAGAGTAATCATTTAATTTTAAGCGTCGTTTATATGATTCACTTAAGATTTTGTGTTGGAACCAATGGTTAATTAAAGTTGTCTGCTTATCATCCCACGCGTGAAAAAGAAGACCGCTGATCTTTAACCTACTTGAAATATATATAAAACGATATTTACCGTTTACGTTTAGAAAATTCACAGTAATAAGTTAGCGGTGTCATTATAGTCATTATTCGTTAATATACCTAGGCTGAAGTAGACAACAAATGATAGTTCTGTCATCATCAACCGACGAATTCTAAACTCGCCAATGATATTATTGATGTAAGGTCACACAGTCAATTTCATTAGTCAAAAGCGAATCCTGAAAATTGGACTTCCTACTTCCTAATTAATTAAAATTATTATTATAATTAAATTATCATTATATTATTATAATTAAATTAAATGATTACAATTATATTAATTAATTAATCATTTAATATTAATTAATTTAATTAATTATTATAAACGCGAAAGTTTGTGAGGATGGATAGATGGATGTTTGTAACTCTTTCACGCAAAAACTACTGAACGGATTTGGATGTTTGGCACAAAGATATTTAATAACCTGGATTAACATATTGGATTTTTTATCCCGATATTCCCACGGGATCGCGACTTATGCGGGTGAAACCGCGGGGCGCTGCTAGTATTCCATAAAATACCGGTCCATAGATAAAGCATACTTCCCAACTGAATACGCTATACTACACAAGTAGGGCAGCCCGCCGCCAGGTGGCGCAGGTGTGGCCCCGCCCCCCGGCGCCTGCGCTCCCAACTAACGTAAACGATTCACTTTTACGCTAATCATACATTTACCTTTGTTTAGTTTGGCTGGTGTTCTCCTTAGATCGGTAAAAGGGAAATTTATGGCGCTGAATAAAACGTGAGAGTCGATGATTATAATTTGAAGTTTATCTTTCTACATTATGTCTCTCATTTGAGACTGTATAATTTGTAAATAGGCTAGACATGCGTCTAGCCTATTTACTATAAAATAGAAAGTCCAACCAAATGAATGGAGTACCATTTTAAGTTTTATTTTCTTTCGTGTTAAATGTCGTATTGCTACCATTAAGGCTTTCGGAGACAGCTCTTGAGTTAGACAACTTTTCATGGAAATCTATTTTGCACATTCATAGGATGCATAGGTTCTCGTAGGTTCGAAAGGCATCGTCCACTGGTAAGAGGATGTTTTTTTTGCATTTAATACGGAGCCTTGGATATAGAAGACTCCTATGAGCTACTCAAAGTAGTTCGAGTTCTCAATCAAGTTATCCGCAAGTTTCTGATACATGGACTTGGCTAGTTCTCCCAGATTTTCACATCATTTTAATGGATACATTCCTGTGAAAATCTGGCAGAACATTTTAGTACAGTATATCAGTAAAACGCATTCAAATCCAACATCAACGTGTAAATCGAGCTCATCGTACGAACCGAGTTAATTAGCGCTAACCGGTGCAAAGCAGTTCTTGCCGCCATTGTTCCAGCGGCTATATTCCCACGACCCGCAACACATATACGTACCTACATACAAATTATTATTTATTTTTTTATAGTTCTTTTATCTTTCTAAATTATTCTAGGAAGATTTTTGTTTAATTGCAAGATCTCACATGACCGGAGATGGTTCTATTGAACTTGGATTAATAGGTGTTTTATTTCAGGTGGATATCATTGCTGGGAAACACGAAGTCGAAAAGGCCTTTCGTTATATACCTACAAGCTTGTCATGCTCGGAAATGTACAGTTTGATTATAGTCAAACGCTAACTTTGCATGAACAATTTGGTTAATTTGGTTTGGTTTTGGTATCAATTCACCTTCTTGTCCGGTTTATCTGCCAAAGCTGTTTCCCTATTTCTATCACAACTATAAATAGTAAAAGAGCTGTTCATGTTTGTAATAAGAACAAAGGGGCAATTTTTTTCCCTCTCATCCTCACCCCACCTGTTAAACTTGGTCCTGATACCCTACCACACACAGATTGTGTAAAGTACCTTGGCTTCCACTTAGATAGGCGCCTAACATGGAAGCATCACATTAAAAATAAAAGGGTTGAGATAAACCTCAAGTTTCGCAACCTGTATTGGCTCATGGGAAGAAACTCTGCTCTCTGAAGACAAGTAGACAACAAACTCCTCATCTACAACTCGGTCCTTAAGTCAATATGGACCTACGGCATCCATTTGTGGGGCGTTGCCAGCAAAACCAACATACTCTGCCTGCAGAAAGTCCAAAATGGTATCCTAAGATCAATAGCAAAAACATCTTGGTTTGCTAGGAACGACCAAATCCACGACTATCTACAAATGCCATCAGTAAACTCTGAAATCGAGCGGTACAAAAGACAACTCAAGGCACGCCTAACCTTGCATCCAAACCCACTAGTTGCTGAACTGTTAAACCCGACAGGCAGCGGTGGTAAAAAGGCTGAAGAGGAACCACCTTCTATGAGTGAGAGGCGCAGCACTGGCTGCTCCACCATAACGCCACTTGTCATGCAACGACTTCGCTTATGGTCTGACGACCGATTGCAAACTGAAAAAAAAAAACTTCACCTTTCTTACCATCTTAACCATTCACCTAGGCATTGTCTCTATCATTTCTCTATTTTTAACATCCCTTCATTCATCCATTAACAATTTAGACATAAGAAACCCACGCGAATCCACGAACAAAACCATCTCCTGTAACGCATGAAACTAACGATCAAAAATCTATGCATCCCTTTCTTCCTAGAGGTGTTAAAGCGAGACAAAGACACGTATCACGTAACACGATACAGAGAGAACAAACAAATTGCTTCCACGTTTTCCATTGAACGTTATACAGTGTATTTGGGTAACATTGCCAATAGTAATTAGTCGTTAGATAGGTCAAGGTTGAATTGTATCGTTTTGCCAACAACTTTGTTTGCTTCAGGTATTTTTGTTAGGTTTTCTATTTTTTTACAATTGAGAATTTTTTTGAGGTAATAAATATAAGTTTGATCCGAAATTTTCTACTAGTATGAACATTAGCCCACTCAATGACCGCTATAAAGTCATAGGTGAAATTTTAAATCACTACTAAGTGTAGTGATTTTCAATTTTCTCTTTGTCTACCTAAAGGTTTGGTAGTGAAGAAAGTGGTTATTAAGTATATGAAAATAAAAACATTAAAATCTCCATCTAAAATCTATGTCTCCAGTACCATAAACCTTATCTTCGTCATCTACCTTGGACGTTGTTTATAGAACATGCCCCGGAATTAGCGCACAGCACCAAACAGCCCAATTAGAATATTATGTTTAATCATAATACATACACTGAATTTTTACTTTTACGTATAAAACATTGGCTGTGGGAGAAAATTGTGGTTACATTAAAAATCTACGCACGTACACAGTCGCACACGTATAAGTGTCTAACGTAGTAGGTACTTCGTCCATTTTGATTTCTTTCTTATATCTATGGTTTTGATTGTACAGCGTAAGTGTGACCGTAATTTACGAAGTATTCATTATTTTTGAGACAAAAAAATACCCACCCAAATATATTAAAAATGACAGAAATCGATTCAGTAAACGATTCTGAACATACTACTTACCTACATAATAAGCATTAGTTCTGTTACAAATTGTATAATATGCTAAGAAAAGACTTCATGATTACTATTGAAGGCAAGATGTCCTTGAAATTTTATAAGGATGAAGTTGCGTAAAATGAATTTGGTTTATTGTACATGGCCGATGTTTGTAATTTAATTTCACGGCTACTTACCGTCATACAATACCGGTATATGTGCTATGTATAAATGCCGGTGTATACCTATGTCTAATGTCTAGACTACCGACAGACAGGAAATCACTGTGTGTCATTACCATTTATCTTGTTAATATGATACCTCGTCACAGTGTAAAGATTACAGTACTCTACTGTAATCTCTATACTATAAGGATTTTTAGGGTGTCATCATCTGCCTAGCCTTTTCCCAACTATTTTGGGGTCGGCTTCAAGTCGAACCAGATGCAGCTGAATACCAGTATTTTACATGGCGCGACTGCCTATCTGACCTCCACAACCTAGTTACTCGGTAACACGATACCCCTTGGTAAGACTGGTTGTCAGACTTTTGGGCTTCTAACTACCCGTAACGACTGTCAAATATCTACAAATGACAGCCAGGACCAACGGCTTAGCGTGCTTTCCGAGGCATGGACGGGTCTTGGTTTGTAAAGATGTTCACCCATCTACGAACCAACTGCGGCAAGCGTAGCTTAACCCGATCAATCGACCCAAGCCGCTATTATTATTTAGCTACAAGCCCCTCATGGGGTGTTTTACCTAACGCCTTAATGATAAATGTAAAAGTTTATTTCGTTTTCAACTACTTTCCTTAAAATAAATTTTAAATTACAAAACGTATTAACAGTCCCCTTGTACCAAAAGTTTAAAGAAAAGATGGATCTTTTATGACATAGAATTTATCTCTGTCGTTAATCTACCTCTAGCCAAAAGATTCATTTATAAAAGTAAATTAAATTGTCCTACTGTCTCATCTACACTGTGTCCCCATCAATGGACACTCGATATGTATTCTTCGCTTTTGTTTACAATCTTTATCGTGTTCCGGAAATTTTGCTAATGTAAGGACTTTTTACACTGCAATGTTCCATTTTATCTACCTACCTTTAAATATAACATTTGTATTAATTATACCATGTCTCTCATTTGGTATCGTAGGAGTAAGCCTATTCGTTATTAATTTTATACAATTCTTATTCCTACTATTCCAAATAATTTAATCATTAGAGTTCAAATTGAGGCATCGTGTGAGCCTTAACTGAAGAGATAGTCTTACCAACTTAAGAAACCTAGTCAGGAAAGAGTAGGTAAACAAATTAAGAGCACTTTTGCAGATTGCAACCCAGAACATCATAAAAAGCTACCGAAATTTGAACCATAGCAAACACGCCATTAAAAGCGATTAAAACGAAAACGTTCTTCTTATAAAATTATTTCATACCAGCTGACCCGTCAGACGTTCTCCTGTCAAAATTTCTGTTTCGAATTTTCTGCTGTTTCTTTGGGGTTTTCCTAATTTTCTTTTTTCCTAAACCACCCCAGGGTTCAGGCGAACAAAACAAAAAAAAAATCTAATCGGTCGAGCCATTTTCGAGTTTTTGCGAGACTAATGCACGGCAATTGACTTTTATATAAATATAGATTCACATGTTTGTTTATAATATCTGACGTTTACAGTTATAAATATGAAGAGATATTCAGCGCCAGACATATTTATGTAATAGTCGTAGTGTAACTGAAAAACTGAAGTATTTATGAATATTCGTGTAAACAACAAATTTTGTGTATTGAAAAACAATGTATAGTGAATGATTATTATAAGAGTTTTCACTCAACGTTTCATTCAACTGTTTTCCTCTGAAAACAATTGAATATCAAGTCATTCAGTAAGGCCGGCCACATAAAACGGAAACGGAATTCCGTTTCGTAATATCGTTACGGAATTTCGAAGGCAGCAAATCCATACAAAATCAAGGATCTATCACACACACCCGACGTACAGTGTAGTTCTCCGTTCGAAATTTTCTCCTATTCGAAATTCCGAAACGGAATTCCGTGTGTATGTAGCCGGTCTAAAGTTCTAATCTTTGACCGTCTGTATCAGCGTAAGTAAACACTCTTGGACCGGAATTAGGATCGGCCGTGAAAAATAGAAAATATTTGGAAAATCCAAAAGTGCAAGCCTCATAACGCTCATTCAGAAACAGAAAAAAAATTAAACGAATTTTCATGAAGTAAGTTTTGACTGCTTTCTTTTCCATCAATATGGGTAAAATTTCTCACCTCGCAATCTTTACGTACTGTCAAAGACTATTTAGGTTTGCTTTGTTGGTTGCAAAGCAACGGAAGAGGGTCGAAGTTGGAAATAGATATAGAAATTTGATTGATGGAGAAGATTTAAAAAAAATATTTTAGTGTTTTTTTTTTTGTTTCTGCTGCATTCAATAAATTTTTGAAAAGTACAGTATTAATCTTCATTCAATCATCTATACAATGGTATATAAAATAAGTAGGTTATGTGTGCTAGTACTAGCAGGAGTTTAATAATAAAAACGGTTGCAGAAAGGAGGCAAAACAAATTTTTCGATAGCAGAGCACCCTCTAATGCTTCGCATTATGAGTCGTGCAATTAGACCAGTATCCTAATTGCGTAATTTATTTTCGTAAACGATCATGACAAATTTGTTTCATTTTGACAGTTCAACAACATTCATTGCGTTATTTACGTTGTTGAGCAGATTTTTTTTCCAACTTATGAAGCAATGGATTAGCAATCTGTTTCAAATCGAAACAAATTGTGATTGATCGTGCATTACGCAATTAGGGTACAGAACTATACGATTACTCTGTAACAGACACATGAAAAAATCGATGGGAAGTGGAAACCTAATAAAACGCAGCTGAAATTAAATGGCCAGAATAGCACCATTGCTAAGTGCAAATCTTAAATAGATTATAAGATGTTTATGAAAATTACAAAATATCTGATACACGAGAGTTCAAGGGACCGCGATCTCTTTTTCGCTCATATAAGTTTCTCACTAACTCGAGTTTTTAGCTTATAGAGCTACAGGAGAGGCCTTTTTCACTTATAAAGGTTGAGGCTGGTTCGAAAAGGTTGAGAGGGACAAAAACAATGTTAGTACCAGGGCCGTCTTAACCATATTGGGCGCCGGGGTGCGAAAATCAGCCTGCGCCCCCCTAACCAACGAAAAAAAAAAACATTAATAAAATATAATAATAGTTTAATTATAAATTTTAATAATTAGGTATTATAAATTATTTTATGTTTCATTTTATTATTTAATAAAATTAGGTAAGTACATTTTTAAACATCAAATTCAATTTTTCTAGCTTTTAAGTTGGCAAACTTTTTATGAATTCGTCTGTTTTGAAATCTACTTTCGATTCGATATATGGCCAAATTTGTCAATCTATCTTGGGTCATGGTTGATCGTAAGTAGTTTTTTATTCATTTTAATTTCGAAAAATCTTTTTACAAAAAATACAACTGACTTCCAAACTACAAAGTGAAAAATTATTTTAATTTCGGAAGTCGATGTCTTTGGATCAGTATTTTAGTATTTTGCCACCGACTTACCTTGACAACGTTATGTTAATTTCCACAAAAAAAATTTACACACTCCTTGCACAAAATTTGCATTTCACTACACGAAATAACTTTTTTTCAATACAAATAAATACAAAATAAGTAGAAATCTTATGCCAAACGTTACGTACGGTCACTTACTATGGCCATCGGAAATTTAATGGTAATTCTAACACAATACAAATAAAATCACTACTAAAACATTACATTTTTGCTGACACAATTTGTGTTGGTGACTAGATACTACGGCATCAGATCAAAAAGCGGGCATCGCGTGTCAAAGGGCGTGCGCCCACACTTGTAGCCATAAGCTCTCTTTGAATTCGCCGTGTGTTTGTTGGAATATAAATTTAATTTTTGCAGTTATAAGATCTAAATTAGCTTGCATAACACAAGTAGCAAGGCGAGTGTGCCGAAAGCTTCAGAGGCGTTTTTTTGTAAACAATATAGGTGCCTATATTTTTAGTATAATAATTATTAGTTTGATGTTATGAAAGATGTTATTTAAAAAAATTGTGATTACGCATGGTATATGTAGGTATAAGGCGATCGGCTTGCGCCTCCTAAGACCCTGCGCCCGGGTGCCACGCACCCCTTGCACCCCCGGGTAAAGACGGCCCTGGTTAGTACCACGAAATTTAAGAAAGAGTCATAAATAGCAGATGTTAAATTACGCTCGACTGTCGCTTATAGAGGTCCACGAGTGAAAAACGACTTTCTCTTATAGAGGTTTCTGTGTCTCACTTACAGAGGGTTAAAACGACGGGCCCTGGCAATCACACTCATTTATAGAGTTTTCTCGCTTACCAAGTTCTCACTTACCCAGGTTTGACTGTATACCAAAAAACTGAAACTACCTATGAGTCCACAGATAATTTTCCCACAAGGTTCAGCGAACTGGCGCAACTTTAATGCCTAACATAAACCGGCCTCACCGATGATAAACACGTTTACAGCGATCGGGGAAGTATTTTTGTTTGTTGTTACCCAATTGTGTAAATCTTTACACGGTGGGAACGACTTTGCTTAACGGGAGTGTCCTTTGATGTGTCTCATTTGTTTGGGGTTCATTAATTAATGGTTTCTTTGTTGGGTTGGGTTTTAAGGGTGATTTGCGGTTGGTCTAGGAATGTAGTGGGTTCGTCTAGTTCATTTCTTGTTTCTTTTTTTTTTCTTTCCTCCATATTAGTATTATACTATTCGATAACCAAGTATTTGCCAATAGAGAAAAAGCTACTTAGTTCATTGATAACAAATTTAATTGAAAGCCTTTTAGGGATCCATTTTGAAATACCTAGTTCCCAGTACCACTTGCAATAATCGGGAACTGCAGGCTTCAAAAGCCTGCATCATTACTGCAACATCTCAATTACCGCCCAGTAAAATATTTTCCATCCTTTCACACAATGCACCGTTTTACATCATACCATTTGATTATCACGCATTAAACTTTTCAAGACTCTTTTCCAGGCATATAAAGAAGTTATTACCTAATTTACGATCACCCTTACAATATTTAGAAATATAATATTTAAGTATGCACTTGAGATGTTTGATGGCTCATAATAATTTTATTTCGTGATCAATCAGATTATATTTGATAAAGTGTTTATAGGTAGTAAGCGATTTAGAATTCTTATTGATGACTTGTCTCTGGCCCGCAAAATGATGGGCAATCGAATGAATGATGTCTTGCGGTTCACTCGTGTGGTTGTACTGCTCAAACTATTTATTGCTATTAAAAATATTTTGACCAATATGGTTACGAAGTGTAATTTTGATGACCATGTTGTAAAATCGAAGCTAATCTTACTAATTGAAGGACTGACTTAGAGATACTGTTATATTTGGAATACCGAACGTTGCGGCTATAAATCCTCAAGATATCCGCAGGGATCTAGTAAGAATGCAATAAGCATCAGACTCCAAATAGGGATGTGATAGATCTACAAGTAGGTACATACTACCGTACCGTTGTATAGCAAAGATCCTTTCGAACTGTTCCCTTACAGAAGAACACAAAAGTTATACTCTTACAAGTTTTGAGAATGCTGATCATAATTTTTCATTATCAAGGCGAACATTCAAGACAATTTACTGCAATCTAAATCCTTTTTTATAAAGTTGTAAAATCTGGTATATATCGTGAAGTCAGTTTCCCACGAGTAAAACTGTAATGAAAGATATACTCCTGTGAATAACATAACAATGTGTTTCAGTTCCGGATTCGTCCGGGGATTTTATTCGGGACTTGGAAGCTAATGAGTAATATATGCCAGTTTGGCCTCAATAGTTCCGAAGACTTGTAACATATCTCAATAGCAGTGTCAGATCTTATGTGATAGGCATCGAGCCAAATTAGATAATAATCGTAATATTCAATTCTGAGCACAGGTTGTCTGTGTTGATCGCCAAATCTGGCAACCTCGAAGGACATACGCATTTTGGCATATATGCCTATGCAACCATGTGTCTTCTATTCGTGGAAGTCAAAAGTATCTTACGTTAATTGTTGAGAATTACCAGTTCCTAAAACATCTCCTGAGGGGAAATCCCCGTATTTTTATGAACGTGTGAACGTTCTAATCTGTCTCAATTTGTCAAAAATACTTCTAATTTACCCATATTTTAGACAAAACGAGATGAGATTGTAAATTTGAACTTTTTAATTACGGGAATTGGCCTTAAGATAAGTTTAAATTTACAATTTAATCAAATAAATTATCTTTTCTGGCAGATTATGTACGGAATTAGGCATATTAGCTCATAAACCTCTCTCTAATCTCTTGACGAATCAATCAAAAAGAAAAACTATATTCTTAAATTTCCTACAACCTACCGCGGTCTAGTTAATATAATACACAATTCTATTCTAGGGATATCCCTATATCCATCGCTCAACCACTTCACCAGTTGCATGATTCATTTCTCAAGTACGTTGGTGTCGGCTACTCATCTGTTATTAGCAGTTTAGAGAAGCGCGTTATCGACAAATGATATTCGATAATATTGTTATGTAGTGCGATCTCGAGTGCTGTGTTGAAAACTGGTATCGATATTTAAGTAGTGTTGTGGCTGTGGATTGGATTTGAGAGTGATAATTTGTTAATATTTAGTTTTGTTAGTGAATTGATTTGTATCTGAACTGATTTTAAGGGTTAGTTTCAAGACTTTTTGAGTTTATTTGAGTTAATGTAGTGCAGACCTTGGTGTCGGATCACTTCTAAAAACAAAAGCAGAACAGCGGTAGAACGAAACAATTAGTTTGAAAGAGCTTTGATTCTGCTATATTTTTATCACTATAAATCTATAGACATGTCTATGATGGACAGTTTTTTGCTTCGTTTTAGAAATAACAACATTTATTCATTATTGGCAATGGCGCCTATGACTAAGCTTTAATTAATGTTTTAAGTATTAATAATTCCTCTATTTGTTTTTCATTTTCGGACATTTACCCCTTTCAAATATGCGCCAAAATTCCAGACTCGACGGAAAACGTACCGTTTAATCAACAAATCAAAACAATTAACATTCTTCTGTCCTTACCACCAAGTGCTTACAAACATTCACAAACTTCGTGATTGTAAAAAAAGAAACTATTAATTAGCATGAACCATTAGTAGTTTTTATAAACAAAGCGTTGCCAGCCATTAATATTAGTTATCAAACAGTCTGACACTGTTTGTGTTGCTAGCTGCAAAAAGTCGACAAAAAAATTATAAACATCATGTGATTTGGTATTTGCCGTGTAGTTGTTGGCTGAGAACAGATTTCCCATAAGATTGCCATTTATTAAACCTCTAAACATCCCTTATGCTACCCACGTCTACCTATCCATTTACGATTCCAAATGAAATGACTTACAGTAATGTTTTTTCTTATCACCAAATATGTATTCCAAAAGCAATGTATGCTTACTAAAATTATGAATGATTTATTAATTTCATTTAGCGTAAACGCACAGCCTTATTAAAATAAAAATCACTGCATTCAAGTTCAACAATTCACAACTAGTGGTTAGTCAATTAAAATCATAATCATCAGCGTAGCGCCACCACGGGGCGGCGCAGGAGCAGTAATTAGTGCCGACCGACTGGCTCGCCAGTCAACGGCTAGTCACGGTCGCTTCCGTCGAAAAAACACGTCACAACAATGTTATATCATCGAGTCGATGTTGTTCGGATTTTGACGAGGTTTGAACGTGTAGGTGGGCTAGACGGACTAATTGCCAGGTGACGGATTAGTCCTTCTGATCTTCTTCTATTGTTCGGAGTCGTCATCCTGATACTACAAGCGATAAGGTTTCCTCTTAAATAAAGACACGCGATGGCTAGAGTTTGGAAAAGTCAACGATTTAAAAGTGGTTGATATAAAATTTAAACCATTTTAATTAGTTAGGGAAGCAAAAATATTTTTGATGTTTGGGATATTTTTGTGCTTGTTGTAGTATGATCATCTTTGTACCATGTTATCGGTTTCCTGTCTAAGCATAGCTGTGCACCTCAAACGAGAAGCATTGGCGGTTGTTAGTTGTTCTTAGATCACGGCTAAAATAACTGTAGCAAAATACATAGTATTACGATTGATAACTAAATACAATGTATTTTATAGCTGTAATTTGATTCCCATAATTTTATTTATAAGTGGCGATTAATTGAGATCATAAACAGCTTAAGAGTATAACTGAACAATATTATCATATAAATCTTGCTCTCAATTAAATGACGTAAGAATTTTATTCTTGTATGTAAATAAAGACCTTAGTGGTAATTTACATAAAGCTTCCACAAATCGCCTTGTCCGTATCGATAAGTTTTTCTTAGTCAGAAATTAATAGACCTAAATTATTCACAGAAGTACATTTTTCTCTCGTTAAAATAGATACGAAATACAAATGTTCCTATTGTTTCTGTACAAGTATCTGCTTATTTTTTTTTCCTAGGAACATAATTAGCGTCGTCGTCGGTGTGAACGAAATCGATAGTCGATGCAGCGGAGCGTGGCAACACTTTTTTGCTATTAGTGCCTGTGCAAGTGTGCAAGTTAGGGGCGAATGCGATTGTTTGAAGAGATGTAAATATTAAACGAAGCAAAAGGAGTATCTAAGGGTCGTAGCAGGTGGCGTTCTGTAGTTTCTGCCTACCCCCAACGGGAAGGTGTGGGTATGTAAATATTCTTTAGGTAGAAACATGCACGTAAGTAACGCAGTAAACAATCAAATAAACATGACATCAAGACACGACAACTGACACTTTAGTAGGAAAAGACGTATTTTATGATCTTAAGTGCAATTGCGTCAGAGCACCTGGTCTTCGTTCTAATCATTGTAACTATGCTCGAAGGCATCTCTACCTTAACCGTCAGTACATGATAGCAAATTCGTGGCTTTTCAAAATGTACCCCAACTTCCGCCAATTAGCCACAAAACTATAGCATAGTTAGCAGTTTTTGTTTCAACAAAATCAACTTAGACATTTCGATGAAAAAACTCTAGTTTCCGTGAAAATCTGTATTAAAATACCTAGATAAAGAAATCATGTTTTTTGCTCTTTACTTTTTCACAGGTTATTAAGTCTGGATGAGAATAACATAGAATTTTAGATAAGAAATTCGAATAATTCTAATTAGGTACCATTGTTGGTATGCATGGAAAATATGCAATTGTTCACCAAAATATGCACTTATATTCCATTGCGATGATGCATTTACAATTTAGCGCCTTGATAATTTGAATTTGCAAATAAGTAGACATAAGTTGCATGATCAAATTATTATTGTTTGTCAAAGGTAAAATAAAGTAGAAGAGACAAAAGACTGTGAGTGCACTCACCATTATCATAGCCGACTAAAAGATTGTCAGACAGTTCAGAAGAAAGAGAGAGCTAACTTTAACTAAACCAATAAGGAAGATATCAGGTGGTTAAAGAAAGACAGAGAGAATGGTGGTAAACATTCCCCTGGAAAGTGACCTCAATATAATTGAAAAAGACTAGACTAACGATGATGAGACAAGTATGTAAAGAATTTATCGACATACAAAGCACGTGGTTTTCATGAGGTTAGGAATGTTCAGTTACGCGCCTTACGCACATCGCCCCGGCTCTTTGATCCGTCGGCAGCACATAACTCAGAGAGGTGGGCGGGCGTTAGCATGCGCTTCCAAAATGTTCTAGCATATCTATCTATACGTATTATCTGAGATACGTTGCTACTTTGTTATCACAATCTATCTATGAAATTAAACAGTCTTTTGATAATCAAGAAAGACTTTATGTGATCTTTAATTGTGCAACCTAGACCCTATGTAACAGCATTTAAGGGATTTTAAAAAGGGGTTTCTGAACCTCTTGGTCCCCAAATACCTAGTAAAATGATAGAGAATCGAAACCATCTCTAATACAGAAAAAGCTTGTAAACTTTTTTAAATCCAATATTTTATCTCTTCATGTTCAATAATGATATTTGTAGTTTTTTTGTGTAGTACTTACTACACTAAAAAATCTCTGTCTAATGTTATTGTTTCAAAAATTTCTTCTGAAGGTCAGTATTAAGTGGCAGTACAATTTATTTAACAAAGAGCATCATCTCCTGTTTACCTTCTAGGATAAACAAAAAAGAAACAGTATAGCACATATCTCTCTACCTGGCAGTTTGAATTGACTTTTGACTGCTTCAGACTAGATGAGCTTTGACGTTAATGTGATCGGGCTGATGGGTACGTGTGATTGATTTTGTAGGAAAGCTTTTCAGTTGAGTAGAACACTGATGATTCAGAAGATCTGAAGTCTTAAGTAAAATTTAAAATTATTGCAATACAAAATTGTAAAGACGACATTCAATAAGCTCAACGTAAGGAAGATCAATCATCTCCATTTCAATGTTCATGCATAGGGATTGTATCCAATGTAGTTGCACCGACATCACGTAGAAGACATCTGTACAAACAGACGAACATCTGCTGTACTTATTGTAACGATCGATCGCCGTGACGTAACATTAGCACTAAAAGATCACGTGGTACGTATCGACAGGTGTTTCAATTATATACATCCGAATTACATTATCAAAGGTTTCATTCAGCTGACATGAACAAAATTGCTATAAGTACTACTTTTGTTTCATCAAAATCATTAGTTTGAAGCTGAAACATACATTTACATATGTAATTGGAAAGAAAACGTAAGATTTGCTGTGTACCCTAAGGACCAACTTTAAGAAGGTAGTGATGAAATTGGAGGAATAATTTTATTTAGGATGACGAGAAGTCGATGTACTTCTATTCTTAAATGAACAGCATACATTTCTACGTAAGAGATATTTCCAGGAAAATCTTAGCCTAGAGATCTTGTGAGCACCTGAGTAGGTGTCAGACTAAATAAAATTACGCCGGTACGCATGTTTCTGTATAAAAAACAATATTAGGCCTTTGATTGGGTGCTCTGAAACTATAAAACTCGAAGTAGATATCTCCGGTGTATGTTTAGATTTGCATTCTTTGATCATCACTAAAGAGTGAATCAATCTTGAACGAGGAAGGTATACTGGTGACTAGGCCACTCCTAACAAGGTTTATCTAGGCAAAAATCGAACCATGTTGCATCGTCAACTCTTAATAAACTTCTCCCAAGTTGTATGCACCATCACTTTAATTTAGGAAATCAATTTGTCTTGTTTGTTAGTAGAATTTGCAACCATTAATTTCGTTTCCTCTTTATCAACGTTGTTTAGCCAACCAGGATGTTAAAGATTGAGCCGAAGTGCGAACCCTGGAAACTACTCACATACGCCTGACTGTAGAGCAAGAATCAATGCTGTTTCTTCATCCGTATTACCACATGGGCTACTACCAACTCCGTTGTGTTAAGCGCTATAGCGAACGTCTAAACCAACATTCTTAGCTAAAAATACACGAACGCATCTAAAGCTACTACTGACTGGATCTAATAATAAGTCTAACAAGTCATTCGCGAGGCTGAGTAACTCATCTATTGTTGAATTTGCACTTGCCAATGTTTTAGTTTTTCATTTGCTTTGGCAGCGGCGTGACTAATGTCATTGATCAGAGTAGGTACTTTCTGGTGGTGGCTACTTCTAGCTTTCTAGGCGAGAGGTGCAATTTAAAGAAATGATAACAAAGTTGTTTACTCAAGCCCGCACCACATGAACCAGTCTCTTGGTAACTCCAACGGTTTCGTTAATAGCTTTAATCAGTATCCACCCTGTATTCAACATAAATGATTCCAGATAGAACTGAAATGATTCGTATATTTTCTGCACTGAAATAAATCTAGCTTGTGAATATGATAATCATTGTCTACACTTCAAAGTTCACCTATGAATTACTATATACATTTTATAAACAAACTAGCGGACCTGACAGACGTTGTCCTGACCGAATACCGCCATCTATCGGGTGCGATTGTGAATCTAATCCATTCCCAGATCCCCTTGAACACACACAAAAATTTCATCAAAATCGGTCCAGTCGTTTGAGAGAAGTTCAGTGACATACACACTCACAGAAGAATTATATATATAAAGATTAGATAGAAGAAAGTAACATGTCATGCAGTATAAGGAAAATATCTGGATATATAAGCTTTTAGAATATTATTGAGTGTAAAATAAATATGTTGTTCTAGTATCTTAGAATTTGTATTGGTACAGTGTAAAGTTATTATTCCGTTACGCAATACATTTACTTATGCCACATGCAGGAAAATTACGTGGCATTACGCTTTATTATCGGGGTGGACTTGTCATTATGCATTTCCAAGTTATAGTGCATTAAATCTTCATTTTTAATGGTAAATGGTCCTGGCACCTTTCCAGTACTAAATAAAAAATTGTCTGGACTAACTTTCAGTTGGAAACATGTGCAATAAGATTCGATGTCATTTTTTTGCACAGTCTGCATTATCTGTCTTCGGTTTTGTTCGGGGAATTTTCCGATTTTCTGAGAAATTTACTACGAGTGTACGAATTTCTGCTACACATTTTCTTTTAGTGTTTATTTATTTGTTGCATAATTTTATAATAACATTATTTTATTGCACAAACCATAACTTCTCTTGATTTGGGATATTAGATGTTTTATCATTTTCTGTTAAATCTGATAATCCTTAAAACAAGATAATATCCAAATTGTTTATCAATATTGCTGCGAGAACGTTGACCAGATATTTTCAGTGGAAGTAATTACAAATCTGTTTCTTTTTTTTGAAATTTTTATAATTGGGTCGCTTTCCTGCTGAACATAAATCAATACACACTTACTAGAAAGTTTTCTGAAGTAGAGTGCCGCAGGTTTCATTTCTCTGCTATCATAGTAACAATGGTATTGAAGCCACTTTTTGTATGACATACAAAATTGCTTTTGCCATATTTCCAAAGTACCTTTTTTCATACTTTCTGTTACAAAAAACCTATTCTTAAAACTCTGCGCAGTGTCTTCTTCATCTACAACTTGAATATTACTCATAAGTGAGTGATCTTGGATATTGAGCCTTTAACCTTTTGCATCGTAACCTTCACCCACTTCACGAGGCGTGTAATACATCACACATCAAAATTACCCCGCATTATCTTGTTAACGTGATTTTAGATCATTTATCTCTTTGATTTGAATATGATCGTTATCAGGGAAAATTGTAAATTGTTCTGTTGTCCCTGTTTGTATTAGCTATGTCTGTGTCATAGCTGTTATTTTTTATTGTGATGTTTGCAGCAGTTTTTGAGTAACTTATGTTTTTATTTTGGTTTTATGTTCAATTTTCCTTTTTCAACTGTAAAGCCTTTGATTTCTAATGTCCTGATTTTACACAATTTTCAACACTGTGTTTAATATCAACATTTGGATCTTTAAAGTAGGTATCAATTTCGTCAATTACTACTATTGTTTTTCTAATATCTACTGAATTCGAGTTGACGGAGATCGATTAGTTTCCATCCGACACCTGTCTGCAGGCTGTCACTTCTTTAAATATTACATCATCCATGTAAATATCCCGCAAACGTCTTTATAATAAACATAAATAGACAATCAGCCGAATGATTTATTTCCTTTGTTTCACGGCTCTATGAAAAATAATGACCTTATAAACGTCTTGTACTATAAGAAGATAATATGGTGTGCGTAATAGTATGTTGTCTATACACAGTAAATGGACATAATATGCGGCTAGATTGTTGATTGTTGCAATTTGTTCTATCACATTTTTCTTAGACTTTTGTTTTGGTTCCCACGACATGTGGGTAGTTTTTAATTCTAGAAAAATATGCCTATTATTCAATATAATTTAATTGTTTATTCAGTTTTTCTTAACCTTAAACATATATTTTTAGACGGAACAACAATGCCACAAACCGCAGTTTTTGGTGCGGAGCTGATAAGGCACCAATAAGCATTAATTAAAACTAATTCTTTCCCGAACCTTCATCGCTTGCTTCCAGATTAAGTACAACAAACCTAAATTCATAAAAATAGAGTTTGATTGTAGAATAAACAATAACCTAGGTACATACATTATACTTACCTATTTATTTTTAGTTTTAATGTTTATGCGTTCATTGGTTTTCCGTTTCAGCTTAAGTAGTTGTTAGAATGCATTTTTTCGCTGGCTTTTAACGATTGTCAATCACCGGATCTTATAATACAAAAGAATGAGAAAAAAAGCGACAGTGATTGGTATTGACAGAAGAGATCAAAGTCTTGTAGAATAAATGTTTGACAGTTTTGTGCCTAGTTTGATAGCATTAGAGATAAGTGCAGTTATAGCTTTCGAGTTTCAGTGCAATGACTTTCAATGTTTCAGCGTTTATGTGTAGAGCAATTTAGCTTTCCTTTTCTGGTTGTTCAGTTGCCCCAAAATAAGCTCAGTATGGTTTCTCTCTCTTTTAACCTCTTTAAACCTCTGCATATCAACCACTAGAAGAGAGGTCGGAATATTACAAAGAGTTAACAGTTGATACCCAGCCCTCAAATCCACCCACAATGCCCCATGGCATTATTACGTAAAACCAGTTCACCTAAATATAATATAGTCTAGACAAGTAAACTCCATTTTATACGAGTATCTACGGAGTTCTATAAAAATGGGTCTGATCTAATGTAAACAGTCGGGTCAACGTATTGTGGCGTGTTGAATTCCGCGAATACTAAATCTTATGCTCGATATGTTTCTATTTAGCCACGATCAAGGTAACGAATCATTCTGATATTGTTCTGTCATGTTACGTCAAACAGGATACGAGGATCAATGGCTATGTATAAAGTTTACGCGTTTTTCTTTACGAGAAGCTCTGCACGAAGCGTGCAGTACTCCACATGCAAAGACTGCTTTGAAGATTACAATATACATACATATATTCCATTTTTATATTCTTTATTAATTTCTATGTTCCTTGTTCAATAATCTAAAGAAGTAACGTTAAAACAGTGCCAGGATTGAATAAAAAATTTGCGGATTTAGGCAGAACTTTTAACAGTGCAAGCTTTGATAAGCCACATGTTTGATCAAGGTTAAACATAAAACAGCCTAGCAAAACATGAAAATACAGAGTTTTCTTAAATTAAATCAAAAGCTTACTCTCGGATTTGGATATAAACTTTTATAAAGTTCTTTAAAACGAGATATGTCTAGAAACTTGGTGTTAAAACTTCATTTTGTAATTTTCACGTAGTGTCGTATTGGAAATGCGTAAATTAACCTTATTGCACCTCCAACAAAAAATTTCTTTGTATCAAAGTTTTCGCAAATTTAAATGACATAATTGTGTTTTCATTCAATCAAATTAACGTTAGTTTTAGTTGTTAATGACTTTTGTAAGCTTATCTTACTTCTCTTTGCTTTTATATGTTCTAAGTTATGAACTTATGAGTGTTATTTATAAATATAATGTAAACTGTAATCATATATCAAAACATTTTAATGGCCATGACGGAAAATAGCGTAAGTGCTTTAGAATAGCAGGTTAGTGTCAATTGTCACCCTTCTGAATTTATTACTATTAATAAAATATTATTTAATAACACGGAGATACATTAAAGTAATGTAAGTATATAAAACGCCAGGAGATTTTAGTATGGGAAATAAAGATTTTCTTTATCTAGAAAGTCTTTTTGGATGACATGCTTTGAACCTATAGGTAATTGGGCAATACCTGTTCTTCAATTAAAGTTTTATAATAATACTTATTATGACAGTTGTTCAGCTTTACTACCGTCAGAATATTAGCAGCTTGGCCATTCTTTAAAGATATCCATTCAATATGAAACCACTCTCCATAAGAAGACTAACAAACCCAATTTTTCATCAAACACTTCACCTTTTATCTGCGCCGAATCTTCAGTTCATTCATTGTTTACTTCACTAGTCAGAATATTGGCGCCAACGAGCCAAGTTTCCCAGAACATCATGAACCGTATCAATTATTATAAGTTTAGTTCAGAAAGTAAACACGTGAACACCGCTTTGTTTTGGTCCGTCACTCTGCACTGAAAATTTATGGGATATCTATGTGTGTATACGGAATGATTTTGAATACCGCAATCCGCTGGTTTGGTGGATACAGATTCGGTTATTTAAATTAGGCTAATGGCAGCATTGGTAAATCTGTTGTTCAGCAAATTATAAACCAAACTGTGGGAAGGATTTAGTCAGAAAACAATAGCTTAAAACAAAGCATAGAAGTTAGTAAATAAATAAAAACAACTAATCTACAAACTAACTAATAAATAGTTATCAACGTAATGGAGAGTAACGTAAAACTTTGGAAATATTTAGATACGATAATATCTTAATTCATTCAATTACAATTGATATGGACACTGATCTATTTCATTTCATCATACATATTCCGAAAGACGTCCACTGCTGGACATAGGCCTCCCCCAAGCACCGCCATTTCGACCGATTCTATGCTTTCCGCACCCAGTGGATTCCAGCAGCCTTCACAAGGTCATCGGTCCAGCAGTGGATGTCTTTCGGCTGAAATGTGATGATGATACATATTCCACATTATTTGATTTAAAATTGATCTTAGTACAGCCAAAATTAAGTTTCTCTTAAAAACAGCTGGAAAGATAAATGAAGAATGCATTCGCGTGGCCATTCAATAACGTTAGGTAGGTATGAAGAATTCCCTTCAACTGTTTACGTGAGCCCAGACAGAGCAGGGCCGGCTGTTTAGTCTAGTGTTTTGTGAAGTCTAGATGTCAGGCAGTGGGGAAATAATTCGAGAAATTTCTGTAATATTTGCCATCACATCAGCTTGTTCACATTGTAAATAGCAGAATTTTGGAGCCAGATCGACGTCATTGGTTTTAGGTTGCAAATTAAGTTTGTGTTCTATTGGTTAAAAGGTGTGAACGAATTAACTTTGCTAGTCAATTCGCTTTTATTACATAATAGTGCGTTTCTATAAGGGGTTATGAGATAAAGAGATGATTCCGATTCATTTATCTATTAACGGTCTACGAGCAAGATCTGTAGAAATCAGTAAGCGTATACTGAGGCACCCTACTAGATTCACGAAGACCTATTTCCCCAGTTTCCTAAACACGAGTTTCTAAGAAATACATATATTCACTTACATAAATATACGAGTAAATGACTCATATGCTATGATACACGGGGAATAGATGCCAGAATATATAGCGCCACCCACGGTACCAAGAAGTGTTTTGTATTAATTTATCGATTTCTCATCTGCAACGACCCTTGCAAACTGTCCCAGAGTGAATTTAAGTATGTTTTGCTAATTGTGAATTGTCACTTTGTTGTTATCGTAATTTGGCCCAGAATCTTATAATAGGGCAGATTTTATAAAAATATTTTGTTCGTTCCATGCTAAATGGAACCATCATAAAAATACTGCCGCAATATAGTGTAGTGTGTGAACGTGGTGCTGCAGAAATATAGTCTTTTAGGTTGCTATGAACAACAACAAAAGCAGTAGCACTGTTGCATATAGCAGTCTTATAAATAAAAGCCGCGAGCCAAAGAATTTGAAAATACAAATAAATCAATCAATGAGGAAAAATATCTTAGAACTGCCACTGTGCACTGCTTAATACATAATATGGCCTTAGTACAACTATAAGATGTAACATCCTTTGTAGATAGTGAATTCACTATCTCTGCCTCATGAGGTCCATACTACCATAATATCACTAATTAGAAATTACGTTCTCTGTTACCAAAACAGTTTGAGGATATTAATAAACAATATCTCTGTTTTGGTTTCCGAATCAGGGAATGCAAACTATGCGAGTACTATCTGCTTATTGTACCATGTCTCTGTGGAAATGGGTTACATTCGATGAACTGCGCAAATAGATCGCATATAATATCGTTATACGAATTATTGAGTGTTGAAACTTCGTTGATCCCTAGGCAGATCGAAACCGACAGATAAGGAAAACAAAACGTAAGTATCTTAGACCAAGTTCCCACTATGATGGGCCGTCTGTTTTGCTACTAACACTCGTTTGTTTTGACCGCCTGGCGAGTGAGATGGCACGTCTAGTCATTGTGAAAATTGGCTAATTACTGACAGATGGAACAATAGATATAATATATATATTATATCTATTGAACGATTCACGTATCTTTATCGTCTAATGATTAGGGTTGCAACTCTGATTGTCATCCAATTTATGAGTCTTCTTTACCATACTGCTAGACTTTCCTTAGACCCTGATTATATTGCAACGCAGTCAATCCAAGTAAAAGAACTGCTCGACCAACACTTACGATAATAATTTTGTAGTTTACACATTTGCTTACGAACCTATCCCAATAAAAATGATAAGCTGTCAATCACTGTTAAATAAATAAACCGTCAATTTGCCGGTAAGATCAGTCAGCAATGACAAATAAACGGTACTTATTTATATAAAAGATTAATGTGTTAATGTCAGGTTGTAACTCTATAAACGTTAGATTGATTAGGACGGGTGGTTGTGACCCAAGTTATAAGAGAAAGTGAGTTCTGCTAAACATCAGTAAAAATATTGTAATACCACCGGTTGTCCAGTCCCTTGCTTGCTCATCTTCATTGGAAACAATATAAAAATGACGATGTCCTTGTCCCCAAATTCTTACTTTCATTTATAATATGAAAAGTCAGAATATGCCCATTTTATGTATTTTTTTTAAATCAGAACCAGAAGCCGTGCCCGTACCCAGAAGTGGGAGTTGGGACCTATGTTTCTAGACCCACTCCTGAGTAATAAAAAACTCTTTATTCTATAAATTTCTACCAACCCAGTATATTTAACAATGCTCATGATAAACTGTGGTGTCTTTGAATTCACTGAGTATTTGCAGGAAACCAGTAACGACTTCGATTGTCTTACATGCTATTATGTAAAGTTAATGGCTCACATACATGTGTATATTTGTTTCGAATCCGGATGTTTGTGCATGTGTCTTGCATTTTAATTCCTGTCACTTCTAACCTTCTCGTTTTCTAATGTTGTTCTGTATGATTAATATGCAACAAGAATGCCTACACTTGCCTATTTTAACACACTAGGCATAGGTAGTTTATTTTTACAAGCTTTTATTGTCTTTATAAATCTTCAGCCATATTGGTTTCTTCATCACCTGCCGATCTATTCAGTAAAATCTCACCGTGAAAACGTACGTGAAGTGAGCTGTCAATCTCTAGCATCACATGGAATGTCAGATCGGCTGATGCTAGGGCTTGACATTATTTGACAGCTCACTTCACCTTAGTTTTCACGGTGAAACTTTTACAGAATAGATCGACTGATCATATTATATTTTTAAGAGATGTGCTCATTAAAGAGCTGCTGTTGTACCTATATCGCTTAATCCATAGTTGCTGTTTTGGATACCAGAAAAGATTTTTATAAGATTAGTAAACAAAATGTAAAAGATTGTTTTTAGATGTGTCATAAAAGGAAAAAAAGATTTTTATTTAAAAACCGCCACCCCTTTCATCTTGCACCACTGCTAAGCACGACCGAGGTCGACCATACATATTAGGCGCTGGTCAGACTATGTGACGCGCGTTAGCAATGAGCTACTAGATACTACTTGCCTTACTACTAGGTACTAGTAAACCTACTAGCTACGGTGTACACTACTTCCAATACTATTTGATTTAGCTATTCGAAGGGAAGGAATGATGTAAAGAGTCTAGTTGGACTAGTGATATCATAACTTGGTCAAGAAGGCAATATAGACATAATAGTGATACATATATCAATTTGCCTAGCCTTTTCGTAAGTATGTTGGGGTCGGCTTCCAGTCTAGCCGGATGCAGCTGAAACCAGTATTTTACATGGAGCGAATAGTGATGTCTATGGGATAATATATAAACATAGCTGGCGAAATGTGGGAGTTACTACAAGTGCACCTCTGCCTAACCCTTCGGGGAGTACAGGCGTGATGTTGTGTTATTTAGTTATTTAATGTCGATTTTCACTACCCCTAATTGACTTAATAATTTTGACAGTTTAACAGCACACACATACATTTGCCATCGACTCGAAAAGAAGAAGAAGAACAAATCTTAGAAGGCCAAAAAGGTCAAGTAGTGTGACGCAACTCAAGAGAGGTGTATATCCAGCAGTGGACTTAGTTGACACTTCAATAACTGATGCGATTGCATTTTTAAAATTGATCGTGATTTAGTTTTACGAGAACGCAGGGTTGGCGAAAACGTAAATATAAACTTGTCATGGAGATTGTGGAATTCGCCATTTAGGTGACATCATATTTAATTGGAGTTCAATTTAAACGCTGTCTGTTACAAGTTACTATTAATATTACGAACTATTCAAGTTATGTGTTTAAAGGTCCGTCTGATATCAAATAGCCTAGTTGCATGAGATGGATAGATAACAGGACAGTTTTAATGGAGTAATTAAATATGTATCATATTTAAGTGCGTAATCAGAAACCGGTCAGTTACGATTACGATTAAGACGAATGGCTGGGGCGAATTTTATATGGTGCAGGGACAAATGTCGAAGAATTTGATATTAAATACTGCTAGCCAGACATGCTTCGATGGATTGAAGGCTAATCTCAACGAATACAGGAAAGCTGAAAGAATATAGGTAGGTAAAGTTAATAAAATAGCGATAGATTCTTTTACTCCACCTTTGACTTGATGGTTGATGTTAAGTAGATTTATAATTATAATGTTAGTAATCAAAACATACAAACTAGCATTAAGTACTCAAATCAATAAAACAATACTGATGTAAAGATGGTCACCGCGACGGTCGTTAATATTGATTGATCAGTTGCAATAGAAGTTAATGGTAATAAATTACATAGGTACTAATAAACCTACTTTTGATAGTCGCGTTTTATTGGAAAGAGTATTATTAATTTGCCTATCGTTTACATGCAGGTTCATCTAAACTATTTTTCCCAAATAAAATATTGTTCTTTCTAAATCTAAATAGGTATATAAAAGCGAAAGGTCACTCACTCACTCACTCATTCATCACAAAATATCGAAAACCGCTTGACGTATAAAGATGAAATTTGGCAGAAAGGTAGTTTATAGTTGGTAGACGTCCGCTAAGAAAGGGTTTCTGGAAATTCGACCTATAAAGGGGTAGAAAGGGGTAGAAAGGGGGATTTTGTTTGTATGAAAAATCTTTTCCTTGAGTTAATAAACATGAAACTTGGCACGAATACTTTTCTATGTACATTATAAAGTTTGCCATTTTTTGATT
The DNA here is from genome assembly GCA_963680765.1 of Agrochola lychnidis. Taxonomy (NCBI): domain Eukaryota; kingdom Metazoa; phylum Arthropoda; class Insecta; order Lepidoptera; family Noctuidae; genus Agrochola; species Agrochola lychnidis. Next base: position 2,146,073 of record OY796852.1, on the reverse strand, counting down.
TTCTAAACTACAACCCTAAAGGAGAATTGGGGGGTGTCAAAGTTTCTATGGCATAATTTTAACGCGTGGTCTGATTAACTCGAAACTCAATTTTTATACTTAAAACTGAAAATAAATAAAAACGTATATCAGGGATTTTTGAAAATCTACCCCTAACGGGGTGAAAAGGGGTATTAATTTTTACAGGGAAGGATTTTACTGTGTTTTGGTTAACTTGAAAATTGGTATAAATAAATAATCGATAAGTCAAACAATGGAAACGTCACAATAACTTTTCAAAAATTATTATTACGCTATTTGTTATGGGGGATGAGAAATATTACAATAAGTTCGTATTCTTCTATAGTTTACCGCAAATTGTAATAAGGCTAGCCAAAAGGTTAGAATATTGCAGATAGTGACTATTTTAAAAGATTATCATCACGCTATGGGTGTAAACATAAATTATTATAAATAAATCATAGGGTGGATTTTGAGATGGGGCAATAAGGGCAGGTATCTTAACCGTTGTCGCTACAAGAAAACAGTCTTAGGAGACTGTCCTTAACTTTTTGAAACATGGTGATCTGCATTCACAGATTTTGAAAAAAAATGTACAGTCAGTAAAAAAGCCAGTTTTCACAAAAACACAAACAAACATTTTTTTTATTGCGTTAATTTGGAAGTTTGATTTTCTTTACAGCTCCAAGGGACCGTAGATCTAAGTTTTTTATATCTATTTCAACTTGATGCCTCCACGTGTTTCTGAGAAAAAAGGTCTTGACAGACAACGAAATCATTCTTTAACGGTATCAATTTTTCATTTTGAGTACGGAACCCTAAAATAGATTTATTAATCTGCTTTTTCATGTCGTAACGGCTGAACGTATTTAGATGAAAGACATACGGATAGGCCATGACCTGGGTTAGGACATAGGATACTCTGAATTCCGGTAGCATGTTCCTGTGGGATATTTTTCGACATCCACGCGGACGAAGCCGCGGGCAAAAGCTAGTACTAAAATAAAATGATTACCTAATGATATTTTAGTAAAATATTGTTCTTTTTCGTATTATTTGACATTAAGGTATTCAGTAATTGAGAACAATATTATCACTTTTTTATAGGTTTTCCATGCCTATTTGACATGCTTGCGTGTGACCATTATCTCACCTGATGGAAAGTGATGAAGCGGACGACGACGACGGTGCGTGCTTTATTTAACTTTTAATAAGATAAGTATCTCAACAGGTGTCACGTCTATTTTCGCCGTCGGTAACCCCCCAATTACAAAGAGATTGCACTTTCGTCGACATTTTATTATTTCGGTCGACATTTTCACCCGTTCGGCGCGCCCTGCAATTAATTCTAAATGTCATATGAATCGCCCACTTTAATTTTAATTTAAGTTATTTACTGACAGCGGTTATCGTGGGAATTTGTGTTGCAATGGACGCGCATTTTAGTGACAACCAGCAGAATTTAATTCCAGGAATATTTTTTTTATAATTTCAGGTGAATATGAACGAGTACTCTGTTTAAGTCTTCATTAAAATTTTAATCAACGTAAATGGTAGTTTTCTTCTTTTCGTGCTGTTAGTGACTAACCCGGTGTCAGAATTTTAAAACCGCCCATGGGCCTCTGACTTGGCTTCTCATGCCGTCGAAAAATATCTCAGACATGCCAGTTTCCTCACGATGTTTTCCTTCACCGTTTTTTAAACAAGTGAAAATTAGTCTATAGTTAATAAGTTGGATTTCAAGGTCAAGGTCAAGTTATTTGAATTTCGCTAAAAAGTAAAGGACTATGTCGAGTAGCAGAACTTAAAACTCACTCAAAGCATTTATTTTAACTAAACTATTTACAGGTCTTTTTGAACACGTGCACCTATTTTTGAATCGTCATGGAGTCAGTCAGTCAGAAACATGAAGCCATTTGCTATACTACAATACCACCAACCTAATGCCTTCAAAATCATTTTAAGACAGGGAGGAAGGTATAGAAAATAATGGCATAATATTCACGCTGGTTAAGAACTTAGGGATAAGGTCAGTAGAATGATGACTCCCGCTACCGCTCTGTCCTTGCACCACACGAACTCGCCCTCGACATTTGCACGTGGTAAATTTTACCGAAACGAGCTGCAACCCGGTCAGCGGTTACGTAATATGTCGAGCATAAGATCGTTCCACTTCATTATGGAGGGAAAAGTGCACCCGATTTATTGTAGACGGTTCATTTGGAAAATGCTTTATTGGTTGATGGTTATCAGAAGATTTGGCGGGTGATTTATGACGAACTTTACAAGTGCTAAATGGCTTTGGAGATGGTTGTCTTGATGAAGGGGTAGTGATGCCTTATTACATCGTTTACAACATAATGCAGTGACCCCGAATACAAAAAAAATCTTTGCAGACCAAAAACGTCTAAGGATTTTTGGTCCTATTAATGAATTTCTGTACCAAAAGACCAAAATCGTGCGCAAGTTGATTTGTAGTTTTATTTGGTTTTCGAGTGGTCTGACTAGCAACAGAGTAATGGTGAGTTCGATTCCTAGCTATTAACGTTAAACCTCCCATTTTAAACATTCTAATATGCGAAATTTAAAATTAACCTAAATACCAATACCAGTCAACATTATCTTTCTTCTCGCTTTTTGCTCTCCCTACCCCAATCTTAAAACAGCGCGCCGATGCATCGCTATAATAAATGACATAATAACTAAACACGAGTATACCCGATGTTTACCGAAGTCCATTACGCATGCGTACAGGTGCGCGGCTCTCATTATAGTACGCGGGTGGTCACTAATGTCTCCTGTATTACCGTACCCCGTGAATTTAACTGGATAGAATATATTATAGAAGTTATATTCTATGTTGCGAAGCTGTATTGATACTGTTATTATTCGTCGGATAAGGAAAAGTTTGCTGATAGTGTCATCAGAAGGGTTTCCTAAATAAATATCTAATGAAAAGGAAAATTGACATAAGTAACCAGGACAAATTATTGATGGCAGTATATTTTAATCAAAAGTTTCGTTCTCTTAAAAATTTTGACTTTCCCAAGCGGAGAGCTTTTGCTTTATTTATTCTATTTACCTATATTCCCCACAGTATTTTCTTCAAAGACTGTATCAAGAGAGAAAAGCGTCAGACTTATAATTTCAACCAACGCAAGCGCATTACCCTAAGCAGATTTCCTCAAGGAAAAAAATCCATACAAGTATATAAATTCTTTTGTTCCCAATTCAGTATTGTAAACGCAATTAGTTTCCGTAAATATCCATATTCAATAATATATAAACAGGCGGCTCACGTCGTTCTGATCGCGAGATCAGGCAGGCGCCACTCCATAAAGGGATCAGGGTTTTTCTAGCGATTCGAAAATTAATGTCTTCACCTTAGATGTAAGTACGAGGGAATACATGGCTTAGGATCCGTATATAGACACAATTTGTTTTATGTATTGGTAATTTTTTTGATAAGTTGTGATAGTTTGAGGTTTTTAAAACTGTTACTTGTCGTAGTAATTTAGGATAATGTGATGGAGGTTAGTTAAATTTTGGTAAATGATTTCGCCAAAAAGGTTTTGACTTAGCATAAGGGGATAGTCGTTATCATAAGTCTGTAGCTAGTTACGCTAATTTCGACTATTAGCTAAAACTGAACCAGGAAAGGTGTCCATATAAGGATGTTTAAATGAAATTCTAAGGGTTGATGAATTAAAAGTTTTATAAAAGTTTTGTAAGTGAATTGTAAACTCAGCGGATTCTTCGTCATATTTAAATGTAGACGCATTTAACAAAATCTTAGTTCAAAAACCTATTTAAAGCTCACCTCAGTTTGATGATCAAACGGTCGATTCGCGTTAACTTTGCCTTAAAACTTCGTCCTAGCTTTAATTATAACGTGAGTTGCGTAACATGTGAGTGGTCCGAAGTGAATATTATTTTAGGAGTTCAGAGACCGTGCTGTGGCTTCCACATTTGTTGCAATACCGACCTTGTCTACTCAATCATAAAGTTTGTTTTGTACTGTGAACTTTTCTAGTATTTATGTCCTTTAGGTTTCAATGTGCCGTCACATGTCGCATATCACTCAACGGCTCGCTTCCTTTTCGACAACAATAAAGAAAAAAGTTGGAACGAGTAGGTTTGAAGCTGTTTCAATGAAATTAAAAGGTGATAGATTGTTATTTGAGAAAATTTTGCTACAACGTATTTTGTAGCGGTGGCCGACATTTTGCATCTCGGAAATAAGAAGTCGGGCAGTGAGATATTTAAAGTGTTTGATGTTAATCCGCACGCAAGTCATAAAGCTTATTGGTCCTTTGAGTCCAACTCCGATTTGACCTGATTTGGCACTAAAGTACACTGATAGTGAAGTCTAACGAGGAATCTGGTCTCTGTCCTAATCGTTGACTCATAAATCTTTTGCTGCTCTAAAAGAATAAGAGCATAAACGTATATTTGTCTGTTTTAGTAAATTAAAGGTGAGTTCGATTTACACTTCAGTAGCTTCCCACAATCCTATTGACCTCGTTAATCGCGTGTTATTTATTTAAGGAAGATCTATTTTAGAGTGTTATAGTAAAGAGTTTCTCGTCTAGAAAAAGTTTGGCTTTTATATCTGATGATGCAGTGTGATTGTGATTTGTTTAATTCATACTTTTCCATATCTAGGAATGGTAATATTAATATTATCATTGCATACATCATCATCATTAGTCACGTTTTTTAAATTAATTAAGCTGTCTTTCTTTTTTTGGTTCTTGTAATTAATTCGTTGGAGGCAATTTATAATTACACCGCAAAAATTTTCTATAAAATAGAAAATGCAGCAACAACCAATGAAAATGCTTGCATTTAGGAAATATTTTCAACAATTACATGGTTAAATTGACGATGCTAATTTGATACTCGAAGAATTAGATGAGCTACCTCATTTATTAATCAGAAAGTTATTTTGTTTGAGTGATATTCCTTTCAGAAAATTGTTGATTGGAAAGCTTTTAATCCAGAAATAACATAAATTGTCTAGATACATAGATAATTTTGTACTATATATTAGACATCGCCAAGGAATGTCAGTGTTTACATCAATAAGAATTCCGCAGTCATTAGATCTGTCTTAGCAAAAATTCATGCCAGGATGTCAATCATTAAAATGAAACTGTAATATATTAACATTTCCAATTCGACACTTTGTTTACATTCCTGTGCTAAAGTTAAGACTAGACTAAACTCCCCTTGTCATAAAATTTTCTTGTGTAGCAAACATTTTTATGACTTGTTTTTAAAGAAATATTGTCGCATTATTTTCTTCTAACGTTATTTCGTTGTCTCTCGTTAACTTTTATGGTATTTCCACCAATAAATTTACTGATATCATGTTGCTATAGATGGCGTTTACTGCTTTGCAGGACAATGGCTGCGCTAGGCTCTCGGTCGAATCGGTCATGGTTATAGTGCCTACATGAAACAGACCAGAAATGCGGCATATTGTCTGGTCAGTTCCATTTGTCCCCAGAATGGGATTTGTTGATACTTTTACTATAGATGTAATGGATTTGGAACCATAGATACTTACATAATTTTCTAATAACAATGTGAGCAAATCTTTTATAGTAACTGATAGTTTTGTTACAACGGCAACGTATCGAGACTCGCAGCTAGATTTAAATATATGTGCTCAAAAAAGAAGTATATATTGCCCATAGGAATCACCCTAATAGTGAGTCCTTACACGAGCATTGTCTTGCTACTTTCGCATTGACGTATAAATCTTTTCTAAAGATTGTTCTCAAACCAGCCTTTATGTTCTGTAACAATCCCATGTTTTTACTCTATAGTGATCTTTAGCACTGACCTATCTGTATTCAAGTGAATCCGGGGTAAAAAGCCTATAGTAATAAAATGGCGAACAGTAACGGGCCTCGACCGCGCCAGTATGTGTGGCAGACGCGTTCAGCAAAAAGCGGGCCTGGCAATGTTGCCATATTCGTTGATAACGATTATTATGCGGCCAGCAAGCGTTATCAAATGATCGCTGCGTGGACTGTTTTGATTTAAATGATGATTTTTTATCTGGGATTGAAAGAAAATGCAGTAGTTGCTTCTAGATACGGTGCATGAGGAAAATTATGTTTGATCCTTGGAGACGGTTTTTGAATAACAAATGAAGAGTGCTTATATAGTAAAAAACAAAGACAAAGAGTGTTTAGACTGCGATGAAAATAAAGGAAAGTAGGTAATGTACATACAGTTTGCAATAAAAAATAAAAACATAGAAAGGTACCCACAAGCCGATGTAGGTATGCTTCCTGCTTGATATCTTATATTTCTTAAGAGCAATGAACATCAAACAGTATCACGCTAGTAAGGACCATTATCCTTCTAACAATTACGCAACAACAGAGTCAGATCGTTATCAAACTTTTTTGTAGACAGAATAGAGACATAGATAATAAATAGCACTGTTGAACCTGTCAATTGAAGTTAATGAGTAAATTGGACGGAAAAACGTCTCCCAGGACAATTGTCGAATGTTTAGTTGGTTTAACCAAGCATCGAGTGTATGTAAGGAAACTAGTGACCTACTCGCGACTTTGACTACACTTTTGGAGTCAGGCCGCGCTGGTGTCATATTGATCAAGCGCCTCAATTTGAAAATGGAGTTTTACGGTATTTAAATAAGGGTCATTTTACCAAGAAGTTTTAAATTTCGAACGGCTTAGAGGACCAAAGTATCTCCTTCAATGTGTCTGATTCTTCATGCTTATTATTTACGAAACAATTCAGAACGACAAGTAATACATTTATCAGAATTATCTTTGAAAGTCTCTAAAGTCATGTTAAGCCATAATATTTTATTTGCTGCTCCCAATACTCAAACTACAGTTAACAATAATTTTGTTCTAAGAGCCTGCAATGACAATGTTGGACCTACGACAGTTTAATTAATTTATATCACTAGACGTATGCGATTTACATTGGAGAATGGATTTGAATGAGTAAATAAGCATAGGAAGATCAAAAAAGGACGGATAGATTATGGGAGAGATGATATGGTTAGAAGTAGTAAATACTGAGATGACGGCTCACGGCTGGTAGAGATGTAAGGAAGAAGAAGACATCCTGCGCACGCCCTTAAATAATTGAAGTAAGCAGACTGATGACGATGTATAGGATTAACATCAACAAGAACAATTCAGTTATCCTATTCGCGACACTAAAAGTTGTGACGTAAAAAATAAAAGAAGTTACGAAAGAAACAAAACGTAAGCGTCGGATCCGCACAGACGTCGCGCCGTCTAATTGGAACCGACGAAATACCTAGACGACGTTATGTGACATATAAAAATTCCACAATTTGGATATATTGGTCTGGTCGCTCTACGGTTTGATAGTAAAACGAATGAAATGTTCTGTTCTTTTCATCTCGGGTGTAGGAAATAAAACATGATTGCATTTCAAAAATAACTGTGGCCGGGGACACCTTTCGAAGGGAATGTGGATGCATGTATGGGTATTGGTGAAATTATCAGCACGCATAGTCAGCGATGATTGCATATATAGAAATGAACGAGGTATTGCAGTTGTAACAGATAAAACCTTCCGAGATCATCAGGTAGTTTCCTGTCAAGAGACAAAAACACAGTCATTGCGACTGATGTCAACTTGAACAACTAGAGTAAAATGCCTTTCTTCTTTTTAACTCAAGACATGGTAAGTACTTAGTACATACATTACCTGCTTGACCAAGTCATAACAGTCAGCTGAGACAAATTGATTTCGACTATGCTAAATCCTAGGGCCGACAACCCCGTACTATTCGTCATGGATGCTAAAACCGACTTATTATTACCAAGACACCTTTGTAAAAGCGCCTTAAACAATTTAATATTCCTCCAACATTAGTTGGGCTAGTTAAAACTAATGAAAATACTTGAACACTTATGTACGTACAAGTAATTTAATAAAATTTAACTCATGCTGTGTGCAACGGAGACGCGTCAATTAAAAATTATGGAGCAGTATTTTTATTATTTTAAGGGTCGCAGTATGTATTTGCTGTCAAAGGCGGCGCTACATAGAAAATCAGCAAATACGGGCAAATGACAAAATTATTGTTTTTAAAGTGAAACTTTTATTACATCGTCTCAAACTTTTTCGTCTGTGTGTTGCATGTCGCGTGACGGTCGGCCGCGGAGTAGGGATAAAGTGAAAGGCGTTCGTCAGAGCAGCCAAGGCCAATATGGCGGCGCCTATAGAAGTTTCACTTTTACCGTGGTTTCATAAAACCACACAATCCTTTTTTTATTACGCCTGTATAGTTTTCCAAAATTTTTGATACTAATAGACGCTTACATAAACTGGAAAGACAAATTTCTGTAACCTCTGAGTGTGTGACTTTTGTTAATTTAATACAAAACAATTTGTGGCACTCTACTGATTTTATCATTGTACATTATAAATAATTTGCTAGCAAATTATTCATTCAAACTGAAAGTATCCAATTAGCACTTTCAATAAGTAGTAATAGGAGAGTCACCAACTTCTTCGCTAAAGTGCAGGAGCAGTATTGAGTATACAAACCGACCGACCTTTTCAAAACCGACTTTACGATTACACGTCGATACGTTTACATTATATTTAGAAGTGGACTTCTCGACCTTATCGTATCTGATGCATTTTCATTACAGCTGTTCATTACGCGGGTTTAGCTACCAATGACACACAATTAATGTAACCGGACAGTAGGGACGCCAGCTTGCAGGAGTTGGGTAGGATCAGTCCCGAAGAATATACAAATAGGTTATTTTCATTAGGAGAAAATAAGGCGTTTTTGAAGTGAAAAATTATTTAGGCGCGTTGGGTATTTTTAAGATTAGTCCCATCTTAAAAATGCCCAACGCGCCTAAAGAATTTTTCACTCATGGATCAATGTATTTTCTTCCACCAAAACGATATTTTTCAAGTTTTCACTTGTCGGCATTCCTGGAGTGCCACCACTTTTTTTTTCTCTTGGACCTCTTTGGCCTAGCCGTGTCAGGCTCTTACTGACCAAAACTATACGGTTTTCATCGCTAGAAACCTTCTTTGTAATTTTCTTTTATTTCTGTTCTATTGCTTCTTACTACTGCTTTACACGACACATTTTGAAACCCAACTATGTTTTACGTTTTATTTCAGTTTTCTCAACTTTCATCATGTTTATTTTCTGAAATAACTAACTAGATAGACTCATGAAGGAACTTTTGATTTAGGTATGTAACTTGGAAGATATATCTCTATTATCTATATTGATTCCAAACTTATAAGAATTTCCATTTTTCTACAGAATTAAAAAGAGATCTCAAATTGTACAACTGAGAAAAAAACTATCTGTTCTGTCTCGGATCCGTCTCGTTGTCTGTCTCTTTAAATTTTAACTGTAGTTGTTGTCTGTCAGTGGTCAAAATAACCAAAACCAGGTATGATACGAGTATATCTTTCGAAATAAGAATCACTTTTGTACTTTTCTTCTTATCTGTTTATAATATCTGTATTTATGAATAGTTTAATAAAATAAATAAATCCATGGCAACCCTAGGCCAGGAGGGCGGGTGCGGATATACGCGTTAATTGCGAGGCCACCGAGCCCATAGATCGATCGACACCATTGTCGAACTCCGACCATCGTGTCGCGGGCCCCATGGATCGCGATGTAGCAGACAGACTATTGTTGCTACGGTGATTGCAGTTTTTATTGGGAATTTGATCTTGATTTAGTCAGATTAGGTGAGTCAGTCTGGCAGAAAATACCTATTTTAGAGGTTCCTATAAGTGTAGATTATCTGAAGTACTTCATTGTTTTTTTTTTTTTGTACAGTAGTAGTTTTCGCCTAACATGTTATCTATTAGGTTCTTGATTAAATTAACAAGTTGATATTGCACATATCGCGATTATTTGCAAATAATATAATTATGTTTTATTTTTAGTTGGTGTTAGGCGTGTATTTTTAAATGATTTAGACAAAACTATGAGTAAGTATGCCAAAATAAAACTAAGAATTTGATTTAAACACCCGAACATTAAAAATAGCATACACCTTTCATAAAGCTAATGAAACATATTTAGCTCACAGTAATAACTTTCATAAACTTTTTATTGAAGCTATTTTGGTTTTAGGAACACTAAAAACTTAAAAATATTTTTGCTGTAGGTAGGTAAGTACTGGAAATATCTAGTTTTAATAGCTTCGGCGTAACTTTCAATGCAAAACTTTTTCTTGATGATGCCTATCTAATTATGCACCAGGGTCTCTAACAAGTACTTAGATCTAGAGTTTGCACCAAAAAATATCTAACAAATTCATGTTGCAAAGTTACAAACAATCCCAGCTTGCTTCAATTTTGTGGCGAACCTAACTAGGAGTTTAGAAGACATATTTAGCTCGGATACAGGGGTTAACAGGTGTAATGCCGCGTAGGGATATTGGTATTATAGGCAACTTAAAAAAAACAGAATTAATTATCCGAATATTGTCATTACTCGTTAATTCAGATTTTTAATCTTCCGTTTCCTCACTATGATAAGTGCAATTTATTGAAACTTGTGTCGGAAAATCGTTGGGTATGAAAATTGTTCCAATTTTGATACTTAAGTTGTTGCAAAAATAATTTCAAGAAAACAGTTACCTACTTATGTTTAATAATGGATAATTTAAATAATACAACTGAAAGAGCATAGTATTGCTCAACGCAATGACGTCACCTGAAAGCGATAAAATCTTTGCAAATAAAGCTACAAATTAAAATTAATTACTTAAGTCAAAACATAGTTTTTACTTCAATCTCTGTAATGATTAAAATTAAACGAACAGAGCGTTTTTGTAAAACAATTCGCACTATAAACCTAGCTATAATTACTTTACTGAAACAAGACTTGTTGATCATTTCTGCCCAAAATACAGGCTTAGGTATACAGACAGATTCTAAGCGTTATTTTATGGGGTAGTAGGTAGTATTTTTAATTTTTGTAATTCAGAATTTGATGACGTCTTGTAGAGTTAAAGTAAGTTAGTTAAAAAAGTTAAGATTTCCTATTTAATGTGAAATGGTAACTTTACCTACAGCAACTGCAATGGGTCCAGTTGACGACTGCGTCCCTAGCCATTTTATAAATATCGTTGCATTCGCTCACCACAAGTGTGTTGATTTTGGCAAACCGTCATGAGTCTCAACTGTAGCACTTATTGGAAGATCTATGTGATGATCTGATATGTGTAACATTTTGTCCTTCTGTCTCTCTTCTTCCGTGTCGATAAACTGAATCATCTCATGGACTATTCAGAATAGCTACTGGTCAGTAGTTTTCAATAGATGTTCCATCTGATGTTTGTATATATACGCAGCAGGCTTCTGGAGGTCTACTTCCTAATCACAATATTTACAGTTTCGACCGAAGTTACGGGCGTTTCCTAATCCGTGTTACCTACGGACATAAAATTAGTTTGAGGCCCCAACTAAGAATGAATGACAATACGATTTTACAAGAGTCCTTACTTCCGATGTGATAAATAAATGATAAATGATTTTATTTCTGTAAGTAGGTTTGTACAAACACTTTTACACGTCAATCATATTTTAAAAACTAGATGAGGTCGGCGTTTCCTATCTGACTACTCTGAGAAGAAAGGCCGAAACAAACTCAGAGGTCACAGTCTCTTTTAAAGTCCAGACATAATCTTGGTCAGATCATGTGAAGGCCATGTGGATTGGTGTCTGAAGTGGTCTTTAGAGGAAAGCATCACACAGATTGAGAGGGTCTGTCCAGTCAGTGCACGCATTTGTCATTTATCGTGTTGCTCAACTTAGAATTTAAGGAGCTCAACGATTTGACGAACAATACCAAAAAAAGGACATTTGTGTAGGCCACATAAATTACTCAAACTGTCAGACCATGATTAAAACTAACTGAGAAAAAATTAAAAACAAAACAAAAAGGAATGACCCATATAGTCTTCACATTCACAATAATTAAAATAATATAATACTTTAAAAGTAAATATTCATGTCATTGTATATATAAAAATCATTAATGTCAATGTGTATATAATAAAATAAAAAACCCAGAAATAATCTTGGTCAGAGCATTTCATATGAGGACCATGTAGATTTGTGTCTGAAATGATCTTTTGAGGAAAGAACCATACAGATTTGAGTGGACCTGTCCAGTCAGTGCACGCATTTGTCAGTAATTGTGCAGCTCAACTCAGAACTTAAAAGGAGCTCAACGATTCGACGAACAATACCATAGAAAGGACATTTGGGTAGGCCGCATAAAGTGCTCAAAACTGCCAGATTATCATTAGTAGTAACTGAGAAAATTAAATGAATATATATACATGAGCTACATAGTCCTCACATTCACATTAATTAAAATAATAATAATGTTATACTTAACAAAGTAAATATTCATGTCATTGTGTATATAATTTTGAAGTTTGCAAAATAAACAAAGTTCCAAAAGTAAAAAATAAAAATAATAATTGGAGCAGCTTAATCCCAAGCCTTTTTGTCCTCAATGTAATCTTTAACGGTATAAAAAGCTTTCTGGCACAACTTACGTTTAATGAATGATTTAAATTTATTAAGGCTTAGATCTTGTACGTGGCTTGGAAGTTTATTATAAAAGCGTATACATTGACATCTGAACGAGCCACCTATTTTCTTGAGCCTTGTTGTAGGTACAACAAATTTGTGTTTGTTTCTAGTATTTATGTTATGGATATCACTGTATTTTTTAAACAATTTTATATTTTTATGGGCATATAAAAGATTATCAAAAATATACTGAGAAGGCACAGTCATTACATTAATCTCCTTAAATTTATCTCTGAGAGACTGTCTCGGACTTAATTTATAAATTGATCGAACAGCTCTTTTCTGCAAAACAAAGATAGTCTGAATGTCAGCGGCATTTCCCCACAACAGAATACCGTACGACATTACACTATGAAAATAGCTAAAGTACACTAAACGGGCTGTCTCTATGTCAGTCAAATTACGAATTTTTCTAACAGCATATGCTGCGGAGCTTAGCTTTTTTGACAATTTATCTATATGTGGGCCCCACTGAAGCTTAGCATCCAAAGTTAAGCCCAAGAAAACTGTGCTATCTTCAGGATTCAATTCTTCGCCCTTTATTAACACATTAGTTTTCACCTGCCTAACATGAGGTAGGGTAAACTTAATGCATTTGGTTTTTTTTTGATTAAGAAGTAAATTATTAACATTGAACCAGTGAACTACTTTTGAGATCGCGCTATTTACATCGTCAGCAACCAGCTGCTGACGTTTAAGTTTAAACAAAAGTGAAGTGTCATCCGCAAACAACACTATATCATGGTTATCCTTTATGAGGTAAGGCAAGTCATTAATATAGATAAGAAACAAGAAAGGACCAAGAATTGAGCCCTGAGGGACTCCCATTGTTACTATAGATCCGGGAGATCTTTTTCCATTAACGTCAACACTCTGAATCCTATTACTCAAGTATGAAATAAGAAGATTCAGAGCGCTGTTCCGGATCCCATAGTGGCGGAGTTTCCTGATTAACGTTTCATGAAGAACGCAATCAAACGCCTTGGACAAATCACAAAAGATACCCAAGGCATCGCATTTATCTTCCCATGCATTATAAATATGACCTAAAAGTTCAACACCGGCATCAGTAGTTGAACGACCCCTTGTAAAACCGAACTGTTTGCTATGTAATAATTTATGTCTATTAAAAAATCTTTGCAATTGCTCTAAAATTAATTTCTCAAAAATTTTACTAAAGGTAGGTAGTACTGAAATAGGTCTATAATTAGTGGGGTCTGATGTACTACCTGATTTAAACAAAGGTATTATTTTACTATTTTTCATCAGGTCAGGAAACTCCCCACAGTCGATACAATTATTAAAGATAAGAGCTAAAGTAGGTGCTACAATGTCAATAATAGACTTAGCAACTTCTACAGAATTACCCCACAGATCTGCAGTCTTTTTTACATTTAAAGTGTGAAAGGTTTTAATTATGTCTCTACAGGTAATATGTTCAAAAAGAAAGTCCGAATCGCAAACATTAACATTTTCCTTTAGCAAAGACTCAGCAACAGAAGGTGATGAGTTTAGGGATTTAGTAGTTGAAACAGGAATATCTGAAAAGAAATTTTCAAAGGCCGCGGCGACTTGTGAGTCTGATTTTATTATGTTGTCATTAATAGACAGGCTGTAGTCAGTATTTCGGTTATTAGACCTTCCCGTTTCACTATTAATAATATTCCAAGTCGTTTTAATTACATTACTACTATTTTTAATCTTCGAACTCAAATAACGCGACTTGGCCATACAACAAACTTTTTTAAATAATTTTGAATAATTTCTAACATATAAATTAAATTCAGCTGTGTTTACATAAGTCCTTTCATTGTACAGCTCATAAAGCCGTGTTCTACTTTTATGAATACCAATGGTAGCCCAATCACTAAAAGATGCGTTACTATTAACCGAAATAGTCTTGGGAATAAAGGTGGAATTAAATTGCTTACAGTATATATTAAAGAAATCATCATATAGATTATTAGGATCAGCATGAATAGACAAAACTGGTAAATTATTAATAAGTTTAACTTTAAAAGTCTCCAAGCGACTTCCAGTTTTGGGGTTAACCGTGATATCCTTTTTAGCCACTTTGTTGTTTTGGTTTGGGATAGTAATCCTCTGCCCGCAATGATCAGAATCTAGTAAATTTATAATTTCTTTGTGGCTTGGTATAACATCTGTATAAAAAGTGTGTTTTTGCCCATCTGAAAAAGTTATTTAATCGGGAATAGGGTTCATTTAGAAGTATCGAACTACTTTCGGACGGGCCCGTATATTCATTGACGGACTTAGAAAGTGGGCCCCCAGAACCGCTGATCATTTCCCATTTCATAAAACCTTCATCAGCCTCCCGTCAGTGAGAGTGATAATGAAGTTTATCAAGCTGATGATGATTTCAATTAGAATTCGACTCATAATTTCAAAAAATATTACAGTCGGACTGCTTAATACATCCCATCAACAGCAACAAATGCACAATAACCCCACGATGATACTAACGAGTACAGTCTTATAAAGATAGCGGGCGTCGTAAAATATAATAATTTTACGTATGTTAATATATAATAGGACAGTAAAGCCAGCCGAGTGCGACGCCGTAATGGAGGTGTGGCAGGGCGGAACGGCGTGTTAACAGCCATAGGACTTACAGCTAGGAGTTTTAGCGTTCAATTGTCGTGGAAATTTTGATTATGTTTGATTAAAAATATATCACTGTCAAAATTTGGGTGATGTTGCCAAGAAGGTTTACAGACTTTTCCTTCCGTAGCACTGGGTTAGAGAGTTTTCAATATCATTATGATCGGTTTAGATTATCTTATTTTAGAGGAACCTGTAATTATAATTACATCGAGTAGGGTATTTGTGAACGAAGATCTTATACGGTTTAAGATGTTTTGGTTCCAAGAATTGAATCTTGGATGCAAGGACCAGAAAATAATTGTATATGTCATGTTTAGGTAGTATGAGTCAATATCAGTTTGTTCTCAACTCGTTATTTACGATCGGAATCAAAACATTCACAAATCATTATACTAGAATTACTTCGATAAAAGCACTTGCACTGAAAGTAATGCTTTCAGTGCAAGTGATATATAACATTTTTATTTTTGGAAAATCAATACGAAGGACCTAAAAGGAACCACACAGTTGCTCACAACTTCGCTCATTCTATTGAAATTCTAACCTAAGGAAGAATCGTGTAAACCAGACGCCATTTAGACGAGTAGACACACAACACTTGCTCTGAAGATTTACAATCGCACCCGTGTCCCGACTTCCCGACATTAACAAAGGAAAAAACGAAGGATCTCGAAAGGTAAACATTTTGGCTAAACATCGTACCGACGAAGTAAACAGTAGCCACGTTTTACGTGTAGAGTGTAAAGGTGAAGATTTTAATGATTATCTTAATGACGTAGTTATTCAGCCAAAATTGGTTCAATTGAAAACCGATAGAGCCAGGATTGGTGTCAATAGTTACATTAGAAGGAATGAAAGGACCAATGATTTGTTTTGGTCTATGTCTACAGCTATAAGTGAGGTGAATAGCAACAATACTTCATACTAAAGGTAACCTGTGACATAGCGAGCTGGTCCTGCGTAGTTAATTTTGATCAATGAAGACTCTGATGATGATAAAAATAAAAATATTCTTTTGGTTGACATTATGTCATGACAAAGTCTTATGTCAGTAGACAAACTAAAGACAAAAAGCTAGAATAGCGGTATTTCATGCGGGACATGACAGGTGCAAATTCTCAAGCTATTACACATTAAGTTTATTGTGAAGGCGTGGGATTCAAATTATATTGAATTATGATTAATCAGGTAAGAGGATGATACATGAATTAGGAGAATTTATAGAGCAATGAATACGAATCTTAGTCTTGTACAACATAGACATATCGCAAGAAAAAACCAAATTAAATGCTTTCCAGAAAATAGTGAATGATTCACACAAAAAAAGTGATTAGTGATTGCTTTCCACAGGTGAATAAACATTTAAAAGATTATTTCCTCTTATTTAATGGGACATGCAAATAAGATCAACCTTGACGAGATTGGCTTGGCAATTGAGATTATCTTGATTTGAGACTTCATTGTAGTATCATCATGATCTTTTCTTCTCGAACTAATTTCTAAAATTGCAGCAAAAGCATCATAGTCCTCCGTTCCGGGGTTCTTCAGAATTCTGCGTACTAAATCGCCGAAACGAGGCGTAAATCAAAAGTTTTGACAATAAACCAGTAGCCAAAAGTTCACGTAAGAGATCGCAACTGGCAGCGACAAGTCCGAACTAGAGCGTGCAATGACGTCACCCATTGAGTCGCACGCGCAACGGATCATCAGTTTATCATTATTGGATTTTTATCTTTACGCTTCTCTTAGATTTGCGGCGTTAGCAGAAGTGTTTTAAAGGCATTGATAGTTCAAAGACTGAAAGTTCTTTTATATCTTTCACATGTTTTTTGTGTCTCTTTCATATCTTGTGCATATAAAATTTGCAGGACATTCTTATCAGTCAGTGTTTCAAATGATTCTGTGTTATGTAAGGTCATTGCAAAATACATAGCATGACTTAATTAATTAGGCTTTTTTCCTTTTGCATTGGTCCCGTAATCACTTGGTTTTGTGACTTGCTGGTAAAACTAAACGGTATGAATAAATTGATTAGCTTTTTCCTTTATTTATTTCCTTAATAGGATGTTGTTGTACTTGAACAGCAATTCCTGACCGCTTTAAGAAGAAAGGTTGTTGAAGTTTTATTTGTTCTTTCGTTTTCAATTTTCTCAGGACTTTTTAATGAAGCTGACTAAAAAAGGTATATTTTACACGCACCTTTGCAATTTTAATTGACATAATGTGGAAGGAAAATAATAATAAAACACAATTCAATACAGACTTGTTGGTCAAGACAAAGATTATATCTTGTGTGAACATGTCAAAAAATTTGCATCGTCCAAATGCACGTGGTTCAGCATAGTTGTGCAAGATCACAATCGTGGTATTTGTAGAAACTGTTTTAGGTCAATTAGCTCATCATTTTCAATTATTGGAACTCATTCTGTTAATGAGGTGACAATTATTTACGGCAAGTGATCAACAGCCGCATCTGGTAAGTCTTGGAACATATTCCGAAAAATTGGGCTTTTGCTAAAGACTGCGTTTGAGTTGCTTAACGTAGCAACAGAGTGCAATTAGATTGGTCCTAAGAGTCGAAATGATTCAATTGTGATGTTTATTTTTTGCGTATTCCGTGTTTATATTTTAGAATCTTGCAAATGTTTTTCCTGTAGTATCGGCCTATCTACCTACGTTGTTTCTTTGTTTTAGTGTTCTACTTTTAAAAATTAATTGCAATCCCATTTCGTAATTTTTTTTAAACTCATCTCATTTTTCGTGTTTTTCATAAACAAAATGTGTCAAGGATTTGTCAAGAAAAACAATTTTATGGAACTGGACAAGATTTTGTTTCATAACATTTTTTGTAGTTTCATTCAAAGTGTTGTAAGTAACGTTTAATTTTAGCTTGTGTTATCTGTTTCCTACCCACCTGAGCGTTTATGAAGGGTGCATAAATGAGGTCCGGCTTTGTACGAGTAAGTGGCATGCGCTTAGTATGTTTTGCAGCCGACCACGTTTGCCGACCACTATTCACTGCTCAGCCTAAAATGGACTCATAATGGCTACTTGTTCCTACGATACACCTGCTGTCATCGCATATTTGCTGCCAGTATTATTCGTATAAAGTTCTATGGTGCGGCTAATGATATATTCGCGAATCGATGCGACTTATTACTATAGCATGCATGATCACATGGAATTTGACAGAACGCTGGTTCATAATTGACTGATTGATTTGAAAAATTGTGATTATTGTATACCTTCCATACGTGTCTTCAAGTTCCATGCGACCGCGCGGCTCGCATCACACCACGTCGTAATAAAACACTGATCACTCACTGTAACGCGGCTTGTAGACAGCACGAATCCTCTGAACCAACTTGCTGGTCCTCTTGATGGGCGGGCCGAGGGCGACGGCAGTGTTGCCGCGCCTCTCGGCGAACACGATATAGTTCCGTCTATTTTTCAAAGGCACTTCGAAGCGCCCGGAGCAGTCGAGGTGCTCGGGCGGCAGCTTGAGTCGGATGACGGCGTTCTCGTGGGGCCAGTATCCCTGGTGGCGGAAGACGCGCTTGATCTGGACGGTGGCGGCGTCTTTGGCGAGCGACTGGACGCGCGCCTCGAAGGCGGCCGGCGCGCGGTAGGCCCGCCACGCGACGTCGGCGCGGTCGCAGTAGAGGCGGCGCGGCGCGGCGACGGCGGCACAGCACAGGGACAGCAGAGCCCACAACGCCGCGCGCCTTTCTGTCTTCATCGCGCCATCGCAACAGCGCTCGGTGACTCCCTGCTCGTTCGCGGTGCGCCTATGTTCTCCCGTGAGCGGTCGGCGCGCGACTGGCCCCAACTGAATCATTCCCCGCCCACACCGAAATAGTCGCGGTACGGAGCAAGCACGCGTCGCTAATTTATCTCGTCTGATGATTAATTTGCGCTTGTTATATGTAATTAGTGGGTACCATGTCGATTATTTGATTGGGGTGCGATTGATTCAAGTTGAATGAAAGTTTGAACTTTGAAAACACTTTTTATTGAAAGTTTTAGGATGTTTTTCGTATATTTTTGACGATAATTCTATTTAATTCAATTTATTTATTTACATTAAATAAGTTGAAATTGTACAACACTGAAACAGAAGGCTGCTAAGACACTACAACCATTTTCTTATATGTGAAAATTTACATAGGACCTTACGTACGAGTTGTCTAGCCACAAGTTGTTACCTACTGTAGCAGAGATTTTCAACTAATGACTTTCGCTTCGTAGCGACGTCTACGAAGTCGCTGTAGCGCGTAGACGCACCGTAGCTTTGACCTCAGGCGTAGACCCGCGACCTTGTGGTAGTGAATCGAAATATTCATATTTTTCATGTTTCTTATTTATTTGGTAGCCAAATGTTTTACTTTTATTGCACTTTAGGTATATATTATTTAGGTGTATATAAGGTTATGTTGAAAACAGTTAAACTTTTTAAATAATATTTGCCATACTCTACTTACCTTAGTTAAAAACATTTTTTAAACATTAAAGTAACCAGTTTTTTTTTTATTGCTTATTTAACTCCATCGTCGCTTTTTTGGTCCTTAAGGTCTTGGACATTGGTCTTCATAGTCCTATACCTACTCTAATGAGTTCTTAGGTCTTAATCAAACCTTGGACCTTATTAGGTCGAAGGTTTGTTTAAGTTTTTGATAAAAGAATGGCCACCGTCTTTTTGATTATATAGCCATGCGTTGTGGTCATAGCAATTCTTTGTAGGTAGTTGCCCACAAAAATTACCCTAAGCTGCCCATGATAAACACATAAATTGTATAGTTATTTTAAATCACATTGTAATTATATCGATACTGGAAATTTCAAGTGTCGTAAAGGACAGGGAATACAATGTCCTTTACGACAATTGAAATTTCCGGTATCGATATATATTGTAGTGATATTTATTTTAGAAGTATGTATGTAAGTATATTCTCATATTGTATGTTGTTTAAATTGAAATTAGTGAATTGTTTTTTTTTCTTCTTTGATTTATGTTTTTTTATTTTCTCTTATACGGTTACACACGTTGTCTACATCTCTTTTTGTATACTTTCCTATCGCAGGTATGCTGGAAGAGATTTCTTTAGAAATAAGCATTGCCTTTGTACGTATTTTTCTGTTCCTTTCTTCTTGTCTGTTTATGTGTATAAATGGTTAAATAAATAAATTACCCAAATAATCATACCGATTCCTCACCATACCTGAAAAAAAACCTGACTCACTCATAATATAATACTTTTAGACCCAAACACATCGTTAATACCTGGAATCAGCATCCTCGATTCCCACAGGATGAATGAATGGATGATTGAGACCTAACGGTTTGCGACCAATTGCCTCACATCCGGTAAGAAAAGGTAAAAAAAGGTAAATAGTGTGAATACTATGTCTCGGTCGTACTCTCAGAGTCTCAGGTAGATAGATGGGCTCATTCATAATGGTTATGAATGACCAGTGGTTTTGGAGATCCGGAGGTAGGTCACTAAAAACGCTACCGTTTTTTTTGTTTTATTATGGTTCGAAAGATATGAATTTAAAACTCGTACGTACGTATTTCAGTAAACACCTACCTATAATTTTATTAGATGTAAAATTGAAAGAAAAATTGGTTTAAGTTGTAAATAAATGTTATAAGTATCTACCTATTATCTGCAATAATATTTAATCTTTCTCGTCTTTGAATTTTGCACCGTTTATAACATTGTACCACAGATTCTAATTTACGTAATTTACGTTTACTCTATATCTACGTCATAATATTATACTTTTGTTTCTTGTTTTGCGAAGTATTTTTTTTTTTTACTCAAAATATCCTCCGAATTCTTTTGACAGATTTATGAAGGAATTCATCAATATTATTGTTTGTTGGCTGGTAGCTAGATGGCAATGTAAGTTCTTCCTTAGCGCCCTTATTTGTTTTTTATAGCTGTACTCCACATTTTCCACTTTATAGCATACAGAACCCATCATTCAAAGTGGACTCAAAATATTTTTTCACGGACCACAAAAACGGGTGGCCCTGGTGGCCGGAACTTACCTTTTGTCGTGTACCATTCAGCGAAGCACGTGCGTTACGGTGTGAAGGCGGCCTTCGTTTGTAGATGAATTACTGCTAATATTGGCTAATAGCTTCCATGTTGATGTAGAAGAAATAAAGGATATTTCGTTTCTTTTTGCAGTATTACTGTAACGGCTAGTCAGTATCAGTGAAGTATTTAAGGAAGCGCCATTGCCTGTAGCTGCGTCCTCTTACTCACAAAAATCCATAATCACGACTTTTTGACCAGTCACCATTTATTAAATCTATCTCATTTATTTTCAGGAACTGCTCCTTCTATAAAACCAAATTTATAGTCTTGACCAAGAAAAATTCTATTTATTCTTCGCTTATTTTCTCAACTGCCATTTTCGCGATTGAAATTTTTCTTAGATTCATCTAAGATAAATTTCAATCGTTAAAACTACAGTTTTCTTCAGAAACGAAAATTGTAAGATTATTTTGAATGCAACATCATATTTTCGGGTATGTGAGTTAAATTCATTTACCTGAATAGTAACAATAGAAAATAATCTTTCTTTTCGATGATCAATACAATTTTGAAACCCATATTGTCTTAACGTTGACACAAATAAGTGAAAGCAGTGGCGGAACAAGACAGAATAGAAAAATATTCCCATCTCTGTCTAACAAAATTAGGAGAAGGAGAAAAAAATTGCTAAATCCGGAACATGTGTTGCACCGTTGCACTTTACAAATCGTTTTACCTTAAGCTATACTAATTACAAACAGGTGGGAATTTAAGCTTTTAAACAAAAGTCCCAAAATTGTTTCAAAGAAATGTTTTATAAAACAATAAAATAAAGCCGTAAAGGTGTTATAAACGGGTATTGTTTGAAAACACGTGTTAGTAATTACTGCTGTGGGAACGCCAAAAACAATAGTTTGTCATAAACCGTTTTCTTTTGTTTTTCTTATTGTATTTTATATTGCAACTAGCGACCCACCCCTGCTTAGCAAGGTTTTTACGACTTGAC
Organism: Agrochola lychnidis; assembly: GCA_963680765.1. Taxonomy (NCBI): domain Eukaryota; kingdom Metazoa; phylum Arthropoda; class Insecta; order Lepidoptera; family Noctuidae; genus Agrochola; species Agrochola lychnidis. The sequence continues at coordinate 2,123,762 of OY796852.1, read as the reverse complement.
AAAACATCGAGATTTCTTAATTATCTATAAGTTTAACAATAAGTATTATACAAATAAACCTTCCGGAATACATTCTCTAAATTATGTTAAAAACCTCATCAAAATCCGTTGCGTATTTCAGAAGAACAACGCGGACATACTCTGAGTTGAGCTGCACGATAACTGACAAATGCGTGCACTGACTGGACAGGCCCTCTCAATCTGTGTGGTGCTTTCCTCAAAAGACCACTTCAGACACCAATCCACATGGCCTTCACATGATCTAACCAAGATTAGAGACTGAGACCTCTGAGATTGTTTCGGCCTTTCTTCTCGTTCTCAGAGTAGTCAGTTAGGAAACGCCGACCTCATCTAGCTTTAAAATATGATTGACGTGTAAAAGTGTTTGTACAAACCTACTTACAGAAATAAAATCATTTATCATTATCATTTACTTACAGACAAACACAAAAAGCAACTTTGTTTTAAAATACAAAATTATGTATTAGATGTGGTACAATTTTAGTACAAGGTTTGAAGTCAATGCAATTATTTAAAAGAAAAGATAAGTGCATTGATTCAACGTTAACTTTAATTTGATTTGTGATTTCTCTAAACTTGTAAATTTTCATGTACAAACATTAAAAAAACTAAGCTATAAGCATTTTAGATATATTTTTATGTGAAAATGGTGTGTATCCTGATCCTTACTTAGGTATTTAATAATTTCATAGTTTTGCTTTAAGTTGATTGCTGAAAACATTTTGTATTATTTTGTACATAAATTTTAAGTCACCCAAGCAATGTTGCAACGCTGTACCTAGTCTTCTTGTCGTCTGTTCATTCTTACTTCTATTCTCAAACAGGTGCAAGAAATAACTTTATCCTCATACAAAAACGTCCAATGCCCACCTCACTCAACAAACTTCAAAAAAGTTGTAAGTTCGCGTAAAATGGTCCAGATGGTCGAATTTCGTGATGTCTTCATTATAACCTGCCCGCGGTAGTAAGTCATCTTAATGCAAAAATGACAAAATAAATTATAATGTTGGTGCCCGCGCGAAACGCTAACATTTGGTGGGCGAAACGGATGAAAGGTGGCTCTACTTGATGAAATAATGAAGGACTTGATGATGTCTGCCTGTCTGTCTGTTTGTCGCGTTTTCAATTAATGTTTTTGACATAACAGCAAAAGCTTACATGAATTTATAAAGGATCAAAGTTTATTCTGGAAAACCTCACAAGTTAATTAATCTCACGCATTTTAGTACAACAATTAAAACCTTGTCATTCTAGGTATTTAATCTACACCAAAGAATGTGTAATTTTTAATTAAAATAACAAGGATTTAATGTCTGTATATGCGAGTTAATTAAGAAATATCTTCAACATACTCCAAGTACCTAATTTTATTGAGCTGATCCTTTGTTATTTTTCTTATTGTTTAACTTTTATACCTAAGTTTTTTGAAAATAAAATACATAAAGGATGTTTATTTTTATTTCGTATTAAAATGAAATGCACAAACAGGGTTCCGATATGAGTTTGACATCAGAACCCTAACTAAAATACCTACATTAAAAATTAAGGACACAAAAAAGTGCCTTTTATGTGTCTAATTGATCGAAAATTTTGGGTCAGCGGAAAAAGGCTCTATTTGCTTGAGTCGAATAAATAATCTTCTTACTTGTAGAGCCACATCCAAACCCCTACATCTCGGCAGGCCACCCTCAGTGACGTTCGTTTCTCGTTAACCGTATAATTGTTTAAATTGTCATAATTTCGCCCGCATAATGTTGCCACATAAATGTTTATTTATCGGCCCACTACTGATAACCAAATTGCTGATGACCACCGCTCCTCACTTGATTTAAGAGCTTCGTAACTGTGGCCTTACTGCTTTTATTGTGGAAACACGTAATTTTAGTTTGAATTAAATTCCAGGGAAGCATACAATGTAGGTAGTGGGTAAACTTGAAAACAACGAGGGAAAACGAGAACTTCACGAAATGAGAGATTACTTACCGAGATGTCTGAATGTTACAGCTGAAACGATGGAGCCTTCTACATCGCTACCATCATGCTTTGCTCAGTACGTATTCGGTATTTCGCAAGCACAATTACTAACAAGCTCACCCAAATGCATTGCGCTGTCTTGAAATTGAAATGAAATAGGTACCGAGTAAACAACAATTTTCAATGGAATTTAGTATTGCTCATGAACATTATGTTATTGTTGACAGTATCAAGGCTAGTAAAAGTCGATCCCAAATAATCAAACACTTCCAACGAGATTTCAAACTCGTGCAAGCTGCTGAAATGATCTATGCATATTGTGACATGTTGCAAAGTTATTGCTTTGATTTACATCATCATTGGTTCAGCTTTTTTATATCAGTTTTTTATAACCCTATTTTAAAATCTAAGCCCTCTAACAATATCTAGAAAAAGAAGCAAGCATTGATCACCACGTTTGCCTAATGCACTTCATCAATTCTCTCCACATTTCCGTAGTCAATCTTCCTAAGAGTATCATACGTCGAATCATTATGGTAGACCTAGATAACCCAGCATAGAAACAAAATGATTAGTATCACCAGTGACTGTAGCAGTCTGTAAGCAGCACACGAACGGCGGCCGCCAAAGTATCCATTCGGTAGGTCGCGCGTGGTTTATTTCTCTCGCGCCACGGAGTAAATATAACTCGCAAGCTACGGGTGTTAGCACTACTACGGGAAGATTTAAGTCGATTGGAAGTCGTGGAGTTTCAAACGGATGAATGATGGATGAAACTGCAAGTGAGTTTATTTTGGAACGTTATGTTTGCTCGTGGTTGATTGTTTTTGTTTTCCTCTGTTTACTATCCAAGTAGTTATTTGCAACCACAATTCCTTTTATACTAATTACTCACTCGGTATATACATCTCGTTTATGATTTCAGTAACATGCAGTTGATGCAGTTAATGGTGTCGATTCCCTTGTTTACAAACTAAACTAAATTTAAGTTCAGTGCATCTTTTTCTTTCTATTTCATTAGGAAAAGGACAGAAGATAAATTTTAGTTTAGTCCTGTCAAATTAATCAGCGCCTGTCACTACTCCATACAAGTTTAGACGTGATTAAAAACTTGTCTACTAAAAATAGGTCAATTTACGTCAAGCGCTGATTAATTTTTATTGTTGATTAGCCATAAATCAACAGTACGCTGTTATGATCCGGATGATAAGAGATCATTTCCTCATTTCGCAGCACTGAATCCAAAACCTGCATGGGAAGAACAAAGATAAGTAGAGTTAAAGTACTAGGTACCTACATTTTTCCGAATCTTAGGTTATCTTCTAATCTTACTTTATGTTGGAAATCAATGGGTATAGAGACGAAAAACAATTCTTTTGATTTCCAAAGCATTTCACTTCACCAAACCATAGAAGACTATTGGCATCGAGTACACTGTACTAATAGTAGGGGTACTGCTCTCACCTTTACCACGTGACTCAGTGACGTATATTTTCACTACATTTGTTAGCCATATCAGGGAATTACAGTAGTTGGACGAGTTGAACTGATAATCCCGTTCCGAACTTACTGATCGTTATTGGTTAAAACTACAGCTTGTCAGCCTTGTTATAGCAACAAGGAACAAATAAAGGGAACGAAGTGCTTTACTCAAGCCTGCGAATTTTATCTCATTAACTGTTCCGTGGACATAATTGATTTCGTTCATTTCTTAATACTTTACTCAAAGTAGAAAAAGCGAGAACGTGGTATGTGACATTAAATTCTCCATAAGACGCCTGTACATTAAGTTTTCAGGGATTAAATGTAATATACTCCCGGACTTCTAAATCGAGCCACCCTGCAATTTTGTGTAGGGTTTGTAACTTTTTAAATGATCGTGAATTTAAATTTCGAACAATTAATACGCCAAAATGACGGCCAATATGTTGGCTTCAAAGCCTTTATACTTAAAGTGAAAATACACAGTGGCTCGATTTAGGAGTCCGAGAGTATATCCCAAGTTTTACAGAGATATTGTGTCTCTGTTAAACTTTTGCCTCCCACAAAAATTGTAATAAAGTTAATACCACTTACAACCCCGCATATAGAAATATCGTCTTAAAAAATTGTCTGTCGTTCCAGACTGGCGTTTAATTAAAAAATAAACACCGTAAGGGCGTCTACAGGCGGGCGGCGGCAGCGCATCTGCGGTCGGTCGCGTGTCGCACTCGCCGGCCGACTTAATTAGATACCACCATACGAATGGTGTGGAGACGACTTTAGACCAAAGACTGTTTGTTCGTTTATCATTATTAGTTAATAAGCTTTTTTACTTGTATTAGAAGTGACATTCAATTACTCTTCGGATTGATAATTACTATAGTTTAAGCATATTCTTTCAGGAATCGGAAGCTTTTATAAAAATAACATGCTTATACATTCAGAATGCTAATTCTTTATTTTTAAGACCTGAAGACTAGGTCAAGAAATACCTAAGCGAAGGGAAAGGATTAGAAGATCTAAAGAGAAAAACTAAAACTTGCTCCTATAAATTACCATAAAAATTGCAGAGAGTCTCCATGGTCAACGCTGTTCTCAAACAATCGCCACACCTGTACGTAAAATAAAGGTCTCAGTTAATTTGATCGGACTACCGCCAAAGGCAATAAATAACTTTTGACATTTTTAAGTTTTTCATGCAAAATATTAAAACTAAAGCGAACCACATAAAAAATACTTCTTTCTTGTTTGATTCTACGAGTATTCATTTACAGGTTTTTGTATTTTTTTGTGAAAATATATAGTCTCGTAGTCCTCTCCATATATTCCACTGTTTCAAACGGTCTTAAAACACCTGTACATTGACGTTTGTAGTCGCGGAATGTGCTAGTATTTAATATATAATATTGTCATGAATCCTATCTATCTCAATTTCAAAGGTTATGGTGACATATACAGTTCAAAAGTTATTTTTCAGACATGACTTTGTTTGTTTTCCTATTAGCTCGGCTCCATATATTTATACTTTGATTATAACATTTTGAGAGTAAGAAAACCTATTGTCGAAATCTCAACAACAAGTTGCAAAAAAAAAACTTTCTTCTTCTAAAATAAACATAAATATTCGACTCCACATATTACATTACCGTTTTATCAAATCTATAATAGTTTACAACAAGTCTTCATTTTAATAATCAGTTTATTCAATTAAATTTACTGATTTGCAGAAAATATAGTTACATAGGTGGGTGGGTTTACAGTAGTTTGAATTAAGAAATAAATAAACTGAATCAAAAAAGCAACAAATGAACTTCTTATTTTTCTTCGTCATATGTATGGTTCCAAATGATGTATATGAGTTTTGACTACAACTCAGCTACGAATAGATTGTCCTACTGATTTTTGTGTGATATTTCCAAAAATACTTCAATGCATGTGCCTTGTAATTAAATTATAATTTTGACTAAAGCATGTCGTCTCCACGCCTTCCTGTGTATTCAAATACACCTGTACATTGAATGATGAGGGCTGGAATGTACTCGCATACTTATAGTATCAGATGTTATTTTCATAAATTCAGCGGACACTGGTACTGCTGCCGCGGGCTATACGCTTTGGGAATGTATGCACAGCAAGCTGTAACGTGCTGCGATTTATAGCTACGAAATCAACAATTCTCAGCATACGTGTCATTACTTTTAATTTCGACAAACAATAAGTTTTTATAGGTTGGACAGTTTTGCTGGATAATGGGTAACTGTGTCCTCATGGATATCTTAGAATCAATGCCATATTAAAAAAACGTGTGGCACTCGGGGACTGCCACGGTAAAGCTATTGCATAGCATTTGTAACCTCCATACTTCCTATTTGTCAACGCTACACTTGGGATGATGACGTGATGACATAAAACAAAAATTACGTTCCCATGACAACATCACGTTTCCCATGACAACGTCACGTTTCCCATGACAACGTGATGTTGTCATGGGAAACGTGTGAACCGTCATTACTTGGTAGGCGGAGTGGGGGGTGTAAGGTTTTATTTTCGTTACGTTACGGAATTACTTGATTCTTGACTTAAAAAAAAATATTGGGATACCTAGTCTTCATTTTAGGTTCTACAATAAAATCATCATATTTCTCTGTGTTTCTTTAACTTGCAGCAAAAGTCTGGTATAGGTATTTCCTTTATAATTTTTTTTTTTAAATTCTTTTTATTTATTTAAGTATATGATTTATTAGAAATGGTTTTATTGAAAAATTTAGTAAAAAAATGTACATTTAGATAAATCTAACTTTCGCTTCATGTTGTCGCTATCATGCCAACATTTTTGCAAATTAATCATATACATGTCGGAGACGGGTACGTGACTTTCGTTATTATCAGCGATATTTTAACTACTGTGGGTGTAGTGTGGGTAGTGTTGGTTAATGCGCAATATAAAAACAGTTTGGAGTTCAGATCACATTATAATTTACTATCAAATGAATCACACTAGCTAAATTATACACACACTGGGTGCGACGGCGTTTATTAAAATCACCAATTAACAAAATGATCACAAATTACAACTAACACAATAACTGAGCACCACGAATCGAGAACAGTTCCGCGACGTCTTGACTCCAGTGCGACCAAAGGCTGAATGCCCTCCTCGCCGTGGCCTTAAAACATCACGATTCTGTAGAAGCGCGCCTTTTTTGGTGTCGATAGATCTCTTTTGATATCGCTAGTGGCGCGCTTGCGATTCGTTTCGTGTCGTTTGTGTTCGACCCCAAAGCATAGCATTTTGTGTGCACACTCTTAAAATTTTGGGAGGTCATCATTACTTTAGATTATAATCGCGCGGCGATTCGAATCGACATTTAAAATTGTTAAAATCGATATTGTGTAAACTTATCGATACTTGAATTTCGTATCGATTTAATGTGCGATGTTGAATTTCACCCCAAATACTTGACATGATGTTATTAAGTGTTTAAAATAAGGGGTTATTTTTTTAAATCAATGTTGTGGTCTTTAACTTCATTAAAGTATGCCAATGTCCCTCTGGCCAATCTTTTGGGCATGTTATTGAACTTTTAAGTCGTATATCCTGGGTCATAAAAGCAACTTAGGAAAACATGAAAAGATTACCCATCCACAAGACGAGTCAGATTTTTTAAACCTAGATCTCGTCAGCTAGAAGACACCACAGCAATTAAAGCAACTTCAAATTATGAAGAACCCGTTAACAATATTTAACAAATGAATCACCTCCACAATAAAAATAACAAAAAACTTAAGTTTGTTAGTTAAACCCACATCATTCTGACACTAGGCACTAATTAAAATACTTCTTTGTAACACAAACATATCCTAAGCGGACTAAGTGAAGAATCCCAAAAAATATAGAACTTCTCAACTTAGGTGGCAATCGGTTTTTTGCTTTTAACAAATTAAGAATTTAAATGCTTAGTCTGACCCTGTTTAAGTTTCTATTATTTATTTTAATCGTGATTGGCTCACGGATTGTTTACTTGTGTTACAATACGGCCGATACTTCATGGCCGGTCCTTACTTTGCGCAGAAGGCAGCGCAAAAATTTTGGAACCATATGGTGACATGAGGTTAGTGTGAGTAAAAGAACAAGCGCTGAAGTTTGGAAACCCTATGTTCAGACCGGTCAAGATTCATTGGCCGTATTGTAAGTGAAATTAGCACAGTGCTGGTCTTTTGGCACTAATTAATATATTATAATCAGCCTATTACTTTTCCAACGCTGGGACACAGATCTCCTCCCTGTGAGAGACGAATAAACTATTATTAATCCATGGTTTTTAGATTTGTAATGTTATAAAGTTCTTCTAAAATCGCTTAACTTTTATCCGGTTTTTAAGGTTCATATCCAGCACTGAAATATCTACAAGCCCATTAATTAATATTTCTTTTTCTGCTTCTACCTAGAACTATAAACTGAGTATATAGAATAATCCAACATATTTATGTAATTATAACAGTTAGAAGCCAATTAAACCATTTTACCTTTACGTTAGCACGTTCTAAGCTAGCATCTAAGTTCGTAGACATTCGCAGAATACCTACGTAGATGTGCAATGCATGGATGGAATGCGCACAGAATGGATTTATCTAAGCACTGCCACAGTTCTGGTCTGAATCAGTTATCTTCAAGGCTGGTTTTTAGTCTAGGTTAGAGTCTAGCTAGAGATTGGTGTGACAGTACAGATATTTTGTAGAGTTATGTCAATGTCGCAACAGGTAAAGATCGAACTCACGACTTCTTGCAGCATGTCGAGTATTTTGGACTATTGCTGCAGCTGTTGCTACTTATAAGATTTCCGATGGTACTAACACGAGATGCATAATTAGCATATAATGTTCCCACTGCTGGGACACAGGCCTCCTCTTTCTGTGAGAGGAAGTGGGCTGTAATCTGGTGGATTACGGCCGCAGTGCGAATTGGTGTATCACATCTCTTAGAATTTTTAGTTCTAGAACATGCCGGTTTCCTCACGATGCTTTCCTTCACTGTTTTGAGAGCAGTGGTGATGAAATATATTTACACAAAGTAAAGCTGCCTGGGTTCGAACCCACGACCTACTTACTACTCGTAAGTCGCGGCCGTTACCACTGCGCCACCACTGCTCCGATGAGATGGTGTGCTACTAATAGGTACCTACCAAAGTTATTTTTTTTGAGTTCGGAATGTATTTAATTGCACATTATCGAATGGTCCTAATTTATTGACAAATTCCAGACATAGTATTGGGAATCAGGGTTCATTTAAAGCCAAAACTAGGTCTTGTTATCAAGCAATAAATCTTTCGTTCTTAACTTTTTGCATGCATGCATCAGAGCTGTTAACGGGAAGCTCTTAACATACCTCTCCTTGCTGCATCCATCTTTGTGTGTTAAAACTTATTACAGTGTTGTTTTTCGTCCCTTCATTGAGTTTCATGATGAGCTAAATGAGCAATTTGTAGAATGAAAATTAAAACCTTCGGTATTTGTGTTTTTAAGCTATTGCATAGCTTTTATCGCGGGCTTTGAGCGCGGCGACCGAATCAAGAAATTCCGTAACGTAACGAAAATAAATCCTAACACCCCCCACTCCGTCTAATATGTAATGACGGTTCCCATGACAACGTGATGTTATCATGGGAACGTAATTTTTGTTTTATGTCATCACGTCATCATCCCAAGTGTAGCGTTGACAAATAGGAAGTATGGAGGTTACAAATGCTATGCAATAGCTTTACCGCGGCAGTCCCCGAATGCCACACGTTTTTTTTTTTTTTGTTATTCTACATTTCAAATCAATTCCTATGAAAGGCAAATAATCTTCAGAGCTGGCTGCTACGTTAAAGTTTTGGCAAAAGCCATACATTGGTAGTATTTCCTAAAGTGAAACTGGACATCGCCTTAACAACAAAAGCTGGATGAAAGAACAAAATGCATATAAAATAGGTAAAAATAAAATTTGGCAAAATGCGACGGGAATGTGTGGGAGTCGGATCGATACCGTATTCTGACTCATTTGTATTGCCTATAGGTACCTAGTATTTATTTTAAAGACGTCATGATTATCTTTATTGACACCCTTGTTCTTTTGTGTAGGAAATAAAAGTATTTACAATAGATAGCAGCACAAGTTGCGAAATAGCCTTATCCGAGAAATCTTGAAGAAAAATTATTAAACGTCGTGGAAAAATTTCAATGCAATATTTCAGTATTGTATTGCAATTCTTCCACGATATTTTTAAATAAACACAGCAATTATAGAACGATTATAAAGATCGGTGGTATCTTGTGATACGGCGCCGCGGTCTGATGAACAGCTTGGGGTAGATTTGCAATAAAGATAGCTCGCACAATGGAACAATTGGGGGTAGGGAGCTTTCACTTAAAGCATATAGCTATATACGGGTGAAGACGTCTTCCGTTGAACAAGAGGGTTCGCAGCATACTACGAAAATGACCTTGGCAAAGGTAATATTAACTTCGGTCTGCAATTGTACCACCGCAGAAAAAAAATAACTTCTTTTAAAAGGAACGGTAGTAGATCTCCACGCTTTGCCTGCTCATTCAAAAATTTCCGGCACCGCAAATCAGTGATCCGTCTTAAATAAACTTGGACTCCAAACCTGCAGAGCACCATGCCTTCTGTTGTTTGCTATGTTTGCAGGGCTGAGTTGCATAGTTACTTTTTTCTAACAGATGACGCGGAGTATATACAGGACCTTACCAAAGTCCATGTTTCTTGATAGCAATAATCTGGCCATCTTCAAGTCACGAAATAAGAGTTGGTCCTTCTAGGCAAACGTGCACCACCATCGACCGCATCATCACTTAACACCAGGTAAGATTCTTATCATTCAGCAACTACTTAGCCACATAACCTGCCACAGATGGTTGGTTCTGTAGCAGGCTATTTGTATTTGACCCGGCAGATCTAAAACAATCCAACTCCCAGTTCACATTGACTCTTCACCTCCGGTCCACCGGTCACACGTCGCGACCTCTCCACGCTCCGCAGCCCTCGCCCCCAGACGGACTAATTACTGGCGATAACATCCAACGCGTAGAACGCACTCACCGTGACGCGCATCAAGATCGCATGTGAAAGTGGGACTTGATTGAAGCTTTTTATGGGGCTTTCGTTTCGAGCTGTTTCTATGGTGATTTTTGGCTGATAGAGCCTTTTGAGCCTTTTTCGTTTCGTGTCGACTCTTCATCTGCCTAGCCTTTTCCCAACTGTATTGGCTGCCTCGTTGGTCTAGTGGTCGCAAGCGCTACTGCCGAGTATGAGGTCCTGGGTTCGATTCCCGGGTCGGGCAAAGTGTTATTGGGTTTTTCTATCTGAAATTTCTCAGTAGCAGCTCGGAGTCTGGATTTGTGCTCGGTTGATGGCAATAGGCTCGACCCCTATTACATGGGCCTTAAACATAACTGGCGAAATGTGGGTGTACTTGCTACAGGGACACCTCTGCCCAACCCTTCGGGGAAACAAGGCGTGATGTTATGTTATGTATTGGGTTCGGTTTCCTGTCTAACCGATCATATCGTGTCGATTTAACAACTTGTATTGTTTGGAAGTGACCACATTAATCGCAAATCACAGCATTACGGACCTTTTTGGGATCATCTAAAGTGCAGTGACGTTCTTGGAAGTAAGACATGGCCTGGCCTAAAACACCGCACTCCGTGGTGTGACAAATCTATGACAACTAATGAAGTTATAGAATAAAGCGCGTCTTTTGCACTTCTTAATACATCAAATTGTCTTTATGGTGCTGTGTTAGGTATTTACTAACTTAGCCAGTCTGTTTCCAGAGCTAGACATCTTTATATATATAATTCTTCTGTGAGTGTGTATGTCACTGAACTCCTCCTAAAAGGCTGCACCGATTTTGTAGATTTTTTTTGTGTGTGTTTTAGTGGATCCCTGGATGGTTTAGATTCACAATCGGACCCGATAGGTGGCGGTATTCGGTCAGGACAACGTCTGTCAGGTCCGCTAGTATTTTATAATCCAATTGATTCTTTATTCTACAGTCTCTAGTTAATAATAATAATAAATCGTTTATTTATAAAAAGGTGCACATTAACAATAAGTAAGAAACTTAATAATTAAAATAGAGGACAGTTGCTTTTTTCACTGAACTAGGTTAACCCTGTGTTTCAGGCTACGAAGTGCATAAATACTTAATGTAATAAATTAAACTATGAGTATAAGGTATAAACTAAATATAAATTTGGTAAATAAAAGTAAAATAGCATGTTAGCGGTTCTATTTGCAGACAACAAGTAGATCTTCTGTCTGTGCATAATCTATGGTTAGTAAATATTCAAGTATATTTTTTTGCAGTTAAAGTAATTTAATTTATAAATACTAAGTTTTCTATTTGATCTATTGTACAGAAATGAGCCTAAGAATGTAAAAAATCTTTCTACAAAGACATGTTTTGAGATCGCATTAGATGTGCATCCTTAAAATTATAAATGCGAAAGTAAGTTTGTTTGTTACGCCTTCACGCTAAAACGGCTGAACGGATTTGGATGAAATTTGGCACATATATAGTTGATGCCCTGGAAAAGAACATAGGATACTTTTTTTTTCCCACGGGATCGAGACTTATGCGGGTGAAACCGCGGGGCGCAGCTAGTACTATATAATTATATCATTCCGTCTCTTGTTAGAATTGTCAGCAGTGTAGGTAAGCATGGTGTGCTGTTTTAATACTAAGTGCATAATGATAAGTTGGCGAACAGTCAGCACGTTGCAGGATTTATATAGCAGATCTGTGGGAAAGAAAAAGGGATGGAAGTTTGCTACCTTTAAAATTGCTCTCTGAGCTCTTTCAAGAGGAAGTAGATAGGTTTTTGATGCGCCACCCCATGAAGTGATGCAGTATTGAGTTTTAGATTGACATAGGGCCAAATAAACTTGAGTGATTAATTCATTAGATTGATTAGTTCATATTATGCTGAACTTTTTGGTCTTCAAAAAACCCATACCCACACCTGACTATGGAACAGAGTTCCATAGTCTACCAACCCTCGAGGAAACAGGAGAGTTGCTTTGTTATTTGCTCAAGCGCTCAGAATCATGCGGTAAACGGAGCATATCCATTATTTTGTAAATATCTGTAGGTTAGTTGTGCTATTATGATATCATAGTTGGCATCATAGTGAGTGGTTCCTACAGTGGTTAAAGGTTTAATTTTAACTAGCTTCACATTCAACAAATTACCTCTGATTATTATCGCTTTGTTACGAATTTATGATAACTAGCGTCGATCGACTTGTTGCCAAATATTGGAGATGGTGTGAGCACATGTTGTCGGCACTAGAAATTGAATCTTGCATAGTATGAAATTGTCCAGTATAGCTATTTGCTATCGGGGACAAGGCAAATTAGTAATTAAAAACCGGCCAAGTGCGTGTCGGACTACGCACAATGAAGGGTTCCGTAGTTGGAATGAATTTATCCCAAACACAATCTTAACATTGTAGTTGAAATACATGTTATTCCAACTGCAAATGTAAGTTTGTACGAACAATATTGAGAGATTTTTCATGTTATTTTAAGACCATAGACTTCTTATAGGTTTTCCTGTAATCTATGAGTAAAGAACCATACTAAGTATTTTTTTCAAAATTTTAAGTCCAGTAGTTACGGAGATAAGGGAGGGGGGGAATTTCATCGAATTTCTTAAATATCTTTAAAAGCATTTATTTTAAAATTATAAAAAATATTTTTAAGATTCTCGCAACAAGACCTTTCATTTGATGTGTCACATGGTACTGTTAGCAAAACTTTTTAAAATTTTCTTGTTTGCACCCCAAAAGTGATCCCTATATTCAAAATTCATTTATTTACGTTACACGTTCGTGTTTGGATCATGGAAATACATATGTGTACCAAATTTCAACTTAATTGGTCCATTAAATTCAGAGAAAATTGACTGTGACAGACGGACAAACACACCAGTATAATCCTATAAGAGTTCTGTTTTTCCTTTTGAGGTACGGAAACCTAAAAATGTGTCATTTTCAATTCAACAACCTGTCGAATGGTTGTGAATAGCTATGCTGGTGATCTTTCTGCGGTAGCTTCACATAGAGTTTAAAAGTTAGATAAGTGAGGATTAAACTTGTCAAGGCAGTGACGATGAACTTCGCAGCTTTCACAACATTGTCGTTTGCCAGACAACTGCCCTTTTCACCCTTCTCTCGGCATAAATTAGCGAATCGCATACAAACTACGTGATATAAGTATTATTGTATATGTGGTTGTCTTATTAGTGATGTTGACATTTTTTATGGTGATTTTGACATTACAGTTATGATTTTGACATTATAGTTGTGATTTTGACATTATAGTTATGATTTTGACATTATAATTGTGATTTTGACATTATTATTGATTGTTTTGACATTACTAGTAATTATGACCAAAGTTTGCCGAATATTATTATGTACTAACACTAGTATTTAAGTTGTGTATGTAATTCTCTATAATAAAATTTCTGACTGATTGATTAACTCATGTGACTTCAGGATTTCCACATAAATGTTACCGTAAATAACTCTTTAGATTAAACGGAAAACAGACTTGGTATTAATAATACACCTACTTATTAAATAATTAGGTATGTGTTTATCTATGATACAAAAATTCAGAATTAAGAAAAACCTCTGAGAAAAATAAAACTGTTTTTAAAATTAGTGTAGATTCATCTGTGAATCTAAAGTGGTACGGGTATAAACTACTCCAGTAACTTCACAAGGAAAACATTTTATTTTATTTTATTCAATGGAAACAACAAACAGCTACATTATGCAATATTACACACAGAAAAATATAAATAACTTAAGTAATAATGTATCCCACAGCGCTGTTCACAGATTAGCATTAATAAATAAAACCTTAAGTCACTAGGAGGTGAACTGTTCATGCATGACAGTTACACTAATATTATAAAAACAGAAAAAAAAAGTATTATAAAAACTACAATAAACAATTAGTCTGAGAGTTCAAGTATCTCATACAAAAGGCTACGAAACCTTTTCAAAGAGCATGTAAATATATCTACATGTTCGAATGCTTCATTGTAGATTGCTGCCATTCGCCATATGACATAAAAAATATTTTAAAGGCTCTAACGCCAAAGTCCAAGGTAGAGCAAGTGCTGAGTCGCCATGGCTCAGTGGCAGAACGATAAGGTTCGCGAGTGTGGATTTGATTCCTGCACATACTGTTAGCAGTTCTGGGTTAGCCTTGCTCCAAACCTTGCTTACAGCCTCAATTTATCATGAGCTTTTTACACAGCTTATACAGAAAAACCAAAATACGGTACCTTACAACTCATATCAATTTTTTTTTTTTTTTATAATGGGCATACTTACTGTTCCCATAGTTCCTAGTTCATCTGCTCAGAGGGTAGCTTGTAGGTACAGACAGCGTGCCAGCCTCCGTGGCGCCGGCGGTTGCTAAGCAACCAGGCGCCGCGGCGACGCGACTGGCTTTACTATCTCTTCGTACCATGATGCTGAAGACTGGAAGTGGCTTGTCGGTTCCAAAATCAAAAAAACCACTAAATGCTCGGCTCCGTTAAACAAAAACGAATTGTTTTACTTACTAATGGTTTTTATTTTATTGGTAAACTGGGCATAATAGAACAGTCTCCTATGCAAAACTATGGGGTATTTGCTTCATTATTGGTTAAGAAACAAGAATTTCAATTTTAATCATAAACGGTCCATAGATCTTAATTTTAACCAGTAATGATCCGTAAATTACTGAAATTGGCCATAAGTAGGTACCTAAAAAAACTCAAACTGAAAGCATTACTGATTTCAATTAAAACAATTACAGGCACTTTTGAATTCGTTTATACAGAAAGAGATAAAGGTAGCTAGTTGCCCAAAAGCGTTTCTAAATGCTTAGGCTTTCTTGATTCCAATCAATCTACCTTGACTTTTTATTTTTATTTTCATTTTGTTAATGTTACATTTGATTACCTATCTATTTACCTAAACAATTTTGTATGCCTTCTGGCGGGACGTAGTATGGACCGATATTTATTTGTAACAGCTGTATAATCTTTTACCCTATGTTCACAAAATTTATAAATGAATTTGAATTTGAATCTGCCTAGCTTTTTCCCAACTATATTTGGGTCGGCTTCCAGTCTAACCGGATATTTATTTATTTAATATATTTTTTTTATATATAGCTGAATACCAGTATTTTACATGGAGCGACTGCCTTTCTGACTTCCACAACCCAGTAACTGGGTAATACGATATCCCTTGGTAAAACCGGTTATCAGACTTTCGGCCTTCTGACAACCCGTAACGACTGTCAAAAATTCACGAATGACAGCCGGGACCAACGGTTTAACGTGCTTTCCGAGGCATGGAGGAGTCTCGGTATGTAAAGATGGTCACCCATCCACAGACCAACCCCTGCAAGCGTAGCTTAACCTGATGAATCGACCCGTGCGGCTGTTATTACTTAGCCACGAGCTCCTCAGGCTTTCTTGATTCCATATTCCAATTATTCATGAGTACCATCTTATTTGAGCTTTGTAATAGAGTATTCTGATTTGATACGATATGCTCTTCAGTTACAAATAAAAGAAGCTTGTTTTTTTTGTTGTTGCTACCTGATAACAGGAAAACTCTTGATAGACCACTTAGCAATTTCTATCACTGATGGTAGTCACGAGGTGTATCGTATTCACCAATTGCTTTGGATAAACTTGTAATCATCAGTACCTATTTTTACCCACGACGGAACGGAGACGGTATATGCGTTTGGGGTGAGAGGATGTTTGTGCAAATCCATGTTGCTATTTTTCTCCAAAACTACTAGTTCGATTTTGATGCAGTTTTCAGTGATGAGTTTGGGTTTTATTGGTGCATGTTCTTAGATAAGTGTTACGGTGACAACTCACCAAGGGGCGCTGCAATAAACATTTATTTGTGCAAAACTTTTATCCTTTTTCAATTACTTTTTAACCGTCGTGGGTTTTTTTCAAAATATTTAATTTTGCTTTTTATTATAATTTTAAAATACCAAATTTATTTAAAGCTGCAAAAATTGTTGTTCTTGGTCAACTACGAACCAAGCAATCTCATACTAATTCATAATTGAATCAGGAAGGATGTTGAACACTTCCAGCCGCACTGTCATCCACATCGTTATAACCAACATTATAGTGAATTTTAACAGCAACTTTATATACCCTGCGCATTGCCCATAATATTGGCAGTGAGTTTACTGGCGGCATTAACGATTTGCCTGTGTGGTGGCTTTAACGATACTATCGTTAAAATGTTTCATCAAATTAGTTTTGACAACTCAATGCGCTGGTTTCATGGTTAACTTTGTAAGTTGGCCGTCTGATGACTAATACTAATACTTTTGGCTGGTCGATGAAGTCGTCATCTCAATATTTTTACATGTTCCTGTTAAGCAGTTGCTTCGTCTAAACCAGTGGTTCTTAACCGGTGGTCCGCGGACCACGGGTGGTCCCTGGACCCACCCGAAGTGATCCGTGAAGCCATCCTAAAAATATTAAATAAATGGCAACGAGTCGACACATCGACGTGTATTGAAGAAATACAAAAGAAAATTACACTCCATTTGAAAATCTTGAAGTGAATTCAATCGCTATTTTCCTGACTGCGAGAACAATGGTATTCGGAAACTGATCAGCAATCCTTTCATTGTCAAAGTTTCTGGGGTTTCTGATTAATATCAAGAAGAAGTAATTGAAATGCAATACGATAGTAACTTAAATCTTGAAGATTTTTTGAGAATACAACTTTTTCCCAAAGATTCGAAAATCGAGAAATTGCTATACGGTACCACCTAACTTTATTTTCATCGACATATCTATGCGAGCAGGGGTTTTCGGCGCTTCTGATAATTAATTAAAAACAGTGCCGACATCCGTTTGGCTTTAAGCGGCACTGAACCAAGAATTCAGAAGTTACTAAAGAGTATGCAGTCACAAAAATCGCATTAAAATAATATACTTCTATTGTACAAATACTTCTGCAGTATAACATTTTCGTAAAAAAAATACTGTTATGCATCTTTTATTTATAAATAGAACAACGATTCATTCATTTAAATTTACTGTACATTACCTTTAAACATTTGGTGGTCCATGGCAAGATCGAAATTTTGGCAAATGGTCCCTTACCACTAAAAGGTTAAGAACCACTGGTCTAAACTGTGTATTGCAACATTTCGTATAATAAGTACTAGGTAATTACCTAGTACACGGTACATATTGTTAAAGAATGTGACAAAATTATTTAAATATCAGTTTATAGAAGCTGTCACAACAACTCAGTTTTGTACTAACTGATTCAACTATAAAAATAACAATTGGAAACAATGATTTATTTAATTTCATCGCACAAATGACCACGTTTGTAAAATATTAAGAAAGCTTCAATGACAACACAACACAACAACGACAACAGTTGACGCTGGCTTCCCTTAACATTTCAAAGACACATAGCTCTGGGCTCAAAACCCAACTTCCCACGACACTCGGCGTCACCGTTTTTCACCCCTTCATTACCATTCGCAACTCCCATACAAGTCTCAACCGTATTTCCCTTTAAAACGAATTTATATAAAACCTAAACTTTCCCACATCTATATACGCGAACGTCGCGGTGAAACGCTCAAATTGGGCAAAGCTGGAAACAGCCAGCGCCCGACCACCCAACGCCATTGTCCGGTGTCGGTCGACCAAGCAATTTACACTTGTGTGCGTATGCTTATTGGCGGGCTACCGGGTGCGTTTGCGCTGTTCGATAGCGAACATTTTACTGTATTTGTAAAGGCAAACGTTATAAATTAAACCAACGACTCACCAACTTTTAGACAAATGCGGCAAGTGCAATTATGCAGTAGTTTGCTTACCGAAATACACTTAATAAATACTTACAAATATTTACTATCCTATATGCAATATAAAAAAACAGCATTTTGAAGAATTGACGCCATTTGATATGTTTTTTAAATTTTGCAGTCACTTGCCTTATCGTATTAGACAAATATTTTCATATACTAACACATTCGCAATCGAATCGAAAGTCATCAGCGCCCTCCAAGCCACGCAGGCGAGCGTGGGAACTCGCAGATTCCGTAAGATTAATCCATCGGTCGATGCTTCCCGCCACTTTGCATACTTTATTTATGTCTTTGAGCTGTTTTTGCTTATAACCAGACTGTCGCATGCTATGGGAAGATCATTAAAAGATTAAAGCACGATTTATAGGGTGAACTAGGAACAAAGATTGTCTTAACTAATTAATAGTTAACATAAGAAATTAAAAGCATGTCTGCGTGATTGCTTTAATTAAACATAAGCTGTTATAATTAACGCCTTTAAAGAACTGACAATGAAAAATAATAATTCTATATGGTGCACAAAGGCGATTTTTCTTGTTTTGTATGTGGAATCCAAATACGGCTTTTTATAACTGGTGAAGTGATTGTAGGTGTCAATAGTGACATCGTAATTAATAATGATTATTGCAAAAAATAGAGCAGTTTACCAACTGTCATTGTGTTATAAATTAATGTCCTAGATTTGTTCAATTGTGTATCCGCGGGTTATTCTGTAAATATACTAGGTACAACGATCACGATTCTGTATTAAAAATAAGGAGTTTTGAAACTGTCACAGCTGATTTTGGACTGAGTTCGATCAGCATCGCCAGACATCTTCTAGAAATACCTTCTACTGTTAGTTCTAATGTCAAGGTTTTGTTATTTAACAAAGGATGAAAATTGATCTATAGTTAGAATGGTTTTTAATTGTGTGCAGTTCATTTGGATATCCTCATCAGCTTTTAGAATTTTATGTGGGAACTAAATGGTTACATACATAGAAAACACCTCCTAGCCGTGACTCAAAATACAGTAATTCTAATAAACCCAACAATTCTCAATCATTACTAACATCTACCATCTAGACCAATGATCGAACAGAACAAATATGTGGACACATACGTCACTGGTAATATCGACATAATTACCGCGTTTTAAATCTGTTCACACACACCACGTACTTGGAACTGTACGATACCATAATCCTTCACTCGTCCGCGACGCTATTTAAAGTCGGCCCTTACACCGTAGAAGCGAATATTGCATTCTTTGCATACCTGGAGGCTTGGTGCAAGTTAGACGATGTTAGCTAGATTGTGATTGAAGATGATTAGCACATTATTTGCCAAACCTTAGCAGCAAAGGTAAAGTCGCTTTTGCTGCGGGCTTATGAAAGTCTTTAAGGACATGGTAAAGCTGAAGGAATCTTTTGAAAACTAGTATATAATTTTGCCAAAACAATTCCACAAAGTTTTCTAAATGCTGTACGTGGTATCATTGTTCTTTCTTGCCGATGAGTCGAAGATTATTCAATCAACAACGACGCCACCCAATGGCAATAGAACTCTAATAATATTGAGAAGGAAATTTGCAGAAGGTATGCAATTTGAATGTTATATAAGTAATAGAAAAACAAAACTTGAGAGATGTATGGTGTCCAGCAGTCAGCTGCTAATGGTAACACCAAAATCGTTTGTATGTTTACTGACACCAATCTAATCACATAAGAACAAACATTCAAAAACAAGTTGGTCATCCGAATATTGTATTCTTAGTATCAATTATTCTATCCATACTTATCCTTGTAACTCCACCATCCACCATCTCTTCCCCCGACACCTTGGACCGCGCCATAAAACGGCCGATGTGAGAATTTGCATCGAATGGAGTTGGGACGCGGCACAGCCTCTACTGGGACGCGGCTCGTATGTATTGTGTGTCGTTTTATTATCTCTGATACGCACCTAGATGTTCCACGGATATTGGTAATGCGCTTTACAATTATTTTTAGGTAGTCATTATTTGTTTGTTTGTTTGGCTAATAGGTAGTGTTATAATTTGTGTTCGTTTTCTGACCTCTGGTGCAGTCTCTAGATCCGTAGACAACAATGTCTTGTACTGATTCAGGTTCTCCGAAAATTCGTTTAATTTTATTTGTATTATTGATATTGATGTTCTGTTCTTTCTTAGTCTGTATTCAACATATTTCAATTCATGTTGGAAATGATGAAGTGCCTAACGCAAATAGGCACATGAATATGCAAGTAACAAATGGTGCTTATTACAGCGATGACTGAAAACTCCTAATTGAACAGTAATATGAGTGCAATAAATATCCACAAGCAGATAATAATTCCCCTAACACCAATGCCAAAGTCACTCAATTTCAAATTCCACATGATCGTTTAAAAATAATTAAGGTGCTATAAAGGGAGTTAAGAATCTACGTGAGTGCCAGTCGCAACCCAAAACGTGTCTGTACCCACTTTGAAGGGATTAAAAAATAAAATTGGACCCACTACCGGGAACCACCCCATGTCGAATAATACCTTTTGCATTAAAACCCCGACGGGAACACGTTTGTATGGGCTGTCATTGATGATCATTTTTTTTGGGCGCTAGTCCGTTTGTCGGAAGTCACGAATTGGCTGCAACGTAATGTGGGAATCGTAGCGAAAGTCGACCGGTAGTATTTTTTTTATTTTTGTTAAGGTAGGACTGTTGAACCGTTCTTTTATTTAGATATTGGACTATGATGGTTATGAGGTTATCTTTGAACTGCTGCATTTGATACGGATTTTTGGTAAGTGTAAGTATGTAGGTTTACAGTCCATGTACGCACGGACGTAATAAAATCGCGGCAATTTTTTTTCGTGCACTTGATTTTCAACGCTCTACTTAGCGCTGAGAGTTGAAAATCCAACAGTGTGTTTTTTCAACGCGTTGGGACGAGAGTGCATCCCAGCGCGTTGGATTCTCAACGCTCGGCTTAACACCGAGAGTTGAAAATCCAGTGCGCGATAAAATCCCGTCGCGATTTTATTACGTCCGTGCGAATGTCGGCTTAGGTTTTGCATTTTGCTTCTTCACTTGATACTGTTGACAGTAAGAGATACTTTGCAGTGTATGTTTGATCCATATTACTTGCTCACCACGATGAACCATAATAAAGAACTTCAATTTAAAGAAAGGACGTGCTCTAATGACGTGTTATCTTGGAAACTATAAATATATTTTTCTCTGATTTAAGAAAAGAGTCGGCGCGGTCACATTTAAAAATTTGGACATCCCGTGTTGAACGAGAGATGCTTCCATAATTTTGACATAATAGTCTCCAAATTATGTCCATCACTAGGTAGGGTGAGCCAATACTACGTGACAAAGTAAACGTAGACCTGTACCCTAATTGCGTAACTTATTTTCGTAAACAATTTCGCGAAATTTGTTTCATTTTGACATTTCAACAACATTCATTGCGTTATTTACGTTGTTGAACAGATTTTTTTTTCCAACTTATGAAGCAATGGATTAGAAATCTGTTTCAAATCGAAACAAATTGTGATTGTGTTGTATTACGCAATTAGGGTATCTGTAAGCCCAATTCCCATATTTAAAAACGTTCACAATCTAGTCGCAATTTCATCTCAGCGACAAAATTAATGTGAAAAACTTATCAAAAATTTAGAAAATTTTTAGGTATTTTTGACATTTGTATTTTTTACGGGAACTGTCCCTTTGGTATGCCCCTTAATCGGGCGAGACAAGTCCAGCAAATTAATCGGAGTTGTGCAGTGGGTCTCGTTAGGTGCGACGCAAGGGGTGGGGGGAGGACCACCGCTGCGCACGCGGCTCGCGACCACTGTAATATGAACGCAGGGCTTTTGCGCAGGGTCTTTGTTCGTGTGCAAAAGGGATACTGAGTCAATAATCGAAAAAATGCAGCGACTACGTAAATGTTATTTTTAATTTAGATGTGTAATTAATTACAGATAAAAGGTTATTTTAATTTATCTCAAATACGTAGATACCGTTCCAGTAACTTTCTTCTTAGTGCTTTGTAGTGATAGAAAAAGTTGATTTTGGCAGTTTGGGCTTCTGCAGAACATGGCTTGCTGTTGGGTTTGAGAACGTACCATGAGGCAGTAGGAGTTACGAGAGAACCATCAGTTTGCACACAGATCGCGACTATTGTAATGTGTATAAAGTTGATTTATTTTATTACACATCAAAATAATTTTGTCAAATAAATAAATCTCTGCCCATTACTTCAATGAAGGTTGACAAGTGCATAACACCAATAAATAGCCTTAGCAGAGCTTCCAACATTGACAAAATAATAAAGTGTTTAAATCCGCGATACCGTTTCCCAGCACACTAATAAAGACTCGTACGTCTTTTTTTCAACTTTATTTCCATCGCGCTGTGCCTCCAAAATTGAGTTGTACGGCTTTCGCGGACTTTTTTTGTATTTTTTTCGACTTTTTGCAACTCCCCGGCGGTCGTCGGTAATCACTTGTATGTTTATTTATTTATCAACCAACTTTGAAGACTTAGTGTGATGATTTTGTAGGTGCTGTGAGAAAATTGGTTTTTCTAGAGAAATGTTTTCAAATTTCTTGAAAATATTAAATTTTAGTTTTGGCAATCGTCTGTAGCTGACAGCGTCTAATTCTAACGAATTCAACACTTCGTGAAAGATCAGGTAGACTGGTTGGTAGACTCAAATAAGTTAGGAGACACTCAAATACTGACTCTAGCCAAAAGATAAAATACTACCTAATAATATTTTTTTAAATGTTGCTCGATATGCTTGCCCTTACTAATAGGTACCTACCTACCTATATGAATTAAACTTGATCGCCTTTTTCACTTCACCTGGCAGGAGTATTTGTAAATGATGATGATGTTATCCTCACAGGTGGAATCTGTCCGAATCGTTTTGACGTAATGGTCATTAATCCTTCTGACACTTTTGCAGAACTCATAGCTTAGTAGCCAAGATTAATAAAATCATTAAGCCACGGTTAGTTCTAGTGCAAATGGCCGTACCTACATCTTATCTGGAAAAGAATACCCTCTATAAACTATGTACATACGTAACTATAGACTACCTACATATGTGACTATTTCATAAGCGACGATAATGAACTATTTTGCAAAAGAAATCGGAAATTAATAATCTCTAGGCACAGGTAAAAGGTCTCCGGTTATGTTTCTTTATTTTTTATCGTGACCTTATGAATGCAGAACATTTAAATCTGACAAAACAATTAAACCACAAATAAGTTCAATTACTCTATCTACCGACCCAAATGAAAGCAAATGACTGCCTGAGACAGTTCCCTTCAAGAATAACGGCAAACCTAAATTATATCGAAACAGATAAAAAAATTACACAGAGTTATCACCGTAACAGTACTGCGATGTTGGTGGCATTCGGCGCTTTTTTTTCTCCCAAACACATGTACTGATGAGCCGAAAAGTCGAAAGAAAAGGGTTTGATATATAGTTGAAGACTGCCTGTGTAATGGATTTCGAGCAAAATCTTCATCTTCAACACCTCGAGAGCATCATCATGGGTGAAATGGCGTCCTGGGTGCTGTTTTGTAAATAAATAAACAGGGAAAGGATTTCTGGAATATGGCGTTGTGAAAGGAGTTCCACAGGGCAACATTTTTAGCCCGTTTTAATTTTTCGAATAATAACAAGACTGATATTATGACACCGTCTATTTCCGCATCCCTTCGATAAGTAGAGCTTATAACCATTGCTGTGTAGATCTTAAAGTACCTAAGCATAATATGATCATCATCATCTGCCTAGCCTTTTCCCAATTATGTTGGGGTCGACTTCCAGTCTAACCGGATGCAGCTGAATACCAGTATTTTACATGGAGCGACTGCCTATCTGACCTCCATAATCCAGTTACTGGGTAATACAATACCCCTTGGTAAGACTGGTTGTCATACTTTCGTGCTTTTGACGACCCGTAACAACTGTCAAAGATCTACGAATGACAGCCGGGACCAACGGTTTGACGTGTCTTCCGAGGTGCGGAGGGGTTTTGATAGGTAAAGATGGTCACCTGAACGATCGACCCGTGCGGCTGTTATTACTTAGCCACAAGCCCCCCCCCCCCCACGTTAGCATAATTATGATGATGTAAAAAACAAATTAATAAAATAAATATACCACTGCTGTAATGAAATCAAAATAAATAAATACCTATGTGATGAGGCAAATGTTAACAAATAATCGAGGCAGCCAAAACATAATAGACGATTGACAAGACTATACAAACTTCTAGTTTACAAACACAGACAGTTCTGAGATACGAATTCGCAAACACTTTCGCAGTCGCCTGTACATTATCGGCAAGGTAAAAAGTGGCGGGTAGACATGCCCCCTCCCCGCACTAAGGCAATAAATCATATGTGTAGTTAATTATTTTGATTAAAAGAGAGGGCGCAGTGAAATTGTACCGCCCGATATCTGGGCCACATACCTTACTCACAAATATTTTAAGGGCAAGTTTCTTGAGCAGTTTTGTCAATTATTCTGAGTGTTTTTTTTGGGAATTAGTTCAGCAAATTCAATATGGTGGGCTAGAGTTTCTTTACCAGCCTTTTACTGTCTCATTGGGTAGTGACCCAGTACCTACCTGCCTAGTGGTATAAGTAGGCGTTTTTCCCCGTTCAGCTCCAGAGAGGAAGCGAGCTTTGTCTCGATACTTCCTCAGTGCGAGTGAATTAAAATTCAGAATTTCTCACGACGACACTTGTCTACTTTTTACTTAAATTTACCAACGCCAAAAATTGCCAATTTGTGATTAAAAATAATAATAATAACGTAAATAAATCATCAGTAGTCGAATAGGTGCCAGATATTGGACCCGCAATCCATAGAAGGTCAGCACCTAAACCACCACGACATGTGGTACAAGATGCACATTAAGCAAATTCATGATCAATCAGTACCCACATAACTCTGGACATTTATTACTGTTTTAAACTAGTTAAACGAGGTTATATTTATTATCGTACAGTTGGATTAGGTACCTAATTGTTACGTTCATGATTGTCTTGTTTGTGATAAGACTAACCCAAACAGAAATAAAGACAGATCTAGGTACTTAAAAACTTTGAAAGAATCATGTCACTGTGACATTTATAAGGGATACACAAGTTGAACAGAGGGGTTCCAATCTTGATTATCAGGGATTCAGCATATCCACGTAACCTGAGAACAATGATGACAACCAAACCACTTATCCAAGCCACACAAAGCAATCCATTAAAAATTTAAAGTTTCCAAAATCCATCACTATCCATACAGTGAGGACCCCCATCATCATCCATTAAACTCATATTCTTCAAAACAAAAACTTAAAGACATAAAACACCAAAATAGAGTCAGGGAACCACTACAGCAGTACATCGTTAACGGCTGACCCGATTCGCTATCCCGAGGTAGTCGGTGCGGCAGAAATAGAACATCTATACACCTGTACGGTGCTTTGTTGTCAAAATAAGGCGTTTTATAAGCCTTCTTTTGTTTGTTGTCGGTGCGGGTTCTGTGTTGACTGCGTGTGTTGCTGCAACGTTTTTAGCGGTCGTCTGTAGAATGAGTTGATGAGTTGAACTTGTGTGTGTGCTAGGCTGAGAGATTGGATCAGTTTGCAGATTGTCGCTGTCGGTAAACTTGTTGCACTTTACTTGTTTTCGTTGCATCTTGTCAGACTCTTCAAAATCATTGACAGTAGATAGGTACAGACGCCAGCACATCAAGCTACCCGAAACTGTCAAATTTTCCCAATCAACTTTGAAAATTATCCTTCAGCGATAAAGTTGAAAATCTATTCAATAAATTTGACAGATTGTAGTAGCTTTAAGTGCTGGCGTCTGTACATAAAGATGCACCGGTCTTTGAAACTTTAGGTGTTCATCATTGGGGCATCTTCTGTAGGATTCTGGTGCCACCAAAGATAAGTAGGTAAGTAGTAAGTTGAACAATTAACTTCAAGTTATTGTCCTTGGACAAAGTCGAAACTAAAAGCTACATTTAGAGATGCATACAGTCGATTCTTATCTTGAAACTGTTTACTGATGATGCTACGCGTGGTCCAGACACTTGGCAGGTACCCATTCATAAATGCTTCTAGGATTTTTCCCATAGAACTTAAAATATCAGTACAGAATTTAGACGCCACGCTTAGATCAGCACACTAACCTGGCGATAGGCTGACTAATATAACATGTCTCAAAAATCTAGGACACCATCTAAATATAACGCTAACGATCAAAGGGTATTACGCGGATGCGGAAGACTATTGCATATAGATATTTTATCGAGTCGACAACGTAACGGACCATTAGTGTTTTGGGGTTCAGTTTGTGGGATAAAGAGTATTTTTTGTGGCATATGTACTGTACAATAAGCATAAGTATGTTTCTCCTACAGTTTTTGAAATGTGATTATTGCTTTTTTCTGTTTTCTTGTTTATGTTGGTAAGGAAAACCGGAAGAGAAATAAAAAGGTTGATAAAAGTTCAGAAATACCTAAATAAAAATATTATCTTTAATAAAAATGTTAGGTAGGTACCATCTTGATTGTTATAAATGGTTATCATAAGCGATGAGCTAGGCACACAAAATTGTCAAATTGTTCAAAGCTAATTGTAATTAACCATTGGTTTAACTCGCCGTTATTCTAGGCTAAATAATTCTATTAAATGTTATATGATGGTATCAACACCCTGTTCTGTACCCTAATTGCGTAACTTATTTTCGTAAACAATTTTGCCTAATTTGTTTCAGTTTGACAGTTCAACAAAATTCATTGCGTTATTTACGTCGTTGAGCAGATTTTTTTTCCAACTTATGAAGCAATGGATTAGCAATCTGTTTCAAATTGAAACATATTGTGATTGTGTTGCATTACGCAATTAGGGGTAGTGATTACCTACTTAATAATACTTAGGTATTGACCTAATGATGCTCTCTCAATAAATTATTCCTATCTTCAGAACCATGTGGGTATTGCAATCATGCTCACGCTTGCTGTTTCCGATATCGATCCTATTTGTTAGTAGGTACCTTTGTAAATATTATGATAGCGGGAGAAGCTCTTAGATACTGGTATGTGCGAATTTAGTAAAAAATATTTTGATCTTCATTTTATTGTTTAGTTGACCGCGTTTTATGTAAATTATTTATGAAGATAGAAAGGTACAAAGGCGTCATTGGCCACCATTTTTTTTGGTCTAAGCTGTCTGTGTATGACTAAATCGAATAATAAATAAAAAAACGAAATATGGAGTCTGTCTCTACGAATTATTATTCAAAGGTCTGTCTATTGAAAGCTGAGGTGAAAAAGAGCGGCAAATTTAAAAAAGTTACGTCGGGTATCCCCGGATCAACTATGAAAAAACGTATTTGATACTTGAATATTTTTATGCCGAATATTTATTTTTGTTTTTGCAGATTAATAGATTAATAATTAATATATAATATTGAAAGCATAAAGCATAAGCATATTTTATTTATTTGTAAAGCAAAAAATCGTGTAGATAAGCTTATGTGATCATAAGGTTGTAAATCACATAATATTAAAAAATATGTAGGTATTTTTTTATGGATCATTATGACGGTAATCTGGATAATTTACCCTCGATGTAGGTCTCACATGTTCCCATGTCTTTATCATTTAAGTTCAAGCCCTACATAAGGTTATCCTTAGCCATCTTCTTTAAATCTCTTTCGTTTATGTGGCCGAGTTTGCGATGCCATTCCATAATGTCACTAACATTTTTTGGTGTGTAATTTGCAATCTCTTTTTGTCCAGATTCAAAGTAGTAAAGCCCATCTCTCTTTGAAGCAGTCAGTGTTATTTCGCCGGTATTTTCTACGACGTAGGCCTTTTCTTTTTCAAAAACAACCTTATTTAATCTGTCCATTATCTTTGAGATGGATAAAAGGTTTACTGATATATCGGGAACATCAGGTGTCATTGAAATTGTAGCCGTGTTTTTCGGTGCTGATTGTAACTCTTCCTTTGCCTTGAATTCTACTAGTGTATTTGTCTGACGCCAACTTAGAGTGCCTTTTTCAAGGGTCATGGTAGAAAACATCGATTCGTCACCACACATGTGTAATGAGCAGCCGCTATCTAGACACCAGACATTTTCATCGGCATCTGAATTGACGGTGCTCAGACAAACGTTATAATTGTATTTGCTTCCGTTGTCTTTTTCATTTGTGTTTTTCTTCTTGCCCCAATAGGTCTCGATAGTGTGACCTTTCTTTTTACAGCTCTTGCAGTACAACCTTTGCCTGTTTTTCTTGATATGATATGCTTCTGAACTTTCAGGCTGTTCATTTCCGCTCCTTGCTTGGTATTATTCCAAAATCTTTACTTTCAGTTCTTCAGGATTGGGCAGGGTGTCTCGAGATTCAATGGCTATTCTAAAGTTCTCAAAAGTTGTCGGCAAACTGTATAGAAGCATTATGCTAAGTAATTCTGCAGGTACCTTTATATCCATATCTGTGAGTTTGTCCACGATGTCCCGTTAAGGGACCGTTGTTGCCAATTGGCAACAAGACTCCACACGACATACAACTCGCAATCGTTTTCGCTGTAATCAATATTTTTGTTTGAAATTTTTTGCAGTCTATGGTCAGATAGATATTCTTGTCAAATAAATCGACTAAAAGCAAAAATATAAATGGGCAACACTATAAAAAAATGTTGAAAATGACATTCCCGCGCGGTCAAAATGACAGTAAAAACCCGTAATCCCGGGATGCGCGCGTTCGCAGTAATAATTCGTTTTTTAATGGTTTTAGTGTGTAAATCGTCGGAAAGTGGTGATATTTTCATTTTGAAGTAAATATTACATCGTTTTAGATAATATTCGCACTAAATAACATTAGATTATACCTATTTTGACCCAACCAAAAAAAGTGTAAACAAACGTGAAGGAGAAAGTTCTCGTGAAAGTTGTAATATTTTGTGAGTTTTCTGTATGGATCTGATCGGTAAGTGTTTTATTTATTTTATAAAATAAATATTCCAGCGTTTTAAATTTTTTTTAGAAAAAAATATAAATAAAAAATATTTTTTTGGTACGGAGAAAGTTATGAAAGCACTAGAAATTCTAGATCAGCAAAAACCTAGATTTTTTGAATTTTTTTGAAAAAAAATTTGTCTCTGAAAACGCTTTTATTAGATAACTTATCTATCCATAATGTACCCTGAAAAATTTCGTGTGAATTGGTACGGTAGTTTTATTAGAAATCGTAAAAACATTAGAACATAGAAAACAAAAAAAAAAACGGGTAATAAAGATTAGTAAACGTTGATAACAAAGACTGTAACCATTTACAATGTATCTCTAATCTATTCGAGTAGCAAAAAACATAAACAAAACACTATAGACGTTATTATGAAACCAGATGCTTTTGTTTATTCAAGTGCGGTCGTAAATCTGTCACGGCGCGGACCACCCGCCGTCCCTGAACGGTAGTTATTTCACAAATATCTTCTTCTATGGTCATTCGCTTTAGAACCAACTGTTTTACTAAGTTCCTTGCAGGCCCAGTGCTTTAGTAAGTGGCTTGCTAAAGCAACTTGTCCCATACAGCTTTAGATGTCGCGCAGACTTTAATTTGTTGTAATTCAGACGGTGACAATAAAAGTAGGATTGCAGCCCTTGCCTTCAAGTCCTCTTTGTTGAACGTCGATCTCGCCGCAGCATCCGTAGCTGGTGGTAACGTTTTCTCGCCGCTTACGATATCCCAAAAGTCATTTTTAATCAGGATCACTTGTGCTTGCAAACACCACGTATAATTTTTTGACTTGGTCAAAGGTTCTGTGTTGCGATAAGTCGTAGTTGATGCCATTTTTCATACTTTGCAAGTATGAAACATGGCATCATCTACGACTTATCGACAACACGCTACAACCACGGTCTGCTACCAATTTGTGAGGAATTTATTAATTAAAATGTACTCATGAACAAAGTTAATGCTTTTATATGACACAACTAAGGTAAAAAGACAAAGGACTTGCGGTGTCAGATGGTACTGGATGGCCAGTGCTCACAAGATGATTATGTAAAATATAAAATGAAGAACAAATAAAACATCTTTTGCTAACTCTACCTACCTACGCTATCTACCTACATATCTACCTATCTACCTACCTACCTACCCTATGTACCTGCATATCTACCTACCCTAACCTAAAATTTCTGTTTGGAAAATCCTCATGAATGTCCTCTGCCCTGGGGCCTGTCAGACTCCTACAGACTGAAAACCACTCCCGGTGTTCCCTTCCCACACTTATGGTACAGCGAACCTAACCTAAGCAAAAAGGGTACCTACCTACCTAAATACCTACCTACGTACTTACATACCTACCTACCTACCTATCCTATCTACATACACATACCTACCTATCCTAACCTAATCTAACGTATTTTGGATGATCCAAAACACCATGTTCGCGCTCGATTTCGACTTAGCAAAAAAAGGGCACTAAATAAAATATTATTAGAAAAAAGTTATTACACAATTGACGAATTTCTTAATGATGAATCACTGACTGATTGACATGCTAATAATCCATTTGACTTTTTTATTTATATTTTTTGATTACTGCTATCTTACTGGAGGAGCTCGTGGCTAAATACTAACAGCCGCTCGGGTTAATCTGTCAGGTTAAGCTACACTTGCCGGGGTTGAACCGTGGATGGGTGACCATTTCTACATACCGAGACTCCTCCGTGCCTCGGAAAGCACGTTAAGCCGTTGGTCCTGGTCCCGGCTGTCATTCGTGGATCTTTGACAGTCGTTACGGGTCGTCAGAAGCCCGAAAGTCTGACTACCAGTCTTACCAAGGAGTATCGTATTACCCAGTTACTGGGTTGTGGAGGTGAGATAGGCAGTCGCTCCATGTAAAATACTGGTATTCAGCTGCATCCAGTTAGACTGGAAGCCGACCCCAATATAGTTGGGAAAAGGCTAGGCAGATTGATATGATTACTGCTACCTTTTTGACATTTGACATTTTAAAGTGAAACTTTTATTACATCGTCTCAAACTTTTTGGTCTGTGTGTTGCATGTCGCGTAACGGTCGGCCGCGGAGTAGGGATAAAGTGAAAGGCGCTCGTCAGAGCAGCCAAGGCCAATATGGCGGTGCCTATAGAAGTTTCACTTTTACCGTGCTTTCAAAAACCACTCAATCCTTTTTTTTTTGTATTAATTTGACATTTACTGTAATTTGAACGATTTGACATAATTTTTATTATGTATTGTTAAAATTTCCTACTTGTTATTTAAAATAAAAATGTCTTTGAATTTGTGTAATGATTTACATGCCCATGTGACGGTAGAACATGAGGACTTTCATAATAAAACATCAATGTAATAATTACCCATGTTTGCAAAGTAATAAATGATTTGATTTGGTAGTACAAATTAAATAATACCCCAAAAGCTTTCATATGGCATAAGTTTCATCACTGTTGAGAGTTGATCCCAAAAAGACACTTGGTCCTTTACGACAAGAAGTTCTGCGTAATTTTTGTGTGATTGGTGCGGCAACATTTTCTTGTCAGCTGTCATTTGTCAATTCGCTGTCAAGCAGACAGTTGTCAGTTTACCACCATGGCGGCCACACTGCTGTCGAACAAGCAATTGAGCAAATTAATTCGACATCACGTTAATTTCGCAAAATCTTTACCTTATTTCACATCAAATTTTGTAAACAAACCATCGCTCAACTTACTAT
This sequence comes from Agrochola lychnidis, assembly GCA_963680765.1. Taxonomy (NCBI): domain Eukaryota; kingdom Metazoa; phylum Arthropoda; class Insecta; order Lepidoptera; family Noctuidae; genus Agrochola; species Agrochola lychnidis. The sequence continues at coordinate 2,091,561 of OY796852.1, read as the reverse complement.
GTCAAAAATGTACAGCCACGAGCCATTACAGGGTAATATTTTGGTTCTAACTATTCATTTTCATTTGGTTACAATTATCGTTGGTTTAAAAGGTTTTGTTTAAAGAAATGGTGTTAATTAGACTCCTTTGATTGTAGCATTATTCTTCGTCAAGCCCGACCCCTTCTGGAAACACAGACCCGGCGAAAAATGTGTTGGCAGCTGTGTTGGCAAACAAACCAAAGTCGGGCAAAATTCCTGTTGGTAAGCAAAATAAAATAATTTGGAAATGATTAAGAAATCATTTAAACACGTAAAATTCAAATTTAAGTCCTTTTTAGATGTTGAAGTTTTAGGAAATGAGACAGTTACATAATATTATTTGGTAATGACCTTGTATGGAGTGCTAATATAATCACTAGACACTGAGTAAGCACACTTGAATGATAAGCAAAAAAAAACTTATGTTTACTACCAATATTACAATGTACTGATAGTGAAACAATCAAGTAATTATTCATTTATTTAAGATTATCACAATAAAAGTACTGTCAACTAGAACTAGATGCGGTAGGATAGTTGTTGTAGTGAATAGTCAAATACCGATTAATCGCCGTTCCATAAGGCGAATAGCCGATTACTCAACATAAAAAGGAATACAAAAAAAGTATATTTATTCTCAAATACTAATATAGTTTATTTATTTTCTGATGTAGGTTTGATTTATGAAAAAAAGCATGACCTACTTGATCCCAATCGTACAGAAAAACTAGTTTTTCTGCACCACAATATGCCCCTTTTGGACATTAATTAAAAAACCTAACTAATTAACTTCAATATGACTCATTTTTGGCAAACTTTTATAAAATTAATAAAACTTTAATTATTTTTAAGTCTATAATTTTTCTGTTCATTAAAAGTTTATCTATTCGCCGAATGTCAAATAATAGACACGATTCAATATTCGACGTATAACAAAAAAAAAAAAAAAACTAGTAATGCCGAATACCGAATAATAGCGAATATTAGTGGCATCTCTACTGTCAACTATGCAAGAATAGCTTACAATACACAAAAGTTGGCTCAAATATGCTTAATTTTGTTTACATTGTTTGAATTGCAGTATGCCACTATGATTTATGGAATGGCAACTGGCAGAAAAAAATATTATAAATGAAGAATACAATTATGATTTCCATTCCTAGTAATAAAATCTTCTAGAATAATTATTTTAATGAAAATAGCAATGGGTGTACTTGCTAATTTTGGAAACTTTTTAGTATTTGATGCGTTGTTCTTGTCATGCTATGGGGAAGCTTATTTGCAGCAGTGGATGTCTTTCGGCAGATATGGTGATGATTAGCATCTGTCCAAGACAAAAAACTGTTTGGAAACAGGAAATGACAGTATATTCTATATTGTGTATTACTAAGTTGATTTCCAAGCAAATGTGTGTTTGAGATCAAACTTTGTTGAGTAGGAATTATTGTCTAAAATACTTATGCCTTTCACTATCACAGTAATTTAATGTACTTACATTTACCATAACTTGTATGTACCAAAGTAGATACTTCCCTTGTGACGTTTTCCCTAATTTATGCATACTAAATTATTATTTTCTCACTGTGAATGTATACTTATTAATAATTCACATAGCTATATCCACTAAGCAAAAGCCTTTTGTTTTCTGCTGTAAATTAAACTGTGTAACAAAACCTATGCTACATTTTATACTTTGTAGTATGTAGAACTTGCACATACATTTTTCATTTTTGATTTCAGTTTTTGAAAACCCCGTTACTGCAACCTGCTTCTGTTATTTTTGTGTATTTTTTGTTACTAATACTTGGTTGGAACGCAGCTCTTTGTTTATTCCTTATCCTTTTCATCCTGCATGCGTCCTGCCCGCTTGTGACCTATCCTGTTACGTATATCCCAAAAATATCCTGATTGTATTCTCCCCTCCTTAGGTATCCAAAAAAGAGACTGCTTTCACCCAGGTGCCTCTGTTTTGTCTCGTGAAGATATAAACTTGGCGGATGCGAAGCCTGTGACTGGGATGGATATGATCCGCGGGATGCTGGAGTATGTGTGGCCTAAGGTAAGATTTTGTATGTTTGATATAAGACAGATTGTTTGGAACAGCTGTTAAAATAAGTGCTAACCTTGAATATTAATTAAATGATATTAATGTAAGAAAAATTGTGACACTAAAACTTTTACAGTACATTCATAATGATGAGGGGGGTTTATTCATAAACGTTGCTTAAAGTTAAGTGACGTTCAAATGTCAAAAATGTATGGTTACGCTAATCATTACTTAACTTTAAGTAACGTTTATTATATAAACCCCTTTACTTACAACATGGTTTGAAATCATCGCTATGTGCATTAGTCTAAATACTCATTCATGGTTGAATCTTGTTCCAAATGCAATTTAATTTCACATAGACATCATAAATGTCTAAGGTAAGGTTTAGTAGGTATAGTTAACCAAATTCATTAAGTTAGAGAACATTATCTTTTTATTTATTATCAATTATCATAATATATTTAGTACAGAAAATTAGCCATTAATACTCAATTAAGTTTTAGTATGAAAGTATAATTTGTTTATATTATTTCACATACCTACCCCAATAACATAACATCACGCCTTGTTTCCCCGAAGGGTAGTGCAGAGGTGTACCTGTAGTAGGCACACCCACATTTCGCCACTTATGTTTAAGTCCCATGTAATAGGGAGCGAGCCTATTGCCATCAACCGGGCACAAATCCAGACTCCAGGCTGCTACTGAGAAATTCCAGATAGAAAAACCCCATAACACTGCCCGTACCCGGGAATCGAACCCAGGACCTCATGCTCAGCAGTAGCGCTTGCGACCACTAGACAAATGAGGCAGTCAAACTACTCCAATACTTATTTACCCCAATACTTACTATTATTTTCCTTTCTAGGACAACTTCATGATCAGAAGCCGCGTGATGCTATCCCTCTCCCTACTATTTGCCGCTAAAATGGTGAATGTGACGGTGCCGTTCCTATTCAAGTACGCCGTAGACGAGATCAATACGGTGTCAGCCACACCTGCGGGAGACGCCTTGCTCGGCATGGCGACCGTGCCGCAAGCGCTGGGAACTACTGCGTTCTCTTTACTGCTTGGATGTGAGTAAGCCTTATTGTGCCCTTTTGAGTATGCCATAGACACGGCAGGAATAGCGTGTTGCTCGTTTGTGCTTATGCCATTAGTTTCTATAAACCCACCCATGATATAATGAATATTCCCTGGCAAAATGCAACAGTAGCAGTTGCAACCGTATCGCTGGCGCGACGACCTAAACTCGTTTTTGACTGATTGGCTTAAAAGGCAGCAGACAAAGATGAATGGAACAGTATGGGGTAGACCTTTGCCCAGTACTCTAATTGCGTAACTTATTTTCGTTATTTACGTTGTTGAGCATTTTTTTTCCAACTTATGAAGCAATAGATTAGCAATCTGTTTCAAATCGAAACAGATTGTGATTGATCGTGTATTACGTAATTAGGGTACAGTAGTGGGATAGTAGGGGCTTGTGGCTAAGTAATAATAACCGCATGGGTCGATCGAACTGGTTAAGGTACGCTTGCCGCGGTTGGTCCGTGGATGGGTGACCATCTTTACATACCAAGTCCGCCGTGAGTACCTCTCCGTGCCTCGGAAAGCACGTTAAGCCGTTGGTCCCGGCTGTCATTTATAGATCTTTGACAGTCGTTACGGGTAGTTAGAAGCCCAAAAAGTCTGACAACCAGTCTTATCAAGGGGTATCGTGTTCCCTAGTAACTAGGTTGTGGAGGTCAGATAGGCAGTAGCTCCATGTAAAATACTGGTATTCAGCTGCATCCAGTTAGACTGGAAGCCGACCCCAACATAGTTGGGAAAAGGCTAGGTAGATGATGATGATGATGAGTGGGATAAAAAAACCCTAGAGAATATTTTCGTTATTTAGCGTTTTGCAAACCTAACGATTCTTTCTAGGACACATTTAGATAAATGAGTTATTCTCTTTTAAGCATAAGCAATGTCACAGGTCTTCAAATTTTTGGTTCTAAGGACATGCCGCGGCGGGAAACTGGGAAAACATTTAATGTAATAAATCTTTAGTAAATAATCAACCCTCTTCTTTTCAGACGGCGTAGCTCGCGCCACATCGGCGGGTTTCAACGAGCTGCGGAACGCGGTGTTCGCTAAAGTGGCGCAGCACTCCATCAGGAAGTTAGCCTGCAATGTGTTCACACATCTACACAATCTGGACTTGAGCTTTCATCTCGGGAGACAGACTGGCGCTTTATCGAAAGTAAGTTACATGTATTTATTCATACACTGGCGACCCGCCTCTGCTTTGCACGGCTTTTACGAGTTGACAAAACATCCTGATTTCTTAAATTATATCTGTGTTAATGTATTATAATTGTATAGACATAAACATTCCGGAATAAATTTTCTAAATTATATTTAAGGCTCCTGGCTGTGAATTCACTCGACAGAGTTTAGGTAAATTCTTGCGATGCTATGTTTGTGTGCACCGTTCACGCACACACGCCTAAACATCGAGCGTAGTGATGGCTTAAACAGTTTTGATCCTATAGACGGTATTTTGTTAAGTTACGTAGGTCCGCTTATGAAATAAGTCTGGAATGCTTGTGTATATTCGTTTAGTATATTTATAACAATTCTGTTTAATATGGAATTTTATACTTTTTGTATGGAAAACATGAAAAATTATTACCTACATGTTGAGTTTTATGGGTTTATGGGTTTCATAAAGGGGGTCGAAATTTTCATTATTTTTGCGATAAGACACAATTTTCGAGATTTAAGCAAAAGGACAGAAAAAAGATAAAGTACAGTTTTTGCAAATGAATGAGTCATTAATTTAGTGAAAATGAAAAATTCGCTATTGGTGCCGATTCTCTTGTATACCGAACTAAACTTACTACCACTAAAATTCCTTACTTTTGACTATGAGAATCTCAAAGCTATTCTGCAAAATAAATTCTCTAAATTTAAAAATAATTTTGACACATCTAAATCGAATTTGACAACCGCGACTCCACACGTGATACCTAACCACGTGAATCTTTTTAGAGACGGAGGCGCGCAGGGGGGGCAGCCTCGACGTGTTTTATATGGATTTTTCACTTTTTGTGTGGAAAATAAGAAAAAATATTACCTACATGTAGAGTGTTAGGGGTTTAAGGATTTTATAAAGGGTGTCGAAATTTTCATTATTTTTGCGATTGGACACACCGTTTTCGAGATATAAGCAAAAGAAAAAAAAAAAATTCGGTACTGTTTTTTCATCTGAAGTCGAGGTGTTGGTGTGAATTTTAGTTCATGACAACCAATTTTATTCCACATGTTTTTAGTCGCGATTAAAAATAGTCATATTTAGTTAGAAAATCTAAATTTTAGGTTAAAAACGTCAAATTCAGAATAGCAAAATTGCCATTTTCACTAAACTAATATCTCAGTGCCATCTTAGTGCTGTCAAACTAAAATATAGTTAAGTTGTGTCACTTTAGTCTATTTCAGAATGGGAAATCGTCGTTTGACAGGAATAAAACAAAATTTTGGTGATTTTTAGTCTAGTTTAGAGGCATTTGTGACAAGAGAATCGGCACCATGTCTAACTAAATCTGACTATTTTTAATCGCGATTATAAAGATGCGGAATAAAATTAGTTATCTTGAACTAAAATTCACACCAACACCTCGCTTCAGGTGCAAAAAACAGTACTGTATTTTTTTTTTTTCTTTTGCATATATCTCGAAAATGGTGCGTCCAATCGCAAAAATAATGAGAATTTCGATCCCCTTTATAAAATCCTTAAACCCCTGACACTCTACATGTAGGTAATATTTTTTCTTATTTTCCTTACAAAAAGTAAAAATTCTATATAAAACGTCAAGGCTGCCCCCTGTGCGCCTCCAGCTCTAAAAAAAATTCACGGGGTAGGGCAAACAAGTACCACGTGGACTCGCGATTGTCAAATATAATTTTAGTGTGTCAAAATATATTTAAATTTAGAAAATTTTTGTTGCAGAATAGCTTCAAGATTTTCATAGCCAAAAGTAAGGAATTTTAGTGATAGTTTAGTAAGTTTAGTTCGGTATACAAGAGAATCGGCACCATATTGCCATCTTAGTGCTGTCAAAATAAAATATATTCTATAATTATTTCACGATGGGAAATCATCGTTTGACAGGAATGAACGAAACTTTGGTGATTTTTAGTCTAGTTTTGAGGCATTAATTTGTGACAAGAGAATTGGCACCAGTATCCATAAAGGGATCTGAGACACTTGCGCGAAAGGCATTTTCGCGAAAGACACTTGCGCGAACCCACTTGCGCGAAAACGTTGCGGAAATGAGATTTCTTCATAAAATCACGCCATCAATTTCAAAGGGCCCAACACTTTGAAATTGATGGCGTTATGAAGAAATGTGAAAATTTTCGCAGCCGCCATCTTAGATTTACGTTTTGACATCAAAATCTGCTTTAGAATCCTCAAAAACTATGAAAAAGACACCTATGACGAAAAATCTGAATATTGTCACAGCCGCCATCTTGGATTTATATTTTGACCTCACTAACAGCTTTAGCATCTTCGAAAACTATGAAAACGATACCCATGACGAAATATTTTTAAATGTTCGCAGCCGTCATCTTGGATCTTTATTTTGACTTAAAGTAGTCTTCAGTAGCGTTAAAGAACTTCGTTCCAAAAATACTTCACTTATTGCTACAACAGCATATCGGCGCGGGCATATCGGTGACGCGAACCCATAACTTTTTCCCCTACCAAAAATCACTCAAAACTGAAATCGAAAGTCAAAATATAACTAGTGAACCCAGCAGGCAGATGTTGTCCTGCGACAACAGCGCCACGCGAGTCCAACTATAGTTATGAACCATCCAAGTTACACAAAAAGAATTAAAAAAAAAAACCATCGAAATCAGTCAAGCCGTTTAGGATAAGAAGAATTACGAACATACGTACACCGGTATTTTATTTATTGCCAGGCATGCAAAATTTTAATGTTCTTCAAAAACAAGCAAAGTACTCTAAAATAAAATGCGGATCAAAATGTGGTAGTCGACGTATCATTTCTGGAATATGTTAACATCGGACACGTACGTGCGTGTGTGCGTGCTGCGACGCAAAGTGATACGTCCTCACGCTGGGAAGGCCCGTTCGCTACTGACGGAATAGATTTTCCGCGATCGTTTATATAGTTCACTTTGCCATTTATTTACGTAATGAAATAATTGTTTATTTATAAAATAAAATTTAGATTCTATTAAACAATTAACTTAAAATTAATATATAATTTTTAAAATTTCTTAAAAGTGTTTCTAAGTATTAGAAAAAAAAAATTTTTGGCTTGAAGTTTTGAGAAAGTTACGTTATTTCAACATTTTTTTTCTGCTATATTTTGTATGAAAGTTGAAAAAAGTGGTTCCCCCTATGTACAAGTAGACCATATAATGATGTTGATGATATTTTTTAATTTTCAACATCAAAAGCAGTTTCTTCTAACGAAACGATCAAACGTCAGTCTCGCGTCATTTTTTGGAAAACTTGTTGCGAATTTTAGTGATTTCCCACGAATCCTTAATTTATTTCAAAAATCCCTTTCCCCTATGTACAAGACGAAGAATTGGACTTTTCAAATCACAAATAATTTTGTTTAAATTCTCGTCCCCTTTCTCACAACGAATAAACAAAATTGATCAAAATCAGTGATTTCGTGCGGTGCGGCAGCACGGAGCCTTAAGACCGCATCAAAATCCGTTGCGTAGTTGAGAAGAACAACACAGTCACACAGACACACGAAAAGCGACTTTAATTTATAATATTTTTTTAATAAAAAATACATTTAGTTTTTTATAGATTGCCAGTGGCCCAGTGTTAACGGCCGCGACTTACGAGTTGTACGTCGTAGGTTCGAACCCAGACAGCCGCTTTACTTTGTGTAAATTATTTTATCACCACTGCTCTCAAAACGGTGAAGGAAAACATCGTGAGGAAACCGGCATGTCCTAGAACCGAAAATTCGAAGACATGTGGCATCTACCAACCCGCACTGGGCCCACGTGGGCCTACTCCCTCTTACAGAGAGGAGGCCTGTATCCCAGCAGTGGGAACATTATAGGCTGATGATGATGATGATGATGATAGATTTGTAATGAATGTTATAACTTCTACTTCTTTTCGTGTGGTTAGTGTCTAACCTGGTGTCAGAGTTTTAAATCTCTCAAGCAGCCGGGTTTCCTCACGATGTTTTCCTTCACCAATGATGTTGTAACTTGGTTGCAGACTTGCCACTTGAGAGAGTACATTGTGAATTTCGCTTCGCTTCACTCGGCTATTGTAAAACAGTTTGTAATCGCCTGTAATGTTCAGTTAGATAAAGAAGATTGCAAAAAACCATTATATTGTGCATATTATGTTTCTGATAAAGTAAAACCACTTAAATCAGATATCTGATACTGTATCTGCTTAGTGTTTATTGATCTGGATCCAAAAACCGAGCAAAGAGCATTGAGCGTTGTAAAAAAAATCATGTTCTTCCTCTTTATGAACGAAGAATTTCTGTCTTAGCTTTTCTATAAAAAATTGCAAACGGTTCTCAACGACGTCCCCGAGTTGTTGAGCAAAATTGGTCCGCGCTAATATTATTAAGTACTAGTTGACCCGTGCCCACTTCGTTGGGCGGTAAACATTTTAACTTGTAATGAAATTATGAGTGTAGTTCGGTTAGTACTGAGTGCTATGATTTATTTCCTGACTGCCAAAAGGAGGGTTTTGTTTTATTATAAATCAGAAAGACGCTGCGCACGTTCAGCGCTAGATTCCCGAGCACGGGCCTGCGATGTTCTCCAGCTTTGGTTAGCAAGCCGCTTTGAACGCTCGGAGCTAGATTCCCCAGCGCGTGCTTGCGAAATATTTTCTCTATTCCTCGAGAGGCGCTGATGATTTTCAAGAGCAGACTCTTCCGTACGGTGTACTCGAGCTGCTCTTGTCACACCGCGATTCAGAAAAATGACGTAATTGCACAACGCCGTCTATGGGTAAATGGATAAAACGTCCGTACAAAGCATGTTCTAATGCGGTTCGTGAATGGACGGCGGCATTTTGCGATTTAGTAATTTTATATTATCTTCGAAACTATTTAACCAATTGACATACTGTTTTGGGTCGTAATCGTATCTCTATGATGTTCTTGTGATCATAATAATATTTTTTTCGATAAAGTTTAATATTTTGTTGTTTAAAAAATCGTCCAAAGGTAAGTACGTCGAAAAATACTTTTTTTAACACATAAAAGCTACTATATCTGCTAAAATATAAAATATAGAAATATGGTGTCGCGGACTTTTTTGTAGAATTATTCAAAGTGGACCAGGTTGCCATACATTGTTTTCAATTATATACAACTGTTAAGGCAGCGCATGAAAATAACTCTGTTGTAAGGGCTATTTTTTTCCGCCTGGCTAGGCAAAAATTGAGATAGTTCGGCTAATATGCATGATATCTTTATAATTTATAGCCTATAGCACTCACGTATAATGTAGCTTTCTACCAGTGAAACAATTTTTAAAATTGGTTCATTACTTCCGGAGATTACCCCCTACATACAAACTTACAAACTTACAAACAAATGTTACCTCTTTATAATATTAGTATAGATTATTCGTTTCTGCGCTGCCCACATTCAGTGACGAGATAAGGGCGAGCCGTGTATACAATACGACATGCCAGGAAGTTGATGTCGATCTTATTGAGTTGAATTTTATATTGATACTGAGAGGCACAGGCAAACTCGCATACAACCAGTATGCGAGTTTGCCTGTGCCTCTGTTTAGAGTAATGTATTAGTTCCTATTTCGGACACTTGGTGCCGCTGTCGTTGTTAACTGTATTTTGTTTTTCTTATTTACTGTACCGGGTGTTTGCTAGTAGAAAATAAATGTATTATCTAGTGCAAACTAAAGAAATCTTGTTTACTATTACATCTCCAAGTGATCTTTTTAATACTGGTGTGAGTAAATTAAATTAGTCTCTTTGCAACCATTTCTTGGACTACCTCAAATAGTCTTAACTCTTAACTTTTGATTACTTACGGAAATCCTAACTATTATTAATGTGAAAGTAAGTTTCTTTGTTTGTTACGCTTTCACGCAAAACAGCTGAACGGATTTGACCATGACCTGGGTCAGGTCATATTATTATGATACTTTTATCTCGGTAGTACATTCCCGTGGGATCTAGTCACCAATACTTAACATTGTCTACTACCCATTAACTCATTAATTATTTGTTTACTTATTTGTGTAAACTGGCCATAACCGTGTTATTAACAAAAGAGTCTAACATGGTGTCATTTGGAACGAAATATTTTACTTTATGCAGACCTATGATGATGGCACTACTTTGCCGACAAGTGCTAGTAGGTTTTGATTTGAGTCACCCACAAGTGGCGTTTTTTGTTGCACATTTATTTTAACAATTTATTTCCCACTAGCTGCGCCCCATGGTTTCACCCGCAGAAGTCTCGATCCCGTGGGAATATCGGGATAAAAATTATCCTATGTGTTAATCCAGGTTATCAACTATCTGTGTGCCAAATTGTATTCAAATCCGTTCAGTAGTTTTTGCGTGAAGAAGAGACAAACATACACAAACACACACACACTCACAAACACACACACACTCACAAACACACACACACTCACAAACACACACACACTCACAAACACACACACACTCACAAACTTTCACCTTTATAATATTAGTGTGATTCGAAGTGACCTAAGTGCGATAGTAGCGCTCTCTCTTTTTCCAAACTCTTTTTTGCTAAACTGTACAACAGTGCATTTGTTACTGCAAAAATTATAAAATAATATTAAGTTTATATTAACCATACCGTATTTCTTTTTCTGTACTTACACACGAATCGCTCCAAGCGATCATGGTAATGACGTAGGAGGCGAGTCTATTGCTATCAACCGGGCACAAATTCTAACTCCAGTCTGCTACTGAGAACTTCTTGATGGAAAACTCCAATATCTCTTTTCCATAGGGTTCTGGGTAGATCATCGGGGCAGTCAAAAGATCACAAAGTTTTTGTACTGAATTGTTTTTTTTTTTTTTCCACAGACAATAGACCGCGGCTCCCGCGCTATAAACTTCGTGCTATCAGCGATGGTGTTCAACATCGTGCCCACGATCTTCGAGTTGGCGCTCGTCTCCTCCATACTGGGACTCAAAGGAGGATTGGCTTTTACTGGTAAGTTCTTATATAAGACAGTCATGTTTCAAAATAATAATATATTCTGATGGCTTGGTGGTCCGAAGACCTTAAAAAGGTGGCTGGGACAGACCAGATGCTGGAGGCGGAGAGGCCTATGTCCAGCTGTGGACTGCGATCAGGGTTGGGCAGTATTTGAATTACTTGTAATTAAAATACGTAAAAAAAAATATTTGTAATTGGTATTTCAAATACCTGACGCTGAGGTATTTTGTAGTTAGTATTTCAAATACTTATGGCTTCAAAATACATTTGAATATGAATACATTTAGCGATCTTATTAATGGGTGCGTTCTGCAAAAAAATTGCCCTCGATAGCTTTCGTAAGTAAAATGGCGACCGCTAAATATGTCAATCTTTAAAGTTGGCAACACTGGGCTGTGTTAGTTCTATTCTATTTACATAACCTAACATCTTACTGTATTTTGTAATTTAAATAAAAATAGTTAAAATACTGTATTTTGTATTTTATATTTCAAATACACGACTCAAAAATACTTTGTATTTCGTATTTTTAATACGTACGAGATAGTATTTTGTAATTTGTATTTTAATTAAAGCAAAGCATGTATTTTGCCCAGCTCTGACTGAGATAGACTGAGTTGATTGAATATACTCCGTAACGTCCTTAATCCGGGCACACTACACATCCAGAATGTGTAAACGATTTCTACATCGGGCAGATAATTTGAATAATTTGAGTGGGATCAGAAACACTTATTGTATGGCAGCATATTTGCCGCCATAAACTATGAAGATAATAAAAATAATAATATGAATAGTCCAGATTTTACGTGAGGTCAGATGTGTTTAGATAAAGCTTCCATTTCACGTTTCTTTAAGTATTCCCTCTGACGTTTTGTTATGTGTGAAATTTCAAATTAAAGGGTTTGTTGTGAGCACATCAATTTTTTTTAATAATTTTGATGTAGATTATTTAAGAAAATTCATGAAAATTTACCGACATTTTTAATTTAACTCCGAAACTACTGAAAATATAATTTTGAAAAAAAAAAATAACACCGAGAATAGTTTTACACTTATACAGGCTAACTTGTAATTTGACGTATTTCTTCCAGGACGTGCAACAATTAAGCTTCCCATAAATCCTAGACGAAAATTCATGGGATTCGAGAAAACCCAATTTTTATGAATTATTGTTGAAAAATTCCCAGAATTCATCACTAAATATCACTTTTCTCCAAACTCAAATTTAATAAGCTTCATTGCTATTCCATTGGATACCTAATACTTTAACAAACCTTTCAATCTAACCAAATTTTCTAAAAATCAAACAATTAAAAGTTATAGTTAAAAGTTTCTGGTGTCAAGAACTTTGACTCCAGTTATCTCTAAATATTACTATCGCTTCGAGCGAACAAATTATAGAGAACATCTTCATTTAATCAGCTATCTAACGAGGTACACAAGTTAAAAAAATATTAAGAGGTGCCGATGAAACAGTCGATAATGCTGTCAAAGGTCGAATATGTTAATTGTTGAAATATTTAAAAATTGTGTGATAATCGATTTAATTAACTGGTTTATGCCCACACTTTACTACTTACTATACCCACTACTTTCTAACCTCCTAGCAATCCATCACACCTTAGACACCCAGGTCGTTAAAACCAGTACCCTAATTGCGTAACTTATTTTCGTAAACAATTTTGCCTAATTTGTTTCATTTTGACAGTTCAATAACATTCATTGCGTTGTTTACGTTGTTGAGCAGATTTTTTTTCCAACTAATGAAGCAATGGATTAGCAATTTGTTTCACATCGAAACTGATTGTGATTGTGTTGTATTACACAATTAGGGTACAGGTCACAAGTTGGGGAGCGGCTTTTGGGTTTTTAACATGACTCACGGTCTACTCGCTGGTCAGTGTTCACTTTTTGCTTAGTTTGCGTGAATTTAAACATACAATACAACACACATCCATACTCTAATAATTGGACATACGTCGACTGTCCTTACTCCTCTAGATTTTTTTATTTTTGAGATCATGTGACAAACCTTGTATACTCGACACCGGTGCCTTCATTAGAAGTAATAAGGTAAAAAATAATACATGCAGCGGAAAACACAAGCAACATAAGTGAAGTTACACTTCAAAAGTTACCAAGAAAAAGTTAGTAGGAAAGTAAGGGCTTGTATAAGCCCATTTCGAACAAAACCTTTAAGCAACCAACGGCAATCCAGTTCAGGTTTTAAATTATTTCAACGATTGCCAGTTCTCTTTTTCGGCATTATCGACTATGGCCCATCAAAACGTCAAATAAATTAGCATTGCAGGCCCTTTTTTTATGGAAAAAAACAATTGAATTCGCGACACCGTTACCGTCACCTCATTTTTGTAAACGCGATTGTGCTCTTTATTTATATTATGTTACTTTATTTATATTATTAATGTTCCATGCAAGTATTTTACTTTAAAGGTTTTGGAAGTATTTTTTTTGTAAACGCGATTGTCTTTATTTAGATAAGGTTACGGACCAATGTTCTATACAAATATTTTTCTTCGACCAAGGTGATTTTGTTCAAGTTTTCACTTCTATCGGCACTTTTTTTTTTGTTACGTGGTATGTTTTCAAATAATTTCTCCCACTCTGGACGGAGCGGGAGGGCGTGTCAGATTCTTACTGATTAAATTCAAATTCAAATTCTTTATTGCGAACTAAGTGTACAACATGTTGAAGATGTTAACAATAGGTAGGTTCTTAGAACTTAGTTGCCTGTTAAGGCATTGCAATTAAATGGATATAAAAATTTAATAAAAAACATAAACATACTCAATATTCCAGTTATACATTTTACATTATATTATATTAATTATCATTATTCATACATTTGATATTATATCATACTATTCTTATAATAAAAGTACTAGTATCTCTTTGAGGGGCGCGTGGAACACAACGTGCTGTTGACCCTGGCCTGGTCCTTTGCCGCAAGCCCGCGCCTACGGTGGCCGGGATTCGGCCTGGGATTCCCGACGCCGAGCCACTCTAGCGGCGGCTAGGGGCGTGAGGGCGCGAAATTTGCCTCTCCCTCACACGTTCCGCCTCCTCCTTCGCGATAATGCTTCGCAGGAGGTGACGGCTTCCCATGCCCTCTCGCTCCGCACCATGGCCTGGATCAGGGCCAGGGATGGCATAAACCAGTTAATTCGATTTTCACACAATTTTTTTATATATTTCAACCATTTGCACATTCGACCTTTGCCAACATTATCGATTGTTTCATCGGCACCTTTTCATATTTTTTAACTTGTGTACCTCGTTAGATAGCTTATTAAATGAAGATGTCTTTTACGTAATTTGTACGCTTCCATAGTAAAATTTTGAGATAACTGGTGTCAAAGTGCAGGTACGTAGATATATTAGTAAACTTTTTCCTTTATCTTTCAGCTATGTGATGTTTTAGAAAATTTGGTTACATCGAAAGGTTTGTTAAAGTATTAGGTATCCAATGGAATAGCAATGAAGCTCATTCAATTTCAGAGTTTGGAGAAAACTGATATTTAGTGACGAATTCTGGGAATTCATAAAAATTGGGTTTTTTTGAATCCCATGATTTTTCGCCTAGGCTTTCATCATCAGCCTATAATGTTCCCACTGCTGGGACACAGGCCTCCTCTCTGTGAGAGGGAGTGGGCCGTAATCCACCACGCGGGCCCAGTGCGGTTTGGTAGATGTCACATGTCTTCGAATTTTCGGTTCTAGGACATGCCGGTTTCCTCACGATGTTTTCCTTCACCGTTTTGAGAGCAGTGGTGATGAAATAATTTACACAAAGTAAAGCGCCTGTCTGGGTTCGAACCTACGACGTACAACTCGTAAGTCGCGGCCGTTACCACTGGGCCACCACTGCTCTCGCCTAGGCTTTATAGGGTGCTTAATTGTTGCAAATGGATCACACTACCACATCCTGGAAGGAATACGTCAAATTACAAGTCACCCTGTAGATTACAGGAAAATCTATAAGAAGTCTATGGTCTTAAAATAACATGGTAAATCTCTCAATATTGTGCGTACGTAATTACATTTGCAATTGGAATATACGGGAGTACATTTTTTCAACTTCACTGTTAAGTTTGTCCTTGGGTTAAATTTATCCCAACTACGGAACCCTTCATCGTCCATAGTCCGACACGCCCTTGGTTGGTTTTTCATATTGTACTGGGTATAGACCTACCTTCGTTTGGGTTGAATAAACTTATTTTGTTTCTTTCATGCTATTGCTAAATTGGATCTCAGAGATGTCTGACAATTCGCGTCCTCGCGTCCCTAACCGTCGCAGGAGGAGACGCCCGGGGCGGGAATCGCGAGCCGATTTCCGGCCACCGTAGGCGCGGGCTTGCGGACGGTGAGCAATGGGTAGCTCGCCGTCCGATAAGGACCAAGCCCGGGTCGACGCCGCGTTGTGTTCCTCGCGCGCCTAAAAGAGATGTCAGCAGAATTGACGGGGTCCACTAGGGCCGATGCCTGCCGGGGCTTCGAATAAGGCCGAAAGGGAAATCGTGGCCCCCGGCAACATGGCAAAAGTGTTTGTCAGAAGCTCAGAAAGGTTTATTAATAAATAAAATATATTTCCAGTTCTAGCATGGAGTTGCGTGGGAGTGTACGCGGCGTTCACGCTGGCCATCACACAGTGGCGGACCAAGTTCCGCGTATTCATGAACAAGGCGGAGAACGAGGCAGGCAACAAGGCCATCGACTCGCTCATTAACTATGAAACTGTTAAGGTTTGTTTACTTATTGAAGTGGAAACTTCTTCAGGCGCGTTGGGCATTTTTGAGATGGGAAAAAACAATTGAACTCGCGACACCGTTACCGACACCTCATTTTAGTAAACGCGATTGTGCTCTTTATTTATATTACGTTACAGATCAATGTTCTATGCAAGTATTTTTACTTTAATGGTTTTGGAAGTTTTTTTTTTTTTGTAAACGCGGTTGTGCTTTTTATTTAGATAAGGTTACAGATCAACGTTCTATACAAGTATTTTTCTTCCACCAAGGCGATCTTGTTCAAGTTTTCACTTCTGTCGGCACTCCCGGAGTGCCACTGTTTTTATTTTTATTTTTCCAATTGCACTGGGTTTTTACTCGACCCGAAACCGGCATGTCCCTAGTATCAAAATGCGAAGATATGTGACATCCAACAACCCGCACTGGACCCGCGTGGTAGATTACGTCCCTCTTCCTCTCACAGAGAGGAGTCCCGTGTCCCATTAGTTGGAATGTTATAGGCCGATTAGGTATTTTTTACTCAAATTTGTCAAAGCAATGTAAACTGTAACCCCGCGTCCTATTGAAAAGCGATCGACGCGCGAAGACACGATCGTTCGAACTTTTTGTTCAATGCACCTGACCGCGTCGTCGCACCGACAGAGGACGCTTTCCCGTTTTCCGAACAATAAGTGACATTGGACGCGATCGATCGCTTAGTCGCGCGACCAACGCTTTTAAATAGGATGCGGCCTTCGAGATGTTATGTTCGATTTTGAATAATGAACGACTACTTCTGTAGATTGCTAAAACTCGAATGACCTAATCATTTCCTCGGTTACAATTTTTTTAAATATATATTTTAAGTATTAGACGATTTAAGAATGATGATTTCCCCACATTCTTGGTTGTTTGAAGTGAAAACAGATTTTCTTGGTATGTTTAAACACATCACACATCTGCAAACAAATAAGTTTTTCCAAACGTAATTTGGAAAAGAGACAAAATATCAAGTGAGACAAAGTAAAAAAATAGGCTGTCATGTGGACTGCCGACAGAAGTGAGAACTTAAAACTGGTATTAGCGCCATCTATATTCTATAGCCCAGCACTACGTGAATCTATAAGTTTACCATCTACCAAAAATCGCTCAACGCGCCTAAAGAAGTTCTCACTTCAAAAATAATCTCAACGGTTTAACAAGTCCGTGATTCTAGAGAAGTAAACAAAATATTTTTAAGGAAATAATGAATTAACTGTGTCTACATTTATTATCCTTTTAGCTCCTTATACCAAATTCAGCGATATTCTAACTTTTACAACCTATTTAAAAATACTGAGTTCAGTTTTCGTATTTTATTAAAGTTTTACAAATAATATGCAATATATGGATGACCGAGCCTTGATCGTTTTTTTTTTTTGGTAGTTTTCTAAAAATGAAATCTAGCTAGATCGATTTATCGCCCCCGAAACCCCCTGCATACTAAATTTCATGACAATCGTTGGAGCTGTTTGCGAGATTCAGATTATATACAATGTGGAGACAACAATACGACAATAAATGAAAACACTGGCAATACTAATACATAAGAGTATTTTGGAACCATCAAATAAATCCTAGCATCGAAATTAAAAAAGTGATTTTTTCAAACAAACTAAATAGTAGTGATGTGCCAAATATGGGTTTTGTCAATCTTTGACTAGCTATAGTGACTAAACTATTGGATATATTTGATTGATTCGTATGCGGACTAAGAACGTCATTAGTTATACGTAGCTAAATTTATGGCCGTAATGTCGTCTCCACCTTGTATATACAAGAATTGCTCGTTTAAAGGTATTAGATAATTAAATCTCACAATGTTTCCAGTATTTCAACAATGAGAAGTACGAGCTAGAGAAGTACGACATGAGCCTCAAGAAGTACGAGGAAGCCTCACTGATGACAGCGTCAAGTTTGGCCGTGCTCAACTTCGGACAACACGCCATCTTCAGCGCGGGACTCAGCATTATCATGGTCATGGCCGCTAACCAGATCGCTCAAGGTTACCAATTTATGCTAATGAAAATTGTAATAAATGAAAACGTACATTAGACCTATTTTCTGTGGGCCTGAGCAGGACATTCAAAACAGATTTTTTTGACTAAACTTCCCTTTCTTTCCAGGAAACATGACTGTAGGTGACCTGGTGATGGTGAACGGCCTTCTCTTCCAGCTGTCCATCCCGCTGGGCTTCCTCGGCTCCGTGTACAGAGAGGTGCGCCAGGCGCTCATCGACATGCAGACCATGTTCACGCTTATGACTGTACAGTCGCGGATAAGGGTACGAACGTGGAAACATTTAGGGTTGTTTTTCCAACGCTAGAGTCCGCGCCTCCAGTGAAATCCGGCCGGAAAATTGTGGAACTAGAATATTTCTATTTTCTTAATGTCTCTCGGGTATCATCGTATTTCCGAATTAAAACGAATGCTAATTTCCCTGTCCGTAATGTAATTTGAAGTAATGTAATGTAATGTAATTTGAAGCATCCTCTCATTTTTCATCCTTTCCTTTCAAAATGAGAGGATGCTTCGTTGAGAGGTGAAATACGTGTCGATTTCTTTCAGGAGTTTTTATGGCTCTTTACATATAGCTAAGCGGAACAGGTTACTAAACATATTATTATCCACGTCAATTGTATTTTTATGTTGAAAGAAGTATTAAGTACGTACATGTTTCGCCTAGCGAGGCCTACAAATATATATATCGTTATGGCATAGCCATACTTATTTTGTGTTCCCCCATTTGCAGGAGAAACCGAAAGCTCCCCCCCTCATATGCGACGCGAAGTCGGCGACCATCGACTTCGAAGACGTGAGCTTCAAGTACATTAACGGGAAGCCGATCTTCAACAACCTTACCTTCAGTATACCAGCTGGGAAGAAGATTGGAATTGTTGGTGGTTCGGGGAGTGGGTGAGAACTATTAGAACGGCGCTGGCTTGCGTTCGAAGACTATTTATTTCATAGACTACATGTAATTTTTTATTTGGACATACATGGTGTTGCTACACTAATTTACCATTCCTACTTATCAAAATAACAATTATGGAATTTACATAACAAAAAAAAACTTTTTTCCAAAAAATTCAACCGACTTCCAATTTCCAAACGACAAAGTGAAAAATAACTTTGATTTTGGAAGTCAGCGTCAAAAAGTTTTTTTTTCACGTTTTGTGGGTTGTTTAGTAATTTATCTTAGTAACAATAGCCTAATGTCAACTGCTCATCAAAAAAATACCCAATTCGCTATAGCGAATTGGGTATTTTTTTGATGAGCAGTCAAATATTATAGGCACATCTATAGATGTGCCTATAATATTTGAAGAGTTCCCTCGATTTAGAACTTGAAAGTAAGTATACCCTTTCAAACAAAAAATTTTTTTTTTCAAATCGGTCCAGCCGTCTTCGAGTAATCGGGGAACATACATAAAAAAAAATATCCCGACGAATTGAGAACCTCCTTCTTTTTTTGAAGTCGGTTAAAAGCGATTAAGTTAACAGCTAAGTAGTGTTACCTATGTAAGTCAAAATAACATTAAAATTCAACTTAATTGTAACATTAGTTTGGCAAAATTCTTATAATTTTTAATAGGGTATAGCTAGCCGTGTTTCCCACTGGTGTGATCGACTAATATGGCGACATGTCAAAACATCGAGATCTCTGTGCTATATCTAAAATAAAATATTCGGTGTAAATAAGTTTATTTCCATTATGGCAATCATCACTTACTTGAGAACAATATAAAATATAAAATTGAAGTAAAAACCCTTTTTTTAAAACAAGCTTTTAATGAACTAAAAAGTACAAAGTAAAACTTACATAAACATAGAACTTTAATTTTCTTAAAAGCTTGAGGCTTATCATATAGAGTAAGAAGGACGTTCACGCCTTTTTTCCATGCGTTTCATAGTAAAAGATGATAGCTGTAATGTTTACTGGCATGAAAAGCTATTACTATAATTAGATTACTGTAACCCGACATTCGCACAGACGTAATAAAATCGCGGCGGGATTTTATTACGCACTGGATTTTCAATTCTCGGTGTTAAGCCGGGCGTTGAGAATCCAACGCGCTGGGACGCACTCTCGTCCCAGCGCGTTGAAAAAATACACTGTTGGATTTGCAACTCTCGGCGTTAAGCAGAGCAATGGTAATCCAGTGCACGATAAAAAAATCGCCGCGATTTTATGACGTCCGTGCGACGTGGGCTTATTCTTTTAACGGCTGCATCAATTGATGCAGCCCACTGTATGTACATACATACACACATACACTCACGCCTTCTTCCCATGGGGCTAGGCAGACCCTACAGAACGCTACCTGCCACGATCCTTACTCCATACGCACAGTGTATTATAGAGACCATTTTTCGGAGGTCAGCTTTTTATTAGGAAGACAGTTATAATTCAACTTCACATAACACATACATAACATCACGCTTTGTTTCCCCGAAGGGTTGGCCAGAGGTGTACCTGTAGTAGTAGTAGGGATTTCGAATACTGGATTTTTTCAATACTGTTATTAATACCGTATAGAAAATTTCCGATACCGGGATCCCGGTATTGAACATTTGAATACCGGTATTGAAAAATGTCTAAATTTTCCGGGATCCCGGTATTAGCCAATACTGGGATCCCGGTATTGGAAGCCCTATGTAGTAGGTACACCCACATTTCGCCAGTTATGTTTTAAGTCCCATGTAATAGGGGGCGAGCCTATTGCCATCAACCGGGCACAAATACAGACTCCGGGTTGCTACTGAGAAATTCTAGATAGAAAAACCCAATAACATTTTGCCCGACCTGGGAATCGAACCCAGGACCTCATGCTCAGCAGTAGCGCTTGCGACCACTAGACCAACGAGGCAGTCAACATATCTGTATTTCTTATAAAAAGCTGACGTCCGAAAAACGGTATCTATAATACACTGTGATACGCCAGTATGCCATAGATAATAAGTTATTTTCCTCCACAGTAAATCCACAATGGTGCGCCTCCTGTTCCGATTCTTCGAGCCGCAGTCGGGCACCATCAAGGTGGCCGGACAGAACATAAAGGACTTTGACCTCAGCAGCCTGAGGAAAGCTATCGCTATTGTACCACAGGTCAGTATACAGAATACAATACTCTTTGTTACAGTGCAGTCACGTGTAATAATATATACACATAGCAGCTTTTAAAAGTGAGTGGTTTGGAACCTATACTATTAGTTACTTAATTCAAGTGTGACCTTGCGGAAATCCAGTATAAAATACAATAGACGTGGATATAACTCAAACTCAAAGTATTTATTTCAAATAAACCAATTACAGGTACTTGTGAGTTGTCAAGGGGTCGGTTAGTCAGAAAGATGAAGCTAGTTGCCCATTTCAAAGCGTAGTAGGTACCTATGGAGAAGAACGGGCAAGAAACTCCACGGACACTCTTTTAAATCAAAATATTGGTTACATCATTCGTGTTGAACTTATACATGTGAGAACAATGTAGAAAGACGTGCACGTTAAAAGCGTCCGTAATAAATATAATAACAATTCAAAAAATTTAATAAATTAAAATAAACCGTGGCAGCTAAGAGATGACCAGTCCCTACTGACGGCGCCCGTTCACGAACATGACGCATGGATTAGCAGCATTTAGCTCAACCATTTTGAAGGGAACTTAATGATCCAACACACACGCCACCATCAGCGAGACATTTGAGTGAGCATGACATACTCTCAGCCGCCAGGGCATATTCAAGTCAATGAAAGACGTACCCAGTAAATGGTAGCTTTATGGAATGTACAATATGGTCACAGTGCTCACACATGTGATATGCATATATTATATGCGTATATTTAGTAACAGTTCCGCTTAACTATTCCCAAAGACATTCCACACTTCGGGTTCGCGACAAGTCAATCGTCATCCTGAGGATGCCTCGTTGCGAGATGAAACACGGTTTCTTAAAGGGTTTTTTATGGCTCTTTAAGAATAGTTAAGCGGAAAAGGTTACTAAATATATCAACCTATACTATTATGAAATAATGTCATATAGAAAGTTACAAACGTTATTCCACGAGCAAATTTTAGTGCTCGTGACTATACACCATATAGATTACACCCGCTACCTAATTGCGCAACGTATTTTGATTACCATTCAAGTAGAATTTATTTCAATTTGAATCGAATTGCTTTTATTTTACGACTTTGGAATTGCAAAACTCCAATATTTTTTAAACAAACTGCGGTCTGTTTGATACTCCATTGAGTGAACGAAATGCGTCTAAAAAGGCTATTAATCGAATTGCGTAACCATTTTGACAGTTGTAATTTTGTTTCAAACTATATAGTAATTTGTTTTGTCTGTCAAATTAAACAGAAGGCACTGTAGTGGTCGCAATAGATTTTGCTTAGCAATCTTTTTTGATTAACTCATGAAATCTCCATAATTATTAAGAAAAAAATTAAGTAATAGTCTTCCTGATAAATTGTGAATGTGTTTTTATGTAAAACCTCAATGATAAATCAATTTTATTGGTATGTTAAATATCAAAGCAGCGAGGTCGATTTTTAATAATAATTGTGAAAGTTTTCTTGTGAGTTTAGTGCCTACAACCTAAACTAAAAACAAATATTATGATATTCCAGAAACGAGGTATTTTGGTGGCATTTTAACGAAAGACAAATTCGTACCTCATACCGTACCAAACTTGAGCCACAAGCTTAGCAACCCAGTCGAGCTTGTAATACATTGGAAAAGCAAAAACTTATAATTGAGGAAGACAAAAAAAAGCAGTTTGAAACATTTTATATTAATGGATTATGTAAGGACATTGATGAACATACCACTATTGCCACATCATTGTCTGTTTAAGGTATGTACTTACTTATTATTTTCTTTCTAAGTGTTGAACATTGAATGTGTGTTAAGTACAGCAACAATGTTACACACATAGGGATGTATTTATAAACATTGCTTATAGTTAAGTGACATTAAAACCTCAAAAATGTATGATTAAACAGTTGCGCATCATTACATAACTTTATGCAACGTTTATAAATAAACCCCATATTGTTTATTGGTGAATACGAAATGCACCATCAAACGTAAACTTACCATACATTTAAATACCATACATATATTTTCAGTTGCCTAACCTACTACTTATATGAATATTTACTTAGCAATTATAACAACAAAGTAAAGAAAGTAGGTAGGCAACTGAAAATATATCTAAGTACCTATCTTAAATGTTTTTCACTTATTGTTAATATTATTAAAAAAATCGATCTGCCCAGCCTTTTCCCAACTATGTTGGGGTCGGCTTCCAGTCTAACCGGATGCAGCTGAATACAAGTATTTTACATGGAGTGACTGCCTATCTAACCTCCACAACCCAATAACTAGGTAATACGATACCCCTTGGTAAGACTA
This sequence comes from Agrochola lychnidis, assembly GCA_963680765.1. Taxonomy (NCBI): domain Eukaryota; kingdom Metazoa; phylum Arthropoda; class Insecta; order Lepidoptera; family Noctuidae; genus Agrochola; species Agrochola lychnidis. Next base: position 2,068,029 of record OY796852.1, on the reverse strand, counting down.
ATTGTCACTTTCGGGCTTCTGATGACCCATAACGACTGTCAAAGATCCACAAATGACATCCGGGACCAACGGTTTAATATGCTTTTCGAGGCATGAAGGAGTCTCGGTATGTAGAAATGGTCACCCATCCACGGACCAACCCTGGCAAGCGTAGCTTAACCTGATGGATTGCCCCGTGCGGCTGTTAGTACTTAGCCTATTAATATTACTAGTAGGTAAGAATATTTAAGTCAATTGTTGCTTATAATTGACCCAATTGTTGTTTATAGCAGAATATTGCTATTCTATAAAGTGACTGTGGATGGATGTAATGGATGGTGGAATATATTGAAGATTTACTATTCTTTTTTTTTTCAGGTGTCAGGCTCAACTACATTATTCAAGATTTTTTTAACTGTCTCTCATACACTTACAACAAGCAGTACATACATAATCCATGATGATTTCCACAGGAAGACATTAGATTCCAAATTCCACTAATCCTTACAGTATGTTTGTTCCAATTCCTTTTTGCTCTATGTCCAAATATTTCATATTAATGTGAATAGATGGTAATGGTGCCGATTCTCTTGTCCAGTGTTGAGTTAAGGTTGTAACAATTTAATAAAACAGTTTTATTTGTTTACCATAATTTATTTCTCTCTATTTCCTTTAAATCTAATGAATGACAGTTAATTTAGGTAAACACCTTTAAATAGTATCATTATAATTATAAAATTGTCTGTGTTTGTATAAAACAAATAGTATGCCATTCTTAATTATTTCATTTAAAGTTATTTTTATTTGTCCCTCTACAGTTCATAATTAAAACACTTTATTAAAGTTTACACTGTTATCAATTAACACAATAGTTTATATCACTGTCGTACAAGACTATAATCAAGTTTTCTAAAAAAAAATCTTCAGTTTCTACTTTTGTACTTAAGAAGCTTGAAATCTGAAGTAGCAGAGCAGCAGTGCAGCACAGCAGGGGCAGTATCATTCATGCTGCCTTCATGTCTTCGTAGGTGAAATTCTCCAGGAACTCTACATTTTAAAACAAAGTCATATTACTTTCTGCTCAAATAAAGTACTCATGTGGCAAAGTAGGTATATCAACTAGGCCCATGGCTAGATGAAAGCCATCTGTTATCATCATCGTCATGCTGGTTGTATAATTTCTTCTTTATTTAGGGCTGATTTTTCAGTCTCCAGATATTTTATAATACTAAATTATAATGGTAATTGGATAAACATAAAATATATATTATGATGTGTCTGTCAAAAGTTCAGCCAAGGAAATATATTCATAATTGAGTTGCTATGCTTAATTCTTAATGATGTGTCAAAAAGCTTACCTTCAATGATTAATACATAAGATTCTTAATCCAATCCATGTTTGCCACCTTGCCACCAACTTCTTTGTTAGGAAGTCAACAATATTGATATTTGGTAGTGTTCCATTCTTGTGTTTTCAGCACGTCTGTGAAAATATTATGAATATGTTTTGTAGTTATCTGTTATTTGGTTAGGTAGTGGATATTATAGTTTATTTCAGCATCTACTTATGTACAAAAATATCAACAATTTTAGTTAGAATGTGAGACATAGTACGTAACTATTATTTTAACCACAATAAATAGTTAACCTCGCGTAAGATGCCTGTGTCTACGCAACAAAAGAATGATTGTCCGTATACGTAGACTCACCAATAATGTACCTACAGCTACAATAATCTAATGAGATACGAAGGTACTCTCACACACGTTATTCCTATTTATATTGGTTTACTTGTAGTGATAATATCGACTTAGATACTTTTCGCTATGGAGCAAAACAGCCTAAGTCTTAGTCCATGTACTTAATTGTAGTCTGTGATCTTGGTGAAGCTAGTACAAAACGAAGGCGGTGTCTCGAACGAGAGAATTTTCCAAAGTTCTTCCGACTTCCACAAGCCACAAGAATAATGTTCCAAAACTGCTTATTACAGGCCCATGTTTCTGTACGTGAATAGTAAATATAATTTTGTATGTTGAAAAATATAAAACAACTATTAATTTAAAACAAAAACTTTACCGAAATCAACAAAAATAAAATGTAAACAGATGCGTCGCCATGATTGATATCGTATTCTCCACAGAATTCAAAGAATATTCATTCCAGCCCAAATTATTGTCAAAGGTTTAACATGTGATGTCATATGCCTTTCCTTTTCTTTTCCCTACACTCTGATAAAGTTAGAGCAGCAAAGGTATACTTTAGACAGGCAGTAGTTTGCATTAAATCGTCAACGCATAACGCAATGAGGGCAGATCATTCAACTTTTATTCTCAGTGTTGCAATTTTTTTCCCATAAGTCCACTATAGACTTGCGTCTAGATACATCGAAACGAATCAAAAATCCGATTTCAATCAGAAACGGAATCGTATCGATAATCCGAACTAGACAAACCGATTTCACAAAACCACGGAAGTGTGGTTTTGCCTAAGCAAGTTTTTGTTTACATTTGAATAGTTTTGATCGATGCACTTACAACCGAATAATATTACTAGAGACGATCGAAACTGCGAGCCGGAGCCTCTCCTGAAATTAGTTTTCTGTTACCGACATTCGGTCGCTGTTTTGGGAGTCCATTTGAAGATTTGAGTATGAAAATAAAACATAACTTATGTAATCATAGTATTTTTAGGGTTCCGTACCTCAAAAGGAAAAACGGAACCCTTACAGGATCACTTCGTTATCAGTCTGTCAAGACCCTTTTTCTCAGGAACGTACGGAGGTGTCAAGTTGAAATTAATATCAAATACGTCTGTGGTCCCTTAGAGCTCTAAAAAATCAAGCTTCTAAGTCAACACAATAAAAAATTACGGCTATTTAAGCGACATATTTTGGTACTCGCAAATAAATCAAAAACTACACGGTACTTCCCGTTGACCTAGACTCATAAAATTTGGCACAAAGCCCGTCTCATTGCACAAGTAAAGGAAAATGACAGAAAATTGTAAATTTTCAGTTTTATCACATACAAAAAGAAAAAACCATTACAAACTTACATTTGCAGTTGGAGAATTGACCGTGACATATATCAATATAGGGGAGATGTTTTTCAACTACAAAGTTGTTTGTTTTTGGGATAAAAACTCCCAGGTTTAGTGGAAATCTCTCTAAGTTGACAACACTGCTTTTCTACGATTTTGTCATAGGCCACAGATAACAAAAACGTGAAAAGAAAAACGTTTTATTACGTAGTTCAATTATGGTAGTTTTTGGTAGAAAGTATTTTAATAATTGGTTTTTCATTTTTCGGCAATCATTGTACATTTTTATTTATAAGCACTAGTAGATCATCAGTTGTAATTAAAACAAAGTTACATTATAGCACAATAATTTGAATATTAACCATTCATAGATGCTGTAACTAAACATATAAATTTAACAATTATAGACAATTGGTTTGAACATCCCTATACAATTTCAGTCGTATGGTAAAAAATGTACATCGCAATTCCAATTATGGCATGCGATTAAGATTGGACTTGCTTTCGATTCAGAATCGCAATAAAAAATAAAATATGTTACGCAATTAGGCTGCCGGTCTACTCTGTATAAATACATACATACATACAGAAACTCACGCTTCTTTCAACACGTTGGAAGCGAATTCACTGCATTCTTGCGATAAGACAAAGCGGGAAATGTTCCCACTGCTGGGACACAGGTCTCCTGTCTATGACAGGGAGTATCCACCACACGGGCCAGTCTCATATTTCTTCACTTGGGCATAGGCAGAAACTGCAGAACGCCAAGGAGAGGTCATTTGCAACCAAATGACCCCTTATAACCCCTATGCGAATGTCAACCATTTTCAAGTAATTTGACATTTTATAAAAATATAAAATGTCAAATTACTCGAAAATGGTTATAAGGGGTCATTTGGTTGTAAATGACCTCTCCTACATCCCCTTAATGAATTGCCTACATAACCAATAACCCTGTATAGATGATGATGCTCATTTAGTTTGTGTGACATCGATCGAGTTGCCTGCTGGCTGGGTGGGACAGAGATTAATAAATACATATTGTAAAATGATCCTTTCTTGATTGACTGATAGCATAGATTGGTATAGATGTTTCACTCTGCAAAATCATTTAAATCAAAAGTGACTCTTACCACCACACAATAAAGTGCAAATCAGGTCGTACAGCGCTAATTAATTACAGTTATATTCGCCTATAAGTTACTTCTCTCACTGAATTTGTCCGACAAGTCGAGCTCGCCGCGTACTTGTAGCTTCATACCTAAAATGCAGAGTGAACCTTCTGTATTCATCTAAAGAAGAAAAGAAAGAAAGAAAGAAAATTTGTTTATTCTGCACAAAATAAACGCACATTACACAAAAAAAAAAATACTACATAAATCAAAAAATACACATTCACCAAAAGCCAAAAGCCTCGTATTCAATATTCTAAAACTAATAAAATGTTCGACAAATTTTGTCTATTGCTTATGTCAAGGCCAGATGCCAAAGACAATTTACAATTTTGTTTGCAATAACATATTAAAACAACAAACATTCAAAACATAATCAAAATGCATCATCTGTGCTGATGATTGATTTTTCGATGGTATTTTAACGAAATCGATAAACAACAATCTTGTACTTGTAAAAACTATAATCCATATATCATGGTGTTAAAGTATTTGTCATTTTCTTTTCAGGACTGCGTGCTGTTCCACGACACGATCTTCCACAACCTGCACTACGGCGACCTCACACAGCCGCACGAAAAAGTTATCGAGGCCAGCAAGATGGCCGAGCTGCACGACTCTGTGCAAACATGGCCGAAGGTATGTTTATTGTTACCTAGTATTATTTATTTTTAATAAAGGCTAATAAATACATAGCATTAACCCACAGGCTTTGACATAATTATGGATCTCGAAAGACTTAGACAATCACTGGAGATGGCAGAAAGCGCAATATTCTGAACAAAAACGTATGGCACTTTCGGCAGAGGACGCAGTAGCTTTTCTCGCCCGCAATGAGAAGTCCGTACCATCGATTTTTTTTATCGATATCGTTATTCATTCGGAATTTTATTTTTTGTTTGTTTTTTTGTGTTTTTTTGTTTTGTATGTATTTACAAGGCTGATGTGAAGGGAAAGGCCGGGCGAGGACGCCCTAGGAGGACAGATACTGACCTTATTGGTGATGTTCTTCAGAAAGGTCAGGTGCGTAGTACTCGCAACCAGCGTGCGTGTATGACCAGATGTAAGAACGTAGACGAGGCCAAAGGAGTATGTAAGGATCGTAGCAGGTGGCGTTCTGTAGTTTCTGCCTACCTCCATGGGAAGAAGGCGTGAGTTTATGTATGTGTATGTGTTTTATTTGTGAATCCATAAAATAAAACGGCTGATGGGTTAAATATGTAGTTACATTTTAACTACCGAATAAAATAATATTCAAAAGTAATAAATGAGGTTTGTGTATAGACATAACTGAAAAAAAGCGTATTTGAAGGAAGAAAAAGTATGACGACACTCAAACCGCCTTAACAGTATGCTTCGTTTTGAAAGTCAAAATTAAATTACGTAAAAAAATTGAAAAATTAGTTCTGTTAATGTCAGTATTCCGCTGAACATAACATACATACTCGTACATAAACTCACGCTTTCTTTCAATGGGGGTAGGCAGAAACTACAGAACGCCATCTGCTACGATCCTTACATATTCCTTTTGCTTCGTTTATGTTCATACATCTATGATCTGGTTATACACGCACGCCGGTTACTACGCACCTGACCTTTCTGACGAACATCAATATGGTCACTATACAGAGAATGGATTTTAGGGATGGGGCTGTAAGGGCAGGTACCTTAACCGTTGTCGCTACAAGAAAATGGTGTTAGGAGACTGTCCTTAACTTTTTGGGACATTTTGATCTGCATTCAAAAGGTTTTGAGAAAAATGTGAGTTAGCAAGAAAATGGGTAATTTTTACAAAAACTTTTTTTAATGCCAATCGATTCTGTTTTTCATAAGGATCAAAAAACTCCATCGGAGCAACTGAGGTTTGAAAAAACTTTACCCATACATTTTGTAGGAAATGAGACTCCAATCTACTTTTTGACAATGGATAGACTGGTCGAAAATAAATAAGAAAATGATTAAGTTTGAAAGCTTCTAGTAGAGATTTTTTGTAGCGGGCAGCCTTTTTTCAGGTTTTCCATACAAGTCTGAAAGTTCTTAATTATTTGAGGTTATTTTCTTCTCAGAACGTCGGAAATCGTAAGCAACAATCGTTCGAAGTTTAAATTTTTATGTTTACTTTCGGCTAATGTGCCCATCATAAATAAAATTGTTGCTAGTTTCTTTCCTAAGAAATATATGGAAAAGTTTTTTACGATTTCTGAGTTTTCTAGTCCTCAAATCTCAGTTGGTCCTATTGAGCTTTTTGATCCTTTTATGAAACAGGATCGATTGGAATCAAAAAAAGTTTTTGAGTAAACTGCCCATTTTCTTTTGACTGACTGACTTTCTTGATGACTGTATTGTTGTTGTTTTTTTTTTAATTTGTGAATGCAGATCAGTATGTCTTAAAAAGTTAAGAAAAGTCTCTTAAGACCGTTTACCTGTAGCTACAACGGTTAAGATATCTGCTCTTTATTTATTTATTTTAAAGAGTACAGCCACATCACATACATTAAATTTATGCTAAAATAATCTTATAACTAAAGGACTAATGTACATGACAATTACGGTGTACATAGCATTGATAACAATATCTTGTTGCCTTGCAATTGCTCTTGCTGCCGTGTCTCTCTACTACTGGTATAGTCCGTGCAATCCACGAAGACGCGCCTCACTTCGCGATTACTGTACTGTAAGCTGAACTCTAGTACGGCGCGGAGTGAAGTGGGGCGCGTCTTCGTAGATTGCACGGACTATATCTCCTAGGGCGTCCCCTTCTAGCAAAAAATATGAATGTTTCAGCGGAGCGACGCTGCAATATTCATATTTTGAGGTAAACATATCACAAGGAACGTTCCTAATCGGTTTCTCAAAAACTGCCAATCAGCCTATTGAATCTAGTCGCATGTTGAATCTATTAATGCGTCGTTGTCGTCCTCAGGGCTACGACACGCAGGTGGGCGAGCGCGGCCTGAAGCTGTCGGGCGGCGAGAAGCAGCGCGTGGCCATCGCGCGCGCCATCCTCAAGGACTCGCCCATCATCGTCTTCGACGAGGCCACCTCCAGCCTCGACTCCATCACCGAGCATGTACGTATGTGTGGGAGCCGCTTACTGGCAGCATCCTATGTAGGCATGATAAGGTGGAGCTGAAGAGTTCCTCATCCCCCATAGAAAAGGGAGGATCTTCTGACCAGACGGGTGTTGTGTCTGGTAGGCTACTGCCCAACGGTTCATCGAGAAGTCGCAACGTCCCCGCAAGGGGGCGTGGCGTGCGGGGTCAGGGCGGCGCCCCTCGCCCGCGGAGGCCGTACGTTGGTCCATAACAATGGACCCCTCCTTATGTTTGCCTTTTAGCGGCTTATAGAACAGACCACAGTTTCGTTAGGCGAAAGTGCGTCTATGTAAATGGTTGCTATGAATATTTCTGTAGGCGCGCCGCGACGCCCTTAGTGGCGTCGCTTTCTTCACGACATCCCGGCGGTCTGTCCCCGCCAGGTGAGACCCCCGGTTGCCCGGGGGAGGCCCAGCGAGAACGACCAGCGACGGAGATGCCGACTCGACGCCCTACAGGTCTAATATGTAACTTTCCCCTCTCCCCGCTTACAGATCGAGCCGTTTACGGTTTGAGGGGTAGGCAGTCGCGTGTGTATGAGCGGCTAGTGTTGTAGTGTAACACCGCTCATTGTATACGTGCGTCGCGACCCGCATCGCGCCCGCACGTGTTGTGTTATAGATGCATGTGTAGTGGTGGGTGTCTGTATATAGTTATGTGACGTGCCTATGTTAACTTAGAACACGCCACACAACGGATGTATGAGTACATCTGTAGAGTCTTATTATTTCGAGTAAGCTGCGTGTAACCTGGGTGCAGCTTACCCGAGGCGTCATTCCGGTGCGATGGGGTCGGGGTCCGCTACCAGGTCGCGGGGCAGGGCTCTCGCGTCAGGCGGCCGCGCGTGCAATGGCGCTATCTGCCTGACATGGGGCCAGGCAGAAGCGTCGGCCCGCGCGAACATGGCCTTCGCGAGTCGCCCCACAAACTCATCCAGGCTCTCTATCCCGAGGTCCCGGTGGATTATGTCGTTCCTCACGCAGCGAGGGGCGTCAACTATAGTCCGCAGCGCAAGGCTTTGTTGCGCGCGGAGTGTTTTTCGGCTCGACTCGCACGTGAGGGCGAACCAGGCCGGGGCGGCGTACGTCAAGACTGAGCGTATGTACATCTTGTACACGCTCAGCTTGACGCGCGTCGGGATGCGGGATGAGAGCACAGGTCTGAGGAGGTTGCGGGCGACCTTACCCTGCGCGACGACCTTGCGGACATGGGGCCCCATCGTGAGGCGGCGGTCGATGGTCACACCCAGGTACTTGGCCTGGGGCGACCAATCGACGTCGACTCCATGTAGCTTCAGGGGGGGTGGGAGGGGCGCGAAGCCAGTCACCATGGCTTGCGTCTTACTCACGTTCACCGACAGTCGCCATTTGGCGAGCCACTCGGAAAGGAGGCCCAACGGTTGATGTGGGGATGTTGTATATATACTAGTCGCGCGGATAACTTTGCTTGCGCGATGCAGGATTTTGCGTGATACGTAGTTCGTATGTGACATTATAGCCGCCACAATCCCACTGTTGACCGAAAACTTCTTCTGACCTCCAGCTGGTCCAGAGCTAGTGTGGAGCATTGGCTATTCGTAGTTCGTGAGAAAGAATGAAGAATGAAAATATATATATTTGCACCAAATACGACGTAAAAGAATTAAAAAATATATAGTTATAAACCATATCACCCATAGTCATATTACATACAGTATAGTCCGTGCAATCCACGAAATCTCGCCCCAGTCCGCGATGACTGTACTGTAAGCTGAACTCTAGTACGGCGCGGAGCGGAGTGGGGCGCGTCTTCGTGGATTGCACTATCTATACGCAGCTGATAATATGACACATCACAAAAGAAGTTCGGTTTCGAAGAGCTTCATCTCTGTTACTTATACCAATTTGACGTTGATGCCGATTCTCTTGTGTACATCGAACTAAACTATCACTAAAATTCCTTACTTTTGACTATGAGAATCTTAAAACTATTCTGCAATAAAAATTCTCTAAATGACAACTAAAATCGAATTTGCCAATCGCGACTCCACGTGGTACTTGTTTGTTCTACCTCGTGAATTTTTTTTGAGCTGGGGGCGCGTTTGGGACAGCCTCGACGTGTTTTATATGAAATTTTTAATGGGAAATATGAAAATTATCACCTACGTGTTGAGTTTTAGAGGTTTATTTTTATAAAGGGGGACGAAATTTTCATTATTTTTGCGATAAGACACCATTTTCGAGATATAAGCAAAAGAAAAAGAGATACAGTAGGTACTGTTTTCGCACCTGAAGTCGAGGTGTTGTGTTAGTGTGAATTTTAGTTCATATTTTATTCCACACCTTTTTAATCGCGATTAAATTTTGGTGATTTTATGTCTAGTTTAGAGGCATTTGTGACAAGAAAATCGGCACCAGTCTCTATCGATAACTTAATGTGCGATATAACAGTAGTGAATATTTAAGATATTCACTACTGTTATATCGGACATTGGTGCCGATTCTCTTGTTCACAAACTAAACTAAATTTAGGTTCAGTGCATCTTTTTCTTTCTATTTCATTAAGAAAAGGACAGAAGATAAATTCTAGTTTAGTCCTGTCAAATTAATCAGCGCTTGACGTAAATTGACGTAATTTTAGTCACGTCTAAACTTGTATGGAGTAGTAACATGCGCTGATTAATTTGACAGGACTAAACTAAAATTTATCTTCTGTCCTTTTCTTAATGAAATAGAAAGAAAAAGATGCACTGAACTTAAATTTAGTTTAGTTTGTGAACAAGGGAATCGGCACCATTAAGTTTTTTTTATTTGATTACAATAAGAATTTTTCTCAAACATGCTTGGAAATTCGAACATTATTTTGACAACCTTCTTCGAGATAAATGAAAATTGCGGTACTGGTCGAAAACATGAGACAGAAAAAAAAATCAGCTGTTCCCTACATTTTGACGAGATATGCGAACATAAATGTAGGGAACAGCTGATTATTTTTTCGCGATTTCAGCGTTGGTCCTATAATGAAAGTTGTTCATAATGATGAGTACAATGACCCCTTTTTTTTTTTTTTTTTCTTTTTTTTTTGGGTGGGAAATTATCAAATAACTTCTCCCGCTCTGGGCCTTTTTTTTTTTTTTTTTTTTTTCTTTTTTTTTGGGTGGGAAATTATCAAATAACTTCTCCCGCTCTGGGCGGAGCGAGAGGGCGTGTCAGACTCTTACTGACTAAAACCCACCCGTGTTCCTTCGGTTGCCCTGTTGCCGGGGGCCACGATTTCCCGATCGGTTTTCTTCGAACCCCCGGCAGGCACTGGCCCTAGCGGACCCCGTCAATTCTGCTGACATCTCTTTGAGGCGCGCGTGGAACACAACGCGGCGTCGACCCGGGCTTGGTCCTTATCGGACGGCGAGCTACCCATTGCTCACCGTCCGCAAGCCCGCGCCTACGGTGGCCGGAAATCGGCTCGCGATTCCCGCCCCGGGCGTCTCCTCCTGCGACGGTTAGGGGCAGGGTTGTAACGGATGTCATATAACGGATGAGGATGCGGATGAGGATATCGAGATAATTGGGTTTGAGGATGCGGATGAGGATACGGATATTGGAAAATTCCTTATTGAGGATGCGGATGAGGGTGCGGATGTCGTACAAAAAATTGCCTTTGTTTTTTAAAGTATTTATATTTGTAGGTAATCATTTGGTAGGTTACCGTAGCGTAATTCGCCTGTTAAAAATTTCACTTCTACGAGCAAACAAAAAGTAAACAATAACATGTCACCCGCCACCCAGTAACTCAAATTGTGACATGTGACACCACAGTCGTGCCACCACTGCCACGTACGGCCGATTGACTGTCAAAGGACAAGGACATTGTGAATTCAGCCAATAGGAAGGCATAACTCACTTATCGGCCCGCCCATTCAGCTCGGCGCGAGTTTTTAAATTCACTATTTGTGCGAATAACGTAGGGTCACATCCTCATAGAAGTTATGAGGATGCGGATGAGGATGCGGAGCTTTTAAAATCAAAAGTTGAGGATGCGGATGTATTGCGGATATCAAAATTTATGCGGATGCTCCGCAGTTGCGGATGCGGATACGGATATCCGTTACATCCCTGGTTAGGGGCGTGAGGGCGCGAAATTTGCCTCTCCCTCACGCGTTCCGCCTCCTCCTTCGCGAGCATTACTGCTTCGCAGAAGGAGGTGACGGCCTGCCATTTCCTCTCGCTCCGTACCATGGCCTGAACCAGGGCCGGACGCGAGAGATCACCGCCGCCGATCATCTCTACGAGAACACGGCGTTGCTCCGCCCAAGCCGGGCAGACCTCCACCGTATGCTCCACCGTGTCCTCAGGCCGATCCACACAATGGTGACACCCGGGTGTTTCCTCCCGCCTTATCCTGAACAGGAACCTCCCGAAGCAGCCGTGTCCGGTAAGGACCTGCGTCAGGCGGAAGGTGAGAACGCCGTGGCGTCTCTCCAGCCACTCCTCAAAGACGGGTCTTATCGCCGCGATTGTGGCGTGCCCAGCGCGGGGTTGCGACAATCGCACCCTCCATGACGCCATGAGATCCCGCCGGAGCTCTGTCCGCTGTGCCGCAATTTCTTGCGGCATCGGGGTTAAGCCCCGGCGTTTCGCCTCCTCGCGCCACTCCCAGACGTGCGCGAGGACCTTTGCCTCCAGATCCCATGGCGGTAATCCGGCAAGGAGGCTCGCCGCCTCGCAGGAGACCGTGCGGTATCCTCGGGCCAGCCGGATGGCCATGACCCTCTGGGACGCGTTCAACCGGCGGGCTGGCCGCAGCCTCAATGAACGCGCCCACACCGGTGCCCCGTAAAGGGCCATGGACCGCACGATCCCCGCATAGAGCCTCCGGCAGGAGGCGTTTGGATCCCCTAGATTGGGCAGGAGCCGCTTCAATGCAGCCCCGGCCCGCTCGAGTCTGGGAGCCAAACGTCGGAAATGTTCTACGAAGTTCCACCGGCTGTCGAGGACGAGTCCCAGATACTTCATCGTCGACTCGACACCGATGTGAACCCCTCCCGCCATTATCTGGGAACCCGACGGTGGCGCATTCCGAGGACCATGAAAACCCATGGCCTCAGACTTGTGCAGGGCCACCTCGAGTCCCAGCTGCCGGATCCTATCGACGATTGTCGCAACCCCGCGTGTCGCTAAATCGGCCGCCGCCTGGTACGACCCCCCCCTGCGCCAGGACATTCGTGTCGTCTGCGTAACAAACGACGCTGACGCCGCTAGGGAGGTCGGCGCGCAGCACCCAGTCGTATCCGATGTCCCACAGATGCGGCCCCAGGACCGAACCCTGTGGGACACCGCACGACAAAAGAGGTTTAGTATAAATAAAAACTAAGCTTATATTTTTGTTCGCCGTAAAATTTTGTAAAGGGACATAAGACCCTTCTCAAATCTGATGACTTCAAAAAATAAATTCAATCCTGTCGATCGCAGATTAATACACTGTCTTCCAGCTCAAATCTAACGACTGTATCCCAAATGATTCATTTTCTATGCCCCAGTTTATAGAACGTTGGATCTCCGTTGAAAACCAGGCAAAATTTGAGTGATCCGAGATGTTTGTTATAGGTATTGTTATTGTAGCCTAGGTAAAATGTAATGCGAAGATTCATAGTTATAGAAAAGTGAAGCCAGAAACACAGCCTATTTTCAGTTATATTACGATATTTTTGAATAAATCACAACAAAATATTCATGATACTGTTACACGTACCACGAGTTATAAATAAAATAGAAATCGTCAAAGACAGACCCGACTGAAAAGAAGGGTTAAGTATTTGTATGGTACATATGTAGTTATGCCCGATGTATGTAGGTTTCTTCATTCTATAGTAGCTTCCAGACGTCTGGGTGTATTTGAATGATTAACATGTCGTTAGGTTTGTGGTGACCGCCCAGCGAATCACACTTCACTTTCAATCGCAATCCGAAGGATTTTGAAGGAATTCCTAATCCAATAGGTAAAAGGTGACGTTTCACAAAAATTTACATGGCAGACTTTAGAACCCAATAAGTGTTGAAAAAAAGTTTTTAAGTCAAGATAAAGGGCTTTAGGAGACGATTCCAAAAATATGACTTAGACCCACGAGAATTTTATATATAAGATGACCCTTGTGACCCCAGGGTCACAAGGGTCATCTTATATATAAAATTCTCGTGTCACAATGTTAGTTACCTTACTCCTCCGAAACGGCTTTACTGATTTTTACCAAATTTTATATGCATATTCAGTAGGTCTGAGAATCGGCTACTATCTATTTTTCATACCCCTAAGTGATGAGGGTTGTCCACCCCAAACAAATAATTGGCAAAACAACGTTTGCCGGGGTCAGCTAGTTTATTTATATTTATTTGTTCACCAACAACGGTTTACATTAGTTTTATGCTAAAGGTAACATGCAAAAGTGTAATGCAACAGTGCAACAATCGCCTAAGAGTCATTAGAGTCATTAGTCATATTTTAGGAATCGCTTAGTGTCTACGTCTTAAAAAAATTAACGGCCTATGTACTAAAGCATAGATACTCACACATAGGACAGGGCCGTATAATATTTTTTTAGAAAAATACAGTATTTCTGATTTAAGAGAGGGTATAAAATAAATTGTTCTTATTGCGGAAAAACATTAAAAAAAAAACATGTGTGCAATTCACACGTGGTAGAAGTGAAACCTTCAAAAATTAAAAAAAATATGTTTTTGTACGCGCACAAACACGTATTAACACACGTACACACGGCTACACATCAAGCTATACATTTCCAGTATTAGCGGACCTCGCATTGTACGGAAATCCTATACAATGCGAGATCAGCATAAACTGGAAATGTATAGCTTGATGTGTAGCCGTGTGTACAACGCTGAGGCCCAAGCAAACTCCCACTATGCCTTGGTAAACACGAGTGGAGGGGGTACGAAGCAGAGCATAAAGAGAACCACGAACATAAGAACACACACAGACACACCCCCGACACAACCCCCACACACACAGACACACCCTCTCATACACACACAGACACACACCCTCAGACACACCCCCACACACACCCTCAGACACACCCCCACACACACCCTCAGACACACCCCCACACACACCCTCAGACACATCCCCACACACCCTCAGACACCCCCACACACACCCTCAGACACACCTCCACACACACCCTCAGACACACCCTCACACACACACCCTCAGACACACCCCCACACACACCCCCACACACACCCCCACACACACCCGCAGACACACCCCCCCACACACTATAATGCTTCCTATCTCAATTTCTCCCACGTTAAATCTTCTGAATTTATGTGTTTGTCTCTTTTTACTGTCGCTTTTTCGTTTCATCAACTTTCAAATCACAACGATGCTAAAGAAGTTTTCACTTCAAAAAGATTTTACCGGCGTGACGTGACGCGTGCACGCAACAGTTGTAATGTATGAAACTGTAAGAAAGATGCCAGACCAGATGCGTGACGTATGCACGTGCGTGACTCACGCAGAGCCGCATCTACTCACAAACCGAAAACGCGCGCGTGTGTAGCGGAACGGCAACGTCGCACACGCGCCTGCAGTGATGACGTTGTATTATATGGCGCTCCCTGTTAGATGCCAGATCGGGCACGCACGCACACGCATCGGTCATTGCTGCACGTGCGCACGCACGGCAGGTTGTATTTATTTTCAAACAGAATACAGTTTACGAGTGTTTTTTTCGCAATGGAGACAATTTTAAAGGAAATTCATAGATATAGTTCGCAAATATGAGTGTCTCTACAACACCAAACATAAAGAGTACAAAAATAAAAGTTATAAATTATTATTATGTGAGAGAATCGGGACAACGCTGGAAATAGACAATAACGCTTCTTCATCAGAGGAACTGCTGTTGTCTAACATCTTTTCGCCAAATGCTCTCAACTCAATACAACAGCTGACAAGGTGGCTCGCACGCGCTTGCACCAGTTACCTGCGTGACGTGATGCGTGCGCGCGCGACGTGTGCTGCACCGGTCTTGGCCGGTGTGACAGGGCTCGTACGCGCGTGCGCACGTCACGTCGCACGTCACGTCACGCCACGCATCCGGTGTGACCCGGCCTTTTAAGTCAGAATTCAAATTTATGAAGAGCTTAGTTATTATCAATTTCAATAAAGCCCTGTTTCCCTCTTCCCGCTTCTTTGCAATCATGACCAAAAACAGGGACATCTTTAAAATGAAGGCCACTTTAGTATAATGGGGCCGCTATGGAGAATAGGCTACAAGAGCGAGCCGAAGCGAGCTCGAAATTTTTTGCATCCCGCTTTGAATAAGTTGGGCTTTCTTTCTGTTTGATCGTTCATACAGAAATAGAAGTAAGTTTATGACATATGCAGAAAATTTTGAAAATTAAGAGAATGTAGGATGCAAGAGCGAGCGAGGCGAGCTCGAAAATTTTAGTACCCCGCCTGGGATAGGTCAGACTCTCTCAGAGAATGCTGAAGTTGCAGGAATTCATTCAATACAGTCAGAGTAGATAAAAAATACAGAAAATTTTAGTACCCCGCCTGGGATAGGTTAGACTCTCTCAGAGAATGCTGAAGTTGCAGGAATTCATTCAATACAGTCAGAGTAGATAAAAATACAGTATTTAAGCGTACTCTTACTGTGTTTGTAGATTATAAAATACGCCTATGCGAAATAGATTACAATTATCTGTATTAGAGTACGGAGGTACCCTACATCTGTTTTCTCATATTTCGGGGGGTTTGAATCCCCCCCCCTGCCTACGGCCCTGACACAGGATGTTTTGTATAGAAAAAAGAAAAATATTGCGTAGCATGTTTATTTTTTAATGCCTCCCTCTATGTTAATTATAGGTCTGTGCAAAGCATAGATGTATTATTAAAACTATGCAAAGCATAAATGGTATATGATAAATGTTTGACAATGACGGGCAGTGACAATAACGAAAGATAAAGGAGGTGCTGCCATTACATACTTTTAAGACTGGACTTATGTATTGATTTAAAAATGAAATTGATCCATTAATCAAGTATTAAATAACATGTTCATTACACTCTAGTTATTATTAAATAATAAGCATGTTTCAATTACCATCATATTTCCAAAACTGGCATTATTTTTCGCTAGTTTATAATCTTTCCATGGGAAACCGACAAATTGTGAACTGGTATCAAACTTGCTTGCGACGTAACGTACTTTGCGCTAATACTAAATAGCCTACCTAGCTGCGAGCAACTTGGAAGTAGCGCTCGCCGGCCGTTGCCGCAGCACCGCTCGCTCCGCTCGCTCGGCTCGCGCGCGTTTGGTCACAGTTCTAACTCAACCTAACCCATTTCACACAGTTCACAATTTTTTAACAGTTTATAATCTAACGGAAATAATACCGATAGATTATAAACTAACGGTTCTCACAATCTTACGGTGATACTTATAAATATTTGGTTATCTCGACAATTATTGTAAGTAGCGGTCTGTCAAAAGAGCCCCGAATGAAATATGTGATCTCCCCGCAGGCGATCCTCCAGGCGCTGAAGGCGGCGACGGTGGGGCGCACGTCCATCTGCATCGCGCACCGCCTGTCCACAGTGGCCGACGCCGATGAGATCCTCGTGCTGGAGCACGGCGCCGTGAGCGAGCGCGGCACGCACCAGCAGCTGGTCGGCCGGCCCCACTCGCTGTACGCCAAGCTGTGGGACAAGCAGAAGGAGGCGCCGCGCGACCGCCCGCCCGCCGCGCCGCCCGCGCCCGCGCCGCCCGCCGGCCGCGCGCACGGCGACCACAGCGGCTGCCAACACTAGCGGCCAGCTCGTGTCACACGTGCCTTAGGGCGCGGCGGTGGGCCCGCATATCCGCATGGTGACATTTCAGTATGTGTGAGCGAGACGATACTATTCGAAGGTCTACGTAACTGAAACATGATCATTTTGACTGGCACTACTCCCGCGAGAGACCATGACGTCACAGTTGTGCAGACTATTTTTTATTTAAGTCCTTTTTTCTTGTGAAGTGAATGGCTCGGTATACTCGATGCGATGACTCGACATTCAGCTTATCATTGATATTCAATTCAAAGAAAGAACTTCGAGAATCCTTTTTTAACACTAATACCAAAAATGTAGGCTCTATATAAAAATGTTAATTTATGACGTCGATGTTGGCACAAGATAATAACTTCTACCTATTTAAAATCAATACTAAATTTATTTTTAGTGTGAAGTCTTAAAAACAGTAATGTTTTTGTAAATGATGTTTTCTTTTATAACATTTACTTACACATATCACGCGCGTATTACTGAGCAAAATAACGTACCTCGAATTCCTGGACTCGTGCGTATTACGCGCGTAAAACACGATATGCCTATTATTAGTTATTAAGACTTATAACACACTGGTAGCTAATTTGAAGTGGTCATTGTGTATGCGTTTAGCTGCTGTAGGCCATAGGCCTTAATTTGACTGCTATTTCGATATGTGTACCAGGCTTAAGACTATAAAAGTTCTTGATTAGTCTAAAATTGGCCTTATGTTCATAATGTGGAATATAATTTCTATTTTTTTAAACTTATTCTTGTCAAATACATAAATCTTAAACTAGTAATTACAAAAAACATAATTACCTTCACTTAAAAAATCGGCTAAAGTAAAGGTAAAAAATTATTATAACTTGACCCGTGACGCGATTGGTAGCACTGTTCTGTCAGTCGCCATTTTGAACTCTATAAGTATTGAAACTAAGCTTGACAAGCATTGGTGCCAACATGACGGCTAGGGACAAGTTATAGTGAACGGTTTGTAGGTTTTGTTCAGTAATTTAACAATAAAAGTTTATGGTTAACAGAATAAATCAATAATTAATCCATCGAAGCGCCGTCGAACACTAACGGCGACAATGTTTTGACTCAAGTCAGTTGGTTGCTCATTATGGCTACTCAGCATCCAATATGAATCAGGTCATTTTTGCGACAGCAAGGCTTCTTTCTCGGGTAAACTGACACAAGATTAAAGTGTTGAGAATTGTGAAATGTTTATGTAAATAAAAAGTTGATACAATGTACAGTAAGTAACTTGTTAAATAAGTATATTATTTTGGTTACATATTACGTGTTTTATTTTATTAAATAAAAACCCTATTATATTCACGAGTATGACGTAATTGACCCTCTGCAAGTTTGTATTGGTCTCTGTTGGGCGCCACTAATTGTTCATAAGCGCTATCCATTTATCATGAAACGTTATCAGTATCCTCAAACCTGAGTGTTAGAACTTCAAGACAGTAACACCATGGAAAATAATTATCATGTCAAATCAAGATTTAATTACTTACTGGGGTAGTGTATAGGAGGTACTCAAGACGCCCGGTACCAACATACACCATGATTTGCATCTTCACGAATTCAGTCCGTTTCCACCTCATTTGACACACATACGAGTCATCGACACAAATCTATAATAGATAATAGAGATCCCATGTTGCAACATGCCAGTATCATTACAAATTTCGAATCTATCGATTGACATGTTATCGGTTGCCATAGCGACGAGCATATCAACATCCAGCTGTCGATGGGGTTATTTTCAACAATAGAATATCGGCTCATTTTTCGAGCGTATTACCTATTTTGTATAAAAATGGTGTTTTAAATGTGAAGCAAAGGATGTCAGTGTTGAGTTTGATACCCGAAGATAAACCTAAATACCAAAGGTAGGTTTGAATATCCTTTGTTTTTTTCTCATTCAGCGTTCGTGAAAACAAATCTGGTTTGTGGTGAAGAGTTCGACCTTATAAGTAAAAATTCAGGATGTATAGAAGCGCGAGAATCTGAGGTAAGTAGGTGTGTGAAGTTTAATATTGTGTACTTAAATCAAAAGTGCCCATGATGCATTGTAGGTGACAGTAGTGGCGGCTTTGTCACATAGAAGAAGATGAGGGAAGAAGAGTTTTTCAGTCAGGTAACAATAGGCATACCTACTTACCTACGTCCTATTGTGATTTCCACATTTACCATGCATAATGCTAAGCGTGGTGATAAAGGTAATAATTCCTATGTGAAGGATTCCGGTATGAAGGATTTAGGGCTCAGAGTAATCCTGTAGGTAGGTAGCATTAGCCTATTTTCATCTTGATTTTTTTAGATTGGTTGTTGCGAGTTAATTCTGTTTTTCTTAGCAAAACTTGCTGCTAAAGGAAGGAAATTGGGTGTATTAAATTAATTACCAGTGTTTACCGTACTTAGTAGGTATCGTCCTGTAGCTTCTGACTACCCTTATGGGTGAAAGTTGTGAGTTTATGTTTACCTATGTATTTTATATGTATATATATTTAACACCATAACCCTAACTTCCTAACTAATATTATAAATCCGAAAGTGAGAGTGTTTGTTTGTTTGGCTTTCATTTTAAAACGACTGAACGGTTGGGTGTTTGGTACATGGGTACACCATGACCTGGGTTAGGACATAGGATACTTTTATCCGGTATCTTGGTAGTATTTTCCTGTGGGATAGTTTCCGACCTCCACACGGGCGAAGCCACGGGCAAAAGCTTTTTAATAAAATAGTTTTTTCTATCAGGAATTTGTCAGTAGCAGCCTGGATCTTGGCCCTGTTGATGGCAATAAGCTCGTCCTGGAGAAATATCTATACTACCTATAGATAGATAAACCTCTGCCTAACCCTTCGATGAAAACAGGGGTGATGTTATGTTCTATGGAAATAATCGTATTGTTATCTATCAATAAATGAGATAGGTAAACATAACTATGATAGCACGGTCTGTAAATTGCTTTGTAACTATGATCACAACTGAACATGGAATTTCATCGTGAAATGATACTGCGTACGACCTTCGGCAGCAGGTGGGATTTTATTTTCATTGAACTGCGAATTATTGCTCTGACAAGGCAAATAACACATTATGCTGAGCGAGGCAAAGAAGGGTTTCTAGGGCAAAAGGTTCGATATAAATATTAAAGGAGTCTGCTAAATGTCTTAAAAAAAATAGGTAGGTATTATTCTTTTTGTATATTTTTTTTAACAAAGCCGCTGATGGTAGATAGCGAAGAAAGAAAGTACTTAGGTACTTACAATTAATTTCTAGTTTGATAAGTAGGTAAGTACGAAACCGTTTCTACGCAAAAGTGCACGTCATGGGCAATTGTTATATCAAAGGTATCCTTGAATTTATACGATGCCTTTTCATGCTAATCGGTTCAGTAAGGCCGACTCTACACTCACAAGTTATGTTGTGGTTCGACGATCGTGGGTTACGTCGTCCGTCAATAAATAGATTATTTTCTGCCACCATCTTGCCTCTTGACTCGTTGACTAACTTTCTGTGTCATGATTATAATAATAATAGCCTTTATTCAACAAAACATGAATGAAAGTAAACTAAACTACCTACAGTATATGGTAACTAATTAAACTTAAAAATAATCATTATTTGACACCGGTATCGCGATTGCCTTGCGTTTCCCTTTCCGATTATGGGTCATCCTCCTCCAAGCAACACCAGCTATTTTCTTAATATCGTCCTCCCATCTAAAACGTTGCCATTTCTTTCTTTTATGTCTTGGACACCATTCGGTTTCGTCCTTAGCCCATTTATCCCTGTTAGGTACTCTTACTTAATGTGTCATGATCATAGACTAATATACTTATATGTCACCGTAAGATTGTGAGCACCGTTAGTTTATAATCTATAGGTATTATTTCCGTTAGATCATAATCTGTCGAAAAATTGTGAACTGGGTGAAATGGGTTAGGTTAGGTTAGAACTGTGACCAACCGCGCGAGCCGAGCGAGCCAAGCGAGCTGTGCCGCAGCAGTGACCGGCGAAGGCGCAACTTCCAAGTTGCTCGCAGCTAGGCAGGCTATTTAGTATTAACGCAAGGTGCGTTACGACGCAAGAAAGTTTTATACCAGTTCACAATTTGTCGGTTTCCCATGCATAGATTATAAACTATCGAAAAATAATGCGTTAAATTGTAAATGATTTGTCGCAGTTCACAATTTTTCGACAGTTTATACTAATCTAACGGAAATACCTAACACCGATCGATTATAAACTAACGAAGTTTTACTGTGACATATAATAAATGAGACATGATTACTTTATTTTATTGAAGTGTCATGGTTTCATAAGATGGTTCGTGAAACAGTCCTCAGGTCTACCTTAGAAGTGTCTAGTGTTAGTGTGTTCCATAGTGTGATTTCGTTTTTGTTCGATTGAACAGTAAGAATATTCTCCGTCTATTGCAAGAAAACAAAACCCTTATGTAGGAACTCCTACCGACAAAAATCGGCAAAGTGCTCCATAGTTGGAATGAATTTATCCTAAGAACAAACTTAACATTGTAGTTGAAAATATGTTCTCCCATACATTCCAACTGCAAATGTAGGTAAGTTTGTACGCACAATATTGAGAGATATACCATGTTTTTTAAAACCAGAAACTTTTTATAGGTTTTCCTGTAATCATGAGTAAAGAACTATTTTCTGTATTTTTTTTTATTATTTTAGGCTCTGTAGTTTCGGAGATAAGGGGGCAATGGACAATTTTCATTTTTTTTTCTTAAATATCTATGTAGTACTTACCTATTTATTTTAAAATCATAAAAAAAAAAAACTATTTGAGATCCTCACAATAATCTCTTCTATTTGATATGTCACTCTGTATCTACAGTTTGCTAAACTATTTAAAAAAAAAACAATTTGCCCTCGAAAAGTGACTTATTCAAAATTCATTTATTTACTTTACACGTCCGTGTTTAGGTCATAGAAATTCAATGTTTGTGTACCAAATTTCAACCTAATTTGTTCTTGTAGATTCAGAGCAAATTGGCTGTGACAGACGGACAGACAGACAGCAAGCCAGCCAGACAAACAGACATACGAGTGATCCTATAAGGGTTCCGTTTTTTCCTTTTGAGGTACGGAACGGAACCCTGAAAATCGACAGTGGCCGTCTTAAAGATCCAGGATTAGACTCCTATCTGTGCTCCACCTGGCAAATCCTGGGGAATGTAAAGTTGTGTACCCCAATATTTTCGCTGCAAACAGCAACAGATGGAAACTACGGCTACCGTATGGCTTCGATGGCTACTACTACACACTCGAATACCAAACTTTTGAAATACGTGACTATAGATACAAGGTCAATTTAAATAAACTAGCGAAGTTTCGAAGATGGATAAAATTAAAAAAGGTCTAAACTTATAATTTCAACTAACTTCACCAGCGGCCGTTGACCCCGTAGTCAGCACTTCAGCAGTACCTAGTTATTTGAAATGAAGAGTTTCGTTTTTTTGTGTCGATTTATCGTCATTAGATCTGATATCGATAACCATAGCGTTTATAGAGTTTTGCAAGCAAATTCATTTGACTTTTGACTTTTCCAGAAGGTTCCCAGGTATGGTTCAGTACAAAAAAAATATCACAATAGCGGGAAGACCAACTTCGTTTAGAATATTTTTACACTCGTTAGAATATAAAACTTTCTAAATTTTAGAAAAGAATCCCTCCAGAGCTTATACAGCAGTAACTCTCGTTTGAACCTCCTGACAAAGCGCAAGCGCCTGAACCCACTAACAATGGACTCATCCACCACATCACTGAACAAGAGAGGAGATCAGTACGTGACGCAGCGCGTGCTGTCTGCCAAGACGCACAGGGTGAAGCAGCTGCAGAACCAGCTGTCTGATGCGCATTATCATTTGCAGGTAAGTTGTTAGTTGATTCTAACTATTATGGAATCGATAGGTAGATAAATAAAAAAGTCTAGTTTTCAGTAAAAAAAAAACGTGGTACTTGGTGACGAAAGTAGGTATGTTTCAGATTAATACGTTGAAATAAGAAAATGACTATTCATACTTTAATAAAACTGGCGATCAATGTATAATTTGATATTTTCAATCTTAAAATACACTTTCCAGGAGTTAAGTAATGAGAACAAAGTATTACGTGCCATGCAGAAGAAGCAAGAAATAGCATTGCAAAGGTAAGAACTGATTTTCTGTAAATTGATCTAACTCTCCAGCTAGATGGACCGACGCTGACGACGATGCGGAAGGCGGAGGACAGGGTATTGTGGCGCTGTCTGAGAGAGGCCTATGTTCTAAAAGCTGTCGCAATTCTTTCTGTTGATTAGTTTAGTAAAAAGGCTTCAGGTAGGCCTATTTATTTATTCAACCAGGATGAAATTAAATCAATTATACTGATGAGATATATATTAATGACACATAACATAAAGTGCATCTGTATAATGATGAAGGTGTTAATTAAAACAGTTTTTGAAATCATAACCAGATACGAGAACTCGAACGCAGAACTGCCTCAAGTTCTGAGCTCGCACAGCGAAGAGATGAGGATACAGCAGTCGAGGTTCAAGCAACTGAAGATGCAGTACAGAGAGGCGACGGTGAAATTGAAGGAACGAGACATGCAACTACAACAGCTAAGGGATGAGCACCAACATTTAGTGGAGCTTAGCAAGGATAGGTAAGCAATGAGCCTTTGTAGATAAAAATACCAAGAAGTCTCACTAAAGAAGAAGAAGTAAGGAAGAGTTAGGAACACATTATTATACCCGACTATGAACCACCACATGTACTTTTTGAAATATTCGGCTTTGTTGAGCGTCGTCTTTGTCATCAATTGTCTACAGTCTCATAGGCCCGGACTCCACCCATGCGGAGATGGGCGTGTGAAGCGGAGAGGAGAGGAGATGCTTAACAGCTAAGGTGTATCTACCGAAGCTGTGGGGAGATGCGTATCTACTAGCTAGACCGTAGCAGAGATGTGCACTGACTAGAGCGGGCGGGCGGGTTGTAGCGGTGCTACTCGCCGCACGCTGCTCACAAATCTCCGCTCGTCTCCGCTGCGCGCCGTCGTGGCCAGTTTGCGAGGCACAGCTCACAGCTGTTTTGTTCGCGCTAAGCGGATATGAGACACCTGTTCTCTCTGCTCAACCGTATCCACTGAAGCTAAGCGGAAACGAAGACCGAGTTATGTAAATAACAAATTCCTGTTGTTTGTTTCCAACACATCTCCTCTCTTCTCGTCTCGTCTCCGCTTTGGTGGAGTCTGGGCGTAGGTATCTTAAGAGACCTGCGAATACGGCCCGCAACTACAAATCGAGATGTTTGCGAAATTCAATTTCAAGCACGTTGCGCTAGTGTGAGTGCCTGTCGGAGCGATATACACCTACAGTGAGCAATACTACCACGCACACATTGACAATTATTGCTTGACGCGATAGCACTACTAGCTTTCGAAAGTTTATGATAAATTTGGATGTGTTCCGTAATACCAAAACTGATGAAAGAAAACTCAATATTTTCCATTTTTTTTTTCGATAATTTGTAATTTGATAATAATTATAAGCTATGCTTCTGCAGAAACAATATTGTAATACAGTTGTTTATAATACAGAAAAAACAATATGAAGACATGTCATTTACGCTGTAAAAATGTGCGAAATTAAATTCGTTTAAACTTTATTTTAGAAAAGTTTTTTGGAAAAAAAAAGATGTAGGAGCCCAGATAGATAAACACTGTTTAAGGCTCCTGGCTGTGAATTCACTCGACAGAGTTTAGGTAAATTCTTGCGATGCTATGTTTGTGTGCACCGTTCACGCACACACGCCTAAACATCGAGCGTAGTGATCGCTTAAACAGTTTTGATCCTATAGACGGTATTTTGTTAAGTTACGTAGGTACGCTTATGAAATAAGTCTGGAATGTTTGTGTATATTCGTTTAGTATATTTATAACAATTCTGTTTTATATGGAATTTTATACTTTTTGTATGGAAAACATGAAAAATTATTACCTACATGTTGAGTTTTATGGGTTTCATAAAGGGGGTCGAAATTTTCATTATTTTTGCGATAAGACACAATTTTCGAGATATAAGCAAAAGGACAGAAAAAAGATAAAGTACAGTTTTTGCAAATGAATGAGTTATTAATTTAGTGAAAATGAAAAATTCGCTATTGGTGCCGATTCTCTTGTATACCGAACTAAACTTACTAAACTATCACTAAAATTCCTTACTTTTGACTATGAGAATCTCAAAGCTATTCTGCAAAATAAATTCTCTAAATTTAAAAATAATTTTGACACATCTAAATCGAATTTGACAACCGCGACTCCACACGTGATACCTAACCACGTGAATCTTTTTAGAGCCGGAGGCGCGCAGGGGGGGCAGCCTCGACGTGTTTTATATGGATTTTTCACTTTTTGTGTGGAAAATAAGAAAAAATATTACCTACATGTAGAGTGTTAGGGGTTTAAGGATTTTATAAAGGGTGTCGAAATTTTCATTATTTTTGCGATTGGACACACCGTTTTCGAGATATAAGCAAAAGAAAAAAAAAATATTCGGTACTGTTTTTTCATCTGAAGTCGAGGTGTTGGTGTGAATTTTAGTTCATGACAACCAATTTTATTCCACATGTTTTTAGTCGCGATTAAAAATAGTCATATTTAGTTAGAAAATCTAAATTTTAGGTTAAAAACGTCAAATTCAGAATAGCAAAATTGCCATTTTCACTAAACTAATATCTCAGTGCCATCTTAGTGCTGTCAAACTAAAATATAGTTAAGTTGTGTCACTTTAGTCTATTTCAGAATGGGAAATCGTCGTTTGACAGGAATAAAACAAAATTTTGGTGATTTTTAGTCTAGTTTAGAGGTATTTGTGACAAGAGAATCGGCACCATGTACCACTAACTAAATCTGACTATTTTTAATCGCGATTAAAAAGGTGCGGAATAAAATTAGTTATCTTGAACTAAAATTCACACCAACACCTCGCTTCAGGTGCAAAAAACAGTACTGTATCTTTTTTTTTTCTTTTGCATATATCTCGAAAATGGTGCATCCAATCGCAAAAATAATGAGAATTTCGATCCCCTTTATATAACCCTTAAACCCCTGACACTCTACATGTAGGTAATATTTTTTCTTATTTTCCTTACAAAAAGTAAAAATTCTATATAAAACGTCAAGGCTGCCCCCTGTGCGCCTCCAGCTCTAAAAAAAATTCACGGGGTAGGGCAAATAAGTACCACGTGGACTCGCGATTGTCAAATATAATTTTAGTGTGTCAAAATATATTTAAATTTAGAAAATTTTTGTTGCAGAATAGCTTCAAGATTTTCATAGCCAAAAGTAAGGAATTTTAGTGATAGTTTAGTAAGTTTAGTTCGGTATACAAGAGAATCGGCACCATATTGCCATCTTAGTGCTGTCAAAATAAAATATATTCTATAATTATTTCACGATGGGAAATCATCGTTTGACAGGAATGAACGAAACTTTGGTGATTTTTAGTCTAGTTTTGAGGCATTAATTTGTGACAAGAGAATTGGCACCAGTATCCATAAAGGGATCTGAGACACTTGCGCGAAAGGCATTTTCGCGAAAGACACTTGCGCGAACCCACTTGCGCGAAAACGTTGCGGAAATGAGATTTCTTCATAAAATCACGCCATCAATTTCAAAGGGCCCAACTCTTTGAAATTGATGGCGTGATGTTATGAAGAAATGTGAAAATTTTCGCAGCCGCCATCTTAGATTTACGTTTTGACATCAAAATCTGCTTTAGAATCCTCAAAAACTATGAAAAAGACACCTATGACGAAAAATCTGAATATTGTCACAGCCGCCATCTTGGATTTATATTTTGACCTCACTGACCAGCTTTAGCATCCTCGAAAACTATGAAAACGATACCCATGACGAAATATTTTTAAATGTTCGCAGCCGTCATCTTGGATCTTTATTTTGACTTAAAGTAGTCTTCAGTAGCGTTAAAGAACTTCGTTCCAAAAATACTTCACTTATTGCTACAACAGCATATCGGCGCGGGCATATCGGTGACGCGAACCCATAACTTTTTCCCCTACCAAAAATCACTCAAAACTATGAAATCGAAAGTCAAAATATAACTAGTGAACCCAGCAGGCAGATGTTGTCCTGCGACAACAGCGCCACGCGAGTCCAACTATAGTTATGAACCATCCAAGTTACACAAAAAGAATTAAAAAAAAAAAACATCTAAATCAGTCAAGCAGTTTAGGATAAGAAGAATTACGAACACACGTACACCGGTATTTTATTTATTGCCAGGCATGCAAAATTTTAATGTTCTTCAAAAACAAGCAAAGTACTCTAAAATAAAATGCGGATCAAAATGTGGTAGTCGACGTACAATTTCTGGAATATGTTAACATCGGACACGTACGTGCGTGTGTGCGTGCTGCGACGCAAAGTGATACGTCCTCACGCTGGGAAGGCCCGTTCGCTACTGACGGAATAGATTTTCCGCGATCGTTTATATAGTTCACTTTGCCATTTATTTAAGTAATGAAATAATTGTTTATTTATAAAATAAAATTTAGATTCTATTAAACAATTAACTTAAAATTAATATATAATTTTTAAAATTTCTTAAAAGTGTTTCTAAGTATTAGAAAAAAATATTTATTTGGCTTGAAGTTTTGAGAAAGTTACGTTATTTCAACATTTTTTTTCTGCTATATTTTGTATGAAAGTTGAAAAAAGTGGTTCCCCTATGTACAAGTAGACCATATAATGATGTTGATGATATTTTTTAATTTTCAACATCAAAAGCAGTTTCTTCTAACGAAACGATCAAACGTCAGTCTCGCGTCATTTTTTGGAAAACTTGTTGCGAATTTTAGTGATTTCCCACGAATCCTTAATTTATTTCAAAAATCCCTTTCCCCTATGTACAAGACGAAGAATTGGACTTTTCAAATCACAAATAATTTTGTTTAAATTCTCGTCCCCTTTCACTGATTTTGATCAATTTTGTTTATTCGTTGTGAATAAACAAAATTGATCAAAATCAGTGATTTCGTGCGGTGCGGCAGCACGGAGCCTTAAATCCGAATAACAACATAATATGGCGGAAATATGCTCAAATTGCAAATGATTTAGGTATTACGTTTGTATGGTCAATTCATGCGTCACCGCGTTTTTAAACAGTGACACTTCACTTCAAATATTTTGTTTGAAACATTGTAAAGGAATAAGGCCAAGCCGATCTACTTACTCGTGAAACGATATCACCGCTTTCTGGCGAATGTTTCAGAAATCTCTTCGAACGCGAGAAACTCCAGGCTCAAGTGACAGAACTGTCTTCCAAAGTGCAGCAACAGAACGATACGATTACGATGCTGCAACGTCGCATAGCACTCGAAGCGAAGAACTTCAAGCATCAACTGCAGATTGAGATCAATAAGCATAAGGACACGAGACACGATCTAGACCTCGCCATTAATAATGCTGATAAGCTGACTACTATTATTGAGGTAGGTACCTGGTTTATGTTTCATAGACCCTTCCATTTGTCACTTAAAATGATTTGGGTTTGAAAATTAATTGTTAAGCAAATTGATTACTATGTATCTCAAATTGTCTGTACATTGTAATGAACACTGTCATTCTGTGACAATTGCTGGAAATAGCTATACCACGGTGAATTGACGTAGGGTAGCAATTTTCTCAACAAATTAATAGGTTAATAATAATTGAGTGTCGCACGCACGCAAGCGGCAGTATTGTAGGAAATTAAATGTTACAAAAATTTCGGTGACGTTTGTGTGACAGAAATAAACTCGGGTTACGTTTGTCCAGTCCCATCTTCATCCAAAATTCTTAGGTCAGTGAAAGCTCGGCCGGGGTCAACTGGACCCGAGTAATAATACCAGATATTTCCACTCCTAATTACGGTGATTTGTACGGTCAGGCAGAACATCGATATTTTTTTTAAACCGAAGATTTACATACACAGCAGGAAAAAATAATTATCTACAACACCTATTTCAATTATGATACCTATATAATTAACCTAAGTTCATTAGTTTTTTAAATTGTCTGGATAAAAAAGACAACCGTTCCTTTGGAAGACTACCTTTTGACTACCTTTTGGAAGGGGCGACTAGAATCAATTTTATTATTTTGTAATTTTTGGCGTTCAAAAGTGCCATACATGGGCCTATTTGAAATAAATGATTTGACTTTGACTTTGTTAAGAAAATGACACATATCGGTTATTTAATGATACTTTTCATGCCGACGGTACACACCACTTTTTTAGGCGTTTTGACGACGTAGTATTTGGTATTATTATTCGGGCTCAGTTGACTCTACGTTGAAAATATGCTTCATGAAATTTTTACTTTAAGTGGCAATGGGCAGGGCACATTGCTCGCAGAACGGATGGCCGATGGGGCCGAAAGGTTCTGGAGTGGCGACCGCGTACCGGAAGACGTAGCGTTGGAAGGCCTCCCACAAGATGGACCGATGACCTTGTGAAGGCCGCAGGAATCCGCTGGATGCGGAAAGCACAGAATCGGTCGAAGTGGCGGTGCTTGGGGGAGGCTTATGTTCAGCAGTGGACGTCTTTCGGCTGATGATGATGATGATGATTTTTACTTTGAAATTATCAGATGCACAATCAGAAGGATTTAAATTGTAATTTTGTTTTTTTTTTTCAGTAAACATACGAGTCACTCGTGTATTCTGAAATACGAATATAATTTGTTCATTGCCAAGTTGTGTGTGTGAATAATAATTAATAACAGCGCATGCGACATTTCGGTATCTTTTATTCCTTTCATATTGTTTGTTTCCTCATTATAATGAAATGCCATTGAATCCTCACCGTTTTAGAATAATTATTCACTACAGCGTAACTAATTACAATTTTCCTAATCAACGTTCCATTGTTGTTCTAAATCTGTTGTTCACTCGTAAATTATTCGTTTTTAGCCGTCTTTCACTAGACGAAAGTAACAAAGGGTTTACTCCTCTTTCAATTCGCGTTTAAAATTTTCAACATATTCAGATTAATTAATTGTTGTCATAAATAACGTCGTCAAAAATATCTCAACAAAGCGACATTATTTTGATATTCATTTTCATTTGAAAAGTCTAAACTTGAGCTTCTAAAACAATTAAACACACGAAGGGTTTCTTTCATCCGTACAATATTTGAACACTACGTTTTTTACTTTAGTAAAAAAAAAAAACACGTTTCTTGTACCCCCTTTAATTTTTAACTTTATTTCATTTTTAGGGTTCCGTAGTCAACAAGGAACCCTTACATTTTCGCCATGTCCGTCTGTCTGTCTATCTGTCTGTCCGCGGTCTAGCTCCGAGACCCTTAGTACTAGAAAGCTGTAATTTGGCATGGGTGTATATATTAATTACGCCGACAATGTGGTAAAATAAACATTAAGTTTTTTTTTTAAGGTACCTACCTCCCTACACGTAAAGTGGTGATGTTTTTTTTTTCCGTCCCATTGTGTGGGGTGTCATTGGAAAGGTCCTTCATTATGAGTATGTGAAAACCATTTTTGGATTCAGGGATCCATTTGCGAAATATTAAGCTTTAAAGTGCTAATTTTTGTTAGTCAAGTGTCCCCCCCCCTGCTGGCTAAATTGTTGATTTTGGATGTGTGAAAAAAATAAGTTTATATAACGAAATTAAAAGGAAAACTGTCACAGCTAAGTAGGCTCTACAAGTTGACGAGTAATAATCAACCAACTTAACTTTGCAGTTGCAAAAACATGTTTTCCCATACATTCCGTATGGGAGAACATCTTTTACAACTACAAAGTTAAGTTTGTTTTTGGGATAAATTCACAGACACGCACTTGGCCGGTTTTTATTATTTGTTGTTATAGCGGCAATAGAAATACACAATCTGTGAACATTTTCAACTGTCTACCTATTACGGTTCATGAGATCCTACAGTCCGCTAAAAACAAATGGACGTACAGCAGAGGCTTACTAATAGGGTTCCGTTTGGCACCCTTGGGGTACGGAACCCTAAAAATTATGACTGCCTCATTGGTCTTAAGGACATAAGTGCGATTTCCAAGCGTGGAGTCTTTGGTTTCCTAAGTCAAGCAATCTTATTGGGCTTTTTCCCTTAGGTACTTAGGAAATTATTTATAACAGTCTGAAGCCAGATTTATGCCCACAATAGCAATAGGCTTGCCCTCATTAAATTGGACTAATGACTATGACCTGACTGGTAAAATGCGGGTTTACTATTACAACTCAGCTTTTCTCTCGGGAAAATACAAGGGTTTTAAATAAATTATTACCTATGTTTTTAGTAAGTAAGTAAAAAAAATTACTGTTCAACCGTACTATTAGTAGATTATACAACAAGTGAAAAAAAGGGAATTTAATTCGACGGACGAATCCCTAGAGCAGCGAAGGATTCTAGGTTAGAATCCTGAGCGGAGCGAGGGATACCAGGACCGAGATGTTTTTTTTTTCACGAGTTGGGTACTCTACTTTTTACCATTGACTGCGAGAAAATAAATAGTAGTATTATAGTATTTATATTTAGCACTAGCTTCTGGCCGCGACTTCGTTCGCGTGGTATTCAATTATATATAAGCCCATGTTACTTGCTGATAATGTAGCTTTCAATAGGCGAAATAATTTTTATAATCGGTATAGTATTTTTTGAGTTCAATCCTCTATATTAATATTATAAACAAGAAGGATTTTATGGTTTGTTTGTACCGAATAGGCTCCGAAAATACTTGACCGATTTAAACCATTTTTTCACGAATAGTAAGGTAAATTATCTGGAAATAACATAGGCTTCAATTTATTAAAAAAGAAAATAGAGATCCTTAAGAAATAGTATTTCAATCATTACACGTTGTGCACAATTTCTGAGCAGTAACCTAAAAAAAAAGACTAGGCTTGTATAAATTCAAGATAGTATTTAATTACAAATATCCCCACTAATAGGATTAGGGGTTAGTTTATTTTGAACACATTAAAAAAATATCTTGAAATAAAAATCTATTGCCACAAGTATGAAAGATCATCACTAGAGAATGGCTCGACCGATATACCTAGCTGTTTTTTTTTTGTTGTATTCGTAATTTTCTAGACAAAGTTTACATGAATGAAAATTTTGGAAAATCCACCGGAAAAGTCCGAAATTCACCCGGGCGACGCCGGACACAAATAAACATACAAAAATCGAATCTTTTCTCTTTATTATAATATTACTAGCTTCCGCCAGCGGCTTCGCCCGCGTGATATCTTAATAAATTATAGCCTATGTTACTCAGTGATATTATAGCATTCTACTGGTGAATGAATTGTTTAAATCGGTCCAGTAGTTTTTGAGTTCATTAATTACAAACAAACATACAAAAAATCTATTATTTTCTCTTTATAATATTGGATTATATTATTATAACATAGTTTAGATAATATTATTATAACATAGTTTAGAAAATATTAGTTTAGATAGAATGTATTGTTCCAAAGTGTCGACGGCTTCTTATTCTTGGTTAATTTGTTGTAATAGTCAAGAAATACGGATTCTGAGAAGGAATTGGTGCCAGAATAAATTGTATGTTTTCAGGTACAACGCCCGAGATTTTGGCGGTTGCAAATTATCTACTATAATCGCTGCTTTAGAACGAAATGATTCCGGAGTCAGTGTCTCATTTTCGTCACTGGAAGAACTCGTTTTATTATAATTATGTTATTAGATTGGCGGGATATAAAAAAAATTGTATAGCTCCTTTTGGCGCCAGTAGGTACTTTCAGCATGTTTCATTATTTTTTTTGTAAATAATTACGTATGATTCGTGCTTGTTCCTTATTCAAAATGTTTTTATTTACTCACGTGACTAAAAAAGAGTTTTATTCACTGTTATCGATGAATTAAATGCCCTTTTTCGAGTGGCAATGGTAAAATTGTAGATTGTTTGCCAAGGGAGCAAACAACTATTTTAAAGGCTAGAGTGTTTCTTTGAATCTTGAGCGCAGCAACAGATTCAAAGTACGTCACTCGAGCTTAAAATAGTGTTGGGCCCGAGGTGGACACTACTTTTTATCACCGTCTGTGAGAAAATTAATGAGTGCAACTTATGAATAAGAATAGTACCTACGTTTATTTATTTCTCACTACTGGAAGTACTACAGTGGTGGCCCAGTGGTAATGGCTGCAACTTACGAGTTGTAGGTCGTAGGTTCGAACCCAGACAGGCTCTTTACTTTGTGTAAATTATTTCATCACCACTGCTCCCAAAACGGTAAAGGAAAACATTGTGAGGAAACTGGCATGTCTTAGTACCAAAATTTCGAAGACATGTGACATCTACCAACCCGCACTGGGCCCGCGTGGTGGAAAACGGCCCACTCCCTTTTACAGAGAGGAGGCCTACAAGAATAAGTTAAATCCGAATTGGAGTAAACAATTACTAACGAAGGCGGAATGCATTTCGCACGTTTTTTTTCAACTTTTACTAACAATATCCATATTCCAAATTCAAATCACTTTTAGTCCCTAGGGATTAAAAAGCAATTTTGGTCCCTATTTACGAAGAATAAACGCTTTTTTTGAATAGATGTGATAAAAAATACTTTTTGTTGAAATTAGAAAAAAAAATCTAATCATAGAAATTAAGTTGTGTTGTCAGTAGTAGAAAAAGATTATAGAGAAAAACTACACATCAAATTTAAACAACGACCTTTTTTATTTATTATAAAATCGGCTAGCTCTTGACCTCGATCTCCCTGATGGAAAGCGATGTATGCGATCTACGATGGAACGAGCGTGCCCAGAAGATACCTGTTCACTCTTTCTTTGAAGACTTATCGTTGTTCTAGATGAAAGAGAAAATGCTGAGCACGGCAGCGAGTAGGACCGTCAAGTCCCCGGTGAAGACGGCGTCTGGCACCCACATCAACGTACCGAAGCAGCCCAGCAGAGCTCGGTCTGATACTGATGCCTGTATCAGTCGGGGCAGGGATGATAAACACATTGTAAGTCAAGTGTTATTCTTAGTCAATTATGATTTCTGCGGTACCTATACTTCATTTAAAATAAGATTAGACATTTAACTAAGCCTTTTTTACAGTCCGTTCAACCGATTTTGACTTCTATTGCGTTGGTGGTATGACAAATGGCAGCTGCAGTAACAGTTTGTATTGTAACCACTTTTTTGTTTTTAATGCCATCCTTATGCCTACGGTGTAGAAGTCAGAATCGATTGAACGGACTGTAAAAAAGGTTTGTTTGAATGTCTAATCTTATTTCAAACGGAGTATAGTTACCGAAAATATCCCATATCTTAAAGAAACTACTGACATAAATAGCAAAGACACTTGGAAACATCATTATTTTTTTAATAATAGGATCCGACGATATACACGCTCATGTGCATTGTTTTTTTTTTCGGTCCTCTCTTTACGTGTATGGCAATCGCCACTCTTAATGATTTTTTTCCTAATTTCACTAGAATCGAGCTAAACAGTGTTCTAGTGACTAGAACATTGTTTAGCGGTGAACAGTATACCTACACCTTCTTCCCAATTTTTATCGATATAATGCAATGCAATGTCTCCGAGTAAAATGGCTTTGTACATATCATCCGGACATGACGAAATTTAAAGAGTTCCGTTTTTATCACTTGGCTACTTTTCAATACTAAAAATAGAACAGAATTTGTATGAGTTTATCTGCCAAATAAGTTTAACTTAACCGGAGTTAATGAATAATCACCAAAGTGGTTAGACTTGTTGGTTAAAGAGAAGTGTTACGCAGAAGCTTCTAATCGTATTTAAAAAACTACTTATTCTACCTGAATATGGCTCTGTTACGACGTAGGCGAGGATCCCTAAGTAACAAAAAGCTATAACAAAGCCTTTTATAGTATTTGTATTGAGATTACGTTGACAATTTCAGTCTAGTCCAATTTACGAACGCGTACCTAATTGTTTGCATAGGTACATTTATTTCCCCGGAGAATCCTTTTGTTTCGAGGACCCCATTGTTAAAATTCAACATGAAATAACAATGTCCTCTGTTACTGTGCCTGGATGATTGTGTATGCCAATTTGACAAACGAATTTCTATTTTAAGTCCATTGTTATGAAGACAGACTGAGCAATAAGAGGGGAGTTGAGACAAATTTTCATATGAAACTGTATCTACCTACAAAATATTGTTTTTTTTTGCAAAATTAATTTGTTTAGAGTAAATGGATATGGATTTTAATTTTCAGGTGGAGCAAAACATTATGGCAAAACTATGCGAGAATTCCCGCAGTCTTAGCAGCGTACTATCTCACGACGAAGAGTCTTCATCGTCGGCTGAACCACGCTCACGCTACGCTAGAAGCCGATCTAACTCCACCATCTCCCGATCAACTCCTAATCCTGGAACTAGAAAGAACTCCAAAACCTCCGATGAAATCATGGACTTAGCCAAATCAGTTCAAGATGGAATGGCAGACCTTTCAATATACGATGACGATTTTGATTTAAAAACTTCTCCCAATGAACTGCATACAAAAATTGAAGATATGAAAACAGAATTAATGAATAAAATAAAGAGTGAAGACGCTCCGTCTAGAAAATCAAGTGCATTAAGAAGAAAAAATTCAGTAGAAGACTCTATCGAAGAACAATCTGAATCAGAAGAAACGGAACGTCCTAAGTCTAGAGGTAGAAGAAATTCGAATGTGTCATTTTTCGATGAAGCAGCAGTTGAAGATTCTGTCACAACTGTAGCAATACACCAAGAAGAAACGACTGTCAAACGTGAAACTAGTGCATTAGAACGTAAAATATCTGGAAAACCCATAGAGAAGTATTGCAAAGCTATTATCCAAGATATAGAGAAAAGCAGTCAGGTGATTGATAAACACGTGAAAAGTTTCAACCAGTCGAGATCCGAAAATGACAAACTAGTGGAACAGTTAGAAGCTGTTGATAAAATTAATGAGTTAGTGAACGCCAACGGGGAAATCCCTGAAGCAGCTTTTAGTGAATTGAATAATAACTTTAAAATATTGACAAACCAAGTATTTAACGATGCGGGTCCGGTGGGCAGGAAACGGTCAATCTCTGGTAGACGAAACTCGAGAGAGTCTAGGTCCAATTTACTTGGTGACGCGAATATGACTAACCAACAGTTGTTAGAAGACTTGTTGGGGAAGAAATGATATACGGCCTTAGAACTAAAAACTATACACACCCATAACTGAGAGTAGGGTTTCGTGATTCATTCTAGTTTGTGCGGTTTCAACATGTTTAATGCTAAAACAACTTGACTTGCTGGGAGACTCGCTTTGAAACTAATTGGGTAGTTTACTCAGACGCGAGTTCATTAGACTACACCAACATTTTTATTTAATTAATTTGAGTTTTATTTATATTCCAACGCCAACCGACAAGCTCCATGTTTCGTAGTTATGTCGAGGTCTTATGAGAGTCTAATTACAACTTAGTTTCGAGATTATGTTGTCACCAGAATATGGAATATTTCTCTGAAAAAGAGTTTCAAACTTACAATGAATCCAATTAGGTTATCCAAATGTTAATTAAAATTAAAAGGGACACGTGTCAGTGGAACTTCTAATGGCTAACTTTTAATAAATAGGGAAATAAACGGATAAAGTCAAACTTATGTTACCCAGGAGTTAAACCCGCTATCAATTATTTAGAAAGAAACTTTGGTTTACCTATCTCTTTTGTCGTTGTGTTTAATTTATGATCATGTTCTTTATTTACAATTTAATGTCGACCAACTATTTTGTCTGTTTCAATCAACTTAGCCTATCCCAGTCCACTGCTGGACATGGGCTCGCAATCTGTCAAACTTGTCAAAAATGTTGGTAAATAGATTGTATTTTTGACTGATTACGAACGTTTTTAAAAATAACGGAAATTGCCCCTCAGGACTCGCCTGAGTCTTATCTATTTGCCTGTCATCAATTATTTGGAAATCCAATTTGTTGTTGTCAAGCCATTATGTAAACTGAAATTGAATATAGAATTGAGCTCCACAAAATCTAAGTCGGTTCAATAATAATCAGTAATAGAAAAATTGCGGTCACAAAATTAAATTGGATAAAAGAGTATTGCCTTAGAATATTACGGTTCAGAGCGCCAGTCACCACTTTAATATTAGATGAAACGGATAGGAATAGAGGAGTTAATAATACAAAACCTAATTCTGGTAAAACTTTCTGTGCGACACAATTTCTTAGAAAGCTATTAAATATTAAATCACACCTAGGACCAATTTAGATTTAGTTTTGGAATACATAAAACTAACATTAAAATTCCAGCTGCTGAAATTAGGTAAAATTTTCTCTTAGGGTTAGGGGGATTATCAAAGAAAATGTAAGAAAATAAATCATGTGTATTATTTACAAAGCTTTTAGTTTGTTATACTAATGCCGTGCAATAAAAATCCTGGAATGTAGAAACTTACAATGGAATACAGTGTCTAAAGCCATGCAAAGCACTGAGCTAGTGTTTTGGATACAGTTTCTGAAACATCACGTAGATGTTTCCAGGAACAATGTTTCGGAAACTCTGCCGTCCACACAGTCAGTTGCTTAGGTCATGTCGCCCGAGGAAGTAGTGTTATTGTGTGGTGCCTACATTTTATTGCAGTTTATTTTAAAAACAGTTTCGTCGTCCCACACTACAGCCATGTTTATAAACAAATGTTTCGACGCGTCCACACTCGCATGCATCTGTTGCGAAACTGATTTGTTTCTGTGGTCCCCGTCGCAAGTTGGGAGCACCGAAACATCCGATAAACATACAAAAATAAAATTATATATTTCTGAAACAAAATGATTTGTTTCGGAAACATGTAGATTTTGTTTCTGAAACAGAGTTTATAAACAATTGTTTCTCAGTGAAAACATGGCTAAACGTTTTTTTCGAAACAAGTTTTCTGCCTATTAAGCTTCGTTAAAGCCAACTCTAGTTTATATTCATAGAAAAAAGTAATTCCGTAAATGTACGGATAATAGTATACATAGATATATATCTTCGGCCAAAAGCTGAACAATGATTGTGTATTTATAGAATATATTAGTGTTATGATTGTGTGAATGTGTGTGTTTTTGTATATCGATGTATAACTGAGCTCTTTATATATTGATTGTTACTATACCTGACCATGTGATTGAATGATGAATAAATATTTTATTTTTGGGTAAAACTTTGTTTATTCATTGACACATTCGGTGTTTTTAAATAACTTGCTCTCTACATAGATGTAACCTAATAAATTATAGAAAAGTCTTCATTTAACATATTTACAATGCAGAAATAAAACCCCAAGTAGGTATTAGCTATCGAACGGAAGTTATTTCCGACAAATTGCTTCAGCTATGTCTCCTAATTGCTTTCTGGCATGATCTTACGCAGTGGGTAGCTTTGTATTGACTTCCGATGGGATAACTTAATAAAAATTGGCTCTTTTCGACACTTATTTGCGACCGAAATATGTATAAAAGAATTTCTTTTTGTTATACCAGTATCGCCTTTATTTTTAGGCTTCAGTATCTCAAAAGAAAAAAACGGAACCCTTATAGGATCACTTCGTTGTCCGTCCGTCTGTCTGTCAGTCTGTAAAGGCCCTTTTTCTCGGAAAAGCGTAGAGGTATCAAGTTGAAATTTGTATCAAATGCGTAGGTCTACGGTCCCTTGGAGTTCTAAAAAAATCAAGCTTCTAAGTCAACGCGATAAAGTAATCAAAAACGCAATAAAAAAATATGGCCATTTCTGCGATATATTTTGATACTCGTAAATAAATAAAAAAAAACTGGTACTTCCCGTTGACCTAGAATCACGAAATTTGGCAGGAAGCAAGGTTTCACAACACAAGTACCTAAAGGAAAAATCCCGAAAATCGTTAAATTGTAGAATTATCACATAAACAAAAAAAAAAAAAATTGCGATTCAAAACCTACATTTGCAGTTGAAGAAGAAGTAACCATGGCATATACCGATATATGGGAGTTTGTTTTTGGGATAAATTCATCCCATTTACGGAACTCTTCATTGTGCTTGGTCCGATACGCACTTGGCCGGTTTTTTTTATCCAAACTTTGTTCAGTTAAATAATTTTAGACTTCAAAACATTTTTAAACAAATTCTTATCTCAGCATTTCATTAAAATACTGTGGATTACGATTCTGTTAATTAGTAATTAAGTTTCGAGACTAGCAGGCCGTTTGAGAAACGTCTGAAACAAATATTTGTTTATATTTTAATCTGCTGATTAAATTAATTAAGTTTGTTTTTAGAATTTAGTTTATCGTCGGAAAATCTCCGTGTAAACCTAGGTTTTACCTGGTTATTCAGTTTTAATATTTGGGTTACCTAAATACTTTTCTACTAGTCTTATTTAGTTTGTGTCTTCGTGTATATACGTTCGGTGATTGTGCCTGGACAGTACGCTCTGTTTTTTGTCAGTCTTGCTGACGGGCAACGGATGTAAATGATCTTCCACTTAAGTAGGTATATGAAATGTTATTAGAATAGAATATAATTATTTATTTGTAAAACATAGGTAAAAGGTCAAGGTCTTATGTAATAATTATATGTTGCGCTATGTTTTGTCATTGATGACATACAAATATTAATAAGGATTGTACAAAATAAAGAAAAACAAAGTTTACCATAGACAACAAACAAAAAAATTCGAAACAAAACAAAATACATGCCATACACCCAATGATCCAATGATCATTAATAGGTAAGTAGTTAGTGTTCTATCATTTAGGTAATCATCTAGGGCATAGTAACATTTCTCAACTAATAATTTATGAAGACACTTTTTGAGATTTCATATCTTTTTGTAGGGTGCTCTATTTCTTTTTATTATTTAAGCTGTGATATTGTACTGATATTAAACATATTTAGGTAGGTATTTGTCAAAATCATAATCCTTACTTCTAGCATAATCGAATAAAAAAGGTATTTTTAATTTTCTTGCACGCCAGCCGTTATTTTCTTCATAGTCAGCTTTCAGCTTTCTAGGACTTCGGAAAGTACCCTAGAGTTTTTGATGAGTGAGTGAGTGAGTTAGTGAATCTAGGTGTTTTATAAGTCTGCTAACTACATCTTATCCTAATAATTTGAGCTCTCTAGCATTATCCGAGCCGAAGGTTGAGGGTTTGAAAATACGACGAAGCGCTCCGAGAAAAGGTGGCTTTTTGGATTTTGGGCCGTCTTAGATATTATTTTAATTATTGTGAATGTGAGGACTATGAGGGCCATTGTTATATTTTTTTGCTCCCTTAATCATGGTCTGGCAGTTTTAGTAATTTATGCGGCCTACCCAAATTTGTCCTTTCTTGGGGTATTGTTCGTCGAATCTTTGAGCTCCCTAAGTTCTGAGTTGAGCTGCACGATTACTGACAAATGCGTGCCCTGACTGGACAAGTCTATTTAATCTGTGTGGTTCTTTCTTCAAAAGACCATTTCAGACACAAATCTACATGGTCTTCACATGTACTGACCAAGATTATGTCAGGACTTTAAAAGAGACTGTGACCTCTGAGTGTGTTTCGGCCTTTCTTCTCAGAGTATCCAGATAGGAAACGCCGACCTCATCTAGTTTTTTAAATAAAATTTGATTGACGTGTTTAGTGTTTGTATAACCTACTTACAGATATAAAATCGTACATGTATATCAGTTACATTTGCCTCAGGTACTTATGTAACAAACCATAGGTAGGTTCTTGCAAACCCCTGTATCTCGTCAAAGGGATTAAAAGATGGGGGCCATATCAAAGACGTTTGTATCACGAGAAATATATTGGCAATACGTTTCTCCAATATCATCTGTTATTGCACCCCAAACGTAAGTTAGCGAGGAAAATGAAATAAAGCCGTGTAGGGAATGTTATTGCAGGCAGGAATATCAGGTAATATGTTAAGTTTGATGTACCTACGCAAATATCTTTGAGAAGGTATTTACGTAAATATTTGTTATTTTAGAATTAATCGAATCAAATGGATGAAGAAAAGGAAGGTGGTTCTTGATATGGCAGAAGACATACCAACTTACTCACGATGTTTCTATTTATTTATACTTACCTTATTGAGTTGGGAGCATCTCACTGTGTAAAACATGTTGAGAAAAAAAATATCTTGAATCATGATATTTTCTCCCGTTTCAGCCTGTCCTATTTGAAAGCGATCTTCGCGCGAATACGCGATCGGTCGCGTGAATACCTATGTCACTTTTTGTTTGGAAAAACGGAAAGGCTCTGACGGCTCGACCACGCGTTCTGATTCACAAAAATCATCAAGAATACCTAACTTGTAAGCCTTTGTAAGCTCCTCAATTTGCAAAAAGGAAAGTAGTTTCAACTTGAAACTAGTAACGGGATGATTTATGCCAGACGGTGCCGTGTGCGGGCCGTGCAATGTACGAGGCACGGACGAGACTCTAATCCAAAATTTCACGGACATTTTATATGAAGCAGTTCACGCTACACCGTGCAGCATCCTTGTCCCGTCCAAGTCTTGGTCTATACAATTTGAGCAGACGCGGATGCGGCCCGCACCAGCCACGGTTTAGCATAAATCATCCCTAAGTCTCCAGATACTAAGAGTATTTTTTGTTGGTATCAATATTGTGTGCCTAAAAAGGTAAATGGAAAAGGTTTCAGGTTTCCATATTTAAATAGCATTCATTCGTAAGTAAAATACTTATGTTATTTGTGAGTCGTATTGATATCGACCATTTTGTATTTGGTAAGGGTTTTAGGTGCAAAGTATGAAAGACAACAAAATGATAATCAAAATAGCTATTTTGAGTAGAAACACATGAACCTTTGCTATGGGAACCATTTGCATAAGTTTCATCGTAATCGGTTAATAATATAAAAAATCCGCATCATGCTGGTTATCTTTAAATCTTTCTACTGAAAATTCATCATGTTTAAATACTCGTAATAAAATGACCATACTTACCATATTTATAATAATTATAATATTGATAACGGAGCTATGGAGTATAGCTCCGTTTGAAATAAGATTAGACATTTAACTAAACCTTTTTTACAGTCCGTTCAACCGATTTTGATTTCTATTGCGATGGCGGCATGGCAAATGACAGTTGCAGTAAACAGTTGGTTTGTAACCACTTTTTT
Source organism: Agrochola lychnidis (assembly GCA_963680765.1). Taxonomy (NCBI): domain Eukaryota; kingdom Metazoa; phylum Arthropoda; class Insecta; order Lepidoptera; family Noctuidae; genus Agrochola; species Agrochola lychnidis. The sequence continues at coordinate 2,025,728 of OY796852.1, read as the reverse complement.
TGCTTTTAATGCCATCCTTATGCCTACGGTATAGAAGTCAAAATCGGTTGAACGGACTGTAAAAAAGGTTTGTTTAAATGTCTAATCTTATTTCAAACGGAGTATAGTAATATATCTGAATTCTGTTAGGTCTTGAAATCAGTGTTGGCATTAATCAATTAATTTTTTAATCAATTAATTAATTTGATTAATTTTAATCAGATTACATTAATCATGATTAGAATAATCATGATTAAAAAAGTAATCTTAATCATGATTATTGACGTTAATCATTAATCACTAATCATTAATTGATTAACTTGATTAAAAACTAATACATCCATAAATTTTATTAATTCTATATAGAAGAAATTATAGAAAATTATGACACACATTTCTTAAAATATTTTTATTAATTATTCAAAGAACAAACAAATACTTTTTAACGGTAAAATACACTGAATTCTAATTTTGAATAATATTTTCAATCAACTAAATAACCTCCGATCTTTACATTTCTGATTTCTTGATGTTCAAGTTACATTTCATAACTACTTTTTTTTTCAAATAAGTCGTCAGATAATTTGTGTGACTTAGGTTTATTTAGCATAGTTGCAAAAGTAAACATTCTTTCTACCGAGCCAGAGGATGGCATTGGTGTATTGTGCTTAAACACTTTGCCTATAACAGGATAACTTTGTAGAAGCTCTCGTTCTTGGCTACCCTCGGCAAAAAAAATTGAAATGATCATATCCGCTCTCTTTTTAGCATTAACTTCCGCTTCGAAAAAATTATCGCCAACCGAGACCATTAGTAGTCACGCTCTCTCTATAGTAGTTTATAGACAGTGCAATCCACGAAGACGCGCCCCACTCCGCGATTACTGTACTGTAAGCTGAACTCTAGTACGGTGCGGAGCGGAGTGGGGCGCGTCTTCGTGGATTGCACTATCCATAGTGCTATAAAAGGCGAGAGAGTGAGAGAAGCTAAGCTAACGCGAAGTACCTCAGCCCCACCCCCTCCCCGGTGTTTACGCAGTAAATAGGCCATAAAAGTGTAGTCTGTGAAATTAGAATAAGAAATGTTTACATTTTGAATTAGGTAGTTTATGGTGCCGATTCTCTTGTACACCGAACCAAACTAACTAAACTCACTAAAATTCCTTACTTTTGACTATGAGAATCTCAAAGCTATTCTGCAAAATAAATTCTCTAAATTTAAAAATAATTTTGACACATCTAAATCGAATTTGACAATCGTGACTCCACACGTGGTATCTAACCACGTGAATCTTTTTAGAGCCGGAGGCGCGCAGGGGGGGCAGCCTCGACGTGTTTTATATGAAATTTTTCACTTTTTGTATGGAAAGAAAGAAAAAATATTACCTACATGTAGAGTGTTAGGGTTTTAAGGGTTTTATAAAGGGTGTCGAAATTTTCATTATTTTTGCGATTGGACACACCGTTTTCGAGATATAAGCAAAAGAAAAAAAATATTCAGTACTGTTTTTGCATCTGAAGTCGAGGTATTGGTGTGAATTTAAAGTTCATGACAACCAATGTTATTTCACACGTTTTTAGTCGCGATTAAAAATAGTCAGATTTAGTTAGAAAATCTAAATTTTAGGTTAAAATCGTCAAATTCAGATTAGCTAAATTTCCAGTTTCACTAAACTAATATCTCAGTACCATCTTAGTGCTGCCAAACTAAAATATAGTTAAGTTGTGTCATTTTAGTCTATTTCAGAATGGGAAATCGTCGTTTGACAGGATTAAACTAAATTTTGGTGATTTTTAGTCTAGTTTAGAGGCATTTGTGACAAGAGAATCGACACCATTATACAGAATTCCATTTTGGTTTATTTACTACTGCTTTTGAAATAGCATATTTATGTATTGTATAAGTGTTGGTGTTGCTCTTCCAATAAATTAAATAAATAAATAAATACTTAAGTAGTTAATCAAATAATCAAAGTCACGATTAAAGATTATGATTAATAATCTTAATCATTTTAAATTTGATTATGACCGCTAAAGGACCGTTGTTGCCAATTGGCAACAAGACTCCACACGACATACAACTGTCAATCGTATTCGCTGTAATCAATATTTTTGTTTGAAATTTTTTGCAGTCTATGGTCAGATAGATATTCTTGTCAAATAAATCGACTAAAAGCAAAAATATAAATGGGCAACACTATAAAAAAATGTTGAAAATGACATTCCCGCGCGGTCAAAATGACAGTAAAAACGTCACTCCCGGGATGCGCGCGTTCGCAGTAATAATTCGTTTTTTAATGGTTTTAGTGTGTAAATCGTCGGAAAGTGGTGATATTTTCATTTTGAAGTAAATATTACATCGTTTTAGATAATATTCGCACTAAATAACATTAGATTATACCTATTTTGACCCAACCAAAAAAAGTGTAAACAAACGTGAAGGTGAAAGTTCTCGTGATAGTGAAAGTTGTGATATTTTGTGAGTTTTCTGTATGGATCTGATCGGTAAGTGTTTTATTTATTTTCAATACTAAATTTTTCAGGGTTTTAAAATTTTTTTACAAAAAAATATACATAAAAAATATTTTTTTGGTACGGAGAAAGTTATGAAAGCACTAGAAATTCTAGATCAGCAAAAACCTAGATTTTTTGAATTTTTTTGGAAAAAAATTTTTCTCTGAAAACGCTTTTATTAGATAACTTATCTATCCATAATGTACCCTGAAAAATTTCGTGTGAATTGGTACGGTAGTTTTATTAGAAATCGTAAAAACATTAGAACATAGAAAACAAAAAAAAAACGGGTAATAAAGATTAGTAAACGTTGATAACAAAGACTGTAACCATTTACAATGTATCTCTAATCTATTCGAGTAGCAAAAAACATAAACAAAACACTATAGACGTTATCATGAAACCCGATGCTTTTGTTTATTCAAGTGCGGTCGTAAATCTGTCACGGCGCGGACCACCCGCGGTCCCTTATCGGTTAAATTAATCTTAATCAAATTTTTGATTATGATTTTAATCATTAATTTTTAATCATTAATCAGATTAACTTTGGGCCAACACTGCTTGAAATTAAACTATGAATACTTTATAATAATTATATTGTTCTAGCAGCACCCTGCAGTTTCACTAGCATAAGCCTCGATCCCGTGGGAATATCGGGATAAAAAGTATCCAATGTCCTAACGAGCAAAAGCGAAAACTTGATGGCTGAGTAGGTGCGACACGACGAGAGAACACCGAAAATATATTTGAAATGTTTCAGATAGGAGCCCCGTGGTCAGGAGTCCATTTTCAGACTTCGAAATTGGGCCAAAAGTAAAGTGATCTTCAGAGCCTTTGATTTTGGTATGATCGTGTGCGGCCAATCCCCACAATGACTTAAATAGGCAAATCTGATGAAGAAATTGTGGGCTTTCCCTAAATCTGACGAGTTTGAAAACTCAGATTTGGGCAGTTTTTAAAAGGATACTCAGGGCGAATAAAAGTTATTCTGTGCAATAGCGTAACCTATTCAGATAGTGAATAGGTATATAAATATCTGACGGATTGATGGAGCTTTGGGCAAAGAAATTTTATTGATTCAGGAAAGTACCCAAAAGTGGTCATAATTTTGCATTTATCTCTAAATTTACAAATCGAATGTCTTAAATTGCTATTTGAATTTATAGCTGTCCTTTTGTGAAGATTTGTCGGTATTCAGAAATTTGAAAATAATATCAAACACTTGAAAGTAATGATTAAAAGTTAAGTAGCAAAATTAGAACATCGTCAGAATACATAATGAACAAAAACAAAAAAATCCTCATCTTATGGGCTATCTAGTGAGCTATCAATATTGAAAAAAATATTCGGAGGTGCCCGTCAATTGCTTGATAAATCTTGCAAATATGGAAAATCACAATAACAAAAATTTACTAAACGCCTTGTTTATGTCGTAACACTTTTCTATTCAAAGTTTTATTGTAACTACGAACCTCTGCACCTGATATCATTACTGATATAATCACCCCTAATTCTTAGTGATTGCTCCTTTTTATGAGTTTTGTGATATAGCTCTCAACACTTCTTCTTAGCTGCAAGTTAACTAGATAAAATGAAAGATCATAAGATACAAATTTATTTTCGACTTTTAAAAGGGTTGGTGGTTATTAATTTGTCTGCATTTACAGGGTGAATGTTTCAAATCAGCATGGATGGCCAAATCCGAAACTATAGGTATTAGCGAAAAATACCTAAAGGAGTCTTGAAGCCAATTTGAATTAAAACTAGAACTGCATCACTAGATTTTTGAAAAACTAATTTCTCTAGCTAGGAATCGAACTCGTAGATTGCACCGTCCGATGGTGTCGCTAATAAGTAATAATATCACACGGAAAAGTAAAGAAAAGTGTTCATTTTTAAGATCAAATGAAATTGCTTTCATTTTATCTTAAAATGAACACTTTCCTTCGATCAACAAATTTATGAAAAAAATATATTTTTTTACATAAGCTAACAAATAAATAACGACTGTTTCAGCGCTAACGACCACATAACTTATATTGTTGTCACATAAAAACGGTTAATAACTTAAAATTATTTTATTATGTTAAAAATTTAACTGTTTTTAAAACTAGGTAGATGAATTCGGTGTTTCGTAACCGACTACTCTGAGAAAAAAGACCGAAACAAACTTAGAGGTCGCAGTTCGCGCTCCTTTAAAGTCCAGACATAATCTTGGTCAGGCCATATGAGAACCATGCAGATTAATGTCTGAGAAGGTCTTTTGAGGAAAGATCCACACAGATTTGAGTGGACCTGTCCGATCAGTGCACGCATTTGTCAGTAGGTAATCGTGTAGCTCAACTAAGAAATGTACACATTTTTTAGATTTTGGCTTAATATTATCGCTGTTTTTTATTAAATTATTTTTCTTTCTGTACCTGTCTATAAAATGCTGGTAACCATTTTTATAGATCAGTAACTAAGTTTTGGCAATAAATCCCCAGTTGGCACTGCTCACTGCACTAGTTTTGTTCCATTCCAGCCACCTACACAATTATTACCAGCTACTAACGCTAAAGTTCTTTGCCAAAATATTATGTGTGAAACTTTTCGCGCAATGATACGAATCTTTTAACTCATTTTGAATCATATTAAGTAGGCAGTAACGAAACCATGATAGGCTAGTTCGAAATTATACTAATTCTGTTTTTAGACTTATATAAAACACAGGAATGTGCATGCATGCTGTAAAAATCAGCTAAAACTAGAAGAGCTTCACCTAAATATTAAAATAATTAAGAGTAAAGTCCGACCGAAAATGGTTTTTATTTCCGACCGAAAACCGAAATCGAAAACCATGTTTAAGTACCTACTTACATAATTTTTGATTTTTCTTTGTTAAAGTAAAAGAAAGGCAGTGACCATGATTTAATAAATATCATTATCTTTATAATCCTTATCCTTACATATTATAAAACAAAGACCCCGCCGCATTTGTCTGTCTGTCTGTCTGAACGTGATAAACTCAAAAACTGCTGAACGAATTTTCAAACGGTTTTCATCAATGAACGGAGTGATTAATTCCAAAGGTTTTGGCGTTAATTTATTAAGTTTTTGTGTAAATTGGCTGAAATATGACGATTATTGTCGAAGATGTCGGAAAAAATCATGCCGACTGGAAGCTTTACTGGCGTGCTCCGCGTAAGCCGTAAGAGATACATTAAGTTTATGTTCTACAGGATTGACGATCTTAAAAAGTTCAACAAAAAAGTCCGCCATAGCATGTCTATCTATCTATCTTCTAAGGATGACCCACAGTAACCATTTTTATCTTTCAGAATTTAATTGTTATTTTCGAAGCTATTTTGACCGGTATTATATCAATCCTTATCCAATATGTTATTTAAATCGGACATTTAATTTAAATTAAGATAATCCTTGACATCTTATCATTTAAATGAATACTTTAAAAGATAACACAGATAATAAATGCTGTGGAAATGCGTTCCTTGCGAAGCATGTGTGGCCTGACTGTGAATGATAGGCTGAGGAATGATGTGATAAGACAGCGGTGTGATTTAAAAGAAGATGTAGTGACAAAAATTGAAAAGGGTATGCTGAGATGGTTTGGGCATGTTGAGAGAATGAATGAAAGGCGACTAACAAAATGTATTTACAAGGCTGATGTAAAGGGAAAGGCCGGGCGGGGTCGCCCTAGGAGGACATATACTGACCTTATTGGTGATGTTCTTCAGAAAAGCCAGGTGCGTAGTACTCGCAACCGGCGTGCGTGTATGACCAGATGTATGAACGTAAACGAGGCAAAAGGACTATGTAAGGATCGTAGCAGATGGCGTTCTGTAGTTTCTGCCTACCCCCATGGGAAGAAGTCGTGAGTTTATGTATGAATGTATAACACAGATTCAAAATTACGCGTAACAAACTAATTTTGGTTGACGGTAACGCGGGCGCAGCGATAGGAGTCAATGAACTTTTCCTCGGCTATGAGTTATGAAATCCCGGTAGTACGTTCCCGTGTGATATTTTCCGACATCCACTAAGGCGTAGCCGTGGGCAAAAACTTAAATCACACGAATCTTTATTCTTTTCTCAAACAATATCAATCTGATGTTATACGCGATAAAAAGCATATTTTACTGTTATGGTGCTTTTATTTGTTGTAACTATCGATTTTCTCTGAATAAATGAAAATTGCCGATAATGGATATTGTGGCCGAAAAAAACCGAAAACGAAATTCGGTAAAGTTGTAGAAATTCCTCGGTGTTACTGGTCCGTATGTTTCAACTGCAACACACAATAAGAAGGCAATACGTGTGTGTGTTTATTTGGAAACATGCGCTGTGCCCGGAATGAGGTCGCTCAGTTTCGTTTACATTACGGCTTGGTTGTAATGAGTGCCTGCTTACTGGGCAAAACTGTGCCGCATTCATAGTGGGGACCTTTTAGATAAATTCGAAAGCATCTTACGCTAATTTGCTAATGGAATATGTATTGTTGTTTCTGATGACACGGTGAAGCTTTTATGCAAGAGGCTTTTCCAGATAGTTAGATTTCGTTTAAGTAGGTAGGTAAGGTACTGTGTAATTGATGGAAAAATCTTCAATATTTTCTTGGTATGTAAGGAGTTATATTGAGAAGTGTCGTTTTTGAAAATACTTAAGTCAGCCTGCACCATCCCACTTAAATGCAAAATCCTTAAATATAAAATAATGCAAAAATTATCTACCTATGTCATTAAATAAAAAAAACCGACAATATTTATCTTTAGGATTAATAACAATGATTCACAGTTCCTGTGGTCTTGTATAAAACCAGAAAACCAGCGAAATTTCGCGAATTCATAACTTTTGAATTAGTCGAGTTATTTTTTCTTTCTGGCACACCTCTTTAGGTCATGAACTATCTGAATATTAAAAAATATTTGGCCTAGGTCTTAATTAGGCGTGAAAATTGATTCGCTGTTACAATGTAAAATAGATAAAGAGAAGACTATGAATACAACAAAATGCATGCTGAATTCACATTTCGCATTGTGGCTGAAACACTGCAATTGAGCACAACCCAAAATCCTGGCTTCAATGTTTATATTTTGGCCAAAATTTTCGTCAAGAACTGCACAACACATCTCGGTTCTAAAACAATCGAGTCGTAAAACAATGCATTAACTTTTATTACAGTTTGGAAGTTCCAAGACTTTGCAGGTGAATTCCTATTAGAATAATTCTGTGCTTTTCGATTCTTTTGCTAAACTATCATTCACTTTGATACCTAGTTTAGTTTTATTGTTGAAACACGCCGTGTGCTGTGTGCCCGATGGATAGTATTTCCCATCGGCAAAAATGACGAATTTACAAACTTCCATCATATCCCCTTCAGGTGGTGTTTTTTCAAAAATCTTTCCTCAATGCACACCCCCGTTATACAGTGTAAGTCTTTATAATGTGCACATATCGAAATGAAGGAATCTATGCGTATAACATATTTCACCGACGAAAACATTGTTTTTTCTGTTTGGCGTTTTATTGAGATATTTCACAATTATTGTAAAAAATGATGAAAAAAAACCGCTTTTTCTAAAAAAAACATGTTTATTTTCTATTGAGGGTAGTTTTTATACCACAATTTTCATTTTATGAGAATGCTTAACTCTTCCAATCAATAGGGAGTTTCATCGCGTTAGATCATTTAGTTTAAAGTCACACAGTTTTGTTGTTTTTTTTTTTTAATCCTTAAAAAATATATTTAAAAAAAACGTTTTTACAAAAAACACAACCGAATTCCAAACTACAAAGTGAAAAATAACTTTAATTTCGGAAGTCGGTGTCTTTGGATCAGATCAGTATTTTAGTTTTTTGACACCGACTTCCGAAATTAAAGTTATTTTTCACTTTATAGTTTGGAAGTCGGTTGTGTTTTTTGTAAAAAAGTTTTTTTTTTCACTTTTTAGTGGGTTGGTTTGTAATTGATCTAAGTTACAATAGCCTTATGTCAACTGCTCATTAAAAATACCCAAATCGCTATAGATGTGCCTTTAATATTTGAAGAGTTCCCTCGATTTCTCCAAGATCCCATCATCAGGTCGTAACCAAATGACAATGGGACCAACTTGAAAGTATACCCTTTCAAACAAGAAAAGAATTTTTCAAATCGGCCTAGCCGTCTTCGAGTAATCGGGGAACATACATAAAAAAAAAATATATCCCGACGAATTGAGAACCTCCTCCTTTTTTTTGAAGTCTGTTAAAAAACGTGTGGCACTCGGGGACTGCCGCGGTAAAGCTATTGCATAGCATTTGTAACCTCCATACTTCCTATTTGTCAACGCTACACTTGGGATGATGACGTGATGATATAAAACAAAAATTACGTTCCCATGACAATATCACGTTGTCATGGGAACCGTCATTACATGGTAGGCCCCCCTACTAGGTTAGGTTAGGTTTTTTTCGTTACGGAATTTCTTTATTCGGTCGCCGCGCTCAAGGCCCGCGATAAAAGCTATGCAATAGCTTAAAAATATTTAGTATTTTTTAAATATTTTTTCCGTCGATAAGATTAAGTATAGATTCCCTCATTTCGATATGTGCACATTATAAGAACTCTTGTGGAAAGTTTCATGCTTCTAGCTAGACCCAGCGGCTTAGGCAGAGCGTTGTCAGTGAATGAATGAATTTAAGAATTTTATTACTTATTACGTAGATATACCAAAAAAAATCAATATCTTGTTTTTAAGGCACCAATTTGTACTTTCTGAATGCCTTGCAAAGAAAGACTGGGTTCGATATCACTCACCTTTAACTCGAAAATCATAGTATCGCCAAGTGTGCTGATCATAGCCTTTATACAAGGATTGTCTAAAGGAATAGCTACCCATACCGTTCTTTTGTATGTTATTTCGTGATGTTCTTCCTTTCAGTGTGTTTTACAATAAAGTATCTACCTATCGTCATATTTATTACGAGGCCTTGTTCACCCAAGGACGTTTTTGGGGTTAAATGAAAGCTTTTTACCAATAAAACCTTTTTTATTCCTTTTCCGGGGACACTGCGGTTACTTTTATAGGATTAATAGAAAAGATAGATATTATTAAATCAGTTAGCCCGGCTTTTTGTGGATCACCTTTTGTTAAAGCCTAAAGAGCAATTAAATTAAAGTATCGGTTCGAAAACTCAGTGGAAATATGCGAAATGTGTTGGTAGGAGCGGGTCGGTACCTGAAGACTTTTTTTCATTTTTAAATAATTTTAGATGTAATTATTATTCTAAGAACAAAAGTATTCTACTTTACCGGCGAGTTGAAATCAGCTAATGAGATATAATTTTTTCTTTTGTTTAAAATTTGCTTGAGGAGCTTTCCAGAAATATTTACGTTAAATTTTTTCTTTACTTTTCACGTGCAATTTTGTTAGCCGATTCCCGGAAAAAAATCTAATCTGCCAAGCTTAACGAAACAAAGAAGTAGAAAAATCCAAGTATTTTGTTACCTTAGTAAAACATTTAAAGTCTTTGATATCAAGAAAATACCTCCTACTAAACGCGATGCAGTACCACACGATCAAATGTAAATGTATGCAAATGAACATCATATTTTCCTTTAACTCGTGGGACAGTAGAATTAAGTCAAAGTCAAAATTAACTTGCTTAAGCCAGGTTTATTAAGGATAAACTTCCCATCTCCGGGGTGGTGAAGTGTTAATTATTTTGTTATTATGTTATAACTTACGACCCGCCCCTGTTTTGCACGGTTTTACGACTTGACAAAACATCGACTTGTTTATTATATTATTATGTTAGTTTATTACACATAAACCTTCCGGAATAAATGCTCTAAATCAGCGGTCGGCGACACGCGGCCCGCGGGCCCCATGCGGCCCGCGGGCGTCTTACTTGCGGCCCGTGAATGTTTTGTAAATAAATTATAAATAACGCGCCAACTTTTCAATTATAAATATTAGAAAAAAATAATATGCTTCTCGTCTCACACATGAGCATTTGAGAGCCATTCTACGAATTGCAACTACAAATTTGACAGCTAACATACAAGAAATAGCCTCCCAAATGCAACCTCAGACATCACAGTGAAATTTGTATAAAATCGGTTACCTAGTTAGGCACTTTGTAGTTTTCATTTCTGAATGATTTATGGTGGTTATTTTTCTAGCTATAAAGCCCAAACATATAAACATAATGTAAGTATAACGTGTGCGAATTAAATTCCGTATGATTTAACAATTTTTAATAGCATATTTATTTTTTCTATGGGATATGACCAATTATACGTAGGTATGGGCTTCTAGGGTTAATATCACAAGTGCGGCCCGCCTTTAGTTTATTTTGCCACCTTGTGGCCCTTGCCTGCCAAAAGGTTGCCGACCGCTGCTCTAAATGATAGTGAAACTGCATCAAAATCCGTAGCGAAATTTAGAAGAACAACGCGGTCAGACTGACAGACATGAAGAGCGACTTTGTTTTATACTAATGATAGTTGTTATTTATATGAATAAGCGTAAATACTATGAGTTTCCTGTTGTTAAACATTTTGTATAGCTTGCATTTTGTTGCACAAGATACTATTCTGTATAATTTAATAAACCTTGTTTTTTAAAGCAGAGCAAGTGGCCATTACTCAAAGTTTTGTTGCAAAAAGTTTCAAGTAGGTAATTTGTATGAAGTAAAATACTACTTTAAACTTTGGCTAAAATGAAATTGATATAAGTGAGTAATAAAATATATTCGTTGGTTTTGAAAAGTAATCTTAAACTGTGCTTTTATGTCAGTACAGTTTTCGATTACTTTCGGGCACAGACCACATGATTTGTGTATGTGCCACCCGCATGTGCACGTATCTTCATTCAATAATAAGTAGAGGCAAACCATAGACAAACATGTTTTGAAAAGTGAAGGCACAGAGTCACATGAACAGAAAGTAAAGAAATAGTTTGTCGCAACGTCAGCGTAGCACTGCGTAGCACGTCGTAGCATGTCGTAAGAGCGCTTCGCCGTAGCCTTTCGTAGCCCTACTACGCAATTTGCATACCTTTAGTGCGTCCTCATTACACGACAATATTCAAAGTAAACTCTCGCTGAAATGCTGACGTTGAAAGAACTAATTTGCTTTAAAAGTGTTACCACTTTTTCTAATTTCTAGTTTGAATATGTTTTCTTGGTTTTTAAAATGGTGTTGTAAAAATGCAATAAGATTTTAAGTTGAAGGGAAGGTGGCAGCAATGCTTGCTACTGCATACAATGCTTGTAATCTAATGTGACTAGTCATATTTGCTTCTACAACCAAATTCTTCATTATTAACAAAGTCTTTTGGCTGAAATGATGATGGTTATGGAGATATAATTATGGGTCTGAGTCTGTATTCATCATTATCGTCAGTCTCTTTCCCTTATTCCAGTTTACTTGGGGTCTACGCAACATGTCCTTTTTAGGATTCCATAATGAACAAATAATAAAAAAGAAACCAAATTCATTAGATTTAAATTACCTAATGTTAAAAGTAGCGAATGTGACATCATATTGAATGGAGAAAAACTGGAATTTATTAATCAAACGGTTTTCCTGGGAATCACGCTAGACGAGAAATTACAATGGAGACCTCATATAACATCTCTTGCGGGGCGGTTAAGCTCGGCCGCTTATGCTGTTAGAAAGATAAGACAGTTAACAGATGTAGAAACCGCGCGTTTGGTCTATTTTAGCTACTTCCACAGCATTATGTCATATGGCATTTTACTGTGGGGTCGGGCTGCTGACATTGAATCCATCTTTATTTTGCAAAAGAGAGCTGTCAGAGCCATTTATAATCTACGTCGCCGTGAATCTCTCAGGGAACTTTTTAAAAGGATTAATATTATGACGGTACCTTGCCAATTCATTTATGAAAATATTATGTATGTAAGGAAAAATCCACATCTCTTTAATAAAATAAGTGATAGACATAATTTTAATACTAGAAATAAAGATAAACTAGATCAACCATTTTTCAGGTTATCTAAAGTACATACATCTTTTATGGGGTACTGTGTTAAATGTTACAACAAAATACCTTGTGACATATTGCAATTAAATGAAAGAAAATTTAAAACTCATATAAAAAGTACACTTTGTAAACAAGCATATTACAAATTAGAGGATTATATCCAAGATAAGAGTGCTTGGAAACATGCTGGTCCTGCTCCATAGGACAATTTAGAATCAAGACAAAATCAAACTGGTTGCTAATTTAATTGTAAAATTTATTACTTTGTGTTTTAAGTATGACATTGATTTTACATTCTGTGATTACTTCCTTACACACTGACTTATTAATTGTAAAATTTTAGGAAAATCGTCTACTTTTACAATGTTTGTAAATATGTGAGAACCATGTATCTATCACAAATTAAATTATCTATCGTTGCTTCATTTTTAATTCTTTTTACCTATTGTGGTATAGTAATTTTATTCTAGGTGCATCGTCTTCACTTATAATAATTATTTAACAAATGTACGTACATATACAAACAATATTGTAAAACATTTTAAAAGAGTAACGGTGGAGTTTCTTGCCCATTCTTCTCCATACGAAAACTACCTTTTGGAAGGGGCGACTAGAATCAATTTTATTATGTTGTAATTTTTGACGTTCAAAAGTGCCATACATGGGCCTATTTGAAATAAATGATTTGACTTTGACTTTGAAGGAACCTTTATAGTTTCGTCATGTCCGTCTGTCTGTCTGTCCGCGGCTTAGCTCAGAGACTCTTAGTACACACGGATACACATCAAGCTATACATTTCCAGTTTATGCTGACCTCGCATTGACCACACGTTTTGGTGTAGTGTTGGTAAGTATACTGTTCGCTCCTCTGCCCTTAAATGCTGATTTACACGGTGCGGTTGAATTGCTTGAAGCATACCATAAATAGAAGCAAGAATAAAAGATGCTCCATGTAAACAGTGTTTATACGATGCAAGTAGGTACTTTTATTACTTCTACTTTTACTTTTATTGCTGAACATGTTTTTAAAATAAATGTTTAAATGGTAAATCCTCCATATTGGTGCCCAAGATACCGGTTTGCTTAGTTTGGGGCCAATGTGAAATCTTTATAATCTACTTAGCAATTTTATTTTTTTTGTTTTTTGATTCATTCGTTGTTTCAATTATATTTTCAACTTCATCGTGTAAATGGGGATTTAGAGAGATCTGTTTACGTCAAAAATCACAAAAATAAAAAGTTCTCAACATAAGGCTTATCTGCTAGCTTCACCATTTTAAAATCTAATGTCTGTGTCTTAATTTATAAGTTGTAACTTTATCGTACGTCAAAATGAATTATGTATTAGGTACTTGTGACCGGCCTCTGATTCTGGCGGCTTTTATGACTTGAGAATAGATCGAGGCAAAAGGATTATGTAAGGATCGTCGCAGGCCTTCCATAGTTTCTGTCTACCACCATGGGAAGAAGCGTGAGTTTATATATGTATGTATGTAAAACACCGAGATTTCTTTAATAAATGTAATTCTAATATTAGATAGATAAAATATTCTTTATTACACACCATAAAAATTACAGACATTAATATAGAAATTTAATCAATTAATATTGTTATTATTTATTTAATTTTATTTTATTTAATCTATTTCAACTTGATGCTTCCACGTGTTTCTGAGAAAGAGAGTCTTGACAGACACTGAAGTCATCCTTCAATTTTTCATTTTGAGATACGGAACCCTAAAACAAATTTTTTGTCTGCCTGTTTCATGCCGTAACGGCTGAACAGATTTAGATGAATGGCATACGGATAGGCCATGACCTGGGTTAGGACATAATATGGTACTCTGAATCTCGGTAGTAGGTAGGTACGTTCCTGTGGGATATTTTCAGACCTTTACGCGGGCGAAACCGCGGGCAAAAGCTAGTGTACTATTTATACATAAACCGGAATCAATTAATTTTCTAAATGATGCATCGTGAAAACCACATCAAAATCCGTTGCGAAGTTTAGAAGGTCAACGCGGTCACACAAACAGACACGAAAGGCGACTTAAAAAAAAATCTATACTAATATATGAAGCTGAAGAGTTTATTGGTTTGTTTATTTGCTTGAACGCGCTAATCTCAGGAACTGCTGGTCCGATTTAAAAATTATTTTCAAAATCGGGGGTTTTTTTTCCGTTTGAGAGCTTCCGAACAGAATTGTTCTCCTTTAAAAGTTCTAAAAAAAAGTCCGCGACAGCATTATGTCTTTTAAGGTTGGCTCACTATAACCTTTTTTATGCTAACCAAATTTGTTCTAAAATAATGCATTATTTGCGAAGGTGTTTTTATAAACATGATACTAATCCTTATCCAAATAAATACGTTATTCATCACAAGTATTTAATTTAAAACAAAATTGCCCTTGACATCATTCGATTTCAATGAATATTTTAGAAGATATCGCAGTTTTAAAATAACATCGCAGCAAAAAATAATCAAGTACTGCGTGCGCATTTATGATGTGGTGCAGGCCACCGTAGGCGCGGGCTTGCGGACGGTGAGCAATGGGTAGCTTGCCGTCCGATAAGGACCAGACCCGGGTCGACGGCGCGTTGTGTTCCACGCGCGCCTCAAAGAGATGTCAGCAGTATTGACGGGGTCCGCTAGGGCCGATGCCTGCCGGGGTTGCGAAAAAAACCGAAAGGGAGATCGTGGCCCTCGACAACATGGCAACCAAAGGAACACAGGTGGGTTTTAGTCAGTAACAGTCTGACACGCCCTCCCGCTCCACCCAGAGCGGGAGAATTTGTTTTTCCAAAATATCATCGTACAATAGGTACTTTTTACATGAATAAGTTAGCCCAAAGTAACTATTCCACGCGGACGAAGTCGCAGGCAGAAGCTAGTGTATAGATATAGAAGATAGATTGTGCTGATGACAGAAGTTTCCATTTCAAATGTTAGGAACGCCATTTAAACACACATGTTACGGTAATTATAAATCTGAATGTTGCAATAAATTACGTCCTTGGTTCATTGCAAATAATAATATAGCTACACAAGCGATGATTGATTTTCCACCTAACTTGCTTAAAATTAAGATAGAAATTAGATTGAATTTTGTGCCATCGTATTTTATGTAATACTTAAGTACTTTGTACCAAGTGAAGATTTGCTAAGTTTATTGGTGTACTTGAGACATTGAAGGCTTTATTGTTTAGCTTTAATTACTCGTATGTTTGCCAATAAAACCTGTCTCCTAAATAAATCGCAGGTCATATTATTTTATAAAGTTTGTTGGGACGACCTTCTTCACAAGTTAAGCGGGCTGGAGCAATGATCGATTACTAATAGTGTTAGCAGTCTTAATGTCATTTATACGATTCAATTTGTGATGTCGTTTGATTGAATTAGGTATTTCTTTTTCTCATTTCGGAAGCTATTTGAAATTTGGAGAAGAATCCTACCAACGTTTTGAAAAGGTGGGCGCATGAGGAATTTGTAATGATACTTTATAACATACGTAAAATATTACGGCTTAGGTACTGGTTTTTTTGTGTCCCAGAGGGTCATGGCCATCCGGCTGGCCCGAGGATACCGCACGGTCATCTGCGAGGCGGCGAGCCTCCTTGCTGGATTACCGCCATGGGATCTGGAGGCAAAGGTCCTCGCGCATCACATTTGGGAGTGGCGGCTTGCGGACGGTGAGCAATGGGTAGCTCGCCGCCCGATAAGGACCAGACCCGGGTCGACGGCGCGTTGTGTTCCACGCGCGCCTCAAAGAGAAGTCAACAGAATTGACGGGGTCCGCTAAGGCCGATGCCTAGGCGCTGGGGTTGCGAAGAATACCGAAAAGGAAATCGTGGCCCCCGGCAACATGGCAACTGAAGGATTTTCCACAATCCAAAAAAAAAGGTACTGGTTTTGTGATGTGTTTTACCTTCTATAAACAGACTACTTTTATAACCGAAAAGTAACGTCATCAGGCTTTAAGGCACCGTGCACGAAAAAAAACCCTTTTTTGTCAATAACTTATCTAATAATAATGAAATAAAAATAATTGAAACATTTAGTCTGTGTAAGTTTAAAAGTACAGTTTTCATGGTGCTGAACCATTCGTGTCAGTCACTGTACCTTTTAATAGTTGCATTACTTTTGCGCTCTCAAAAATATGGTTTACTACGCCTTTGATTTACATAATGAAGAAATATTGTACAATCATAAAATAAAATTTTGAATTTAATTCAAGGTTAGCTGAAGACTAATGTTTGATTTTTAATTTTCTTGATGTGGTTGGGAAACCACATCAAGAAAATAATAGAAAAAAATACATTACTGACAGGGTTTAAAAAAAAAGTTTTTTTAACGTTAGTTTTCTGCTATATTTTGTATCGAAGTTGAAAAAAATGGTTCAGCCACATGCAAATAGACTAAATAACAATGTTGATGATATTTTTAAATGTTCAAAATCAAAAGTAGTTTCTTGTAAAAAAGTGATCAAACGGCAGTCTCGAGTAATTTTTCGGAAAACTTGTGATTTTCCAGGAATACTTATTTGAAAAATCCCTTTCAGCCACATGCAAAACAAAGAACTCGACTTTTCAAATCACAAATAGTTTTGTTTAAATTCTTTTCCCTTTCTCACAACTAATGAACAACATTGATCAAAATCAGTCGGTTTCGTGCACGGCCTCTTAAACAAACACAAACTACGATCGCCATACTCGTCTACCAAGTATCATGTTCTTTTAACGCAATCGCTTCTTAATACCTAGATGAAAAAACTAGGTTCTGCTTTTACATAGGCGGAGTCTTATATCCCGCGAAACAACATCACGCTTCCAACGTGTCTACCTCATTTGTCAAAATACGACGAGCAGTTTAGGAGCTATGTTATATGTAGTTAAAATGAAAACATTATTTTGGTTTGCCATAGTCAGGTAAATATTTTGTAAATGGAACCCACGCCACATAGTGCACTCATATTAAAAGTACACTTTGTAAACAAGCATATTACAAATTAGAGGATTACATCCAAGATAAGAGTGCTTGGAAACATGCTGGTCCTGCTCCATAGGACAATTTAGAATCAAGACAAAATCAAACTGGTTGCTAATTTAATTGTAAAATTTATTACTTTGTGTTATATGACATCGATTTTACATTCTGTGATTATTTCCTCACACACTGACTTATTAATTACAATTTTTTAGGAAAATCGTCTACTTTTACAATGTTTGTAAATATGTGAGCACCATCTATCATATATTAAATTATCTGTCGTTGCTTCATTTTAAATTATTTTTGTTGTTTTGTGGTATAGTAATTTTATTCTATGTACATCATCTTCACATATAATTATTAAACTAATGTACGTACCTATACAAACAATTGTAAAACATTTTAAAAGAGTAACGGTGGAGTTTCTTGCTCATTCTTCTCCATACGAAAACTACTTTTTGGAAGGGGTGACTAGAATCAGTTTTATTATTTTGTAAATTTTGACGCTCAAAAGTGCCATACAAGGGCCTATTTGAAATAAATTATTTGACTTTGCAGAAATCAATTCCACATAGCCACGAATTTACGAAATTCCATTCGCAGACAGGCCCATGTATTGAGAAAAACAGCACACACCATAACTACGCTATACAACAGCTATTTATTCCCAATGATAGGATATTTATCTGTTCTATCGTCCGCTACATTACTCTGTGGATACCTAAAGTGTGAATGAACAGCTGGCGTCACGCCAACTATTCACTGATTCTGATTTACGTTGTTTATTTGATCGATTCGTGTATTGCGAATTGAAAATGCAATTTTTGTCTGTTAGATAACATTCTTGTTTTGGATAGGAAGTTTGTTCTATATGAGTTATTGAGGATGTGCCATTCAAGTGGAAATGTTATTTTTATTTGTGTAGACGGGGAATTAAAGTGTAGTCTTGATTTTATGGAAATTTTGGAAGTATATTCTGAATGCAAACTAGAATAGAAAACTAGTATTATCATTTAGAATTATTAACAAATTAGATTTCCGACTATGAATATATAACAAAAAAAAACTTCACTCATTCAGCATTTTCAATAAAAAAATAATCAATATTTTGAAGAGTTTTTATAAGCAAAATAAGCTTAACAACTTTTGAAAATGCTGAATGAATGTGTCTTCAACTTGATTGGTTTTTCAGTGACGCGGAAGATTTTTCATTATTAAAATTTACTATTTTGAACTTTTAGAACAGTCATCTTCTTCTATCTGACTTTTGTACAGTTTGTTTTTGAATAAATACATGGTTACCCAACATTGATACGCAGCCGGCTTTAGCTAATCCACCGAGTTGGAGCGACAAGGTTGTACGTCGGATAAGCCTCCCCACAGAGAGGCTGTATAGCAAACGATCCTTAGCGCAGTGCTATAATAATCCCTACGCAATACTACATCTAGCTATGCTACATCCTTGGAAGCTCTAGACAGAGAGAGGTGGAAAGAGAGTAGAGAGGCCTTTGCCCAGCAGTGGGACAATAACGGCTATGTAATGTAATGTAATACTACATCGCAGGTATAGGGTAAAATCGAATGTCGTGACAAATTTTCAGGTAACAAGTCGCACATTTGAAGTGCCTATTCTAGTAGGCTTTAAAAACTCGCGAATGCAGACACTTTTGCCACTTTTTCGAAGTTACGGTACGAATTAGATGTGTCACTGTGTCAACTAGACCAAAAGTTTCTTTAACTAGACCAAAAGTTTCTTTTGATGCCTGTTTATTTGGACGGTAAGGTATATAAGTAGTACCTACAGCAAAGCCGTGTAGTATAGGTACCACAAAAGCATTCAGTTTTCACTTAGGTACCCGTACGTTCGAGCTTACATTTCACATGGGCGAAAACACTCAATTTACAGTTAAAACAATTCACATCATTGTGATTAATTAAACTCCTTCTGAAATCACATTTGAACACACAAAACTTTTTCAATAACTGCATTCTCACAAAAAATTTGCATTATAAAAATTGTTAGCAAACTCCGAGCTCGGGGCGACTCGGCTAAAATATTTAAGTTGTGTGAACACTAATTATCTGGAATATAGCAGTTATTACAAGAAGCATTTTATGAATTGAAAATAAAAATTTTTTTCGTGAACTTTAATTATTTTGAAACGCAAAATAATTCGAATGACATTCTAACTTTTGCTCCTTTTACCTACTGCCCCAGAAAAAGGGTAGAATGTTTACGGAGTAAGTAAAATCTTTGTTTGATATATATTTTATAGTATCGTAGAATGAGACGGAGAAGATCCTTTGTCAAAGAGTTCATCTTTAGAAAACCATTTCTTCTATCGCCAGTAGGGTTTCTACCCGCAAATTGTCTCTGAGATTTCAATCACACAAGGCTTACATAAAAGTGCCTTCGGTGCCGACATTTTCCATAACGATACAGTAATGTTAGACAGGTACATAAAACAGCAGGTACGTTTGTACAATAAAATGTTACTTCACATAGAAGAAAGTCTAAATTATCACGAGAATATTACGATGTCTAGGCTTTTGTATTGAAAAATAATATGTTAGTGACATTCAAATAAAGTGAACTGACTGTAACTGTGCCTTTGAAAGGTATTTTTATTTTTTCTATAGAGTGCTTTAGTGTATATATATTGTACTAGCCCACGGCTACACACGCGTATTAGTGTTCATATCGTTTCGTAAAGAGTTCACTATTTTTAACCGACTTCCAAAAAGGAGGAGGTTATATGTTCGTAGGGTATGTTTGTTTTTTTTTTATGTATGTCCGCCGATTTCTCCGTCATTTGTGAACCGATTTTGAAAATTCTTCTTTTGTTTGAAAGAATATGCTTTCGATTTGGTCCCATATAAATTTTATTATCTTTGCTTGAGTAGTTTTTGAGTTAGCTACAAAATGTATGCGTATTTTTTTCCATTTAGTATGTAGATGATATGATAAGTTCCTGTCACTGGTAGCAGGTAGTGGTATTCGAATGTGTATGGGGTAGGTACCACAACTAAAAAGTGAAAAATATTTTTTTTACAAAAAAAAAAAAAACAACCGATTTCCAAAAAAAACTTTTTAGGCTCATTTATCGAGTTACTATTTAATTAAATGTAAAAAAAAAATTGAGTAAACAGAGCATGTGTGCCAGTGGTGGGAACATTATAATAATAGTAATCGTTTATTTAGAACAAAAAACTAATACAATCAAGGAAAACAATGTAAAACGATAACAGCTGCTAGAAGTTAAAAGTGTGGCACACGCGCGGCTATCAACCCGACAGTAAATAAATAAAAAATTATAAATAAAATAAAATAATTTATTTAAAGCCGATTACGTTTATTATTTTAAGCTTTGGCCAAACTGAAGCGAGCGAGCGAGAGGGATGCGGAACGCGAGTATGGTAGGTACGCACGTCGATTGTTTTAATAACTATACTCCGTTTGAAATAAGATTAGACATTTAACTAAACCTTTTTTACAGGCCGTTCATCCGATTTTGACTACTATTGCGTTGGTCGCATGACAAATGGCAGCTGCAGTAAACAGTTGGTTTGTATTTAAATTTTTTTTGCTTTTAATGCCATCCTTATGCCTACGGTTTAGAAGTCGAAATCGGTTGAAAGGACTGTAAAAAAGGTTTGTTTAAATGTCTAATCTTATTTCAAACGGTGTATAGGCAGTCACGTGTCTATTCACACCAGTTTGATCACCTCCACTCCACCAGCCTAGTTAGTTGACAGAATCGGCGCGAGCGAATTTCATCCCACATCATGCTCGCTCACTCGCTTTAGTTTGGCCAGGGCTTTATTGGGTTTATCCATTGGCAATTTTGCAGAGTCTGAATTTGTACTGGATTAAACTACTGAGGAAGTGTGTGCACTACTATATACTTCTTTCTAACTAGATATTAGTGTTTTTAGGGTTCCGTAGTAAACAAGGAACCCTTTAGTTTCGTCATCGGTCTGTCTGTCTGACTGTCTGTCTGTCCGCGGTCTACCTCCGAGACTCTTAGTACTAGAAAGCTGTAATTTGACATAGGTATACATATTAATTACGCCGACAAAGTGGTAAAACAAAATTATGAAAAAGTGGTGATGTTTTTTTTTCTATGCCATGGTGCTGGGTATCATTAGAAAGGTCCTTCAAAAACATTGTGAGTATGTGGAAACCATTTCTGGATTCAGGAATTTGTTTGCGAAATATTAAGCTTTGAAGTGCTAATTTTTGTTAGAGTCAAGTGCATGGTCCGACATGCACTTGGCCGGTTTGTTTTTAACGTTTCCTTATACTAGTCATTCATCTGTATAGTGGGCGAGTTTAAATAAACCACACTCTTATTCATCCGTCTGTAGGTCATACAAAATATTTTGTTTCATGCGGGAATAGAACTATCCCCGCTCAGCCACTGCGCATCGCCAAACCTTGTCTGATCATCATCATATTTCTGCCTCTATCGCAATTGATTTGACTTTAGGGAAAAACACGACTTTTTTCTCCGTACATCTCCATCAGTGGTTGTCGTAACATTTACTCTCTTTCTAGCCATATCATCACTCTCTTTAGATGAGCTACACGGTTACTGACAAATGCATGCACTGCCTGAACAGGCACTCATATCTGTGTGGTGGTTCTTTCTTCAAAAAGCCTTCTCAGACACAATTCTGCATGATCCTCATATAGCCTGACCAAGATAATGTCTGGACTTAAAAGGAGACTGACCTCTGTGTGTGTTTTTTGTCACTAGTCGGTTAAGACACACTGATTTCATCTACTTTTTGATGTGTAACATTTTTCCTGCAAATATGTGGAGTGATTTCGTGAAAAGGGACGGAAGTGTGTTACAGGAAGCCAGGACAAGCGCGCGCTATTTGATTTGACCACAAAAAAAGAAGTTTATTTGCACAGTTAGAAAAACATACATAAGTACACAAGGATTATATAAATATTGTACAGTAGAGTCACATTAAAGGGCAAACTGCTGCCTCCTAAACTAGGCCAGAAGCCTGTGTTTTAGGAGCCAAGTTCCTCCAGGTATAATGGCATACAACTGGTACTGTGTGTCGTGCAAGTACTTATAAAAAACAACATTAATCAAACAAACAATTCCTTAATTTAAATACAGTATTAATTAGTTCTATTAAGAGACAATTGTAATAAGATTCTCGGTTTCATCATACGTTAACTTCTGCAACCAAGTCAAATGTTTAGTCAGGGAGTATATGGCTCTAAGTTTATGTATTTTATTATACAGTCGAGAGCTAGTTGCCGCATACTGTTGGCTAGCAAACTTGGAACGGCGTTGGACCGTATCGCACACGGGAGTGCCTTTGCGTCTTTTCAGCTTATCATGATCCAGATGTAACGTAGAGTGTTTCCGCAGCACAGCGCGGAGCACAAAAGCTTTCTCACAGTCAATACTTCGGCTTCGGAATAAAGTTGATTGGTCGAAAAGTCCCTGCACTTAACGTGCATGACTTTCAAGATTGCCCTTTGAGCTCTTTCCTTTCAATGAACGACCTTGATGACGCTCCGCCCCTTTAATGTTGCTTATTAGCGAGTTATTACCTTAATGTTGCTTATTACCAAGATGTCGGATGTTACACATCCTGACCGACTACTGAAAGGCTCGCGCGTTTTTTTTTGACCTGTGAATGTGTTTGTGGAAACCAATTTACAGAAATAATATCATTTTTAACCGACTTCAAAAAAGAGGTTCTCAATTCAGCTGTATGTTTTTTTTTGTTGTATTTTTGTTACGCGATAACTCGGCCAATTATGAATTGATTTTAATGATTCTTTTTTTGTTTGGTAGGTAATACTTCAGAGATGGTCCCATATAAATTTTAATAACTTTGCTTGGGTAGTTTTTGAGTTAGCTTCAATAATACGTATTTTTTCCCACTTAGTATGTGGATGACATGTTAAGTTCCTCTCACTGTTATTTACATAGCAGGTAGTGGTATTCGAATTTGTATGGGGTAAATACCACAACTAAAAATTGGAAAATAAAAACTTTTTACAAAAAAAAAGCAACCGATTTCCGAAAAAAAACACTACAAAGTGAAAAATAACTTTAATTTCGGAAGTCGGTGGCAAAAAACAAAAATTCTAAACCAAAGACACCGACTTCCGAAATTAAAGTTATTTTTCACTTTGTAGTGTTTTTTTTTGGAAGTCGGTTGTTTTTTTTTTGTAAAAAGTTTTTCATTTTATCATTTACCAAAGCACAATCCGTCCATAGTTTACCTCTCAATAAAGTGTAGACGTCAAAAATTGTCCTTGAATTTTTTGTATAATACTTGTTAGTGCTCGTGAGTCGTGGGAGAGGATGCTTCATTAATTATTCGCTTCCACTTCAGATACGCTGATGTGAATGCTTAAACAACCCTCGATGACTTCACCAAGTGTTGAAGGATCTACAAATAATGTGAGATAGTGTTAGATCGTAAGTGTAAATTGTGGTGGTTGATAATTATGATAACTAGCATAATAGGAAACGTTAATAGGTAATACGGGCTGGTATCCGCAACTCCACGTCAAAGCGCGTATTTTGCGTACGGGTGGGAAAATTGGTTATTCGATCCACCCCAGCTCCTCAAAGAAGGCCAGCAACGCCTTGGTGTCACTGACAATCTCAAGTAGCGTACTTGGGTTACCGAAGTACTTGGCCCTGTATGTGGCGACCACCGGGCATTTAAACAGCACATGAGCTGCTGTCTCGTCGTCCTCCATGCAGGCTCTACACAGCGGACTGTCTGTGACTCCTATGACAAAGAGGTGTTTATTAAATGACCCATGGCCAGTTACAGTTGCTGTTTTGTTACTCGGAGAACCTGTTTCGTGAGGCGGCCGTCGATTGTATCCCGAGGTCGGTAATTATTCCACGGAGACGTACTGCCGGCATAAAAAGTATCCTATGTCAGGCCATGGTTTATCTGTGTGCCAAACATCGAACGTTCAGTCGTTTAGGTGTGAGAACGTAACAGACAGGCAGACACAGAGTTACTTTCGTATTTATTATTAGTATGAATATATTAGAGATGTTATTTAAATGTTTACTGGTTAATAAAAGATTAGGTGACGTTAAAAGAGCAGTGGTGGCCCAGTGGTAACGGCCGTGACTTACGAGTTGTAGGCCGTAGGTTCAAACCCTGACAGGCGCTTTACTTTGTGTAAATTATTTCATCACCACTGCTCTCAAAACGGTGAAGAAAAACATCGTGAGGAAACCGGCATGTCCTAGAACCAAAAACTCGAAGACATGTGACATCTACCAACCCGCACTGGGCCCGCGTGGTGGATCACGGCCCGCTCTTTCTCACAGAAAGGAGGCCTCTGTCCCAGCAGTGAGAACATTATAGGCTGATTATGAGGTGAAATTCCTCATTGTGTATGGCTTTATTTATCCCAGTTCTAGGTCCTATGTTCCCTAGGTTTGACAAAGTGATATTCGGTTTTTCAATTAGGAATTTCTCAGCAGCAGCATGGATTGCCCTATTACTTTTAGACCTAACAGTCCAATCACTAAAAGTACCTACATACTAACAAAAAACTATAACTGGCTAAATACGAGTGTACAATACACCTCTGCTTACCATTTGGATGCCCCAAACAGGCGTGATGTTGTGTTTTGTTAAAACAGGAAACACGGGACAAGGATCTGTTAAAATCTTTTATGAATGAAAGATAAAAGAAAAATAAAACAAAGGGCTTCTTTCAAACATAGCTATAGAGCTGTCAGTTCCAGGAATAAAATTACCTTTGAGTATTTTAAAATGTAAAATTAATCTAAATGATTTAAGTTTCCAATTTTCAGTAACTAATGTATATATATTATGTATGTAGGTACCCAGTTATTCTCTCTCTATAGATAACTTTGAAATGACTCACATGAAAACGAAAGGACGTTAAAAAAAAATATAACTGCATCCTAATTGTGTAGACTCAAACTCAAAGCATTTATTTCAATTAAACCATTTACAGGCACTTTTGAACTGTCAAGAGGTCGGTCAGACAGAAAGATGAAGCTAGTTTCCCATTCCAAAGCGTAGTAGGTAGGTTCCTATGGAGAAGAACGGGCAAGAAATTCCACAGACACTCTTTTAATACATTGTAACATACTTTCAATCACGATCCGAAAGATTTTGAAGGATGTTTCTTATCCATTGCTTCCCATGTTTGATACATTCGTTTGCTCAGTAACGTAAATAACGTAATTCATATTGTTGAACTGTCGAAATGAAACGCATTGCAATAAGTAGATGTGTTACACAATTACCCCGCTGCCGCTGGTCATGCAGCTTATCCGTTCGTACTATTAACGTATTATTACTCCAAAACCGATGACAATCTGTTTGTGGCCGTGCCGTACAAGAATAAAAAAATTCAAATTCAAAATTCAAATTCAAATTAAAAAGTCATTTATTCAAACTAGGCTGTGAATCAGCACTCTTCGAACGTTAAAATAACATAAGACAGTCCCCCAAAAACGCCCACCCTTCACCACTTCCTAGTGCCTTTAGCTGGGAAGAAGAAGTGGCGCAACGAACTCCCCAGCAGCACAGCTGTCTGTTCAAGTTTAGAAAAATTATTCTGTACAATAGTATGCAAAATAACTTACATTAGGTATGCAAAACTAAAGTAAATAACTTGTCTATTTATAAAAACACCTTTGTTAATCCTACTAGTGATATACATAGTTATATTTTTTTTCGTGAACGGCCATATTTCTTTAATCCATTGCAAAGCTATCCACTAATAAGCGAACACCTTGTATACCTACCCAAATAAATATTAGTACCGTAAACTTTTACGGCTGTATTCGGTTGTTCTAAAGACCAAGATTAACGAATGCTAATCAAAAGCATTTCCATAATAGCCATGCTCGGTTGGGGAGTTGCTGAAAATAATTGTTATTGTTGCAGACAAATAAAGGCTCATTATTTTTACAAAACAATAGGTACCTTCATCGCCTTTCAAGCTTCTTACAAAAGAAGATGGTTTATTTATCTTTTCCGGAAACAATCAGAAATGAAATCATTACAGTGACTGGACACAATAACAAAAGTAATATCTATATTTTATTGTCAGTTCAAAATGAAAGTATGATTTAGTTAGTGAAGTCATTAGTTGAAATAAAAACCGGGAAGCAATCAATTTAGCTAATCACGTACGATTCTAGTTGAATAGTACATTCAATTGTAATTAACTGTTCGCCCTAGTTAGTTAATGGAAAATTCAATTGCTTCAGTGATAATTTTGTTGGCTCATTTGACACTAAGCTTTGATGAGTTAACATCACGAACACAATATTTATAGAGATTCTTGTTAAAATTGTTTTAAACTGTTTCTTTATTTTATTTTTCTTTCTTTCTTGAATTGTGTTTCAGTTTTCATATACAAAACATAAATCTGCCAATTGTATCTGTATCCATTTTTATAAAACTTGAACACCTTTGCATTTGCAATATTATATAAATCTAATTATAATATATAATCCTACATTATCTGATCACGGTAGAGTTATATGTATAGTACGATCCACACACCCACGTTATCATTAATTGAGGAATTACATAACATCACGCCTGATTTCCCCGAACGGTTTGGCAGAGGTGTACCTCACATTTCGCCAGATATGTATAAGTCGCTTGTAACAGGGGGCGAGTAATATATTAATATTATGATTAAACCTTTCACTTGCCTGTGTCTACATTGCCTTCACATGTTTTCATATAATTTACAACTACTGAGAAATGAACATTATATTTAAAGATCTCCCAGGAAAAGTATGCGCTTCGGAAATCATCGACTATCTTCAAAAAAACGAGCACACGATGATGAGGTCTAATATGTCTAGATCTGCTACAACTATGGAAGTACTTGCCTATTTTGTATTACCATCCACAGTTAGAAAATTATAGATTAACAACTCCATCTCTCTCTATGAAATATAAAAATGATTGAATGACAAATGACGAAGTGCGACCGGAGTAGGTAACCTGACAGCAAGAAAACCTCATACAAACTCACAATGATAGGTGCACTACAAAGCGCGGAGTACCTACAAAACTTGAAAGCTTTGCCTCTATGACGTTCGTGCTTATTCGGAAACACGAAGATTACCCGGGGATTACGAGGATTGCAGGTGGCGTTCTGTAGTTTCTGCCTACCCCTATGGGAAGAAGGCGTGAGTTTATGTATGTATGTGTACGAGGATTACCAAAGCACATACCTTTTCCGGGTTGACTGTAGATATATCTTTCGTATGTTATGGCGTGTATTATTTTGAATGTAATGCAAACAGCTGCGGTGACTATGTTAATATAATTCTGAGCGTTTACCGACGTATAGGTACTTCTATATGATGTTGTTATGATTTCATACAGTAAAGGAAGTGGTATCCAGTATAATATCAAAATTACTGTAGTTGTGGATTCACCGGAATTATTCTGCGAAGAGGTAAACAAATGTGTACTGTACACTGTATTTTAGAGGTATGAGCAACAGGGTATAAAGTTCACTCATCCTCTATGGAAAAGGGAGGAATCCTCCGACCAGACGGATGTCATGTCTGGCGGGTAACTACACGACGGCAGTTTTTTTACTATGGCCATTAGCAGTCGTGACCACTAAGGTCTTGGCTGCTTAACCGGATTTTCCTGTGGGTGCCATAAGCTTCTACACTTAGAGCCTCCAGCCAGGAGCTTTTTAAACTATTCTAAATTAAAATTAAGCGAATGCTCGCTAAGGGCACCCCCTGTGGGGTACGGACCTCGGCTTAAGGCATCGCTTACGGGAGGACAGCAAGAGGGGATAGGCTGGATCAAATTTATATTATCATCATGATTATTATTCGGGGTATTTTAAGCTACGTGCTCAGCTGCAACAAATGCTGGCACCTCGTTTTCGAGCAAGGGTCGGGGGGGGGATTCGTTTACTCGGGGAGTAGATCGCGTACGTAAAGGACCTCGGCGGCGAGGTCGGAATGACGGGAGGCGTCTGTGTTTGTGCAATGTACTGGTGGCCCTATTCTGCTCCTGGAGTAGTGTAATGGGGTCATCTGGGTCGGAGAGTACGACGCTTGATGTCAGGATGTTGTATATATACTAGTCGCGCGGTATATTTCGTTTGGGATTTTGCGTAACGTCAGTGTGATGCGTTGTTCACATGTGGCGATGTAGATGACCACTATATAAACTGGCCTCTGTTATTAATTTTTAACCAGTCAGCCTGTTTCTATCGTCACAAGACAACGATCTGCAGTATCTGTCTTTGGTTCTTTACTTTATCTTAAACTTTATCTACCACTACCCATCTAATTCCCCTGAGTGTGATCTGTTTAATATTATTAAGACCAGCAGCCACAAACTACTCGCAACTGGCCTAAGCTATAACAACTAACATAAAATGAGCTCCATTACTTAAAAGATACCAGCAAGAAACAAAATGGACGCAAAAAATTATAATGAAAGTGGTTTGAGCAGTAACTCTGATTTTTGCTGCAAAATGACTAGATTTTAGAGTAATTTTTAAAACCATCAACATTAACCAAAACTTCTGCTAAGCTTCAAAGTGTTATTGGAATTTTTCACTAACACATTTTCATTTGCGAAAAGGAGTCTGGATTCTTACTCGATATGGTCAGATGACTATACAACACCTCTGTCTTCCTCCTCGGCGAACACAGGCATTATAGTAGTTACGTTCGTAACAGAAATTCTTGACTGATTTAAATGGTAGCCTCTGCCTATTAAACCTGCAATACCTCGTTGGTCACATCCACCTACAATGTACGTGTCATTGCATTGATTCTGTAACCCATAACCGAAATTGAAGAGCATCACGTACGTAGCAATATGTATATCTATCTAATATGTATATATAAATAATTATATGCTTTATTTGCGTTGGTCTAGTGGTCGCAAGCGCTACTGCTGAGCATGAGGTCCTGGGTTCGATTCCCGGGTCGGGCAAAGTGTTATTGGGTTTTTCTATCTGAAATTTCTCAGTGGCAGCTCGGAGTCTGGATTTGTGCCCGGTTGATGGCAATAGGCTCGCCCCCTATTACATGGGACTTAAACATAACTGGCGAAATGTGGGTGTACCTGCTACAGGGACACCTCTGCCCAACCCTTCGGGGAAACAAGGCGCGATGTTATGTTTATGTGTGTATATGCTTTATGTATCTATGTATTCTTTTGTATATCTAATGGTACACCACTGACTACCTGCAGTATTGTCTCCTTTTCCATTTAAATCCATCCAAAGGTTGTCTGTAAAAGATCGCTTTTAGCGATAAGACCGCCCATTGTGTCACCCAATGTAAAATTTCTATATTAATGTCTGTAATTTATATGGTGTACATAATAAAGAATATTCTATCTTCTATCTATTTATCACGTGCCTATAAAAATGTTCAACTCTTCTGCAGGCTGTTTAGTTTGTCACTTCGGTACCCTCATACTGAATAACTTTCTCTATGAAAGCCAAGGGCAGTGGTGGCCCAGTGGTAACAGTCGCGACTTACGAGTTGTAGGTCGTAGGTTCGAACCCAGACAGGCGCTTTACTTTGTGTAAATTATTTCATCACCACTGCTCTCAAAAACGGTGAAGGAAAACATCGTGAGGAAACCGGCATGTCCTAGAACCGAAAATTCGAAGACATGTGACATCTACCAACCCGCATTGGGCCCGCGTGGTGGATTACGGCCCACTCCCTCTCACAGAGAGGAGGCCTGTGTCCCAGCAGTGGGAACATATTTATAGGCTGATGATGATGATGAAAGCCAATTATTAACTCACACTAGTAGAGTATAGGTATACTGGATTAGGCCAAAAACATATTTTTTTCGAATAAATTATGTTTATGACATTACTAAAGCTGGCAGTAGAAGAAATGAACAAAACACTCATTTACCAAAATGTCTTATAAAATCCTTTGCGGAAGGTAGAACATAATTCTATGCTTATCTTTAAACTGCTTACGACTTCTAAAGCCACTTTTGTGTAAGAAACGTTAGAATTTTTAAGATAAGTAAATAATATTATTATGAATTTACAACAAAGACTTTTGCTAGATTATTTTTTAAAGTGCTTGCAAATGATTCAGATTCAGATTTATTTTGCCAACAATGTAGGTACAGGTATAAGATGGTACATCACTAAGTTTTTCCGCTACATTCTACCTTACGGCATGCAAAGTCGTAAAAACTAAAAAAATACAGTTTTCAAATAAATCATGCAGTCGTAAAAACTAACGATACAATTTTTATTTAAATTAACAATATTAATAATGTTGTGTCAACACAACATCTCGTTTCCGTAATTTTGATAACTATATTAATTTTGACGCACTGCTACAAGAATTTTCCCTTGAATACTAAACTTGAAACCAGAAAATCATAAAAAATACCAATAAAGAGATTTTATACCACCAAAATGCAATAGAATTCCATCAAAAACTACCGAAGCTGAGGTGACATGACAGATGTCACCTCCAGACAACAATAATGAACAGAAAATAAGAACACAAAGATGAAATGATGAAATGTTGACAAGATCGGCCGCACGCCTAGCACGCCCACCACCTCCGGACTCGTCGCTCAGCTCCGCCTCGCCGCCACCGGTACCCAGCCCCACTAGGAATGCTGTGACAACACCGGCCGCGGTAGTTGCGTCGAGCTCGAGCGACGAGTATTTCTCTCCGCCCACGACGCCACCACCTGCTCGTAGACGGGGAGGACGCCGGCCGCCGGACGGTTTAGGACCTCGAGGCCCACCGGCCTCTAATAGGGTCCCAGCTCCCGGCGGAAGTGTGCAGCGCATGAGATGGACACGCTCCATCAATGAAAACGTCATGCGCTCATACTATGGGGCTACAGATGGGGGAAATAATCTGACCGCGTACCGTGTTCGGATGCTCTCTCTTTTCAGGTGCTTGAGCCAGCTGTCAACGTTTCGGCACAACGACTATCGGATCAGGTGCGGGTTATCCAGCGCAATCATATGCTGGACGACACTGCACTTGATCGCCTACGAGTTGAAATGCAGAGTAGCCATGTCGTTGCTCTCCCGTCGCAGACTGTTGTAGGAACACCACGGTCCAACACAAGCCAAGCTGACGAGGGGAGTGACGACAGGGCTACAATCGTAAGTACCCAATGCAATGAGGAATTGAGGAGTGCTTTGGAAGGTGCGATTCAGGAATATCGATATATGTCGCCCGAACTTAGGCCACGCTTACCTCGTTTGCCCATGCATAACAAAAATAGGGCGCTGGTGGCGGTTCTGGATTCGCAGTTATCAAACTATTTTGATGACTGCGAAGACCTCACTGATACTCACTCAATTTTGTACTGCGCGGCTGTAGCGGCATGTCGTGTAGCTCACGTCAAATTTGCTAATAGTTCTAGAGCTACACGACCAAAACCAGCCATACCAGCTTGGCAGTGCAGAATTGAGCGCCGTATTGGTGAGGCCAGAGCGCTCATCGGCAAACTAATCTGCTTCAGGGAGGGCAATACTCGCCCTAGAGTGATGCGCTTTGTGAGGCGGGCGTTCTCAGGGACTGATATCAGCCCTGAGGACTATATGTCCCGTGTCACAGAGCGCATCGACTTCCTGAAGCAGAAAGTGTATGCATGGGCAAACCGTATTCGTAGATACAAGCGGCGAGTAGATCGATACACTCAGAATCGCACCTTCCAGAACGATGAAAGGTGGGTTTATAGGGCTTGGGAGCGACCGAACCAAGGTGTGGCTGACACGCATCTGCCAGACGATGATGCCATGTGCTCTTTCTGGCGCAGCATTTGGTCGGTGCCTGTCAGTCACACCGAAGGTGATTGGACTCGGGAAGTCGAGCGAGCCTGCGATCCAATACCAGAAATGGAGGCCATTACCATCTGCCCCCAAGATGTGGCTCGTGCAGTCCGTCCGTTGCCTAACTGGAAGTCTCCAGGGCCGGACGGGCTGCACAATTTCTGGATTAAATGGTTTGTAAGATCGCACGCTCGCTTGGCGGCTCAGTACCAGACTGCTTTAGAGTCTGGTTCGCTACCCCAGTTCCTAACGACAGGTGTTACCCACCTGCTCCATAAATCTAGTAGCACCGCGGAACCCAAGAATTATAGGCCGATCACGTGTTTACCGACGGTCTATAAAGTTCTTACATCCATTTTGAGAGCTAAAATCACCAAACATATAGACACCAACTCCATCATGTCTGCCTCTCAAAATGGATGTAGGAATGGGTCCCGCGGTACTAAGGAGCAACTCCTCATTGATATGGCCATTAGCCAACAAGTTCGCCGTTCCCGAAAGGATCTGTCAACATGCTGGATAGACTACAAGAAGGCCTATGACTCGGTGCCACATACATGGCTCATGAGGGTGCTGGAGTTGTATAAGGTAGATACAACTCTGCGCACCTTCCTGATCTCGTGTATGAGGCAATGGAGGACGGTCCTTCGCTATCCAGGATGTCGAAATATCCAGAGGAATAGTGAGCCGATAAGGATTGAGCGAGGTATATTCCAGGGAGACAGTTTGAGTCCGCTCTGGTTCTGCTTAGCCCTGAATCCCCTAAGCACACTGCTGGAGGATTCAGGTCTTGGCTATCGGTTGAGGAGAGGTGGTCAGGTTATATCTCACCTCCTCTACATGGATGACCTAAAACTTTTTGCCCCCAACAATTTGCAACTGATGGAGCTACTGAAAGTAACTGAAACTTTCAGTAGCGTCATCAGGATGGAATTTGGTGTGGACAAATGTGCGGTCATGCATGTAAAGCGAGGGAAGATTGTGGAATCCGTGGGAACCCAACTCTCGGATTCCATAAACCTTAGAGCCCTCTCCGCATCCGAAACCTATAAGTATTTGGGTATGTCGGAAGCGTTGGGCATCAATGTTACTGACATGAAGCAATCGTTGAAGGAGCGCTTCTTTGGCCGCCTGAAGAAAGTATTTAATAGTCTTCTATCAGGCGGAAACAAGGTGCGCGCCTTCAACGGCTGGGTCATGCCGGTTTTGATGTACTCTTTCGGCATACTCAAATGGACTCAGACCGAACTAGACGCCCTGGATAGGAGGGTCCGTACGCTGCTGACTGCATATCGAATGCATCACCCACGGTCTTCGATAATGAGACTGTATATCCCGCGAAAGTGTGGAGGTCGAGGCTTTTTAAACGCTAAGACCCTCCACAATCGCGAGATATGCAGTCTTAGGGAATATTTCTTAGAAGCCGACGTGAGGATGCATCGAGATGTGGTCGCGGTGGACAAGGGTCTTACCCCGCTCTCCTTGGCTAAAGAAAACTGGCACAAGCCTGTAGTGCTTGACACTAACGATCGCAGGGAGGTATGGCAGAGTAAGGAGCTTCATGGACGCTTTTTCCGGGCCCTACATGGACCCGATGTAGATTTACTGGCGTCTGTGACCTGGCTACGTTTTGGTGACCTCTTCGGGGAGACCGAAGGTTTTATCTGTGCAATTATGGATGAAGTTATCATGACGAACAATTACCGGAGATTTATTGTGAAGGATGGCACGGTTGACATCTGTCGGGCATGCCACCGTCCGGGAGAATCAATCCGACACATTATCTCCGGGTGTTCTCGTCTAGCTAACGAAGAGTACTTGCATAGACACAACCTTGTAGCCAGGATTATCCATCAGCAACTTGCTCTGAAATACGGCCTTGTGGAATCGGAAGTGCCATACTACAGGTATGTGCCCGACCCAGTTCTCGAAAATGGAAATATCACATTGTACTGGGATCGATCCATCATCACTGACAGGACTATTGTTGCCAATAAACCTGATATAGTGGTGGTGGATCGAGTAGAGCGGCGCACAATGATTATTGACATAACAGTCCCGCATGACGGGAACCTCGTGAAAGCCGAGAAAGACAAACAAATCAAGTATCTTGACTTGGCTCACGAGATTGTCGACATGTGGGATGTGGACTCAGCGATCATTGTGCCGATAGTCGTATCAGCCAATGGCTTAATTGCCAAGAGCCTCGACCAACACCTAAGGAGGCTCTCGTTGGGCAGCTGGATCAAGGGCTTGATTCAGAAAGCGGTACTCCTGGACACGGCTCGCATTGTCAGGAGGTTCCTCTCTCTGGAGCCCTGACCGCCGGTAGCTTGGACCCTGTTCCCGATACCGGTGGGCTACTATTTTTTAGATTTTTAAATGTTCCTAAATTTTTTATATTCTAATATTTAAAAATGTAATTTATAAGTATTTTAATGAAATAAAGGAGTTAATAATAAAGTTATTCTGATATAATATAAATTCTCGTATATGTCATTTATATTTTTTTATAGTTATATATTTTTATCGTTTAAAAAGTCTTTTATACAATAATAGCATTTTTCTAATAATAATGCAGTCAGCTTAGATTTAAATCTTCGTATAGGGTGTTCTTTAAAACTGTGCGGAATTTTATTGTAAATGTTGTAAATGTTCGTATACATGACCTAATTGAAGTATATAGGATGATTTATGCTGAACTGCCGGGTCCGAGTCGAGGCATGGACGAGGCACAGATGCATTATGCAACGTATAACTTATATACGATGACTTACTGAACACCCGTCATTTATCTGTATTTTAGACAGGTTGCCATACCTAACAATTTGTAAAAACGTTATTGCCATTTAAAATTCACATTTTTAGTACCAAAATTACCCCAAATCCAATAAAAAAAACAATGGTGACAGAAGTGAAAACTTGATCACGATCACCTTGGTGGCAGAAAAATACTTGTATAGAACATTGGTCCGTAACCTAAACTAAATAAAGAGCACAATCGCGTTTACAAAAAAAATAACAACTCGCGACACCGTTACCGACACCTCATTTTTGTAAACGCGATTGTGCTCTTTATTTATATTATGTTACGGATCAATGTTCTATGCAAGTAGTAAAAATACTTGCATAGAACATTTGCATTTTTTTAAAAGTGAAACTTTTATTACATCGTCTCAAACTTTTTCGTCTGTATGTTGCATGTCGCGTGACGGTCGGCCGCGGAGTAGGGATAAAGTGAAAGGCGCTCGTCAGAGCAGCTAAGGCCAATATGGCGGCGCCTATAGAAGTTTCACTTTTACCGTGGTTTCATAAAACCACACAATCCTTTTTCTGTTTTCCTGAATATTTCCACATAAATATACTCTCAGTACGATACCTAACAACGCCCGGATCGGACAAGGTTTTTTTTACATGTTGTTTAGTGTTGGTTTGTTAGTTGACAGTTTTTCGGAAACCTCTCTAGTTATTTTCTTCAAAACATGTAACATGTACAATATAGCGAAATATTAACATTAACAGAACAATTTGTTTTTATAACGCAATTAAATTTTGATTTATTAAAATGTTGATTGAACAAAAAATGTTACATGTCGGTCAACGAATGCCTGCCTATACTCTTGATACAGAAGGTTCATAATAGGAATGCCTGAATATTCCCGGCGGTTATTAACACTCCTTGACTGTCCCCAATATTTGCCACGTTAACGAGTATGGAGTTTACTCAGTCCTAAGATGAGATATTAATAATCTTCCTTTCAAATAAATCCCAGCTTTTGTGTTATCATTACAAAGGTAAAAGGAACAAAGGAGAATTGTAGAATATTAAACTTTAGGTCTTTTATTTGTACGTTGGGTACTCGTAAGTGGAATCAACAATATTTTTTTTCACAAAAGTAAGTAAAAATAGAACAAACACAAGAGAGTAGCACCGAAAACCACTTTGTAAAATTGCAAAACTACACAAAAGTTTCGGACTGTAAATCAACACTAATCTACACTAATATTATAAAGAGGAAAAATTTGTATTTTTGTGTGTGTGTCAAAAACTACTGGCCCGATTTGAAAAATTCTTTCAGCAATGGATAGCTACATTATCAGCGAGTAACATAAGCTATATTTTATTCCCGTACTCCCACGGGAACGGGAACTATGCGTGTGAAACCGCGTGACGACCGCTAGTATTTTATATTAGGGAGTGCCTCCGCTGCCGGCGCTGGCTCCCGAATTGCTTGCCGGCGCCGGTTGCTGAATTGGCTATCGGCACTGAGTTTGGAAAAAAAAAAGCGGAAAACGAGGTGCACAAATTGGCATAATGGAGAGGATAGACGGGGTAGGCATAATTTAAAAAAATCGGCCAAGTGCGTGTCGTACTATGCACAATGAAGGGTTCCGTAGTTGAGATGAATTTATAAGAACAAACTTAACATTGTAGTTGAAAAACATGTTCTCCCTACATTCCAACTGCAAATGTAAGTTTGTACGTACAATATTGACAGATTTACCATGTCATTTTAAGACCATATACTTCTTATAGGTTTTCCTGTAATGTATGAGTAAAGAGGTATGGCTCTAAGAAGTATTTTTCAAAATTTTTGGTCCGGTGGTTTCGGAGATAAGGTCTGAACTACGGACTGAACAAAATATTTAACCTAATCTAATTGATTAGGTTAAATATTTTGACTCGCAAAAAAAGGTTTGGCTAGGTTAGGTTAGAGCTGTGAGTGTGACCCCTCTACGCACGAGCCGAGCGAGCGAAGCGAGTGGTGCCTCGGCAGTGGCCGGCGAGTGCCAAAAACGACTACAATAAATGGAAAAAATACTTTAGTAAGGGTTAGTTAGTTGGAGTTCTGAATACTGGAAAGGTTTTTATAAACGCTGCACTACCGCGCCGGTGTCCATTATGGGCGCCGGCGCGGCGGTGCCGGCAGCCGATGTTTTTAATCTCGGCTGCTGGCAGTAATGTCATGCTGGTTTCCAATGGCGTTATTTTTGGAAGCCAGCGCCGGCACTCCTTTTATATTAATCTCAATATAACCAGCAATATTTTTTTATACCTTTTTTTCCATTTATTTGAAAATCTTTTCCAAATAACAGGAGCGAAGTAATAACACTTTTCATATTATCTGGCGTTCTTACTTACCTATCTATACAATGTCGCCCATCGGCATGTGACCGCCCGAATTTTTTTGAATATTCATGAAAAATGATCGAAAAATAACTTTCAAAGGGGGGTCTATCTTTAATATTTTTCATGTTATACAATTTTTTATGTTTTGAATAGCGTTTGCCATATCTCCGATGTTATTGGCTCGATTTGGATTCTGTTTATTATTTCTAAAAGCTTATGAGTTATTTTATCGGATTAACTAACATTTTATTAAAATTTGTCAACCATGCAAAAATAATAGAGGTGATAACATATTTTTTTTCAAAAAAAATCATATTTAAAAAAAAATACACAAGTGTAAGAAGTTCATAAAATAAAAGGGAGGGATTTTGAAAAAAAAAAATTTTTAAAGTTATTTTTCAATAATCTTTCATGAACATTCAGAAAAATGCGGGCGGTCACATGCCGATGGGCGACATTGTATTTTCCGAAGTTTACCGAAACGTGGCATATTGTTGAGCCTAACAAAAATACTAGTAATCCTGTGAGCAAACTTGCTTAAAGTCGGCAATATAGTTTGTAAAATAATATGCTCGATAAAATACTAAGTTTGTAAGCTGTTCTGAAGGTTTATTATTAAATTTAGGTGAAAAATTTTGTTCTAACGTTAACAAGAATATTTTTGTATGCCTACCTAATAATATTTAGAATACCAGTGTATGAAGATTTTTTCGTAGAGAATGAAACTCTATGAAAATAGGACTAGATTTTAGCTTAGTGTGGTAAATCGAAAGTTTTGTTTTCTCTTCACAAGTTTGCCGTAATAATAACCTTTGATTGTTGGTTTTCTTGGAAATTATTCATCCAGATCGGTAAATATGTAGGTACCAACCAGTGTAGTTCATTGAATAACTGTAGGAAATAATTGTGGGACCTTCGACAGAACTCATTAAGCTTTGATTGGACCCATTGAGCTGAAAACTTAACACAATTATTTTATAACCTCGTTTTGTTTCTAAGCTGAGAAATAACAATGGTGTATTACAATTGATTGTCAATTGTTTAATGCTGGCGACTTTACTGTTATTTGTTTGAGGAGAATTTAGGTGTTTGGATCAATGATCTGCGAGGTTAACACTATACTCGGTTAGTCCTTGAATGAGTGAGTGATATATATGTCGGAGACGGGTATGTGACTTTCGTTATTATCAGCGATATTTTAACTACTATGGGCGTAGTGTGGGTAGTGTTGGTTAATGCGCAATAAAAAAAGCGGCCAAGTGCGAGTCGTACTCGCCCATGAAGGGTTCCGTAGCAGCAAGTAACGATAAGTTTACGATTTATGACGTATTAAAAAAAAACTACTTGCTAGATCTCGTTCAAACCAATTTTCGGTGGAAGTTTACATAGTAATGTACATCATATATTTTTTTTAGTTTTATCATTCTCTTATTTTAGAAGTTACAGGGGGGGGGACACACATTTTACCACTTTGGAAGTGTCTCTCGCACAAACTATTCAGTTTAGAAAAAAATGAAATTAGAAACCTCAATACCATTTTTGAAGACCTATCCATAGATACCCCACACGTATGGGATTGATGAAAAAAAAAATTTTGAGTTTCAGTTCTAAGTATGGGGAACTCCAAAATTATTTGTTTTTTTTCTATTTTTGTGTGAAAATCTTAATGCGGTTCACAGAATACATCTACTTACCAAGTTTCAACAGCATAGCTCTTATAGTTTCGGAAAAAAGTGGCTGTGACATACGGACGGACAGACAGACAGACAGACAGACAGACAGACAGACAGACAGACAGACATGACGAATCTATAAGGGTTCCGTTTTTTAACGGAACCCTAAAAACAGTTTGCAGTTCAGATCACATTATAATTTATTATCACATGAATCACACTAGCTAAATTATACACACACTGGGTGCGACGGCGTTTATTAAAATCACCAATTAACAAAATGATCACAAATTACAACTAACACAATAACTGAGCACCACGAATCGAGAACAGTTCCGCGACGTCTTGACTCCAGTGCGACTAGAGGCTGAATGTCCTCTTCGCCTTGGCCTTAAAATATCACGACTCTGTAGAAGCGCACCTTTTTTGGTGTCGATAGATCTCGCTTGATGTCGCCAGTGGCGCGCTTGCGATTCGTTTCGTGTCCGTACTAGTACCTGGATCCGACATATACCTATACGTTTTGGCATCCATGATTGCTAGGTGTTTCAAATGTACGATATTTTATGCATGTCAGAAGTATATCCAAAATCCTAGCAACCAGTCTCAATTTGGAAAGGCACTGATTTAAAGCGGCAGTATATAGTAGTTTTGGTAAGCTAAAAATTACAAAATGCATATTTATTAACAAGTTCGCCAGTTAAAACTTAGCAGTAAAGTAAATAAAAAAGCGGCCAAGTGCGAGTCGTACTCGCCCATGAAGGGTTCCGTAGCAGCAAGTAACGATAAGTTTACGATTTATGACGTATTAAAAAAAAAGTACTAGCTAGATCTCGTTTAAACCAATTTTCGGTGGAAGTTTACATAGTAATGTACATCATATATTTTTTTTAGTTTTATCATTCTCTTATTTTAGAAGTTACAGGGGGGGGGACACACATTTTACCACTTTGGAAGTGTCTCTCGCACAAACTATTCAGTTTAGAAAAAAATGATATTAGAAACCTCAATATCATTTTTGAAGACCTATCCATAGATACCACACACGTATGGGATTGAGGAAAAAAAATTTTTTGAGTTTCAGTTCTAAGTATGGGGAACTCCAAAATTATTTGTTTTTTTTCTATTTTTGTGTGAAAATCTTAATGCGGTTCACAGAATACATCTACTTACCAAGTTTCAACAGCATAGCTCTTATAGTTTCGGAAAAAAATGGCTGTGACATACGGACGGACAGACAGACAGACAGACAGACATGACGAATCTATAAGGGTTCCGTTTTTTAACGGAACCCTAAAAATGAGTCGTAAAAAATAATAAAATGGATCATTTAATAAATACTGAGCAGTGAAATAACTAAATGGGCAGTTACGAGTGAGCAGCTGACAAATCGGAATTAGTCGGTCAGAAATCTCATTCTAAGCAGTTCTATAAACAACGTTCTAACCTAACCCAAGTGATTCACCAACAATAGAGGGGATCTGGCTTTAATGGTCACAGTTCTAACCTAACCTAACCCAAATGATTCACCAACAATAGATTCATCAAGAATAGAGAATTTCAGTCGGTTCGGGTTCGGGTGTCTTCGCTCCCTGTGAACTGCCGAACTATTTATCTAACTGCCCATTCCATCATTTTTACTGGCCATTTATTTATTAGTCTGCTCAAGTATCTTTAGTACTGACATTGTAAGGCGAAATAACCGGTCAATTGTTTTTTTATTACTGTCTATGTTTTACTATCGCACAAATTTACCAACCGCCGCTAAAAAATAACTGCCCATAATTTTTTTTCAACTAATCATAATAACTTCTCGAATTTGAACAGTTAAAAAAGCAATCGTTCCGTCAAAACTACTTAATGTAAAGTTGCACAAAGCTCTATGCGAATGCTCTAGCGTTGTTCTATGTCAAATACTAGGATTACACAAGTAAATATGAAAATAAAAATCCTTCGGCCGACCTTAGGACCAAGACAAACAACAAAGTTAGTAAATTGAGCCAGCTACTCCTAGACAAATAGCTAAAATAAAAAGGGAATAATAGCTATTTATTTAGAGCTCTAAAATGACGAATCATTGCATTTTTAATATAACCTTTAGATTTATTTGAGCTTTGTTGGAAGATTTGTTGAAAGACGCGGTGTGTATCTTATTTAGTTTATTATGTGGCCTAAGTTGTATTACCTTAAGGTGAATGTCAACAACCTCTCATCTCCGGCGAGCTAAGGTAATTAATTACCTGTAGACTTAACTTAATTTTTGAAGAAGTTTCTTAATGAGATACCACAAGAAGAAAGCAGTTGTTGTGTTCCTGTTTGAAGGTTATGGGTGCCTGTCACCTGTCGTGAAAATTGACACATTTTAATGAAGCAGAAAACTGAACTTGTAAAATTTACAAATTATCGAATTATCGCTTTTAGTCTGTCGCCTGCCGGTTTTATTTAATGCCCCTGGTAAAGCGAATGTCTATTACAGGCAGCGGTGACAATTTACTACCATCCACCACCATAATTCATCAAATGGGACGTTGGCTTGATTGCCAAATACCTATATACTAACAAAAATTTCGTCTATGTGCAATATCTATCGTTTCCTAGTCAATGCCAACTATCACAGGTACAAAGTCGTCTGTAACCTCCCTTAAAAAGTATAGGTATAAGAAAATGCATGATTATTTTATTCTACAAGCATTATTTTTACTATTATTTAAAACAATTTTTAGGGCTTAGAGGTGAAATTTTTTAATATATTTTTTAAAGTGAAACTTTTATTTTTTATTACATCGTCTCAAACTTTTTCGTCTGTGTGTTGCATGTCGCGTGACGGTCGGCCGCGGAGTAGGGATAAAGTGAAAGGTGCTCGTCAGAGCAGCCAAGGCCAATATGGCGGCGCCTATAGAAGTTTCACTTTTACCGTGGTTTCATAAAACCACACAATCCTTTTTTTTTTTGTTAGACTACACTGTTCCACTGCTGAGCAAAGGCCTCCCCCTACTAATTTAATGATAACAATTAAAACTTTTCTACAATTTAGTGCAGTGGCTATAAATACAAAATAAGATTAGTATTCGAATCAATAAGAAAATTTCCTTAAAACACATGATGTCTTGGGATACCTACGCTCGTCGACACTTGAGACACTCTGATCAACACTTGTCGATTCTCTTGACACTCACTTCGACACTCGTGACAAACTCGTCGATACTCTTGACACTCGTGATATACTCGTCGATACTCTTGACACTCGTGACACACTCGTCGATACTCTTGACACTCATGACATTCGCTTCGACACTCGCGACCTTGTGCTATAGCAATATACTGATACAGAAGTTGTTTTAGAACGCACCCATGACATTTTGTGCAATAACCAGAAACATCGCAACTTGTCCTATGTAGATGAAAGTTAGCTATCGATATCTTTATGCTAATGTTGAATGCACAACGCTGTTCTGTATCTATCTAGATGTTCACTTAAAAGCTTTCAGGGTTTTAAATTGAAAAATATGATTTCATTTTATAATAGAAACATTTTAAACAGTAAACAGTTTCTTTTTGCAG
The DNA here is from genome assembly GCA_963680765.1 of Agrochola lychnidis. Classification (NCBI taxonomy): domain Eukaryota; kingdom Metazoa; phylum Arthropoda; class Insecta; order Lepidoptera; family Noctuidae; genus Agrochola; species Agrochola lychnidis. Next base: position 1,983,054 of record OY796852.1, on the reverse strand, counting down.
TGTCAACACAAGTTTTCTTTCTAACGTCGTACTACTATTGTTACAGAAAATTCTTGGTTTTTTTGCTCATTAAAAGTGACAATTCAATGCAAGCGTATTGTGTTCAAACAGCGAGTGACATGGAACGCAGAAATGCAAAAAAATGATACTGCATTTTTTTATTTTGTTGCTATTGCAATGCAAGTAAGTTGCAAGATACTCTACAATGAAGTCCACTTTTTATTTTAGTGCTTCATGCTCATGAACCTCTTAATTACTGCTAAAAGTAAATAACTACCTTAGTCTTAAAAGGTGGATTGGTAATCGCAATCTACACTAATATTGTAAAGAAGATTTCATTGTTTTTTTGTTTGTTTTTTTGCATTGAATAGGCTCCGAAACTACTTGACCGATTTGAAAAATTCTTTCACTGTTGGGAAGCTACACTATCTCCGGTGAACATAGACTATATTTAATTTTCAAAAAGTTAGGGATCCATACTAAAACTCCAATAATGTAACCCAAGGTGTGAAAAAATTACCAAAAAACTTTCTTACATCGCGTGTGCTGATTATAGAACAAAATAATGTACTCCATTCTTCTCCATACGAAAACTACCTTTTGGAAGGGGCGACTAGAATCAATTCTATTTTTTGTTTTTGACGTTCAAAAGTGCCTTTTTGTGCCTAATTGAAATAAATTATTTGACTTTACTACGTCTTTGCAAAACATATAATTATCTACAAAAAATATCGCTCGCTTAGACGGCACCATAATAATAATAAGTGATGTAAGCGTCACAGGGGTAAGGTAAAATTAAAAAAAAAAAATACAAAAAAAATATAATTTCATATTCGAATTTTCTTCATTTTACTCTTTTTTAATGACCCAACGCAAAAACGAGAAAGTATGTATGTATGGGAGAGTGTGTGTGTGTAAAAAATTATAACTTTTGAAATGTTTGTTTAATACCCGTGCGAAGTCGTAGCCGGGGCGGGCTGCTAGTTTGGCAATAATTTAGAAAACAGAAAGTGGAACAACTCTGTCATTATATTGATTCGGTGACAAGGCTGCCTTGGTTTGCGCGTTTTTGGTTTGTTCAAATGCATTTTTTTCTAACTGTACATATACTGTGCCAAATAAACGTTTTTTTTTTTCTTTCTTTCAATACATAACAAATTACTTCTGCCTAGCCTTTTCTCAATTATGTTGGGGTCAGCTTCCAGTCTAACCGGATGCAGCTGAATACCAGTATTTTACATGGAGCGACTGTATATCTGACCTCCACAACCTAGTTACTAGGTAACACGATACCCTTTGGTAAGACTGGTTGTCAGACTTTTGGGCTTCTAACAAATGAAAGCCGGGACCAATGGCTTAACGTGCTATCCGAGGCACGGAGGGATCTTGGTATGTAAAGATGGTCACCCATCCACAGACCAACCGCCGCAAGCGTAGCTTAACCTGATCGATCGACCCGTGCGGCTATTATTACTTAGCCACAAGCTCCTCTTTCAAAACATAACAAATAATAGCAAAAATTTGCTTCTATGTGTCGTGCACAAAAGCTTGTACATTGCTTGTTAAATTCAGACTTCAATTACTATTATTGTATAAAAGCAGAAATGCATGTCTACAACTGATACAAACACCAAGATTGTGAGAAGTTTCGCCTCGTCAGATACGTAATTTAACTACAAAGTAGTTACAGCCATAAAACTAAAACTGTAAACGTTACAGTAAAAACCAATGAATTTATTACGTAAACATGCATTAAGAGTTACCTATTATATCGTAAATCTATAGGAAGCTGTGTTTAACTGTGAGAGTATTTATTAAAATTTAATTTGGTCCATTAGGCACGGAGGAGTCTAAATTGTTTGTTTTGTAAAGTTGGAATGCTGAGCGGAATTTTTTGAAGCGATGTTGAGATTGTTTTTAAACAAATCGAAAGGGTTTTTGGCAGTTTTTGTGAGGTTTTTAGAATATTTTATCATCAGTGAGTTTTTCTCATGCGCTGATTCTGTTTTGTTAATTCCACAACTAATTTTAGGGAAAGTATTTCTTTGTTGCCTGTTTTTACAGTGTGATTCTTTATAATGTGCACATACCGAAATGAGGGAATCTATGCTTAATTTTAACGACAGAAAAATATTTAAAAAAATCGAATTATTTTTTTATACTTATACGGGATTAAAAAAAAATTGTAACAAAACGGTGTAACTTTTAAACTAAATCATCTATCACGATGAAAAAATCTCCATAATGATTGGAAGTAATTAGGCGTCCTCATAAAATGAAAATTGAGAATAATAACTACCCTCAATTGAAAATAAACGTGTTTTTTTAGCAAAAATCTTTTTTTTTCATCAATTTTTACAATAATTGTAAAATTTATCAATAAGATGCCAAAGAGAAAGATTAAACATTTTTTTTAATAATATAGCATTAAAAACAAAAAAAAAACATTTTTTCCGTCGATAAAATTAAGCATAAATTCCCTCATTTCGATAATGAATCACACTGTATAATATGAAAACATTCCTAACATTCCTTTTTGTCATCTTCTCGAATAGCTTGTGATCGAAATAGTTAGTTATTCCAGTTTAATTTATGGCGGAAAATAAGAAAATATAAAGTCATACTTATACCATATTTCACATTTGTTGCATTATAAACAAAGCGCATTTTAATGAAGTGCTTTTGAAGGAATTCTAAAAAGGTTTTTAAACTAAGTATTCATAAATTAGCGGAGTGAAATTTATCGTTTCTGTTCGTTTAGGATTTAAAAGGTTTTTCTTGTAGGTAGTTCAGCGTTCATCGGTTTTGAACGAAAGTTATTTATTGTTCGTGGTTCGTTTAGCAAGCATATTTTTTAAAACCTAAGAAAAATAAGATTTCTTGTTGAGGACCTACTTTTAACATTTTAGAACTTTTGTAGCTACGGTTTTCCTCACGTGCATGTTTCGAAATTGGGCGAATTATTAAGGACTCAAAGGAAGCCATTATTCATAAGGTGGTCACAATGTGAAACCGCAAGATCAATAAAACAGTAAAATAATTAAAGCTTCCCTTAAGTTATTATGATGTTTGCAAGGTATAGTCTGTTGACCTTGTGCTTTTCCATTTTTGTCAACAATTCACAGTAACTTGAAAGTTCACTAAGGTTGAAACTATCTAACTGTCACATAGACAAATAGAACTTTTTTTAAAAGCAATTACGAGGTCGACTATAACTATCACACACGTTCAGGTATTTCCACTATTTTTTTGTTTTTTTTAAATTATTACAGTTCAGAAGTGGAAAGTACACGCCTATTTATACATTACGAGTACAAGTGCTTCAAAATAGTTTTCTGCACGTGTTTAACTTTAACTCGGTGATTAGTATTAATTAAATAGAGTTAAAACCACGCTTAATTAATGTGTTTGTGACAGTGATAACATTCGAGGGTAGCTTCTTATTACATTACGTAACATTTTTTTTTTTTTTCCTGTGGCAACACTACAGCTAACAGCTGATTTGAATTTGTCCCTATAATTTTAATTTTAAATATTAGATTTCCTTCTCATTAAGGCCTATTTCCAATTTATTAACTAGTTTAAAGCTTAATTAAGTGTTTTGTGTGTTAAATTCAGGCACTAAGTGCATATTATGTGTAAAAATTTCATTGTGATTCGTTGACAGTTACCGGCTCAAGCAAACGTTGCATTTTCGTCTCGTTATCAGGTACAATACTAAATATTTTACTTGGTAGTAGATTGTTTGCGTTCTAATATTTTACCTACAATTTATTAGATCATTATTATTACGGCTACAATTTGATGCCAATGACCTTAAACACGTAAACATAACCTTAATTAGTTTGGTGACAGAACTTCTTTTTTTACGATCTAAATTTCATTTTCCGTTCAACTAATCATCTGTTACTCAATCCACTACTCTTTTCCAAGCACTACTCTTTTCCAACCACTTCTCTTTTTCTCTTTAATCATGATTATGACTCGCAGCGCGCGGGCTCGCCTAGAAGAGACCAAACTCAGTCAGGCTTTGAGCGAATTAAAGGCGTCTCAGGAGCTCTGTGACCAACTGATTAAGGAAAAAGATGAAAATGAAATGGAGTTCCTTGGTGTCCTTGAAAGAAATAGCAAGTTAAAAACCGAAATGGCTCAGTTATACATTCAACACACTGATGCCATAGAAGCCCGGGACAGGCTCCAAGTTGTTGTGGACGGGTTCAGCAAGTGTAGCAATGAGTATGAACAAGCTCTTAGTCATAAACATTTACTACAACAGCAGCTACATGAGGCTCAAAGTCAGATTGAACAACTTGAGACAACAAATCTTAACATCACTGCCTCGCTGAACCAAAGTCTATTCAATGAATTGGTGCCTATAGCCCCATCAATGGTTTCTGCAATAAACCCCTCTTACACAATAGATTTAACAGGTAAAGATGATTCAAAATCAAATAAATCAGTGAGGGTATTTACTAGTAAAAATAAAATAAAAAAATACATCAAAATTAACAAATACATAGTTAAAACTAAGAAAATGGTCAAGAAACAAAAATTCTTCATCAAGAATGTTAAGCTTAATAGAGAAAGGTTGCATCTATTAAAACAATTAGACATGTATTCATTTAACTTAGAAAAAAGTACTAGGAAATACCAAATTGACACAGAAGACTTGCAGTATGAACTTGACCAACTACAGGAAAAACTTACTTGTATGACCATCAAATATACAGCCTCTGAAAACCAAATGAGGGAATATGTATTGGCAATGAATGAGCTGGTAAGTTCACAAACTAACAAATGTGAACATTGTCAACCACCATCTGTTGAACCCACACCGGACCATTCATTGACAATTTGTGACACCACCATACCGCAGTCTAGTGCCAGTTTGCCATTATCAATTATTAATTGTTTGTCTAAACAGAGTGTAAATAAAGAAATATTATTATTTTGTGATGAAATTGGAAAGGATCTAGGCCACTTGTTGACAAATCAATATCCAGGACACTCAATAATGAACTACTGTATGCCTGGTTGTTCATTATTTGACATAATGAAAAAAGTTATGAAGTGCAATTTTAACCAGGATAGTATATTATTAATATTTGTTGGTAATAGGGGTAATGTGAACAAAGGAGAATTACTCAAATATTATAGATCATTGTGCAACCTAAGTTTAAGAAAAATTGTGATGTTCACTTTCCCATACAGCCAAAGTTTGCCACAGGAAGAAAATAATTTAAGATTTGAAATGAATATGACATTACATAATTTGACATGCAATAATAATTTATTCCATTTAATTGACACTAACAATTATGTTGGTAACCACTTTTATTTGACAAAAGATAGATTTTGTATGGATAGGTAGGTACTATCTTTCAAATTATTGTAAAAGACAGATAGCTGTGTCGCTATCATATTACTTTTCTATTACAGCCAAGAATTTGGCTAAACAAATTGCTTCTATTGAGCAATGCTGTGACATGTTAAATAATTCAGCCAATAATTTGGTATCAAAAATTGACATTGAAAATAATTTAAATTAGAAATTAAGACAACAGAGGCAAACTCTAGCAATAGTGTACAGAATTGCAAAATAAGATCAAATAAAAGTATAAAATCTCTAAATAGTATTAACCTGGTGCATCAAAATATTCAAGGATTTATGAACAAAGATTTAGAAGTAGAATTATTTATGAATTTTAACAGTATTGACATTCTTTGTATAACAGAACATTGGCTTAAAAGACACCAGTTCTTGTTTAATTTTAATAATCACCAGGTAGGTAGTTCATTCAGCAGAGTTAATGCTATACACGGTGGCTCATTAATTTTAGTAAGTAACCAGCTTAAATTTAAAGACCGTAAGGATATTGTGAGCCTATCTGTTGAGCGGACAGTTGAAATAGCCTGTATAGAATTGGAGCAGTTCATTGTATTAAGTGTGTACAGACCCCCTTCAGGATTGTATGACTGCTTTGAAAAGGTAATGGATGAAGTGTTGCACAAGATTTGTAACTCGAATAAGTCTATTATCATTAGCGGTGATTTTAATGTTAACTTATTAGAAAACTCAGGTTCTTGTAGTAAAATAGTAAGTCTGTTTCAGTCCTACAATCTTGTAAACCTATTTTTGGAGCCCACAAGAATAACCCCTACTAGTGCCACATGCCTAGATAATATTTATACAAATGTTATACCAAGCCACAAAGAAATTATAAAGGGTATAGCCGGATAAGTATGACGAGCCGGCCCCCAAATGGGAACCTATATCGAAACTTATGTTCTAATATCGCCTTGATGTACAAACACAATTTATGTACTTTTCGCGGCCAGCTTTCGCTTTGACCTTGAGATATAGGAAAAAAATAATCGCACGCATGACTTTTATTCAAAGTCATATATCTCAAAAATTAATTACGCAAGAGAGTTGAGACCAATGCGAGTCTTAATATTACATTGCAGAGTATATCATATGATTTTTTCAAATTTTTAGTGTATATTTATATATATGAAAAATTTAAAAATAAGTAAATCATAATTTTTTTTTCGTGTTTTCTGAGACTTACAATCACGAAAATAATACATGTTATGCTTCTTTACGTGCTCTATTACTCATAAAAATTGCATGAAAAAAAAGTTGGTGCAACACTTTGAAAAAAAAAAAAATGTGTTGCGCACCTTGTAACTTACAGATATAAACATGACTTAACACGCACAAAATTTTATCGCTCGCGGAAGGAATTGTACATAAACAAGTTTAGACTTGTTTTTACGCTGTTTATTATATTTTATGACTTACTAACATCGCTGGTCATGCGTTGGTATCGCTCTTGGACATTGGTATTGCTCTAAAGGGAAGCTTTTGACTTGGATTTTTGTGATATTTTGTTTCAAGATTTTAAAATTAGTTATTGTTAAACCAACTTATTATTTTTATAAGGTAATAATGTCTGACAAGTGCAAAAACTGTAACAAATATCTTCGTAAGATTGTTGGTTATAAAAAAGTTGTAAAAACTGAAGAAGAAGTTAAAGTGTTTAGTGATTGTTTGAATAAAACAGTAACAGTTAATGATATATTCTGTAACAAGTGTCGTCTTATCTCATATATTAAGAAAAAAGCTTCTATTTCTAAATGTACAGCATCCGACGAGGTGTCTTCAAGCCTGGAAGTTTGCGATGAAGAATCAACGACTACAGGTGTACCAGGAAAAGCTTATGTCAACTCTGAAGATTCTGACACCAGTGGTGACAGTGATATTACATATGAGCACCATCTAAGTGATGATTTTATTGAATTTCCATTTCAACGTGTTGCATCTACTCACAAGTATTGTATTATATGTCAAAAAACAACTGATTTTAAGACAATATGTTTAGAAACACGAATACAAATATTCATTAAAAAACAAATATTCATACCAAAAGGAGATCGTTGCTGTTCGACGCACTTAATTGGAAAATATTTTTATGAAGAGGATATATCACATCTACGCATAGTTTCTAATACAAGTACAATAGAAAAAACCGAATTCAGACTATTTTTCAATGAGCTAACAAATAAATCACAGTCATCAATATTCGATAGAATGAATGAATTCAATATGTCTGAAGATCAAGTAAAAACTTTAACTGGATTATCATGGGAAAATATATTAAATCTTAGGTCATTACTTACATCTATGCGAGATACAAGCACACGTTCTGTCATTCAAGCTTTAATTATATTTTTGTTTAAACTGAAGACCGGAAACTCAAACCAAACAATCGCAAGTATTTTTGGTTTACCTTACGAACAGCAAGTCTCAGAATTTTTCACACAAATAATAACAGGTTTTGAAAAAGATATTTTACCGTACTACTTCGGATATAACGCTGTTTCTCGACAACAACTTATCGCGAACACCTGTGATACTGCAAAAAAATTATTAAATATTGGTGAAAATCAGCTTGTATTGATTGTAGATGGCACGTATATACGACACCAAAAAAGTAAAAATAACTATTATCAAAGGAAATCATACTCAGGACAAAAAAAGACACATCTTTGTAAACCTTTTACAATATGTACCACAAATGGTTTTGTCGTTGATTTTGCTGGACCTTTTTATGGTACTCTAAATGATGCTGCAATTATGAAAATAATTTTAGAGGATCCTTCAGCATTGCAAAAACTACTGTTACCAAATGATATATTCATTGTAGACCGCGGATATAGAGATGTCGTAGAATTTTTGAATCACAAAGGTTTTAACGTTCTGATGCCAGCTTTTAAAGGTAATAAACCACGACTAAGTACAAAAGAAGTCAATTTATCGAGAAAGATAACAAAAATCAGGTGGGTGGTAGAAGCTGTCCATGGTAACATTGCCCAGAAGTACAAACATTTACACACATTCTCTCGATAATAAAACGTTGCCAAAGGTGGAACTGCTATGTAAAATTATTGGTTTTCTGCATAACACTTGTGATAAAAGGCTTGGTTCGGATGGTGGATTAAACGAAATAATAGTAGAATATATGAAAAGTAGAATGGATGTAGAAAATACTTTGAGTCAAGAAGTGCAAGATCAGCGTTGGAACAGAAAAAAAACTATGCTTAAACCTTTAACAGCATCTGAACTACTTGATTTTCCACGCCTAACTGAAGATCAGCTAAAGATTTTATTCACAGGCTCGTATCAATTTTCACAGGCTCTATCTTACTTGGCCGAAATAATGGACGATCAAAATAATCTTTTATACAATATGTGAAATCAGCATCTAATATCATTAAAGCAGAAGTAAAATCAAGGCATATAAATAGCAAAGTCTATCATATTTACATTCACTATATTTCCGATGGTAATGATTACAATAGTATTCTCCGTTATTGCTGTGATTGCCCCAATGGCAACCGTACAGTGGGGTGCTGTTCACATACAGCAGCTATTATTTATTATCTGTCATATGGACGATATTTGTCTAAAATTTTGCGTCCTGCCGAAGTCCTCACTAAAATATTTGCTACTCAAAATGTTCCAGTAGTAATTAATTACAACAGTGACGATGATTATTTTTTTTTTTGTTTTTACTATTTTGATTAACACGAAAAGTAATAAAAGTGGTGATAAATATTGGACATTGGTTGTTTTTTCTTTTCTTTTTGAACAATTATTCCAAAGCTTATCAAGTTGGTGCAATACTTCGAAAAAATAAATAAAATGTGGTATAGGCCTTATAGAACAAGGGTATAGTAGAAGGCGCTAATCACATTTTTTTTTTTTTCAAAGTGTTGCACCAAATTTTTTTTCACGCATATTTTATGAGCAATAGAGCACGTAAAGGAGCATAACATATAATATTTTCGTGATTGTAAGTCTCAGAGAACACGAAAAAAATGATTATGATTTACTTATTTTTAAATTTTTCTTATATATAAATATACACTAAAAATTTGAAAAAATCATATGATATACTCTGCAATGAAATCTTAAGACTCGCATTGGTCTCAACTCTCTTGCGTAATTAATTTTTGAGATATATGACTTTGAATAAAAGTCATGCGTGCGATTATTTTTTTCCTATATCTCAAGGTCAAAGCGAAAGCTGGCCGCGAAAAGTACATAAATTGTGTTTGTACATCAAGGCGATATTAGAACATAAGTTTCGATATAGGTTCCCATTTGGGGGCCGGCTCGTCATACTTATCCGGCTATACCCTTTACTAGATTCTGATCATTGCGGGCAGTGGATTACTATTCCAAACCAAAACAACAAAGTGGCTAAAAAGGATATCACTGTTAACCCCAAAACTGCAAGTCGCTTGGAAACTTTTAAAGTTAAACTCACTAATAAATTACCAGTTTTGTCTATTCATGCTGATCCTAATAACCTATATGATGACTTCTTTAATATATACTGTAAGCAATTTAATTCCACCTTTATTCCCAAGACTATCTCGGTTAATAGTAACGCATCTTTTAGTGATTGGGCTACCATTGGTATTCATAAAAGTAGAACACGGCTTTATGAGTTGTACAATGAAAGGACTTACGTAAACACAGCTGAATTTAATTTATATGTCAGAAATTATTCAAAATTATTTAAAAAAGTTTGTTGTATGGCCAAGTCGCGTTATTTGAGTTCGAAGATTAAAAATAGTAGTAATGTAATTAAAACGACTTGGAATATTATTAATAGTGAAACGGGAAGGTCTAATAACCGAAATACTGACTACAGCCTGTCTATTAATGACAACATAATAAAATCAGACTCACAAGTCGCCGCGGCCTTTGAAAATTTCTTTTCAGATATTCCCGTTTCAACTACTAAATCCCTAAACTCTTCACCTTCTGTTGCTGAGTCTTTGTTAAAGGAAAATGTTAATGTTTGCGATTCGGAATTTACTTTTGAACATATTACCTGTAGAGACATAATTAAAACCTTTCACACCTTAAATGTAAAAAAGACTGCAGATCTGTGGGGTAATTCTGTAGAAGTTGCCAAGTCTATTATTGACATTGTAGCACCTACTTTAGCTCTTATCTTTAATAATTGTATCGACTGTGGGGAGTTTCCTGACCTTATGAAAAATAGTAAAATAATTCCTTTGTTTAAATCAGGTAGTACATCAGACCCCACAAATTATAGACCTATTTCAGTACTACCTACTTTTAGTAAAATTTTTGAGAAATTAATTTTAGACCAATTGCAAAGATTTTTTAATAGACATAAATTATTACATAGCAAACAGTTCGGTTTTACAAGGGGTCGTTCAACTACTGATGCCGGTGTTGAACTTTTAGGTCATATTTATAATGCATGGGAAGATAAATGCGATGCTTTGGGCATCTTTTGTGATTTGTCCAAGGCATTTGATTGCGTTCTTCATGAAACGTTAATCAGGAAACTCCGCCACTATGGGATCCGGAACAGCGCTCTGAATCTTCTTATTTCATACTTGAGTAATAGGATTCAGAGCGTTGACGTTAATGGGAAAAGATCTCCCGGATCTTTAGTAACAATGGGAGTCCCTCAGGGCTCAATTCTTGGTCCTTTCTTGTTTCTTATTTATATTAATGACTTGCCTTACCTCATAAAGGATAACCATGATGTAGTGTTGTTTGCAGATGACACTTCACTTTTGTTTAAACTTAAACGTCAGCAGCTGGTTACTGACGATGTAAATAGCGCGATCTCAAAAGTAGTTCACTGGTTCAATGTTAATAATTTACTTCTTAATGAAAAAAAAACCAAATGCATTAAGTTTACCTTACCTCATGTTAGGCAGGTGAAAACTAGTGTGTTGATAAAGGGCGAAGAATTGAATCCTGATGATAGCACAGTTTTCTTGGGCTTAACTTTGGATGCTAAGCTTCAGTGGGGCCCACATATAGATAAATTGTCAAAAAAGCTTAGCTCCGCAGCATATGCTGTTAGAAAAATTCGTAATTTGACTGACATAGAGACAGCCCGTTTAGTGTACTTTAGCTATTTTCATAGTGTAATGTCGTACGGTATTCTGTTGTGGGGAAATGCCGCCGACATTCAGACTATTTTTGTTTTGCAGAAAAGAGCTGTTCGATCAATTTATAAATTAAGTCCGAGACACTCTCTCAGAGATAAATTTAAGGAGATTAATATAATGACTGTGCCTTCTCAGTATATTTTTGATAATCTTTTATATGCCCATAAAAATATAAAATTGTTTAAAAAATACAGTGATATCCATAACATAAATACTAGGAACAAACACAAATTTGTTGTACCCACAACAAGGCTCAAAAAAATAGGTGGATCGTTCAGATGTCAATGTATACGCTTTTATAATAAACTTCCAAGCCACGTACAAGATCTAAGCCTTAATAAATTCAAATCATTCATTAAACGTAAGTTGTGCCAGAAAGCTTTTTATACCGTTAAAGATTACATTGAGGACAAAAAGGCTTGGGATTGAGCTGCTCCAATTATTATTTTTATTTTTTACTTTTGAAATTTGTTTTTTTTTTGCAAACTTTAAAATTATATACACAATGACATGAATATTTACTTTGTTAAGTATAACATTATTATTATTTTAATTGTTGTGAATGTGAGGACTATGTAGTTCATGTATATATATTTATTTATTTTTTCTCAGTTAGTTTTTAATGATAATCTGGCAGTTTTGAGTACTTTATGCGGCCTACCTAAATGTCCTTTCTTTGGTATTGTTCGTCGCATCGTTGAGCTCCTTTTAAGTTCTGAGTTGAGCTGCACGATTACTGACAAATGCGTGCACTGACTGGACAGGTCCACTCAAATCTGTATGGTTCTTTCCTCAAAAGACCATTTCAGACACAAATCTACATGGTCCTCAAATGAAATGCTCTGACCAAGATCATTTCCGGATTTTTTTTTTTTTATATACACATTGACATTAATGATTTTTATATACATATACAATGACGTGAATATTTACTTTTAAAGTATTATATTATTTTAATTATTGTGAATGTGAAGACTATATGGGTCATTCCTTTTGTTTTGTTTTTAATTTTTTCTCAGTTAGTTTTAATCATGGTCTGACAGTTTGAGTAATTTATGTGGCCTACACAAATGTCCTTTTTTTGGTATTGTTCGTCGAATCGTTGAGCTCCTTAAATTCTGAGTTGAGCTACACGATAACTGACAAATGCGTGCACTGACTGGACAGGCCCTCTCAATCTGTGTGGTGCTTTCCTATAAAGACCACTTCAGACACCAATCCACATGGCCTTCACATGATCTGACCAAGATTATGTCTGGACTTTAAAAGAGACTGTGACCTCTGAGTTTGTTTCGGCCTTTCTTCTCGGAGTAGTCAGATAGGAAACGCCGACTTCATCTAGTTTTTAAAATATGATTGACGTGTAAAAGTGTTTGTACAAACCTACTTACAGAAATAAAATCATTTATCATTTATCATTTATCAGGCCTGTAATCCCCGAAGGGATAGGTAGAGGTGTACCCATAGTACACCTACATTCAATTATTATTATTATAAAATGTTATTGATGTGTAAAATTTTTCCTCTCGCTTTCCTGCAATCTATGGGAGTGATTTCGTGAAAAGGGACGGAAGTGTGTAATAGGAAGCCGGGGAAGCGCGCGCTATTTGATTTGACCAATGAGCGCGCGCGGTGCTAGAGTTGGCCGTCAGATGGTACCAACCTATTTTCCGAGAGGTTGGTACTGTCATTCAAGATGTCAGATGTTACACATCGTATAAGAATATTCTAAGGCTAGCTGGAGTAAAAAAAAAAAATTATGTTCCTTCTTTCATCGTATGGGTGTTAATTATCCTGCAGTGTTATTTAGGTCCAAATCACAGGCATTTAGCTAGTGACCTGTAATATATTTTTTTCTATAAACCTACCGCAGGCACCAGTTTCTCACAATGTTAGCTCGTTGTTCGTGCACTACTGTCAAAGATTAGCATTAAGTACATAACTTGTGTAGAGATAATAAACGTTTATATTATTCGTGTTACCTGTGTGTATCGATTCGACAGTAGATAAAAGAACTGGCGAAACACCAAAAATCCTTCTATTTTTATCTTTCTTTCTTTTTTATTTTCTTTCTTTTGTTTCTTTCTTTCTTTCTTTTGTTTCTTTCTTTTGTTTTTATTATTTTTTAGTTTCATGCCAATTGCATACAGTCTGCACTACGTTTAAACAATCAATCGCTTAGTTGGATTACGCCAGAGCACCAGCGCCTCTAGAGAGGGTATCCATTTGTGATTGCAGCTTTGTATTCAGAAATTGTTTGCACCGCGTTGTTTTGTTTATTACAATTATTTGTCGAACTAGAGTTTTGATTGAAAAAGTTGGGTTTTGAGTGAGTGTTCGTTTATTCATATTGTGAGAGTATCCGGGGTGAATCTTTGAGATAGTTATAATAAAAAAAACAAAAAGTTGGAACCGAAATACATTAATAATAAATCACAAGTCCTGCTCCCCACATCAGCGGATATCCATTTTTAAGCTATTGCATAGCTTTTATCGCGGGCTTTGAGCGCGGCGACCGAATCAAGAAATTCCGTAACGTAACGAAAATAAAATCTAACACCCCCCACCACGCCTACCATGTAATGACGGTTCCCATGACAACGTCATGTTGTCATGGAGGTTACAAATGCTATGCAATAGCTTTACCGCGGCAGTCCCCGAGTGCCACACTTTTTTTTTTAATATTTGTAAATGGAGAACAATATGATGTAAAACTTAATAATTATGATATGCATAGGCCTAAAATCACTCAAGTTTAACATAAAAATCTTATAAATAAGCGTTTTGATCAATGGTTCTTGCATCGAACACGCTTCTTTCGGTAAGAAGAGACATTTACCATGCCGTCGTAGGACTATCACAGATTTACAAACTAAGCTATCTTGTGCAAATATTTAATTTATTTTTGACGTAGGTTTTACGTCTGCCAGATTGACTTTTCTTATCAATCTCACCGTGATTACATAATATACTTCACTGATGGCACGTACCTCGTAAATATTTTACTACATTGTCAATAAAAGGTATTGCTCTGGAAACAATCGTAGGCTTCATCACCATAAACTTGCCGTGATATGTTTGCAGACCTAGTAACAGTGGTACAGGCGCGGAAAAAGTCTTCAGCTATCTTTATACTAAACTAATTAAATGGTAAATGTTAAAAGATCCTATTCATTACATAAGGCTATATAGGTCAAATGACAAAGAAAACCTTACAGATTTTTAAGCTATTGTATGGCTTTTATCGCGGGCTTTGAGCGCAGCGACCGAATCAAGAAATTCCGTAACGTAACGAAAATAAAACCTAACACCCCCCATTCCGCCTACCATGTTCCTAATGACGGTTCCCATGACAACATGATGTTGTCATGGAGGTTACAAATGCTATGCAATAGCTATACCGCGGCAGTCCCCGAGTGCCACACGTTTTTATTTTATTTTGGAAAGCATAATATTTTTCCTAACAGTAAAACATGCGGTATAAATATTTAGTCAAAATAAAAGATGCCAATAACTTACAAGCATTGCCCTTCATTCTCATAATTATGTATCTGCACCGCAAAATTAAGTAAGCATTTTTCTACCCTTCAGACATCTTCAGCAGCTTGAGACATCTTTAAATATTCTTCCAGTTGCATTGGCTTGATGTGCTCTCCATACAAAAACGATTTCAGTGAACATTTCCAATACCCCGTGATTAAAAATGGAAACAGCCCCTTAATTTACACAAAACCGTATTTCCCCCTTCATCTACATTATATTTTCTTTCAATTCAATTCTCATTCAGACGCCGCCAGCTTGCTATGAACTTAAAAAAACAAAATATTCTAATCAGCTTTGACCTTGTTTCTTTGCGCGAATTTCGAAAAAATAAAGAAAAAAAGTACACGTTTTATAAAATTTATTTTTAGGCCATGAGCTGATTGGCGAAATGGTTTTATCTTGTATAGGCAAATAATTTAGAGTGAAAACGGCATTTTGTGATTGGACTGTGCGTAAGTGACTTTGAATGTCTCATAATATATTTTTGTTGGTAGTTAAATTAATAAATATTATTTTACTGCTCATATTCACGTGAAAAATATCATGGTACCATTGACTAATCATATATAATGTGCCATAATATTCTGACAAATAAATGATTGTGATTATTATGATTATGGGAATTGATCCATAGTGTCATTTATTTTATTCTGTAAGTAGGTAAATTTTATTAAAAAGCAGGGTGCAGAAAAAAATGGTACGTCTACAATAAAGAGAATTATATCTATCAGTGTACTACACGGAAACGGCTTTTCAATTTCGTGTTATCATTAGTCATGTCGTGTGTCAAAGATCACAAAAGATACCTTACCTACTTACTTCTCGGAAGTAAAGTGAATATTTCGTTCACATTGTAGTTTCCGAAGGTGATCGATTAGAATTTCAATATTAATGGATTACGAACCATGGACCTGAGGCCCTAGCACGGACGTGCGATGTAAACTTTACGTAAATTTGAACGAGTTTTGAATCGAAAATGCTACAATAACTTAACACGACGCCTGTATCCCCGAAGGGTTGGGCAGAGTAGTTAGTAACAGTACACCAACATTTCGCCAGTTATGTTTAAATCCCATGTAACAGGGGGCAACAATTCTATGACAATTTGGTATAAATTGGGAAAAGCACAATTATTATCACCTAATATGAATAAAGTCTTAAAATTACGCAAACATTTTGTGCGGATTAAGTATTTTTAATTCGTTCAAATTTACGTAACGTTTACCTATTCCGCGTTTTCGTGCTAGGCCCACTGAATAACTTCCAAATTGAACTATATTGTAATAGTATTATACTTAAACGTTAGAAAGGGAAAATCGTGTTTCCAAAATAAAACTAATAGGTATAAAAACTTTTTTACAAAAAATACAACCGACTTGCAAACTACAAAGTGAAAAATAACTTTAATTTCAGAAGTCGGTGTCTTTAGATCAGTATTTCAGTTTTTTGACACCGACTTCTGAAATTAAAGTTATTTTTCACTTTGTAGTTTGGAAATCGGTTGTATTTTTTGTAAAAAAGTTTTTATTTCTCGCTTTTTAGTGGGTCAATTTGTAATTTATCTAAGTTACATTAGCCTAATGCCAACTGCTCATCACCTTTTACAAAATATTGCTTTTCCCGATTCAGGGACGTTCATCGTTGAGGAGTTCTCCTGGTACTTTACTATCATCTCCACTTCTCCATATGCCTTGTGACGAGCATAAATTGCATTGCAACCATATTGAAGTAATCGAATCGCAACCCGTGAAGTACTTATTATTGAGTAGTTCCGGTGGCTATTTGTGGTCTTCATCATTAGTTCCACTTAACTAAATGGTGCTTTCCAAGAGCAACTGCACGAGTTACTATAAAAAATACCCAAATCGCTATAGGTTTGCCTGTAATATTTGAAGAGTTACCTCGATTTCTCTAGGATGCCATCATCAGATCCAGATTTCCTTATCATGGTACCACCCTTGGAATATCTCCTTTCCAACAAAAAAAGAATCGTCAAAATTGGTTCATAAACGACGAAGTTATCCGCGAACACACATAAAAAAATATATATAATATACAGTCGAATTGAGTAACCTCTTTTTTTGAAGTTGGTTAAAAACAATAATTAACGGTAAGGATATTACCTATGCATGGATATCGTTAATTTTTAATTCTCGTGATTGACAGATCGCAGGAATGCATCTTCTGTTTCTTAGCTTTCTGACAGTCAGTATTATTTTGGGTAACCAAATAAAACCAACTTGCATGATGAATGTCCAGAGGCTCCACCTAGCTTTAAGATACTGGGAATAACTGTCTTACTTGACTGTAGTTTATTTGAAATATTAACGAGCCAATAATAATTTCATTCCCAACGTAACAGTTCTGTGATCGTCAGTATTCATGTACGAGACCTCATTAGCACTATATCAAGGCTTTGATAGAGACATAATAAAGGTCATATTAAATATTAATTCGGTTTAGCTCACCGTACAATTACTATATCTATCTCATTATTATGTAAGTACAATTTTGTGCCGCTGGGGAGTTTGTTGCGCCACTTCTTCTTTGCTAAAGCATTAGGAAGTGTTGAAGGGCGGGTGTAGAATTTAGTGATTGCTTGGTTTATAATCAACCAAATATCAACCAATCCAGAAGTTAGTACTAACTTCTGGGTTGGTTGACATTTGGTTGATTTGGTATTATATATTAGACTGGCTATAGTTTGGTTTACGATCACTGGTTTAATGATAAGAAATAATATATGAAGTATTTAAGGCTATATCGAATACCAGTTATAATTATCAAATGGTAAATCTAAGCTAAATATGTACTAAGATGGTTTGATATGGTTTAGTTTGAGTTACGCGATTGGTCCCCGACCACACACTAACTCGTAATAGTTGCGATAAATTAATGCACGTAGGAAAAAGTGCTGAGCTGTTCGGTTGCAAATAATGTACCGGACAGTGGGCGTTTTGGGGGACTGTCTGATGTAATTTTGACGTTCAAAAAGTGCTGATTCTCAGCCTAGTTTGATTTAATAATTTTTTTGTTTTGATGTGGGTGGTGCTACTATCGCTTCTGCTTGACCCTTCGGGGAAAACAGGTGTGGTAATATTATGTATAGGTAAGTAGATATTGGTATTGCACAAAGCCACCTCTCTGCGAAACACAGAAGTTACTAAAAAAATACAATAGAAGTTGATATATTTAGTAACCTAAGCACCATAAAAAACCCTGTAACTTGGTCTCTGCGGCCACCGCTCGGTGTGGCAAAAAGTCAATCGTCATCCTGAGGATACCTCGTTGAGAGGTCAAACTCGTGTCGATTTCTTACAGGGTTTTTTATGGCTCTTTAGGAATAGTTAAGCGGAACAGGTGACTAAGTATAATTACGTCTATTGTATTTTATCGTGGATTTCCGCAAGATCACGCCTGAATTTATTAATTAACTAACAGAAGTTACTTTGAAAGAGTTTGAGTTTGAGCTTTTTTTATGAACCATGATAAACAAAGAGAGCCTATATTTCCAGCTTCCAGTTAATTTATGTTGATCACCAGGAAGTTCTACTTTACAAGAGAATTATCATAAACCCTTCCGGAACGTCACATTGACCGACAAAATTGACGACCTGATAACGCTACAACAAGCACTTTTACGTGTGACCGAGTTCATTTAATTAAGTCCAAACGGGAATTGGAGACCGTACGTAAAACTTTGATATAGGTACAAGTAAAGGGAAATTCTAGCAACCAGCACTGAGCTCACGCGGTAGATTACAGTCCACTCTCTCTCGAAGCCTGTGTCCCAGCAGTGTGAAAATTATAGGCTCATATTTATAATTATGCTAAGGGAAATAAATCCTACTACTTACTATGCGAAATTTTGTGAGAATGGATGGATGGATGTTTGTTACTCTTTTGCGTAAAAACTACTGAACGGATTTGGATGAAATTTGGCACACGGATAGTTTATAATCTAAATTAACACAAAAGATAATTTTATCCCGATATTCATACGGAATCGAGACTTATGCGGGTGAAACCGCGAGGCGTTACTAGTTATTAACTGACTTCAATAAAAAGGAGGAGGTTCTCAATTCGTCGGGATATATTTTTTTTTTATGTATGTTCCCCGATTACTCGAAGACGGCTGGACCGATTTGAAAAAAGTCTGTTTTTGTTTGAAAGGGTATACTTTCAAGTTGGTCCCATTGTCATTTGGTCACGATCTGATGATGGGATCTTGGAGAAATCGAGGGAACTCTTCAAATATTAAAGGTACATCTATAGCGATTTGGGTGTTTTTGATGAGCACAAATCAACCCACTAAAAAGTGAAAAAAAAATCTTTTTTACAAAAAATACAACCGACTTCCAAACTACAAAGTGAAAAATAACTTTAATTTCGGAAGTCGGTGTCAAAAAACTTAAATACTGATTCAAAGACACCGACTTCCGAAATTAAAGTTATTTTTCACTTTGTAGTTTGGAAGTCGGTTGTATTTTTGTAAAAAAGTTTTTTTATAAACCGATTTATCTGATTGTACTCATTTCATGCAACTGTCAAAGAATGACGGTTGTGATTTGAATATACGGACAATTTAAGTTGGTAGTCAATGTGCTAGACAATTCAATTCCCTGACTTTACATAATAGGCAACATTATCACAAGAATTTATTCCCTGAAAAGATAAACAGGGTACCGGGCTTTATTATAACCCTGCCCTACAGGTGATAACGTTAATCCCGCTTAATTTCCTTTTTCTCTCATTTTAGCACGAACAGCGAGTACCTTTCTAATATGTTGACGTGGATAGTTTATTTTCTTGGCAAAGCATCGTACCTACAAGAAACATAGTTTAAGTATAATCGACCTAATATTAGCTTTGCCAATTCTAGAACTAAATCAAAATTTCACTAAGGTTGACATTATCTAACTGTCACAAAGAAAAATGGATCTTATCGTTTCATGACGTTCAAGTGACATTCAACCTTAGGGTGGTAAAGCAAACAAGGGACTATTATATACATTGTAATTTCTAATTAAAATGCCAATATCTATCATTATGTTAGAAGTCGATAGTATAGTTTCCAATAGACTGCATCCATAATGGAGTGGAGAGCTGGAGACACGTGCATACTAATGAAATGTCTCCTAGAGTTAATATACTCACTTATGCTAAGCGTACATTATAGCCACGGCGGGCAGCAGCGCGCCGCATTTAAAAAAATGCGGCAAAGATTCCGCAAGGGCCCAACGCATTTATTCATACAGATTCAAATTTAGAATTTGAATTTAAATGTTTCTGTTTTATCATTTGAGCGCACACTACAGGCGGGCGCCATCGTAATGCAAAACAGTAGTCGCAAAAATACGTCTGGCGAGTGATCCGCTAGCTAGTGCGATGCGCTGTGGCCCGGTGCGGCGCACCTTTAGTGTGTGATGGTTCATACAAAATGTACTAAAGTAATGCTGGAGGATTTTTGCATTGCGTGCTTTGCGAAACAGCGCAGCCCACCCAAATGTGCGCAAACCTTTAAGGAGACATCGATTAATATTTGGATCAGTTTCAACCTAGACTTTAACAGACTTAATAAACGACTTTTTGCAATACGAGGGTTTTAAGGAGACTTTACATACGAAGTCAGACCACATAGCCCCAATAACTGTTTTTGTTTAATAATAAAAAGTTACGAAAATACTTCGTTATTTCTGTACTTAAACCTAGCGAATTTTAACGCCATATCATGCCACTAAAGTTTCTCTTAAAGAAGACTTAGGCGTATATCCACGAAGCTATTCAAAAGTAACACGTTACAAACTCAAATCACTAATGAGTAGCCAGTATGTCATAGTATTGGTATTTCAATGGCCGTCCGAATACGAGGCAACCAATCATAAGCTATGTAATGCAATGCAAAATGCAATATTTGCATGACATTGTTGAAAGGAAACGTGATGATCTGTTTTTATTATTTTTACTTTTAACATGTCTTGCATGCTGATAATTAGTTTTGTATGTAGTATATTCATGTTTGAACAAATCCTATACTATTAAATGAGAAATATATTATACATATATGGTTAGAGGATTTGTCAAGTGAGATGGCATCACGGCAGGGATAGCACGTGACTTGTGACGCAGCGAGTGGAAGGGACAACACGACGTTAGAGGGGCGCTCATGCACCTCGGGCACTTCGACTCGGGAGCTCGGAAGCGACGGACGAGTATTAGGAACTGTAGATTTCAATTATATCGGTGTCACGCTTTTGTGATTCATTTTCTATTCTGTTGTTTTAAATAAATACTTCTAGTCAGTTTTGCTTTTCTTTTAAAATAATTAAATGTGCTTCTGATCCATAATAATATTTATATATTACGGGGGCGAAAAATCGATCTAGCTGGGTCTCTTATCTGCAAAAATTCGTTTGCTTTATTTTCACCCTTCAAGAGCTCGGTCGCCCAACTGATTATCTTATCTAACGTAGCACGTTAAGTCATGTGGTGTACGGACACCCTTTGAAAAACTATTTCCGTTACATTCTCTTTACTTTTGAGTAGCACCGTGAACGGCGGGCCTTAGTTTCGTCTCACAACGTATTAGTTTCCACGTGACAAGGGCTGAGTTTATTACTCGGCTCAAAGCACAAAAGCGCCGAGTTTCTTGTAAAAGAAAACAAGAGATAAGTTTCTTGACCTTGAAATCAAAGCTAGAACTTTATAAGTGCACGTAGTTTACAGTAATAAGGCCCCTGGAGGATAAAACTAATTTTATATCTACATTTAAGGTAGCCAGTAGATTAAGATAAATAGATTCGTAGAGACGTAGCATCAGGAATAATAAGGTATCTCGCGTTTTATTCTGACAGGCAAGTGTCTAGTTTAGGGATCACTGTTCAAACTGATCTGTTATTGAATAATAATTGTTTGGGGTCACCGTTCAAACTGATCTGTAATTGAATAATAATTAATAAGTTTGAAATTTGAATTGCGTGATAGACCCGAGGGATTCTTTTTCTATCGTCATGTCAACCGAAACACTGATTGACAGTGAACCCGAACGGCACATAAGGTATTTTTTATCTCTAAGTAAGTATCTACATTGTGTGAATTGTGGAATTATAGTTAGGATTCGGAAAACTTTACAATATCTAGGTGCAGAAATAAAAGACAAAATCCCAAAAGATGGTGTCGAAATATGAATATTCAAATGAGCATCTTATCAGTAAATTGGCAAAAGTAAGAAATAAGAGTACTTTATACCCATATTACTGGATCCAAGATGGATAAGCCGACTAACCACTCTACTTTACAACTCGCGTAGGCTGAAAATTACTCCTAGATTTCTTATTCTGGTACTTATTTCCCGCTTAGATCTCGATTTGGACTCGTTTTAAAATTCAACGGAATTGGAAATGTCTTACGTCACACAGCGATGCGCTTTCTGGGACAATTTACCGGATGATTTGAAATCTGTATTGCCAATGGCAGGTTTAGTTAGATTTAAAATTTAGATCTAACGGTGAACAAGAGTAAAAGAAAACAAATAAATACCTAGATTATGACAAAGAATGGTGATAGCAGTACCTATCAACAGATTGAAGGATTTTAATTATTCGTTATTCATCTGTTTGTTAGTCTGCCAAAAATCAAGGTTTTTTTTTTCAAAAATATGGTTGCCTACTTATCTGTTTCGTCTATAAACTTTCTGTGGTGAAAAACAATCAAACTATACTTAACTATTACATCAGAAAACTCAGAAAAGTCTATTGAAAACTAAGACACTGCCGACAGACATCATTAATATCGTTTCGGTTTGAAAAATCTAGCTCTAAACAGGAGAGTAATGATTCTGATGCTGCTAGTCTCAAACTAAAAGAAAAATGTACCTATTATTTTATAAGTTGCTGCTCTTCACAGTAATTTATCACCGTCTTGGTCAGATGAAGACAACGGGTGCAGGCGACGGACGTGACGTTGATCTCAAGGAAACTTGACGAGTTGTATTAATCCACTAAATAAATTCATCTTGACAAAAACTGTCCTAGAACCAAAAATTCAAACACACGAACGAGGCCTTGTGTGTTGGATTACGGCCCACTTCCTTTCACAGAGAGGAAGCCTTTGTCCATGCAGTGGGAACACTAAAGGGTTTTAATAATTTATGTTATGTTTGGGAGATGGACAAGATAGGTCTTCCGATGAAATATCGGTAGTTAGTTCGAGCTTCTTCTGCAACATCAAGAGGTGTAACAACAGGAGAGGTAAGAGGAGGTGTGGTTGTGGTATGTCGGCTCGCCACTGCTTTGCAAGGTTTTTACGACTTGACAAAACATCGAGATTTCTTAATTATCTATAAGTTTAATATTAATGTATTATACAAATAAACCTTCCGGAATACATTCTCTAAATTATGTTGAAAACTTTATCAAAATCCGTTGCGTATTTTAGAAGAACAACGCAGACATATAGGCAAACACGAAAAGCGACTTTGTTTTACATTATGTACCTTTAGATAAGGTGTTGTTTATTGATGGGAATCTTCCTTTGACATTCTTTCGTCAATTATCATCGCTTTGGTATGCGCAGCACGTTTAAATATGAACGTAATAATTTTTGGTTTTAAAAATCCTTTACGGTGCCGTCCTTTTGACCTTTACGGATAAAGTTATTACTCTCGAATCTGTAATGTAACTGAATTCCACTTCTGAAGGCAGATATACAGTAGCTTACTAAGTAGTAATTTAATAAAACCTATTTTGAAGGAATAACTTTCACATTTTATTCTACTAAAATACTTACCAAATGAAATCTTTTACGCCATTATACAAAACGATAAAAGACCTAGGTTTCTCGATTCCTTTTTATTTTTATGAACTGTGAAAACCGTCTATAACGACTTCTCTTAAGACGACGTACCACGGTTGTTACGATGAAATTTTAAGGTCCTAGCATTTCTGTTTCTTACTTAAAATAGTTTTTGTTTTATCCACTATCGGCTATAACAACCGTTGTCTGACGGTCCCTTCGAAGTCGTTATAAACGGTTTTCACTCTATAATACATTGAGAATAAAAATATATTGGAGGATAGAATTGTGCCATAAATATATCATAAAATCGGGAAATAGACCAAAATCTGTTTCCGTTTTTCTATTGTGTGTAGATGTTGCGAAAGATTAGAATCGTCGATCACTCCCACGAGTGGATAAGGTGGCAACATTTACGTAAAATCACACGAAATAATTTAGAAAGATTTTTAATCTTTCCTTTTGAACTTAATTGTTCTCCAGACATAAAAGATTTCGAATGGTTCCTGACTATATCTAACTCAAAGCCAAGCGTTTTACCCCTCCATTCATGTAACACAAAAGACCGAATATCATCGATATGGGTAGCGCATGAACAAACAAAGTATTAAGAAGAAGATCTACTCCATACAATTCGATTTAAGACATTTCTGAAAGAAACATTACGACTCATTAAACTTCTTAAGATGGTAACTTCGATGCGAAACTTCAATTTAGTGCCCTCTTTTCAAAAAGCTGCCTTATCATACAGTATAACTATTTTCTTAATGTTCCTCGGCAAACTTCGTGTTTCGTCAGTCGTCGGATTTCTATCAGTTGCCCTTTGCACTTGGTGCAGACCGAAAACTCTCAATCGACTTGGATGTTTCTAGAGTTGTTAATTTCTCTTTTAATTTATATAATTTATTTAAAAAAATGGGAGGAAAGTTGCTGAAGTCGCAGGCACGAAATAGTTATTTATGCTATAAGTGCGGAAATCATCTTTCGCACGTGTATCATACAACATTTTACTATATATTGTGCGAGGAAATAAAAAAACTAGCGAACTTTACAGTAGTCACATATGATGTGTAACATCTGACAAATAATTTAAAAAAAAATTCTTCATCATCATCATCGCCATCGTCATGACTTTGACTTTGACATTGACTTTGATTTTGACTTTGACTTTGCCTTTGACTTTGCCTTTGCCTTTGTCTTTGACTTTGAATTCGAGTTCCACCATTGTTATCGCCATCGCTATCGCCATCGTCATCGCTACTGACGACATCATCATCATCATCATCATCATCATCTAATTAGTAAAACTTTTCTCAAATAATAAAAACTCTTTGCGTCGCGTCGGGCTGATGACGGAGTTAAATATTAAAAAAAAAACAGAAAAGTAAAAGCACTAGTAAAAAAATGTGACACTTTCCGCCCAGTTTGGCTTCTTGGAAAACGATTTTTTGTTCACACGGAAATCAAAACGACAATAAAGTACTTAGTTCTGAATTCAAATTATTATACACGATTAATCTATTAATTGATGGAAATGGAAATTAGCATTCGGGAATCCGATGATTCCCGCGGGGCATTAAGAAACTATTCAGACTGTATTTTACTGATACTTTTTATACCTATTTCAAATTTTTATTTCATTCATTCATTGACAAACAGCGCACAGCTAAAGCCGCTTGATTTAGAGCTCCCACAGACATACCAACCAACTATAGTAACTTTATAAGATACATATTTAGTTGGACAAGATGTGCGGGCAAGCATAATGTCACATATTTATTAGTATACTCTGCGATTTAGTCGGCCAACTTATAATTATAAATCTGCAGTCACCCTTAGAAGCATGAAATTTAGCTACAAGAGTTTAACGAAAGTGAGCACTTAGGAAAGAATTTTGGGGGTTAATAGCGGATGAAAGTTTGCATGGAGGAATGGACGATCGACATTTTTTGCCGATGCGAAATCCCATCGGGCACACGACTTGTTTTAAAAAGAAAACCTGATCTTACTGAAGCAATTCGAAACTGTTATACTAATACCAAAGCGACTATAGGATATTTTATATCATGAACGTGTAATCAAAGTCCAATGTATGGGCCTACTATATCTTCCTGTTCTGTTCAATAACCATGAAATCTCACGTTTCCATTCAATATCGTCGAATTGAAAATTCTATTGTGGTCATGTGTATCTTGTGCTGGAATATTTCTCTATTTGATTCTCAGAAATGATTAATTACCAACTTATAGTCCCCGTGTAATCAAATCATAACTATAATTTTTTGACGCTTGCATTAAATGACTTTAACACGACAAATTGAAGCAGTGTGTCAATTTAATAAATAATTCATTTCCCTGACTACCTACCTGATTGTATGAATTGGTTATAACACGGCAAATTGATGTAGGGTGTCAATTTGATAAACAATTAATTTCCCTTACCGTATTTTGAGACCTTAAAACAATCAAAATCAATATATTTTATTTCACGTAAACCTACATGGGCACTTATGAACCGCCAGAAGCTCGGTGCACGGTTCCAATTGATCGTTTCTTATGGAGAAGAGCCGGCAAGAAACTCCACGGTTACTCTTTTAAAAATAATTACTTTTACAACATTTTCAAATAGCAGTGTTAAAAAAAATGGTCAACAAATCTACAGTCAGACAGGCTTACAACGTTCTCACATTCTCAAAATAGAAAAGAATCTATAGGTACATAAATCAAACAATAAAAATAAAAACCAATTTAAACCAAATGACATGATTGCCATTACAACTGCTACAAATCTCAATAATTATCATGTCCATAAAAGCCACTAATAAAGACAAATAATGGCAATTGTGTAATAAATTATTGTTAATTTACCATTCAGTTGGAACACAGCCACAGCTGGACTTAGGACCCAGTCTTGCGCTTCTCATAATCAGTGGGTTCCCGCAACCTTCACAAGAGCATCGGCCCACCTTACGGTCTACGCTTGCTGCAATAGAGACGGCTATGCTTGGAGTCTTCCTGCAAAGAAGAAATAATATTTATGTCAATATTCAACATTCCTATAAGGCAGTCAATCAATCAGCCTAGCCTTTTCCCAACTATATTGGAATCGGCTTCCAGTCTAACCGGATGCAGCTGAATACCAGTATTTTATCTGACCTCCACAACCCAATAACTGGGTAATACGATAACCCTTGGTAAGACTGGTTGTCAGACTTTCGGGTTTCTGATGACCCGTGACGACTGTCAAAGATCCACGAATGACAGCCGGGACCAACGGCTTAACGTGCTTTCCGAGGCACGGAGGAGTCTCGGTATGTAAAGATGGTCACCCATCTACAGACTAACCCCGGCAAGCATAGCTTAACCGACCCGTGTGGCTGTTATTACTTAGCCACGTGCTCTTTCGATTCTAATAAGGTAGTCAAAAAGTAAAATTATAATAAAAACTTCTTAGAGAGTTTCCGTACGAAACAACTACGAAAAACATCGAAATCACCACCCTTAAATAAAAAGAAACATAAAAACGGAAGTAAACACCATCCCATTTAACAAACATTTGCAGAAAACATTCACAAAATTCACAATGAATACAAAAATACATTTAAAATACATAAATATGATCGTAAAGTCATGTAAACAAGTTTCGGTTACAGCTTTTAGCTTTCAGTCGCGCGATAGCTGAGCGTCCGTGACGACGCATCGCCGTGCGAGGTGACGTCATGAAAGTTTCACGACGATAGAGAAATAATAAAATAATTTGAAAAAAAGTTTTCAGTGCTTTGTGATGATTTACTTTGTGATTATTATTGAGAATAGGAAAAGTGTTTTTTAAAGTTTGATTTAAATAAAAAACAGAACTTCCGAAGATTGTTGCAAATTGTTTTTTTTTTTTTTGTAATTTGGAGTGGTAGTGTTTTCATAAAAGTGAGTCAAACTTTTGATCGTCAAATACTTTAAAAAAAAAAAACTAGTTTATAAGTGTCTAAGTTTAACCTCTCAACGAACATTTTGGTTTACACATAAAAGGTATTTCATCCATTTATATTATTTAAGATATCTAAACCATAATAATTATGAAAATGGTCGCTACGGGATTACACATTTTTTTAATAAAAATAATTACAATCCAAAAGTTTTTCTATTGAAAAGTAGCTAAATTAATAATAAGCTAAAAACCACTTGCATAACCAACTTATAATTATAACAACCGACACTCGAACACACAACCTCACACAGATCAGTCCGTCATCCTACCCACGTAGCTATTGCCGCTAAATTATTGAAAGAAAACTTTTAGCAAAAACAAAAATATATCAGTAAAATGCATCAACTATTTAAATTCCCATAACCTTTTCCATCAACACGATTTAAGCAGTCTAAACTCAGCCTTGGTCTTTATAAAACGATTATGTAACAGCTGTAAAAGATTACAACTTTCTTTTAAATCAATTTAATAGCCGTATGTTTAATTACTTTTCCATATGTTACCGTCTTAAACAATTAAACATTACTGAGATATATTCCGATTGCCTGACGTCAGGACAGCTGCTAAAATTTGATTTCGTATAGATGAATTGTTTCTATGCAGATTTAAGACTAATAAAATTGTAAGATGGTTGATCGTTCGTGTTATCTATGTCGTGGTCCGATCGTAGATATGACCATATCGTGATCTACCTGGCTTCGCTCGTTTCGCGCGCGGTTTGTTACAGTTCTAACCCAACCTTACCATTTGGTCAGGGTGAATGCAACTATTTTGCGATATGCCCAGTGGTCACCTGGAAATTTCGATAAATAGGTTGCTTTCGTCGATCCGCGTCGACTTTTGATTAGGTGCATCGTGATAATAATATAACTGGCCAAATCATGAAATGGCGGCGTGTCGTGAAATGGCCAGGTAGATATGGACATTTCTACGATCAGACGACGACATCTATAACGCCCCTATTACACGATGCAAGTTTCTTGCTTGTGGCATACAATCAAATTGAATCAACAAATGACTTGAATCGCCTAAACACTGTTTAGACGGAGCAACTTTTATTGTTTCTGCAACTTATGGTATGCCGCAGGCAATTTACAGCAAGCTTAGGTGCAAACAAATACTATTCACTATTTGCTTTTCTACATTTTGCTCAATGGCTAAGTAGCCAATGTTTTTCGTGCATACCTACTAAGTACATGAAAGTATGGACGCATCTATAGGAAAATTAAAATTAAATGTTGTTCGATGGTATGCTTGTTACTTGAGAACGGCAGGACAGATTTGTTTTTTCCGAATAAGGTTTTTATTGAAAAAAAATTAGTAACGGTGCCCGGAAAATTGGAAAATTTCTGATAAACTGAAAGTGCTTTTTTATGGGATTGTTGTATGAATGGACAGATCTTTTTCTGTCGCGTCAGTTATTCGTTACATTTAGCTTTCAACGTTTTTATAATATTAAATTTTACTATACACAACTTATTCCTACTTTATGACTATATTCTTATTACAAACTTGAGCGAATAAATAATGAAATTCCTAGTAGAGCTTCTTGTGAAGTACTTCCTCAAACGAAGTAATACCAGCAATCATGTCTACCGTCAAGTAACGGGCTATGTTGGAAAGAAAATACACTTGTACCTTTACCTTGTATGTTTGTACTTAGAAAACGGGCCAAGTGCGTGTCTTCCACGCACAATGAAGGGTTCCGTAGTTGGGATGTATTATTATTATCTTTTATTTCATCTAAATACTTATAAATTATATTTTTAAATATTAGAATAAAGAAAATATAAAATCATATAAAAATATAAAAAATCGGATCATCGTATCGGGAGCAGGGTCCAAGCTACCGGCGGTCAGGGCTCCAGAGAGAGGAACCTCCTAACAATGCGAGCCGTGTCCAGGAGTACCGCTTTCTAAATCAAGCCCTTGATTTAGTTGCCCAACGAGGGCCTCCTCAGGTGTTGGTCGAGGCTCTTGGCAATTAAGCCATTGGCTGATACGACTATCGGCACAATGCTCGCTGAGTCCACATCCCACATGTCGACAACCTCGTGAGCCAAGTCAAGATACTTGATTTGTTTGTCTTTCTCGGATGTATTTATTATTATTGTTCTTTATTAATCGGACAACAATGATCCAGCATGTTAGTAAACAATAACATAATTAGTGTTATTATTCTGCCCCCGATAGAAAAAAAAAACGCATCTTATTTTTTTTCCAGATTTGAGTTATAAACATTGTCGGAATCAGAAAAAAAAGGCGCATCTGCCTGATATATGTATAACTCAAATCTGGAAAAAATTTTAGATGCGTCTTTTTTCTATCGGGGGCAGTATTACTAGTGTTTGTATTTATACCAACAACAAACTTAACTTTGTAGTTGAAAAAATGTTTTCTCATACATCAATACACGTCGCGGTCAATTTTCCAACTGCAAATGTAAAATTGTAATCGCAAAAAATAATGATAAAACTACAAATTAACGATTTTCGGACTTTTTCCTTTACTTGTGCTGTCAGACCTTACTTTTCTTTACTTGTGCTGTGAGACCTTGCTTCCTGCCAAATTTCATGATTTTAGGTCAACGTGAAGTTCCCTGTAGGTTTTGATTTATTTGCGAGACAGTATCAAAATATGTCACATAAATGGCCGTATTTTTTTATTGTGTTGGACTGTTGACTTAGAAGTTTGATTTTTTGAGAGCTCCAAGGCACCGTAGACCTACGTATTTGATATTATTATTAATTTCAACTTGATACCTCCACGTGTTCCTGAGAAAAAGGATCTTTACAGATAGACGAACAGACATACAACGAAGTGATCCCATAAGGGTTCCGTACCCGAAGGGTGCCAAGACCAGAACCCTACTACTAAGCCTGCGCTGTCTGTCCGTCTGTCTATCAGCGGGCTGTATCTCATGAACCTTTCTAGGTAGATAATATAAATTTTCACAGATTGTGTATTTCTATTGCCGCTATAACAATAAGTAATAAAAATTCAATAAAGTTAAAAAATAAAGGGCGCGTTTTGTTCGGCGTTTAATGCTAAATATTGTACCTTGGAACGGAAACCTTCATGTGCGAGTTGGACTCGAACTTGGCCGGTTTTTCCTTTGAGGTATGGAACTCTAAACAAAGATAGAAAACAATGATAATTTTGTCGGCTATCCAAGCTGGAGTACAGCACACTATTAAATTCATCATCCACATCAGCCTATAGCAGTCTACAGATAGGCATTATAATAAAATTTTCTGAAAATTCATGTTTTTTTTTCGAAAAGTAACTTCAAAAGGTCCAAAGGCTTAAGGATTAATTATTTGTTTTTACTTCCATTATCATCGTCATAATTATTTTAACCTTTTAGCTCTCACTGCTTAGAACAGGGTCATAATATTGACTTTGACAAAAAAAAAAAAAACGAATATTTTACTCTTAGAGTTTTTCCATGGGCCACATTGTATATTTATTTAGGGCTCTTCTAATCCACGCCACGAATCGACCCGTGGCTACTCACATTAGAGATGGGTAGCTATTCTAATAACTAGCCAAATAGCTACTATTCATAAAATAGCCACAGCTATGATATCCGTCAACACGATAACAAGCTATTGGCTACGGGCTTGCTAGAATATCCTACAAGCTTACGGGCACAGCGGGTAGCCGTAACCGCCACAGAGTATTATAACTACTACGTTTTGTAGCCGTCCCGGTAGCCGGCTAGCCACTACTCACATACTGTCTTCAAAACTTTGTCTATTCAGTCAACAATAAGTAAGTCTAGCTTGTCCACTCTGAAATGACACACCCCACATGTGCGTAAAATGCGATAGTGGGGTGCGTTATTTCAGAGTGGACAAGCTTTACATCGGAAGTCTCCTTCGTGTTGTAGGTTCACATGCAGGAGTAACCAAGCTAATTCCATTATGTGGATCGTCGTCGGACAGTTTGCCTATAGATAAAATAAAAAAATACATCTGAAAAATAAGTGAATAATTAATCGTCTTCAACAATTCCTATCCAATTTTCAATAATTCATACAAAAATCCCATACAAAAAAGGCCGTTCATTTTCCCGAATTTGAAAAAATTTCGGGACCCTTCAAATTTTTCTTCCCATAAAAACCTAACTCGAACTATTACGAATATTCTAAAACAAAAAATTGCCAGGTTTTTATGGGAAGAAAAATTTTAACATTTATATTTTTCAAATTTATATTTTTAACAAAGAGATTCTCAGTTTAATATTTTGAATATTAAACTGAGAATTCACCACAAGCTAAAAGCTGTAAAAAAACGCTTTCACCATTTTAGTGCTTTTGAATTTGATCAGTTATGTTTTGTGGCCCAATCATACTTCTAACCTTGTTTTAAATCTAAACAATGCTGCTTATGACCCCAAAGACTTGGGACCTAATTTGATCGTCAGTTGTAATTATAAAACTGAAATTGCCGAAGCTCATAGTTTTCGTTCATTTTGCTTTGTGAGGTTGAAGTTTTTCATGTCTTTTTATTACAACGTAACTTGGCTGAGAACAGAATTTTGAAGTCAATTATGCTTTGACTACATTCCGGGAAAATCTAGAACTTAGAAAAAACAAAGAGAGTAACGGAAAACATACAAACGAAGCAAGTTAATAGATATGAAGCTTGTAACAAAAAAGCTTGTCTTCCAGTATTTTTGGAATTCAGTTTATTAAAACGAAAGAGCGCAAAAACTGCTTTCGCGAGCAGAAATACATTTTAGAAAAGAAATTCGGGTACCCTTTTAACATCTTGTATCAGTAGTAAAACGATGACGCTACAGTTCTTTTGAACTTTCTGCAATCAACTTAATGACGTAATTAGTACAAAAATTTGAGACTCATCTGATAAATTAAGTAAATTCTGCTGTGTGGTTGAGAAAACTAAAGGCATTTATTTATTTATTAATTTACTAATCAAGGCACGCCTACGACATATTTACAAGGATATTAACAATAGGTAATCACGAATTTTAAATACCTCCTGTGTAAATACATCACATAATGCACAACATTCTCGTTAAAAGGTAACATTTGATAAATTAAGTTAATAAATCATTGCAATATTTTCATAATATTAAATGGAAACATATGTACAATACAATAAAAATAATATTGAACCTACAGCCAGCTGTTTTCTCACTTGTGGCCAAAGGCTGTTCTTAATACTCAATCATTTACTGCATTCCACAATGTGTACTTTCTCATAATTACATATGAGAAACAAGGATCTAATATTGTCCAGTTTCTGTATTTTTGGATTTACCAGTCACACATACAGCATTATAAAGTTCCTACTGTCGGTACTCAAGCCAGGACAGACAGGGAGTGGGT
The DNA here is from genome assembly GCA_963680765.1 of Agrochola lychnidis. Classification (NCBI taxonomy): domain Eukaryota; kingdom Metazoa; phylum Arthropoda; class Insecta; order Lepidoptera; family Noctuidae; genus Agrochola; species Agrochola lychnidis. The sequence goes on along the minus strand of OY796852.1, from coordinate 1,949,864 downwards.
CGTAATTCACACAAGAGCAAGTTAATGGGTATCACGTTCACATTTTTGTCATGTCTTCAATGGGTCAAGGGCGTGTCGGTTTCCTCACAGTGTTTTCGTTCACCTTTTCTTAGATTGATTTATCAAGTCAGATTAGCTCACAACAGGTTTTATGCAGTCTATGAAAACCACATTTTCTTTAAACAATTTTGAGATATTTTACTTTTTCAATTTTATGAAACCGCCCGCAAAATTCTGGTAACGAGGGGCAGTACCTGATACTTAAGCACCTCATTTATATTTCCGATAGATCCAAGTAGGTACTTATTTGGCATTATTGAAAAGCTTGACCTATACCTACGTTTACGACCTTCTATGGTCGCTGAAGAATAAAGTTGAACGTTAAGTTCTTCTAACTAAGAAGTCAGAAGATCTTGACGTTTGTTTATAAACATATTTTTAATATGTTAAAACTTTGCCCTGCAGTGGGATAACACAGGCTGAATTATTTATTTATGTTTATAAAAACTACAACGTTGTTTCCGCCTAGCCAAACTTAAGCCGTTTTCTTGTGGAGGTTACCGAAACCGTTACTTTTCTTTTAACTTAGTCTTTGGTCTCCAAAATGTGGGTAGTTCAATAAAAAAGTAGTTTTTAGTACATATTGACGCGTTTTAATGGAATGTTAAAACTTTTAACATAAGTATTTCGGCAATAGCGTCAATTTTTTAAATCTGTCTTTACAATATACTAGCTGCGCCCTGCGGTTTCACTCACATAAGTCTCGATCCCGTGGGAATATCGGGATATAAAGTATTTTATGTGTTAATCCAGGTTATAAACTATATGTGTGCCAAATTTCATCCAAATCCGTTCAGCCGTTTGAGCGTGAAGAACAAACATACACACATACATACACTCACAAACTTTCGCCTTTATAATATTATAGTGTGATTATTAAAAAAACATTTTTGTCCAAGTTTTCAGAATGTTCTTGTGACGACACATGAATCTTTAATGGCTCTCCTTGCTCTATATTAAAGTTAATATCTTTGTTTAGACAATAAAATGAAATTCTATAGCGGATATAAAAATACCTCTCACGAAACCGACTGTCACTTGTTCTTCCTGTTATTATGTTTTTTTTATACTTGACAATAACTGGGAACCTTCTAGCTACGGAGATATTGAGTCAAAGTTCCACTTCCCGTGTTTTTTTTTAAAGTGAAACTTTTATTACATCGTCTCAAACTTTTTCGTCTGTGTGTTGCATGTCGCGTGACGGTCGGCCGCGGAGTAGGGATAAAGTGAAAGGCGCTCGTCAGAGCAGCCAAGGCCAATATGGCGGCGCCTATATAAGTTTCACTTTTACCGTGGTTTCATAAAACCACACAATCCTTTTTTTTCGAAAACAAGTTTTTAATGTTAGAACTTAACTTTAAATACTCCAACGATCCCTGTACCATTGCATGCAGCCATACGGCTTCGTGAAGGGCCGTGTACGTCCACGTAGTTGGTATTGTCTTTAGCCCATCAAAACAGTGCTCAGCGTGCCAAATATTTTATAGGTCTACAAATTTAAAGAATTCACTAAATGCTGACAAAAACTGCTCGTAACATTTTGATCTACCGTCTATTAAAAATTTATTACATAGCATTTTTTCTTTCATCTTGAACCAGATGGTACCTATTGAAGATATTTATTACATGTATATGGATACTTAGGATATAAACTGTTTTTCATTGATAAAATAGGTGTATATTTGTGCTGATAAACATATTCTTGACCTTTAGATAGATTGAAATGATGCGAACATAACTTCCTTTTACATTATGTCCATACAATTACATTATAATGGTTAGATTAAGAGTTAGGGTAGGGGACTACACGCGTTTTTCAATGATTGATATAATATTATAACCAATCCAAGGGATCAGGATGGACTATGATCAATTGATTATAGTTTGAAGTGACCTATTAGACATGAACAAAGTCATTATTACCAATGGCTATGGCTATAGTTGGGGAAACTTTTGGCAATCTTAACACACACTTCACATGATATGAAATGTATTGTAATGTAATTTGTTTTGTTTTGTAATACCCTACCCTTACAGGGTGCATGTTTAAAACTTTTAATCTTATTTCAACCTCTCTACAACATGATTGCAATAAACTGATTTCATTTAATTAACCATGATAAAAATAGATAAGTAAATTCCTGTCATATAAAATATGTTTCCAATAGTAAACAAGGAATTGTTATTTTCTAGAAAACGTTCCTATACGTTTTCTTGAAATCAATTCAAAATTCAAATTCAAAATTCTAAAGTCATTTATTCAAACTAGGCTGAGAATCAGCACTTTTCGAACGTCAAAATTACATAAAACAGTCCCCCAAAAACGCCCACCCTTCACCACTTCCTAGTGCCTTTAGCTGGGAAAAAGAAGTGGCGCAACAAACTCCCCAGCAGCACAGCTGTCTGTTCAAGTTAGAAAAATGATTCTATACAATAGTATCCAAATAAACTTACATTATGCAACACAAAACATAATTCAAATGATAAATTATAGGCCATATGCCAGCTAGCACACGCCAATATACCAACCAGAATCATCGAGAACTCTAAAGCAATATTTAAAAAATAAATAAAAACTAAACGTAAAAAGAACTAAATATCTAAATAATATTTACACATTCGTACTTGAAGGTAGGTTTCTAGAAATATTTCGGCAATTCTTGTCACGATTTTCTGGCTCATCGGGTCGCATTGTCATCCAATTGACACATTCTTCGCGTGGTTCCGACCCGCACAAGATGTGGGAATGTTCAAAACTGATTCGGCATTTTGTGCTGTCAAGAATGAGCTAGGATTTTAGTAATATTTGGGGTTGCTCGAGTCGAACACTAAATGTAATTTCCTATTTATCACTTATTTACACTATCAGAAACTTGTGTTGTGCCTTCTCTTCTCAGTCAAATACATTGGGAAGTGTTTTCAAGCAATTGAAATATAGCTCTGTGTGACAAATACAGCTCTCGTGTTAATAAACTCTTTACGTATTTGCAGCATATGCCCTGAAAATAGCTTAATAGTGAATTCTGAGGGGACAGCGCGTACGCAGTCCCCACTATCAAAAATTACGCATCCGAGTTATCCACATTAGGGATAATCGCAGGGGTCAACCCAACCGCAGTGCAATGGGAAGGCCTCGCCCTGGGGGAACCGCCTTCTTGATCACGGTATCCCCTATGCCAGGTAAGTATGATTATTTGACAGAATTTAGCGAGGGTCATTCAACAGCGGAGAATCTTAACACCGCGATTCGGAATGTGACGTCACTGCAAAGTGTCATCTGTTGGCATGTTAGGGAAACCTGCCTACGGCGCGACGTCTGGCGGATTCATGCTACAATTCCAATATTAGATGGGGGACACGAATTCCTTTTGTTGTATTTTTTTGAACTCCAAAATGACATTAAATCTTTCTACCTAGACCTATACCCCAATTATAATTCTAAATATAAGTTTAGAGGCATCAGTCTTTCATCACTTAGTCTTAAGCGAGCTAATTTACGAGCAGGTGGTTCGTAGTCATCATTGAATAGAGGTTAAACGTATATGTTCCGGGGTACATGCCGTATTTTATTAATATATATCTTTTAATTTACAAACTCGTATAACAGCATTGGGAATGGCCCTACAGATTTGATCCCATAGTGAAAAGTGATTAAAATAACATGTTCTAACGGAATATAACTTTTTTTTTGTTTGGCCAGCACTTTCATAACTTAGCCCAAAATGAGTGATCTCTTTTCAAGTACAATGTCTTGGGACAAAATTTTTCCTAACTTCTGAACTCTTCATTGTGCGTGGTCCGACACACACTTGGCCGGTTTTTAGTTATAGGGATTGGATATGAAGCAACTCTCCTCAGTACAAATTCCAACCATTCGATACATTTTTAACAGTTGGTTTATTCCTATCTAGACTGAGCGTCTCATAATATGTTTAGTTTTTTAGTAAATTGACCTAGAAAATAGGTTCTTGTGGTCTGTCGGGCCACAGCTTTTCACAAGATTTCTTTAATGATAATGAATGATGCTCAGATGGCATTACGAGTGCCATTTCACACTATAGCAGCTACACTGCAATCAATTGTTATTATAGTAACAAATAGGGACATTATTTTCAGAACTTTTGGAGTTAATACCGAAACTGATGAAATTGTGCAAAGAAATTGCAATAGTATAAACTTTAATGATCTACTCGTTTCTGAAAAAAAAACGAAAAAATGTACATCTTTTTAATAAAATAAGTGATTGACATAATTTTAATACTAGAAATAAAGATAAAATAGTTCAACAATTTTTCAGATTATCTAAGTTACTACATCTTTTATGGGGTACTGTGTTAAATTTTACAACAAAATACCTTGTGATGTATTACAACTAACTGAAAGAAAATTTAAAAGTCATATTAAAAGTACTCTTTGTAAACAAAAATATTACAAATTACAGGATTATATCCAAGATAAGAATGCTTGGAAGCATGCTGGTCTAGCTCCATAGGACAATTTAGAGTCCAGAAAAAATCAAACTGGTTACTAATTTAATTGTATAATTTATTATTAATATAACATTGATTTTACATTTTGTGATTACTTGAACTCACACACTGACTTATTAGTATTACTTGTAAATTTTTTTGGAATATCGTATAGGTACTTTTACAATGCTTGTAAATATGTGAACACCTATCCATCATATAATAAATTTTTCTGTCATTGCTTCATTTTTAATATTTTTACCTGTTGTGGTATAGTAATCTTATGCCAGGTGCATCGTCTTCACATATATTTATATTATTAATGTATACAAAATATTGTGAATGTGATGAATATAAATGTGAATAAGACGAAGGTCATGGTGTTTGAAAGAGGAGAGGATGTATAGGTGTGTAATGTGAAAATAAATGATAAGAGTGTGGAGCAAGTAAGTGAGTTTATATATTTGGGGAGTCTGTTTACAAGGGATGGGAAGATTGATGAAGATGTGGAAAAGAGAGTAAACGCGGGAAACAAAGTGAATGGTGCTATACATGCGATTGTGACCAACCAGTCGATGTCTAAAAAGGCTCGACTGGCTGTTCACAATGGTGTGCTGGTGCCCACACTTATGTATGGTAGTGAATGTTGGGTGTGGCAAAAACAACATGGAAGTAGAATAAATGCTGTGGAAATGCGTTCCTTGCGAAGCATGTGTGGCCTGACTATGAATGATAGGCTAAGGAATGATGTGATAAGACAGCGGTGTGATTTAAAAGAAGATGTAGTGACAAAAATTGAAAAGGGTATGCTGAGATGGTTTGGGCATGTTGAGAGAATGAATGAAAGGCGACTAACAAAATGTATTTACAAGGCTGATGTAAAGGGAAAGGCCGGGCGGGGACGCCCTAGGAGGACATATACTGATCTTATTGGTGATGTTCTTCAGAAAGGCCAGGTGCGTAGTACTCGCAACCGGCGTGCGTGTATGACCAGATGTATGAACGTAAATGAGGCAAAAGGACTATGTAAGGATCGTAGCAGGTGGCGTTCTGTAGTTTCTGCCTACCCCCATGGGAAGAAGGCGTGAGTTTATGTATGTATGTATGTATGTATGTACAAAATATTGTAAAACATTTTAAAAGAGTAACGGTGGAGTTTCTTGCCCATTCTTCTCCATACGAAAACTACTTTTTAGAAGGGGCGACTAGAATCAATTCTATTTTTTGTATGTATATGTGCCTAATTGAAATAAATTATTTGACTTTGACTGACGATGTAGAATTTTCAGGTATAATAATATCAAGTATGAAAAAGATTACATATTTTTAATAACAGTATTTAAAATCCGCTTAATGTTTGAACTACTTACGAGGGATCATAATCCAATTTAATTGGATTACGTTGAAGTGTGTGGAAAAATTTAATTACCACTGATCTGTACGGGAACGCTCAAAGCGTCAAAGATGATTAATATTTTATAGCATCATACTGTAATGTATACTGATACATACAACGGGTATTATCGGCTAAATAAATTAGTACGATAGAATAGAATTAGTATAAAATATCAAACAAGAACTGGGACTTATCCGGAGGTGCTAAAATAAATATGCTATTTAGGATCTAAATCTGATGATCGCAAGCAGTACTACTGAGTATGAGGTCTTGAGTTCGATACCCGGGTCGGGCAAAGTGGTATCGGGTTTTCCATCCGGAGTTTGCCTGTATTTGTGTCCGGCTGATGGCAATAGGCTCGCCCTCTATTACATGGGACTTAAAGAAAACTGGTGAAATGTGGGTGTACGATAGGTACACCTCTGTTTACCACGTCGAGATATACAGGCGTGATGTTGAGTGTCTATTGAAGATACACACAATTATAATCCAGTAATTATAATTAGGCAAGCATCTCATTAACATAAAAATCGATTCCGGAAATATCAATAATAACCTGGGATTTCATTCCACTAAATGAAAAGAGAGCAGTGCTGGCCCAGTGGTAACGGCCGCAACTTACGAGTTGTAGGTCGTAGGTGTTCGAACCCAGACAGGCGCTTTACTTTGTGTAAATTATTTCATCACCACTGCTCTCAAAACGGTGAAGGATAACATCGTGAGGAAACCGGCATGTCCTAGAACCGAAAATTCGAAGACATGTGACATCTACCAACCCGCACTGGGCCCGCGTGGTGGATTATGGCCCACTCCCTCTCACAGAGAGGAGGCCTGTGTCCCAGCATGGGAACATTATAGCTGATGATGATGATGAAATGAAAAGTGATTGATTTCTACTAAAACAAACAATTCAGTTCAATTGGAGTTCTTATACTGAACTTACTTAAAATTGAGACAGAAACCCTAATCTTTCATTTCCATTGGCTTAGCACCCAATTAATAAGGATATTGTTGACTATACGGACTCTTTTCCCGCGGAAGAGCTTTTGAACTTACCAGCAAAGTACAGCGTTGATGTAAAGGCAAACATTACATCGTCAGTTACATGCTGTGTATTGTAATCTCAATAAACTTCGAATATACAGTGATACTGCATAAAACAGACATTCCTATATGAACAGCATGCGATTGTATTCTTTCTGTAATTTATCAGAATTGTGTATGTATATTGCATCTTCACTTTATTTAAACATAACTTCAGAAGACAAGTGTCAATAGTATTGTTTTGCAATGATTACTAAAGTCCATTTCGTGTGCCAAATTTCATCTAAATCCGTTTAGCCATTTTAACGTAAAAGTGTAACAAACAAATACAAAAAATCTAATATTTTCTCTTTTTAATATTAGTTTAGATTATTTTGATTTTAATTTAATTGCATTATTTGGTATTATCATTATATGCTGTGGGTAAGGATCCACAGGATATTATATTATATGTACTACAATATCGCATTGGGTCTAGCCTGTAAGGATATTTGTATGTTTGGAGTGAATAAATAAATAAATATTACACCCGTTTGTAATTACTGCTTCATTTTTAGAAAAACTGGCCAAGTGCATGTCGGACCACGCACAATGAAGGGTTCCGTAGTTGGGATGAATTTATCCCAAAAACAAACTTAACTTTGCTGTTGAAAAACATGTTCTCCCATACGGAATGTATGGGAAAAATGTTTTTGCAACTGCAAAGTTAACTTGTAGAGCCTACTTAGCTGTGATAGTTTTCCTTTTAATTTCGTTATATAAACTACTGCTGTGATTTTTTTTACACATCCAAAACCAATCATTTAGCTGGCAGGGACACACAAACTTGATTCTAACAAAAATTAGCACTTTTAAGCGTAATATTTCGCAAACGGATCCCTGAATCCAAAAATAGTTTTCACATACTCATAATGTTTTTAAAGGACCTTTCCAATGATACCCCATACCATGGGACAGAAAAAGAAAAAAAACATTACCACTTTACATGTAGGGATTTTTTTTCATAATTTTATTTTACCACTTTGTCGGCGTAATTAATATACCTACCCATGTCAAATTACAGCTTTCTAGTACTAAGGATCTCGGAGCTAGACCGCGGACAGACAGACAGACAGACGGACATGACCAAACTTAAGGGTTCTTTGTTTACTACGGAACCCTAAAAATGGTCTCATAGAAGTACAAGCAATTTTTATAGTTTGCCCAAAGGGGGTAAACGGGTATAGATTGTTATTCGAATGACTTTATTCACAACTAGTTGCGCTCCGCGGTTTCACCCTCATAAGCCTCGATCCCGTGGGAATATCGGGATAAAAGTATCCTATGTCCTAATCCAGGTCATAGTCTACCCATAAATTTCATATAAATCTGTTCAGCCGTTTTAGCGTGAAAGCGTTAAAAACAAACAAATTCACTTTCGTATTTATTACATATCGTCGGCGTAGGCGGAGAACTAAATAACTGCGATTTTGATCAAATTTACTTTTCACTATTTTTAACCCACTTCCAAAAGGAGGAGGTTCTCAATTCGACTGTATGTTTTTTTTTTGTATGTTTGTTACGCGATTACTCCGCCAATTATGAATTGATTTTGATGATTCTTTTTTTGTTTGGTAGATCATACTTCAGAGGTGGTCCCATATAAATTTTATTAACTTTGCTTTGGTAGTTTTTGAGTTAGCTTCAATAATACGTATTTTTGCAAATCAAATCATTTATTTCTTTGCAAAAATGGGTATAGTACATAGGTGTTTTTATAATAAAGTTCTCCATATTTTACCGTCACGTGGGCATGCAAAGGTTTACAATTCCAAATAAAAAATAGAAATATGCAGATCATTGGAATGACAAAAAATTAAATAAAAATGTCAGTGTGGTCATAGCAATAAAAAATATAAAATAAGACTAAGTAAGCGAACCAATAATTATGTCAATCAGGGTAATAGTATGTCAATTAGTTAGTGAATCATCATTAAGAAAATCGTCAATCGTGTAATAAGTTTTCATAATTAAAAATTCGTTTAGCGCCCTTTTAAATTTTAATGTTGTCATATTTTTTATAATATTAGGTACTTTATTATATATGAGTGGGGCACATAGTATGTGGATGATATTATGATAACTTCCTGTCACTGTTATTTACATAAAAGGTAGTGGTATTCGAATTTGTGTGGGGTAGATACCACAACTAAAAAGTGAAAAATAAAAACTTTTTACAAAAAAAAAACAACCGATTTCAAAAAAAAAAACACTACAAAGTGAAAAATAACTTTAATTTCGGAAGTCGGTGACAAAGAACGAAAATTGAAAACCAAAGACACCGACTTCCGAAATTAAAATTATTTTTCACGTTGTAGTGTTTTTTTTTTTTTTTGAAGTCGGTTGTTTTTTTTTTGTATAAAGTTTTTATCGTAACACCTAAATCATGCCGCATAAATAAATCGCAATTTTCTCCAAACAAGATTTTTTTGTTATTTAGTTCTCCATCTACGCCAACGATATATTGTATAGTTAGAATTTTTCTGAACTTGTTTTCGTAATAAAACGACAAAAAGAAGTTAGACAGACAATTGAAGTTTTTTGCCCCTGTATCTTGTAAAAAAGTCCCTTCGATGCACAATGCTTCTAACAAACAATTTATTCTTTATCTTTCTTTGTTAAACCAACAAAGATAAAAGAATACTGCAGTTAACAATATTTGTATTGGCTGCGAAAATGTTTGAATCAATTTATTTTCTAACTCTGTTGTCATTGGCAAAGGCTTGATCTACTTGCGAAAGTATTTTGAATATAGTTTTTTTCGTTAGCTTAAAAATTAATACGACCTTTTATTAAAAGGAATCCGTCAAGAGTTCATCATCAAAAAAAATCAAAATCAAAATATTTTATTTCACATAAACCTACATGGGCACTTATGAAACGTCAGAAGCTAGGTGCACGGTTCCCATTGGTCGTTTCCTATGGAGAAGAGCCGGCAAGGAACTCCACTCCTCCACTCCATCATCTTCCAACTCTTGTTATTTAGGGTCGGTGCAACACATTTTCTTTTACCATTCTCCCCTGTCAACCGTTAAGCTATCATTCACTCCATTTTTAGGGTTCCGTACTTCAAAAGGAAAAAACGGAACCCTTATAGGATCACTCGTGTGTCTGTCTGTCCGCCTGTCACAGGCAATTTGCAATTGATATTTGGTTATGGTTTGGTTTGGTTAAATATGAACATGTAACGTGAATAAATGAATTTTGAATATGGGGTCACTTTTGGGGGGCAAACAAGAAAATGAAAAAAAAAAGTTTTGCAAATTGTACAGTGTGACATATTAAATTAAAGGGCTTATTGCGACGATTTCAAATATATTTTATTTATAATTTAAAAGTAAATACATTCAAAGATATTTAAAAAAAATGATGAAAATTGTCGATCCCCTAATTTCCGAATCTACTGAGACAATTTTTTTTAATACAGAGAATGCTTCTTTACATGTAGATTACAGGAAAACTTGTAAGAAGTATAAGGCTTTAAAATAACATGGTAAATCTTTCAATATTGTGCGTACAAACTTACATTTGCAGTTGGAATGTATGGGAGAAAATGTTTTTCAACTACAATGTCAAGTTTGTATTTGAGATAAATTCATTTCAACGGAACCCTTCATTGTGCATGGTCCGACACGCACTTGGCCGGTTTTTTTTTTCATATCATTCCTCCCACAATCCATCCAAATTTTTTTTGGCTTTCCTCTCCCTCTCCATGCATTAAATATATGCATCAATCTTTTAGTCAGATGCATTTCATCCCTCCGAATCACAAGCCGATACCAAGCCAAACGATTCCCTTTAAACTTTTCTGAAATTCTTCAAGAGGTTGTGAGGTTAAATCGTTGAACTATGGCACAGAACTCATTACTAGTAGGACAATATAAAGTGGGTACATTAAGGTCCACTTTCTAAGGGTTAATAGGAGCATTAGTTACGTCCGCCGCACAATATGTTCTAAGTTACAGCTACTATGTACAAGAATTCTTATAGGTAACACATATGTTAGGAACAATTTCATCATATTATTTTTTCTTTAAATTAGATAATTTATATTTATCGTAGCATGTTTTTTATGGTTTTACTTTGAGCTCACAACCTTGACACATCTCGGTGTATAATCGATGACGCTTTAAAAGTATTTAAATCAATTTGTAAACATCAATCCTACATCACTCTTAAAAACATTCAAACTCGCATCAACTATCGGTAGACTATACAACTATTTTTGTTCAGCAAAGTCCTAATTCAACTTGCCAGAGAAAGTAAAGTTAAAATTAGTAGTACATTCATTTATGTTTTCACATTTAAAAACCATACCTCAATGTATTGTGACGTGTCATGCGATTCAGTACCATGTGCCGTGCATCTATTAACTGTCACGTTGACTTGCTCTACACCTACAAATAATTATGGAACGGGCCCTAAAGTACCCACAATGTTTTAGGAGATACTTAACATGAAGCCCCTCGCACTAAAGCCATTAGTGTATGAAATCAATTAGGTTTGTGAACGGTTAGTGTTTCCACTTAAGACCACTTCTGTAACATAGATATAGCATTAACGTCTCACTAAGGGTTCGTGGTATCACTTGTACTACATATATTTTGTTTTTGCCGTCACAGATATAGCTCGAAACTATAATATTTGGTATTCAGGTTCAATAACGTGATTCCAAAACTATAAGCCAACATATTGGCTCAAATATTTAAAGTAAAACCTGTCTTTGCCATTTTTTTTCTTCTTAAAGTGTCGATGGCAATTTATATGGAGTCAGCCCAGAATTTCCATCAGCTCCTGCAATGTGCAGGAGTCATTAATTTCATTGCAGAATTCCACCAAGTCAACCAATCAAAGTGAAAAAGTAAAGGTAAAAGTAATTATTTGAGAATAAACAACAATTACGTGATGCAATGTCCATTATGTTTAATGAAGTAAGACTCCTCTAAAAGAGAAAAGGGGAACTAGAAGGTGTTACACGGACATGAGCTGCTGGTCTAAATATAAGAAGTGAGAGGGAAGAGACTAATATACAATTTTTGAAGACATTTTATATATAAGGGTCATTAAGTGCCCTCGACCGTCGTGTCCTATGAGGAAGCTAGTCACAGCTTAATACTACTTGTTACCTACATTATTTACAAGCTGCATAATGTTTACGAAGACAAGCTTGTGGAAACTCCATGATGATATTTCATGTATTTTTAAACAGACTATTTATTTCCGCGTATAAATAACTCGCTGAAAGTATTGTGTGAAAAGCAGTTCGATCGTTCTGCATCAGTTGCGTAATAATCTTAACGTTTTTTAGTTTCGATATTTATATTATTATTTTTATGATGCATCGTAATGTCTGGTGGAATGTCTGGATTTTTGTGTCTATGATTTATAACTGTGGTGACATTTTTACGTTCTTATGTTACTTCATTATTCTCTTTTATTACCGCAATGTAGAAGCGTCAGATTCACGGTCAGTTTGAACTTTTAGACTGCTAAACTACTGACTAGAAATTGTTTGAATTTATCAGAAAAATTGCTTAGTAAAGGCGAATTTTATTGTTACATTTCATAGCGTAAAATGTAAAAGTTTTAGTTGTCTAACTAAAACTTTTTCGTCCCGTGCATATAACGAGTATTTTTATAACTGTAGCAGAATTCTACCATGTTCTATCAATTCCACAAAGTGTAAAGTATTTGAACATGTATATTCATAGTGGTGCAAAGCCCGTCATATTGAATGAGAACTGTTGGCGCGTTTGCACGCATTCAGTGCCAAAAGTTTAGTCCGATAACGATTGTTCGGATATGTTTGTTCATTTATACTGAACACGATTTCGTATGATAATACTATGACTAGGAATGGTTGAAATTCTCATGTGCCTTTCGAAGTTAGATCATAATATTTATTTTTAACTCACCGTTCAACACTGTTTGAGAAACTGATAAACAACTAAGATTGATTACCAATTACGTCTGTTTTTAAGAGTGCAGTCTGTGCAGTGCTTCATCTTAAAATCACACGTTTAAAAAACTGTGAAGTACCAAAACTTGACAGCTTTCCTCGGGCAGACAAAAATTTACTACCTACAGATACTTTTAACAATAGGTTTTGCCTAAATAGTCGCTGAGTTTTTGCAAATGCGTAATCGTTTTACGAACGACGAAACGACCAACCAGCATACGCACAAGCGACAAACTAATAACATAATAAATGTACATGACCATTTTCTCTAATCAAACCATTATTTGAGGTTTGAAGTTTTAGATATCTTTATTTCCTATTCACTTACATGAGAAATACCTTATCCAACATTTTGATTGATGAGTTACAGTTTTGACACAAAATACTCGAAAAAGAAATTTTCTGAAAGTGTAGTCGTTAATCATTTCATCATCATCATCATTTCAGCCGAAAGACGTCCACTGCTGAACATAGGCCTCCCCCAAGCACCTCCACTTCGACCGATTCTGTGCTTTCCGCATCCAGCGGATTCCTGCGGCTTTCACAAGGTCATCGGTTATTTAACCTAGGCAAATTGTGAACATAGACAACGAGTACGCGCAGGTAGAAGGATGCCCCTTCTACCTGCGCGTACTCGTTGTCTATGTTGTCTACTAATGTGCACTATCGTTATTCAATCCCGAAACAACCATAAACCATTTACTACTTACATACAATACAACCATTCCTTTTTTTAAATTTCAGATTCTAGAAATGGCGGCGTCGTCTCCCATCGCGAAAACTTGAGACTGTTTACTCAAACCCATAAGTATGAAGAACTTCAACACGACTTTCGAAGTGGGGTGGAATGACACAGACGTGTGGGGTGTGCCCCAATTGGACCTAGATGTGTTCTACAGACCTGATGTGGTGATAATAGTGTTGTATGTGGTGGTGTTGACGGCGTCGCTGTCTGCAAACACGCTGCTCATCTTTATTGTGATCAAGTTTCAGTACATGAGGAGGTGAGTGATTTTTATTGGTTTTTACTACTTTTTTATGTTATTTTGAAGATGGCATTCGTTTGAGAAGAAGTGCTTAGGTGATGCGGAATGAGACATTAATAAAGATAGAGGTGAAATCAAACAAGTCGTTTCCATTCATTTTTTTCCGAGTGCTTACGCTATAATATATTGTTATTTTGTCTACTGTTGTTATGACATTTGTTATTGTGCCCTTTACAGAGAATTTGAAACAAAAATGAATGAATGATATTTAATGAATATTATGCTAATGAAACAAGTCGAAAATACAACATTTTGTTAGTATTTTGGAACAAACATGTTAGTTTAGGGTTTGTTATTGGTAATAATTATTCACCAAAGCAAACTGGGTTATTGGTAAAGTTGTTTTTACTCTTATAGCGTCAAAAAATCTGAAGTTACAAAAAGAAACACAAATAATCTCGCAGGTGAGGTTGAATAGACACCATATTTATTGTAACGAACTTTATTTATTTATTTTATAGCACCTGGTCGACCGAACTCAGTCTGCTCGGGTGAAAATAAAGAATGCTCATTTAATAATATAGGATACTTCTTACTAATTCCATATAAAGTACTTACTAATTCCATGCTGCCATGTCATTATTCTAAGGTAGCCATCTTGTTCTAAACTTTGGACGACGGAGCGCTGCTCGGGTGAAAATACGGAGACAACGGATTTCCCAGATATGAAACCTAGCTTGATCGATTTTTCGCCCCCGTAAACCCTATATTCCAACTTTCATCAAAATCGTTAGAGCAGTTTTCGAGAACGTGATTACATATATATATATATTTATATAAATATTGCTCGTTAATAGTATAAGATTTATGTACACACAGTCACTGACACTGTGCACTTTGATTTTTTTTACAATTTATAATTCTTAAAAGAAACAGAAAATCTTTTTAACGCTATTTCTAGCCAGCAACCCTAAGGCTAAGCCTGTACTGTGAAAAAAATTTGCGCGGGATTTTTATCACCATTCTGTAACACTGTGGTATCTAGTAGTTATTTTCGGTATCATATATACTAACTAATTATAAATCCGAAAGTAATTTTGTTGGTTCCCAATCCATTAGCAACTTTATTAAGCATAACATGTAAACAAGCATACACCAGGCATGCAAGCAAGCATGCAGCATGCAAGCAAGCATGCAGCGTGCAGCAGGCATGGTTTCTGTCACGGCTCCGGCGCTGCGGGCCGCCTCGCCCCTACGCGCCTACGCGATTTTAAATTACACTCTAGGGGTATGGCAGACAAGACTACGTGGAGTCGGTTTTGCAGCGATTCGGTTCTGTCACTTACTTTTGTAGCACAACATAATGATTTTTTAAGACAATACTTTATTTATTTTTTTATAGTAGGGTAGGGGCTGGTGGCTAAGTAACAACAGCTGCACGGGTCGATCGATCAGGTTAAGCTACGCTTGCCGCGGTTGGTCTGTGGATGGGTGACCATCTTTACATACCAAGACCTCTCCGTGCCTCGGAAAGCACGTTAAGCCGTTGGTCCCGGCTGTCATTTGTGGATCTTTGACAGTCGTTACGGGTAGTTAGAAGCCCAAAAAGTCTGACAACCAGTCTTACCAAGGGGTATCGTGTTACCTAGTAACTAGGTTGTGGAGGTCAGATAGGCAGTCGCTCCATGTAAAATACTGGTATTCAGCTGCATCCGGTTAGACTGGAAGCCGACCCCAACATAGTTGGGAAAAGGCTAGGCAGATGAAGATGACTTTAATTTTTTTTTTTATAAATTATTTGCCCGAAAATCCAAAATAAATACGTAAAAATAACACAAATTTGTTTCCGTTATTTCTATTAATTGTACGCCTAAATATTATTATGCTAATAGTCATTAGGTCTAGTAACGTTATGCGAATTAAATTTATGCCAAAACAAATTTGCCTTTAAGATAATTATGCCAACAAAAACTGTATGCCAATAAAATATGGCAAAGTATTATTATGACGAAACAAATTATACCAAAATCGTTATGCCAAAGTATATTAGGAAAAGAATATTATGCGAAAAGAAGGGATCCCTTGTTACATTATTTGTTTGTTACGCTTTTACGCTAAAACGGCTAAACGGATTTAGATGAATTTTGGCACATGGGTGGACCATGACCTGGGTTTAGCCTGGGTTTAGGACACTCTTTATCCCGATATTCCCACAGGGTCGAGACTTATGCGTGCTTAACGCACTTGTGATTTAAAAACGTAAAAAATCTGTAGTTTTAATACCAATTTCATGCCGTGCGGTGCGACTTTATTTCGCGTGAATATTTTGTGGAGCATGGGCGCAGGTGGGAGGGTGCAGGCACTCACCACCCACCCACCCACTCTGGCCGTTAGTGGGTGAATCCAGTGTTCCTGACATCTTTTGAATCGTCTTTTACGCTGTATTAATAGGCAAATTAAGTATAGTAGGTAGTTATTTTGTTACCTACCAAATATTTCAGACAGGCAGGAGCTTCGTAATGATATTACAAGAATAGCGTTTCTTTAGGCATTCTCGTAATAGATTATACAAATTAAAATACCCGGTATTTTAGATACGCAGACATAATAGTATGTCAAACATTTAATTATCTTTTTGAAATTTCCATAGAATCTAATAGGGTGTTTCGTTACCAAAGTTATTTCCAATTCTAGTTGTTATAGTAGCTATAATAAAGCATTTTTTTATTATTTGACGTATTATTTAATTATTTATTTCAGACATAATTCTAGTCCGTAGCTAGTTTTCACTGATACATTTAAATTATAAACTATATTAAAATCTAAATGGATAAAAACCGAACATAAAATTGTGATTTATTGAATTTAAATATCCAAGAGTAATGAAAAAAAATATATAGCTACTGACCTTGCACAGGTTTTTATAAAAAATATTAACTATATTTAGACATGAATGACGTTAGGGACGAGTTCGATTCGAGACTCTCTGTTATTGATATAGCTAAGAAATTGCTGTCTGGATGTTTGTGTATTTGATTGATGTCCATAATGACAGTTTTTATGAGAGTAAAATATTTATTACTGTTAGGAAATCTTATTATTGGGTTTAGTAAAAGTGGATCAGAGAATGTATGGGGAATAAGTACCTACATGAAATAGAGCGTCGAACATTGTTGAAAATAAAAAGAAAACCATAAATATTTTAATCTGAAAGTTGGGATGTTTGTGAGTTTAGATGATTGTTACTAAATCACGCTTGAAAGGCTAGTATTTTCCCAAGGATAAAAAACAGACAGCAGGCAACAGTCAGTAAAATAATACAAGAACTAGATGACAATGAGAAAAACAACACACATAACATAACATCACGCCTGTAATCCCCAAGGGTTGGGCAGATGTGTATCTATAGTACACCCACATTTCACAAATTATGAGTCCCATGTAATACTCAGAAATTTCTAATGAAAACCCAATAACACAAAAACAAAACTTTGAAGAAAAAAAAACACTACAAAGAGAAAAATAACTTTAATTTCGGAAGTCGGTGTCTTTGGTTTTGAATTTTCGTTTTTTGCCACCGACTTCCGAAATTAAAGTTATTTTTCTCTTTGTAGTGTTTTTTGGAAGCCGGTTGTTTTTTTTTTGTAAAAAGTTTTTATTTTTCACTTTTTAGCTGTGGTACCTACCCCACACAAATTCGAAAACCACTACCTGTTGTGTAAATAACAGCTGTGACAGGAAATTATCATATCATCCACATACTAAGTGGGAAAAAGTACGTATTATTGAAGCTAACTCAAAAACGATAGAAGCAAAGTTAATAAAATATATATGGGACCACCTCGAGAGCATACCCTTTCAAACAAAAAAAGAATGTTCAAAATCAGTCCACAATTGACGGAGAAATCGGTGGACATACATAAAAAAAAAGAAAAAAAACATACGCGACGAACATATGTCCTCCTCCTTTTTGGAAGTCGGTCAAAAAGGGTGCGCAGTGGCAGTGTCACGACATATTGTTTTACGAGAGTTTGAGCCTAAACCTATTACGGTGAAAGTGTCAGGGTTATTCATCAATTTTATCAATTTGGTTGTATGTTGATGAAAATATGATTCGCGACCGTAAAAAAATTGTATTTACTGAATTATATCCATTAAAATATCATGATGGTCCAGTGGTTAAGACCTCGCCTCTCATGCACGAGGTTGTGGGTTCAAATCCGGGCAAGTACCAATGTGACTTTTTCAATTCATATGCACTTTCTGAGTTTATCTTGGACATTAGGTACTGACATCGGTGAAGGAAAACATCGTGAGGAAACCTGGACTTATAGTTCAATATAAGTCTGAAATCGCCAACCCGCCTTGAGCGCGCGTGGTGATCAATGCTCGTGCCTTCTCTGTACGAGAAGAGGCCTTTGCCCTGCAGTGGGACAGTAATAGGCTGGTATTATTATTATTTTAATCTGTTTTTGAGAATAATGGTTTAACTGGATTGACATTTTAATGGATTAATTTAGTCTTTGAAACAAACATGATTGATGTTCAGCACTAATTAGATTACATTGTTCTCTGAAACTTTTGAAGAAAGCCGTTGTGTTAAGACGATGTTCAGAATTCTGTCAAATTCAGAGGTTGCGTTTGTTCGTGTCAAGCATTGACAATTCCCTTCCCATCCGTGAATGTCGAGACTGAAAGAAAGTAAGTACATTGGAGCCTTAGCTTTTTCTAAGTTCTGATAACAAATTATAAAAATTAATCTGCTTGGTAACATTTCAATTCCTTGGTTTTACTGGAAGCCAAGCCAACCTTAATGTAGTTGGGGAAAGCCAAGGTAGATGATGATGATGATGCCACTAATACTTTCATTAGGTGGCTCTTATGCAGTGTGTCTGACTTTTTTATTGTTTTCTTACTCAAACCACAGATTAGAGTACAAATGGTTTACTCCGCAAAATCATTTAAGTAAATAAAAAGCGACTCTTGCTTCGACACAATAAAGTGCAATTCAGGTCGCACAGAACTCTTATATCTTCCATTACGCTCACGGAATTGGCCCGACAAGACGAGCCCGCCGCGTACTTGTAGCTTCATAACTAAAATGCGGAGTCCGCCTTCTGTGCTATTCTGTGCTCACACATACAAAAACTGACGCCTTTTTTCCATGAAGATCAACCAATTTTCCAACCAATTTTTTATGTTGTTGTGGGTGTTTGTTTTACAATATACAATTTTACCATTTCCTACGCTGTTCATGGGCTGATTATTATATTGATAGCAGATGTTCGCCTTAATAGAAAACTGTCGGCTTAACTTTGGCCCTGAATCTAGTTTAGGTACCCAGAATTTTACGAATTCTGGGTACCTAAACTAGATTCGGGGCAAAACATCTGCTCAATCAATCAGCTGAGCCTATCGCTATCAACTACTGGACATTCCAAAAAGGAGGTTGTCCATTAATCTGATAATAATAATCCTTTTTATCACTTCTGACGGCTATCACGAAGAGATTAAGAGCATCCTCTGTGGGGGCGACCTATTTTTAGTTGAGGTCATAGAATTAGGACACCTTGCGGAAAAATTTGTGCAAAGAACAGCTCCTCCCCTTCAGTCGTTTGCTCATTGCTGAGCGTCGTGATATACCCGACTATAATTTTTGATGATCTCCGATTTGGCTTATTGTAAAGGGTCCCCGAAATGCTCTATTTCAGTTGTCAATGTTTACGTGATTTATACACCTTGATGCGCAAATTGATCGTCTACAAAATGCAATTGAAACGATTGACAATAAACACACAAAACACTAATAATTAAATTCAATTTGATCATTTCGGGGACCGTTGATACGTTGAGATTTTGGGGTCCAGGTGTTGTTTCCATCGTAGGTCATAGAATTAGAAAACGTTGTTAAAAAGTTTGTCCAAGAACAGCTAAAATATAGTACTAATCTAACGCCAATCATTATGCTGCGTTCTGCACGAAAGGTTTACTGTACTCTTTCCATCGGGTAATTTGTTAAACTTGTTTGAGAATCGATACAAATTTCACAACAGCACAAGTAATAACGTACCTACCTATTGATAGCCTAGTGGTGTGACCGTCAGACTGCCAAATCTGAAGTCTCAAGTTCGAACCCAAGGCTCTGACGAACTGTTCGAACTCGACTTTTCGGATTCAAGTGCGTGTTGTATAATTATCATTTGCTTTAAAGACGGTGAAGGAAAATATCGTGAGAAAACCGGCTTGCCTATTTCTCTACAGCATGTGAAGCCAAGTCAGGGCCCCATGGGCGGCTTTAAAACTCTGACACCAGGTTAATCACTAATCACACAAAAAGAAGAAGAGCTACCTGTTGCCAGACACACTGCCAAAAACCTTGCGATAGTGGTAATACCTATTTCTTTTCAGTAATGAGAATGAGTACAATAATGTCACTTAACGAACACGTTGAGTGAAATTATTGTAAGATACTCATTCTTCAACGTGGCCTTACCGGAAGAAGGCTTTCATTTATGTATTCTCATTTCCCAGTTACTATCATCGCGTCAATTTCATCTTTTTGTGCGAATAATTCTGGACTACCGAGCTAACAGAGGTATTCTTTTAATATCTATTGATAATATTTGGCCTAAAACGTTTAGCAGGTCGCTCAATGAAAACGTTAAAATATCCTAGCCTTGATGGTCTCTCTCCTGATAGCTGTTACGGCTCCGGCGACGCCAGATGGCGCAATGGCAGGACTTAACACCGCCGCCGTGCCTGCGTAGCCATGCCGCTGGGTCGGCCGCGCCTGCACCTTCATTTTGCACCGCCAGCGGTCATCGTCCCACCATTACGGACATTCAGATTTTCAAGATTTCAGTACATAATATTGTATCAGCCTACGTCCATTTATTCGAAGCCTTTCCATACACACTACACATCGGCAGCAGCCGTACCATAAAAGTTAATGATTCAAAAAGTTTAAGTTCCCATCGCTTAACATCAACTGGGATAGTTTTCTGACACAAACTTATTCAATAAACAAAAACCTAATGGTCTCTTATCAAGCTGTTATGGGCGCCATTATAATCTACCGTAGATAGCGGTCATATTCGGTAATCCTCATGAAAACTAATAAAGCGTCCTATGTGATTTAGTGGCATCTGATATTATGACATAGATTATTGTGACGACAACGGAAATAATTCAAAACAACCAGGTGTAGGTAGATAAGTTAGTTATATTTATTTGATTTTTGGTGGGAATAACCCAGTTACTAATATCATAAGCACACTTATGTTGTTGTGGTTTTGTGATTAATGAAATCATCTATTTTTATTTCTATACAAACTACCTTACAGACACTTTCAAACGTGCAACAGAATACACCGGTTTTTTAATCATCATCTTTATCATCAGCCTATAAATGTTCCCACTGCTGGGAAACAGGCCTCCTCTCTGTGAGAGGGAGTGGGCCGTAATCCACCACGCGGGCCCAGTGCGGGTTGGTAGATGTCACATGTCTTCAAAGTTTCGGTTCTAGGACATGTCGGTTTCCTCACGATATTTTCCTTCATCGTTTTGAGAGCAGTGGTGATGGAATAATTTACACAAAGTAAAGCGCCTGTCTGGGTTCGAACCTACGACCTACGACTCGTAAGTCGCGGCCGTTACCACTGGGGGTATAATATATCCACGTCTATTGTATTTTATATTGGATTTCCGCAAGGTCACACTTGAATCAACTAACTATTATAAACTTACTCAACAGTTCGATTCCTGAAAAAAAAAACGAACTGCAAAACCGTTTTTAGTGTTTTTTTTTAGTTTATCTGAAAGTACCTTTCTACTTTTAGATAAAGTAAAGTTTACCGACGTTATCATTTAATTGAAAAGCAGTGATATTGATTTGATTACCTACCTATCAAACGGGCCGATGCTTTAGCTGATATTTCTATTTATTACGTAATTACCTACTTTTATTGTCATTGTTTCCAAAGGGTACTTTTTTTCAATCATAGATTTTATCCGACGACACGAAAATGGGAAAATATCAACGGGCATTATCACTAGACTTGCACCTTTCTTCTGCAATTTTGACATCTCATGCTGTAAAAATACAGTTCAAAATATCAAAATCAGATTGAACCGATACCAACGTTTTATTTTGAGGAATAGATCGACTATTCAAAATAATAAAATAGCTCTTAAATTGGGGACTAACAAAACCTTTTAAAATGTCACTTACAACTGCCTCTACTACCAAATGGTTGCCATTACAATAAAAGCAGGGCTTGTTAACGTTACCAAATAACAAAATAATAACCGTTATGTAACGTTAATTTCAATGTGATACCTTACTAACGTTACAAAAAAAGTAACGATACTTGGTAACATTACCAGTAATATAACGTTAATTAACATTAACGTAAAAACGATAACTAACGTAAATTTTAACCTTGATTTAGCAGCGTTGCCGTTCTGTAGGTTTACATTGTGTGCGCTCGCTTAGCATTGGATTACTTTAGATACACTGTTGCACTTGGTTGAAAAAGATGTATGGACAAATATGTAAAAAGGATATATTTCAACTTTGGTACAAGTGCCCTTAATTTTCTTATTTATATCCCTTATTTTTCTGCGTTTTTTGACATATCGCACAATGCGTGCACGCGTTAGACTTTAGGAGAAGAAAATAAAATGTGTTTTTAGAATATAAAAAAGGTTTTAATCTGTTTATAATAGATAGTGGTGCCGATTCTCTTGTACACCGAACTAAACTATCACTAAAATTCCTTACTTTTGACTATGAGAATCTCAAAGCTATTCTGCAAAATAAATTCTCTAAATTTAAAAATAATTTTGACACATCTAAATCGAATTTGACAACCGCGACTCCACACGTGATACCTAACCACGTGAATCTTTTTAGAGCCGGAGGCGCGCAGCCTCGACGTGTTTTATATGGATTTTTCACTTTTTGTGTGGAAAATAAGAAAAAATATTACCTACATGTAGAGTGTTAGGGGTTTAAGGATTTTATAAAGGGTGTCGAAATTTTCATTATTTTTGCGATTGAACACACCGTTTTCGAGATATAAGCAAAAGAAAAAAAATATTTAGTACTGTTTTTTCATCTGAAGTCGAGGTGTTGGTGTGAATTTTAGTTCATGACAACCAATTTTATTCCACATGTTTTTAGTCGCGATTAAAAATAGTCATATTTAGTTAGAAAATCTAAATTTTAGGTTAAAAACGTCAAATTCAGAATAGCAAAATTGCCATTTTCACTAAACTAATATCTCAGTGCCATCTTAGTGCTGTCAAACTAAAATATAGTTAAGTTGTGTCACTTTAGTCTATTTCAGAATGGAAAATCGTCGTTTGACAGGAATAAACCAAATTTTGGTGATTTTTAGTTTAGTTTAGAGGCATTTGTGACAAGAGAATCGGCACCATTAGGTACTAAATGATCCTATATAAAATTATATGAACATAAATGGAATAGAAATCAACTATTTTTAAGGTACATGGTAATTTTCTAAAGGTTTTTGTAATTTAGTGAGAGTAGTTAGATAATTATAATGAGATCTAATGCCCTGAGTATCTAATATTACTTCCTATATTGATACCCTTCCTTGCATTATTTTATAAAACATGCATTAAAATACAAAAAAAAAATGTGAATGACGGACTCACAATTAAAAATTATTTAAAAAACAAAAAACCCGACTGCAAAAACACATAACTGAAAAGAGAAAAACAAGCATTATAAATCTATAGAACTTTGGTACCTATTGCAGGCGGGACAAACCAATAACCTGAAATGATGGTGTAAATTTTGTTTGTCCGCCTGCAATACCAAAATTCTATAGATTTATAATGCTTGTTTTTTTTTTTCAGTTATGTGTTTTTGCAGTCGAGGTTTTTGTTTTTTTTTTTATTTCCTGCTTTTTAGTTTTATTAAAATAATACATATTGACTCATTACTAGCTTTTATGAAAAAAAAAAATGGAAAATATTTAAACAAATAAAAAAAACGTAATTAAAGCTGCAAGATTTAAATTTATTTCTTTTCAAAAATAATTGTTAACATAACTTTACAGTTTTTAACATAACTATTTACACTAGGTACTAAATTAAATAAAAGACTAACTATCTGTATAAATAAAAATAAAAAACAAAACTTAGGCTTCGAGTATTCGTCCGCATCGCTGTCATTCGAAAACGTGCCCAGAAGACTGGCAGCATTGCCACGTTGAATGGCAATGCTAATTCTTTGGCCAAAGAACGAGCCAGCCCTCTGGTCACGTGAAATGTCGATCAATCGACGAGAAATTTCCTTAAAAAGGAGACGCGCACTCGGGCCCCATGATCCGAGTGTTTCGCCCCAAACGGCTCAAAGCTGTAGTTACCCTAAGGTTACAGTATTTGCGCTGCTTGAGGGTCTCAACAGCCGCAGCAGTGGCGCCAGCACAGCCCGCCGTGCTAGGAACATGAGATGACGCAAGGGTGTCGACACAGGTTACGTCCCACACTAGAGACCCACTCACCTTCCAAGGCAACAACGTCATCCCGTCTGGTCTCTCCCCATCGTCACGTACCAAGCTGTTAGGTTCTAATACCGCTGGTACGCCGGCGGTGACAAGGGCTCGACAAATGATGTCGTTGATGCTGGCGTGCCGTGCTATGTGACCTGCGCTCCTGCAGCAGGACAAGCCTTGGTGCCCGAGACTATCGACAGCTTCACCGCAGAGACACCGATGCGGAGCAACATAAGGTGCACCCAAGCGGAGATACGTAGCGAGCCGAAACGATGAGTCATCCATCACAGTGCCTATGGTGGATGACGGGAGCGCCTGAAGCCACAAGCCTTATTCCCATTCTCCCACAGCCAGCAGACGGGCGCACTCAACAGTATTAGGTGACGTGTTTAACAGGGTGTTCCGTATAATACTGCAGAGCGGCACGTCCCATCGTCTCTGGGAAGACGGGTTGTCGTATTGGGACAAGCCATTTTCCAAGTGTTCAACGCATCGGTAAGGCAAATTTTATCCACTGGGCGATTTTGACGTACCGTACCTCAAAATCGGCCAGTGAGGAAGATAACATTTTCCTGGTTAATTTATTGGTACTGTGGACCGAGGAGAGGAACGCCGGTAATCTTATACTTGAAATTTTTTGGACACCGAGACCACCCAGGCGAATGGGAAGTGTGGCTTGCTGCCACGCTCGGTCGTCCAGAGCCACATTTAGAATTGATGTTAAAGTGTTTCTAATAATGTCTACCTTTTTCTAAAAGTTGTGGATGCTTCCATAGATGGGAGGATCGGAAACTATAAGTAAATTTTGGTCCAAAGCAGCAGTATCGAATTGAGTGTGAAGGCCGAATGAATATTAATTTTGAAAAGTTTTTCCGAGATACAGTTGAAATTTTGTATTTTCTCCTCAATGAACGTTGGAAAGGATTCATCAAAAACTGGGGACCCCAGGAGGTGAAGAGAGTTTCTTTCCGTAATTTTGATATTTGGTGCTACAGTATAAAATTTTGCTATGATTGTCTGTCAGTCGTTTGGGGAAGATAAATTTCACATTTTGAAAAAGTTCTAGGCCAATGAACTGATTTTTTCTTTAATAAAGTTAAATCTTTTAATATACTGTGTCTACATCTGCTCCTAGGGTTCCATCATCCAAATACCCTACGTTGAATTTAGAATTTAGTTGTCGAATAATTGTATTTATGGCCAAACTAAAAATGACTAGCCCAAGAGGGTCACCCTGTTGAAATCCAACGGCTGATTCCAAAAGGTAATCTTTATAAAGTAATTTGGAGGGGTGCCTGTATGTAACATTAATAGAGAAAACTGTAAATTTTGGGTATTTCTTTTTAACTTCTGTCAACAAGGTGTCCTTTATTTACGGAATTGAAGACATTCTTTATGTCAACCTTGAGGATGACCTCACCTTTATCGCTATTGAGGCATGTACCGCAGTCTCACACCCCCTTTAGACCCGAAGCCCAGCTGTAGGGGCTGAAATTTGCTGGCCAGTGTTTCATTGTAGAAAGCACAACAAATTTTGGCTGCGATACGGCGGTAGGTGGACCCTACGGCAATGGGACGAATGCCGCCATCCTTCTTGCGCAGAGCACATAGATTTGCCCCCAAGCTGCAAGCATCCTAAACATCTATATCAGATTCATCAGACTCTGTGTCATAATTAATTACATCTATGTCACAGAACTCAATATCTATCTGTTGCTTCGGCTCAACAATTAAAAGATCCAAGGTTTCTTGCCTCATCTTTGTTTTATGTTGAGCACGATGCATTATTGGCCGTGTTGCAGAAACGTAAGGATCTGAAGTCAGAAACATTATCTTCATCATATCCTCATTCGTGCTTGTCCTATTTATTTTACGTAAATGGTGCTCTCTGTATTTGCGAAAGTTTTTGTTACGCGATTCAGATGCTTTTTCAGACAGATTTCCAATCGGTACAATGGAGTTTTTCATGATATCAGCTCCGTGAATCAACAATTTATGTACTGTTGCTGACATATAGTATTAATGATAGAACTGTAGGTATCTCTCTGCGGTCGTACGGATTTAAGCTCGAAATTTTTCGACATCTATGTTTTCACCTAATGTAATTGCTTGTAAAATAACTGAAAATCTGCGCACTATTTCTTCATCCAAACCAGTAATAGCTGGCGTTTTTTCAGGAAATTCGAAGAATTGTAATGCTGTATTTCCGTCATTTGTTGTCCCTGATCCCTGCTTCACGATATCTATCAGAAGCCCTAACTCCTCTCAAAATCTCTCTTGTATCTATTTCTTCCTCTGTTTCATTACGTATTTGTTGTCTTCTTCTTTGATAGACCAAGTTTTTAAGTCTTGTTTTATGCTATGTGCAAAAGACACTCCATGTTATTAACCCTTCAAGCTCTTAAGGGAAAAATATTAAGTTTTCATTCATCATTTTTGGTATTACGGAACACATCCAAATTTATCATAAATTTTCGGAAGCTAGTAGTGCTGTCGCGTCAAGCAATAATTGTCAATGTGTGCGTGGTTGTATTGCTCACTGTAGGTGTATATCGCTTCGACAGGCACTCACACTAGCGCAACGTGCTTGGAATTGAATTTTGCAAATATCTCGACTTGTAGTTGCCAGCCACGTTCGCAGGCCTCATTACATTTCTGTTCATAATTTATTTATAACCATTAAATACTTAATGTCAATTATAAATAGATTAAAACCTTTTTTATATTCTAAAAACACATTTTATTTTTTTTCTCCCAAGATCGCACGCATTAAGCGTGCTCGCACTATGCGATATGTAAAAAAATGCAGAAAAATAAGGGGCATAATCGTGCCAAAGGAAATTAGGGGTACTTGTACCAAAGTCGAAATATAGGATATATTTCGACTTTGGTACAAGTGCCCCTAATTTATAATATTTATAAAAAAAAAAATATGGACAAATATGTATTGTCCATACATTTTTTCAACCAAGTGATATAAAGTAACGAAATTGTATATTGAAAAACTGAAATAGCATTAAATTGATCAATAAGAAAGAAATCCGTTTAGGTATCGTAATACCTAAATCCATTTCAGTCGAAAAAAGAAAAAAATTAAAGTTGATCCCTAAGTCTATGTCTATTTTCAGCCCACTGTGCTGTGGCAGTCAGTGACTATAATCGACACGCCACGCCGTGGCGGCGTGGTAGACTATTAAATCCTGCATGTTTAATTAAAACAACTCTCATCTTGATATTGGATAAATATTATTATCATTTATCATTGCCAGCAGCACTTCTCACGCGTAAGAATCTGGCAACGTTTTGATCGGTACGACCTCAGCGCAGCGCGCGGGGGCGGCCCTCCGTGCGCCTCAAGCATCGCTAATTCCACAAGTTAATAATAACGTTAAAATTAACGTTAAAATAGAATTAACGTTATTATATATTAACGATAAAAAATTGCATAAATACCGTTAAATCTATTAACGTTATTTTAATATTAACGGTAACTCTGTAAAATGAAGGTAACGTTACGAAAATTTTAACGTTATGTAAAGCCCTGAATAAAAGGTCTAAATGTCGGAGAAGTGACTCTAATGCTATTTATGGAAAAGAGTTGTAAACAATTTTCAGTTCGTTATTGATAATCCTGCCGTTTACATGACTCAACTGAAAAACAGATACACCTGTTCACTTCGACGTAAAGCTGTTTT
Source organism: Agrochola lychnidis (assembly GCA_963680765.1). Lineage (NCBI taxonomy): Eukaryota > Metazoa > Arthropoda > Insecta > Lepidoptera > Noctuidae > Agrochola > Agrochola lychnidis. The sequence goes on along the minus strand of OY796852.1, from coordinate 1,921,690 downwards.
TTACTTGCAGGTAAAAAAGATTGAGATGGAAGGAAGCTTGATCTGCTTTAGCATAGTAGCATAAAATCTCGACCGGTTTCTCACGAGAAACGGGTCGAGATTTTGTTAAGTGTGCGTGCGGCGACGCATAGATACTATGGCCCCACACATACAAGCCGCGCGCGGTGCGTTTGTATGAAGATAGCTTACTACCTCTCTTTATACTATGGCTTTAGGTTGCACTAAATTTTGACGATTACCTTCGTGAGGTTATTAGTAAGGTAATTTTTTGGTCAGCTCCGAAAAGTTCTGTTTAGAAATTAATTTCTAAACAAACGAAACGTAGAAATAATTAGGTGATAAACATTTTAACATTTTGAGGTCTCGTATGAAATAACATTTCTCGACACCTTAGCATCAAAACAGCGTAAGAGTCATTAAAACTATGTTCTATTTATTACTCTATTGTAAGTTCTTGCAAAGGAAAATTCAATTATAATGTTGCCAGGGCAGAAAATAGGATGCAAACGTTGCACTTAACGCTACTCGCGTTATATTAATTAGTTTGTAACATGTTTATAGGTACAGTAATTAAAATTAAACTGATAATACAGGCTAAGCCTTCGTTTCCTTAGCAAAAAATAAGGTCCTTTCATACATCTGATTTAGTTAGGAGTTCTTTATCTTTTTAAATACAACAATGCAGAATGAAATAACACAAAGGAAACGTTTCATTTTTGTATTGAACTCCGGCCATAACATGTACACTTCAGAAAACCTGGGAAACGAACTCCTAAATACAATGAAGACTGTTTTTTTCCATAATATCTAATACTTTTTGGGCACAAAATAAAAACCAAAAATGTTTGACGTTTGTCAGGAGAAATACGATTATCGACAGCTAGCCATTTTCGTCCAGAAGTACCTACAAATCTACAATCCACAAAAGCAGTTTTTTATTTTTATGATGAATCATACTTTCTAATTAATCAAAAAAGTTGTATAAGATAGCTATCTTATTGTAGTACAGAAATACACGCCTTTCATATTTATTTGAATAACGTCTACATGATATTATTTTGTTAAAATGTAACATGATTTCTGGACGAAAGCAGTATGCAAGTAAAACGACGCCATGATGAATAAAATATGGCAATAAATTGGTAAACTATTATTTTTTGTGCCGAAGTAACCAGAGGAATAAACAGGAAAGAATATTTTTCCTCAATTCGTGGAATTTTTCCCTTTTTTTTCATTAACGTACACTTTATGGCCGAAAATGAAACATCTCCTTTTTGTGTTAAGTGATGATGAGAATGAGTTGGTTTGGTGATGTACGCCATTCTTTATGCAACACAGCACTTCAATAACGCTCACAGTCTGAAGTATTTTGAAGGAAATACAATAATCCATTGCTTCTCAAAATATTATGTTTGAAAAATTCGTTTGTCAAATACTACGCAGTGGAAATGTGCTCCCATTACTGTTGGGTTATTTAGAAATAATCAATCGTAAGCACAACAAGAGATTTATCCTAAACAGAAATAACTTAAAAAAGGGAACAGGATACAGTACTTAGTACAGTGCGTTCATTATAACTTGTTGCCATTATGAACTCTATTCATATTGAAACTAAGCTTGACAAGCAATAGTGCCAACCTGACGGCAAGGGACAAGTTATAGTGAACGGTTTTTCATTACCACAGATAATAATCAACACTGAAATTCTCAATAGGTTTGGCTTTACATATTCAACAACATGGTATTCAACAACATTGAATTGTTATAATGAAAGGCATTGTGCAAGTGTATTACGCAATTAGGCTGCTGGTCTAACCCATAATCAAGGGTGCCTATGTGTGGTGTGAACTGAGACTTCGAAACTTTGTCCCTGGGTGAATTAGGTTTCACCCTAATGGTATACCAAGACACTTCCAAACACTAATTGAAAGTGACTGCTTCAATTAGAGACTATAATTATGACGAAGTTTATATTATTAGTGCCTTATCTGTTTCAATGTCAATCAACCTCGTTTGAAACAACTGTCGATCGAATATGAAAAACGTGTGAATAGGCATGATGACAATTTATTTTTGGCAGTTAGGTAATTTACTAAAAAAAAATATGCACAGAATTTTTTTTTACGTTATTAACAGATTACGGCGATACGTTGAGTTAAAATGTGCCATGACGTCACGAGTATGTAGATTTTTATATTTGTAACGTAGCGACCGCTACTTCCCAACTTTAATGCGTTTTAGTAATTTTTTATTTATAGGAATGATAAAGCAAAATATACGTGTCTAATATCTTTTTATTCTTTAACTGACGGACTAAATATTAATTATTATTTATTTAATTATTTTTTTGGCCCAGACATCATCCGTGACATAATCAAATTCTTTTTCTACAAATTTCGCTTAAGGAGGTTCAAACTATGGTTGTAGTCTGTTGAAACTTTAATACTATTGGCTAACACACTGTTTTGAGTTATGAGTTCTTTTTGTTTAGACTAGAAGACACGAGAGTTAAAATAAAACAACACTGCTTGAATAAACTATCAAAAATGTTCGATTATTTGTCCTAACTTTATAAAGTGGATGCGAAGTTCTTCTCAACAACACTAGTAATTAGCGAATTACCAGCTGCTAATAATTAGGTCATGATTATATCGGAATTTGATACCCTCATTAGCGATAGTTAGGTGAATTAGTCGGAACACGGTAACCTACGTACCCACTACTTCTTTGGTTCACATAGATCCCTGATCACATACAATGTTAAACTCACACTAAAAGCATTTATTTCAATTAAACCATTTACAGGTACTTTTGAATTGTCAAAGAGTCGGTCATCATAAAATTGAAGCTAGTTGCCCATTCCAAAACGTAGATCTCTATGGAGAAGAACGGCCTATAAACTCCAAGGACACTCTTTTAAATATAAATGTTACAAAATCCTGGGTACATTATTCTTGTTGCTTCTATATGTGAGAACAATGTACAAAAAACAATCAAAAGCAATTGAAAATATAAGATTAAAAATAAGTCCTGGCAGATAGGAGATGACCAGACTCAACTGACGGCGCCCGTTCACGAACATGACGCGTGGATCAGCACCGTCAAGCTCAACTATTTTGTAGGGAACCGAATGATCCAACACACTCGCCACCATCAGCGAGACATTAAAGTGAGCATGACATACTCTCAACTGCCATGCTCTTTCAAGTCAACAACTCAACATACATCTTAATAATACATGTTAATCACGCGGTTACCTACTTTGTACAAGTTGCCAACCATAATAAAATACAAAATAGCAGATGTGGACAGTAATTGTGCTGATAGGTTTTCGGCCATTGAACTAATAACATGAGTTCCCGGGTTTGATTCCCAGGTTGGGCAGTGTTATTGTGAATTTCTCAGTAGCAGTCCGGAGTTTGGATCTGTGCCCAACAGTTGAGGGCGATAGGCTTGCCCCCCCTATAATTTGGGACTTAAACATAACTGGCGAAATGTGGGTGTACTATAGAGCTAGACCTCTGCCTAACCCTTCGGGAATTATAGGCGTACTGTTATGTTATTTTAAACTAACAGCCATGAGATTAAATCATCACCTAAGGAGGCTCGTGGTTAGGCTGTTGAATCAAGTGCTTGATGCTGAGAGAACTTTATTTCTGGCATGTTGTTGGAAGGTTCCCTTCTCTGGGCCTCTGTGTGGACCCCGTTACCGATGCCGAATATTGTGACTAAACTCTCGTCACTCATGGAGATTTTATTAATTACACGAAGATACGATAATCCATAATTTAATTTAAGCTTTTACTTAAGTATTTATAAAAAATTGCACCAAAGCAGTATATTAACTGATCTAATTTCATAATTACCAAAGACTCTAAAAACTCGAGTGTCAAAAACAACAACAAAACTGATTACTCATAGTCTATTAAAAACGAATTCATTCGCTTTTACTAAGATTATAATATCCTAATTAGATAATGCTTTTAATAAATTTATTTACAAGAAAGGAAATTCACTCTAAGTTTCTTTGTAGAAGAGGATTTAAATAATTTACCTAACAGTTTATTATGGAATTAATATCCATGAGAAATGTTTATTCTTCAAGCTATTAGCAAGTCGCTACGGCTCTTTAGAATACGGATAAACCTAGAGAGGTTTTTGTTGTGTGGGTAAAACCAATTTAAAATATAGTAGAAGTATTTTGGAAATTAAAAAAAGGAGATCAGGATCGGTAGAGTGCGGTTGTATTATAATCAGTGATCGGATAATCGGATGCATATTTACCTAAAGTTCATTTTTGGTTAGGAAATTATGGAAGCAGCTTCTTAAAACATATATTTTAAATATAAATCCCGGGATTCCAGAAAATTCGGGAATAAGTCTGTAACGTGTTGAGGGAACGTCGTCTTTAGCATGTGGTATTTATTTTTAAAAAAAACAGGGGATTACATAATAATATGTATTTACTTGAAGTTAATTTTAAGCTCCCCATCAATTTATGACTATGTTGAGTGTAAGAGGAATAGTAGGTAGTAGGTACCTACACACGATTTGACTCTATAATAAAAACTGCAGTTGATTCCGAAATCCCGGGATTTTTTCGATACAAAAGTGCATTTCATAATATTAGCCAATACCTTAAACTAAGTAAATATTCCTACACCCGATTTGACTCTATAGTAAAAAAAAAAACTAAATTTGTCGATTCCGAATTCCCGGGATTTTTTTGATACAAAAGTGCATTCCATAATAGCCAACACCTACACTTTAGGTAAATATGCATCCGATTATCCGATTACTAATTTACGTCTAAACGTACGAATCGTCGTTGTTCGATGTTGGTGTTCATCATGTTTTGTTCGTTCGTGCGTACACGCCTTTACACTTTTTCGGTGAAGCTCTCAATCGCCAAGTGTGCAGAGTTTAACGTTCAATAAGGCACTTTGTTCCAAAAAATTGAATGTTGATCGTAACATTAGGTCTAATAAAATCAGATAGGATGAGACAGCTTCGTTTCTTCTTAAATAAAAATTATCTTGAGCGACGCCTCAAAGCAAGAGCTTAGTAACCAAGATATTAGTCGAAATGGTTTGGGCATGTTGAGAAGATGAATGAAAGGCGACTAACAAAATGTATTCACAAGGTTGATGTGAAGGGAAAGGTCGGGCGGGGACGCCCTAGGAGGACTTATACTGACCTTATTTGTGATGTTCTTCAGAAAGGCCAGGTGCGTAGTACTCGCAACCGGCGTGCGTGTATGACCAGATGTATTAACGTAAACGAGGCAAAAGGAGTATGTAAGGATCGTAGCAGGTGGCGTTCTGTAGTTTCTGCCTACCCCTATGGGAAGAAGGCGTGAGTTTATGTGTAAGTCGAAACAATCTCGGTCACAAGATCTAAAGAACTTCAGTAATCCTAAAAGGTTTTCCTAAATTATCGCGCAACCCTCTTCATTAGCACCTTCTAGTGCCTTTTAGAGAGGTAACTAGTGTGGAAACTAAGACTTTTCTTGTAAGGATTACGGACGCTTTTAACGTGCACGTCTTTCTACATTGTTCTCACATGTATAATTTCAACATGAATGATGTAACCAATATTTTGTATAAGTAATATTTTGTCCGTGCAGTTTATTGACCGTTCTTCTCCATACTACGCTTTGAAATGGCCAACTAGCTTCATCTTTCCGACTGACCGACTCCTTGACAATTCAAAATTGCCTGTAATTGGTTTATTTGAAATAAATGCTTTGAGTTTGAGTTTGTCATATTATACTCCCGGTTCATTTAGAAGAAAACATAAATTACAGTCACGTGACTTATTTAAGCTTTGCTTTGACCATAGGCTGGTGGTGTCCATTTTCCCTCAGGGTTGCTTGTTTGCCAACAAAAATGTATGTTATGCATGACACAGGTGCAAAATTGTTTTTTTCACGAACTGGCTGCATTATATTATACTATACTAGCTTTTGCCCGCGGCTTCGCCCGCGTGGATGTCGGAAAATATCCCATGGGAACGTACTACCGAGATTTTATACCTTATAACAGAGGTAAACGTCATTGACTCGTACCGCTGCGCGCGCGTTGCTCCGTGTAATTTTGAAACTGTGATATCTTTTAAACTATTCCTTTAAATTATATGATTTAAAGACATGTTTTAATTTTAATTTTAATTAAATGTCCAATTTAAATAACATATTTTTTGGATAAGGATTAATACTATACCGGTCAAAAAAGCTTCGGAAATAACAATTAAATTTTTATCAAATTCTGAAAGATAAAAATTATTATTGTGGGTCAGCCTTAGAAGATAGACAAATGCCAGTACGGAATTTTTTATTGAACTTTTTAAGATGAACAATACCATAGAACATAAATTTGATGTATCTTTTTCGGTTTAGGCAGCGCACGCCAGTAAAGCTCCCAGTCGGCATGATTTTTTCCGACTTCTTCAACAATAATCGTCAAATTTCAGCCAATTTAAAAAAAACATTAATGAATTATACACTAAAACCTTTCGCATGAATCATCCCGTCCATTGGAGAAAACCGTTTGAGAATCCGTTCAGTAGTTTTTGAGTTTATCGCGTTCAGACAGACAGACAGACGCGGCGGGGGACTTTGTTTTAAAATATGTAAGGATTGATCCAGATCTGTTTTTCGTCTTGATTTGACATCTTAACGCCAAAACCAATCACTTTGTTGAACACACTCACAGAGAGAACTAAGGCACGTATTACAGAACGTCACTCAATACTCAAGCATTACTTAAAACTAGATTCTAGCCATTTGATTGGTTGAAACTAGTTTTAAGTAATGCTTGAGTATTGAGTGACGTTCTGTAATACGGGCCTAAGTCTTTCAGAAAGCTAAAAGCTTTCAAGAGTACTTTATACCGCGAGCGAAGCAGTTAGTGAAATGTTACAGTATTCCTTTGTAATTCTATTTAGTTTGTTAGTTGACACGTTAGATGCCTTTATCGTTAAAATTTAGATAGTCTTAATTATTTTGAAGGGTTGCGTAATTTAGACGTAATTTAGAATAATCTTCCCTTGAGACGTTTTTTTGAAGTGAAAACTTCTTTAGGCGCGTTCGGAATTTTTGAGATGGGACTAAACCATTGATTCCGCGACACTGTAACGACACCAGCGTTGATGTCTTTTTAATAGTTAAAAGGACCATTAAAAAGACATCAACGCGTTGATTACCGCGATGTGTGGAGTAAAAGACATCAACGCGTTGATGCGGTGCCGATATTTTACAAGTTTTCACTTCTGTCGGCACTCCTGGAGTGCCACTGTTTTTTTTTTAAGAAAAAGAGCTTTCGTTGATGTTTGACTGACTGAATGAAGCTTTCCACGAACCCAGCACCAACCGCAAGAATCTATTTATTCTCTTTCATTGTGATAAAATATCGAAGCGAGCCGAGCTAGTAAGTTTTCATGTTTTCGTTTATTTCTGTGAATTTTACAAAAAAAATCAGCTGTTCCCTACATTTATGTTCGCATAACTCGTCAAAATGTATGGAACAGCTGTATTTCTGGTTTGGTCCCATAGTAAAAGTTGTTCATAATGATGAGTAAAGTCACGTGTTAAAGTTTGGGCAATGGATATTTTTTTTCCTGTATATGTTTTCAAAGGGAAAAGCTTGTAACCTATCAGACCAGCTCTATATTTAATACTAGCTTCCGCCAGCGGCTTCACCCATGTGATATCTTCATAAATAATAGCCTATGTTACTCAGTGATAATATAGCATTATACTGGTGAAAGATTTGTTTAAATCGGTTCGGTAGTTTTTGAGTTTAAGACAAAAATACAAATCTTTTCTCTATACAATACTTTAGTTAAGAAGATCTACCTCTTGAGTATTTTTGTGACTGACTGACTGACATGAAACATAAGCAACAGTTGGTCTAGACCAACGATCGACAACAGGCGGACCGTGGTCCTTATCTGGACCGTAAAAGGTCAAAACTTGGACCGCCAAATATTGTTAAGTAACAACTAATCCATCTTTTATAAAAATGTTTTTTTTTAACAAATACTGTTCGAGATTAATGGACGCCCACCTTGAAGACACTCTTCGCATTAGCTGATCCCGCGTGAACCAAACTATACAAAACTGGCCTTTTATGTTTTATAACAATTATCTTGTATATAAATTACTTATTTAAAATGAAAAAATTCAACTAGAAAGTTTTATGAGTATTTTTTTCTGGACCTCGTCATAGAATTTCAACAGTATCCGGACCCCACTTAAAATTACTTTCCAACCCCTGGTCTAAACTAAGATAAAAGTTTGGATTTTTTGTATGCTTTTTTGTTACGCTTTCACGGCTAAACGGCTGAACCGATTTTGATGGAATTTAGTATGGAAATATTTTGAACCCTGGGGAAGAACATAGGCTACTTTTTATCGCCATAACATTCGGGCGAAGCCGTGTGCGGAAGCTAGTTTTGAATAACTTCACTGGAAACCAACACAGCGTCACAGGGTGCTTTGTATATAAACCCACTTTATGTTAACGCTGCCCACAATTTGTCTAGACCAGTTAACGTCTAGTTTACTGTACCTACAAGTTTATAAGTGATAGTGTTTCTCATACAAGTAGGAAGGCTAGGTTATTATTAGCTACATAATTAATTTATACTTACTGTAGAAAATATTTAAAAAGGAAAATTACTTCATGAAAATGCAAAGTAGCTGGTTATTATTATTCGTGATATTTGCATACATCTTTATTTGTTTTTACAGCAATTGTGTATTGTGGAAAATAAAGGAAATATTCGACCCAGATTAAATGTAAAGAAAAATATTATACTGTAGTCCTCAGACTAATAAAAAACTAAGACGCGCTGCGAACAATACAGTGTAGCATGCCAAAACTACACCTCTGCTCTGTGCATATACGCTCATATGCACACATGTACAACCATTTACAATCAAACTACACCTCACTAAGTGCACACGTGTTTACAAAACTAGCCTCACATCACTGTTGACAGCGCTATATCTTGGTTTTTTATTTGATCTGAGCTGTAGTGTAATAGGGCTAAGTGAGGTATGCGGTATGCTAATTAATTGAAGCTCGCTGTTCCGATATTGTAAATAACTATATTCAAGCTGTTGTGAATCGTTGTGGTTGCTTGTTTTTATTAGCTGTTACGTTTACAGCAGAAAACAACATTACTATTATTATTATAAACAACCTTTATTTATTATAGAAATTCTAAATAAAGTATTGTATTTTCTATTAAACAGCTTAATTCTTTGTATACTGTGTACTCTCCGGAATTACCTTCGACAGTCGTCGGTATACATTGGAAATATGTTTAAGAAAAAATTGTATTAGGGATGGTTGATTTTTATGTGACAAACACTTGGGTAGGTACCTATGTGGGTTTTTCACACGGACACCGACCAAATAAATAATTATGATAATAATACCAGCTTATTATTATCCCACGAGCCCCAGTTTTACCAAGTAGTATCGTATTATCCAGTTACTGGGTTGTGGAGGTCAGATCTCTCCTGTAAAATACTGATATTCAGCTGCATCCGGTTAGACTGGAAGTCGCCCCAACATAGCTTGGAAAAGGCTAGGCAGATTGATTGAGCATTGCCAAATTGCCAACCCCTTTTGAACAAGCGTATCACCACGCTTGCTCAAGAGGGGTTGGCAATGTCAGACTTTTAAGAAACTAGACCAGACTATAAATAAAAACCGGCCAAGTGCGTGTCGGACCACGCACAATTAAGGGTTCCGTAGTTGAGATGAATTTATCCCAAAAACAAACTTAACTTTGTGGTTGAAAACATGTTTTTGCAACTGCAAAGTTAAGAGACCGGCGACACGGCTCGCAACTACAAATCGAGATGTTTGCAAAATTCGATTCCAAGCTCGTTGCGCTAGTGTGAGTACCTGTCGGAGTGATATACACCTACAGTGAGCAATACTACCACGCACACATTGACAATTATTGCTTGACGCGATAGTACTACCAGTTTTTGAAAATTTATGATAAATTTGGATGTGTTCCGTAATACAAAAAATTATGAATGAAAACTTAATGTATTTCCGTTTTTTTTTCGATAATTTGTAACTTGATAACATAAAGTATGCTTCTACAGAAACAATATTACAAATATTGTTGTTTATAATACAGAAAAAACAATATGAAAACATGTCATTTACGCTGTAAAAATGTACGCAATGCAATTCGCTTACACTTCATTTAAAGGTAAGTTTTTGGAAATAAAAAGACGTAGGAGCCTAGATAAATACTGTCTCAATCCGAAGATCAACATAATATGGTGGAAATATGCTCAAATTGCAAATGATTTATGTACTACGTTTGTATGGATAATTCATGCGTCGCCGCATTCTTAAGTTTGTCGATTATTACTCGTTAACTTGTAGAGCCTACTTAGCTGTGATAGTTTTCCTTTTAATTTCGTTATATAAACTACTGCTGTCAGCTGACAGGGGGGGGACACTTGACTCTAACAAAAGTTAGCACTTTAAAGCTTAATATTTCGCAAACGGATCCTTGAATCCAAAAATGGTTTTCACAAACTCACAATGTTTTTGAAGTACCTTTCCAATGATATCCCATACCATGGGATAGAACAAAATTAAAAACATTACCACTTTACGTGTAGGGGAACCGTACCCTAAAAAAAAATTTTTTTTCATAATTTTGTTTTACCCCTTTGTTGGCGTAATTAATATATACACCCATGCCAAATTATAGCTTTCTAGTACTAAGAGTCTCGGAGCTAGACAGCGGACGGCCAGACAGAGAGACAGACGGACATGGCGAAACTATAAGGATTCCTTGTTTACTACGGAATCCTAAAAAACGAAGTAAAAACAGTCTTGGTAAATCATGACGTGTGGCAACCCTAGTAATGCTCTCTATTATATTTTCTGCTGGAATTTGTTCTTCATTATTATAATTGAGTTGTTTCGCGGATGTTGCTTCTTGTTGAAAGACAATATTATCATTTGTTTATGTCAAAAAAATGCCGTTGCTACCGCATTGCTTATTTTCCTCAGTTTTAATAAGGTTTTATCATGTTATATCCTCACAACATGTCATTATTATTTAGCTTATTAGATACAATCACGGTATTTTGTAAAGAGTCGTTATTACGCCCATAAAGTTATAGAACCGTGCAACGAAATTCACGACTCTTCACCATAACATAAAGCATATTTTCCCGAAGGGTAAGGCCCTCTGCCTTACCCTTCGGGAAAATACCTTTTGTAGCACACCCCCATTTCGCCAGATATGTTTAAGTCCCATGTAATAGGGGGCGAGCCTATTGCCCTCAATCGGGCACAAATCTAGACTCCGGGCTGCTACTGGGAAATTTCTGATGTAAAATTTGAATAACACTTTGTCCGACATGCTCAGCAGTAGATTATTGGTCACTTGCACACACCAACAAGGCAGTCTTATTAAATTGGCATGGCTCTTCCAATTATCCATATTTCAAAGAAAATTTTAAAACTTATACTACAACTAGCTGACCCCGGCAAACGTTGTTTTGCCAATTTTTTGTTTGGGGTGGACAACCCTTATCACTTAGGGGTATGAAAAATAGATAGTAGCCGATTCTCAGACCTACTGAATATGCATATAACATTTGGTAAAAATCAGTAAAGCCGTTTCGGAGGAGTAAGGTAACTAACATTGTGACACGAGAATTTTATATACATATAAGATATCAAAATCAACATACCAATTCAAAGTTATTATATTATATACTACGGTGTACTACCCACTTCTTCCACTATCGTACAGAAATCACAACCCCGCACATTTCCGTATTTCACCTTGTCAAAAGCATTTCAGTGAGAACATTCGTGTTTGAACTTCACCATTGTTTGTTGCGATCAAACAGATAGTAACCTCAATTTGTTCGGATTAAGCTGAAAACACGTGAATTTAGTAATTGAGGGCAGAGAGACTTAATTTAATTTTAGAGATGTTTGAAACTTGGTTGTCGAAAATCTTATTAAGTTTTCGACTCCCGAAATTCTGGCTATGTTTTTTATCAGAAAATTTGCTGTCAATAGTTATGAGAGCTTGAAAGGCCCTTCGTAATAAATTCCTTGATTTGGCACCCGATGTGAACTAGATATCTTTTGAACAGGCTTCATTTATTTGTCCTTTTGTTAGATTATTTTACGAAACTAGATGATCTTTTCGTTTATGGTGATTTTTGACTGACAACTTACGAAAGAATATAGATTCATTATTCCTCAATTCTCGCTATTGTAGCTACCTCCGTTTGTCTCTGCATTACCCAAAGGTTGACTGGTAGAAAATGCCTATGGCATAAACTCCGCCTCTGTGCATTTGTGTGGTTTGAAGTATTACATAAATAAATGCATGTGAAGTTAGATAAAATTAAGTGAGATGAAAGCGCAAAAATCGCGGCGCCAGGTGATGACGGAATTACCTACGGTCGAACTCCTAAAGGCGGAAAACCCGTTCTGAAGGTCTTCCAGAAGCTATTTGATTTCATCATTCTCGAGGGCAAAACCCCACAGGCTTGGAACAGAGGTGTGGTGATACTTTTTTTTTAAGAAGGGCGGCAGAACCGGTCAAAGTGGCGGTGCTTGGGGGAAGTCTATATCCAGCAGTGGACGTCTTTCGGCTGAAATGATGAAGTAAGATAAAGCTAGTCCTATAATAAACGTGATACGTTTTCCCTGAATCTTTTTGTTAAGGCTACCAAAATGTTAATTGGTTATGTAGTCTATTCCAAAAGTATGTGACAAAAATGTACACAAATGGTCAGAAAAAAATTCCTGTGGATATCAATTCGTAGTGCTATTTATAAATTAAGTGATTATTACTTACATAAACCCGAATCCCGAAATTCTCCTTTTAAATCACATTAAAGATTTTTTCATGTGAAAATTAAGGTTATTTTCATAACCTCAATAAATTTTCGTCGATAATTTATCAGTTACAATTTAATAATATTATTCAACAATATTTGTTAGAAAAAGTGGTGAAATATAAAGTCGAAACGTTCTGAATTCAGAAGAGTGTGTTACTAATTCTCTTTACTGATTGATTGCGAAAGAATTTCACCTGAACAGGGTTTGTTTACACTTTCAACGGATAGTTTTGGAACAAGCCATAGGTCTCTAATTGTTCAATAGTGTGCATCAAAATTCGGATAAACACATCTAAAGGCAGACATGCATGTATGCACAATACATAATTCGCCTGCAGCCCTAAAGGCACGAGCTCACTCGGTCAGTGTTTACTCGACAAACAGTAACAAACAACTCCGCTTGTCTGAACCCGCTCGCAAATAAATGTTGTTGTTTATCACGTGCCGTCTTACCGGCTTTGTTTGCGTTTGTTGCATAACTTTAGAAGTCGGTTTATCTGTCTGTTTGTAAAGTTACAGTTTTATTTTCATTGGTTTTCTCGTATATAGGTATGTCCTAAAAGAAACAAAAGACTAAGGCTCGTTTGCGTTAACTTTATACCTAACAACTTACTATTTACAAAAATGGTTAGAGGCAAGGCATAAAAAATCAACCACTTTTGCACAGAAGGAAGCAATATGTTATGTTGATTTCTTCTTCTTTTAGTGTTGTTACTGACTAACCTGGTGTCAGAGTTTTAAAGCCGCCCATGGGCCTCTGACTTGACTTCACATGCCGTCGAGAAATATCTCTCAGGCATGCCGGTTTCCTCACGATGTTTTCCTATACCGTTTTTGAAGCAAGTGATAATTATACAATACGCACATGAATCCGAAAGGTCAGAGGTGCCTTGGCTTATAGAAAAGTGATTAATAAATGCCAAACTTTTCTGATTTAAGATTCCAACTTCACAGATTTGTCAGAGAATGTCTAGCTTTAGTAGAGTCCGTAACTAAATTAAGAGTGCCTGGAATCTGTGTTGATAATACACAAAATTTAATAATCACGCAATCTTTTGGCCTGGTATGGGCATGTGATGAGGAGAGAAGAAACGCATGTGACTAAAAGAGTGATAAACATAAATGTTGATGGATAGAGCGGAAGAGGAAGACCAAAGAACAGATGGAAGGATTGTGTGAGAAATGATATGAAAGAGAAGGCAGTGAATGATAGTGTGACGGTTGACAGGGGAGAGTGGAACAAGAAAACGTGTTGCGCCGACCCTAAGTAACATGGAAAAAGGGCAAGAAGATGGTGACGATGACGATGCAACCCAAAAAACAAAAATTCAGCCAGTATATTTATAATCAGCCTTTAATGTTTCCACTGCAGAGACACAGGCCTCCTCTCTTGGAGAAGGAGTGGGTTATTATCCTCCACACGTGCGGGTTGTTGAAAAATGACCACTATTAACTATTAGAAAGAAAGAAAGAAAAACTTTTACAAAAAAAATACAACCGACTTCCAAAAAAAACACTACAAAGTGAAAAATAATTTCTGAAGTCGGTGTCTTTGGTTTAGAATTTTCGTTTTTTGCCACCGACTTCCGAAATTATTTTTCACTTTGTAGTGTTTTTTTTGAAAATCGGTTGTATTTTTTTGTAAAAAGTTTTTATTTTTCACTTTTATGTTGTGGTACCTACCCCACACAAATTCGAATACCACTACCTGCTATGTAAATAACAGTGACAGGAACTTATCATATCATCCACATACTAAGTGGGAAAAAATACGTATTATTGAAGCTAACTCAAAAACTACCCCAGCAAACTTAATAAAATTTATATGGGACCACTTCTGAAGTATGACCTATCAAACAAAAAAAGAATCATCAAAATAAATTCATAATTGGCGGAGTAATCGCGTAAAAAACATACAAAAAAAAAAACATACAGTCGAATTGAGAACCTCCTCCTTTTGGAAGTCGGTTAAAAATAGGTTTATTTGTCACAGAAACACGTGCATACATAAAAGACAAGAGTAATCAGAGAACAACACAAAGTACATAACAAATCACGAGCATAGAACAGAAATTAAGAAATATTCTGTATTACTCATTGCACGTTCGAGCATCGAATGTTTGCCTCAACCCTCGACAACACATTCTACGCACATGGACCGTGTTCATCGAAATAAAACCGGATGAGGCATCGTAAACTATTTGACGCCCACTTACGTTCTCAGTCTCAATGGACGCCCGTAATATAACGTTACGATCATTGACGGCCTATGACGTCGTTTGACATACACAAAGTAATTTGTAGAAGGCTAACTTAATAAATGGCAGCTGGCTTGTTTTCCGCAACGTCCGCAAGCCGTTGCGAGTTTTTAACTGACTGTTCTAAACTATGTTCGTTTGTACCTATGTTTTTTATGTATGTTCATCGATATTTTCGTTAATTGTGGACCGATTTTGAAAATTCTTTTTTATTTTGTAGAAGAAGCTTGCACGGTGGTCCCATATGAATAATTTAATTTATTTATTTCAAAAAAGTGTGGTACAGTCAGTTACAATAAATATAATTTTACAATTTATGGATAATAAGAAAAGAGTAACAAATGACGGAATTGAATCTGGCGTCCTAGCTAGGTTACATAGTAACCTGTATTAAGGATCGCCAGCCCAGGTTCCCACAAAAGGAGCAGAATTTTATTTTTATTTTTAAGAGACTGCTTATGACTATAAGTTGCAAGCGAATGTTAACTTATATTTACTTACTAAGTGTGTGAAGTGATAGAATGTGTGTGTGAAGTGATAGAATGTGTGTGTGAAGTGATAAAATGTGTGTGTTATGTGATGTCAGTGTGGTGTGCGGGTGATTGTGATGTAGGCGCGGCGTGTATCTGTTTTGTGATGTAGGTGTGGTGTGTGTAAACGGAAGGGAAAGAGGTTGAGTTTAGATACGGAGTGTTTGAGAAGTCACTACGATTGTGAGGTAAGCAGATGTTCAGTGTCGTCGAAGTTTAAGCTGGTTAGAAAGCATGATATCCGTCTCTTACACATTTCGTAAGAGGATTGATGTACATGGATGAATAATTTTTAAGTTAGATTTAAAAATACGTATTTTTCCCACTTGTGTGGATGATGTTATAATAACGTCCTGTCACTTTTATTTACAAATATAAAAAGTAAAAATAAAAACTTTTCCAAAAAAAAATACTGAATTCCAAAAAAAACACTGCAAAGTAAAAAAAAATACTTTATTTTCGGAAGTCGGTGACATAAAATGAAAATTCGAAACCAAAGACACCGGCTTCCGAAATTAAAGTTATTTTATTAGATTGTATAGGTAGCTACAGTATACCAAAAAAACATTAACTTTACACGTGTTACATGATCCATTTCTATACCTTCTGTATCCGCGCAATTAATTCATGGTGACATGTCATGTGTGAACCGTGACGTCATGCACGTCACTTTAAGATTAATGGAGAATGAATAGTGTGAGTAATTATGATATGGGATTGAAATAGAGCGACAATATTCAATACATTGAAGTGACAGGATCATTAAGGATATTTTGTTACTTTACCTGTAACAGTAATGACTTTCGAATGGCTGTCGGAACATTAATAGATAAGGGCGGATCGGATGGATAGCGTGTATTTGAAAGTGGTATAACTTTCGGGTATCGATAAGCTATATTTAAAGTGTAATTTTGGACATTTTCCATGCTTCCTTTATGTTACATAAATGTGTTTCTTCAACAATTAAAGACAAAATGTTTACTTAGTAATTACAGGGGGCTAATTGAGGGGCTTGTGGCTAAGTAATAACAGCTGCACGGGTCGATCGATCAGGTTAAGCTACGCTTGCCGCCGTTGGTCCGTGGATGGGTGACCATCTTTACATACCAAGACCCCTCCGTGCCTCGGAAAGCACGTTAAGCCGTTGGTCCCGGCTGTCATTTGTAGATCTTTGACAGTCGTTACGGGTAGTTAGAAGCCCAAAAGTCTGACAACCAGTCTTACCAAGGGGTATCGTGTTACCTAGTCACTAGGTTGTGGAGGTCAGATAGGCAGTCGCTCCAGGTAAAATACTGGTATTCAGCTGCATGATGCAGCTTGGGTTGGGGTCGGCTTCCAGTCTAACCAGATGCAGCCTGCATCTGGTTAGACTGGAAGCCGACCCCAACATAGTTGGGAAAAGGCTAGGCAGATGATGTTTACTTAGTAATTACAGCTCATAAGTGACTGATTAACACAAACAAAATAATGTTCTGATAATTAGATCAAATTTTTAAGAATTTGCAATGAAAATCTATTTTAAAGTTTCTTTTTCACCCGACACCCAACACCTTAAGTTGCTTGACACAACAAAATGGCAGCCGCGCTTTGTTTAGTGTTCTGGTGACGTGACTAATTCCATCAATATTTCCAGTAGTAAGTTAAAAAAAACACTTTTATATTTAATAAAATAATGCGTTGCATAAAAGGAACTGGTTTTAAGACATGTTGTTTTTATTTAAAAAAAATGTATGATTATATTATATTGACTAGATATTGGGTGATTTTACGCAGACTTCACTATGTTGGTTAGTATTATAAATACTTTTTTGAATAAATAAAAACCTGTTCTATGTTTTTTTCGGTTTGAAACATGGAAATCGATAGGATGGACATAGATTTTTTGAAGGAGATAATATTTTATGGTACCATTTTAATAATTTCATAATATATTTTTAAATATCACTGAAGCACCAGCAAATAAATTTAATATTAAATTTAAGGTAGTGTTCCGTTATGAAACCCACTATTTTAATAACATCAATATTACAGATTTTTTTAGGAATAAGGATAAGTCGGAATACATGCAGTATTGTTACTAAACGGTCAATAATTTTGGTTTTGACCCATATACCACTAATATACAGGGTCAAATATTATTTAAGAACACTTCGCAAACGTGATGATGATGAGTGTCGATATCAAAGGACGAAAAAACAAAAAAAAATAACAAAATTATCTGACCTCATAATTTCAAGAAGGTAGCTGCTGATTATGGGTTCAACGGCCGCTGCTATAAGTGTACTTACAAAAAATTATGTGTTACGAAAATCAACCTTTTTTTGCATCATTAATCATTACTTAGATTATCAATACTCATTACGTCTTCTGTGAAGTTTAGTCAGCTAACTTAATGTGACCCTATTTATTATTTCCTACATTCAGCAGAGCATAATTTTTCAGCCCTTTTTCTAAGGTTCATACGTCACAATATTACCCGCCGTATTTCCGGGATTCATTTGAAACTCCCACATTTTAGTGAGAGGCTTTTAGTTAGGAATGCAATTCGATTTTGGACATAAGCTTTGGGTGTCAGAGCTGCGGTTGACAGAAGCACGGACATCCGACTGTGAGACCGCGAATGAGTTGGTTTAATGAGATCTAATGATTGTGCGGTGAACGGAGCCCATATGCGGGTACCGCAAACAATTAGACGCACGTACTTTAGCCGAAAAAATGCATGATATGCTTTACTTTCATTACAAGAGGTTCAGGTACATTTCAATCTATTTTGGTAACGTATTGGACGTAAATCTTTATCTTTATTGCAATCCATAATGTACACATACCGGTGGTAGGGAAAATAAATTGAAACAATTATGGAGCCTATCGGGCACAGCAAATTTTTAAATAAGTAAGTAAGAGAGAGGAAGCTTATTACTAAATAAATATTTAAATTATGTCCTATCCATCTATTATTATTTTATTTTTTTGCAGCAGTATTAGTTATTTATTATATTTATTTATTATGTGATTACTCATTTATTTATTCTCTGAAGGTCAATCTATTTATTTATTTTTATATTAAATTATATATTATAGTTTAATTATTATCTTGAATATTTTATATTGTTATTAGTGCACTTGATATAGTTATATATCAAAATAAATACTTAAAATCTACGTTTATTCACTCACTTATTGTTTTGCTTACCTGGTAAACAGTTATATCTTTTTGTCATTGAATTTATCCGTTCTTATTTATCTTTGCTCTATCTTTCTAGTGTTTTCGATTGCATTAAAATATTTGGTGTATAGTCGAACAAGCCATTTGGTAAACAGGCAGTTAACTTGCAACTACTTTTAAACAATTATGTGAGTGTCCTAAGAAGTCTTTTACATCACTCTCTTAAGTTAGTGAATACTATAAGCTTAAAAAATTAGCCCCCTTATCCTAATTTATTCGAGGTCGGCGCAACATGTCCCCTTCCTCCATAGTTCTTTATTAGTCATGATCTCGGTGATCACCCCCTTTCTAGCCATATCATCGTTCACACAGTTCATCCATCGTTTCTTTGGTCTTCCCCTACTCTTATATCGATCCACATTCATACTCAAAACTTTCCTCACGACATCTTCCTCATTCCTTCGCATCACATGCCCATACCATGACAACCGACTTCCGCACAACTTCACATTCACCGGTGCCACTTTCAGACTTCCTCTTATGTACTCATTTCTTATTCTATACATTCGTGTAACACCACACATCCCTCTTAGCATTCTCATCTCAGCTGCATGCAATTGCCTTTCATTCATCCCTTTTGTGGTTCAACATACGTATACAATAAAAATACATATTGAGAGTGTAGTAGAACGATGAATATTTTAGCCTGTATATCTTCCAAAAAGTCGAACGCATTTTTAACCGACTTCCAAATAGGAGGAGCTTATATGTTCGTCGCGTATGTTTGTTTTATTTTTTTAATATGTCCACCGATTTCTCCGTCAATTCTGGACCGATTTTGAAAATTCCTTTTTTTTTTTTAAAGGGATTCCGATTTTGAAATTTTACTAATTTTGCTTTGATAGTTTTTGAGTTAGCTTCAATAATACATGCTTTTTCCCACTTAGTATGTGGATAATATGATAAGTTTCCTGTCACTTTTATTTACATAGCAGGTAGTGGTTTTTGAATTTACCACAACTAAAAAGTGAAAAATAAAATCTTTTTACAAAAAAAAAACGACTTCCAAAAAACACTACAAAGTGAAAAATAACTTTAATTTCGGAAGTCGGTGACAAAAAACGAAAATTAAAAACCAAAGACACCGAATTCCGAAATTAAAGTAATTTTTCACTTTGTAGTGATTTTTTTTGGAAGTCACTTGTTTTTTTTTTTTTTGTAAAAAGTTTTCGACTGTACATTTATTTCATGTCGGGACGAGAGAAGATCTTTTTCTTATTTTAGTTGACTAAATGTCTTTCGGAATCGTAACTATAAAATATTCTAACCATGCATGACTTTCTTAAAATGCATAATTATGTACTTAAATAAGCCAATGCATATTACATATTAAATTATGACCCAAGTCCCAACAACCTCTGACCTTTGATACAGCGATCAAGTAATATTAAAAGTCACCACACGATTGTTATAGACAAATGCAATTATTATGTAAATGTGTTTGCCTGACGCCTATGGAGATTCCCTTTAATTTATTCTAAGTCATGACTTTGACATAACACATTGGCGACGCCATCTTTAAAATGATAGCTGGCTCATCCCAAATAAAACCATTTGTCCAGAATCTATAGGGGTTAGACGCTGTGAGAATAACAAACAATACTGAATTTTGGCTATTTATTTCAAGTGAGAACGCGTGCTCATTTTTACGTGCTGCCGCGCTTGCGAAAACTGCAGTAAGTATAATTTTTGTCCAAATTGAGTTAAACATAGATTCGGAATCAGCGCAATGAGCTATAAAATTTGATCTGACTGCCATTTTAATATCTTAACGGGAACCTTTAATTTTCAATAAGGATTACCTATCGATTTCATAAAGTTTTCCTTAGCTTAACAGCAATAAGTAACGGCGAGTTTGAAAGTGCGGTATCATCATTCATGGTTTACTTCTGCTAATGATATGAGCAGTAACTACACATTGCGGTTATAATAAGCAATTGATGCTAAAGTTATTAAACTTATACTAGATATAAAATAGTTTTTGTCCTTTAATTGTCAATAAGGATAACGGCAGTAAGTCGATTTTATGATAAGTTTTCCTTAGCATAGCAGTAGTAACCATATTTATGGCGAGTTTCTAAGTGCGGATCGTCATTCATGTTTTACTTATGCTAATGATATGACCAGTAACTTCATACTTATTGCGGTTATATTAAGCGATTGATGCTAAAGTTATTAATTAAACTTGTACTAGATATAAAATAGTTTTTGTCATTTAAAAGTATTCTAATAGAAATACATATTTAATGATTACACAATGAAATAATACTTTACATAAGCTATACAATTAAAAAATCAGAATTTAAATAAGTTAATAAAACAAGACAGAAAAGGTAAAAATGTGACGAAAAACTTTGAGCGCCAATTACTCAAAACTATGCAAAACGTACTTACTGCTATTATCGCTAGCGCGGCAGCCGGTGCTGTTATTTTGCGAAAACGGTTGCCGTATTCAGTTTCGGATCCAATTCTAATTTCGCTTGAGTGATCGAATGCAGCCAGAGTCCCATCACTACAAACTGTATGCAGGTGCCGTTCGGGGACTGAAAATAATATTAATAAACTGTTCCACCGAACCGTACTTATCAAAATTTAGTTTCAGTGCGGTGAGTGGAAGTGCTCAAGTGTGGTTCGGACAAAGTGCTGTTGAAATCAGTGCTGAGTGGAATACGTCCATTTTGCAGACAACCATTACAGTACCTATCTTGTATCTCCATATATTATGTACTTTGTGGGTAGAACCTACCTGTAAATTGCTTAGGGACAAAATTTTAGGGAAAAAATGCAGTGCCATTTCGAGTGCTTTCTAAGTATATCGTTTCACATTTAAATAAATTATGCAAGCATCATAGGTGAACAAAACGTCGTCCACGTGCGTATTTCCATGCGTTCAAGACACGTTGCCGCGGTGCAGCGGAAAACATACGTAAAATTTTCTGCGTTTTTCTTGTGAGTGTCAGCAAGGGGGCTATTGTTACTTCACTCATCTATACTGCACAGTAAGCGTCTTTGGAACGTAAAGAAGGCTCTTTGTTCTATAATGTTACGCCATAAGCATGTCTCAGAGCAAACAAACAAACAATGCAAGTGGCAAACAATGTGTCACTGAATTTTAAATCTAAAGCTAAATCGATAGAGGGCGCGAGGGGCTTGTTGCAACTCGTATAATATCTCTACGAGATGTAGTGGCTAGAATTGAATACGATAAAATGTGGTGCGAACGTTGTGAAAAAATATAACACGAGTAATTTTTTAACAAGTGGCTTAACATTGTGCTTAAATGGAAATGCTGTGACGATAGCTATTTCCAATATTTTCGAATGACCATCTCATTTATATAATTCCCTTTTGCAATTAATATATAGATTGGCTTAGCACCAGTTAAATAGGGATCTTATGCTATCAAAAAGCAATTATAGTAACCGATTGAACTGTCACGATTTTAATCTTGGTTACCTTTTCACTAATTAGTGGTCCTATGTGTCAGATACGACATTAGATTGTAAACTGGAATTAGACTGACATGAATCCTTAATATATTTAATATTATAAATGCGAAAGTAAGTTTGTTTGTTACGCCTTCACGCTAAAACGGCTGAACGGATTTGGATGAAATTTGGCACATACGAGGTGCATTCAATAAGTACCTAGCCTCATCGCCAGAGGGCGCTGTACTTTCAAAAGAGTTTTACCACAGTGTAGCACATTCTTTTTTAATTCTTTTTTCAAATTTTCATTCCAATCCCTTCATTTGTTTTAATTTGACAACTTATGGAAGCGAACGTGTCGATCGGTTTTACAAAAATGGAAAAAGAGCAATATCGTTCGGTGATTCGATTCCTATTTTTGGAAGGGAAAACGCGCATCGAAATCAAAGAGCGCTTGGATGCTGTGAACGGTGACTCTTCTCCATCGATGGCCACCGTCAAGAATTGGTTCAACGAGTTTGCACGTGGCCGTACGTCGGTTTTTGATGAACCACGTCCAGGTGCACCGAAAACAGCTGCTACGGAGGAAAACATTAAAAAAATCCATGATCTCGTATTGGCAGATCGCCGATTGAAGGTTCGGGAGCTAGCTGAGACTGTAGGCATTTCAGAAAGAACAGTGCATCATATTCTTCACGAGGAACTCGCATGAGAAAGCTGTCGGCGCGATGGGTGCCGCGTTTACTCACACCAGAAAACAAGCGCAACCGTGAGACTACGTCGGAGACGTGTTTGGCGCTGTTTAAGCGGAATCCAGCGGAGTTTTTGCGTCGTTTTGTGACCGTCGATGAAACCTGGATCCACTGGTACACACCAGAGACCAAGGAGCAATCAAAACAATGGATCCAGACCGGGGAACGTGCTCCAAAGAAGGCGAAAACTGTAAAATCGGCCGGAAAAGTTATGGCCACCGTTTTCTGGGATTCACAAGGTGTGATCTACATCGATTACCTCGAGAAGGGTAAAACAATTACAGGGCTTTACTATGCCGATTTATTGGGCCGATTCGACGCCGAATTAAAGAAAAAACGACCCCACCTGGCGAAGAAAAAAGTGCTGTTTCACCACGACAACGCACCGGTTCACACGTCTGCCGTTGCCATGGCCAAATTGGTCGAATTACGCTACGAATTGCTGCCCCATCCACCGTATTCTCCAGATTTGGCCCCTTGTGACTTCTTTCTGTTTCCTAATCTGAAAAAATCACTCGCCGGGAATAGATATGGATCGAATGAGGAGGTCATCGCCGCCACGGAGGCCTATTTTGCAGAGTTTGACAAAAACTATTTTTCGGACGGGTTAAAAAAGTTGGAGCATCGCTGGGCTAAGTGTATCGAACTAAAAGGAGACTATGTTGAAAAATAAATTGCCACTTTTCCAAAATTTTCGTTTACTTTTTGTAGGCTAAGTATTTATTGAATGACCCTCGTATATAGATGATTCCCTGGAAAAGAACATAGGATACTTTTTTTTTTTTTCCCTCGGGATCGAGACTTATGCGGGTGAAACCGCGGGGCGCAGCTAGTAAATAATAATTTTATTCGAATTTCAAAATAGGCAAATTACGTGGTTGCCACTTTTTGGCACCTCAGTAAATTTTGCAAATGACGCGAATAATCGTCAAATAAAATTGAATGACTACTTAAACGCCACAGAATAATATTCCGTCTCGCTGTCAGGAGCCCAATAGACAAGCAATTGCCCAAGAGACACACGTGACCATCATTTCTTATTATTTTTACAATTCTTTGATCAAAGAGAACCCTTAGAGCCTAGAGCCTGAGAACCTAAGAGCCTTCGTGTAAACGAATATTATAATTTTTCCTTCAAACATGGAATTCTTCTCTGTGTATATAAATAAATAAGTATTTATTTTATACGCAATAAATTATCCTCCATAACTTTATTTCTTCCTTTATCTACCCTTATTGCCCATCCGCCTGTTAACACTTAAATGCCAATAACCGAATTAATACAATCGCGCCGAAAATTTATTGGCAACCGTTACGACGCGACGCCTCTTTGTTTACGAACACGTTTGTTGGAATAAATTGAGGTACTGGTGATCACAAAATTGTAACAAAGGATTAAGGGCCAATCATGTCAACTCTTGAATAATTGGTAAGAAAATGGTATAATTTAAATAGAAATAACGTAGATGTTTGAAATGAAATTGTTTATTCTGTAAATCGGATATCGGAATCACATTTACACGTCATATAAAAAAAAAATGGCTTCGAAATTTCCTATCTGAGAAGAAATGGCGAAACAAACTCAGTGGTCGAAGTCTCTTTTAAAGTCCAGACATTAATCTTGGTCAGGTCATATATGAGGAACATGTAGATTGGTGTCTGAAATGGTCTTTTGAGGAAAGAACCACACAAATTTGAGTGAACCTGTCCAGTCAGTCAGTACAAGCATTTGTCAGTAATCGTGTAGCTCAACTCAGAACTTCATGAACTAAACGATTCGACAAACAATACCAAAGAAAGGACATTTGGGTAGGCTGTCTATAGTACTCAAACTGCCAGACTATTATTCAAACTGAGTGTAAACATAGTCCTCACATTCACAATAATTAAAGTAATATAAAATTTAACAAATTAATCATGTTTGAGGTTTTTATTCCTAAATACACAAGAGATATGTTTGGACAAACCTTTTTTTATCAAATATGGAACCAATATCTTTAAATTTAATACGAATGGTAATACATGAATTAAAATTGAAATAGAAAATATGGTCCTTCGAGACTAGTCTGCCATTCTGAAATACACAAGAGATAGGTATTAGTCAGCTGAAAATAAAACGAAATGTCAACGTTGAAATGAAACCTAAAGGGTTTTCACAAGAAGGTGGTTAGGTACGTTAAGTTTCATTAAACTAAGCAATTTGCCAGTTCTGTGGTCCAATAAATAACAATGTCCTCGACCCAATCCTCGACCGTAACAGACTGCAGATACCATTTCTCAGGATCATTTGAAATAAGGTGTTAAAAGGTAACCTACTTATCTTCGGTAAAAGAAATGAGAGAAATATCTCACAATCGAAGGTTTTTTATAAAAATGTCGTCTGTGGAATCTTTCTTATTTTGAACATGTTTTTATCAGCCTGACCTGTATCTATCCAACGGAATCTTTCAACTAAATTTTCACCAACTTGTAACCATCGTATCGAAATGAAACTTTGTATGTATATGTAGTTTGGTTAACAATACTATAATTTGGTATCTTGGAGCTGATTTGATGATGGAGCCAGGAGGTGGATGGTGGAACTCTTCAGTAGCTACTAGTAAACCGGTCAAGTCACAACTTCGTTGACCTTAGACCTAGTCTAATATATCTTTCATTTAGTAAAAAACTAAATGAAGAATATACTAGACTAAAAAGTAAAAAATAAAAAAAAACCTGTGGCACTCGGGGACTGCCACGGTAAAGCTATTGCATAGCATTTGTAACCTCCATACTTCCTATTTGTCAACGCTACACTTGGGATGATGACGTGATGACATAAAACAAAAATTACGTTCCGTCGTTACGAACCGTCATTACATGGTAGGCGGAGTGGGGGGTGTTAGGTTTTTTTCGTTACGGAATTTCTTGATTCGGTCGCCCCACTCAAAGCCCGCGATAAAAGCTATGCAATAGCTTAAAAATTCGTAGCTAAAAAAAAATTTAAGAAACTCACTTTTATTACGCGCTAAATAATTTAAAATAAATAAATTGACTTGTATTAGTTACGATATAAGTACCTATAGAGCTTGTCACTTATTTTATATCCAATGATTAATTCAATAGCGTGGAGCGCTTTTTGGTTGTTTGTACTTTTAATTAATTTATGCAAAGTGCTCCACACTTTTAGAATTAATCATTGGATATAAAAAATACTAAGTAAAGGTAGGTAAAGGTAATAAGGCTCCTTAAGTTCTGAGTTGAGCTCCACGATTACTGACAAATTCTTGCACTGACTGGACAAGTCCACTCAAATCTGTGTGGTTCTTTCCTCAAAAGACCATTTCAGACAAAAATATACATGGTCCTCATATGGCCTGACCAAGATTATGTCTGGACTTTAAAAGAGACTGCAGCCTTTGAGTTTGTTTCAGCCTTTCTTCTCATAGTAGTCAGATAGGAAACGCCGAACTTATCTTGCTTATTTTTTAAATATTTTTTTATATGACGTGTAAAACTGATTCCGAAATCATATTTACAGAATAAACAATTTCATTTCATTTGATGTATGAAATGAAATTGTTCGCTTCTCGTGTCTGTCTGTGTGACCGCTCTGTTCTTTGAAACTTCGCAAAAGATTTTGATGCGGTTTTAACAATCATTTTGACAATTTATTCCGGAAAATTTACGTGTATAATTAATATAAAACTTATATAATTACTAGCAGCCAATTAGTAGCAAATTATCCTATTCGTTAATCCAGGTTATGAATTATCTGTGTGCCAAATTTCATCCAAAACCGTTCTGTAGTTTCTGCGTGAAAGAGTAACAAACATCCATCCATCCATCCTCACAAACTTTCAAGTTTATAATATTATATAAAATTTAATGAATAATATATTATATCTTATAAAGTAGTATAAAGAAATTTCAATGTTTTGTGTAGTCGTAAAAACTTTTCTTTTTTAAACAACCGGCTTCAAAAAAAAATACACTATAAAGTGAAAAATAACTTTATTTCGGAAGTCGGTGTCTTTGGTTTTGAATTTTCGTGTTTTGCTGTAGAATTTTCGTAACGGTGGAGTTTCTTGCCCATTCTTTTCTATACGAAAACTACTTTTTGGAAAGGGAAACTAGAATTAATTATATTTTTTTGTATTTTTGACATTCAAAAGTGCCCTTTATGTGTCTAATTAAAATAAATTATTTGCCATTGACGAGTACTACACACCTAACCTTTCTGAAAAACATCAATAAGGTCACTATTTATTTCCTTCTAGGGCATCTTTTAAATTTTTGTCACTACGCCAAAAAATCGGCCAAGTGGGATTTTCCGTAGTTGGGATGAATTTATCCCAAGGACAAACTTAACATTGTAATTTAAAAACATGTTCTCCCATACATTCCAACTGTAAATGTAAGTTTTTGCGCACAATATTGAGAGATTTATCATGCTATTTTAAGATCATAGACTTCTTATAGGTTTTCCTGTAATTTATAAGTATAGATCTAATTTCTGTTTTTTTTTTTAATTTCTGGCTCTAGTAAATTTTCATCTATTGTCTTAAATATCTTTAAAAGTATTTATAAAATTATTTAAAAAAATCGATTCTTACAACAAGCCCTTTTATTTGATACGTGTGACACAGTACAGTTTGCAAAACTTTTTATTATTTTTAAATTTGCCCCTGAAAAGTAACCCCATGATCAAAATTCATTTATTTTCGTTACACGTCCGTGTTTGGGTTACAGAAATTGATAATTATATGTGCCAAATTTCTACTTAATCGGTCCATTAGATTCAGAGCAAACTGGCTGTGACAGACGGATGGACAGACAAACAGGCATACACACGAGTGATCCTTTAAAGGTTTCGTAGGCGCGCTTGCGGACGGTGAGCTATGGGTAGCTCGCCGTCCGATAAGGACCAGGCCCGGATCGACGGCGCTTTGTGTTCCACGCGCGCCTCAAAGAAATGTCAGAGGAACTGACGGAGTCCACTAGGGCCGATGCCTGCCGGGGTTGCGAGGAAGTGCCGAAAGGGATATCGTGGCCCCCGGCACTATGGCAACTGAAGAACCACGGGTGGGTTTTAGTTAGTAAGAGTCTGACACGTCCTCCCGCTCCGCTTAGAACGGGAGAAGTTATTTACTTATTACTTATTATTAATTACATACCCACCCAAAAAAAGGGTTCCGTTTTTTCCTTTTGAGGTACGAACCCTAAAAACAAAGTTTACAAACATTCCTTTACGAACACAAGCAATAACAAGAATTAATTAGTAAAATAAATGTTATAAAATTAAATTAAATGGTAATTGGTACTTTAATGTTTTTAACTGAGTTATTTCAATACTGTGGCCTGAAAGAGCCATTATTATTACGATCTTTAGTTTTATTGAACTTTGTTTTGTTTAAGTTAGTTTTAAAAGGCGCAGTTTTAATTAAATTTTAAGTATTTTTTAACCTTTATTAAAAAGAACCAGGTTCTTAATAATTAATTACAATCCAGCCTTTTTTTTTGGGTGGGTAATTATCATATAACTTCTCCCGCTCTGGGTGGAGCGGGAGGGCGTGTCAGACTCTTACTGACTAAAACCCATCCGTGTTCCTTCAGTTGCCATGTTGCCGGGGGGCCACGATGTCCCTTTCTGCCTTATTCGCAACACCGGCATCGGCCCTAGCGGACCCCGTCAATTCTGCTGACATCTCTTTGAGGCGCGCGTGGAACACAATGCGCCGTCGACCCGGGCTTGGTCCTTATCGGACGGCGAGCTACCCATTGCTCACCGTCCGCAAGCTTGCGCCTACGGTGGCCGGAAATTTGCCTGTGATTCCCGGCGCCTAGGGCGTCTCCTCCTGCGACGGTTAGGGGCGCGAGGGCGCGAAATTTGCCTAAAATACTAATAAGCAATTTTAATTTGACTTTTTTACGTGATAATTATTTTAAAACTTAGAATCGTGTCGATTTGTGTGTGTACAAGTCCGGTCCACTTTCTTATAGTCTGCTATAATAATGTAAACACTTTGTTCATGTGTTATAATATGTTTGTCATTGTCACTGTTATTTCTACACTTTTTACACTACACCAACTCAAAAGGTTTTGTTCGTTTTAGTTTTCATACTAAATTGCTTCCATGTTCACATCATGTCGGTGGAGACGGTGTTCAAGGGCCTCAGCATCATTTTTTATGTTCGTGACGGGTTCCATTTTTAGGTCACGATGGAGGTCGTCATTTTTTATAAACCTATAAAAAAATGTGAAGTGAAATTTAAAATTAACTGGTTGTTGTTTCATTGTTGGAATTAGTCATTAAAATAAATTTATGACTTTGAATGTGACTTTTATTTCAATTCATTTATGTTGTAGATACTTTCACTGTTCATATTAATTTTAAAACTACAATTAAAAAGTTAACGATCTTTATGCGTTTACACAAATTTTAATGTTCGAAAATGTTTATTCTTTATTAATTTAATAAAGTTAGAATACAATTTCTGTACTAGAACAAAGTGTTGGAATCTTGTTTAACTTTAAAATAAACTAACATAATATAACGCCGTATTCCCCGAAAGGGTGGGCAGAGGCTTATAAATAAACTATGACGTTGTAACCTGGTTATTCCCGACTGTACTACAATAAAATAACATGATCGTCAATATTTTTATGTCCTCATCTACGTGAAAAAATAAATACAGAAAGTGATAAAAAAGGTTCGTTACTAATAAAAAGCTTCGGTTTGTACATACTCAGAAACGTCTCAATAATTGAATCACTCGAAAATGATCTTTATAGTTCGGCCGTTGAGGGAATGCGCTCCTGACCTAGTAGTAATAAAGATCAAATTTGCAAAACACATATTCGTTAATATGAAACTAACAGGTCTTAAAACGTGTCTCTTGACGGCGAGACTGTAGATACTTATAAAAATCTTATATCACAATTTATTGTTGTGCAAAAAAAAACAGTGGCACTCCGGGAGTGCCGACAGAAGAGAAAACTTAAAAAAACAAGGCACCGCGATAATCAACGCGTTGATGTCTTTTTAATGGTCAAAAGCTAGTGTCGTTACAGTGTCGCGAAATCAATGATTTAGTCCCATCTCAAAAATGCCCAACGCGCCTAAATAAGTTTTCACTTCAAAAATAGCTACAATCTTAACTACCTACAAGTACCTAACAGTTTTGGATTAATAAAATAGACGAATGGAAAAAAAAATACTACTAATAACCGCGAATTACCAAGTTATAAGTCATAGGTGCTTTACTTTGTGTAAATTATGTCATCACCACTACTCTCAAAACTGTGAAGGAAAACATCTTGAGGAAGGCGGCATGTCCTAGAATCAAAAATTTTAAGACATGTGACATCTACCAACCCGCACTGGGTTCGTGTGGTGGATTACGGCCCATTCCACTCCACAGGCCGGTCTCACCGAGAGGAGGCATGTGGCCCAGCTGTGGGAACATTATTGGCTCATTGTGCTAAATTGAATAGTAAAATACTGTTATTCAGCTGCATACGGTTAAACTGGAAGCTGACCCTAACTTAGTCGGGAAAAGGCTTATGATGAAAACAGACGAATTAAGAACCTCGTCTTTTTTGAAGTCGGTTAAAATAACATTGCCTGCAGTCTTAAAAGAAAACTCACTTGGGTTCAGTAGCGGTCACGGTTATGTTGAACCAATTAAGACGCAGATATATGACAGTGACCTTGAATAGTTAGCTTGCGTGTTCTGTATTGAGTTCAAGCAACGCGTCGTACGTCCAGCCAGTAATAAGACTCGCCCATCAAGGAGCACTGTCCCAAATTAGATGCATTATTTATTTATTACACGTAAAACAAAAGGTATTTTGATAAAACACGTATACTAAAAGATCAATAATTTAATTATCTTTAAAATGGTGAAGTTTTTAGAAAAATATGCTTGATAAATTTTGCGTCATTCTCAGTTTTTTCCGCATTAGACATAACTTTACAAATTAATTTTACTATGTAATATAAACATAATCAAAAATATGCCTATATTAAAATATTAGAAAAATGCTCTAACTTAACATATATTTTTTCCAAATCACAAACACTGCTCGTTTAGACGTATCATTAAAAGTCGGTTATCGTCCCCTTAAGTTAATTTAGATAGGTACATCATGTATTCAATACTCAATACTTTATTTGTAATACACAATGTGTATTTACATGGTAACTTAAAATTATATGTGATCATTATGGACCCTGTCGGGAATAATAAAATAGCAGGATTTGTTAACTTATTTTAATTTAGCCCTATTTAGAACCTCTATTCAATAAATTACCGAAAATAAATTACTCCATGTGCTATTCAAATAAAAAAAATCATTGGATAACTGAAAACCTTTTAAATATCAGATATTAAATTACTTTTAAAAATTATTCCCACTTACAAATAAATACTTTAGAATTTGAATAATTTGATTTGTATTAATATCAATAGCAGAGGCGAATTGATATTTTAGATTTCATTTCAATAATTTGAATATTGGGAATTGAATTTTCTTTTATTAAAAATGTCAGAGCTAAGTGGGTTTGATAGGAAACGTCGACTCCATCTAACTTTTCTTATTTTATTAAGACGTGTAAAAGTAATTACGATATCCATTTACAGAATAAATCATTTCATTTCATTTGACATTTGAATTGTAGGTAATTCATTGAATTATAACAGTAGTTATAGCCTAGTGGTGTGACCGTCAGACTGCCAAGTCATAGGTCTCGATTTCGAACCCAAGGCACGCACCTCTGACTTTTCGGATTCATGTGTATATTGTATAATTATCTCTTGCTTCATAAACGGTAAAGGAAAACATCGTGAGGAAACCGGCATGCCTCGGAGATATTTCTCGACGGCATGTGAAGCCAAGTCAGACGCCTATTGGCGGTTTTAAAACTCTGACACCAGGTTAGTCACTAACCACACGAAAAGCAGAAGATTGAATTATAGTGTGTAGGATGACTGCACAACCAATTTTAATTGTGTAGGCTAATTATGGACTTATTATTCGTATTGCCAATTAGTATTGGCTTTCAATCAGAACCATATTATTCCAATAATAACCAGTCCACTTTAGCCACCCAAACCCATAGTCCAATATCTTTGTTTCCATATACTGCAATAGTCCTATACCAACCGGGGGTTGTCCTTGGGTGCCCTTACATAGTGTGAACAGGGATAATCGTTGGTTGGTGCCTCAACATTTAAAAATGTCTAAGGGGCCTCTGCGAGTTGGCTGCAGCCCCTCGTACGCCTTCCAAAGGAACGGGATCCATGGTCCCGAGATTTGTTAAAATATAAAAAATAATAATAATAAAGCCTCTTTATTCCTTAATTAAAAAATAAACTAAGTACCTATAATAAAAAAAGTAAATAATAAATAAAATCGAGGAAATTAATTAAGGACCCCTCTTTGGGTAAAGACATCCTCCCTTTCTTGCCACTCTTTTCAGTTCTGTGCTACTGCTGGCCAATTCTGGCCCGCTACCTTTTCTACCTCGTCGACCCATCTTTCTCGGGGGCGTTCCTTTCACCGTTTTCCTTTTAGGCCTGCCCACGTGGTGGTTCTTTTACTCCATTTTATGTCTTCGGAGCGTGCTACGTGCCCCGTCCATTTCCACTTCAGTTTCTGCGAGTGTTGTAGGACGTCTATCACTTTTGTCTTCTCCCGAATGGTGGTGTTTTTTTTGTTTGTCTTTAAGTTTGATATTTAATATGCTTCTTTCCATAACGCGCTGTCATGTTTGTATTTTATTTCTGGTTTTTTTGTTGAAGTTCCATGTTTGGCAGGCGTATGTAAGACATGGTAGTATACAGAAGTCCATAACTTTCTTTTTCAGATGTAGTGGCAGTTGTGCTTTTAGGACTTCTTAATGACTCCAGAACTTATTCCGTGTCATGGACACTCGTCTACTGATTTCGTCTTCGTTTCTCGAGGGTTTGAAAGATGTTTTTCTCAAGATACTTCAGGCTGTTTGTAGACCTTCGTTTTGCTAATATTTAGTTGTAGGCCTATTCTGGTGCTAACATAGTTAAGTTCGTTTACCATGGCTTCGAGGTTCTGAGGCATTTCGGAGAAGATTACTATGTAGTCTGCGAAACGAAGGTTGCTCAGGTAGATTCCATTGATATTAATTTCTTTCCCATTCCAGTTCAGATCTTTCATGAAGTGCTGTGGCACTGCTATAAAAGTTTCGTCCCCTTGTTTTACTCCTCAGCGAATTTTAATCTCAGGTCCCGTACGGTCGAGTTTTACTCGGTTATTATTCCAATTACGTAAGGTTAAATACCTCTTTATAAAATAGTTTAAACTTACCTTGTGGAGCAGGACCAGCGTTTATCCAAGCATTTATATCAATCAGCGATGTAATCTCCCAATTTATAATATGCTTGGCAGCATAGTGTGCGTTTTAAATAAAATTTAAATTTCGTTTCGTTCAGTTGAAGTATGTGGGGGGAGGTATTTTATTGTAACAATTATTAATATATTATTCCAACATGCACAAGGCACATGTCACAAACAAAATCACTTCTTTTCAATAACCTACCCGTACAGGCGAACACTCGTAAAGACTTTATAAGACAGAACAAAACTTTACAGTCAATACAGTGCGAACTAAGCACTAAATAGTAACTACCTGTCTCAATCCCCTAAGACGTAGTTTCGGTCAGAATCGTAAACTATCGATACAGTTTTACGGTTACGAGTCGAAGCGACAAATGTCAGTGACGTTGATATGCGGATTGTCAACGGGTTGAATTTCAAACGTCGTAAATCATTTGGACCGTGTTGGGTAGGTTAGGGTTATTTTGTTTGGAGAGCGTAAAATGTTGATGTTCTTTGAAGGATTCAGAAAGATTGACGTAGGGATAGATAGAGGGTTTTGATCTTGTACAGCTATATATATGCGTTACAACTTTATAAAGCTATATGTAAGCGGGCACGCCCTTTATGCCTTTTTTTTTTGGGTGGGAAATCATCAAATAACTTCTCCCGCTCTGGGCAGAGCGAGAGGGCGTATCAGACTCTTACTGACTAAAACCAACCCGTGTTCCTTCAGTTGCCGTGTTGCCAGGGGGCTGCGATATCCCTATCGGTTTTCTTCGAACCCCGGCAGGCATTGGCCCTAGCGGACCCCGTCAATTCTGCTGATATCTTTTTGAGGCGCGCGTGAAACACAACGTGCCGTCGACCCGGGCTTGGTCCTTATCGGACGGCGAGCTGCCCATTGCTTGCTTGCATCCGTAAGCCCGCGCCTACGGTGGCCGGAAATTTCCTGTGATTCCCGACGCCTAGGGCGTCTCCTCCTGCAGCGGTTAGGGGCGCGAGGGCGCAAAATTTGCCTCTCCCTTACGCATCTCCGTCTCCTCCTTCGCGAGAATTACTGCTTCGCAGAAGGAGGTGACGGCCTCCCATTTCCTCTCGCTCCGTAGCATGGCCCGAATCATGGCCGAACGCGAGAGATCACCGCCGCCGATCGCTTCCACGAGGACACAGCGATACCCTGCCCAAGCCGGGCAGACCTCCACCGTATGCTCCACGCCCTTTATGCCTGGAGGCTTACATTAAGTTCTGTTTACGTTTAGTTTTTATTTTTATTTCTGCTTGAGTATAGTTCTCGATATTTTTGGTTGGCAGGTATATTGGCGTATGCTAGATGACATATGGCTAATAATTTAAAACTTAAATTATGTTTCGTAATGTAAATTATTTAGCGTACTATTGTATAGAATCAATTTTATTTATTTTTCGACAGCTGTGCTGCTGGGGAGTTTGTTGCGCCACTTCTTCTTCCCAGCTAAAGCACAAAGAAGTGGTGAAGAGTGGGCGTTTTTTGGGGGACTGTCTTATGTAATTTTGACGTTCGAAAAGTGCTGATTCTCAGTCTAGTTTGAATAAATGACTTTTGAATTTTGTATGATTTTACTGTTAAATACAAATAGTTAAAGCGAGTGGGATTACTTTTATATAGAAAATGCGTCGAAAGAAAAGTCTGTAATTAAATGATAATAAGCCATGATAAATATTCGTTACTTATTTTATAAAATAATTATATATAAATACCTATATCGTTGGCGAAGGGAGAGAACAAAATTACAAAAAAAAAACTTGTTTGGAGAAAATTGCGATTTATTTATTGATAATGCATGTGTCAGGCAAATATACCCGATGCTGATATTCAGCTGGATCCCTGCAATGACAAACGGACGTCAAGCAGACGAGATAATTACGCAAATAATTGGTGGGAGACCTGTAATGTACGGAGTCTAATTTAAGTATGTAGATATACCCGCAAATTAAGTTATTTAGTCTACAGTAAAGTTGTAACATTGACATTGAAAACAAGGTTTGGTAACAGCAATACAGATATGCTTTCCAATTCGGCATCGCGACGCCACGTTAGTTTAATCTTGCAGCCGTCGTCGTGTCCCGACTTACTAAAACAGTTTCATAGCGACACTTTTGAACACTTTCAAAGTTGCAATTTTCAAGTGAACGTTACTTATCATCGTGGATCGTCCTTTGTTTTTCTTTCTTCAAAAGAACATTTTCTCAAACGTGAAGCTTCGAGCTGTTCAACAGGTTTGCTGTTGACACCGACAAAGTGACATAATATTCGTTTCACAATACAGATGCATCAGGTTGCAATTCTGAACGAAATACGATATCCCAGCCGATATCCAACGGTTAACTTCTTACGTAAGTTTTCTTTCAAAGAAAAAATGCCTTGCTATGCAAATTACATTTCATTTTTATTCCAAGCATTGCACTGCTACACGTTAAACGTAAATATGGTAATGAGTTTTGTTAGTAAAAAAAGCAATCTATACACAAAATAAAATAAAATAATAAAAATAAAAAATAATAAATAAAATACATGACGAAGTCGAAACTGTACATAAAATATATGTGAAAAAATAACGAGTGAGCCTTAATATAGGAACAAATCATTGGGCTTCAAAAAGTTCATCCGCATCGCTGTCAGTGGGAAAGGTGCCCAAAAGACTGGCAGCATTGCCACGTTGTCTGGCAATGCTAATTCTTTGGCCTAAAAATTGGCCAACCCTCTGGTCACATGAAGAGTCGATCAACCGCTTGGCGATGTCCCGGAATAATCTATGAGCACTAATCCCCGACCCTAGTGTTTCAACCCCAAACGGTTCAAAAATATAGCTACCAGTAAGGTTGTTATATTTGCATACGTCTCACCTTGGTAAAAAGCAACATTAAAATTATATCCTGAAAAAATGATTCATGTATTATTTGAAATGATTTTATGTAGTGAATAATAATAATTTTTAATGAAAATTGTATTTTATTTAAAAAACACTAGGAGTAATGCAATTTTTTATTGAAGACTGTTATTTTTGTTCAATTTGGGGGAGAGCGGAGACAATAGATTTATGATAGCTAAAATGTGAGACATATATATGTCGGAGACGGGTATGTGACTCTCGTTATTTTCAGCGATATTTTAACTACTGTGGGCGTAGTGTGGGTAGTGTTGGTTAATGCGCAATAGAAAAACAGTTTGCAGTTCAGATCACATTATAATTTACTATCAAATGAATCACACTAGCTAAATTATACACACACTGGGTGCGACGGCGTTTATTAAAATCACCAATTAACAAAATGATCACAAATTACAACTAACACAATAACTGAGCACCACGAATCGAGAACAGTTCCGCGACGTCTTGACTCCAATGCGACCAAAGGCTGACTGCCGTCCTCGCCTTGGCCATCAAACATCACGACTCTGTAGAAGCGCGCCTTTTTTGGTGTCGGTAAATCACTCTTGATGTCGCCAGTGGCGCGCTTGAAATTCGTTTCGTGTCCGTACTAATGACCGGATCCGACATATATAATACTTGTTATTTCAAAGTATGTATTTAAAAACCGTTGAAAAAACTTGTTTTTATTGTAAACCAAATTCTTATGTCTCATATGAACCAAAAGGAAATATTATACAGATTACGAAACAGTTACAGTTCTCAGTTTTATACGGGGTTCATAGTAAAATAGCGAGAAATCGGGGTTTAAACGCAAGTCCGAAAAGGGGTGGGGCCTCGTCAA
Source organism: Agrochola lychnidis (assembly GCA_963680765.1). NCBI lineage: Eukaryota > Metazoa > Arthropoda > Insecta > Lepidoptera > Noctuidae > Agrochola > Agrochola lychnidis. The sequence goes on along the minus strand of OY796852.1, from coordinate 1,884,488 downwards.
GGTCGTTTCTGACGGACAACTCTAGCACCGCGCGCGCTCATTGGTCAAATCAAATAACGCGCACAGCTTCCTGTTACATACTTCCGTACCTTTTCACGAAATCACTCCCACAGATTGCAGGAAAGCGAGAGGAAAGATGTTAGATATAAAAAAGCAATTGCTACGAGGTGTGGGAACAAGTCTGATGCCGAAAATATAGTTTTTAGAATTTTTGTCCGTTTGTTCGTTTGTCTGGATGTATTCAAAATTCAAAAGTCATTTATTCAAACTAGGCTGAGAATCAGCACTTTTCGAACGTCAAAATTACATAAGACAGTCCCCCAAAAACGCCCACCCTTCACCACTATAATGTATGTTCCGGATTGGCGCTAAAACGACTGACCGGATTTAGATGAAATTTGGCACACAGATGGTTTATAACCTAGATTAACACATATGGTACTTCAATCCTGGTAGCACGTTTCCGTAGGACATTTTGCGACAACTACGCGGGCGAAGCCGCGGGCATAAGTTAGTAACCCAATAAAAAAGGTTGCTACAATATCTGAGTACCAAACAGCAAACATAAACAAGGATAAATAGATTTCGTGATGGTCAGTTCCTAGTATCTACATAACGACTGTTTTAAAACAAATAAATACAAGCTTATAAAGGTAGGTACTGGTAAGTAAAAACTTTACCAATATAAATGTGAGAGTAGCATGTCGGTCACCTCCTTCTGCGAAGTAGTAATGCTCGCGAAGGAGGAAGCGGAGCGCGTGAAGGAGAGGCAAATTTCGCGCCCACACGCCCCTAACCGCAGCAGGAGACGCCCTGGGCGTCGGGAATCGCAGGCCGATTCCCGGTCACCATAAGTGCGGGCTTACGGACGGTGAGCAATGGGTAGCTCGCCGTCCGATAAGGACCAAGCCCGGGTCAACGACGCGTTGTGTTCCACGCGCGCCTCAAAGAGATGTCAGCAGAATTGACGGGGTCCGGTAGGGCCAATGACTGCCGGGGTTGCGGGTTTGTCCAAAAGGGTTACCGTAGCCCCTGGTAACATACAGGCAACTGAAGGAACACGGGTGGGTTTTAGTAAGTAAATGTCGGACACAGTTACAAGATAATTGAAAACCCACCAAAAAAAAAGGTAGCATGAATTGTTTACAGTGAAAACATAAATGTAGTTAAAAGCTTTTTCCGGTTTCGGAAAGCTTAATCGAATATCCACTCTGTTATGCTGTCAATACTCATATAACTTTTCGTGATTGGTTGATCAAAATAACAAAAGATAATCTTGTAAACTGACATGTTATTTGAAATCTGATGTCTCTTGGAAAACTTATCAGCAAGCAACTTGCGTGTTAACTTCTTTTCCTATCTCTTCATTAGTCATCCATTAGGTTCAAGTCCATTTTGTTACAAAAATTATAAAAATATATAATTTTGCAATAGTTTGATATCTTTAATTAATTAAAATGCAGCAAATTCGTTATGCACAACCTATAAGACCATGAACACCGTAAACTTTCAATAATTCTATCCTAAAATTCTTAAACGGCTTGAAAAACGACCCAATTTTTCTCACAAGTTATTTAAGTAACGAATACCATTTTGATTAATGAGACATTATTACTTTTTTTCATTGAGGTTATCTAAAGAAACGTGTTAATGTCAATCTTGAACACGAGGCAGAATGTTTGCGATTTTGGTAGTGGGATACCAAATAAAGTATGCGAAAATTTTATGAAAAAATAAAGTTAAAACTTTAACCTAATCAAAGACATCGAAATAAATAAAAAATAAATAAATATATATTGGTTTTCGTATAAATAAATAATTAATAAAAAAAATAAAATTATGTTTATTAATCTCCACAAATTACATTTATATAAATCATAAGTTGACAGATATTTTGACAAAATTTTATAATTTGTGGGAGATCTGAAGTCTAAACTAAGCCTAGGCCTGTATTTTAGAACTCCAGCTCCCCCCCCTTGTAACACATAGTAAAGAATTGTCAACGTGGTACAATTGCGAATGGTTGGCAGTGTGTCTGAGTGTATGTTTGTTAAAGTTGTTCATGTGCATGTGCGTGTGTGTGTGGGGGGGTGTGGGTGTGTGTGCGTGTGTGTTCATAAATATAAAATTAAATAAATTATGTACATGTGCATAGAAAATTAAATACAAAATATAACATTACATGTAAATAGAAAAGAATATACCTAAATATAAAGAATATAATAAATAATATAAACAGTTGCAACAAATATACATTGTTACTTTATTATCTCGAGGATTTGTTCCGTTTCAGCGTAGCTTCGATTTAGTAACCATTTGTTTATTTTGTTTTTACATTCTATTTTATGACAATTAGCTATTTTGATTATTTTATTTATTTTATTGAATAATTCACCTCCTCGGAATGGAAAAAATCTTATACATAAAAATCGTATAGCCCGAGTCACAAGTCATTAATTAATAAGTCATGTAATTAAGGCATAAATCGTGCAGATTACGTATGACTTTGGTTGGCCACCCTGTAGGTAATATAATCCAGTTCAACTAATTCCTTTTGCCTTGCATTGAAAATGAAACAGGAAAAATCTTGAAAATCAATATAGCAATCAATTACACTCCTACGCAGATGCGTTAGTTATTATCTCCGATCCCATACATTCAGTGCTGACGTCACGTTTCAGGTCATTGCACACCATTCCAATTTATTAATAAATGGCTTCCGTACAGTTCAGATCCTCTAATAAATCTAAAACTACATGCAACGAAGGAATTCTGTTTTGGAATTCCAGAACCTTAGTGTTTAAAAAGTCATTATTTTGGAGTTATATATGTATTTTGTACCCTTTTGTGGGCTATTTAAGCATTTATGTATGTGCCAAAAAATACATGAATTATAAATAATACCCGCCTATAATTGTCCCACTGCAGGGCAAAGGCCTCTTCTCATACAGAGAAGGCACGAGCATTGATCACCATGCTTGCTCGAGGCGGGTTGGCGATTTCAGACTTATATTAACTATAATATAGCACTATAACACTGAAGAGCAGTGGTGGCCCAGTGGTAACGGCCGCGACTTACGAGTTGTAGGTCGTAGGTTCGAACCCAGACAGACGCTTTACTTTGTGTAAATTATTTCATCACCACTGCTCTCAAAACGGTAAAGGAAAACATCGTGAGGAAACTGGCATGTCCTAAAACCAAAAATTTGAAGACATGTGACATCTACCAACCCGCACTGGGCCCGCGTGGTGGATTACGGCCCACTCCCTCTCACAGAGAGGAGGCCTGTGTCCCAGCAGTGGGAACATTATAGGCTGATGATGAAAATTAACTATAATTCCAGGTTTCCTCACGATGCTTTCCTTCACCGATGTCAGTAATGTCCAAGATAAACTCAGAAAGTACTTACATATGAATTGAAAACAGTCACATTGGGACTTGCCCGTATTTGAACCTACAACCTCGTGCATAAGAGGCGAGACCTTAATCACAGGGCCATCACGGCACACAGAAATACCTAAGGTACAAGTTATTCTCTAGCAAGAATAATTTTTCGACCATCTTTTAGGAACCACAAAAAATGTGCACCAATAATTTAAAATGCGAAATCCAAAAAGTATTAGTGTAATTCAACTAACCTACCCTAAATAGGTCAATCACTGTAATATTTATAACCTTTAAAAACACATCACAAACAAAATACGAAAAAATAAACTAAAATATAGAAATTTAATATTTTTACCCTTTTTATAAGGCCTCTTTTCCTTTGAAGAGTTGTTGGGCAGTTTTCCTGTACCAAAAAGGTATCAAATGACCTCGTCGCATCGAGGGTCCTCTAGTGGCTTAAGTATAAAACAACTCATGTGTATTTTATTTCAGCAAAATAAACAGTCCACATTTCCAAAACATTTCTGAATAGATTTAGATCGTCATAACTAAATATAAGTCAGCATACTGTATACCGGAAAATTCTGTGGTAATCGCAGTATTATGTAGGTATGTAAGTACGGTGAAGGAAAACATCGTGAGGAAACAAGCATCAACTAGAGCCAAAAATTTGAAGACATGTAACATCTACCATTCCGTAATGGGCCCGCGTGCGGTGGATTACGGCCTACTCCATCTCACTAAGTCGAGGCCTGTGTTCCAGCATTGGGAGAATTATAGGCTGATTATGTAAGTAGGTATAGCTTCTTGTAAGTATTTTCAATTTGAACTTTATCATAAAAGTGACAGGACAGGAATTCGCGACCATTGACCATGTATAATCATTATGAATTCAGAAGGATACTACTGTCCGTCATTTTGGCAAACCTTTGGGGAGGAACAAACGTTTCAAAATAAAGTTGTTTTTTCCCAAGTCTTCTTTTTTCTTCATTTTCGTGTGGTTACCGTGTGGAACCTAACCTGGTGTCAAAGTTTTTATGCCGCCCATGGGCCTCTGACTTGGCTTCACATGCTGTCGAAGAATATCTCTCAGGCATGCCGGTTTCCTCACAATGTTTTCCTTCATCGTTTTTGAAGCAGGAGAAAATTATACTAAAAAAAAACATCTCCCTCAGCACGTTCAGATCAGCCAATTTAGGATCAAAATGATAACATTTTCCGGACCATGAATATTTAATAACATTTGTTACTTATGGGATAGATTATTCCTTGTGGCAATAGTTTATTTCTACAACTAAAGTTCCTAACCTTTGACGTTTGGGTCCAAGAGGATGTCCAATAAAAAGTATTAGAATATTTTAGTAGTTTTCTTCTTGACAGTTTATCCCTACATCAAATTGGAAATTCAAACAAAATTTTGCCCAAAGGCACAAATATTCAGAATGATAGACATTAAATTAACATTTGCGAATAAAATTGGTAATTTTGAACCCGAAAAGTAATAAGGTCGGTCGCACATCTGACTGTAGATGCGTCAAGTGTAACTTCGTTAAGTTCCAGTTAGTACGCTCGACGCACTAACGTATCATCGCATCGGTTAAGTGTGTTAGGTTGAATGTTTTATTATCTACTTGTTCATTCTGGCATTACGCGCCCGACGATACGTGACGCATCTTCCGTCAGATATGCGACCACCCTACAACTCTTTATACTATGCTATTACCTTCGTGGAAATGTACTGGTTTATATATCTCGAATAACCTATCTTTGGTCCCTAAACGTTTATACTGAATACACTATGATTGCCTCTAAAGTGAACGGTGAAAAGGGGAAATTATCATAAGCACACTCTAAGTAGACGAAATGTCGATCGTGGATCGATTTTAAATATTTGAATATCTTTTTGTAAGGTTTTTGAAGTGAAATCCTGTGTGAGCTATTCAATCTATTATTTATTTTACATATGTGCAAAGATTTGACAACAAGAAAAAATGTATTCGTTTGGAACGAAATAAAATTGAAGCGCGAAGCTTTGTCTCGTTTGTGATATTGAGCTCCATCGATATTAAAATGTATGAGTAAGATATTCCTATTTGAAATTTTCGTCTTTAAAAGAATGGCCCTGGATTTGTATTGTATAATTTTGGTATTGAATCCTACACTTTAAACTCAAGCCATTTCTTTCAAATAAACCAATTACTTTTGAACTGTCAAGGGGCCGGTCAGTCAGAAAGATGAAGTTAGTTGCCCATTTCAAAGCGTAGTAGGTAACTATGGAGAAGAACGGGCAAGAAACTCCACAGACACGCTTTTAAATTAAACAAAAACAATTGAGTTACACTGCAAATACAAAGGGAGAAACCAATTAATGCAAGCATCCCGGTATGAGTATCATTTTTACTCGAGTAGGTTCCTTCAATGCACCTTAGAATCTAGACTGAAAAGATTATTAACTGTGAGTGTTAGTGAACTTTCTCCTTTCGAGATCACAGACGTTGCTGTTATAAGAACCTATGTTCTTGTTGATAATAATAAAAAGTTTATAGCAGTGTAGTACAGTCAGCAATGCGAGTTGGTGAGCTGTGTGCAGTCTTCAATAAAGTCTACACGATGTAAGGGACATTGACGCGCAAACTTTTATCACGAATTCACAAACGATTCTAGACAGCAAAGAAATTTTTCGTGTGTTATTAAAAAAAATTGCTGACTTAAAAAATGTAATACCTACACGATCAAAATATATAGAACCCTGTATATTATGACAGACTGTTACAATATGAAAATAATGATGACGCACATTAGCAAAAAAATTGTTGAACACTGTCAAAAGTTATCAAAATGTTGTGAAAAACCTGTTTTGACCAAAAACTGCTCCGCTTCTGTTTTTTGGGACAAGCTTACCATTTTATTCCCAACCACTGCAACTCCTGAAAGTCAGAACTAACAAAATGAAGCTCGACGAGCCTCGGAGAAACGAAATTACTGTCTGTAAACTGTTATCTATGATAAACAAAATATGAAAGTAATTTACTGAAAAGCAGTTTGCGTTGATTTAGACTTTTACATAACATAACACTGCATAAATCACGCCTGTTGTTCCCGAAGGATTAGGCAGAGGTGTATCTATAGTACCTATTCCCCACATTTTGCCATTATGATTAAAACGCAGATATATGCCAGTGAACTTGAATGGCTAGCTTACGTGTTCTGTTCTGAGCTCACACAACGCGTCGTACGTCCAGCCAGTAATAGGACTCGCCCGTCAAGGAATGCTGTTCCAAATTAGATGCATTATTAATTAATTATATATAAAACAAAAGGTATTTCAATAAAACACGTATACTAAAAGATTAATAATTAAATTATCATTAAAATGGTGAAGGTTTCAGAAAAATACGCTTGATAGATTATGCGTGATTCTCAGTTTTTTATCCGCATTTACGAATTAATTTCACTATGTAATATAAAAATATTCAAAAATAATCCTGTATTAAGTTATTAAGAAAATGCTCTAATTTAACTTATACAATTTTTTTCCAAATCATTAACATTACTCGTTTAGAAGTGATCTTCAGTATAAAATCATTCAAAGTTGGTTATCGTCGCCTTAAGTCCAATGTAATAGGGGCGAGCGTATTGCCCTCAACCGGACACAAATCCAGACTCCGAGCTGCTGCTGAGAAATTCCTGATGAAAAACCCAATAATACTTGAATAGAATAATTAGAATTTTAGATACCTACTGTGTGATACTAACTGTGGAAAACAACTTCCGTTGCAGACAATACCTACCTATCTAAATATTCGTCGACGTCTTGTTCGGAGCACTATGAAACTTTTACAGTTTGGGTGTGAACAGTAATGATGTATCTTAATTTGCAAATTGCCTTCGTTTTATAACTTTTTTATTATTCCTAACGCTGATTGAATTGGAAGTTTATTTCCCTGCAGGTGAAAAACAAAGTAATAAAAATGTCCGATTTTGCATATTAATCTAATGCTTCTTGATGTCAAGTGGTATATTAAGATATTAAAGCTTTTTGATTTTTGTATTGACTGTAAAATTAATTGAAATAACTGCAATAAATTAGGTTCGAGTACGTAGAGTTGTTTTGTGTAGGTAGTAAATTATTGTGTATCGTTGCGTGCAAAGTTACGTGCAAAAAGATGCATGGAGAATTAGACATAGTGAAATTCAACAGCAATTTCCTCCTAAATTATAATATTTGAATTTGCTATTGTAATAGTTTAATCTTGGCGTTGTCTACCTTGCTTAAATAATAAGTATATTGAAAGGTTTTCGTGGTTTTTTACAAAGCTCAAATTTAGTTGTAGGTTTTCACGGGATTTTAAAACACATAATATTCATTGTCATTATCTCATTGTACTTTCAAGTTTGCCAAAAGCTCAGGGTAAAGCCAGAGAATACCTAACTATTATAAATCTTAGGTGTTGATTGGAAAAGCTTAAATTATGTTTTCCGAGAGGTAACGTTCCTATGTTCCTTCAAAAATTCTGGAAAATTATTGATTAAAGGTCAGATACGTTAAAAAAAAACAGCATGTTCATTTTAATTACGGTACTTAAAAAAGGATCCAATAAAAGACCCAGGATATCACCTCAATCAATTAAATTGACTTTTAATTAAATTCGAATAGGTAGGGAGGGTCATTGATTCCTGTTTTTAATACGTCCATCGTATATCCAAAATGCTATTAACGAATGGGTGACAGCAATTAACGTGTTGTCAGCGTCAACAGAAATCATTGACACCTCATGACTAAGGTCGTCTCCTAACTAAAGCGATTACGTTGAAGATAAGGAAGTTTGGCAATAATTCCCATTAACGGCATAACTGTATAAATGTCTATTAACTGCTCGTTTATTTTATTTAACTTTTTTTACATACTTCCTTGACATAATCTTTTCATTAGTTGACATTATATACCTACAATAATTATAATTTCAACTTTTGTGGACAGGATAAGTTATAGTGGCAACCATGTCATTTGGTTTAATTAGGTTTTTATTTTTATTATTTTATTTATCCTATATATATATATAGCGTTGTAGGCTTAACATACTGTAGATTTGAACACCATTTTCTATTTTGTTATGTACCTGGTACTTGTTTACAAGCCACACTGTCCTTTCATACCTATTAACACTGTAATTTTAAAACATTGAAACAATTTAAAAGCCATTTGTTTTTAAAAGAGTAACCGTTTCTTGCCGGCTCTTCTCCATAGGAAACGATCAATTGGCACCGTGCACCTAGTTTTTGACATTTCATAAGTGCTCATGTAGGTTTATGAGAAATATTTTTTATTTTGATTTGATATGACTATCGCGCGAATATGCGACCGTCGACGTTCATTTTGCTCAACGTCACCGAGCTGACAGCTGAGTAAATACGTCATCGTATACTTTCAGAGTTCAACGGTCACGAGAACTCATTGAGATCGATAACAATTAAAATTCTATTATGTCTCATTAATGACCGTTGAAACGTTAAGCTTACCCGTCTGCAGGCTGTGAGTGAATGGGAGTCTGGCTTGTGGCTTCAGGCACTCCCGTCATCCACCATAGGCACTATGATGGATGACTCATCGTTTCGGCTCGCTAAGTGTCTCCGCTTGGGCGCACCTTGTGTTGCTCTGCATTGGTATTACTGTGGTGAAGCTGTCGAAAGTCTCGGGCACCATGGCCTGTCCTGCTGCAGGAGCGCAGGTCGCATATCACAGCACGCCAGCATCAACGATATTATTTGTCGAGCCTTTGTCACCGCGTACCTACCAGTGGTATTAGAACTAAACGGCTTGGTACGAGACCAGACGGCATGACGTTGTTCCCTTGGAAGGTGGGTAGGTCTCTGGGGTGGGACGCAAACCTGTGTCGACACCCTTGCGCCATCTCATGTTCCTAGCACGGCGGGCTGTGCCGGCGCCACTGCTGCAGCTGCTGAGGCCCTCAAGAGGCGCAAATATTGTAACCTTATGGGTAGCTACAGTTTTGAGCCGTTTGGGGTCGAAACGCTCGGGTCATGGGGCCCGAGTGAGCGTCTCCTTTTTAACCGACTTCCAAAAGGAGGAGGTTCTCAATTCGATTGTATGTTGTTTTTTTTTTTGTATGTTTGCTACGCGATTACTCCGTCAATTATGAATTGATTTTGATGATTCTTTTTTTGTTTGGTAGATCATACTTCAGAGGTGGTCCCATATAAATTTTATTAACTTTGCTTGGGTGGTTTTTGAGTTAGCTTCAATAATACGTATTTTTTCGTCACTTAGTATGTGTATGATATGATAACTTTCTGTCACTGTTATTTACATAGCAGGTATTGGTATTCGAATTTGTGTGGGGTAGGTGTATCACAACTAAAAAGTGAAAAATAAAAACTTTTTACAAAAAAAAAAAACCGACTTCAAAAAAACACTACAGAGTGAAAAATAACTTTAATGTCGGAAGTCTTTGGTTTTGAATTTTCGTTCTTTGTCACCAACTTCCGAAATTAAAGTTATTAAAGAAATTGCTTGCCAACTCGTCCACACTTCACGTAACCAGAGGTCTGGCTCGTTCTTTGGCCAAAGAATTAGTATTGCCATTCAACGTGGCAATGCTGCCAGTCTTCTGGGCACGTTTACGGATGACAGCAATGCGGACGAATCCTTTGACGCTTAAGTATCCTTTTGTTTTTTTGATTTATTTGTATAGTAAGTTAGTCACTTAATTAAGTATCTAGTGTAAAAAGTTAGTTGTGTTAAATATTGTAAAAGAAATTAATTTTTATTTTAAGTTTTACAAATTAAAAGAAGTAATTATGTAGAATTATGTGCAGACGCCAATCTCAGCGTCATCTTTAAATAATTCTGTCATCTTATTTATGAATATTAACTTCTATCTCCTCACTTTGATGTTGCAAAGCATACTCAATAATGTTAGAATAATTAACATTATGAGCGTGTCGATTTAACAGTTTGAGTGTTTCAAAGATTTAAAATATTGTATTTATTTAAGGGGCTCGTGGCTCAATAATAACAGCCACACGGGCCGATCCGAGGTTAAGCTAGGCTTGCCGCGGTCAATTCGTGGATGGGTGACCATCCACGAACGTTATTAGTCTTTCAGAAACCGAGAATTGTATCGGTAGTGTATTTAGGTCATAGAGCCCGGAGACGGGTTGGCGCTGCTAGAGGCGGCATCATACAAACCAAGCGTGTCAGAAGGCGTCACAGTTTAAATCTCACGCAGATAGGCGCGACGCGATGGTTCGACGCGAGTCTTGTCGAACAATTTCTAAAAAAACTTCACGGAAATTAATTATTCTACCGGTGTCGCGTCGCGCCTGTCTGCAAAGTCAAAGAACAAAAAAAAACAAAAAATAGAATTGATTCTAGTCGCCCCTTCCAAAAGGTAATTTTCGTATGGAGAAGAATACAAATACAAATACAAATACAAATAGTTTATTTTCTTTAACAAGCTTGTACTACATACTAGTGATAGAAGTGTCCCTTTAAGCAAGTAAATGCCTGTATTAGGACACTCCACTCTTCCGTAACTTAAATTTACATAATGTACACAAGAGATGCCACTGTTTACTATTTATAAATTAATTACAATTTTAAGAATTAGATTAGATTAGATTAAATATAACTTAGTGTGCGTTTTGTGTATGTAATGTGAGGTGAGGTGGGCATAATTATGTGATTTGTGTTATGGGATGTATGTTAGTGTAGGATGTGTGTGTGTGTGTGTGACCTGTATGTGTGTAGTTGTAAAAGTTGTGCAGGAGAGTAAGTGTGTGCATGAATGAGTGAGTTATGATGTGTGCTGCAGGAGGGCCTCAGTGTCCTCATATGATAGTGGTTTTATCCATTTGATGACAAGTTTTTTACATTCTAGAAATTGTTTGGTGTAGATATATATTTCTTTATTTATTTTATTATAGAGTTGAGATGACCGTTTCTCGTATTGCCTGCTACAAAACCTGGTTTTTGTTTGAGGAATCGGTGCTATAACATCTTTCCTCCTTTTTGATAAGATAGCGGTATCATAAGGCAGCTCTTTGTGTTTTTTCAAAATAGTCTGAACAATGTAAAGTTTTCTCACCGAAAGCAAATCACTTATCTGATAAAGACTCTCGGTGGGAAATCTAATCCTTTTAAAGAACATGATTTTTATTAGGGCTCGTTGAACTCGTTCCACAGTAATAAATTTGGATTTAGCTGCCCCTCCCCAAATTGGGATGCAGTACACCAAAACAGACTGCACTAAAGCAATATAAATATCCTTTAATAGATTTCCAAAAGGGTCTCCGGTATCAGTAGCATTTTTTGGAACAACATATCTCAGTGTTTTAAAAATCCAGCTGAGTTTACGAATCCTATTTGAGACCTGCTCAAGGTGAGGATACCAAGATAATCTCTGGTCAATCATGATACCCAAATATTTAGTTTGGGTGACCTTATTTATGGTAGGGCAGTCACAGGTTTCGCTTTGAGTGTCACCACATTTGTGAACTTTAATTGTGAGGTCCTTATCCGGTTGTGTGCGATTACATATACTAAAGCATATATAATTAGTTTTTGAGGTGTTCAACGTCAGTAGATTATTATTTAGCCACATAGAAATTTGGGCCATACCACATGACGCACTTTGCTGTACGTCATCCCAGGATCTCCCCGAGAAAACGACAGCCGTGTCATCTGCATAAGAAAATACTTTGGCATTATTAATTTTCATATTACAGAGATCGTTGATATATATTAGAAAGAGTGTGGGTCCCAAAACACTACCCTGAGGCACGCCGTATAACACTTCTGCATCATCACTGACGTATTGCCCCAGCTTAACCCTTTGCATCCTGTTAGATAGATAATCTTTAAGAAGATTGAGTGAAGTTCCTCTTACACCAACGTTTTCTAGTTTGTTCACAAGGATTGGCACAGAGACGGTGTCGAATGCCTTTTTAAGATCCAGAAAGATGGTTAAACATTTATTTTTTCTATCGAGTTGATTGGCAACTAGCGAGTTTAAGGCGGTAACTGCGTCTTCGGTAGATATATTCTGCCTAAAACCAAATTGTGTTTTGGATAGTGTTTTATATTTATCTAAGAATTTAAGAAGTCTACTATTTATTAATTTTTCCAAGATTTTCGATATAGCTGGAAGGACAGATATCGGCCTATAGTTGTTGAGGTCGTCTCTGTCCCCACCCTTGTGAACCGGGGTAATAATAGATTTTTTAAGGGAAGCTGGGAAAACACCATCTCTAAAACAGAGATTTGCAAGATATGTTATAATTGGGACAACCTCCTCCCGTATATACTTTAAAAATCTTGTGGGGATATTGTCCCAGCCAGCGGCACTATCCGACTTTAGGTTCATCAGGATTCTGTCTACTTCATTGAGGTCTGTGTCCAAGAGTACAAAGGAATTAGTTTGTTTTGACAGTCGATCAGGTACATAATTAGGGTCATTATTTGCGCTAGGTTGAATTTGTTGGGCCAGCTGTTTGCCAATATTTACGAAATAATCATTTATACAATTAGCCGATTCAGTAGGGGTTGGTTTAATATTAGTTAGTTCAATGTTTTGGCTTTTAGATTTATTTATGTAGGTTATTGTTTTAATATTTTTCCAAAGCAATTTATTGTTTGATTTTGACTTAGCAAGTAATTCTCGATCATGTTTTCTTTTCATTTTTTTTATGAGTCCGTTGCAGTGATTTCTATACCGATTGTATATTATTTTATTTACTTCGTTGTGCGGGTCACTTCTAAATGTCTTTTGCAATTTATTCCGATTCTTAATACAACGAAGTATGCCTGGGGTTATCCATGGTTTAATTATACGCTTACTGTTTGGAATTTTAGCTGTGGTAGTGTTAAGATTAATTGTTTCAGTTAGTTTAGTAATGAGTATCTCCGTCAATAAATTGGGGTCGTCACAGAACAATAATTCCGCAAATTTTTTTTCACGTATTTGTTTTAAAGCTTGCTCGAAATTTATACGAGTAGTGGTTTTGTTTGCAACTTGTGTGTATTTTTGCTTACGCAGTGACATAAAAGTAGTGTAGTGGTCAGTGACAGTGGTATGAAGGATAGCGATAAATGCGGACGCCTTTTTTTTGTTAATTTTTATCATAAAATGATCCAAGCAATTCCTTTCCCTAGTGGGTAATGTATGTCCAGGGAGTATACCATGTAATGACAACATATTTAAATAGTTCACTCTATTTTTACTGTCCTGTGACGTCTCTATGTCTTTAGTTCTAATATTAATGTTATAATAGAATGGGCAAGAAACTCTACCGTTACTCTTTTAAAATGTTTTACAATATTTTGTATACATTAATTATATAATTATATGTGAAGACGCTGCACCTGGAATAAGATTACTATACCACAATAGGTAAAAATAATTAAAAATGAAGCAATGACAGAAAAAATAGTTATGTAATGGATACATGGTGTTCACATATTTACAAGCATTGTAAAAGTAGGTACTTATACGATATTCCAAAAAAAAATACAAGTGATACTATGTGAGTAATCATAGAATGTAAAAAAAAATGTTATAATATTTAATTACACAATTAAATTAGCAACCAGTTTGATTTTGTCTAGACTCTAAATTGTCCTATGGAGCTAGACCAGCATGCTTCCAAGCATTCTTATCTAGGATATAATCCTCTAATTTGTAATATCCTTGTTTACAAAGAGTACTTTTAATATGAGTTTTGCCAGTAAAGGCTCCCCTTTACTCCTACTACGACACAAATGACATAGACCTGGGGCCCGTATCAGAAGTAATTCGTTCAACGCACTTCGGCGACACGTTTACTAGTAACTAGTCCTAGGCTGCCATCTCTAGTTGCTGCCAGCTTACTTATGTGTCCTTGTGTAGTATAAAAAGGGGCTTGTGGCTAAGTAATAACAGCTGCACGGGTCGATCGATCAGGTTAAGCTACGCTTGCCGCGGTTGGTCCGTGGATGGGTGACCATCTTTACATACCAAGTCCCCTCCGTGCCTCGGAAAGCACGTTAAGCCGTTGGTCCCGGCTGTCATTTGTAGATCTTTGACAGTCGTTACGGGTAATTAGAAGCCCAAAAAGTCTGACAACCAGTCTTACCAAGGGGTATCGTGTTACCTAGTCACTAGGTTGTGGAGGTCAGATAGGCAGTCGCTCCATGTAAAATACTGGTATTCAGCTGCATCCGGTTATACTGGAAGCCGACCCCAACATAGTTGGGAAAAGGCTAGGCAGATGATGTGTAGTTTTAAAAAAACCACGTGAATTTACACATACACACATACACATAACATCACGCCTTGTTTCCCCGAAGGGTTGGGCAGAGGTGTCCCTGTAGCAGGTCATCATCATCACTCAGTTCTAAGCGCTCGTCTTTATAATACGGTACATCGGTTAATTGATATTTACACGTTGACCAAGTTTGCGCTGAAAGCAAAGCTAACTAATTGGTTGCAGAATTAGTCTTACGACGATACAGGAGATATACGAACGATATATAGAACGATCACCTCATGAATATCATTCTCAATATCTGTAATTACAGAGTCACTTTATTTATTTATTTATTACAGCATGGAACACTTACAGCTAAAAAAAAACAACAAAAAAGGAAACAATAGTCGACAGAAAGCCAATTAGAAGTCTTCAAGTTTAGACTTATAATAGGATTTGTGTTGTGAACATACAAAAGCAGCAACATATCACTATATACTATATAACCACTTGTGTCTGCAATTCAAAAGTGAGAGAGAAAGAAGAAAAAAAAAAAGTACATTTAAAAGCACTGCAGCTATTTAAAAAATTTGAGGCTTAAGCACCTTCTAGCTGTGGTCACACTGGTTGTAAAGAGATCCAAGTCGTGAAAGCATCAGGGTAACCCGCGAAATTCAAATTTTCTTACGTTTTTTTACAATTGGCAGGTCAGTATCAGGTTGTATTTTGATCTAAATATGATTCGCGGCCGTATCAAATATATATTTTTAGAATTATAATCATAAAAATCATCAACACAACTCTCTAAGTTCATATAATCCTATTGAATGTCAATTTCATGAAATCATGACATTTTATTAATATTCTAACTTATGGAGTTGCATTGCTGATTCTAATGACTATAACTCTGTATATGAAATAACAAGTAAATTCAAATTTTCTCTTTGTACATTGTACAAAGAGAAACACATAAACTTCTTATTTTATTTTTTATTTTAAAGGAAACTGGCTAAGTTTCATGCATTAGTCTTCAGGGGGCGCGGGGCGCTGTTGGTAGTATAGGTGGCACGTGCTTAAGTTAGACGAACTTAGTTCAGCAGGTACAGTCAGTTTATTAGTGTTTAGTAAGACGTGCTCATGTTTGTTTAGAAGATTTGAATAGAAGCGGTGAAATCTATTATTAAAGTATACATGTGGATTTCAAGGAAATACCATTTGTACTGCATGACTCTACTATGAAATAGGGAGTAATTTCTTTAGATGCCAAGTAGAATACCGATTTGGTTCAACAGTTTCTGCATGATTAGATGCGATTCGATCTACTGCAGTCCGACATGGTTAAAAACGAACGTGGATGGTGACAATGCTTGTGGAAGAAGACGTTAAAAACCCATCAAATCCATTTTACTTTATGTTTGTTCTCTATTTCGAGATCCATGGCTCCATGGATCCTATCTCGCAGCAAAAAGCTTTTAAAAGAGCCTGTTCCTCAGCAAAAGCCATAAACATTATAAATAAAATAAAATCTTCTGGAAATAAAATTAAAACAACTTGGAATATAATTAATTCAGAAACCGGAAGAACACAGTACGGAATCGTGACTTCCATCTAAAAATCAATGATGTAGATATTAAGGCAGACGTGGAGGTGGCAAATGAGTTTGAAAATTTCTTCACTAATATTCCCATTCTAACAACCAAAACTCTGTCATCGTCGTCCTCCACTTCTGCTTACTCAATACTTAAAGAATGTGTACCAGAATGTGACAAACTTTTTCAATTCACAATTATTACTGCTAAAGACATTATAGAATCTTTTAAAAATCTTGATGTAAAAAAAACTGCTGACCTTTGGGGATTATCAGTACATACCGTGTCCTCAATAATTGATGTTATTTTACCCTTTTTAGCAATCGTTTTTAACTATTGCATCTGGTGTATTTCCTGATCTGATGAAACTTAGCAAAGTGATTCCACTGTTCAAATCTGGCAGCACAACTGATCCTACAAATTTTCGGCCTATTTCGATATTACCCACATTGAGCAAAATCTTTGAAAAATTAATTTTAAAACAAATGTTGGGACATTTCAATGCACATAATTTACTTCATCTGAAACAGTTTGGTTTTACAAAGGGTCGTTCAACTACAGATGCGGGCGTGGAATTACTAAAGAACATATTCGAGGCCTGGGAGGAGTCGCAAGATGCTCTTCGCATTTTCTGCGACTTGTCCAAGGCCTTCGATTGCATACATCATGATAGAGTGTATCAGGAAACTCTACCACTATGGTATGAGGGACAAGGCTCTTGACCTTCTGACTTCTTATCTGAACAACAGAATTCAGAGGATCGATGTTAATGGCAAGAGATCTGCAGGATCTGCGGTCACCATGGGCGTTCCGCAGGGTTCAATTCTTGGTCCTTTTTATTTATAATTTATATAAATGACTTGCCCTATCACATAAGGGATAATCACAAGATCGTATTATTTGCAGATGATATTTCCCTCATTTTTAAAATCAAACGTCAGTTAGCCAACTTTGAACAAGTTAATGATGCACTTTCTAAAGTTGTGCATTGGTTAATGTAAATAATCTTCTCCTGAACGAAAAAAAACTAAACTCATTAAATTTTCAATGCCAAATGTCAGGCAGCTATCTACTAATGTTCAGGTTAATGGAACAGAGTTGGACCCTGTTGAGTCTACAGTTTTTCTTGGAATCACTATTGACGGTAAATTACAATGGGGCCCACACATCGAAAAATTGTCAGGAAGGCTAAGTTCAGCCGCCTATGCCGTTAAAAAAATTAGACAGATAACTGACGTAGATACAGCCAGAATTGTTTATTTTAGTTATTTTCATAGTCTTATGTCATATGGGATTCTTCTCTGGGGAACCTGTGCGGACATTAATACTATCTTTGTTCTACAGAAAAGGGCTGTTCGAGCCATTTACAACCTAGGTCCAAGAGATTCCCTTAGAGAAGAATTCAAAGAAATAAATATTCTGACTGTAGCCTCACAATATATTTTTGAAAACCATACAATAGGTTTTCAAAAATATATTGTGAGGCTACAGTCAGAATATTTATTTCTTTATGTACACAAAAATATATCAAATTTTAAGAAAATGTCCGATATTCATAGTTTAAATACCAGGAATAAACACAACCTTGCTGTACATCGCACACGTCTCCACAAAGTAGGCAACTCATTCATGGGTCAATGCATACGCTTTTACAACAAACTCCCCATTGACATTCGAAACTTACCCATTAAACGATTTAAAATCTGTATTAAAACCAAACTTTGTAAAAAAGGGTACTATACAATTTCAGATTATTTAGAAGATAAAAAAGCTTGGGATTGAACTGCTCTCTCTGCTAAGCCTTGTGATAAAACCATAAAACTAGACATTTTAATTATTATGTAAAATCAACATATACAAGTTTTTATAAACACTTTGACATTGTTGAAAATTATATTCAAAATGACACGATTACTTTGTAAAGTATTATATTATTTTAACTATTGTGAATGTGAGGACTATGTGGATATTATTTTTATTTCTCTTCTAGTTTTAGTGATGGTCTGGCAGTTTGAGTAGTTTTTGCGGCCTACCCAAATGTCCTTTCTTTGGTATTGCTCGTCGAGTTGAGCTCCTTAAGTTCTAAGTTGAGCTCCACGATTACTGACAAATGCTTGCACTGACTGGACAGGTCCACTCAAATCTGTGTGGTTCTTTCCTCAAAAGACCTTTTCAGACACTAATCTACATGGTCCTCATATGGCCTGACCAAGATTATGTCTGGACTTTAAAAGAGACTGCGACCTCTGAGTTTGTTTCGGCCTTTCTTCTCAGAGTAGTCAGATAGGAAACGCCGAACTCATCTAGCTTATTTTTAATAAAAAAAATTATATGACGTAAAAGTGATTCCGATATCCTATTTACAGAATAAACAATTTTATTTCCTTTCATTTCATTTCAAGAGGTCGTTTCCCTCCATGTCATCACACATATAATTATGTGCCAAAACCCTTACCGCTGCCAGGCAGTTTGTGATGATGATATCAATCATTTTCTAACAGGTCTGTTTACAAAAACAGATGATATTACATCATCAATGGAATGCTAGAAAACTCTACATTTGTTAATACTGATCACTCAATAACATCCGATTGCATTTCACATAAACATTGAGCGTAAGAATGTACTTCAAACTTTGTCGGAAACATTTTATTGGCGGTTCCATTAATATCATTGGGGCAGCGATTTCAAACAATATCACGTGAAACTTTGCAAATATACGTCGGAGTTGGTTTATATTATGTAAACTTTGCCGGTTCGACTAACTGGGTGCAATATTTTTTTGTATAAAGCCCGCTACTCCGTTACTATATCAAATTCAGCTTATTTTGAAATGAAAAAACAAAGGGCCACTATCCATACAATAGAGTTCTTACTCAATAATTTTGATAAAAATAATTTGCTTATCTGAAAAATCGCAAACAATATGTAGAAATTTCTAAAATAAACATTAATACTAAAAAAGAAGAAACATATGCATCAAAAAAACGTATAGTTAAATATGGAGTCCCGCAAGGGAGCGTATTGGGTCCTTTATTATTCATAATTTATATAAATGACTTGCCATTAGTGACTAATTATTCTGTATCACTTTTTGCCGATGACAGCACAGTCACTATTAATTCTACAAATAAAAATAGATATGAACATGAAATTAATAATACAATCAATTCAATAATTAACTGGCTAGATAACAATAATCTCAAAATTAATCTTGAAAAAACAAAAATTATGTTTTTCAGTCAACGTTTAGAAGCACCAAAAATTAAGGTTCAACACAAATTAACTGTTATAAAAAGGGTAGATACAGCTAAATTTTTAGGTGTAACTATTGACAAACGTCTTAACTGGAAGGCACACACAGAAGAATTAAACAAAAAAGTATGTTCTTCTGCCTATGCCCTCTATAAACTAAAACCTATTATAAGTGCCAATGCGCTTATAACTGCCTACCATGGTATTGTCGGCTCCGTATTGAGGTTTGGAGTTATATTTTGGGGAAACTCTACTAATAAAGAAATCATTTTTAAGTCACAAAAAAGGTGTATTAGGGCTATGTTTGGATTGAAAATAACTGATAGTTGCAAACAGTATTTTATTAAATATAACATTTTAAGTCTGCCTTCCTTATTTATTTATGAAATGGCTAATTTTATACGAACCAATCCTAACCTATTTAAGAGACTATCAGATGTTTCTATTCGTAATCGACGGGATAATAATCAATTATGCGTACCAAGATCAACCACGGCATTGATGCGTAAAAGTATGTTTTGTTTAGCACCAATCATTTATAATAAAATCCCAAAACCTATTAGACAAATGCCTACTGCTCTGTTTAAAATACATTTAAAAAAATATCTCATAGGCAAATGCTATTATACCATATCGGAATTTTTAAATGAGCGCAATTAATTAAATAGATTCATTTAATTACAACATTTTCACAATTTGACTCTCAAATCTGTAAAAACCAATATTTTATTTAAATTTTTTATATTTTTTCCCCCTTTTTTAATTTAGCATTAGGATTAAGTTATTAATCTCATAGTTTGTTGTGTAGACTCAATTTTTTATTGGTTTATTCAAACCAAAAATATGTTGTTTTGTACGCCATAAATGGCAAAACATGCAGATCTATCTGTTATATTAAGACCTTGCACATATTATTTGATGTATACTCATGTTTTACAATAAATATATTCTATTCTATTCTATTCTTTGCGAGTTTCTAAGCAAAACACGCCTAACGCGCCTCTTAAGGCTCCTGGCTGTGAATTCACTCGACAGAGTTTAGGTAAATTCTTGCGATGCTATGTTTGTGTGCACCGTTCACGCACACACGCCTAAACATCGAGCGTAGTGATCGCTTAAACAGTTTTGATCCTATAGACGGTATTTTGTTAAGTTACGTAGGTACGCTTATGAAATAAGTCTGGAATGTTTGTGTATATTCGTTTAGTATATTTATAACAATTCTGTTTTATATGGAATTTTATACTTTTTGTATGGAAAACATGAAAAATTATTACCTACATGTTGAGTTTTATGGGTTTATGGGTTTCATAAAGGGGGTCGAAATTTTCATTATTTTTGCGATAAGACACAATTTTCGAGATATAAGCAAAAGAACAGAAAAAAGATAAAGTACAGTTTTTGCAACTGAATGAGTTATTAATTTAGTGAAAATGAAAAATTCGCTATTCTGAATTTGACTTTTTTCACCTAAAATTTTGATTGGTGCCGATTCTCTTATACACCGAACTAAACTATCACTAAAATTTCTTACTTTTGACTATGAGAATCTCAAAGCTATTGGTGCCGATTCCCTTGATCACAAACTAAACTAAATTTAAGTTCAGTGCATCTTTTTCTTACAATTTCATTAAGAAAAGGACAGAAGATAAATTTTAGTTTAGTCCTGTCAAATTAATCACCGCCTATCACTCTCCATACAAGTTTAGACGTGATTAAAAACTTGCCGACTAAAATTACGTCAATTAACGTCAAGCGCTGATTAATTTGACAGGACTAAACTAAAATTTATCTTCTGTCCTTTTCTTAATGAAATAGAAAGAAAAAGATGCACTTAAATTTAGTTTAGTTTGTGAACAAGGGAATCGGCACAATTATGCAAAATAAATTCTCTAAGTTTAAGAAAATTTTTGACACATCTAAATCAAATTTGACAATCGCGATTCCACACGTGATACCTAACCATGTGAATCTTTTTAGAGCCGGAGGCGCGCACGCTCGACGTGTTTTATATGGAACTTTTCACTTTTTGTATGGAAAATAAGAAAAAATATTACCTACATGTAGAGTATAAGGGGTTTAAGGGTCTTATAAAGGGAGTCGAAATTTTCATTATTTTTGCGATTGGACACACCGTTTTCGAGATATAAGCAAAAGAAAAAAAAAGATTCAGTACTGTTTTTGCATGTGAAATCGAGGTGTTGGTGTGAATTTAAAGTTCATGACAATCAATTTTATTCCACACGTTTTTAATCGCGAAAAATAGTCAGATTCGGTTAGAAAATCTAAATTTTAAGTGAAAAACGTCAAATTCAGAATAGTAAAATTGCTATTTTCACTAAATGGAAATCTCAGTTCCATCTTAGTGCTGTCAAACTAAAATCTAGTTAAGTTGTGTCACTTTAGTCTATTTCAGAATGGGAAATCGTCGTTTGACAGGAATAAAACAAAATTTTGGTGATTTTTAGTCTAGTTTAGAGGCATTTGTGACAAGAGAATCGGCACCATGTCTAACTAAATCTGATTATTTTTAATCGCGATTAAAAAGGTGCGGAATAAAATTAGTTATCTTGAACTAAAATTCACACCAACACCTCGCTTCAGGTGCAAAAAACAGTACTGTATCTTTTTTTTTTCTTTTGCATATATCTCGAAAATGGTGCGTCCAATCGCAAAAATAATGAGAATTTCGATCCCCTTTATGAAACCCTTAAACCCCTGACACTCTACATGTAGGTAATATTTTTTCTTATTTTCCTTACAAAAAGTAAAAATTCTATCGTCAAGGCTGCCCCCTGTGCGCCTCCAGCTCTAAAAAAAATTCACGGGGTAGGGCAAACAAGTACCACGTGGACTCGCGATTGTCAAATATAATTTTAGTGTGTCAAAATATATTTAAATTTAGAAAATTTTTGTTGCAGAATAGCTTCAAGATTTTCATAGCCAAAAGTAAGGAATTTTAGTGATAGTTTAGTAAGTTTAGTTCGGTATACAAGAGAATCGGCACCATATTGCCATCTTAGTGCTGTCAAAATAAAATATATTCTATTATTATTTCACGATGGGAAATCATCGTTTGACAGGAATGAACGAAACTTTGGTGATTTTTAGTCTAGTTTTGAGGCATTAATTTGTGACAAGAGAATTGGCACCAGTATCCATAAAGGGATCTGAGACACTTGCGCGAAAGACATTTTCGCGAAAGACACTTGCGCGAACCCACTTGCGCGAAAAAGTTGCGGAAATGAGATTTCTTCATAACATCACGCCATCAATTTCAAAGGGCCCAACACGTTGAAATTGATGGCGTGATGTTATGAAATAATGTGAAAATTTTCGCAGCCGCCATCTTATATTTACGTTTTGACATCAAAATCTGCTTTAGAATCATCAAAAACTATGAAAAAGACACCCATGACGAAAAATCTGAATATTGTCACAGCCGCCATCTTGGATTTATATTTTGACCTCACTATCAGCTTTAGCATCCTCGAAAACTATGAAAACGATACCCATGACGAAATATTTTTAAATGTTCGCAGCCGCCATCTTGGATCTTTATTTTGACTTAAAGTAGTCTTCAGTAGCGTTAAAGAAACTTCGTTCCAAAAATACTTCACTTATTGCTACAACAGCATATAGGCGCGGGCATATCGGTGACGCGAACCCATAACTTTTTCCCCTACCAAAAATCACTCAAAACTATGAAATCTAAAGTCAAAATATAACTAGTGAACCCAGCAGGCAGATGTTGTCCTGCGACAACAGCGCCACGCGAGTCCAACTATAGTTATGAACCATCCAAGTAACACAAAAAGAATTAAAAAAAAAAACATCTAAATCAGTCAAGCCGTTTAGGATAAGAAGAATTACGAACACACGTACACCGGTATTTTATTTATTGCCAGGCATGCAAAATTTTAATGTTCTTCAAAAACAAGCAAAGTACTTTAAAATAAAATGCGGATCAAAATGTGGTAGTCGACGTACAATTTCTGGAATATGTTAACATCGGACACGTACGTGCGTGTGTGCGTGCTGCGACGCAAAGTGATACGTCTTCACGCTGGGAAGGCCCGTTCGCTACTGACGGAATAGATTTTCCGCGATCGTTTATATAGTTCACTTTGCCATTTATTTACGTAATGAAGTTATTGTTTATTTATAAAATAAAATTTAGATTCTATTAAACAATTAACTTAAAATTAATATATAATTTTTTAAATTTCTTAAAAGTGTTTCTAAGTATTAGAAAAAAATATTTATTTGGCTTGAAGTTTTGAGAAAGTTACGTTATTTCAACATTTTTTTTCTGCTATATTTTGTATGAAAGTTGAAAAAAGTGGTTCCCCTATGTACAAGTAGACCATATAATGATGTTGATGATATTTTTTAATTTTCAACATCAAAAGCAGTTTCTTCTAACGAAACGATCAAACGTCAGTCTCGCGACATTTTTTGGAAAACTTGTTGCGAATTTTAGTGATTTCCCACGAATCCTTAATTTATTTCAAAAATCCCTTTCCCCTATGTACAAGAGGAAGAATTGGACTTTTCAAATCACAAATAATTTTGTTTAAATTCTCGTCCCCTTTCTCACAACGAATAAACAAAATTGATCAAAATCAGTGATTTCGTGCGGTGCGGCGGCACGGAGCCTTAACAAAACGAACCTAAGTAAAGGAACAAAATTAGGGCTAATAGGCTCTCATTTTGTACGAAGAATAAGTCCCGCTAGAATAGCTTTCCCTAACTGACCCTTCTCACTTGGTTTCTCCCATCAATTTATTACATTGCCTTTCTTAATTAAATAAGGCACATTGACGAGCTTTTAATAGTAGGTATTTAACATTCACATACTGGAAGTAGGAATTTAAAAGAAAAATGTTTTTATAAGCCATTTTGTAAATTAAAAATTGGTAATTACTTAGTAAACTATTTATTTTTAGGTCAAAGACAAATAATTTATTTCAAATAGGTATATAAAAGGCACTTTTGAATGTTAAATTTACAAGAAGGTAGAATTGATTCTAGTTGCCCGTTCCAAAAGGTACTTACGTATGGAGAAGAATGGGCAAGACACCATTCTTCTCCATACGTACCTTTTGGAACGGGCAACTAGAATCAATTCTATCTTCTCCACACTTACTCTTAAAATGTTTAAAAATATTTAATATTCGACGCGATCGATATTGCATGTCAAAATGAAAAAAAATTCATTACAAATGTGTCCGTTTTAGTTTTGAATTCGGTATAATTTTTTTTTTTTTAACGCGAGGTCAAGTGCACTGCAGTTCTCAACAGAGCGAATGTTTTTCATATTTTACAGAGCATTTTTCGAGGGTTATATGTTTGACCTGTTTTATATATGTCTGCCTATATGTTCCCTCTTAACTACTAAACGCCTGAACCGATTTTGATGAATGGTAATGTTAGATTCGTTTTAATTGCGCGAGTGTTACCGGGTATATTAAAATTATTAAAAAAGTTGGCGCCATAATAAAATTAATGTTTAAAAAAAAAACTTCCTAATCAAAATGAAGGGTTTCAAAGGTGATCACAAAAATATATACAAATTAAATGTATGAATGTAATTTAGAATGAGAAATGATGAATGCGGGCACAAACCAATAACCTGAAATATGGTGTAATTTTTGTTAGTCCCGCCAGTGATACCAACTTTTTCAGTGATGTTACGAAAATTAGGGGTGCTACACATCATGTTTAAGTCCACCTGATTCGGCACAGGCGGGCGGCAATATTAGCTCGAATTGTGCCGTACCGACCCAAACGTGATTTATATGCGAGGGTAGATGCCGATCGAAGTTTGACACGAGCCAAATGAAAGCCGAATAGGTGTATTAATTGCTTCGGATCAGCTTTGTTACTCAACAAATTACCGAATCGAATGTGCGGACCCAAACATGTGTGTAGCAACTCTCACTGAAAAAGAAAACGGCAAGAGTTTTATTCTATTATTTTTTATATCTACCGCTTCGATTTTATTTGATCGTGTTTTCGGTATACTTGCCCAAGTTACGGGCATGAAACCAATTAATATAAAAAACGGCCAAGTGCGTGTCGGACCACACACAATGAAGGGTTTCGTAGTTGAGATGAATTTATCCCAAAAAAAAACTTAACTTTGTAGTTGAAAAACATGTTCTCCAATACGGAATGTGTGGGAAAACATATTTTTGCAACTGCAAAGTTAAGTTGGTCGATTATTACTCGTTAACTTGTAGAGCCTACTTAACTGTGATAGTTTTCCTTTTAATTTTGTTATATAAACTACTGCTGTGATTTTTTTCACACATCCAAAATCAACCATTTAGCTGGCAGGGGGGACACTTGACTCTAAAAAAAATAGCACTATTAAGCTTAATATTTCGCAAACGGATCCCTGAATCCAAAAATGGTTTTACCATACTCACAATGTTTTTAAAGGACCTTTCCAAAGGTTTTCTAGTACTAAGATTCTCGGAGCTAGACTGCGGACAGATAGACAGACGGACATGACGAAACTATAAGGGTTCCTTGTTTACTACGAAACCCTAAAAAGGAAAAAAAACAAACATTTATGATGAATAAGCAACCCCGTCAGCATAAAATATGACTACAGAAAGTACAGTCTACAAATTAGGAAAAGTTCGAATCAATCACTGAAGTTATTCGTAGGTACATATCGCTGACTCATGTGGGTTTCCACCTCAAACTTTTCCGTATGCTTAATTGGAAAAGTTTTGTGAAGCTAAGTTTAATTGTATGCTCATGCATGTCTGAGAGAACAATTTGTTGAAGAATTTGCATTATAATCAATCTAAAGACAAAAACTGTTTGTTAAGAATTTGCGTTCTCGAGACTGAGAAGACAACGTTTTACCCTTGTTCCAGTTAATGATATACAAAATTTTTAAGTGCATGCTTCAATTATATAAACATTTATGAATTTTTAAAACCAAATATCTACGTCAAGGTCAAGACAATTAATAAAGAATTAGAATAAAGACCTATGACCAAAACAATGAAAGGACATTCAGATAGATAGAGACTTAATAGTAGATTATTTACCAAGGGAATTCAGCAATGTCTTATATCAAAGGCTTTAACTTGTAGGCATAACGTTGTATCTCAGGGCTTCCGAATGTAGCGAGAGAGATCAGAGTCAATTCCTGAGAGAAGTGGTGGAGCTAAGACTAGAATCGTGAGTGTGACGAGGGATTGAAGCTCGTCCAAGACATAGACAGCTTTATCCCCGAGGAGAAAGCTAATCTTTTCACACCTTCTGCGGGATAGTAAAAAGTAAAAACAATTTTCGAATAAGACGATAAGACAGCGCGCGGTATGATTTAAAAGATGTAGTGACAAAAAATTGAAAAAGGTATGCTGAGATGGTTTGGGCATGTTGAGAGGATGACTGAAAGGCGATTAACAAAATGTATTTACATACAAGGCTGATGTGAAGGGAAAGGCCGGGCGGGGACGCCTTAGAAGGACATATACTGACCTTATTGGTGATGTTCTTCAGAAAGGCCAGGTGCGTAGTACTCGCAACCGGCGTGCGTGTATGACCAGATGTATGAACGTAGACGAGGCAAAAGGAGTATGTAAGGATCGTAGCAGGTGGCGTTCTGTAGTTTCTGCCTATGCCTATGGGAAGAAGGCGTGAGTTTATGTATGTAATTTTCGAATAAAGTTTTTTAGCTTCATACGAATTTTTATTTGAGGTTCTAAATTTAAATCTCATTTTTACCCAGAGTGAGTTATAACGCAATTTAGTATAAATATTATGGCCCGGCTAGACCCCAGGGCAGTAATGACTTACTTTAGGTGAGGTTTGCATGACATATAATTTGCCATTATTGAGCAGGTGGTGTGAAAAACATTTATTAAGACTACATAGTGATCAAAGCTTCTGGTGATTAGAAGACAGGAAGGTATTCTTGCCTATATTATAATATAATAGACAGTTGGATTTTGAGAACCACCAAAATCCCAGCTTCAATCTCAACATATTTACACAAATAAACAACATTACCAACTTAATTATAAAGCGTCTACAGAAATAATCCAAAGACATGATACAATTATGACGTAATTAAGTCGCTGTGTCTTTAATTATAAGTTTACGATCGCGTAAAACAGTCCATGAACCGGATTTACTCCAACATTTAGTGCAGTTCATAAAAAAGACCTATTATTTGTAGTTTGTACTGGGAATTGAGTCATTAGTTGTTAATCGTGATCTTGAACCGAAACAGAAAGTTCGATGAGTCAATCTATGATCATTATTTATTTAAGTAAACGATGTAAATAGAAACACGTGTTGTGTTGAGAGAAAAAATCGGCAGTGGCCAAACGTATTCAATGTTCGATGTTTTTTAACTATGCTATAAATTAAATCGTCAATGAGATTGGCACCATCTACAAACTCACTAATAACATAATGATAAATTAACCTCTACTGTCTTAGAATTATATTACTGGGATGATGAAAGAAAAATTTTTGTCCGTCTTGTAGTTTATTAAAAATATTGAACACGTATTTTTTATTTTTTTACGTTATCAAAAGATTACGGTGATACATTGAGTTAAAATGTGCCATGACGTCACGAGTATGTAGATTTTATACTTACTTGTGACGGAGCGACCCCAACTCCCCAATTTTAATGCGTTTTATCCAAGTAATTTTTTATTAATATGATGAAGCAAAAAATACGTGTCTAATATTTATTTATTTACTATTCACACATACATTTATTTTAACAGGTACAACCCAATACAGCAATGTAGTCACAATGTCCACTGTGTGGCACAAGTCATACAGAGGACAATATGTTAAGTGTCACCCTCTGGAATTCCGCCAATGAGCATGTAAAGATATCCACTTGCAGAGAGATGCTGTTGAGTATCTTTATTGCCCGCCATCTCAAAGATTCTAGTATTTGAGGATTATTCAGCATGCCACGAAAAACCATAAAAACATATTTAACAAATACGAAATTGCGCCTTACCTTCAACTTATAGTAACCAACCATCCCTATTACAAAGAGGGTTGGATACATAAGTGGATAGAATGGGTAGACGCCAAATTGCTTCATATAAAGGAACCGGGTAAATTTATTTTGAATTTTTTCTACCATCAGACAATACTTTGTTTCAAATGGATTCCAGATGATAGCACTCGTTTCCAGGTTACCACTTCTTACTAGAGCATTATAAAGTGATTTTTTTCATTTTTTATTATCTGACTGACGGAATAAGCAGAATTTCTTTTTCTGACCCAGGCATCATTCCTATTACAGTCTCCCTGTTTAATAAAAATATTGAATGTAATACCTTGTCTTGATGAACGCAAAATGTTGGTTTCATGTACACACGGCTACACATCAAGCTATAAATTTCCAGTTTACGCTGATCTCGTATTGTGTAGGATTTCCGTACAATTCGAGGTCAGTTTATACTGGAAATGTATAGTTTGATGTGTAGCCGTGTGTACATACGTCATGCATATTTTCATGGCCCTATTTCTTGCAGTAATCATGATGACGTGTTCGACCAGACGTTTGCGGTTTTAATTGCGATTGAAGCGTAATCCACAGGGTTAAGTATGTTTTTTTATTCCTTGTTAGTAACTTAGAGCACCTTTAAGGAATTATTTATTTACTACATAATTATTATATAAAATAATTTATAAAAGGATTTATTTAGTAAATAAATAATTCCTTTTATAAAATATTTTTTAAAGGAGCTCTTGTAAAAAAGGTTGGTTGGTAATCCTGCGAAAGTTACTAACAAGGATTAAAAAAAAATATACGTAGCTCTTTGGATTACGCTTTGCTCTCAATTAAAACCACAAGCGTCTGATCGAACACAAAAACTCTACAAACAGAGATTCCCAAAAAATACGCCCCTTTGCCCAAAAACTTTTTTAATCTTGGGTCAAACACCGCATCAATTATCTAATATCTAGTACTTACTATCAACTCATCTTAAAATATAACAAAAAAATTGAGTATTATATTAAACAGTTGGCTTTCAGACTGAAATATAAAAAGTGCTGTACAACACCGCCTCAGTGCGACTCGGTTTTGCGCACTATGGTTCCGCAGCAACCAAACTATTACCTATACATTACCTTCTTTTTATTATTTATTGTTTTCTTAAATAGAGTCCTATTCAATTTTGCTAAGTAAGCTCGTAGGAGGAGCTCGTGGGTACCTAAGTAATAACAGCCGCACAGGTCGATCCACCAGGTTAAGCTATGCTTGCCGGGGTTGGTTCGAGGATGGGTGACCATCTTTACCGAGACTCCTCCGTGCCTCGGAAAGCACGTTAAGCCGTTGGTCCCGGCTGTCATTCGTGGATCTTTGACAGTCGTTACGGGTCGTCAGAAGCCCGAAAGTCTGACAACCAGTCTTACCAAGGGGTATCGTATTACCCAGTTACTGGGTATGTAAAATATTGGTATTCAGTTGCATCCGGTTAGACTGGAAGCCGACCTCAACACAGTTGGGAAAAGGCTAGGCAGATTGATTTTTCAATTTCACTAAGTTTGTCGCTTATTAGGTACATTGTATTACTATTTTTTTGATAGAACCGAAACAAATTTTCTATTTGTAACGTTACATTTAGTATTTAAAGAAAAAAATAAAATAAAAAATTGACCATTTTTCCGTCGGTAAAATTAAGCATAGATTCCCTCATTTCGATATGTGCACATTATGAAGACTCACACTTTATAGATGGTATTTGTGTAAATAATATTAGCTTTGCCGACGATATGGTGCTTCTGAGCGCCAGCCAGTATCCCATAGACAAAAACTGTTAGTCGCAAAACTTTCTGAGTGACCTGGTAAAATAAGCTAAAGTTCATAAGTTTACTAACACAATGAGTCCTTGTTACTTGAATAAAGAAAAATATATGGATGACTATTTTTTTTAACGACTTTTTCTAAAAATGAAACCTAGCTAGATCGATTTATCGCTCCCGAAACCCCCTGCATACTAAATTTCATAAAAATTCTTGGAGCCGTTTCAGAGATTCAGGTTATATAATATAAGTATACATATATACAAGAATTGCTCGTTTAAAGGTATTAGATTTTTATTTTTTCTACACGTTCAAATAAGTGATCCTACAATTTAAAAAAAAACGTAAAAAAATACACATTCGCGGTATTGGATGCCGAGCGACGATTTGCAGATGGAATAAATATTAAGTTTTTCTTGGGATAAATAAATTCATCTCAACTACGGAACCCTTCATCGTGCATAGTCCGACACGCACTTGGCCGGTTTTATAGTTGTAAGGTGTATTTTCTCTGCTGTAATGCCAATAAACGCATTTTTCTTTCTTTCTTTCTTTATGACAGACAGACAGACAGGCAGGCATAAGTTTAGTAGTAAGTCCCTTTGGCTACGGGACCCTAAACGTCTTACCTACCTATATTTATGTACACAGCTTTTTAATGTGACTGGCAAAGCAAACGTTCGAGATTTGACCTTGAGCGACCTTGCTCAATTAAAATTAAAACTGGCACGGCAAAGGGATCGCGAAAACATTAATGAGAGAATTTTAAAATGTGTGCGAATAAAATGGTTAATGTTGGGTTATAAATAAATTTGATTTATTTATTAGATTTGGCATCGTGTAAACATTCGAATTGTGATTTATTTGAATCGGATCATGTAAACTTGTAAATTGTATAATATAAATAAAATAAAATTTATTCAAGTGTAAAGTGAAGTAAAATTATGATTTACATTAATTACAATGCAGAATTTTTTTTTGTATGGTGACTAGTTACTAATTCCCTGGACAGTCAGCCCCGTTACTGACTGAACGACTGATTTATCTTGGCAATGACTTCTGAAAATTATGGTTTGCTCATATGCACACTGCGAATGCAATTGAAGAACAAAACAAAATAAACGACTTCAAAAAAAGTTTGGGGTTTTGTGTTTTCATTTTTTGCCAGCGACTTCCGAAATATTAAAGTTATTTTTCACTTTGTTGGTACTGTTTCTTGAAAAAGGACTTTGAAAATGTATGTATGTGTGCCTACATATTTGCTTAATTTAATCCGCTATAATCGCATCTCCTGTATTACGGACGTAAGTGACTGGAATCTTACCTCAGGATCCTCTTCAGTCAGATACCGGTTGAATACTTACAACTAGTATTAACACGACTGCTGCCACTGCAAACCAATTACTAGGAAATCCGATATCCTTCGATAAAACCAGTCATTCGCGTTGACTACTCCTAACTACTGAGATACGTACAGTTAGCCGCACGTAAACGGTAACAGTTTGAAAATTACCACTTTTGACAAAAAATCCAGGAAAATTGAAACTTTACTTATTTACATTGCATTAGTATGTAGCGAGTTTTGTTTCAAAATTGGCTTGTTTAAAATAAGAACGCAACCCCATTTTTTTCTCGTCAACTTACTACTTAACTAGGTAATTCCTGTCCAAACGAAGATAGGTGCTTAACACGCCAAAGCCAAAGTAAATCAGCCATAAGATTGAAACTATGTAACTGTCACATGGGTTCTAAAGCAAAAACATACCTTAAAGGCAAGACAAAGTGATATTCTATCAGTGATAAATATCTAACGAATATGGAAAAATCAAAAATGTATTGGATTGACATTAACTTCCAAAAAGCTTGTCCTAATTGAACCTAATTCTTAATTAATCTTATTGAAAGTCGTTGCAGAGATGCGAAACGCTTCGAAAGCGATTACCACTTGTATGGACCCTATTGGCGTTTTATGACGTGCAAGTAACGTTCAACATAGGGTGGTAAAATAATTGCGAGGTCGAGGTCAGTGGAGGTCGCAGCAGTAGATCGAGGTTTCCGTAAATCGAGTGTTAGAATGACGTGCGGCTGCCTGTACTAAACGTATCGTCAGGGGTAATTACATCACAGTTGGGAACGATAACGGATGACTTAACTTGCTCTCTGGGGCACGGAAAGATTTTGAAATTTCAAATACTTGTAACACGGAATAGCAAAAAATAACTGCGACAAGCGTAACTTTATTTACGTGGTTCTTACTTCAACGGTACCAAATATCGTTACAGGAACTTAAATAAAAATTAAAGAGCTTACGAAATATACCTATTCAGATTCTGAGTACCTTTAACTGTAAAATATTTTTTTGGCGCGTGTCAAAAATATTATTTTTTCAATACATTTCATATAGTATCTTCAATACATTTTGGGAGAGCAGTGGTGGCCCAGTGGTAACGGCCGCGACTTACGAGTTGTAGGTCGTAGGTTCGAACCCAGACAGGCGCGCTTTACTTTGTATAAATTGTTTCATCACCACTGCTCTCAAAACGGTGAAGAAAAACATCGTGAGGAAACCGGCATGTCCTAGAACCGAAAATTCGAAGACATATGACATCTACCAACCCGCACTGGGCCCGCGTGGTGGATTACGGCCCACTCCCTCTCACAGAGAGGAGGCCTGTGTCCCAGCAGTGGGAACATTTATAGGCTGATGATGAATGAATACATTTCACAAAACAATTCCACAAAATGTTTACCAACAGCGCCCCCTGGTGACGTCATTCGAGCGCCAAAAGCTCCTTATAGCAATGTAGGTATATTTCGTAATCCCTGATACATCATTAAATTATAACCACATCGGAATCGTATAAGGACTGTTTCTGTATGAGACATTGTCTGTTAAGTAGGTAGAGGTAAACCAGAACCACATGACAGATACGACCGCATTTCTAAGCCTGTAAACAACAATAGCTAACGAAGGTGTATCTATAAATAAACATTAAGATTTCCACAGAGATAATAAATCTCAGATATAGGAATAAACTTAGTTTTAATATGATTATTAACTACCAAATCTTTGTCACCTAAAAAAAATATCTATGATTAAAATAATAATTATGTCTGTGAGTGACGGTACGACTAAATAAAATTTAAGTAAAAACCTTTTTAAAAACAAGCTTTTAAAGAACTAAAAAGTCCCAAATAAAACTTACGTAAACATTGAACTTTAATACATTCTTAAAAGCTTGAGGCGTGAACGTCCTTCTTAAACTTCACGATAAGACTCAAGTTCATTAAAAGCTGGTTTTTAAAAAGGTTTTAACTTTTTAATTTTATCCTTTTTAGCATTACAATTTGTTTAAATATCTATTCTATCACCTTCACTTGAAAGGTACTTGTAAATACAAATCCAACGAACCCAAACGCAATTACACAAGTCATGTTGTGAAGCCAACCAAGTTGCACCATCATGCTAGTCTATTAGTATCTAGTCATGCTATAATTTAAAACGAGCACATAATTGAATAAGTACGTATATAAATTCGTGTCTGTACTGTTGACCGTTGAGGAGTTGCCCTCGTCTGAAGCCAATCCTAGCTGCAGCAGCCAGGTCGTGGTAGACTGTAGAACTGACTGTATTAATTAAATGCGTATATTAAATTTCTTGTCTGTACTGTTGAATGTTAAGGAGTTCCCTCTTCTGGAGCCAACCCTGGGTGCAACAACTAAATCATGGTGAACTTACAATGGACTATCATCATTGAATGCGCTTATAAAATTTTGTATCTGTACTGTTGACCGTTAAGGAGTTCCCTCGTCTGAAGATAATCCCGGCTGCAGCATCCAGATCATGGTAGAATTAAGAACAGATTATTTTAATTAAACGCATACATAAAATTTCGTGTCTATGCTCTTAACCGCTGAGCAGTTTCCTCGTCTGGAGCCAAACTTGGGTGCAGCAGCCTGGTGATGGTGGACTTTAGAACAGACAATCATAATTAAATGCGTATATAAAATGATGTGTCTGTGTTGTTGACCGCTGAGAAGTTCCCTCTTTTAGAACCAATCCTGGGTGCAGCAACCAGATCATGGTGGAGTTTAGAGCGGACTATGATAATTAAAGGCCGCAAGAATCCGCTGGATGCGGAAAGCACAGAATCGGTCAAAGTGGCGGTGCTTGGGGGAGGCCTATGTCCAACAGTGGACGTCTTTCGGCTGAAATGATGATGATAATTAAATGCGTATATTAAATTGAGTGTCTCAGTTGTTGATCGCCGAGGAGTTTCCTCGTGTGGAGCCAATGCTGGATGCTTTAGCCAGGTTATAGTAAACTTTAGAACGGACTATCATAATTAAATGCGTACATTAAATTCCGTGTATGTACCGTTGACTGTTGTAGAGTTTCTTTGTCTGGAGCCTATCCCAAGGGTAGAATCAGGTCATACATCATAAAGAAATGCATTGTCTTCAAAACTGAACCAAAATATAGAATTTCAACTCCGTGGGATAAGAGGAAGCGGTTTTCAGCTAGTAAGATTTGTTAACTAACTAACACGCAAGTAGAAAGCTTGTAAAGCAAAGCTTTGTAAAAAAACGATGGATGGACTTTGTATGGCTAGAAGGGGGTGACTTTCGAGATGACGATTCATTGAGAAGTATGGAAGAAAGGGGCATGTTGCGCCGACTACAAATAAATTGGGATATGGACAGGAGATTATGATGATGTGACAGTACTACGAAGCAAAACGCCTGACAAAGATGTCTCAATCTAAGATTAAATATTTATATATCGATTAAATATTTATATAGGTAATTATATGCTTTATGTTTCTGTTGTATATGTAAATGGTACACCACTGACTACCTGCAGTATTGTCTCTCCTTTTCCATTTAAATCCATCCAAAGATTGTCTGTAAAAGATCGCTTTTAGCGATAAGACCGCCCATTGTGTCACCCAATGTAAAATTTCTAAATTAATGTCTGTAATTTTTATATAATATAATAAGTATATAATGAAGAATATTCTATCTTCTATCTATTAAGTCTATTTTCAACCGACTACTAAAAAGGAGGTTCTATGTCCGCCTGTATGTATGTTTTGTAGTGAAAACTTTTTTAGGTGCGTTGTGCATTTTTGAGATGGGAAAAAACAATTGAGCTCGTGACACTGTTACCGTTACCGACACTTCATTAAAAGTATTTCCTGGACAGTAAAATTGTTCAAGTTTTCACTTCTGTCGGCACTCTTCTGTAGGTACGTTCATCGACATTTTCGCCAATTGTGGACCGATATATATTTTTTCATTTAGTAGAAGAATCTTGCGCGGTGGTCCCGTATAAATATTAACTTTGCTTGGGTCGTTTTTGAGTTAGCTTCAATAATACGTATTTTTTCCACTTAGACTATATGGATGATATTATAATAACTTCCTTTATTGTTATTTACTTAGAAGGTAGTGGTATTCGAATCTGTGTGAGTTAGCTATCACAACTAAAAATCTTTTTACAAAAATAGTACAACCAACTTCTAAAAAAAAAACACTACAAAGTGGAAAATAACTTTAATTTCTTGTAAAAAGTTTTTTTTTGCCTATAGGTAGGAAAATACATAAGCTTTATTCCTAAGCAAGATTTGGAGTGGAGTATGTTACTTTGGCAAGGATTAGATACGGAAACCTTTTCTTTAATTTAACAAACGTTTTGTGAAGAAACCCGTTCTTACCCTTGGGTACTGTAAAACACGCACAGGAAATTGTTTTCTTTGTGACCTTATTGGACAAACACAAGGAAAACATTCTCATGCGCTAGGATTTCTCCTGAATCGTAGGTACGTGTCATTCAAAAATACACCAGAGTATTGCGTGCCTAATGTCGTGTGACAGCCAGGTAACCTATATGGTGTATTGATAGATGACTAACGTCAAGCTAACCCAAACCCAACACGCTCAAGACAAATAAACTGTCTAGTTTTAGACTCAGCGGCGATTTACAGCCTGTAGAATTTAAGAGAGTGGTTTAGACCATCAAACTGAGCAACTTTCTCTATGGGACTGACATCGTAATCTTAAACTTCAATAAATGATAAATGATTTTATTTTTGTAAGTAGGTTTGTACAAACACTTTTACACGTCAATCATATTTTAAAACTAGATGAGGTCGGCGTTTCCTATCTGACTACTCTGAGAAGAAAGGCCGAAACAAACTCAGAGGTCTCAGTCTCTTTTAAAGTCTAGACATAATCTTGGTCAGATCATGTGAAGGCCATGTGGATTGGTGTCTGCAGTGGTCTTTTGAGGAAAGCACCACACAGATTGAGAGGGCCTGTCCAGTCAGTGCACGCATTTGTCAGTTATCGTGCAGCTCAACTCAGAAATACCTAGTGGTACTCATTATTTATGGGACACCTGGTAATATTTTAATGGTTTTAATGTTTCCGGTGTGCAATATGAAATAAACATTATTACTAAAAAAATATAAAAACAGACAGAAGAAAGGAACAGAAAAATACATACAAAGGTGGTGGTGGAAGGGGGTGGTGATTATACTATAAGAAAATTAACGATTTCTTTTTTCCCTGACCTTGAAAAGTTAACATTCAGCGTCCAAAGCATCCAAACTTTATGATATTTCGTAGACTTGAGATTAAATGAATTCATTGTTGTGTATTAATTTCATTGTTGTGTATTCCGTTTTTTTTTCATGCCTCGACTTTCGAGAATCAAGAAAAAGGGATTGTTCAAAAGTTTTAAAACTGGTCTATTCAAAAGTTGTCAGTACTCTCGGCGACATAAATCTATCTCAAAAAAATAAAAGGAACAGATTTTGATTTCATTGATAGATTTGTAGTGAAAATCATCATTTGTTTTTGACTAGATATTTTACATTCATGAATTTCGTTTCGTTTTTCCAAAATTTCTTTAGGTATGTACTAAGTTTTAGGTTTTAAATGAAGGGCTGCGCGCAGACTGAGTCAAGACTGTCTAAATGACGGAGTACTATTTCTACAGTCAGGAAAATTAATTCTTAAGCTAATTAAAACCCTACGTCAGTTTGCCTTGTTATAGCCAGTACCTGGTCGACCAAACTCTGCTCGGGTGAAAATAGATAAATATATCGTCCTGGTATACCAACATTGTATCACATTCCCGAGGCTGTGAAAATACAGAAAACGATTTTTTCCTGGTATGAGACCTAGCTAGATCGATTTTTCGCCCCCGAGAGCACCTATATTGCAACTTTCGTCAAAATCGTTAGAGCCGTTTTCGAGAACGTGATTACAAATATATTTATAGACAAATATTGCTCTTTAACAGTATGGGATTTTGTACAACTGTCAATTGTAATTTGAATATACTGACAATATAAGTTGACAGTCAATTGGCTTCATAGTAAATTTTTCTAAATTTACTTAGGCGTTAATACGCTTATTAGCTCGGAAGTTTGTCATCCATCTTAGTTTCACGTTGCTAACGAAGCAATCAGGAGTATCTATTCCCTGTGGTGTAAAACCACAGCATTCTGACCCAAGATTAGCTTCACGTCAATAGTTCCGGGGTGCTTGAAAGCCTCAAAGGCTTTCAACTAAGCCTTAGCAAATGTTTGTACACAGTAGAGATTAATTTGGTGAATAGATCAGTGAATAAGACACAAATCGTGTAGTTACTTGTAATTAGAGATCCATTTAATACGTATAAGAAATGATTTAAGTAGTAAGTAGAGTGTATTTTGTAAAAGGTGATGAGTAGTTGACATTAGGCTATTGTAACTTAGATAAATTACAAACCAACCCAATAAAAAGTGTTTTTTTTTTAAGAAGAAAATATTACGGGAACTTCTAGAAACATAAAACTTTAAAGTATTCTAGCTATTATCATGCTATCACAGTTTGTATACCAACACAGAGTGTTTGGTGTTATTTTCGACCAATCTCCATTTTCGATCACCACGTCCTACGTTCAATCTGTTATAATGGCTCCCAAAGCTGCAAAGACCCGAATGTAAAAAAGAAGGGTTTGTCATTTTATTTGTCCCTATCCCAGATAGCTTATTGCATAGATATTTTCCTACGTATATTATTCCCATTTCATTACAATTCACATTTTTTTTATCCTTTTTTCGTATACTATTTATTCACGAACTTGTTTTGTGAACATTCGTTGCGCAAGCTTTTGTTAAGAGGGCCCTTCGCGATTTGTTTATTGTCAACGCAAGCATGGTAGAAAAGCATGTTGTTTCATCTAGCGCAAGTGAAAAATGCTAACAAGCAAGTGAGAACGCGATAACATTGTACGAAAAATAGTGTGCGGAAATTTCATAAAACGTGTTTCAGGAAATACGTGTTTCTGAGTAAGCTTTACTAGTTTGTGAAATAAATGTTTGTCATTTAAACTCTCCATTACATGTGCAAGGGTTTTATGCAGATGTTTTCTTTACTTTTACAATTTATGAGTACATTATGAACGGCCAAAGTTCAGGTAAAAATTGTGCAAAAATGCAGATTTTCGGAGGCTTGTACTGAATTTATTTCTTGAAATTTTAATTTTTTGGTTTCATGGAAACCTAGAAATAGTACACAAGATATCTATTAGTTTAAAAATTTCAAAGAAAGATGTGTTACAACGCCATAATCACATACGAGCGTTTGCATGAAAAGTATGACGGGTTGGCCGCTCTTAAGGTACACATGTCACAATTATGTAAAATATGAAATGTAACATTTCAAAACTTCCTATGTTCCTGTGTTGTGTGGAAGACATCGTGGAGTACGTGCACCAAAACACGAGGTACGCGCCGAGGGTACAGTTATTAGGGTCGCACCGGAACGTCAATTTCAAGGCGTTCGTGGTGCGTGTACCGAACTTTTATCTACCCCTCGTCATGCAAGAAGACTTTTGGCCACAGGACGTGGTGTTCCGTCGCTTCCGCGGACAAGTTCCACAAGACGGCACTAAGTCAAGCTAGTGCATAGTGAAGTGCTACTAACATAGTCTAAGCCTTATTTATTAACACAAGTTTTGTTTATATTAGAGTATGTATGTTTAGGTAAAGGTATTTTTCTATGGGCCTGTGTCGCCTGCAATAAATGGTATTATTATTATTGCATCAGTTAGGACGTATGACGCGTACGAACCTCTTGAACCATCCATGCTGTTGCCTCGAGCGCACTATTTTCAACGCGGGAACTGAAGAAACTGATGATTTGAAATGCTCGTTGAATGCACGAGTGACGATCGTTTGGTGCACGCAAAACGTCCTGGCTAGGCGAATTTGTTTCTGCGTGTGTTGTTACATTTCATGATGCATTAATATATATTTACGTCATTTCAACGTATATTTCATGTTACTTTTTAACCGACTTCTAAAAGGAGGAGGTTCTCAATTTGACTGTTTTTGGAACGAAGTTCTTTAACGCGGTTTGTAAACTTTCAGAAATCGTCACGCTAAAAAGTGTTAATACTTGCGACTGAGAACGTCGGCAGAATAAAACAAAAGGAAAGAGTAAAGTGATTACAGTGTCGTGGGATAAAATTGTACATATCGGCCCGAGTACACTGCATGCCGAGAGATAGAGAAAAAGTGTGAATTTGGTGAAAATGAAAATCCAAGATGGCGGTTGCGAAAATCTTAACCTTTCCGTCATTGGTGTCGTTTTCATAGTTTTCGAGGGTGCTAAAGCCGATAGTGAGGTCGAAATGTAAATCCAAGATGGCGGCTCTGAAAAGTTAAAAAAATTTCAACATGGGTATCGTTTTCATGGTTTTCGAGGGTGTTAAGGCCGATTGTAGGGTCGAAATGTTGTAAATCCAAGATGGCGAAATTTTCAAATTTTTCGTTACGTTTGTCGTTTTCGTAATTTTCTAGGGTGCTAAAGCCGATACTGAGGTCAAAATGTAGATCCAAGATGGTGACTGCGAAAATTTTTTTTTGTTTTAAATTATATGTGAGAAAGAACGTCGTTCCAGCGGAGCAAAAAAAAAAATTAATTTTTGTTATGCGATTATTCCGCCAATTATGAAATGATTTTGATGATTCTTTTTTGTTTGCTAGGTCATACTTCAGAGATGGCCCATATAAATTTAATCAACTTGAGTAGTGTTTGAGTTGGCTTCTATAATACGTATTTTTCCCACTTAGCCTATATAGTTCCTGGCACTGTTATTTAAATATAGCAGGTAGTGGTATTCAAATTTTGTAACAAAACTAAAAAGTGAAACATAAAAGCTTTTCCAAATAAACCGACATTTAATTTTAGAAGTCGGTGGCAAAAAACGAAAATATAGGACCAAAGACACCGACTTCCGAAATTAAAGATATTTTTATTTTTTTTGCATTTTTTTTTTTAAATTCGGTTTTTTCTTGTTTAGATACTTACTGAACTGTTTGTTTCGTGAATGAATGTTTGCAAAAAAACCGTGGTGAGATAATATTCTTCCAAGTTTGGGAAGTTACGATCCATAACGTGTTTATAAAAAATCTGTACACTCGTTTTCCGGGAACGGAATGTAATAACAACAGAGAAGTTATCTCATTTCATGCCATTCACATTTACGGAAATGGAATTTATTCAAATGTAAATACGGTTATTTATTCTTTTCGGAAATTTGATGAGAATGACATTACATCAGACTTGGTATAGGAATTTATCATCTAAATGAAAAGCAAGACATTTTCCGAATACCTACCATTTGTATGAATTTAATGGTGAATTAAGAAGACCTTGACTTAGACTGAAGAAATTTGAAAAGTCAAAGTCAAATCATTTATTTCAAATAGGCTCATTTAAGGCACTTTTGTACATCAAAATTAAAAAAAAAAAAAATTGATTGTAGTCGCCCCTTCCAATAGGTAGTTTTCGTATGGAGAAGAACGGGCAGGAAACCACCGTTACTCTTTTATTTATTTATTATTATTAATTACAACGGTTATACACCAGTAACA
This sequence comes from Agrochola lychnidis, assembly GCA_963680765.1. NCBI lineage: Eukaryota > Metazoa > Arthropoda > Insecta > Lepidoptera > Noctuidae > Agrochola > Agrochola lychnidis. The sequence continues at coordinate 1,843,263 of OY796852.1, read as the reverse complement.
GTAACTAATTAATTTCAAACTGTTATATAAATTACAATTTCATCTAGATAGGTAGGTACAGTATTAATATGAAATAAAAACAACAACAAAAATACATTTCATTAGGTTAAAAATTATTAGGCAATTATTTATATACAATGTCTTTCACAAAATCTCGAGCACAATAACATGATTTGGTTTAATCTGTCGGTCAACACATCACAATCGGGTAGGTCAAAAATAAGGGCATTGATTGCGCTGCTCATGCGACACAGCGGAGAATGCGCACGGGACACAGTGCGGCACTGTGCAGTCGCGAATAGTCTGTGCCGGCGGTTAGACCGGTGGCGTAGGTAATTGTCAGGGACAAAAAATGTTCATAGTATGTTATGCAATTCTGGAAAAAAAATCAATTTAAAATGTTTTACAATATTTTGTGTAGGTAAATAATGTTATGTGAAGACGATGCACCTAGAATAAAATTACAATATCACAAAATGTAAAAAGAATTAAAAATGAAGCAACGACAGATAAATTAATTATGTGATAGATATATGGTGCTCACATATTTACAAACATTGTAAAAGTAGACGATTTTCCTAAAATTTTACAATTAATAAGTCCGTGTGCAAGGAAGTAATCACAGAACGTAAAATCAATGTCATATAACAAAAAATAATAAATTATACAATTAAATTAACAACCAATTTGATTTTGTCTAGATTTCTTATTTTGGATATAATCCTCTAATTTTTTAACCGACTTCCAAAAAGAAGGAGGTTATATGTTCGTCGCGTATGTTTTTTTTTAATGTAGGTATGTCCACCGATTTCTCCGTCAATTGTGGACCGATTTTGAAAATTATTTTTTGTTTGAAAGGGTATGCTCTCAAATTGGTCTCATATAAATTTTATTAATTTTGCTTGGGCAGTTTTTGAGTTAGCTACAAAATACGTATTTTTTTCCCACTTAGTATGTACCTAGATGATATGATAAGTTCCTGTCACTGGTAGCAGGTAGTGGTATTCGAATGTGTGTGGGGTAGGTACCACAACTAAAAATAGTTTTTTTTTTGTAATAAGTTTTAATATGATTGTTTACAAAGTGTACTTACTTTTAATATGAGTTTTAAATTTTCTTTGAAATTGTCGTTTTCCATATTTATGTGAACCAGTTAAGTGTACTTAGAATGTTATCAACTAAGTAGCCCGTAAATCATTTATTTTTCTGCCATTTAGACACGAGCATTAATACGGGAAAAGCTCATGCCGTGGGGCAAAAAGATTTGAGATAATCAGCAAGGTTGGTAACTGCAGACTGACATGGGGATAGGCATCGTTGTAATGTAGGTAACTACAAAATTGCTGATCTCTGGCCTCTTAATTAATATAGATAATTATTTGCATAATAACCACGTTTGGTAGACTTATCGGTATCGCATTTTGTATTTAATATTAGATAGTTTTGTTACCTTTTAACCGTAAATCCGTAAAACAGTGAGAAAATTGTACAGAACCTCGAACAGTAAGCCGCACGTCAGCGATAAAAAAACTAGGGCTCGGCTAGCGGTATATTTTTCGAAACGGTTTCGTTTTAAAAACCTAAGAAATTATTTGTTTCGGTTACGTTCGAACGGAACGTTATTAAAACGTTTTTGAAGAAGAACGTTTAAATCGTTCTCTTAATAAAACGTTTTTAACCGTTTTTGGGTTGATCGATAAGATACTCGCAACACAACCCAAATCAATACGCGGCAAGCGCATGTAAGCGGCAAGCGCATTGGAATCAATGATGTTATGAAATTAAGATAAGGTACAATTTAACTAAATAAGTTCATGCTTGTCGGCGCACGCCCCGTGTGCGGCTGCATCGTGCAGAATAAACTGGTTTTTGAAAATGTTCTCATTTCGTTTGCGCACTGAACAAAATGTTGTACTGGTTGTACAAAGAACTGTTCGAAACGTTTTAAAAACGTTATTTTAAATAACGTTTCCGAGTCCTGAACAAAACTAGTATAAGGTGCCCTCTCACTCTATTGAAAGTATAATACGCTAAGTAATACGCTAGGCCAGCTCAAGGTCAAAGTGCTTACCACCGACGTAGTCTACTGTACATAACACCGCACATAACATGTAATCATTTTAATGATCAACTTAATTTAGTTGCAATATCATACAAGTACAATTTATTTTAAAAGTTAAATTAAAAAAACCCCCGACACAAACATTTCCTCATTTCTCTTTCCTACTCTTACACCAGACCCTGTTCACCATCTATCTATAACCTATTCATTGAGACCATTCCAATGAGCCCAAACACGATACCTGTGTTGTAAGTTAGAAAGGGAGTTGTGTATCCTGCAAATTCCACGTGATGCTACAACATCAGTTCAAGGTTATTATGTTCTTCCAATATCACTGAAGCATACCAAATTTCAAATCGATCAGTTCTGTGGAAGATACTCACATACATTCATCAACTAGAAAAGAGCTGATAATCTTAAAACGGCTGAACCGGTTTTGATAAACATAACTATCTAAAAACCATCGCTAGAAAACCTACTTTCAACTAAAAAAACCGCATTCAAATCGGTTCACCCGTTTAAAAACTATGGTGCCACAGAAAGACACAGAAAGCGGTCAAACTTATAACACCCCTCTTTTTGCGTCGGGGGGGTTAAAAATACTAATTGACAGCAACATTAATTGAAAACACAAATAAAGAACACTCCTCTTGCGTCGGGGGTTTAAAATCAAATTATTCCCTTCTCAAATTATTGAGATCCCTTTTACAACAATCAATGACCTAGTCTTAAATAGTATTAATTTCACATGAACCCAATAAACCCTTGAAATTGAACTCATAAACCCTTGCTGATCAGAAATTAATATTCTTATTAAGTGCAAGTTAAGAGCGTTTCTTGCAAAATTAAATTAAGCCCGAATTAGGTTAATCAAGGATGATAGGCGAGGGCCTCCTGATACGGTTTTTATAAGCCAATAAAACCTTTGTTTTGGAAACCTAATCTTCGGTAATCAGAAAGTTTGATATTAAATCTGATGCTGAAACTGTTTTGCCTGAAGATGGTTCTAAGGAGACGCCCGGGGCGGGAATCGCGAGCCGATTTCCGGCCACCGTAGGCGCGGGCTTGCGGACGGTGAGCAATGGGTAGCTCGCCGTCCGATAAGGACAAAGCCCGGGTCGACGGCGCGTTGTGTTCCACGCGCGCCTCAAAGAGATGTCAGCAGAATTGACGGGGTCCGCTAGGGCCAATGCCTGCCGGGAGTTCGAAGAAAACCGATAGGGACATCGTGGCCCCCGGCAACAGGGCAACCGAAGGAACACGGGTGGGTTTTAGTCAGTAAGAGTCTGACACGCCCTCCCGCTCTGCCCAGAGCGGGAGAAGTTATTTGATAATTTCCCAAAAAAAAAAGTAATTAATTCTAAGTTAAAGATTTGACTAAGGTTATAAAAATTTAAATATATAAAATTTCAAACATTTCAATGCATAAAAATAAAGAAATAGAATTCCCCGAAACAAAAATTACTGAATTAAAGCTCTTTTGTAAATATACTCCAGGAGCTACGGTGCAGTACACATAAATTATCCTCAAAGGGTCGTATAACAGACCGGTTTTTCATCAAAATTCGCATGCATGATCAAATCCAATAAAATCCTTATTTATGGAGGTACCAAAGTTTATGCCTGCAGTATTAGGGACCAGGGTCTTTGATGACTGACGCGTGAAATCAAACCGATTTATTTAGATTTTTTCAACTTTTTTTTGGTACAATGTTAATTAAACGGTGGAGCTGTCAGAAACAGTGGTGTTTTGTTCTATTCGAACAAAGGGGCGCTTGTTTTTTTATTGTTGTTGAACAATGACCTGTTGTTAAACAAGTCAATGATAAAGGTGGTTTTTTTAGACTGCTAATCCTGATGGCGATAGTGTAGATAAGAAACAATTTTTTTGACAAAATTTTTTTTGATGAATTTGGATTTGTATTTCATTATTTACTCACCTTTATTTTTATTCTAAAAACAATGTTATCCCTAGTATGTCAGATTGTTCAGTTACGCACAAAAAATAAAATTTAATACTATGTTTATAGAACCTCGTTTTGCTCGACCCTTTTCCCCACTGTTCATTTAATTGACCGAGGTTTTCATGAACAAATCTTGTGATTCTTACGAGTAAGTAAGCAAAAGTCACGATAATACCCATTATTTGTGCCATTATCGCCAGCAAACAACACTGTTTATCACAAGCAAACTGAGAACACTTATTACGCAGTTTGATTGGCATAACGAGCGCAGCATTGAAACTATGTTGATACAACAGCTATTCTTCGGAAATGTTGCAGATTGGACGCATTAATGCATTTTAGTGTAACGTCTATATGTCTCGTAAATAATCGTTTTGTAAAATATTGCTATTTCGTACATTTTACTTAGATAACGTGGTTTTAGAGATGTAGAGAATTTTGATGCTATCTGTCTCTTGAACTATGTCGTTGGTCCTTTCTTAGAGTTTTATTTAGAATTGAAATAGGAAAGTATGGAAAGTATTTTATAATAATTTCACTTCCTTCCTACCAATTTTTAAGTTTTAATAACAAAGATTTTAAAGTGCAAAAAAAGTGTTTTAATGAGAGAAACATAAAAATAATCTAGAACATAAACATGAAAACAACATGCAACGTGCTGTAATAAAGTACAAATTAATTAAAATGCAACCCAACGCGTAATTTGCTAATTTATGAGACAAGCGTCAACGCTCAGAAGGGTACACTTTTTTATTATTTTTCCTGCAATTTGTTTTTGGCAAATTATGAGCCATTTGTAAAACATGTTTTTGTTTTGATCAGATGACTAATATTTTAGGGACGCTTATATAACCAGTAGTTACGTGTTCACCTCTACAGATACTTGTTCTTGTGATGTGATTAGTTTAACGGGTAGGTTTTGAAATCATAACCTTACATTTTGCCAGTTCAACAGTACCGGGAAAAGACCAATTATAGAGGACTATTAATTAGGGTAATGATAGGAAATCTTAGCAGCTCACATTAATTATTGGTCCTAATTTAGATATTTCCCAATCTCGCAGGCTAACATAGTCACTAATTAATTAACTCATTCGATAATAATTATTAATTAACGTTTCCTTATCGTCATATTATTATTAAACTAGTAAGGTCTTGTTTATTTTAAACCTCAATAACTCACGGACGACTATCCAGGTTTATTATTTAACTTCAATACATTAATTTAGAATCATAATATAAAATAAAACTAACATTTAAATCAACCTCAATTATTACCATGATATTTATTCGTCCGTAATAAGTGTGCTTCAAGTTTATTCAAATACTAAACCAGTGAAGTAGAAATACAATATGTTAAATAAAATCGTGAAATAACTTTTCGCTCGAGATATAAAAGGCTATAATTCTTATCGAGTGGCCACCGAGGCCTTTAATAGAACATCTCTAAAAAGGTTTTAGGGATTCTAAGTGGATACAAGACAGAAGTTACATTGCCGTGTTTTGAGTGGTATCGTGAAAGTGCCCATAAAATTAAAATTGACGAATACAAATACTACTGGGCAGTGCACAGTAGTTTAAAAAAAAAATCTTCATCATCATCATCATCAGCCTATAAATGTTCCCACTGCTGGGACACAGACCTCCTCACTGTGAGAGGGAGTGGGCCGTAATCCACCACGCGGGCCCAGTGCGGGTTGGTAGATGTCACATGTCTTCGAATTTTCGGTTCTAGGACATGCCGATTTCCTCACGATGTTTTCCTTCACCGTTTTGAGAGCAGTGGTGATGAAATAATTTACACAAAGTAAAGCGCCTGTCTGGGTTCGAACCTATGACCTACAACTCGTAAGTCACGGCAGTTACCACTGGGCCACCACTGCTCTTTAAAAAATCTTAGTATACGGTTTTTGGAAATTCAACCAACACTAATGATTGTAAATTGATAATCACAAAGAAAAATACAAATTAATTTCAGCTCACAAAAGTCCATTGCTGACTAATTATTGTGATCCTTTGTTTTATTTTACAACTTACTGTTTTTAAGAAATATTATCATAATCAAAATTCGAAGCAAATAGATTGATAACTAGATGATAACACTTTCACACAGTCATCAATCACACAATACCCGTTATCTAATAATATTATAGTCTCGGCAATTTCACTGTGTCTTCAAGACTCGGAAAGTTTTAGGTCAAGTCTTTATTATGTCGTGCTAAAAGCCATTTCCTTTTATAGCTTCTTAAGTGTTCTACCGATTAATTTAGTCACCTTCTGTACATTTGCTTCTATATTTTATTCACGTTGTCAACTTAATCCCGGTCCTACAGTTCCACCTTAATGGAATTTGTGTTCATTTTTCGACACCAACAATTTACACTACGCGAACTTGGATTTTGGGCAATTTCCGTTTTTAATGCCAAATTATTTATGGAATGGACTTTAAATTAGTACCAAAACAATTAATTTCAAAACTAACAAAGTTACAAATTTTACATTACGCTAAGTGAATGTAATTTTTTGCAATCGCGCGATATACATTACACTATCTCTTAGTTAGCCTGGTGTAATCCGTTCGTGAACGTTCATAACAAAAAAACTTTTTACAAAAAAAAAAAAAACCGATACCTACTACAAAGTGAAATATAACTTTAATTTCGGAAGTTGGTGGCAAAAAACGAAAATACAAAACCCAAGACACCGACTTCCGAAATTAGTTATTTTTCACTTTGTAGTGTTTTTTTTTTGTTTGGAAGTCGCTTGTTTTTTTTGTAAAAAGGTTTTATTTTTCACTTTTTAGTTGTGGTACCTACCCCACACATATTCGAATACCACTACCTGCTACCAGTGTCAGGAACTTATCATATCATCTACATACTAAGTGGGAAAAAAATATGTATTTTGTAGCTAACTCTTTTTTTTTTTTTTAACAATGGCTACTCGCAGTGATTGACCACTAAGGTCTTGGCTGCTTAACCGGATTTTCCTGTGGGTGCCATAAGCTTCTACGCTTAGAGCCTCCAGCCAGGAGCTTTTTAAACTATTCTAAATTAAAATTAAGCGAATGCTCGCTAAGGGCACCCCCTGTGGGGTACGGACCTCGGCTTAGGGCATCGCTGACGGGAGGACAGCAAGAGGGGACAGGCTGGATCAAATTTATATTAATATCATGATTATTATTCGGGGTATTTAAAGCTACGTGCTCAGCTGCAACAACTGCTGGCACCTCGTTATCGAGCAAGGGTCGGGGGGGGGATTCGTTTACTCGGGGAGTAGATCGCGTACGTAAAGGACCTCGGCGGCGAGGTCGGAATGACGGGAGGCGTCTGTGTTTGTGCACTGTACTATTTTGCTCCTGGAGGAGTGTAATGGGGTCATCTGGGTCGGAGAGTACATGCCTCGGACGGCGGATCTGACTGATGTAGCTAACTCAAAAACTACCCAAGTGAAGTTAATAAAATATGAGACCAATTTGAGAGCATACCCTTTTAAACAAAAAAAAAAAAGAATTTCCAAAATCGGTCCACAAATGACGGAGAAATCGGCGGACATACATAAAATAAAAAATAAACAAACATACGCTACGAACATATAACCTCCTCCTTTTAAAAAAAAGGAGGTTAAAAAGCCGACTTAGCCGAGAGTAGTTACACTTTCACGATTGTTTACTGCATGGTGGTTTGAGGTAATTAGTATTGCTTTTTGTTTTTATTAATATTGTAAAGAATTTATGCATTTTATTTCTGTTATTTTAGTTATAGTTTGGCAATATGAATTCAGTGTAATGTTTTAAATCTTCTTTTAGGTCAATATGAAGACAATAACTAGAGACTTAGCAGTCCCATGTCGCAAAGGTTGTTGGTGTATGGACAGCAATGAATACTGAACGAATAGATACAGTTTGTTTGTTATCGGTGTTCAAAAAGTACTAAATATTTGTTATGTCAATGTTTAAGTTAAATTTAAAGTTTTGCGGCTGATTTGTTACAGTGATCATCTACCATCTGGCCTCAAGATAGGCCAACTTTTAACAAAAGTACTAAAAGTCACATCAAAGTAAAGGCTAACATTAAAATAATAGCGATCTTCTCCGTGGAAGGAAAAATACATTTCGATAGCAAGAGCCGTTGAAAAAAGCTCTTTCTAATACCTAATTATCTGTAAAATGCTACCCACATAAACTTATGTCCGGAAAAAAAAGCTTTCAATTTACCGAGAAAGCGTTTGTAAAAAGTTATATAATTGTATTTACACTTCCTACTAATGCGAAAATGGTTAATCCAAAAAATTGAAAGATTAATGACTCAAATTAATCATAAAATAAATCCATCGTTCATTCCTAGAACTTGGAACAGTTTCGCGAAAATTCGAGCTTTTTAGTTTGTTGAATAAGCTGCCTATTTTCAATTAGTCTGCTAATAGCTTGGATGAAAACGGAAATATTTTGTAAAGGCCCAATTCTCAAACGTAGCTAGCTCTTTGTCGCTTCCATTACCTTACTGCGACAGAAAAACTATTGAAAATAAATATACAATTCTTCTTTTTTTTAAATGTGTTAAGTTGCTTTGGAGATTGGGAGTATAAAATCGTAAAAACATAGGAAATGTAGGTAGGTATTTTTACGATTTCAAAATAGTTACGTAAGTACTTACGTACCTACGCAATAACCTTTGTAACCTTATGACTCATACAAGCTAATTTGATATTTGTGCAAACTTTAACCTAATGTTACCTAATAAGTTTTTATGAGTTTCTACGTTTTTTGCAACCTTTTTCTTGTTTATGAACTTTTTTGATGAATTGCGTAATTTTTCTCACGCTAAGTAGACCCTTATTGCATGTAGGCACTCAGTCGGTAATAAATCAGATTTTAAATGTTAATTTGGGTAAAAAATATCTCACTTCGTCTCTGTCTGACGCCTGTGGGCGAAACAAGGGGTTATTAAGGCCTTTTTACAGTGGGTTGTAAACATTTTGTTATGCATTTGAAATGATCTGTGTCTAAATCAGAAAACTGGCCATTTTGCTTAGGTAATAATAAGAATGAGCCTATTTTCGTCTGGCTAACGGAGACTACTTGCATAGGCACAACCTTGTAGCCAGGATTATCCACCAGCAACTTGCTCTGAAATACAGTCCTGTGGAATCGGAAGTACCGTACTATAGATATGTGCCCGACCCAGTCCTCGAAAACGGCAATATCACGTTGTATTGGGATCGATCTATCATCACTGACAGGACTATTGTTGCCAATAAGCCAGACATAGTGGTGATAGATCGGTTAGAGCGCCGCACGATGATTATTGATATAGCGGTCCCGCATGACGAGAACCTCGTGAAAGCTGAAAAAGATAAACAGATTAAGTATCTTGATCTGGCTCACGAGGTTGTCGACTTGTGGGATGTGGATAGAGCAATCATTGTGCCGATAGTCGTTATGGCCAATGGCATAATAGCTAAGAGCCTCGACCTACACCTGAGGAGGCTCTCGTTAGGCAACTGGATCAAGGGCTTGATCCAGAAAGCGGTACTCCTGGACACGGCGCGTATTGTTAGGAGGTTCCTCTCTCAGGAGCCTTGACCACCGATGGCTTGGACCCTGTTCCCGACACCGGTGGGCTACTATTTTTTTATATTTTTAAATGTTTTTTTAACTATTTTTTATAAGAATATTTAAAATGTAATTAGTATGTATAAAAATGAAATAAAGGAGAGAATGAAATAGATTCGTTAGCAAAATTATTGTCTATGTATGTAAAAGATACGGACATTGGAAGAATACTAGGGGAGACTCCTATGCTCCCATAAATCCCCACGCTTTTTTTTTTTGATTGTTTAATATGTAAGGAATGTCTTGATGGCTCAGTGGTTAAGGCCTCACCTCTCATACACGAGGTTATAGGTTCAAATCCGGGCAAGTACCAATGTGACTTTTCCAATTCATATGTACTTTCTGAGTTTATCTTGGACATTACTAACATCGGTGAAGGAAAACTTCGTGAGGAAACCTGAACGTGTTGTAGTTAATTTAGTCTGAAATCGTCAACTCGTTTTGAGCAAGCGTCAAAGTCAAAGTCAAATAATTTATTTCAAATAGGCACAAAAAGGCACTTTTGAACGTCAAAAACAAAAAATAGAATTGATTCTAGTCGCCCCTTCCAAATGGTAGTTTACGTATGGAGAAGAATGGGCAAGAAACTCCACCGTTACTCTTTTATAATGTTTTACAATATTTTGTATACATTAATTACATAACATAACACATAACATAACATCACGCCTTGTTCCCCGAAGGGTTGGGCAGAGGTGTCCCTGTAGCAGGTACACCCACATTTCGCCAGTTATGTTCAAGTCCCATGTAATAGGGGGCGAGCCTATTGCCATCAACCGGGCACAAATCCAGACTCCGAGCTGCTACTGAGAAATTTCAGATAGAAAAACCCAATAACACTTTGCCCGACCCGGGAATCGAACCCAGGACCTCATGCTCAGCAGTAGCGCTTGCGACCACTAGACCAACGAGGCAGTACATTAATTATATAATAATAATACTAGCTGACCCCGGCAAACGTTGTTTTGCCAATTATTTGTTTGGGGTGGACAACCCTTATCACTTAGGGGTATGAAAAATAGATAGTAGCCGATTCTCAGACCTTACTGAATATGCATATAAAATTTGGTAAAAATCAGTAAAGCCGTTTCGGAGGAGTAAGGTAACTAACATTGTGACACGAGAATTTTATATAAAACTAGCGGACCTGACAGACGTTGTCCTGACCGAATACCGCCACCTATCGGGTCCGATTGTGAATCTAAACCATTCCCAGATCCCCTTGAACACACACAAAAAATTTCATCAAAATCGGTCCAGTCGTTTGAGAGAAGTTCAGTGACATACACACTCACAGAAGAATTATATATATAAAGATGTGAAGACAATGCACCTGGAATAAGATTACTATACCACAATAGGTAAAAATAATTAAAAATGAAGCAATGACAGAAAAAATAATTATGTAATGAATACATGGTGTTCACATATTTACAAGCATTGTAAAAGTAGGTACTGTGAGCAACTCGCTTGGCTGCGATACTCGGGATCGTGTGAAGTGTGATAAATCAAAGAAGCTTTTGGAAAAACAGACTATAATTAAACCAACAGTATAAAGCAAAAGACAATATTACGCGACCGACGCCATGGGCTCAACTAGTTTTTCTTACATCAAAATGCACACCATACGAAAATCCTAATTTAAATATAAAATGTTCGAATGTTCGGATACCATAGAGCGTTCTTGCCAGCCTGCATAATGTGTGAGGTTGAATTCCAATGATAAGTCCTCACAGTACCTATACGATATTCCTAAAAAAATTACAAGTCTTACTAATTAGTCAGTGTGTGAGTTCAAGTAATCACAGAATGTAAAAAAAATAAATGATATGTTATAATATTTAATTGCGTGGTGATCAATGCACACGCCTTCTCTGTACGAGAAGAGGCCTTTGCCCTGCAGTGGGACAATAATAAACTTGTATTATAATTATTATGTAAGAAACAAAACAAAATATAAACAGAAATATCACAAAAATCCAATGAAACAATTTTAACACACTGTTTTATTATATTTTGGTAAAATAACAATAACTGGAACATAGTTACACATATATATATGGTGATAGTTCATCACCAAAGCTCTAATATATCACAAGAGAGTCTGGCTCTAGCAATATAAGGCGCAATGATATAACTGACAGACTCACGATTGTTTATTTCCTTTAATATAAATGCAAATAATTCCAACCGCCACCGCTCTAAACCGCTCCGAACCGGTGTGAACTGGTTCAAACCCTTTAAATTGGATTTTCACCTGCAAGCTGTGAAGGTGTTTTACATACGCTAACAGTTTTACGTAGCTTAAACCGGTGATATAAAGTATGAAGCCTTTGGTTGTCGTAAAAATATTTGTTATTTTTAGAAAGGTCAGAAACCTTTATTTTAATACTGGTAAAGCTCGAAGTGGTACTTAAAGGGATTTTCTATCAGCAAGTTAGCTTTACTACGTTTCGTTATATAGATATACCTTTTCGGATAATCTGTGTGTACTTCTGCTGAAAAAAGCCGAATTTAAAGTATTACGACCCTTTCATTTGGTTTTTAAGGCTTGGACAGCCCTTCATGTTGCAGTTAAATCCACAGACAGCGGTAACTGCTTTCCCTCGGGAGTGTTTTTGCCAATCTTCAAAATATTTATCCTTTTCAAGTACTTATTTATTTATTTTCCGATAGATATTTAGGTAAGCTTTGCGCCTCTAGAGACAACATGAATAAGTCTGATTGATGTGTATATTCTAAGATTTGTAGATAAATTATTGAACAGCCTATTCAGATTTCGTTGGAAGTACTTTTTTGCTTCCAAATATTATGTTTAATTTAGCTAAGCCAAGACATTGAACATTTAGTAAAATTTCACAAAATCCAAGAAAGTCCAGAAACAGAATTTCTGTTTGCAAACAAATAATTTCCGGGAATACAATTCTAGACACAGAAATATCTTGTCAAGTTTTTTCTAATAAAAACGTTGTATTAAAACATTTTAAATCTTATTTCCCTGCATACACAGGATAACAAGCAGTTCTCTAGCATGTTGTTTGAAAGTCAAAAGCACCTACATACATGACTAAATTCCGCGACTAGGAAATGTGGAAATTACAGTTCACATTCTAACTCAACCTAATTACTATATTTTAATTATTAGTTTATTTATTTGGCATCTCAACGACTTGCTCACTTAAACATACACATACAAAAATCACTTACAGTTATATAAGTATTGTGAACTCGTCACTTATAGAAGTGCACAGCACTAGCAAAGAATTTAAATGAATGTAGGAAGTTTTATTTATCGTTAGTTGAATTATTTACAAAATAAAAATAAAATAAAATAAAAATAGATATTAATTGTGAATTATGTTCACAACTGCGATGAAATATTTAACTAAATAACAAAAAAAAAAAAAGACCTATGAAGAAGGAAATGGAAGTGGATACAATTTTATTAATAGGCGGTTTGTGTCGTACAGAGGTTTTGAGACTCCGAGCTGGTTAAAAGTCTCGTACGGAATTGACGAAAAGGGTTAGAAAAGATGTCGATGCTATTGGTTCGTGTAGCGATTTTATTATAATTTCTCATTAGACGATTCATGGGTGCGGTGCTACCAAGGTTAGTACGACTTGCATTTGTGGCAAAGGTAATGGTCTCGCGACCAGATCGAATAGTTTTCTGTCGAGGTACAGCTATATTTAATTCCGCCAAAAGATCGGGAACATTTAGTAAACCGTTAGTAATTTTGTAAAGAAGGATTTGGGTCTGTTACGTCTCTTCGGTGTTCAAGAGAGCATATTTTTGTTGAGTTGAATAACTTGAGCACAACAATTTTGTTAGAAATATGAAACCAACTTTATGCAATAACATTAATATTGTTTGGGATTGCATTTTGTCCTATGTATACAGCCAGGAACATTAATTGTATATCTAATTGACACCAATTTGCCGTGCTATAGCCATTTCATACCACTTAATTTTTTATTTTTTCGTGTGGTTAGTGACTAACCTGCATATCTATTCTGTAATAAAAACTTAGGTGAACTTGAAGTGAGTTATAAATAGTGTCAATTCCTAGCATCTGGCGGAATCACAGCTCTGTAGTGCTATTCTGTAACCATCTCACCGTGTTATCTTTGGTGAAGTGAGCGTGGAGTGAGCTGTCAGTTGCTAAGGATTTACACTACTGGCAGCTCACTTCACCTAAGATATCACGGTGTGATTTTTACAGAATTGCACTACAGTTCACTTAAGTTTTCACGGTGAGACTTTTCCAGAATAGAACGGTTCGTGAAAGTTTTTATGCCGCCGAAAAATATCTCGTTTCCTCACGATGTTTTCCTTCCCCGTTTTTGAAGCGAGTGATAATTAAACAAATACGCATATGAATCCGAAAAGTCAGAGGTACGTTCATACAACTGTCCAAGAACGACAGTTATGATTGAATATATGAGTTATGATTGATATGAATATATATATGATCGAATAAATCGGACAATTTAAGTAGGTGGACAATTGACTAAAAAATTAAATTCCTTGACTTTACTATTACATGGGACATGGGGGAACTTAAACATTACTGGACAAATGTGTGTGTTACTATACCTACATCTCTGACCAACCCTTCGAGGAACACCGCCGTGTTGTTATTGTGTTATAATTGCATTTTGTTTGATTGCACAATGTTTTAAAAATGCTGGCATAAAAATAGCAGTCAAAACCACTTTGGTCCCGTCATTGTGGGTATTCATTGTGATAACCTGTCAAGTCCCATTTGATCATGTCAAACTGCTATTTTCGTCGGTGAAGGCTTCTCGAAAAATAAACATATTCGAATACAAAAAAATATTACAGTGTAGGTTTTCAAAACTACCTTTTCACGTCAACCCTTATCAAAAGGGAGGATAAAACTTAAAAAATGCCTACTATAGAAACTTAATTATTCCTTTGACTTTGTACTTAGCATAGCAAATGGGGAAATAGGGAGACCTCAGACACTACAGCGTGAGTCTTTATCATGTCCACGATATATTGAAATGAAGGAAATTGTGCTTAATTTTATCAAAGGAAAAAATATTTAAAATAATCTAAAAAAAATCTTATGTATGGTACGTACCCGTGTGCAAAGCCTTTCTTACGAAATGTTGTAATTGAGTTATAAACGTGGTATTTTTACTCTTAGGATGTAGAACTACGATTTATAATTTTAAATAATAAAAAAGGTAGGAAAAGTTTTTTATTGAGAAAGTTTACAATTATTTTAAAAATTTATGAAAAAATACCAGATTTTTGTTTAACAAACACCTATATTCTGCATTGGTGAGGTTCTTTTTCTTTAATTTATTATTATATAAATATTATAATTTTATAAGGACGCCCTATTATTTCCAATCAATATTGAGGTTGTTTTATAGTAATAGATCGTTTCATTTTAAAGTTATACCGTTTTGTTTACACGGGGGTCACAGCAGCAAACATGAATTTTGAAAAAACTTTTTTTTTTGTACTGACGCGTTTTTTTTTTTTTCTTCAATTATATTAAGCATAGTTGGATTATTTTAATATGAGCACATGATGAAGACTCACCTGTATATATGAAAAAATCTTGTAAAAGTAAGATAGTTACATTTTTACATAAAAACAAAACGACCATCAAAAAATTTTCGTGCCGTTGGTAGGTGTGTACGTATTAAGTTAGACGTGAGAAAAATTGGCTAAACATGTGAACCCAGATAATTTCAACGCCTAATGAGTTTGTGAGTTAGTAACAATTCCGCGGTCTTGTGAAAAGGGTGTTGGAAGCTGATTAGGGAATATAATTTACCTTTTGTGAATAAGGTAGCTTAGAGAATACGGAGGATGACTCGCATCTGTTGTGGCCTACAAGGCTAGGCAGTCTATTGTTTTAGTACATTGCAAATTGGTGTTCTGTTATAACTGGTACACCAAGTCATAGTCTGAGAATAATTTGTAAGTTAAAAGGTTCTATGTCAAAGGTTGTAGTTGTCCCTGTGATATTGTTAGGCAAGATCTAACTCAAAATATTAAAATATTCATTACTATATTGGAAAAAGACATCTTTTTAAAGTCTCTATGAAATTCTTTGCCCATTCTTCTTAATTAGAAATTGTGCATGACATTTCGAAATTATCTTTTCTTTCTAGATTCTTAACTTTCAAGTATTTAATTAACAAGTATTAATTTACAAATAATAGTTTAGTTCTAATGAATGATTTGACTTTGATAAGTTACATTCATTAATTAATGTCAAATGGCGAAGTCAAGGCTATGTATTATTCTTAAGAGGATTTGTGTTATTAGTTTCAATAAATAATTCTAATCGTAGATTCCCGTTAGTCTCAAAGGCATAGACCGCAACGTTTTGTCAATTCCGATAACGTCTCATTGTGGAGAGAAAGTCTAATGATAGTCCCTAAGGACATTGAAATGTCGGTGGAATTTATAGCGAAATAATCTGCTTAAATATAATAATCTTCTTTACTTCTACTAACAAGAATCTTCTAGATTGGAGTTTACTTCGGCATAGTTTTAATTTCAAACTGTTGTGGAAACTTTTTAATCAATCTTTTAGTTGGACAGCCTATCCTGATTTTCTATCAAAAGAACTAATTGGCTATAGCTGAACTAGAGTTTTCTAATAATGACTTTACTGAGAAAGACTTTTGACTGTTTTCTATACCTACGGGACATTTATCTCATGTGACACATATAATGATAAAACTTTATGGGATTTATAAGTTTTCTATCAAATACTATTGAGGTTCAATACGAGACTATTTCAGTAAAAATCTTTAGAACACAAAAAAATGTGTCCCACTCAGACTAAAAGGTACGTACACATTTGGCGGCAAAATCACAATACAATGTCATCCATCGGCATGTCCGTATTTTTTAGAATATTCATGAAAAATTATCGAAAAACAACATTTTCAATATTTTCCATGATATAAATTTTTATGTTTTGAGTAGCGTTTGCCATATTTTTGATGTTATTGGCTCGATTTGGATCCTGTTTCTTATTTCTTCTGTTTTATCGGATTAACTAACATTTTTATTAAAATTTGTCGACTATAGAAAAAAAAAAAACGGCGGTGATTACAATTTTTCAGAAAGTGTTCAAAAAAATACAAGTGTAAGTTCATAAAATCATAGGGGGTTGAAAAAAAAAACTTAAAAATAAAAAAAAGAAAAGTAGATAGATCTTGTAAAGTTATTTTTCCATAATTTTTATGAATATTAGATTCAGAAAAATGCGGGCAAGCACATGCCCATGGGCGACATTGTATAATTATGTATTAATTGCTCCGGCGCAGGCGAGGTAATTGCGTAATACTTACAGTAGCAATGGTTTTCATTTTGGCAGCTCAACAACATTCAATGCGTTATTTACGTTGCTGATCAGACAAATTTTTTAAACATATGAAGCAATGGATTAGTAATATCCTTCAAAATCATTCAGAAAATGATTGAATGTGTGTTTTGCAGTGCAAGTCAGCCTTGTTGAACCCGGACAAGTGTATAGCCTTACAAACGCCTCACAAAATGAGTCGTTTTGTTTTATAACTATCTCATTATATTTCTACAGAAATTGGACGCCGTAGGTATTCCTTTGAAACGGTCTCTGCAGAATTCACGGCTCGATTGTTAGGCAGACAGTTTGCTAACGATTGTTGTCTTTGTGTTCGTCTGTTTCCTGTTCATGACTTTGGTTTTGGATAATATTGTGATTTTTATTATTTTGATAATATTGTGGTTGTCGTCAATGCATTACTTATTTTCTTGATCCTTCTCGTTTTTTTTATATCTGTGTAGTTATGTCATCATCAGCCTATAAATTTTCCCACTGCTGGGACACAGGCCTCCTGCTGTGAGAGGGAGTGGCCCGTAATCCACCACGCGGGCCCAGTGCGGGTTGGAAGATGTCACATGTCTTCAAATTTGCGGTTCTAGGACATGCCGGTTTCCTCACGATGTTTTCCTTCACCGTTTTGAGAGCAGTGGTGATGAAATAATTTACACAAAGTAAAGCGCCTGTCTGGGTTCGAACATAACGACCTACAACACGTAAGTCGCGGCCATTACCACTGGGCCACCACTGCTCGTGTAGTTATTGTAGAGAAATTAATCGTTTATCAAAGTAATACACTACGTCAATTTCCCGTGTAATAGCGATTTCATACAACTTACAAAGGATGACGGTTGTGGTCAATTTGCTGAACAGTTAATTTCCCTAACCTTACTTTCAAAATATCTACGTTCTTGAGGTACTAATATTTTTTGTTAGCCTAATCTGTCCCACTTTTGGGCAAAGGCTGTTCCTCACCGCTTTCCATGTTTTACGCAGAAAAGACTAATATGAAAAATAATTTAATCCTGTATTTTAAAAGAAAAATGGTCTTATTTTAATTAAGAATGAATGTGCTCGTAAATTAGAGTGTGTTTTTGATGGACCTTTTGAAGTGCTGGAAGATCTTATAGATATTTTCTTTAAGTATCTTACTGTTCTATATTCTTCTTGTTCCTATATTCAGCTGATAGTTATTATCTGTAGCGTAGGTACATAAATTACTTACTTATCCAGGTCGGGCAAAGTGTTATTGGGTTTTTCTATCAGGAATTTCTCAGTAGAAGCACTAAGTCTGGATTTGTTCTCGATTGTGGCAAAAGGGTCGCCCCCAATAACATGAGTCTTAAACATAACTGAGCAAATGTGGATGTACTATAGGTACACGTCGTGTCAGTAGGTGCACGCGTCGTGTAAGTGCACGTCAGTGTCAGGTTGTATGTTGATTTAAATATGATTCGCGGCAACGTAAGATAATAAATGACAATTACGCGGGCTACCTTAGCGCATCTCCCTTGAGTCCAAAACTTGTGGAGAAATCCTGAAACAAATACGAGAATAAAAAAAACAGTACTTCCATAATATTGTTTTATTATCACAGCATTTACAATTTATATACATACATAAACTCATGCCTTCTTCCCACGGGGGTAGGCAGAAACTAAAGAACGCCGCCTGCTACGATCCTTACATAGTCCTTTTGCCTCGTTTACGTTAATACATCAGCACGCGTAGCATGAACACCGTAGAAACGAGTTTTGTCGACGGAAGAGTAGACAAAATGACAGATAAACAATCACAATCTGTCATTTTGTCTATTCTTCCGTCGACAAAACTCGTTTTTACGGTGGTCATGCTACGCGTGCTGGTCATACACGCACGCCAGTTGCTAGTACTACGCACCTGGCCTTTCTGAAGAACATCACCAATAAGGTAATTTAGTTGAAACTAAATACATTCAGTAGACTTTTCAAATAAGTAATTATTGTATGTACAAATTTGTTCTAATTCTCTGATTAAAAGTAGTTCGAAGACATGTGATACTACCAACCCGTACTGGGCTCGCGTGGTAGATTACAGCCCACTCCATCTCGAAAAAACCGGACTCACCCACCGAGGGTTCCGTACAAAGTAGGTATATATTATAAATAGTTCAGGAATCGAGTCTCGCAGTTTTTTCTGAGCTTTTCCCGAAATTCAGTTTCCAAAACCAATAATTACTTATATTATTGTGTTTTAGTGAAATTGTGGTAATACTATCAGTTCATACCTAAATTAGTTAGGTAACCTAATCAAAGTTGTATTTTACGTAGTACTTTTAAATAATGACTATATTTTTTTAGGATTTAATTAGAAATGTATAGTTTTCAGACTTTTCCCAGCACTCGTAGTATAAGATGATACTTACTTGCCAAATTTTATAGTTCCAGGTCAACGGAAAGTACCCTATAAATTTTGATTCCCTTGAGAGTGTCGAAATATACGTTTTTTGCGGCATAAACGGCCGTATCTTTTTTTTACGTTAACATAGAAGTTTGCTTTTTCACAGCTACAAGGGACTGTAGACCTGAGTCCATGCGTTCTCGAGACAAAGTCTTGACAGACAGACAGACGGACAAGAAAGTGATGGTTCTGTTTTTTTCCTTTTGAGGTACGGAACCCTAAAAAAGAGGCCTGTATCCCAGCAGTGGGGACATTCATCATCAGCCTATGATATTCTCACTGCTGGGATACAGGCCTCCTCTCTGTGAGAGGGAGTGAGCCGTAATCCACCACGCGGGCCCAGTGCGGGTTGGTAGATGTCACATGTCTTCGAATTTTCGGATCTAGGACATGCCAGTTTCCTCACGATATTTTCCTTCACCGTTTTGAGAGCAGTGGTGATGAAATAATTTACACAAAGTAAAGCGCCTGTCTGGGTTTGAACTGACGACCTACAACTCGTAAGTCGTGGCCGTTACCACTGAGCCACCACTGCTCGTGGGGACATCATAGGCTGATTATGCTTAGGAAAAGCCATTTAAAAAATACATTTTTAAATTTTATTTATTTACGTAAGCATTACATAGTATACATTACAGTCGCACCGGGCCACAGACCATCGCATTTCAAAAGAAATTAAAATCAAAACCCTCCTTTGACTTGGCCGTAGTCGGGTAAAAAGTGTGGTGTGACTCGCCTGTGGTGTGCAATGTTCCATACAAAATGTACGAAAGTGATACTTATAAGACGATTTTTCCAATGCTGTGCGGCCCGCTCAAATCTGCGTTAGACTGGCCTTATTAAACCAGCACGCTTAGCATAACCAAAATAGAAACGGATATTGTCGACGGAAGAATAGACAACAATCACAATCTGTCATTTTGTCTATTCGTCCATCGACAAAACCCGTTTTTATGGTTGTACGCGTGCTGAACGAGGAATGACATAAGTACGTAATCTGTAAATCTTACATAAACGCAGTAACGTTAGCTTCATAACTTACTGCTAATGTTTATATCACAACACGAGCTATTTTAGTCGAGGCCGAAATAAAACTTATTAATTGTCAGGTATTTATTAAACCAAAACTACGTACTGAAATTTTATTTCTGTCCTACTTAAATACTAATGTAAGCCTAACATTTTATAGCTCTATTTGGCTAAGATATGGCCTCTTTAATGTTAGTAAGTAATTAGTGGTGAAGTCATTATCACAGTTTGCGTTCTAATTTAGTATTATTGTTGAAATAGAAATAGATAAAAATAAAAAACGTGTGGCACTCGGGGACTGCCGCGGTAAAGCTATTGCATAGCATTTGTAACCTCCATACTTCCTATTTGTCAACGCTACACTTGGGATGATGACGTGATAACATAAAACAAAAATTACGTTCCCGTGACAACATCACGTTGTCATGGGAACCGTCATTACATGGTAGGCGGAGTGGGGGGTGTTAGGTTTTATTTTCGTTACGTTACAGAATTTCTTGATTCGGTCGCCGCGCTCAAAGCCCGCGATAAAAGCTATGCAATAGCTTAAAACATACAGTCGAATTGAGAACCCCTCCTTTTGAAAGTCGGTTAAAAATGGTCGGAGATTTTAGTACTTATGTGTCACCGAACATATAAACACCGCCTCGTCGTTGCTCTAGAGGTCGCAAGCACGACAGTCAAGCATGGGGTCCTAAGTTTTTCCATTAGGAATTCATGTGTAGCAGCCTGCGCCCGGGGTTTGGGCTGATTGCAATAAGCACGCCCTTTGTTTACGTGGGACTTTAAACATTACGGGTGAAATGTGGGTATACAGGAGATTAGGGACAAGTAGGATGAGAGGATGTCTCGATTAGGGGAGTGATATTATTTATGTTATGTTAGGTCAGACAAATTATAACAGATAGAGCATATTTCAATTTTGTTTAGATGTACTGACAAGATTAATTTATGCTGGTAAAATTAATGATTGAATTATTTCTAGTAACATCCCTGACTGCGGCTGTCAGACCCTTTTGTTTGATCATTTATCTTGAATGCATAAACAAAAAAACTTTTTCGTCGGGGTCTTGGGTTTTGTATTTTCGTTTTTTGCCACCGACTTCCGAAATTAAAGTTATTTTTCACTTTGTAGTGTTTTTTTTTGGAGGTCGGTTGTTTTTTTTTTGTAAAAAGTTTTTATTTTTCACTTTTTAGTTTTGGTACCTACCCCACACACATTCAAATACCACTACCTGCTACCAGTGACAAAAACTTATCATATCATCTACATACTAAGTGGAAAAAAAGAACGCATTTTGTAGCTAACTCAAAAACTATCCAAGCAAAGTTAATAAAATTTATATGGGACCAATTCCAGAACACACCCTTTCAAACAAAAAAAGAATTTTCAAAATCGGTCCACAATTGACGGAGAAATCGGTGGACATACATAAAAAAAAAAAATACAAACATACGCGACGAACATATAACCTCCTCCTTTTTGGAAGTCGGTTAAAAACCCTTTCTAACCCATACGGGCATCAAACTGTGTTTTGTTAATAATGTATTTGGAACTGAAACACCAATGTTACAAGTAAAATGTTACAATATCTCGTTGGTCACGTCCATCCACAGTATTGCTGTACGCTGAGCTGCATGGCGCTCATCAAATAAAGGCAGAAGTAAAAAATATTACGCTCTATTTCACGTTCTTAGCCGTAACAGCTTAGTCTTTGATAGTTTGTGGTAGTGATGTGACCATCAGACTGTCAAGTCATAGGTCTTGAGTTTGATCCCAAGGCGGATTCATGTGCGTATCGTATAATTATCACTTGCTTCAAAAACGGTGAAGGAAAACATCGTGAGGAAACCAGCATGCCTGAGAGATATTTCTCGACGGCATGTGAAGCCAAGTAAGAGACCTATGGGTGGCTTTAAAACTCTGACACCAGGTTAGTCACTAACCACACTAAAGAAGAAGAAGAAGCTTAGTCTTTTGGAAAATTAATGTCGAACTCTTTCCGAGTACAACACGAGTTTACATCGGCTACGTCTAACAAAGGTAGGTTTTTTGCTAACTATTTTCAAAACCATAATACCTATGTACCTACTTTATAACAAAAAACTTAAATTCATTGACAGACAACGCTCAATTTCAACCACAGGGTCAAGAAGCACGAATTTTTGCGCAAGAGTTTCTTAAGGGCTTATTTTGAAAATAAATAGTAGTTTGATGACGGTCGTGGCTTATTTCCCCCGCACGTGGAGAGTGGCATTTCCATCTTCCGTGGTCGACTGCCACGTCGCTGCGCTGCCACAAACTTATCAGAACAAGTAGCCAAAAGCGGAACTAACGAAATAACTGACTGGAGTTTAAAAACGTTACTTACATGCATAGCATGGGCTTTGACTGAGCATTATTCTTGTCAGGATAGTCAGGATATACCATTACCATTCCATACCACAGGAAAGTGTTATTGGATGTCTTATATTTCTCGTCTACATAAATGATCTCCCAAAATTCATAGGAGAATCCGGACCATGCGTTTTGTTTGCGGACGACATCTCCGTTCTCACCTCGTATCATGATAACCTAAACCTAAACAGTACCCTTAACGATATACATAGCAAAATAATAACTTATATGAACGAACACAACCTCGAAATTAACTTTGCAAAGACTAAATTCATAACTTTCCATCCCCACCAAAAAATCCACTCAATGTATCTTTTACTTATAATAATCACAAAATAGAAACAGTCAATGAATTCACATTACTAGGCATAACCATAGACAAGAATATAAATTGGAAATCACACGTACAAAAAATTAAATCGAAACTTTCGAAATTCCTTGCTTTTCGAGAAATAAAAAAAAACCACAAATTTACAGACAGCCTTGGTAACATACTAAACCTATGCTTATGCGTGGCTTAGTTACGGCATAATAATGTGGGGAAATAGTACAGATGCACCTACACTGTTTACAATTCAAAAGAAATTCGTCCGTATCCTAGTTAATATACAACAAATAGATAGCTGCAAACCCCATTTTATAAACCTGAACATTTTAACTCTACCTTGTATATATATACTTGAAATATGTAAATTCGCTCATAAATACCCACACTTTTACACTAAACGAGAAGACATACAAACAAGATACACACTCCGATACAAAACACGACTAAACTTACCAAAATCCCGCCTAAAAATACATTCAACAAGTCCTCTAGTTTTGTCAGTAAAAATATATAACAAATTACCTGAATCAATCAGAAAACAAAAAAAAAACTCCATCTATTCATAAATAAATTAAAAATCTATTATTAAGTAAATGTTACTACAGTGTACAAGAATATTTAAATGATAAATCTCTAAAACTCAAATAAAATACACAATAAATGTTTTTTTAGAATAAATTAGATTATAAGATAAACAATAAGTCCTCATCTCTACTATATTTCTTTTGCTGTGCCCAACAGGGTCCACGATTGTTTCTTTTCAAATGTTTACCACCTAAGCACATACATTGTGAAATGCAATAAAGTATTGAGTGTTGAGTATTGGATAAGTACTAGGTTATATAGTCAAAAAACATACACCAACATGTTAAATCCCTATTCCATATACGTAAAAAGGTAGACGATAAAGAAAAAGCCCATTTTTTTTCAATATATCACCTTAAACAACGAAAGTGAGCACTCAGGAAGGATATTTGAAAATTCGTCAATTTATCTCTTAGGGATGTCCAAGGACCGCCGGTACTCCGTCCCTCGAGTCGGTCAAGAGAGGACGGCGTTGCGTTGCAGCACGGTTCGGGGGAGATTGTCGTGGTGGGTGTTTACTTCTCCCCGAACCGAACTCTTGCCGAGTTCCACAACTCCCTTGCGGAGTTAAGAGTCGTCGTCGTCGGGTTTGGTTCCCTCCCCGTGCTCGTACTCGGAGACTTCAATGCCAAGAATCTGGCTTGGGGTTCCCGGTAT
This sequence comes from Agrochola lychnidis, assembly GCA_963680765.1. Classification (NCBI taxonomy): domain Eukaryota; kingdom Metazoa; phylum Arthropoda; class Insecta; order Lepidoptera; family Noctuidae; genus Agrochola; species Agrochola lychnidis. The sequence goes on along the minus strand of OY796852.1, from coordinate 1,818,826 downwards.
ACGGACACACGGGGCAGGATGGTGGAGGACTGGGCTCTGGAGACAGGCCTGGTCGTCCTAAACCGGGGTTCTGTCCCCACGTGTGTGCGGATGCGGGGCGAATCGGTGGTGGACATTTCGTTCGCCAGCCCCGCTCTGTCGCCGCGTGTCATTGACTGGCGCGTCATGGAGGGGGTGGAGACCTACTCCGATCACCGGTACATCCGGTTTGACGTCTCCACCCAGACCTCGAGTGCGCCGGTCCGACAGGCCCCGAGTGGTCCGCGGTGGGCGCTGAAGCAACTGGACCGGGAGCTTCTCCTGGAAGCCTCGATCGTGCAGGCCTGGGTGTCATCACCGGACAGGCCTGCCGACATCAACGACGAGGCGGAGTGGTTCCGGGAGGCCATGTCCAATGTGTGTGACATGGCAATGCCCCGGGTCCATCCTAGACATGCTTCGCGCCGGCTGTACTGGTGGTCGCAAGAGCTGGAGGCTCTGCGCAAGGCGTGTGTTGCTGCGCGACGCCGGTACGCCAGGCATCGCAGGCTCCGTATCCGCCCTCCGTATACGGAAGCCATTGAGGCGGAGCTGTACGAGGGGTACAGAGCGGCGAAGACCGCCCTCCAAGCGCAGATCCTGCGGGCCAGGGCGCTAGCCCGAGAGGAGTTGCTGGAGACTCTCAACAGGGACCCGTGGGGGCGCCCATACAAGATGGTGCGGGAGAAACTCCGCCCATGGGCCCCCCCGCTGACGCAGTTGTGTGGATCGGCCTGAGGACACGGTGGAGCATACGGTGGAGGTCTGCCCGGCTTGGGCGGAGCAACGCCGTGTTCTCGTAGAGGCGATCGGCGGCGGTGATCTCTCGCGTCCGGCCCTGGTTCAGGCCATGGTACGGAGCGAGAGGAAATGGCAGGCCGTCACCTCCTTCTGCGAAGCGGTAATGCTCGCGAAGGAGGAGGCGGAACGCGTGAGGGAGAGGCAAATTTCGCGCCCTCACGCCCCTAACCGCCGCAGGAGGAGACGCCCGGGGCGGGAATCGCGAGCCGATTTCCGGCCACCGTAGGCGCGGGCTTGCGGACGGTGAGCAATGGGTAGCTCGCCGTCCGATAAGGACCAAGCCCTGGTCGACGGCGCGTTGTGTTCCAAGCGCGCCTCAAAGAGATGTCAGCAGAATTGACGGGGTCCACTAGGGCCAATGCCTGCCGGGGGTTCGAAGAAAACCGATCGGGAAATCGTGGCCCCCGGCAACAGGGCAACCGAAGGAACACGGGTGGGTTTTAGTCAGTAAGAGTCTGACACGCCCTCCCGCTCCGCCCAGAGCGGGAGAAGTTATTTGATAATTTCCCACCCAAAAAAAAAAAAAAAAGGGATGTCCAAGGAATAATAAATACAAGATAAAATTAAAAAAAAAAAAAAACAAAATTCAAAATATTTTATTTTACATAAACCTACAAGGGCACTTATGAAACGTCAGAAGCTAGGTGCATGGTTCCAATTGGTCGTTTCCTATGGAGAAGAGCCGGCAAGAAACTCCACGGTTACTCTTTTAAAAATAATTGGCTTTTACAATATTTTCAAATAACAGTGTCAATAGGTATGGAAGGACAGTGTAGGTCTTTAAACAAGTACCAGGTACAAAATAGAAACTGGTAAAAAAAAATCTACAGTCTACTAAGCCTACAGCGTTCTCACATTCACAAAAAAGCGGATACTGTTTATAAGAAATGACTTGCTTGTTTTAGTTAAACTACACTTGGGTATCACAATTTCATGTGTCCTACATGTATTTATGTTATGGAAACTTTGTATGGTACGTTATCTCAGCTGGAGGCCTTAATATATTGAGGCACCCACAGAAAAGTTTGCTAAGCAGCTGACAATCTCCTCCAAAAAACAAAAAAAAAGGGGCACATTGTCATTATTGTCGGCGGGAAATCCAATCGGGGCACAAGGCTGATTTCACAATAATTGTCTTCACAAATCATTTGTTTGTCAAAGTGAAACAACACTCGTTCCCAATTTGCGTGAGTTCTTTGTGAAGAATGGCCCACAAACCTTACCTTGTTCAGCAATTAACTTCGTTATCTTACTCAGATTGTCTAGAAACTTAATTAAAGGTAACGAGTGTCCTCTTTAAGAATACTTTTAATTTAACATTTAGAATTTCTGCCATCGTTTATTCATCACAATTAAAGATGAAAAAGTTAGTTCAAAAACTAAAACCCGACTACTGAAAAATCACGCTCTAAAAAGTATGAAACGAGAAAATATTTCAGACAGAAATCAAGACATGGGTACAAAAAAGTCAAGGTAAAGCCGTGGTCGCATGCCATTATAATTTTGTAGGTGTACAGACATGCGACCACGGCTTTAACTTGACTTTTTTGTACCCTTGTCTTGATTTCTGTCTGAAATATTTGCTTTTGCTTCTTTTTAATAATTTAAACATATTTATTAACTTAGACAATCTTTTATACATACATATTTATAATGTGTTTGTCAAGCCTTTTCATTTAATAACCAACATGGCACAATTTAAAAATATATTTTTTGTTCATGACTTTATTTCTTTTAGAGAGCGTCATATTACATTTAATGTGACGTCACATTGTTTATAACCAGCGGACGATCAAGACGCTTCCAATTATACCTCATTTGTCAAATTATGATCGCTAGTTTAATAGTTATGAGATAATAGGTGAATATACATGCATACATACATATCGGTCAAATCATAACCTTCCTTTTTGCTTCGCCGTAGTTGGATAAAAAAGTGGTTTTTAATCCATAAAAAAACGACTTATTTTTGTATAGGTACCGACTACAAACCAAATTCCGGGCTGCTACTGAAAAAATACTCATGATAATATCCAGACCTGGGTATCGAACACATGCACGACCTTAGCACTCGCGCTTGCTGCCCCTAGACTAACAAAATATATGAAGTCAAAGTCGAGATAGTAATTCCATTAGATACTAATTTCTAATTTCTTAGAAGATTGGATCTTCTTACATACTAACTAAAAATCTTCCTTTTATGTGAATATTTTACTGAAAACATTAAGTAAAGTACTGAGTTTACAGCGTGTATCTAGTTCAAAAGCCAGAGCTTGGAACTTTTCCTTGCGTTTTCTAAATCTCAGCACTTTGCTACATTTAAAACAACACTGAAGAACGTCTACTTAATAATTATAATATTTTGCAAAGTTATCAAAAGTGTTGTGTTTATATTCAGTTTGGGAACGGAAACACCTAAATAAATGATCTCAATATAACGTAAACTTTTACTTCGTTTTAAAATGTTCAGGAATAATAAATATCTTAGAAATTGCCACTGATAAAGGTTCACCACAGTACCATTACATATACAAACTGAACGACGTCCTACGTCAAACAGCGGATCACCTTTGCTACAATACCACCGCATTGAGACCAATATTTGTACAACCTACGAATGTTTGTACGACCCGTAGGTCTTCCTACGACCCGTAGGTATTTTTACCTATACATACATTGGTAGCTTTGGTTCGTTTCAAGACCCGTATCGACAATTGTGTTACAAAGAGAAGCCTTTTTCACGAATCGAGTGCATATGTGAAAAAAATATTTTCATTTATTTTTTTATGTGGATAGTGGATGTAGTTTATAATTAATGCAACAGTTTAATTTGATTTTGACTACGTATGTTTAAACTCTTTTAGTGATGGTACAAGCAATAGAAATGTGTTTTGATACGGGTTTTTTTTTACTACCGACCAACCCTGCTTCCCACAGTTTTTACGACTCAACAAAACATTGAGATTTCTTTATTAAATGGAAATTTAATATTAACGTATTATACACATAAACCTTCCGGAATGAATTCTCTAAATTATGGCGAAAACCGCATCAAAATCCATTGTAGAAGAACGAAGCGGACATCAGACAGAAACAAACAGCGAGTTTGTTTTCTAATAATGTAGGAATAGATATAGACATGAGTTTCTCTAGAATACCAGTAAAGTCAGATGTGACGATTTCTATAATTAGGTATGTTTACAGATCGGTAATTAATTGCGTAATACATGATCAATCAAAATTTGTTTCGATTTGAAACAGATTGCTAATCCATTGCTTCATAAGATGGAAAAAAAATCTGCTCAACAACGTAAATAACGCAATGAATGTTGTTGAACTATCAAAATGAAAAAAAATTGTTATAATCGTTTACGAAAATAAGTTACGCAAGTTTTTTTAGGGTACTGATCGGTTTTTGATCTACATAATTATAATCCATGTTCAGCGTGCCGATTAATCCTTTTATCTCAAGGGATTTTGAAACTTGAAAGGTTTTGATTAGTGTGTTTATTCAAAAGACAAAAAACGTCAAGTCCATTGGTTGAAATTGAAAATGGATAGGCAGTAATTGGACTTTTTTATTTATGCGGTCGTCTTCCAATTTTAAACTCAAAGTTGAAGAAAGTCTTTTAGTTTTTTTTCTTCTGTTTGAATCGAGATTAACGTATTTCACGTCGAGCGAGCTAAGAACTGGCAACAATAGATTTTCCATCTTGTCTTTACAACCTGTTTGAGCCATTGAATACCACACAGTAATGTATGGTATTCAATGGCTCAAACAGGTTGTAAAGATTTTGTGTGGGTATGATGACTCATTCAAGTTATCTTTCCGTTCTTTTCAAAGGGATGTGCCAGATAAGTACTTTTCCGATACCAAGGCCTGCTTGCAACACAAATCGCCAGTAGACCGCGCGCGACGGGTAGCCCTCGCCTGAGGTATGTGAGCGGTGAGTCGGGGGAGAGCATCGATTGACAAAATTGGCAGGCTGAATTAGTTTGGCATTTGTCTACCTCCCGCACGTCAGTCACATTTAACGCTAAACGAATTTAAAACAATGTTCTGTTTCTGTCAATCGTTTGAAGAGGATAGTGACAGAATTAAGTTATAAAGTCGTTCAGCGTTAAAGGAGACGGAAAATGTTGGGCCCAAGTGTAATAAGTTGAGGTATGATCTAAAAATTAGTTACATTTTTTACCTTGAAGATCAAAAATCTGCTCAATTCTTTGTCTGGAAGCGGAGAAATATGATAAAGATAGTTTTCGTGAGATCATTGATTATAGTAATCGATTATACAACTACAAAAAGAAAACCTACCCACCAGGTAGCACTAGGTAATATAGTTCGCTCAAAGTAATTAAATGCACTAAATAAACTTTTATACAATATAGTGCATTTAATTTAAACAAAACTTCATAAATTAGGTACTGAAAAACCAAAATAATGACTATCAACTTTCATATCGATTAAAATCAGTTTTATTTTTTTGTCTATGTGCAGTACATGTTCTGCACTGACAGACTGACATTGACAATTTGGCACATTAGTGGTGAGTCATCCTCGAATTTTTGGTGACCGAAACCGTTTCCCTGACGACGAAAACGGTTGCAGAAAATGGTTAAAGGACGAAACTTATCCAACATGGAATAGAATTGCCTTTTCGTCGAGCGCAGTTTCTTAAAACTGTCAACGATTTGAAATGTTTGAAATGGTTTTTTCTCATCACGAACGACAACATTAACAACTGGTAATACATTACTGTATTTCATTTCAAAGAGTTCACTTTTTATTGGAAGGACTGTTTTACGAGTGTGATAGATAGTTGAATCATTGTACCCGACTGTATTTTCTTAGATGTAAAAATCGCACCAAGTAATTCGAAGACCATTTTGTGCAATGAAGACTGTTTGAAGTTGAACTCAGGACGTAAAACGGTTTCATCATCACAAAACGGTCTTTGTAAACGGTTCGTTGTCGCAACGCCCATCCCTATTAGAACTAGACAGCTGTCACTTATTTCGTGTTTTCAGATGTGTTTTGAGTGCTTTTCCAATTATTTTTCATTTTCAACAATCACTACTTTGATTTTTATGGATTCTGACCCTGCCTACCTTGTACGACCCTTGCTTTCACACTGGACACCGAAGATCGCTCACACGATTGACTTGGAATTGTTATAATGGATTGTTTTGGAATTGTTGGATTTGATATTGTTAAAACTATGGATCGCTATGTGAATTGTGGGATGGCAACTAGTCACTGCAATACACTAATGTATGTATGAATCTATAAATTCACACCATTTATATCTCGTTACTATTCAGGCCCAAGAGTGCATGTAATCGTTTCAGTCTCCTTTATTTAGTGATTTGCGGTCCAAGCCTGCCTCAAGCTCTTTACACGTTGCAAATTTTCTCTGCCTGTGGCACAAAATAAAATTGAAGTAACAAATGATTTGACAACTTTTATTGGTTACGTATTATAATAACTAAAGTTATTCTAACAGTTTTCGAGATAACTACGGTTGATTCACATAATGTTCATAACGCATACCTATTGGTCAACTCAACTACGGTTTAACTTACTTAATGTTGATTAAACTAAAATTAATCGCACCAACGAACGATTAATCAAAATGACGAATCATACAATCTACCTGCGACTGGATAATTAGACAATTGTAAAAACATTTTTGTTTCAGATTGTATGATTCGTCATTTTGAACCGGGTGAAATAGGTTAGAACTGTGACCAACCACGCGCGAACTGAGCGAGCGAAGCGAGCGGTGCCGCGACAGCTGCTGGCGAGCGCTACTTTCAAGTTGCTCGCAGAAATATTTTCACATATACAAAATCACCAGTAAATCTAACACAAGACCACAGATAAATCAACAGTAGATGAATCGTCCGTTAGTTTAATCAACCTTAGGTGAATTAATTGTAGTTGAATAAACCGTAAATGAATTCTCCTTTATGGATTTCGTTCATTAGTTATTAGAAAAAATCTGTGAAACGATCGTTAGGTATTTTAAACGGTAGGTTTTTTGACCGTAGTTATCTTGAAAATAGAATAACTATAGTTATTACAATACGTAACCCTTTTATTGTTGCTTCAAATTGTGGTATGCTACAGGCAATTAAATCGCACCGTATTATTCAGGCTTTAGAATGAGTACTCGTACACAGCCAAGATAGTCAGCCGCACACGTAGTAACTATTATCTAATATACAGGGTGGCAGGGACATCGACGGGAAAACTGTTACCATGGATTCAGTACATGATTTTGAAACCTCCTGCACTGAAATTTTTGGTTGGATATTTTTTTTAAAACAGCAGTTTCATAGAAAAGTGCTATACCTACCTACGCGATCAAAATGTATGGAACAGCAGATTTTTTTTGAATAATATATTATGTGGGTTATAAAACAAAAAAAAAAAACAGAATCATGTACAGAATCCATGGTAACAATTTTTGCGTCGATGTCCTTTCCACCCTGTATACTACCTAGTTTCTTTAGACCTAATACGAATCAATAAAGTTTCCAACTTATTACTAAATCTAATTTAAAATAGACTGTATTTAAATTACTTCGTCCTAAATCCCACCTCTAATACACACGTACCCAGATAGATAATATGCTGAGTAAATAAGTAAAAAGAACCCGCAGTCATACGGTTCGTTACAAATAATTGAATTTACAAAAAGGTTCGAATATAGTTCAGTTGCATTATTCTGTTATTTCCATTACTCAGCGTATTTGTTTAAGCAAAGGTAAATTTGACGATTTATTGTTTAAATAGCTACTTAGGACACGTAAACATTGGCCCATAATGTAAAGGGTCAAGAAAAGGTCGCAAATGAATATTGTCACATTCACAATGCTCGGCAAATAGATTGGTGATCTCAGTATGTTATTATTACAAAAAAAAAGTTTCTACCCTTTGTACTTTTACAATAATAATGTCAGGAAGAGTTGTGGATGATATAATGCTGTAACTAAACCAAACCAGAAAAATTTAAAATTTTCCCAGCTCCCATGACGTGGTAGGATATTTAGGCGCAGTATCTTTTTCGAAAAGATAAATGAGTTCTAAAAGCAGGGATCAGGATATTAAAATCCTCATTTATTTGTGACCTCGTTCCATAATTATGTCCTTTAAGCTGCATTACATGCCTCTGATTAGACGCGCATCTTTAGGTATAATAATTATTGTTTATGACTTTAAATGACGTCGAGTACTTATTTCTTATTTATAGTCTACAAATGCATTGCAAACGTTTGTCTGGATCTAGGAGAGGTTTCTATTAAGAAACTGTTTCCTAATTGAATGTTGAAATAGAGAAGCAATTAAACTGACACGGTAATGGAACACGGACAATTGTTACGGGGTCTCCATTCAGTCTCCTAGGTAGTTTGTGTAACTCGATGGCTACTAGGATATCAATCGAGGCCAAGCTCTACTTGGCACAGTTCCTACGACTTCGCAAATCATCTAGGCTAGCTAGCTAGGTCTAAAGTTTTCATCAAGGTGAATTAAATACGCCCAAACACGATGTAGCTGCTGTAATCTGCCGAGGAGCTCTCGCAACTGTCTTCCATCTCCAGCATCAGATCACCTCCAGTATGTGGTTGTGTCATTAAAACTACTTATGTGTGCGAAATTACAACAGAATCGGTTCACATTTGAAAATTTGGTAGATGAAAAATCAATCGACCCCATTTTTTTACCCTTTGGGGTGGATTTGAGTTTTCAATTTTACATGGGACCAACTTCAAAGTATACCCTCTCCAATAAAACAAGAATTGTTCAAATCGGACTACTTAGTAAACCAAACATAACTTTGTTTGGTAATAAAAAATATACGTGTTGACTTGAGAACCTCCTACTTTTTTTTCATCGGTTAAAAAGTGACTTTAATTTATAATTGTTGCAGATTTCTTTATGATCAATCTTTTTACAGCGGTACTGGTTCATGAAGATCGGAGACGCTACGCTCGTAGGTCCAACTTCGAGAAAGAGGTCAATAGTCGAATCCGACTCGGCTGGGCAGCGTTCGGGAAGCTACGCAATATCTTTTCATCCCACATACCACAGTGTCTCAAGACGAAAGTCTTTGACCAGTGCGTGATACCAATGATGACCTATGGTACTGAAACGTGGTCGCTCACAATGGGCCTTTTCAGAAGGCTAAAAGTCACCCAAAGGGCAATGGAGAGGGCTATGCTTGGAGTTTCCCTACGTGATCGAATCAGAAATGAAGAGATCCGCAGGAGAACTAAGGTAACCGGCATAGTCCGAAGAATTGCCAAACTTAAGTGGCAATGGGCAGGGCACATTGGTCACAGAACGGATGGCCGATGGGGTCGAAAGGTTCTGGAGTGGCGACCACGTACCGGAAGACGTAGCGTTGGAAGGCCTCCCACAAGATGGACCGATGACCTTGTGAAGGCCGCAGGATGCGGAAAGCACAGAATCGGTCGAAGTGAAGGTGCTTGGGGGAGGCCTATGTCCAGCAGTGGACGTCTTTCGGCTGAAATGATAATGATGATGACTGGTTTTAAATGCACCACAGGGACATAAGGGTAATAAGTCTCTGTGGCGCATTTACTAAAACTTCCCAAAGTCGGAGAAAAACACAATCAAAATGACTGATTGTTTGTACCTAAACAAAGAATATTTATTATGTTTTAGAAATATCACAAACACTACACACACATAAAATCATGGCTTTTTTCCATGGGGGTAGGAAAAACCTACAGAATGCCACCAGCTACGATCCCTACATACTCCTTTTCCTTCGCTTACGTTCATATGTCTGGTCATACACGGACGCCGGTTACGAGTACTACGCACCACATGACCTTTCTGAAGAACATCACCAATAAGATCTGTTAAACTTTTCAAAATATACCCTTGTATACAACCTTGTAAAGCGTTAAATTACCACCAATATTAATATGAAAGTCGTACCGAATAGTGTGAAAAAGGTGTATCTAATATGATATGTAGGTAATTTTAAAAGTTGTAATATAAAACCTTTCTAGTTATTGCGTGCAACAATGAGACAGCCTGTAAGATTTTATATTATTAAAAAGACTCCACTTGTTCCAATTTCTATATTAATAAAACTTCGAAAAACTTTAGTTTGCACAATCTTATTGAACTTACAAGCAGACATAATAAAATCCGCTTAAAATACTTTTAGGAGACTGTGTTTGAAAACATACAGTACCTATACATAAGGCTACATGTCGATGTATTAAAAAAAAACATAATTACTTAATTGTATCCTTAGGCTGCGTTTTCACCAGAGATGTGCGAGGATGCGTAGCAAGGAATATGTTTTTTTAAGAACCAATAGAATCGCTTCATTTACCTAGCCTCGCTCTGCGCAGCTCCGGTGGAAACGGTTTAGCGGTGCGAGGTGTTTGTACGTACAAAACAAGCGAGGGATGGGTGCGAGGGATATGTGCGAGGTATGTGTGCGAGGGATGTGTATTAGGGATGGACGTGAGTGAGAAATCGTATCTGAAAAGAGCCCACTACACATCCACGCAGCGCTAATCTGCGCATCGTTTCACAGCGGCGCTACGCATCCTCGCCACCGCACAGCGGCCTTACATATCTCAGGTGCGTAGCCTTGTCGTAAGATTTAAGACACCGCTGAAAAAAAATCAATAATATATTGTGTAGAACCGAACGGACTGGTAAAAGACAGAATTATGTGGAAAAAGGAGAGGAGGTCTTTACTCTGCAGTTGACAATACAAGCTAGTTTGATTACATTAGATTGTGTGGAATCTGAACAAAAAAAGACAGTGGCACTCCGGCAGTGCCAACAGAAGTTAAAACTTGAACAATTTTATTGTGCAGGAAGTACTTTTCTATTTGAAGTCGGTAAAAAAAGGGAAATGTCAATTATGTCATTGTCATGTCTCGATGTTTGGATTGTCATTAATTCCAAATAAAATGTATCTCGCGTTGATGTCTTTTTAATGGTCAACAGCTGGTGTCGGTAACAGTGTCGCGAGTTCAATTGTTTTTTCCCATCTCAAAAATGCCCAACATGCCTAAAGAAGTTTTCACTTCAATAATGACATTACGTAGTGTTTTTCTTCAGTAAGACAGTAACAGGCTTGTAGGTAGCCAGGTACCACCCGCACCACCTAATTCAATAGTGTTATTTCTTTACAACTATTAAAAAAACATCAATTTGGAATTTGGCCATTGTCATGTCGGCGTGGGCGTTGCTTTGACATATTGCTGTTAGCTTTTACAATAACTTGAATGACTTTAATATAATAAAATGTGATGACGTCACCATGCAATAAAACGTTGAATATCCAAGTGATGCTTTGTTCATATTGTGGTATTATGGAATAATGTTGGTCATCATGATTTAACTATTTTGTTTTCGAACTATTGTAAGTCCATTTACAAGTCTTAAGACTAAAAGAAACAAACTTTGAAACGTATCCGAAGTCAAGAAAAGTTTAGAAGCATCCGGAGCTCAGAAAACATGATGCAAACTAAGATTATTCTTTACTTTTAGTTCGAGTTGAAGTTAATTTTACTTCCGATTAAAGTCACTGGATCGCACACTTCCTCTCAGCAAAAGTCGGTGGCACAAATAAAACCAAGTATTGCTGGCACAATATTTCACAATTCGCACGGAATTCCGGTAGCAGTGCTATCGCACGGTGGATATGATATATCTGTGAGATTTTACCGTATACGTATTTTGACTTTATTAGGGCAGAAAACTTTTGCGAAAAAGTTTTAAATCACATTCGGCGAAATTGTGACTTGCAGATCAAAAATACAGTATTGAGCTAAAGTGATTGTAGGTAGACTTATTCATTAAAATTGTATGTAATAGTAGTTGCCATCAGACTTATCACGTTATTTAGTGTCATAATTATTCTGCTTTAAGAACCTCAAAAGACTAAAAACAGTAAATGTGTAGTCAGTTTAGTGGATTTTTAAATTGGAGCTGGTGGATTACTTGGAATTACAAGGCAACAGACTTGCTCGTATTTAAAATACTTATGTATTTTATTCTTATCCTAGCATAAACTATTAAATGAGCACTATTTGTTTATATATGTCGGATTCGGTCATTAGTACGGACACGAAACGAATCGCAAGCGTGACACTGGCGACATTAAGTGATCTACCCACACCAAAAGCGCGTTTCTACAGAGTCGTGATCTTTTAAGGCCACGGCGAGGAGGAATTCAGCCTCGGATCGCATCGGAGTTAAGACGTCGCGGAACTGTTCTCGATTCGTGGTGCTCAGTTATTGTGTTAGTTGTAATTTGTGATCATTGTGTTAATTGGTGATTTTAATAAACGCCATCGCACCCAGTGTGTGTATAATTTAGCTAGTGTGATTAATTTGATAGTAAATTATAATGTGATCTGAACTGCAAACAGTTTTTCTATTGCGCATAAACCAACAATACCAGTACGCCCACAGTAGTTAAAATATCGCTGATAATAACGAAAGGGTCACGTACCCGTCTCCGACATATATATATATAAGTATATTATATTTGCACTCACGTTCTCGAAATCTATTTCGAAGCTCTTTTACATTGTAATAAATGGCCACAAAAGGGATGTAAGAAAATAAAATCTCAAATACCCCAGAGGAGTCGCATACCTTTTGTGAATTCCGCAAAAAAAGGTTCGAAAACCTCATGTCAATAACCCCTAGTAAATAAGTTCAATGACCTACCGAAAATGGCTTTTAAGAGCAGTTTCTTTAATTAATGATATGAGCGTGTTTCGGGGAATATCTATCATTAATCTTTGTACTGAATTCTTCACATGATGTGTCGTCACAAAATTTCCAGAAACCATTTATCTTAATTATTTGGTTCTGAAGTTTCGTATCGTGTGTTATTTGCGATCATTAAGGAAAATGATCGAGTGTAAAAATTTTGTGGACTATTTTGCTTCGCTTTGACGGAAATATTACTAAGAAATGCTTTAGGTCTTTTTATTGATCATCTGTGTTTCTTGGCTTCACATGCCGTCGAGAAATATCTCTTAGGCATGCCGGTTTCCTCAGGATGGTTTTCTTCATCGTTTTTGAAGCAATTAGTGGTAATTATACAATACGCATATGAATCCGAAAAGTCAGAGGTGCGTGCATTGGGTTCGTACTCGAAACCTATGACTTGGCAGTCCAACGGTCACACCACTAATCACTGCTTTTTAATTTGCACACTGTTTATAGAGTGAGTTTGCACACTATAAACTACTATTACTTTACTAGATTTTGTACTAGATCCTTCCACCCAGGGTATTTTTTTTTTTTTTTTTTTTGATCTTCATTCTAGGATACTTCGATGCAACCTCCGCGATTTGGTGATAAGTTGATGGCATAATTAAGAGACAGTCACTATTTTATATTAAGAATAGAAAAATAATTAGGGGTCAGCTTAGGGAGCTGACAGGGATGTCATGTGAAATAATATAAATTAATTTGATGATTTAGTCAGACTTTCGGGCTACTGACGACTAGGGTGGAATCGCGGGTATCTTTATAAGTTAGTCATTTACTTTCGATGTATTATTTTAATTTCAACCTTCACATTTCGTTTACATTAACTTAGCTGATAACTGTTACTTGTAAGATCAGGTTAATTTTCAGTGAGTTTAAAATTATATCGACAAAATGTCGAAAAAACTTACGAGAAACAAAACAGATTGTCTCATTTTAGAATCACCTAGTTTGATTAATAAATCAATGTTTCCAACAATAGCCGAAACGTTGAAGAATATTATTTTTGTTAGAAATTAAGAAAAAATAAAAATAAATAGTAAACAGCCTTCTGTTTCAGAAGTATTCGATGCAGTAGCAATTGATTTTATATAAACTGATCTCCCTGTCACTGAGTTTTCTGCAATCCCAACAAACATACCTGTTTTACTGAAGGAAATTGAAAATAGTCTCGAGATCAGATATATTTATACCAAATATGTGAAGCAAGAACTAGCGGATCATGTTCTCAAGATTTGTCTTACAAAAATCCAGGAAAAATGGCTCATTCACGATGGTTTTAACAACTGCTAACAGAATAATGAAACTATAATATATAACCACACCGAATCCTTCAACTCATATAAAGTCACAGAATATATTGTAAAAGTTTATACTCCTGTATGGTTTTGTATAAAGAAAGAGAGTTAATTTAAAAGAGGCCCAATACATGTCTACAAATTAATTGAATTCTCTCGATGTTTGAGCTCGTACGTTAAAAAGATTATTTAATCCAATTATACAAAGACATTCTTCTTTTGTACATCCTGAAAATCTATTATTAGCAATACTATACGGTAACCGGTCACATAATAGAATTGGGATTAAGACGAATAATCACAACTAGAAAAAATCTAAAACCTGTACCCTAATTACGTAATACACAATCACAATCTGTTTCGATTTGAAACAGATTGCTAATCCATTGCTTTAAGAGTTGGAAAAAAAAATTTGCTCAACAACGTAAATAACGCAATGAATGTTGTTGAACTGTCAATATGAAACAAATTAGGCAAAATTGTTTACGAAAATAAGTTACGCAATTAGGGTACTGGGCTAAGAATATTTAAAATTCCGCAGTTAAACTTTGAGATCAGTGACTATTCTGATTTGATTAAGTATATGGAGTCACAAATTACGTCTCCTCCAATGCTAAAGGATATAAGTGTCAAAAAATTGGAAGACCTGTACTCTAATTGCGTAACTTATTTTCATAAACTATTATGACTAATTTGTTTCATTTTGACAGTCCAACAACATTCATTGCGTTATTTACGTTGTTGAGCAGATTTTTTTCCAACTTATGAAGCAATGGATTAACAATCTGTTTCAAATCGCAACACATTGTGATTGATCGTGTATTACGCAATTAGGGTACTGGTTTCATCATACTCCCACATTATGATGGAGTTGCTGGATTATCCTTTTCACACAAGAGGCAAGATACGGCCACTGAAGCATCGATAACTGTGGCTGGTGAAAAACACAGAGATAGATTCATTCATTCTAAAATGAAATCGCGCGCAAATACTTATGCCATATTTTCAAACGAAAAATAATTTTAAAGTACAAAAAGAAAACCGAATAATTTCTCAAGATTTTGGCATTTTTTGGCTTTCAATTTCATGTCTCCTTTTTTTCCTGAATAAGGATTTTTGTTTATAAAACAAGTGTTTTAGAGTTAATTGTACGCTGAAATATATAATTCTGTATATTTTTAAAAATATGCCGCCTAATTTAATAAAATTATGCCAACTTTGAGCTAAAATAAAGGGCTAAAATGTATGTAAAAAAAAACTAAAATATATTTACATATAATTTATCCAAATGCAACGTATACGTACTTTCCGAGGTACGGAGGGGTCTTGATATGTAAAGATGGTCACCAATCCACGGATCAACCGCGGCAAGCGTAGCTTAACCTGATCGATCGACCCGTGCAGCTGTTATTACTTAGCCACAAGTCCCCCAAAGAATATTTTTATTCCAACACAAAAATCCACAAAATTTATTATTTTATTTACAAAAGTGCCGATTGTAAGTTATAAATCTACTAGCTACCATTCAATAAAACATAAAACTTTGAATATATTACTACTGAAAAACATTTTTCATGACGCGAAATTCTTCCATGAATTACATCGGCAAACCAACTTTATCATTCAGAATTTACACATATTTCACTGAATGTATGTTATTGAAAAAAAGTTGTAGGTTTATCCAATATTTCTCAGGAGAATTTTATCACTATGAAGTTCTTTCATATTGACATATAATAAAAATGGACACGTTATTGACCTCAAGGAAGGCAATAAACTGTTTTTTACGATAAAAATATCTTCGTTGTCACACAAATAGCATCGATCATTCACAGGTCACTGACACCACTAAACATATCGACGCTTGAAAGGCAACATTGACTAAGCGACATGGGACTACATGTCGTTTAGTCAATGTTGCCTTTCAAGCGTCGATATCTACTTACTCCCGAAGGGGCAGTACCTAAATTGCTTTGTTTCAAAATTTTTTTGGACCTCTGTACATTTGATCTTCGAACAAAACACACCTTTGGGTCTACTTTGCTTTTATTTTCTTTTAAATCCATCGTTTGTTGGTTTGCTGTTGCCATGGAATTGTATGTAATCCTTGGCTTTACTGAAAAATATGAATTGATGTTTTGTTTTGACGGTCGAATAAAAATATACTTGGTACGGTCAGCGAGACAAGTAAGATATTACTGTTAATTGTACACGTCATCATCTAAATTATTGACAAAATTATTGAAAAAATTGTTCTTTACATTGTGACTTTGAGTTTTACTTTATATTTAGTTAGTAGGTAGTTTAATTTTATATTTAATTGGTCAATTTACTTTTAATTTTACTTCTATTCCGATTTTAATTGAATATTCAGCCTATTTACACAGCCTATTTACAACCTATTGACAATATATACCTACAGTGTTCTATATTTTTTTAAATCAAATTAGATTTGTAACAGCTGTAGTGGCAATCATGTCATTTGATTTAATTAGGTCCTCATTTTTATTATTTTGTTAATCTTTTATACAGATTCTTTTCTTTTAAATTTTGTGAATGTGAGAACGTTGTAAGCTGTAGACTTTTGAACCATTTTCTATTTTACTAAATACCTGGTACTTTCTGATGGGCCTACACTGTCCTCCCATACCTATTAACACTGTAACTTGAAAACATTGTAGAAACAATTTATTTTGAAAAGCGTAACCGTGGAGTTTCTTGCCGGCTATTCTCCATAGGAAGCGACCAATTGGAACCGTGCATCTAGCTTCTGACGTTTCATAAGTGCCCTTGTAGGTCTATGTGAAATAAAATATTTTTAATTTTGAACTTTATTATTTAAGTTTTAAAAAACTGAAGTGTTATTCGACTTTTATCGCTGACAAAAGCTTATTTCTTTTAAAAAGAAAGAAGTGTGGCTCATGTCGAGTGCGGAAAGAAATGTGGTTCGAATTAGGTACAGAACTGTTTTTCAATACCTCATACTGCGGGAACGGTCTTTGCCCATGTTGCTTTTTATCTGAAACTAGCGACCAGCCCCTGTTTCGCACGGGGGCGATCTATTGATGTAGCAACATGTCAAAACATCGAGATATCTTTGCTAGGTATATTGTCTAAGTTAAATATAAATAAATCTGCCGGAATAAACTAAATGATGGTGAAAATCACAACAAAACTCTTATGAAGTTTGAAGAACAATAAGCAATCATACAGACAGACACGAAAATCTAGTTTAATTTAAAAAAAAAAATATTTTCTATGTTCCTCTAAGAAACCACTCATTTCCTACAACCCTATTAATGACATTGAAATCCCTCTGTGCTAAATGAAAGCTTTCACGCGGCGCTTAGGATTTCGTCTGTGATATTTTGGGTAAAGCTTTCATTTTCATAGAATTTCGTTTCACATATTTTTTTTCTCATATTATAATTTCATAGAATAATCAATACGCAGAATACTTACTTTGAATAAATTTAAATAATTGATTTTAGTTACAAATAACATTTTATGTTTCGATATTCATATCGTAGAATAACAAATCAAACATTCTTTATCCTCATATTGTTTAGTAAATATAAAACTTATTTCCAAGAAAAACATTTTATCGAGTGACAGTTTCTAAACGTTTCAATTCATACCTTTTTAAAATATTCAATAGTAAATAGTATTTTATAGGGTAAATATTTTTTTAAATAATTTTTCTTTCGACTTTAATTCGACACTTAATTTTCGACGTTCAAATATGTACCCTTATAAAATTATGGATAGCATAACGTCTATTTTTGCATTTTTGTTGAAATAAAATACAATGGAAAAATACACCGAACAAACAATATTCGTTAAAAATAATTCTAAGTACTGTTTGTTGAACAAAAAAATGTGATTATGAAATTCATTGAATTATGTTTGTGTTAAATATGTTTCATTCAAGTAAATAGTCGTTAAAACAATAATATTTGAAATATAAATACAAAGACCAAATATTACATGAAACATTTTCTACGAAACGAAATTTTATGAAATTTCTGTCTGCGAAATAAGGAGACACCGATATTTTGTCATTTTCTTTGCTGTAAGTAATAACAAAAACAAAAATGATTCACCGTTCACCTTGCCGTTTAAATAGCCATCAGCTTTGCTAATTATGCTGGGGACCCACAAGATGAAGATTAGTTCTTTCACTCCATGTTTTATGCAGTAATTAAAAAGCTGCTCCCAAAAAATAAGGGTCAAGGCAAAAAATTAATCTGTCGGGTTTTGTTCTTGTTGTTGGTTTTTACAGTTAACTAAAATAGAGTACCACAATTTAATGTTAACAAAGTAAAAAATAATACGGTCGGTTACATAATAATAAAAAAATAAAAATAAAATATCATTTATTTCAGGCAATTATAAAACCCATAACATACAGACATTCTCTTAAACTAATATAAAAATTAATAACTAGAAATATATACTAAAAGTCTTTTACCTCTCTTGCAAGATGGACGACACGATACATAGCTTTGACAATTTCATTCTTACTCAGGGTTACCCTTGTGTAGAATGACACTCTATTATAAAATAGTTAAAGTCTATTTTCGTGTTTTTCTATGTGACCGCGTATTCTTCTAAACTACGCAACGGATTAGGTATGATGCGGTTTTGACCAGTATTTAGAAAATTTTGTTATCCTGGAAGGTTTATTTTATACAATTGTATGAGCAATATTTGTAATCACGTTCTCGAAAACGGCTCTAACGATTTCTATGAAAGTTGCAATACAGGGTTTTTTTTTTGGGTGGGAAACTAACAAATAACTTCTCCCGCTCTGGGCGGAGCGGGAGGGCGTGTCAGACTCTTACTGACTAAAACCCACCCGTGTTCCTTGAGTTGCCATGTTGCCAGGGGCCACGGTATCCCTTTAGGACTTTTCCGCAACCCCGGCAAGTATCGGCCCTAGCGGATCCCGTCAGTTCTCACTCTATTGTCCGTCTGTCCGTGTGTCACCACCGATTTTCTCAGGAACGGGTGAACCTAGCAAGTTAAATTTATACCAGAGACTGAGGTCTGTAGTCCCTATTAGGTGAATAAAAATCAAGGTCTTGAGTCAACACGATAAAAAGATATGGGCAAATTTAGATTTTCTCAAACTTGTAAGTAGGTACACACGGCATCAAGCTATAGATTTCCAATATAAGCTGACCTCGCATTGGACGGAAATCCTATACGATGCGAGATCAGCATAAATTATAAATGTATAGCTTGATGTGTAGCCGTGTGTACCAAAATTTTTCTTAATTTTCAACATTTTATTTTTCGTAATTTTCCCTTTACTTGTGCTGTGAGACCTTGCTTTTTACCAAAATTGACAATTGTAGGTCAACCGGAAGTATCCTATAGGTTTTGGGTTGAAAACCTATATGGTAGTTCCTGTTAAACTAGAATCACGAAATGTGGCAAAAAGCAAGGTCAGCACAAGTAAAGGGGAAATTCAGAAAAATAAAAAAGTTGAAAATTAAGGTAAATTTTGGTACTTACAAGTTTTCGCGAAAATCTTTATTTTCCCATATCTTTTACCAATAAAAATTATATCAATTTTATTATGGCGGTATAATGGGTAGGTACGGAACCCTCGGTGCGCAAGTCCGACTCGCTCATGACCGGTTTTTTTATTAATTATAATTAAACTATTTTGAATAAAAGAGCCATTTTCAATTGAGTTCCTCCTATGGCCGAAATGAATCTATAAAAAAAATTACTCAATTTATTGATTTTCTCAATAGCTACAATTGACAAGATTTTTTTAAAAACTATTTTGATGTTATTTTTTTGGTTCTGCTGCATTTTTTTTTTTTGTTGAAAATCACAGTATTAATTTCCATTAAATTATCTATACAATGGTATATATATTAAGTAAGTTCTATGTACTAGCAGGAGTGTGACAATAAAACAGTTGCAGAAAGGAGGTAAAATTTTTTCGATCGTAGAGCACTCTCTAATGCTTCGCATCATGAGTCGTGCAAAAAATTTAATTGATTCAAAATCAAAATCAAAATCAAAATATTTTATTTCACATAAACCTACATGGGCACTTATGAAACGTCAGAAGCTAGGTGCACGGTTCCAATTGGTCGTTTCCTATGGAGAAGAGCCGGCAAGAAACTCCACGGTTACTCTTTTAAAAATAATTGGCTTTTACAATACTTTCATATAACAGTGTTTCTAGGTATGGGAGGACAGAGTAGGTCTTTCAATAAGTACCAAGTACTTAACAAAATAGAAAATGGTCAACAGGTCTACAATCCACTAAGCCTACAGCGTTCTCACATTCACAAAATATGTAGAAAAGAATCTATACAAAAAATAAATAGATTAATAAAAGTAAAAAACCTATTTTAATAAAACGCAATTATATGATTGCTGTTACAACTGTAATCAATCTGAGTAATTATCATGTCCACAAAAGTCACAAAAAAAAAAAAAAAAAAAAAAGTTCAAATTAAATCGTAGGTATATAATGTCAAATAATAGAATAATAAATATGTCAAGGACGAATGTAAAACCAAAAAAATAAATAAAAAATAAAGATTTAAATAAACATGGTAATTTGGGAGCAGTTAATAGACTCTTACTTATTTATGCCATTAATGAGGTACCAGGGAAGCCACATGTGCAGAAGGAATTATTGCCAAACTTCCTTATCTTCAACATAGTCTTTAATTTTATAATATGCTTTCTTGATAAGGACGCGTTTGATGTGGGTTTTGAACTTCCCATCGCTAAGTTCTGTCACAGACTTTGGCAACTTGTTATAAAAGCGGATACTGTTTATAGGAAATGACTTGCTTGTTTTAGTTAATCTAAATTTGGGTATCACAATTTCATGTCGACTACGTGTATTTATATTATGGAAATCGCTTCTTATTTTGAAAAGTCTTAAGTTTTTGCGAACATACATAATACTTTCTAAGATATAAAGTGAAGGCAAAGTCAGTATTTCAATTTCTTTAAATTTGTCTCTAAGGGACTCGCGAGGGCCCATTTTATAGATCGCGCGGATTGCCCTCTTTTGTAAAATGAAAATTGAATCTACGTCAGCTGCCGATCCCCACAGCAAGACGCCATAAGACATAATACTGTGGAAATAAGCAAAGTATACTAACCTAGCTGTGGCTATATCAGTCAACTGCCTTATTTTTCTTACTGCATATGCAGCTGAACTTAATCTACCTGAAAGAGTTCTAATATGGGCGCCCCATTGTAATTTTGAATCTAAAGTAATTCCTAAGAATATAGTTTCCGTTATTGCATCTAGGTTTTTGCCATCAAGTTTTAGATTTAGACCTACTTGAGGTACATTTGGTAATGAGAACCTAATACATTTCGTTTTGTTCGCATTAAGTAAAAGATTATTAGCTGCGAACCATTTTGAAAGTACAGCCAGACTATCGTTAACATGTAATACATCTGTATCTTTCCTGTCTATTTGATTATGATTATGATTCCAGTCACCCCTTCCAAAAGGTAGTTTTCATATGAAGAAAAATGGGCAAGGAACTCCACCATTCCTTTATTTAAAATGTTTTACTATATTTTGTAAACATTAATTACCTGTAATATAAATTATGTAAAAACGATATGGCAGAGGGTGTACCTAAAGTACATCCACGTTTCGCCAGTTATGTTTTAAGTCCCATGTTATTTCAGAATACATTTTTACCGATACCTTAACAAATTCATTATGATTAATTTAGTCTTTCAAGAATTTACCTTAAAAGATCCTGGAAACCTCAAGTAAAATCACAAGGGATAGATTTACTGAAGTTTATTTCTGGGATTCAATTAATTAGTTACCGTAATTAATGAATCGTGTTTCCCTGTTGTTTCGTATTTTCTGATATCTTAAGGTAGGGCTTGAGTAGGATGTAGGAAAACCTATTTAATTGGTGAGTCGTACCTACTTATGAAACTAGCTACGCCCCGCAGTTTCACCCGCATATGTCTCGATCCCGTGGGAATATCGGGATTAAAAGTTTAGTATCCTATGTTCTAACCCAGGTCATGGTCTACCTATGTGACAAATTTCATCCAAATCCGTTAAGCTGTTTTAGGAAAAAGTAACAAACAAACTCACTTTCGCATTTATAATATTACTATCTTTTGCCCGCGGCTTCGCCCCCGAAGATGTCGGAAAATATCCCACGGGAACGTACTACTGAGATTTCATACCTAATAACCGAGGAAAAGGTCATTGACTCCTACCGCTGCGCCCGCGTTGCTATGCGTAATTTTGAAACTGTGATATCATTTAAACTATTCATTTAAATGTTATATAAGGCATATTTAAATCTAAATTAAATGCCCAATTTAAGTAATATATTTTATTGGATAAGGATGAATACTATACCGGTCAAAAAAGCTTCGGAAATAACAATTAAATTTTTATCAAATCCAGAAAGATAAAAATGGTTATTGTGGGTCATCCTTAGAAGATAGACATGAGCCATTGTGAACTTTCTTGTTGAACTTTTTAAGATAAACAATACCGTACAACATAAATTTGATGTATCTTTTTCGGTTTTGGCAGCGCACGCTAGTAAAGCTCCTAGTCGCCATGATTTTTTCCGACTTCTTCAACAATAATCGTCATTTACACAAAACCTTTAATGAATTATGTATTAAAACCTTTCACATGAATCAATTCGTCCATTGGTGAAAACCGTTTGAAAATCCGTTCGGTAGTTTTTGAGTTTATCGCGTTCAGACAGACAGACAGAAAGACGCGGCGGGGGACTTTGTTTTATAATTTGTAAGGATATAATTAGGATTGTAAGTCAGATCTGACTTTAGGTATCAGCTGGTGAGCCAAATATCAACGTTCTGTATCAAACAAGATATACCCATGTTTGATTGAAAGCTAATAAAGTTGTAAATGGCTGTTACGTTTATTCTACTTTTCTAGTACCTACGTACCCTGTGTATGTATGTGGGCAGAAAGAAGAAATTGCTTTCAAGCCCTAAAAAAATCATATCCATGATTCACTTAAAAAAAACTTATTTAAAGCATTTATTATTCACCTGCCTATTGCAGGAGTACAAGACATTTGAGGCGGTTGTTCAGTGGACTGCACATTAGTGCTAACATTTTGATTTTGAGCTAGCCTATCGTAGTATGGAGTTTCAATAGAATTAGACCAGCTTGTACTGGTTTTGTTACCACAGACTTACGGCCTACGGTACGTTATTAATAATGTGGCACTCTAAATATCTTGCATAATTAATGCGATGAAATTATCGAAGATCAGAATCTCAAGAGGTCCGTTGATATTTTATTCATTTATTCATATCAGCTAGTAAACGTCGTTGCTAAATATTTCGGGGACGTTCCTTTTGAATAATTTAAAACAGCTTGACGCTTAAGGCTCCTAAATAAAAGCGATTTATAGGAATACTAGCGACATGCTCCTGCTCCACATGATTTTAACCACTTGACGTAACAACGATATTTTTTTATTGTATGTTTAACATGAAGTACCTGGGCGACCGAGCTCTGCTCTGGTGAAAATTGTGAATGCTCATTTAATACTATAGGAAATTTCATACCAAAAATCCATGTATAGTACCTACTTATTCCATGCTGCCATGATGGTAGGTACTTACTAATTCCATACTGCCATGACATTATTCTAATGTCATTGCAATATGTTGCTCTAATCTTTGGGCGACCGAGCTCTGCTCGGGTGAAAATACGGAGAAAACGAATTTCCAAAATGAGACAGGTCTCATATTGGGAAAATTCGTTTTCTCCGTAAAGTTGCAATATAGGCACGAAAAATCGATCTAGCCAGGGCTAGATCGATTTTTCGTGCCTATATTGCAACTTTCATCGAAATCGTTAAAGCCGATTTCGAGAACATCTGTACAAATATTATAGACTCATAAATATCCATACAAATATTGCTTGTTTATTAGTAAAGGATGTATTATAGGTACACATAAACCTTCCGTAACCAATTCTCTGAATTATGGTGAAAACCACGTCAAAATCGATTGTGTAGTTTAGAAGAACTAATCAGTCACACAGACAGACACGAAAACCGACTTTATTCTATACTAGCTGAGCCCCGCGGTTTCACCCGCATAAGTCTTAATTCCGTGGGAATATCGAGATATAAGTATCCTGTGTCCTAACCCAGGCCATGATCGACCCTTGTGCCAAATTTTATCTAAATCTGTTCAGCCGTGTTAGCGTGAAAGCGTAACAAGCAAACATACAAACTTACAAAAATATAATCTTTTCTCTTTATAACATTAGTATAGAAATAGACAATTAATAAAACAGATATTGAAACAGGTATTTTTGAGAAATATAATGACTAATACTATAAATGCGAAAGTGAGTTTGATTGTTTGCTACGTTTTTACGCTAAAACGGCTGAACGGATTTGGATGAAATTAGGCACATAGGTAGACCATGATCTGGGTTAGGACATAGGCTAGTTTTCATCCTGGATCACAGATGAAGTCGCGATTGAATAATAGTTTTTTTAATTTAATTTTCCGCCCTAATGACATTACAAAATCGATACTTATGATGAGTTGCTGTAGGGACGTAAGACGCTATAAGGGTATTTCTCATTTTCAGTAAAATTATCTGTGACAGAGATTTTTTTCTTTAATAACACAGGGCACGTGGACTTGATATATTTATCAAGGTAGTGCTACCAAGTCTGGTGAAGACTACATGAAAATATACTAAATTTATTGATCACATTATTTTAAATATTAAAATATAATCGTGAAAATGTCTTTTCCGTGGATGTGACTGAAGCAAAGTTACAGATATAATAATTTTTTCCCAGTCTTTTGCATGATATTTCTAAAATATAAGGTTATTATCTTAAACTCTAATAAATACTAACCCATATCAGCTTATAACTTACTATCCAATTGATAAAAAAGAGAACAATAAACCTAATTAAAATATGTGACTTAAATTTTGGTCACTTCCATGGACGAAGGTCACAATAACTTTTTGCTGACAAAAAAAACTGCGTGGATCCGAATTTATGTGAGCATTGACAAGCCGTCACCTGTCATAACCATAATGAGATGTCAATTTCTTACTGGCTGCAATACGTTTGTCGTGAAAAAACAATAAGATTACCTAATTAAAACTCGTCAAGCATACGTGGTCACTACTGTGGTTGTTTTGCCAGGTAAGTATATAATGTTAAATTTACATTTGTTTTGCTGTTTTGTAGTTTTGATGGTCAAATTACGATTGCCGAAATAGGTTGCAAAGACGAGATTTTTTAGGTTAGTTTTCCGTATTTGAACCTAAAAAAGTCCTTTCCATGGATGTCACTTCCATTGATTACGTGGATATTTTTCCTCCATGGAAGTGACCACAGGTCCAGGGATGTGAACTTTAACTTGGATAATACCAATTATTTTGTTTTTTTAATTACTGCCATATACATACACAAAACGCTTTTATATACAAAAAATACATATTTTACTTTTTTTAGATGGCGAAAAATAAAAGACCAAAGACAGCAGAAGAAATTCGTAAACAAAAGAGAGAATGCGAACGAAAACGAAGAGCTCGTATTAAGGCTAACCCCGACTTGTATGAAGCCAGTAAGAGAAAAGATAACCTGCGTTATGCAGAAAAACGACGCAAAAAACAGGTAAAACTAGTATCCGAAATGACTCCAAGAGAACGACGTGCTATTCAACGTAAATGGCGAGAACGTAAAGCTAGGAGTAGACAGAATAAAAAACGTAATGAGCGACTAGTACAAATTTTGAGAGAGAATACTCCAGAGTCCATTGCTGGTGAGCAAAACGTAGCTAGCCCTGATTCTCAACAAAATGTTTCTTACCTTTCTCCAGCTTCGTCACCTGCTTCTTCGGTTTCCAGAAGGTCGCTTGTTAATCTTGAATCGTCGTTCTCCAGAGAAGAATGTCTCACACCTTCTAGCTCTAATTTGAATAGGCAAAAAGTAGCAGGTATTCGTCTTGCCCGGAAACGACGTGAGGAGACCAATTTAAAAATAAACACTCAGGCAACTGTAATCAAATCGCTGGAAAAAAAGGTTCATGCATTACGGGTACAATTGCTAAGGGCCAATCATAAAATTCAGCAACTTTCTGGTCATCCGAAGAAAGCTACTAAACAGATTATAACAAAAAAGCTGAAACAATTAAATTCAAAAATTATTGCCTTCTTAGAGCGTGATGACAACAGTAAGCAGTGTCCTGGAAAAAAAGATGTAATCACCAAGAACAAAATTAAAAAACAAAAACGTTACTTGTGTGATACACTTACTAATCTCCATAGCAAGTTCCAGATCGAAAACAAGGAAAAACTAAGTCTTGCAACGTTTTGCCGGATGCGTCCTTTTTGGATCGTTTCTCGTCAAGTTGCTGAAAGGGATACATGTTTATGTGTTACACATGAAAATATGCAGCTTAAGTTCGATAATTTGAAACACTTGGGAATTTTTAACGCTTCAAACTTAACAGAATTGTGCAAAAGCATGGTTTGTGATATCAACAAGGAGGCTTGCATGTTGCGTAAATGTCGTGTTTGCTTACATAAATCCCCTGAAGTACAACTTTTTGATGGTTTTGAAACTACTACATATAAAACTTGGTGTGTCACAAAAGAAAAGCGATTGATTAAAGGGCAAGAAAAGGAAATAAGAAGAACAGTAAAAGAACAGAAAACAGTTACGAAAAAAGAGCTAGTAGAATCGTTCTTAGAAGACTTGAAAATGTTTTTAGAACACCAATTTAACATTTCTCATCAATACAAACAATCCACCCTAATGAAGAACAACCTTGTTGATGGAGAGATATTTATGCAGATCGACTTTTCTGAAAATTATTGCTGCAAATATGCGAATGAGATCCAGTCCGTCCATTTCGGTGCTTCCAGACAGCAAGTCAGTCTTCATACTGGTGTTTATTACTATAGATGTCCAGATACGCAAAAAGTGAACAGTTGTTCATTTTGCACATTTTCTGAGAATTTGCGCCACGATGCAAGTGCAGTATGTGCTCATCTTCAAAAGATGCTAGATCTGATTGTATCGTCACGCACAATTCAGAAATTACATATTTTAAGCGACGGTCCTAGTGCACAGTACAGAAACAGATATATGTTCTATCTGTATACTCAATACTTGGCAAAGAGATACAGTTTAAAAACTGCGACGTGGAACTTCTGTGAAGCAGGCCATGGCAAAGGGCCCATGGATGGAGTGGGCGCAGTAATAAAGCGTACTGCTGATCGTATTGTTGCTCAAGGGTCAGATATACCTGATTTTAATACACTTATGAAGTGTATTAGAGAGAACACTACCAATGTCATAATTTCAACCGTAATTACAAAACAAATAGAAGAAATTAATAAGTTATTGCACCGAAAAATCAATAGTGTTCCTGGAATCACAAAAGTCCATCAAATGACATGGGACTCGCGCAACACACAAAAAATATTTTTAAGAAAGTTAATATGCCTCACATGCGCCCCTGGAGAACGGTGTCTACACTACTCGTTGCCCAATAGTTTTGTGGAATTTTCCAAACCATTGCTGCAGGAAGAAATATATGACAGAGATAGCGAAGAACAGGAGAATAAGGAACCGGATAGTGAAACCGAAGAACAGGAGAATGTGGTACTTGACAGTGAGACGAAAGAACAGGAAGACGAGGAACTGGATAGTGAGACTGCAGAACAGGAGGATAAGAAACTTGATAATCAGACTGAAGAACAAGAAGATAACGAGCTTGATAGTGAGACTGAAGACCGGGAGGATAAGGAACTAGACAGTGAGATTGAAGAACTGGAGGATAGAGAACTTGATGATCAGAATGAAGAACAAGAAGATAACGAGCTTGATAGTGAGACTGAAAGACAGGAAGATAAGGAACGCGATAGTAAGCCTGAAAAGAGGAGGATGAAGATCTTTGACAGTGGGAGCGATGACGACCTCGAAATATTTTAATTAAGAAATATTTCTAAAGTTATAAAATAACTTGAACGTTTTTATATTTTAACATTAAGATTTTATTGAGACTGAAATTAGACTGAATTAGTGCCATAAGTACAATGTTTTTGATCTCTTTAGCAGTTACTTTTAAAAATATGTAATGTTTCATATTTTATTACAAAATAATATAAATATATCCTAAGATAAAACATGTGATTTAGTTTACAGTTAAAAATTCATAGCAATTAAAGCTGATTTTCCAAACATATGTTTTATTTAATAAATCCAATGATCACACATCACATCACAATCACACACACACACACACACATCATAATTTCCTTGGATAAAATAAAATTTGTGACTTCACCTTTCATATAAAATATATAGAATGTCACGTCCATGATTTGAAGTCATTTCCATGGTTAAAAAACTGTATGGAAAGTCACTTCCCTGGATTCAGTGTCATTACCCTGGACGTCCGAAATTTTATTGGATATTTCTAGTAAAACGAAAGAGTTGTAAGCTCGGTACATATTTTTTTATAATAGTATATGATCTAAATTATTGATATTTACAACTATTTCACGTAAAGTTGATCAAAAATTTTTTTTTTATTTTCGTCATCAGAAGTAAAAAATACCCATAAGTAAGTAGGTACGCAAACATCTAAAATGTCACGAAAACATTATAAATCACGCAATCTATCAGTCGGAAACATTACATCAATTTGTCATTTCCAATCGATTTCAACTCGAACAAAAAACGCAGATTCAATGGAATGGAAATTAATCATCGAGTCGTTTGTCTTTTCTTTTTATTATAACTGGGGCAGTTGTTTAGGTCGTATTAAGTGATCAATATGGATGGATAAAAGAATGGTGTAAAGTGTATAGAAAACATTGTATCACATTAAATACTAGATTTTCTTCGCTGAATAAGATAAACAAGTTTTTGGTAAACTTGTTTTTACACAAATACAAAAACTCAAGCCTTCTTCCAACGGGGGTAGGCAGAAACTACAGAACGCCACCTGCTACGATGCTTACATACTCCTTTTGCCTCGTTTACGTACATACACTCACGTCGGTTGCAAATTAGAACAAAATTAAAAAAAAATCTAATGGAGGAAGAAATATTACCTATACTCCATAGGTTTAGGTAGTTAAAAAAAGGTAAACAAATAGTAAAAAGGGTTTTTATAGATGACACTTTTTGTTAAAAAAAACAATAAAACCAAATTAAATTTATTTTAGTGTTTATCTATAGTTTCCTCTTTTATTAATGTATGTTAAACTTTATCGTTTATTCTTCACTACTTTTCGTAGATGTAACTGCTTGAGCACAATTTTTTTTGTCTGATTTAAAAGATTTTGTAATCTGTCTATTGTAAAGAGCCCAATTTCTAAACGTCAACGAAATATAACGTTGCTAATTTGAAGAGTTCAACTGTGACGTAGCATAACAACTAAAGTGACTGGTATTACGTTTAGTCGGTTACTTGACAGCTGTCTCGTCACGTGGTTTTTTTTGTTTACCTTTTTTTAACTACCTAAACCTATGGAGTATACATGAATATCTATGCAAAAAATGTGGGGTAATTATGTTGTAAAAGCACTTGATTCGCTTTAAACGAAACAAATATTTCTACACAATGCATGAACAGTATTTTTAAACATAGTTTTTTGGAACAAAGTTCTTCAACGCGGCTTACAGTAGGAGTAAACTGGTAGAAATCGTCACGTAACGAAAAAGCGTTATGCCCGAAAAAGTCGGTTTCAAATGTTAAAAGTTTTTAGTTAGCTAAAAGCGTTTACTAGATGGCGCTGTATTAAAAAAACAAAATCTTTTGACACTTGAAACTTGAGAGACTATACTAGATGCCAAGTTGATAAACGTTGAATGATTCTAGTTCAATTAACTATCGGCCTAGCGTTTAATGATCAACCTAGGCGTCCAATTATCTGGCTAATTTAACCAGATGGCTCTGATATATACAGCGAAAGGAACTTTGTTCCAACCGGGTGTCTCCCATGACACCTCCCGACTTTTTGTTGTAATTTAAAGCCCACTGCTGGCAGATTATTTACCTATAAAGGCGTGTATGCACGAACGAATAAAACATGCTGAACGCATCGAACACGAAACATTTGGTTTGTACGTGTGGACGTAAATGATCGTAAAGTGAACACGAACATCATACGAACACAGTTCACGCTCAACTGCTCCGCTCTCTTAAGTAGCCTTATGGACTCGAAATCGGATCGCCACGAACATTTTTGACGAACAAAATGTGTGATTGATGTTCGTGTTCATCATGTTCTTGTTCGTTCGTGCGCACACGCTTTTATAATTTAGTACGCGAACAAACTGTAGGTTTTCTGAAATAAAGTGGTTTATATTCAAATTACAGTGACCTTATCTAAAATTAGCTCCGTTGAATTATTATTTCATTACAAATTAAACCTAGCGTTTCAGTTTGCTACACGAAAAATACCTGTAGTATTATTACAGTGAGTGTGTTTTATTTCATGTAGCTTTTATGTTTGAACTTAAAAGCAAAACGTAACTCTTTTATGTTTTTGTTTTCTTTTATGTTTTAGGTAAAGGTATGTGTAACATTATTACATAACATTCGTCTTGTTTCCCCTAAGGGTTGAGCAGAGGTGTACATAAATTACTCTCACATTTCATTAGTTATGTTTAAGTCCTATGTAATAGGGGGCGAGCCTATTGCTATTAACCGGGCACCGGGAACACATGTTTGAATCTAATTTTGTTCAAATTGTTGCAAAGCATGCAACAATTTTAAATTTTTAAAACATGTGGTGCGTGTGACAATTTATTCGACAAACACTTGAAACGAATTTGGTTTTTAAATAAAGTTTATTTAAAAAATATATATTAAATACATGCTGAATGAAATGTGAAACAGAACCAGAATTTAGGTAGATGTTAAAATCAAAACAATACAAAATAAAACAAAAATAAAAGCTAATGACAAAACGCGCACCGAAAACAACGACTCCGAAAAAAAAATCAAATGAAAATTTAAAATTGTCCGGTTGAGATACAGTCTCACTTTTTTTTACTTTGTGCACCAAAATCCGACGGTTGGAAATAACAAATATTTAATTTGGCAAAATGCTAAAGTTTTTAGGGTTTGGTACCAAAAGAGTACTAACAGGGCCCTATAAGCCTGCGCGTCATGTCTGTCGATCACAGGACTGTATGTTTTGAACAGGTAACTAAGTAAAATATCACAGAGACTAATTTTTATCGCGAAACATTTATAAAAATCGAATCAAATGAATGCATTTTTAAAAGTATTTTGTTCCTTCTCTATCTTATAGGATGGAACCTTAAGTGCGTGAATCCGACTCACACTTGGCAATTTTTTTACAATTTGTAAAAGTTATTTGGACGAGTGGAATTAAAAAGCACTTACCCAGAGTACTGTCTAGTTGTAGTTTCCAACTCTAACTTAGAAAGACATAATATTTAACGGAATTACTGTAGAATTTCTGAAAACTTCTGCAAATGGCAGACACAAGATATAGGTAGGCACTGATATCAAGTCTACAAGTAAATAAACTTTTAACCGTGTATCTTAGCCTGATTTACACCACAGTGCTATAAATTGCCTGTGGCATACCATAAGTTGAAGAAACAATAACAGTTGCATCGTCTAAACAGCGCGGTTAGACAATGTAAGTTATTTATTGCTTCAATTTTGTTGTATGCCACAGGCAAAAAATTTGTATATTGTAAATGGGCTTTTATAATCTTATTGAAATTAACTCGTATTCTGCTCTACATATGTTCTGGAATGCATCGGCTATAATAATCTATATGCACATATTTATTTATTTTTAGCCTGTGTTGTTCTACTACAGGGCAAAGGCCTCCCTTTCTTCTGTCCAGTCCTCTCTGTCTTGAGCTATAGTCATTGTGTCATTGTACGGCGCCGTACAATGACACCGCCCCTCCGTCCTACCGCTCACATACCTAAGGCGCGGCCAACTAGTTCCACACGGACTATAGTGTGGAACAATCCTGTCTGTAGCCGTGAAGCTCGTCTCGCCATTCTCTCCTGGGTCTACCTCGATATCGACGGACGTTTTCTGGGACCCACATGGTGGTAAATTCGGCCCATGACTCATACGACATGCAAGCTTGTAAATCAAACTTGCTTATGCATACAAGATTATTCACTCTTTTTGTTGTTCTTTGTAACTAGGTATTTCATAAGCAATTGCTTTGATTGATCAAAACTTTCTAGTAGCGCCGTAATATAAAATTAGAAACCGTCAATTCAAACTTTTTTAAGCTATTGCATAGCTTTTATCGCGGGCTTTGAGCGCGGTGACCGAATCAAGAAATTCCGTAACGTAATGAAAATAAAACCTAAGTCCGCCTACCATGTAATGACGGTTCCCAAGACAACGTGATGTTGTCATGGGAACGTAACTTTTGTTTTATGTCATCACGTCATCATCCCAAGTGTAGCGTTGACAAATAGGAAGTATGGAGGTTACAAATGCTATGCAATAGCTTTACCGCGGCAGTCCCCGAGTGCCACACGTTTTTTAGTTTGGAATCACACTATCCATACTCTCCGCGTTCAATATAACAATGCGTTTAGGATACTGGTGGGGCTGCCCCGTTTCTGTAGTGCGTCAGGGATGTTCGCAGATGCGCATGTAGATTGCTTTTACGCAACAATGCGTAAAAGGTGCGCTTCCCTGGTGCGCAGGGTGTGGGGCAGCTCCAACAGTGTCTTAAGCATGGTTGCGAGTCGCCTGGACTGTGAATACGTGGGTCACTGTTGTGCCCTCTCTCATGGAATATCGCAGCGGTGACCAACCGTTATTGATTGTATTGTTTTCCTTGTTTTTGTTTAGTGTTTGTCCTTACTAACATAGTCGTAAGTTTTACTAACAATCTTATTGAGTCTTGGTTACTCGAATTGAATAAAGAAAAATTCTATTCTATTTTGTTCATGGACGTAGGTGCGAAGCTGTTTTTTGTGTGGATAGTTGGACAGTAAAAGCCATATAAAAGTTTACAGCAGTCTTATACTTATAACCATGCCCCTTAAAACCGTTAACCTATACATCTTGACTTACGGGTACATTACCGCCTTCAGTTAATTAAAGTCGAATCACTACCATTGAGTCTACACACCAATCACAACACTTTGCAATCGAAAACAAACCTTAAAACCGTAACACGAGGGTATCAAATCCTTTGTTTGAACTAATCGATTAACAAAACCCTTTGGAGTCTGTGACTGACATCTTAAAGACGAAGGGACCAAATTAATTAAACGCTTACCACTATTTTGTTACGAAAATTAGTCGGTTCTTGTAGTTTTTATCCGACTACAACGGAAGGTTATGATTTTTACCGGTATGTATGGGGATATGTATGTGTGTTCCCTCATACTTCTAAACTGTTCATCATAATTTGACAAATAAGATATCGTTGGAAGCGTCTTGATCGTCCGCTGGTTATAGGCTAAGTGAAGTCCATTAAATAAATTGAATATGGCGCTCTATGGCGTTCAGAATCATGTACTGAATCCATGGTTTCAGTTTTCGCGTCGATGTCCTTGCCACCCCGTATTATTTGGTTGAAATCCTTTGCGGTCAGTTTAAATTAATATAGAAATAAAAAAATAAAAAAAACGTGTGGCACTCGGGGACTGCCGCGGTAAAGCTATTGCATAGCATTTGTAACCTCCATATTTCCTATTTGTCAACGCTACACTTGGGATGATGACGTGATGACATAAAACAAAAATTACGTTCCCATGACAACATCACGTTTTCCATGACAACATCACGGTTCCCATGATAACATCACGTTGTCATGGGAACCGTTATTACATGGTAGGCAGAGTGGGGGGTGTTAAGTTTTATTTTCGTTACGTTACGGAATTTCTTGATTCGGTCGCCGCGCTCAAACCCCGCGATAAAAGCTATGTAATAGCTTAAAAATACGTTTATTTGCGGTAAATATGACGCAAAGAAAGAACAAAAACACGAAAATAATAATTTGGGGGACAAAAAAAAAGCTTTCACAAGATGTTAATGACATGAGTATACCTTCCTACTTATAATTATTTTGGGTACGTAGATACCATTAATATGTACATACCTACTAAATTAATTTACCAAAACATAAAACCTACCCTAGTTCAAGGTGTACAAAATAAAATATATCCTAAAACGTGATAAAGCGCGTCCTCGGGGTCAGTTTATGTGACCCGGTGTTAACTTAGAGAGGCCACTTGACCAATATTCACTTTCATAATACTGTTGACTTGGCAACTTACCTACAGATTATTAAGGTATGTTGGCTTGGTTTGTGTTCCGTGAAACTATAATTATGGTGTTTTTCGTGATTTAGGTGAATTTTTTGTCACCAACTGCCGGGTCCATTCTGTAAAAAATCTCACCGTGAACACTAAGATGAAATGAGCTTGACACTTTTGGCAGCTCACTTCACAAATGTTGACGGTTAGATTTTTATAGAATAGATCAGATGAAATTTAGCATATTTTTGTTTTTATATACTGTATAATTATATTGTGTGCTTTTGGTTTGTGCTAAATAAATGTATTTTCTTTTTTAATTTACAGTAGGTCGAATTTAATCTATTAAAAACTCATTGTGAACTTGAATTCAAATTCAAAATTTATTCAAGTTCAAAATATTTTATTTCACATAAACCTACAAGGGCACTTATGGAACGTCAGAAGCTAGGTGCTTGGATTTTACACACATATCTCAAATCGTTAATAACATAAAAGGATTTATTTAACGAATTTCTTGGAAGTTAGTCTGGCTTTTTGTGTATTATTTAAGTACTTAAAAAAAAAAGAAAATCTTTATTCTTAAAGAAAAATCACAAACGAAATAACAAAGAAAAATTGTTAAAGAATGGAAACAAATAACTTCTAAATAGTTTTGAATGAGTGAACAACTCTGTGATAAAACCCTTTTATTAATATACCAATGACTTGAGCATTTTCAAATTGCAATAAATATTATTTAAGTGAAATAAAATAGTAAAATGATTTGGTGAGTTTCTATTCAATTTAATATTTTGTCTGTGATGTGAAGATAGATTAACAGTTACTCAAAAAGCCTTGAGATTCCTAGAAATGTTGTACCTATACTTAGTTCCAAAACAATTTCATGATAATGTAAACAAATGGATTAGAAAACGTACCTGTCCATGTCAATTTGTAGTGCCACTTGTTTAATATGATTTGATTATTTGAATACCTAAAATTCTAATTTGGAATCACCTTGAACCTTGTTTTTCATTTTAAAATGAAGGTTATTATTGTAAAATTTTTCGTCTATTTTTCAATTATAATTTAATCATGTTATTCAAACAATATTCGCTGGATTCAAAACAGTGATTGCGTAAAAATTCAACCTGAGCAGGTGTGTTTACACTTCTATTAAAAAGTTTTGGGGACAGATTACAGTTACTGGGTACTTAATAGTAGTAGCTGGACTATTAAATAGATGTGTCATTATTTGTCTCAAGTAGTTTTTTACTTAAAATTGTATTTTAGTGATTTTAGTACTTAATACGTTCTCGAAACATCATACGATCTCATTTTTCTTTAAACTTCTCATATTTAGGCCTTTTTTGTTTGTCAAAGTCAAAGTCAAAGTCAAATCATTTATTTCAAATAGGCCCATGTATGGCACTTTTGAACGTCAAAAATTACAAAATAATAAAATTGATTCTAGTCGCCCCTTCCAAAAGGTAGTTTTCGTATGGAGAAGAATGGGCAAGAAACTCCACCGTTACTCTTTTAAAATGTTTTACAATATTGTTTGTATATGTACGTACATTTGTTAAATAATTATTATATGTGAAGACGATGCACCTAGAATAAAATTACTATACCACAATAGGTAAAAACAATTAAAAATGAAGCAACGAGAGATAATTTAATTTGTGATAGATACATGGTTCTCACATATTTACAAACATTGTAAAAGTAGATGATTTTCCTAAAATTTTACAATTAATAAGTCAGTGTGTAAGGAAGTAATTACAGAATGTAAAATCAATGTCATAAAACACAAAGTAATAAATTTTACAATTACATTAGCAACCAGTTTGATTTTGTCTTGATTCTAAATTGTCCTATGGAGCAGGACCAGCATGTTTCCAAGCACTCTTATCTTGGATATAATCCTCTAATTTGTAATATGCTTGTTTACAAAGTGTACTTTTTATATGAGTTTTAAATTTTCTTTCATTTAATTGCAATATGTCACAAGGTATTTTGTTGTAACATTTAACACAGTACCCCATAAAAGATGTATGTACTTTAGATAACCTGAAAAATGGTTGATCTAGTTTATCTTTATTTCTAGTATTAAAATTATGTCTATCACTTATTTTATTAAAGAGATGTGGATTTTTCCTTACATACATAATATTTTCATAAATGAATTGGCAAGGTACCGTCATAATATTAATCCTTTTAAAAAGTTCCCTGAGAGATTCGCGACGACATAGGTTATAAATGGCTCTGACAGCCCTCTTTTGTAAAATAAAGACGGATTCAATGTCAGCAGCCCGACCCCACAGTAAAATGCCATATGACATAATGCTGTGAAAGTAGCTAAAATATACCAAACGCGCGGTTTCTACATCTGTTAACTGTCTTATCTTTCTAATAGCATAAGCGGCCGAGCTTAGCCGCCCCGCAAGAGATGTTTGGGTGGGAAATTCTCATATTTAGGCCTGTGATACAAAAAAAAACGTGTGGCACTCGGGGACTACCGCGGTAAAGCTATTGCATAGCATTTGTAACCTTCATACTTCTTATTTGTCAACGCTACACTTGGGATGATGACGTGATGACATAAAACAAAAAATACGTTCCCATGACAACATCATGTTGTCATGGGAACCGTCATTATAATTATGGTAGGCGGAGTGGGGTGTAAGGTTTTATTTTCGTCACGTTACGGAATTTCTTGATTCGGTCGCCGCGCTCAAAGCCCGCGATAAAAGCTATGCAATAGCTTAAAATAATCATCTCCAATTATTTTATAAGTATTCACTGTAATGTAACTTGCTGACGACTCGAACACAATATATTCGGACACAGTGTCCGAATTGACATATTTTAATTGCAATATTTTTTTCACCAATAATTTGGACACCACCAAATTATTGAAGCTGTTTAGTACAGTCAGATAAAAACGTTTTAAAATATTGTAATTATGTGGGAAAAAAGCGTTACCAAAATTATTGTAGGGTGGCTTTAATGTATCTTTCGGTAGTAAATTTTGGAATTGGGACGTGTATCACTGTAAGTTACCACATTAGACTATAATATTATTTATATGTTGAAAAAAAAACGTATATTTAGTATAAAAATCAACATCGTATAAATATTGGTTCATATTAATCTACAATATAATCACAAAAAAAATTATCTCGACAGCAGAATGTGATTACATTGATTGATTTGGCATTACTTATTATTAAAAAAAGTAATTTCCCTTAGAATGTATAAAAATCACAGATAATAATCAGTTCAAACATAGACTAAACACTATATTACTTCTACGTATTTGTTAGTTTTACTGAAAAAGCAATAAAAATCTTGAACAAAATAAAATAACCTACAACAATCACAGTATTTTCCACAGCATTTGGTACAATATTCTAAAAAACCTATAAAATCAAACGAATAAAAAAATACTAAATAAATTCTAATCACAGGTTTTTTATCAACAGTCATTAAAGAACAATATTTAAAAAAATCTTAAAACCATGAAGATTTTTCGTAAATATGATAAAATAAGGCGTTCTATGCACAAAATTCGGTTAAAAACTGTTTTTTACAAGTACAGGCTGGGCGGAGGATTGATTTCTACAATTATTAAGGTATCGTTGAAAGTTTTTATCTGACTGTACAAAACAGCTTTTTTTATTGATGTCCGAATCATCAGTGAATTCGGACAGTGTCCGAATCAGATTTTTTTTCACTGATGAAGTGAAAAAAAATCTGATTCGGACACTGTCCGAATAATTATATTGTGTACGAAACGTCAGCAAGTCGTAACTGTATGTGACAGACGATATGACACGACTTGAATGACGTCTTCAAGTCTACCATTAAGCCTTTTATTCGGATGAAATCAAACTCTAGTATATGTATTTTATTTCTAAGAAAAATTATAATGTGTGAGATGTAGGTATCCACATGAATGAGCTCGATAATCCAATTACTTATACATTCGGAACAGCGAAACAAGGGCAGATGAATGATAAGAAATTCAACATTGTTTTGAGGTTGACATGTCTTTATTAACTGAGTTGTTGTAAAGGTTGAATGATTTTTGTAGAACATTGCCAAAGTTGTACTATTGAAATATCAAGCCCAAACAGGACCACTTTGTGACTCACAATAGATGCAGGCACTGAGCCGTAAATTCCACTTACGCGGTGCAAACTGGAACGTTCAAGAGCAATAATCGCATGCCTTATAGCATGTTCAATTATTGCCATTCAAGAATTGCAAGGCATTGCATTGCCATTCGAAGGGTGGCTGGTAGCAGCTGGATGAGAGTTGCCGAGAATCGAGCTGAATGGCGTGCAATTGGAGAGGCCTATGTCCAGCAGTGGACTGCTATAGGCTGATGATGATGATGATGAAGAATTGCATGCAAGTGTTAACTTGTGAGCGATTTCCATAAAAATGCATACAAAAATTGAATGCAAGTATTGCCATTTAATAATTGCATGCAATTCAAGGCGATTATTGCGTGCTAGTTTTTCTTCATCTAAACACAGAGTTGCACGTCCCAGTACAATTGATTCAAGTATTTAATGCGATTTTATTGTACATGCAATTTTATTGTACATTTAATTTTATTGCTATTTACATGTATACCAGTTTTGAACGGCAACTAACTTGCCCGTATCGTGCACCAATTATACGTGTTGTTTAGACAGTGCCAGTCAGTGGTTGCTTAAATTGTATGGTATGCCACAGGCATGACGAACTTGCTGCTGGTTGCTCAGGCAAAAAAATAATATGATCAGCTGTCGAGGTCGTTAACTAACCAAAAATTGCAATACAACTCATAACAAAAACATTGTAATGAGTAGATTATGTCAACAATAAAATAAAATATAAACAAATTTACTTATAAATTCAAATAAAATAAACAATTATATAAACTGTCAGTAGGTAAACTAATTCAAGAGAAAGAACATAAACATTGTCTTAAGTTAATCACAGCGACCAACTATTCTTATCATTTAAGTAGTCGTTAATACAATAATTGTAGCCTTTGAACAAAGGTTGGATTTTATTTTAGTTTTAAATGCATTAAAAGCCAAATCTAGCAAAGAAGAGGGTAGCTTGTTATAAAAGGTTATACCGAGCCCAACAAATAAGTTACGAACCTCATGAAGCCGGTGAAAGGGAGCTCGTAGTTTATCCATAGTTCTAGTGTTAACCTTGTGAATATCACTGTTTTTAGTGTATAAGTGTATATTTTACCTAACATATAAGATGTTGGCGAAAATGAATTGTGATGTCACCGTGAGAATACCAATATCTTTAAAAAAATCTCTTAGAGAAACTCTGGCACCTAGCTGGTAAATTGCTCGAACAGCTCGCTTTTGAAGAACAAATAATATATTTTGAATGTCAGCGGCTTTACGCCACAGCAGAATACCATAGGACATAACGCTATGAAAATAATTAAAATAGACTAACCGAGCTGTATCAACGTCAGTCTATTGTCTTACTTTCCTGACAGCGTAGGCGGCCGAACTGAGCCTTCCCGCTATGCTTGATATATGTGGGCTCCACTGAAGTTTCGCATCTACTGTTATGCCCAGAAAAACTGCCGAATTCACAGTTTCAAGCACCTCTTTATCTAAGACAATGTTGAATCCTAGACTTCAAAATCTTGTCTATTCCTATCTACTTTGAAAATAAGAGGTATTATCTGCAAACAGTACAACGTTACAGATATCCTTTAAATAAAAAGGTAAGTCATAAAAATAAGAATGGACCCAGTATTGAGCCTTGAGGTACACCTAATTGAACTGGTAGCCCAGAAGATTTCACATCATTAACATCTACACATTGGAATCTATTATGTAAATAAGAATTTATTACTTTAAGAGCTTCGTTTTGGACACCGTAATGACGTAGTTTACGCAAAAGCGTATCATGGTGCACGCAATCTAAGGCTTTGGAGAGATCACAGAAAACTCCAATAGCATTTTTCGAATTCTTCCATATGTTAAATATGTGTTTCAGCAGAGCAACACCCGCATCTGTGGTCGAACGACCTTTTGTAAATTATATTGTTCATCATGAAGAATACAATATACGTGGATATATTTAGTAACCTGTTCCGCTTAGCTATTTCTAAAGAGCCATAAAAACTCCTGAAATAAATCGACACGTGTTTCACCTCTCAACGAGGCATCCTCAGGATGACGATGGACTTGTTGCGAACTCGGCATGTTGCCACACCGAGCATTGAGTGCAGACTGCACAGTCTGCACTCACGTCTATTGTATTTTATAATGGATTTCCGCAAGGTCACGCCTGAATCAATTAACTATCATCATGAAGAAGTCTGTTTAAATTAAAACGTCTTAGCAACTGTTTGATTAATAACTTTTCAAATATTTTACTGAATGCAGGTAAGATAGAAATAGGCTTGAAATTGCCAACGTCATTTTTATTACCTGATTTAAATAATGGTATGACTTTACTACTCTTCATGAGATCAGGAAAAGTTCCTAAATCAACACATTTGTTAAAAATAACAGCTAAATATGGAGCTACTATATCTATTATATTACTTAATAGTTTAATGGAGATGCCCCAGTAATCATCAGTGTTTTTAGACTTAAGTGTGTTAAAAACATTAACTACATCACGAGGTGTTACATGCTCGAAGCTAAATAACCTACTACATTTAGGCACACTACTATGTAAAAGGTTTTCAGCTTTAGACGGGGACGAATTTAAGAAGTGAGTCGTAATTATAGGTAAGTTGGCAAAAACCTCATTAAACGCCTCAGCTACGTCGGCTGCTATATTAACTAATTTACTGTCGACCATAATCTCGAAATGTTTTTCTTGTTTAACCGAC
Source organism: Agrochola lychnidis (assembly GCA_963680765.1). Classification (NCBI taxonomy): domain Eukaryota; kingdom Metazoa; phylum Arthropoda; class Insecta; order Lepidoptera; family Noctuidae; genus Agrochola; species Agrochola lychnidis. The sequence goes on along the minus strand of OY796852.1, from coordinate 1,777,752 downwards.
TTACCCGTTTCATTGTTAATAATTTTCCAAGTGGTTTTTACTTTGTTATTTAAATTTTTAATTGTATCGCCTAAAAATTTTGATTTTGCAAAAACACAAATATTTTTAAATAATTTTGAATGTTTTTTGACATACTCTAAGAAAGGAGTATCATATCTGTATTTTTTCAAACCATATAACTCGTACAGTGTCGCACTACTTTTATTAATACCTGGAGTTAAAGCTAACGGAGGAGCCATTAATGTTAATGGTTTTGGTAATGAAAGTAGATTGGTACTCTTTTTGCACAACATCAAAAAGGGCTCCATATATTTCATTAGGATTCTCAAAATCTACTATAGATGGTGTGATTCTATGAGCTATATTATTTTTAAACTTGTTGCAACGACTTGCAGCATAAGGCCTGCATTCTATTTTATGCGGCTTTTTATGTGATAGTGTGGTAGTGTGGTGTAAGGAAGTTAGCTACTAAACCACAGTGGTCAGACGTTAACTCACTTAAAACTAATTTATTTTTGGCATCACAATCAATAAATATATTATCGAGACAAGTCGACGAAGATGCCGTGATCCTAGTAGGTTCAAAAAACAAGTTAATTAGATTATAAGATTTGAATAAAACGAGAAGTCTACTATTGCTGCTGTAGCTCCTTATAAAAAGTACTTTTAGGAAATTGGGTAGGAACATTGCTACAAACCATTATGGCTTTAATGATAAACCCATTTACTGCAAAATGAAAGCACATTACGTGCAGATCAAAATGTAACTAGATTTTTATAAAATACTTCTTTTCTGTTTACTGAAAAAACAAAATATTCAATGTAATCATTAGTACAAGCCATTATGACTTAAACTGCTGTGGGTGTAAAACTTATATAATTGCTTGAATTTAAGCTGATATATTTATCACGCGCGTTGCTTCGTAAGTGAAGTAATTAAAATAGAACGCCAGCACTTTACAAAATCGTTTAAAATGTGTTTTTGTTTAATTAATTTTGTGGTTATGTATAAATTGCGTGCCCATTATGTAATAACGGAGATCTTGTAAATGTAAACACTTTTTTTGCTAAGGCGTTTCTTTTGTAAAAAGTTACAAAGAAAATTTAACCCTCAATAACCTGAGCATGCAGGTTTTGAATATGAAAATCTGAAAAGCAATGTAGGTACAGTAAGCGTCATTAGTGGATAGAAACGCTAAGAGTCTTATTGCTGTGAAGGTGAATACGCGGTGTAGTCCGTCATGTATGTGTAAGCAACACGGTACACACACCACAGAGAACGCAGTTTTGCACTTACACACTGTCGTATCATCACGGTTCGCGCCGCATACGAAACAAAAATATATTTCTGTTACTTTTATTAGATACACACGCATTATGCGCGTGACCTTGGCCAGTTTAATGGCAGTGCTAAAATTCGAACGAAAGTTAAATGTGTAGATAGCAGAAGGCGTTAAGCGTTGGTCTTGTGTTCAAGATGGCTAAGGTTCGAATCTCGTAAATTACAATGCTGTTTTTGCAAAAAAAAATATTTTTGTTTGTAAATAATTATAATTTTTGGTAAATGATTAATTTTTTTAAAGAAACAGTGTTAATAATTCTGATTTCGTTGCTGACCGTACAACTAGAAAGCTTCCATATACAGGTCGTTGTTCAGTTTGATGGTCTGTACCACACCCTGAAATTTGACCGCACCTTTCTGATACATGCAGTTTAGCCAGGCAAATTAAAGCGAATTGAAAACCTACGTCAATTTGCCGTATTATAGCCATTTCCTAAACTCAAAGAATGATAGCTATTTTTTGAATATACTACAATATGTAAAAAAACCCCATTCCGTGAGGGTGTTGCTAGTAGGGACACGAAAAAAGTATCGATACTTTGTGGTATCGAGTACATTTCCATTCGATACCGATACTTTTGTACTCGATACTTTGCATTCGTTACTTTTACTCAATGAGTAATTTTTGGCAGGTATCGTTTGCCCATTTAAAACTTGCGACCTTACGGCTTATGTTTATGGTTATGGCAACGCCATCTAGTTCACTCGTTCTGAACCTTCTAAAACATTACATCGATCTTTGCTCGAAATCGTTCCTTCCGTCCACAGTTAAATTCCTAACCATTCCTTCATTCATTTACTACACTAATCAATCACTAATTCACTCACTCGTTCACCGTTGTCATTTGTTTTTCATGTCCTGCCCTACTGAAGTTAAATTGACGTTATTTACTGACTGATATTGACCTATGCTCTATGCGCATGAGGCCTAAGAAAAGTACTCGATACCTTGAAGTATCGATACTTTTGTTTCGATACTTTTATGAGTACGATATTTTTTTTTCGATACTACTTATGAGTACAGTATCGATATTTTCTATTCGATACCGTGTCCCTAGTTGTTAGGTAGGTATAAGAGTCTAATTATGTGGTAATTTTCAGGAAGAAGAAAAAAAATTATTTACCACATTTTTTTCCCCTTTGACCTTGAAATAGCAATAACTTTTTATTTTCAACAATAATAAGATTTTTTATTACTTTTGGTAATGTTATTGCAGTACCAATATTCGGATCGGACAGGGTTTTTTACATATTGTATACGGACCATTTACACAACATCACGACTTGTTTCCCCGAAGTGTTGTGCAGAGGTGTACCTGTAGCAGATACACCCACATTTCGCCGGTTATGTTAAGTCCCATGTAATAGGGGGCAAGCCTATGTATGTATGTCTATGTATGCATTTCTGTTGGTAGTCAATTTGCTTAGCAATAATCCCTGACTTTAGGTACAGAACTGTCTACTTGACTAACGTGTGTCGTCTTACAAAATAATTTCCCGATGGAAATCCGACCGTAAATTTTGTAGTTACCTAACAATTTAGTATCCAAGGTTCCACCTGCTTCTGTGCATGTGGCTTCAAGCCAAGAATACCAAGACTTAGATAACAATCCCTCTTGACACTTGATTTAATATAAGGCAAGTCCATTTGTAATGTTTTTTGTTACAAAGAATATTTTTGTAGGGTTAATTGCTATGCATCATGCATTGCACTTGTGAAGTTTGTTGTTTTAAAAGGTTTCTAGTAATGGCATAAAATGTTAAGCTTTATTATTCCTTTATGTAAATACATTTATAACATTTTGCACGTTGAGCTAATTCAAAACATTTTAGCAAACCCTAGATCAGCAATTATAAAGAGGTTGTGTGTCCTGGTGAAAATTATGCCTAGTTAATGATTAATTTCTGTTACACTATTATTATGGTTATAGTTGTAGTTACTTTAATTAAAGCTAATTAGTTAATAAGGTACGGTGGGGTTGGCATATCTGTAGGTATCGACAAATACCCCATTTGTTAATAAAGAAAAAAATTACATTTATAAAACAGTGAAACCTATTTCAAATATTTTTGACTGACACCAGTGTTAGTAACTTTAGTCACATTCAAATTATTTTGTCAAAAATAAAATTTCAAAGACACTTCGAAGATGGCGACAGTTGCGTGTAATTTGTGGTAAATTGTATTCAATTCAATTCAATTCATTTATTCATTAACAATTTTTACATCGCGTCTGAATTTCTATAAATAAATATACAAGAAACATCATACATGCAATCTATATTGAAATCATTACAATTATCCAAACTACATAAATTACATTACATTTAATCATGTCAACATGTAATTTTTCGCATGAAAAATGATGAAGACTGTTCATTATTCATTCAAGATTCATAAACGGAATCATCTTCGAAAAAAAAGCCGATTTTCGTGCCTGTTTTGTTTATTTATTAATCCAGTGGATGATCTCAACGATACTGAATTTAGGAAGGAATAGACATCCTTTGTCAAAGGAAGCCTTTCTTTTTCAAGAACAAGAATTATCCGAGGTTATTCAAAAATTAATTAAAAAGAGATTATCTAATTCGAGGAAGAGCATTGCGTAATCAAAATAGCCCGACGATTACAACAGTAATTTCTTCATTTTTTACTTTTTATTAACTTTAAATCACTTATCATCATCATCTGCCTCGCCTTTTTCCAACTTTGTTCCGACTATATCGGCTTATAGTCTAACGAGATGCAGCTGAATACCAGTATTTTACATGGAGCGACTGTCTAGCTGACCTCTACAACCCACTTCCTGGGTAACACGAAACCCCTTGGTAAGACTGGTTGTCAGATTTTCGGGCTTGCGACGGCCGGTTACAACTGTCAAGGGTCTTCAAATGGCAGCTGAGACCACGGCTTAACGTCCTTTCCGAGACACGGAGGGGTCTTGGTACGTAAGATGGTCACCCATCCAAGGACCAACCATGGCAAGCGTAACTTAACCTGATCGATCGACCCAGTTATTACCTAACCACAAGCCCCAATAAACATGCCTTCTTTATTATAAACATACCTAGTAGTGATACCCTTTATCACAGTATAAATAAGTAACAGTAAATATTATAATTATCTTCATAGTAAATGGCCGAAATGACGCGCTTCTTGTTCTTCGAAATCTTAGTGTATAACAGTACGCAATAGTGCGCGGCAGTTACGAACGGACGAGGTTTATCTAACGAGCGGCCGTAGATCATTATTTCAAGGTCACTGCCGAGACATAATACTGTTACTTTATTATACTGTGCCTTTATTTACACTCACTTGAATTTGACGCCAAATATTTCACATTTCCCTTACTCACGTATATACGTTAAATCGAAATAGGAATATCTCATTCGTAAACAATATTGTTCATCTAAATTACGTAGGGCACGCATAACGCTTCTCAACATGGTTGCGATAAGATTTGTATTTTAGTCGTAGTGTCACACCGAAACCATTCTAAGTTCAATATAGGCAACATTAAGACAATAACAAAACGTTCGGCATACTATCGGACAAGTGACGATACGCACTGATGTTAGTTAGACGTTCTTCAACCCACACTCGCATCATTTTTAAATACCATAGCTCATTAGTTAGCTCGATTAACTTGATCGTCACGTATTTCGTGATACGGCACGAAACTCACACTAGGGGTACAGAAATGAAGCAAAACGGAGGTTTTTGAAGTGAAAACTTCTGCGCGTCGAACGATTTTTGGTGGGGGAAAATCTTATGGGTTCGCGTCACCGACATGCTAATGTTAACAGTATAATATCTATGAGTATGACATTTTACGCTTGGCCAGCTGTAAAAAACAACTGTTATTTCATAGTTTTAAGTTTTCACTTCCGTTGGCAGATCATAATACGACTGCTTATTTATGTTTGATTTAATTAGCACTGGTAATTTTACTCAGGGTTCAATCAAAATACCTATTAGCAAAAAATAAGTACCTAACCTATTTTTTTTACCTTAAGGCTCCCGCAGACAGGTGTGACGTGACACCGGTAGAACAGGGGCCCAAGTCTGCTATTTTTACAAATTCGTCATTCCAACACGATCCCATTGTCATTTTGCTAAAAGTTCGTAATCTGCTAAATTCATAATGGTCGATCATTGGTCGGTCAATGTGCTTGTATTAGAATTGTGTTATAAGCGCATTGTCGTACAATACGACCAATGATACCGCCTAAGTCAGTCATTCATTCATTATGTACGAGATTACCAATAAGTGCCATTTCTTTCAATGGAGTGTCAGTGGCTGACCATTGAAAAGTCATAACGACGCCATTATATTAGTAGATTACCAAACTTGTCAAAATCAACAATTATGAAATCAATGATAGACCATTCTGACACTATTGTAATAGCAGACTTGAGGCACCGTTTCCATGAAGTTGTCATAGAAATTATTCCACCAGAGTCGTGTAGCGCCGTCGCGAGGAGAATTTATTCCTGCAGATATTTTTTATAGCTTCTAGTTCATTAAACTGACTGTTTGTGCACTTTTCTTTCTCTGTGACATAAAATGTATTGAAATTACTGAACCTAGCTTGCAACTGAAATTTCTTTTTACGATACTACTACGTAGCTTGAATTGAATTTGTTTGCTTCTACATGATAAAAGGGACTCATGTTTAGTTCTGTTATGAAGTGCCAGATACGAGTGAGCGAAGCTGGATAAAACGATAAATAAGTCGTGAATGGGTGAAATGCAGAATAGATGTACCGTAACGAAATCGTTACTATACTGAGATTGCTACGAAACTGAGAAATTGTAACGAAACTGACAATGTTAGGGTGAGAACACAATTGTGTTCCAATAAGTAAGAATTAAGGATTCAAAAAAAATACATATAATATTCAATTTGAATAAAGAAAGGTATCCTACTAACATTATAAATGTGATGTTTAGGTTTATATTATATTAAATAAAACTAAGTAATTCTAATTATCTCAAAATGTATTTTTAAAATGGCACAAATGCCTATTTTAATTAACGAAAAAATATTTATTTACTTACTGAATAATCAACGAATGAACTAAACAAATAAGTTTAGTAATTTAGCATTTTTTTTAAATGAAAAAATTTAAAATAAGTATCACAATGGAATCTTTTGTGAAGCACTTGTTATTTAAAAAAAAACCTTTACATAATACTAAACTTGCACTCCCACAACTCCTGCAACTTTAGGTAGCCCTTCAAAGGTTAAATAAAAAAAATAACTAGTAATTAATGAATATGGCAAAAACAAAGATAAATCAAACATTTCGGAAATATTTCATTTATATTATTATTTATATAAATATTTCATATATATGTTTATTATTTTAAGCCTTATTATTTATTTTCTCATACATCTATTACTTTTTATTTGTCTTTGTAATGTATTTGTTAGCTCTAATATTTTTTCTTTCATCTTTAGTGCTTTTTGTCTCCATTTCTTTTGCATTTTTTAAAATTTTTGATCTTCCACATATGTCGTGATATTATTTTCAACTTTTTGTTTGTTGTAATATTTAGCAGAATACTGTTTCCTTATTTTATTATTATTATATTATGATTTTTATTATATTTATCATATTAATTATGTAATTTTAAATAGAGAAAAAAAAAACATATTTTTTAGTTGTGAACTAAGCCTTACAGTAACTCGGTTTCGTTCTGTAACAAAATTTTACGAAACTGAGAATAAATCCCGAGAAAACAAAACCTTTAAAATTCATAACACCGGTATTTATAATAGTTTTACAATAATCTGTATTCCATTGCAAAATTAACTAATGAACGTTGAAAAATAATGATATGAATAACAAATAACACTTACTAGAAACTTGAAACACGCGTTATTAACCCTGATATTTTTTTAAACTAAATTTCTCTTGTCACGTTCTCACTAACTTCACAGCGAAACAAAGTGGCGCTTACTGGGACCTATACTTTGACAAGTCGTGGTATAATATTGCCAGTCAATCAGAATAGTGATTATGGCTCCTTCATGTCCCATTCTATGCAAAAATGTCGTTACTAATCCTGAGTTACGGAATTTTCAAAAACGTGGACACTTATATAAATGGGAATACTTATACTAAATTAGATCCCCATTTTAATGACACCTATTTTATTTTATAAAATAGAGTATAGGTGATGGTTTTGAAAACGATTTAACAACATAATGCGAGCGAAATTATATCTTTTTTGAACATCAAATATCCCAAACGTCACGAGACAATTTAAATTTGTATGGAAGTAATTATTGTACTTTCAGTTTTTTTTGGTATTTTTTTATAATTGCATGTATCAATGAAAATAAAATTATAGTGTATTACTTAGAATAAGTACAGTATCAAATTCTGGGTGCAATTTTTTTTTACATAAAAAAAACATAGAGATAAGTTCATTCAAACATTGAGACAATTTATTTTAGAGCAATGTACAACCATTCTGCATTTCACCCGAATAATAAAAAAAGCGGCCAAGTGCGAGTCGTACTCGCCCATGAAGGGTTCCGTAGCAGCAAGTAACGATAAGTTTACGATTTATGACGTATTAAAAAAAAACTACTTACTAGATCTCGTTCAAACCAATTTTCGGTGGAAGTTTACATAGTAATGTACATCATATATTTTTTTTAGTTTTATCATTCTCTTATTTTAGAAGTTACAGGGGGGGGGACACACATTTTACCACTTTGGAAGTGTCTCTCGCACAAACTATTCAGTTTAGAAAAAAATGATATTAGAAACCTCAATATCATTTTTGAAGACCTATCCATAAATACCCCACACGTATGGGATTGATGAAAAAAAAAATTTTGAGTTTCAGTTCTAAGTATGGGGAACTCCAAAATTATTTGTTTTTTTTCTATTTTTGTATGAAAATCTTAATGCGGTTCACAGAATACATCTACTTACCAAGTTTCAACAGCATAGCTCTTATAGTTTCGGAAAAAAGTGGCTGTGACATACGGACGGACAGACAGACAGACAGACAGACAGACAGACAGACATGACGAATCTATAAGGGTTCCGTTTTTTAACGGAACCCTAAAAAGGATTGTGTGGTTTTATGAAACCATGGTAAAAGTGAAACTTCTATAGGCGCCGCCATATTGGCCTTGGCTGCTCTGACGAGCTCCTTTCACTTTATCCCTACTCCGCGGCCGACCGTCACGCGACATGCAACACACAGACGAAAAAGTTTGAGACGATGTAATAAAAGTTTCACTTTAAAAATCAGGTAGACCTACTTATATTATCCGCTTAAATAAATTATAGCGCTACTGCTGAGCATGAGGTTCTGGGGTCGATTCCGGGGTCGGGCAAAGCGTTATTGGGTTTTTCCATCTGGTATTTTTTAGTAGCAGCCCGGAAGCTGGATTTGTGCCCGGTTGGTAGCAATAGGCTCGCCCCCTATTACATGGGACTTAAACATTACTGGCGAAATATGGGTGTACCTGCTACAGGGACACCTCTGCCCAACCCTTCGGGGAATACAGGCGCCACGTTATATTATGATGTTTTGTAAATTATAACGCTAAGGTGACCGCACGTCGGATGGTAGGAACACTTGACCTTGAGCCCTGTTCTAGCGTAACACCACAGTATAAATATGGGCTGGATGGAAACTAGATCTATTTGTTGAAATAATAACCTGGAGGGTAGGTTATTATTTCAACAACCTACCCTCCATTTTTAAAAATATTGCGGCGACCTCTCGTCTCGACCGGCACCCGCAACTGACAGCACCACGACAATGGCTTGGGGTCTCGTCAATGAGAGCGTCTGTGTGAGTGTGCTCTTTCGAACGTTTACTACGTAGTTTCTGTACTATCCATATTTATTAAAACTCAAACTTAAACTCAATTTATACTGTAGTTATACGGAGTTTCAATCAAATAAGAGACTAGCTTAAGAGGTCAGCTTAAGCTGGTGTTTTACCACTGGCATGAGGCCTACTCTACTTGCAATACTTTACCAATATATTTTTTTATGCGTTTTATTTATTTTCGCGTTCATCAGTGCCAGAATTTAAAAGAAAAGAAAAGAAAAATAAGTTTAATTTTCACAGAAACACGTGCATAAAAGAAGAGAACAACGAAATAAAATAAAACAATAGATTTCAATATTATCACGAGCACAAAACAGAAATATGCGGCAGTTGCGACTGTGACAAGAAGGCTTCCACTCAGTATGATGCCGTGCTATGCGGGACCCACAGCACAGCGCTGATTTTCAGTGGTCACCCGAAAAAGTCGTACGGAAACCAAGTTAAGTTTAATGAATTAAATAAAAATAGATAACAAAATAAAATAAAACAAATAGTACTTAGAATATAATGCTACTTTACAACCAATTATATGATTAAATAACACAGAAAATTAACCGCAGGCGTGCATGCGTGCATAAAAAAATACCTATTTATTTCAAAAGGATATAATAGCGTATGAAAAGTTTACATATTAACATATTTTTTCATAGATAAAAATAAACAGCAATAACTTAAGGTAGATCCGCAGTGGTAGCCCGGGAAATTAAAATTTTCTTACATTTCTTGTAATTTGCAGGTCAGTGTGAGGTTGGATCTGGATGAAAATATGATTCGCAACCATAAAAAATATGTATTTATAGAATTATAATCATAAATACATATCTTTATTTAGATTTGTTCCATAAGAACTTTTCCTTAAGAGATTTGTTCACCTTGATACAATTTTGCAAATCGAAAACAGCAACATAAAAATATCCTCATAATTTAAATAATGCCGTTACCGTAAATCGGACTTATAGACTTGCAAAATAGAGTTTCTTTTCAATACGCTGGATTTCTGATCAGATCCGAATCGCATGTTTCAGCTGATTTGATCCAAAAAGTTTGATTTGTCAGTAAAGTATTAAAGCTCCTTCGTTGTATGTGTTCAGAAAGTTATGTACTTAATCTTGTTTTCTGAGGTATTTTTACGCGTAAATCTGTAGGTATTAGGTAAAATTATTTGCTCATGGGATTGTGAGAACTCCAACGGAAAATAGATGGTTGACATTATACAAAATATTTCACTTTGACTTTGACTTTGAATTCGATTGGTCCCGTAGTAAAAGTTGTGTAGTAGAACACCCCCTTCAATTTTATCGATTGTTTTCAAAGTCACCCTGTATTATAAGCATATTTACCTACCTAATACATTAATATTTAACTTAGATATGGCGCAGAAATCTTGATGTTTTGACACGTCACCATTTGCACGGGGTCACTAGCAATATTAATTATTCAGGCTTAAATAAACTTAAGTGCAGAAGAACGAAGAATAAAAACAACGTTTATTTGCGGTAAACAAGTCGCGAAGAAAAAACAAAAACACGAAAATAACAATTTGGGGGAAAATATGCGTCACATTCACACAAAACGTCGATCGCCGTTTGCTGATGCTGCTGGTAAATTTTTCTTCTAAGAGAAATAAAACAGTCTAGAACAGGGATTCCCAAACGGTGGGGCGCGCCCCCTCGTGAGCCGTATGTGACCAATGGGGGGGGTGCGGAGACTCGAATATTTATAGATTCCAAGTATAGATTTATTAAATTGTATGTTATTGGTATTAGAAAAAATTAAGAATAGTTTCCAAAACCCCAATGTTTCATAATACTTAGGTACTGTAAAATGACGTTCAGCTTTTGTGCATAAATCGACGAAATAAGTTTTTCCTTTTCTGTATGAATGGACTAAAAAAAACCGAACCTATCCGAGGCGGCGTGCTACAATTTTTCAGCTCACTTTGTTCGCTCTTCCATTCTATATTCTCTGGATTCTTCAACTTTTCCGCATAAGTCGACAAATTAACTCCTTTTTCTTTGAATGGTCAAAAGAAAAATATAACGAATCCGAAATTGTACAATATTTTTTGAGTCAGCTTTGCTTGCTCTTACATTATGCATTCTCATAATTCTTGAGTTTTTCTGCCAAATTCGACAAAGTAATTTCTATTTCTGTTTGAATGATCAAAAGAAAATCTAACCTAAATCCAAACATTTTCGACCTCACTTTCACTTGCTTTACATTCTTATGCTTTTCTGCTTATGTCGACAAAGTAACTCAGGGGCGTAGTGATTTTAAAATAAATAAGGGGGCGCGTATGTTAACCGTATAGGAATCCCTGGTCTAGAACCTATGGCAGCACTTTTTACCCGGCTGCGGTGAAGCCAAAAATGGAGGGTTATTATAGGTTCTTCTTCTATCGTGTCGACGGTACTTTGATTGAATATTAGTCTATTATTTGAGTTCAGAATGTGGCCTCGTCGATTGCGCCATTAGTGGCATCCTTTACGTCATGAAAAAAGGTGCAAGTTAATGGGCACTTAGGACACTCCAGCAAGTGTGACTGATCAGAAGACTCACTGGGTGTTAATAAAGATAAAAGACTCAAGTGAATTCGCTGACAAAAATTCTTAGGCTCAAATCTTATTTTACAAAAAATATCACTAGTGATTCTTTTTCCATTTGTGCCTAACTACGACAATATTTTTTTTTTTTCGTGTGGTTAGTGACTCACCTGGTGTCAGAGTTTTTATACCGTCCATGGGCTTCTGACTTGACTTCACATGCCGTCGAGAAATATCTCTAAGGCATGCCTGTTTTCTTCACAATGTTTTCCTTTACCGTTTTTGAAACAAGTGGTAATTGTATGTACAATTCGCACATGAATCTAAAAAGTCAGAGGTTGGGTTCGAACTCGAGACTTGGCAGTCCGGCGGTCACACCTCTAGGCTATCACTGCCTAGTACGACAATGAAAGCAGGTCACACAATTAATTGATTTATCAAGGTAACTTTTCAGGTTCAGCGGAAGCACCAACTTTCCGAGAAACTCGAAGACTAATAAGGTAAACAAGGTGCGATAACTTTCTTAGAATTACGATACGTTTTCGCCTACGCAGCATCTTTCGTAGACGATACGCTGAGTATTTCAACATAATTGTTATGGGTAGGTGTTCACATTTATTATTAGTATAGCCAGATGGGTCTCAGATTCAAGTTGAAGCTGACATAACTCCTAAATGGGACGATATAATTTGACTAACAATAATATCATCTTACAAACTTACTTAGTATTGCTGAATGAGTTAGAGCCAACTTCGTAGTCTTTCAAAAGGCAATTAGGTATCCATCCAAAGTAAAAAGTATGAATTGACTGGGTCGTACTCGTTAGTCTAGTAATCACAGGTGCTACAGCTGCGAGACTTACTAGAGTTGAAATTAATTTTAAGTTATTGAAAAAAAAAGCTATTTCATAAATTTTGACCGAGGAGGTTCTCAATTCGTCGGAGTATTTTTATTTTTTATGTATGTTCGCCGATTACTCGAAGACCGCTGGACCGATTTGAAAAATTCTTTTTTTGTTTGAAAGGGTATATGTACTTTCAAGTTGGTCCCATTATCATTTGGTCACGATCTGATGATGGGATCTTGGAAAAATCGAGGGAACTCTTCAAATATTATAGGCACATCTATAGCGATTTGGGTATTTTTGATGAGCAGTTGACATAAGGCTATTGTAACTTAGATAAATTACAAACCAACCCACTAAAAAGTGAAAAAAAAAACTTTTTTACAAAAAATACAACCGGATTCGGTGTCTTTGGATCAGTATTTTAGTTTTTTGACACCGACTTCCGAAAAGTTATTTTTCACTTTGTAGTTTGGAAGTCGGTTGTATTTTTTGTAAAAAAGTTTTTTTGAAGTGTGATCCGGCTCGCAGGACCAAAAAAAATGTACGACGGAATAGTCTGTACACTTCGTTCAAGCGTACGAATGATAGTTCTGTACACTTGTGATGATGGAAACCCGGGAATGATGAATTAAACCGCCCGTGTTGAGTGTGATAAAATCACTGATTTATTTTACTTAGCCAGTTTACTAAATGATCGCGCGTATGCAAACGCTGATGCAGCTTAACCTACTGAATGTTACGAAATGTGCGAGTTCACCGTACAAACTTCTTTAGACGTGTTGGGCATTTTTGAGATGGGAAAAAACAATTGAACTCGCGACACCATCTTGTGCTGAATTTTTCGCGTCGATGTCGCATACACTTCATATCAGGGTTGGAAAAAAAGTTTTTTTTACATTTTATAAAACAAACAGTTTAAAATGTTTTATACAAGAGTTTTTAAGCTATTGCATAGCTTTTATCGCGGGTTTTGAGCGCGGCGACCGAATCAAGAAATTCCGTAACGAAAAAAACCTAACACTCCCCACTCCACCTCCCATGTAATGACGGTGACAACGTGATGTTGTCATGGGAAACGTGATGTTGTCATGGGAACGTAATTTTTGTTTTATGCTATCACGTCATCATCCCAAGTGTAGCGTTGACAAATAGGAAGTATGGAGGTTACAAATGCTATGCAATAGCTTTACCGCGGCAGTCCCCGAGTGCCACACGGTTTTTTTTCCTAAAGTTTTAAACATTATTTTAAACTTGTTTCATACTGAGGTTGTTGGTTAATAAAAAACATTGTTTTATTTCAAACTGTTTTAAACACTTGTTTCAAAACAATTTGTTTGTTTTATGCCAACTCTGCCTTGGATTATACCTACAACCTACCACTATATTCAAACACCGCTTTCGATCCCTTTGGAGAATACTGGCGACAGGTCATGTTATGTTAAGTGTATGTATAAGTTATCAGACACGTATCTGGAGGTTGAGAAACAGACAATTAGTAAATAGTGATCTTAATTAATTACGAACTGTTCGAGCGTTCAAGGCGGTCTGTGTCTTACAAAGTCAATTAGTTCTCAAGGTGTTAAACCACTCCGAAGCTCTCAATTCACGTGTCGACTATATGGGCTAAAGGTAATTTATTAAACCGTACTTCATACCCTCACATAATCACGTTATTAATGGTAGTCGTAAATCACTTGGAACTTATCCAATTTGCATTTTTGCTTCCTTATCGGCGAAAGTTAAATAAAAATGGCGTAGATTCGGAAATAAATTATTTCGATATCGTTGAGTGTTGAAGTGTTTCTCTTGTGCATAATATTTCTAAAACGATTGGATATGTATTTTAAAATCTGAATTAAATTAAAATTAAGTTGTTTGTTTGAAAACTATCGTTCTCTTCATCAATTAAACACATGCTTTGTAATAACATACCTACTTATATTTGTACGCCGTTAAGGCAAAACATGACTGTGATATAATTTAATTGTAACATCTTGCATGCCATGTGTGTGTATACTCATGTTTTGGACAAATAAATGATCTTTATCTTATCTTTATCTTATCTTATCTTAGCACAAAAGCATACACTTATTTCGAGCACGTGCCACCTACTAAAGTTTTTTAATCTCAAAAACTAATTTGACATTTGAAGTGATTGTTGTTTGTATTTTCAATTTGGAGTTAGACATTTGCACTTGTCAAATTAGTCTCTGGGATTAAACAAACGAACATGATACGAAAATAGTTTTTTTTTTTTTTAATAGGCACTTGAGAGCATCCTACTTACTAGCAAATAAGCATACTTTTTATTTATTTATTTATTTTATTAAGGTCAACCAACAATTGTTTACGCCAGTACATTACAAGTGTATTATGTATAATAGGATACAATTGCGGGTGCAACAATTAATTATAGGTTAACACCGCTAGCACAAAAAAAACAGTGGTAAAAACATTAATTACTAAATTACGACGGATTCAAAAAAGTGTGAAAATTAAATTAATAAATTAGATCATAAAAGAGTAAACATGTTACAAATTGAATGATAATTGATATAAATAATAATAGATAATTGATTTAATAGCAAGTGTATTTCAGCTTTTATTACATAACGCCGACCAAAATAAATGATAATATATTCTGTTCAGGATAGAACTGAAGACCCTCGTTGAATTCCGAAAAGTCTCCAGAGTATATATCATTTTACTATTCTCCAGTGTAGGCAGCTCATGCTGTCGTTAGAACATAAGCCAGCCAGCAAGGTTGGCTATCTGGCCAGGATGCGCCGGACGTACTTAAGTATCGTTAGTACTCAGTGGAAGCTCTTTTGTGTACATACAATGCACATAAATTTAATGAACATCCTTCTTATATACCTAACTTTTTTTAAATCACGCTCTAAAAAGTATGAAACAGGAAAATATTTGAGATAGAAATCACGACACAGGTACAAAAATGGTCAAGGTAAAGCCGTGGTCCCTGCCTGCACATTTACAAAATTATAATGGCATGCGACCACGGCTTTACCTTGACCATTTTTGTACCTATGTCTTGATTTGTGTGTGAAATATTTTCTTGTTTCATACTTTTTAGAGCGTGATTTTTCAGTAGTCGGGTTTTAGTTTTTGAACTTACTTTTTATTTAAATTATTTTGGGGTTATAATTTCGTGATAAAGTATTTTTTGTTTGGGTTTTATTGTATAATAGGTATTCATTTTACAGTCGCACCGTACGTAGGTAGCAGTCACACTTTTACTTGTTTTTAACAATTAAAACACATTTATTTACTTAGACAATATGATATTATTTACATATTTGTAATGTCTTGCTCGTCAAGCCCTTTCATTTGATACCCAAAATAGCACATTTTTTTTTTAGTTCATGACTTCATGTCCTCTAGAGGGCGCCATGTTGCATTTAATGTGACGTCACCGCCTATAACCAGCGGACAATCAAGACGCTTCCAATGATACCTCATTTGTCAAATTATGATCGGTAGTTTTGAAGTTATGACCCCTCCTTTCTGCTGAGAGTGAAGTTTTATTCTGTGTTCGCAATTTATTTAAAAAAATGTATACAAGCAAAATTAACTTTAAAATACCTATACATATCTACATGTCATTTTGCACTACAACTTCGGAAAATTTTTGAATTTTTCAATAGTACTTGTGATTCTAAAATTAACATAATATACAAAAGTATAAAGTTGATATTTGTTTAAAGTGGAAATAACATTTCGCTTGATTTCCATGTCTGCAACGAATTTTCTGTAAAAATATTCTCTATTTTTAAATTGTAACTGTAATTGCAGTAATCATGTCTCTAATTAAAGAATTTATAACAACTGCCTTTTGTTTGTTTATGTCATTATTCAAAGAGTGTTTTTTTTTATTCCAGCGTGACGAACATATTCCTGGTGAACCTGTCAGTAGCAGACCTGCTAGTGACTCTGTTCTGCATGCCGGTGCAGATCGCCAAGTCGGTCACCTTGCTGTGGTACTTCGGCGAGGTCATGTGCAAGACTGTTAACTTCTTGCAGGGTAAGCTCTCGACAAATTTTCCTATAAAATTGTCTATGTTGTTGTAACCCATGCTGATTTTGGCTAGTGACTGCTTCTGTTACTAACGACTTATTATAGTTGTAACAGTAAAATTTTCTAAAAGTACAAAATAATTATGAGGTAAAAAAATTATACAGATACGGTGGGAGGTAATAGTAGGTGTAGGTTATCGTGGTAACGCAGTTCTTGTAAATCTCTCACTGAATTGACAGGTCACAATTATGAAACAGTCTATACTGACGAGCAACATAAAAAAACCACTAACTTATCAAGAAAATATTTCTGAAAGATAGCTTCTTGAAGTAAAAAACAACATTCAAGTGTATTTAATAGCGCATAGAAACAGCCATAAAACTGTTTTCAAGATTTTTTTTACTTCATGTAGCTAACTTATGTTTAGGAGATAATTATTTAGATTTTTTTGATATTTTGCAAGTGGCTTTTTTTGACATTTTGCAAGTGGCTTTTTTATTGTTCGTCAGTGCTGTCAACTTCTTAATGTCTAAATTCTAAAACTAGGTCGAAAAACCTTCCAATTATTATATTTTTGTCTTATAACACGACCTTTACGGACTCTACCTTTTAGATAGCATTTTTTTATATATGACTGTTTTGACATGAAAATTTAGTTTTCATAAGAAGATTTTTACGTTAATAAAAGCTTCCTAAAAGTTTGACACTAAATATCTGATCATCAAACATCTGAAACCTACTTCCCAAAACCGACAGGATTAAAATGAATCTACAAATAGAAAATAGAGAACCATTTAAAATACCGTTACTTTGAGGCTAAAACACCAACAAAGTAATGAGCAATTTTCTTGCCAGAACAAGACTGACTTGGGAGCTATCAACTTTGAGCGCAAGACTAGAAACACAGCATAGTATCACGACCTGGCCAATTATAATAATTGCTCGTTCACTGTTGCAGAGCAATTTATATTCCGCAAATATTGCACTGCGATGTTGGAGGCTATTAACGGAATAGCTATCTACTGGTGGAATTTCGTGGAACGGAAACAATTCAATTCAATTTCTCAGTAGCAGCCCGGAGTCTAGATTTGTGCCCGGTTGATGGCAATAGGCTCGCCCCCTATTACATGGGACTTAATTATGTCTAGTGAAAATATTTGTTACTATAATTAAGTACACCTCTGCTAGCCCTTCGGGAATTACATGCGTGGTGTTATGTGTATGTGTGTGTGGAAACAATTGGGAAACAATTGGTAAACACTGTGTCGAATTTTGTTTCAAACTTTTTCAATAACCATAACTTGTAACAATTTATTTTTTTAATAGGTGGCAAATAGTGATAGTTCGAATTCAAATCAAAACCAAAATATTTAATTTTTGAGAACGAGACTTTTGGCTACTTTGCAAATGTGCATTCTATATGTTTTTTTTTTGTAATGTGCTCTTTGTTTGAGCAGAATATAGTTTTTATGCTACAAATGCGCGAAGTAGATAAGATTTTCAAGAGTATAAGTCAACACGAGTCGGAAATAATCCTACGCACGTGTATCATACAACGTTTTACTATACATTGTGCGAGCAAATAAAAAAAAAACGAACGAACCTTACAGTAGTCGCATATGACGTGTAACATCTGACATCTTGGCTGACGTACATTAATAATATAAACAGTATTCTTCATCATCATCATCGCCATCGTCATGACTTTGACTTGTCATCGCTATCGCCATTATCATCGCAATATTCATCGCTATCGTCATCGCCGCTGATGCCATCATCGTCATCATCATCATCTAATTTGTAAAACTTTTCTCAAATAATAAAAACTCTGCGTCGGGCTGACGACGGAGTTAAAAATATAAAAAAAAAAAAAGTAAAAATAAAAAACACTAGCCAAAAAAGTGACACTTTCCGCCCAGTTTGGCTGCTTGGAAAACGCCCTTTTAGAGCACATGCATTGTAAAACAATTTTTCTTTTTTCTTCTTTCTAATTACGTCATAATCAATAATAGGTATATATAAAAAAGAAAAGTTTGACTCATTCACTGATTGACTTATCAATGCCTAGCTCAAACTCTTGGACCAAAAAAGCTGGTTCCTTATCATGTAAACAAGGAATAAGGCAGGATTTTTTTTATTCCCACTGGGTATGGAATAATATAGTTCAGACAAAGCCACTGGCAAAGTTCTAGTACATCATTTTATCACCTATTTGGCAGATTGTTATGTGCATAAATTTGATAGTTTATTCTATTGAAGGAGTGAGTTGACTTGATACCTGATACTGCCCTTTATTTAAATGTAATGTATTGTGTATATTTTAAGTTGGAGATTCTTTATAAAATACAATAGAAGTGGATATATTTAGTAACCTGTTCCGCTTAGCTATTTCTAAAGAGTCATAAATACCCCTGAAATAAATCGACACGTGTTTCACCTCTCAACGAGGCATCTTCAGGATGACGATATACTTGTCGCAAACTCGAACACGGCGTGTTGCCACACCAAGCGCCGAGCGCAGACCCCTTTTCACCCTTCTTCCTTTTTCCTTCCTTCTTTCTTTTTTCCCTTCTTTTTTGCCCTTTTTTTCTTTATAAATAAAAAAAGATTCCAAATACATACACGCAAGTTAGTTACACAGATAGATTTGACAAGGTGAATTCATTACGCCCATGTAAAAATTTCAATTCTTTGTCGTGAGACAGGATTGAACGCAACAAAATATTTAATAGCAAACTATTCATCGAAATGGAATCGGTTATACGACACCACATTTCGTTTCTATCGAAACACGATTTAGATGAGATGATGAGATGGCTTCATTCGCCTAAATACTGTTACGAGGTTCGACGAAAAAAAGAAAAGTCGGTATCGACGAAACGTGTTTCGTTCTAACGTATTTTTGTCTATCACAGAATTTCTACTCGTAGATTAGGTAATAGAAAACCACTACTTAAACTACCTACCGATGAATAGAAGATAATAGCGCCAGAATCTTTTGCTGCTTCCTCAGAAAACAGTAATTGGTTTAAATTGTAAGAAAACTCAATTTTGTGGTACAATTTTGTCTCAAATTACAGCAATTCAGGACTAAATTGTTCAGTAAATAATCTCACTAGATTATTGAGATACAAGCTCAGACCAAATAAAAAACCAAGACAGAGCGCTGCGAACAATGCAGTGAAGCATGCCAAAACTACACCTCTCTGTGCATACACGCTCACACGCACACATTAACAACCATTTACAATGACACTACAATTAAACTACACCTGACTAAGTGCACACATGTTTACGAAACCAGCTTCACGTCACTGTTGACAGCGCTGTCTTGGTTTTTAAGCTATTGCATAGCTTTTATCGCGGGCTTTGAACGCGGCGACCGAATCAAGAAATTCCGTAACGTAACGAAAATAAAACCTAACACCCCCCACTCCGCCTACCATGTAATGACGGTTCAACATATTCGCAACGGTCAGTAAGAAGTCGATCGGTCTCGAGGCACAACGGTGGATCGTCATTTCTTGTCCTCGGGTTCGATCCCGGCCAAAGGGATTTCTTTTTGTATTTGTTCAAAGATATTTTATTGCATGTGGTTTACTTTTATTTTGCTTTTCATTGTTATGGTTAATTTTCCGTTAAAGATTTTGTTAGTTTTTCGTTTCCGATGAAGATTTGTAGTTGTTAAGGTGTTAGTTTGTATTTAGATTTTAAAATTAAATTGTTTGTGCCACCTATGTTCTTCTTTCATTAGGTAGTCAGTTTACTTAAAACCCCGGTCATCACGTTGTCATGGGAACGTAATTTTTGTTTTATGTCATCACGTCATCATCCCAAGTGTAGCGTTGACAAATAGGAAGTATGGAGGTTACAAATGCTATGCAATAGCTGTACCGCGGCAGTCCCCGAGTGCCACACGTTTTTTTTTATTTTGTCTGTGGACAAGATGTTATTTGTGTTATTCAAATGGTACTAACAAATAATTTACCCGTGTAATAAGTTACTTACTTCGTGTATTGTAACCACTGTTGTGTCTTTCATTGTATACGGGTAAACTTACTCCTGCGATCTTAGATTTATTTGATAGCCAGACTAAATGCTTATTGTTTCATTAGAATGGTAGTAA
The DNA here is from genome assembly GCA_963680765.1 of Agrochola lychnidis. Taxonomy (NCBI): domain Eukaryota; kingdom Metazoa; phylum Arthropoda; class Insecta; order Lepidoptera; family Noctuidae; genus Agrochola; species Agrochola lychnidis. The sequence goes on along the minus strand of OY796852.1, from coordinate 1,756,988 downwards.
ATTCCAGTTTGGGTCGACACTGATGTCACTATGTTCAATTCGTTCCTAGAAAACAGTGTGTTTTCGAGTTTTTCCGCCATAATTATATAAGGTCATTCACCGCCAAATTATCAGTAAGCTTTCGTATCTGTAATGATACGAAACTAATAGGATTACTACCAATTCAATTAGATTTCCGGTCAATTCGTATGTATTGGTTTAATCTACGCGAATGGTCTCTATTTATGGAAAAGATGGTATTCATGAAAGCCTTCTAAGTTTCTATATTTCTAAGCATTGTGACCTCAAAAAAGCAGGATCTAAAATCTACTAAAGAGAACATTATTTTAGAAGTAATGGTTTATAAATATTTACACTTCATAAATTTTTAGACCTAGTAGCAAAAAACTTACTTCTTGGAAAAATAATAGTGTTGAAAAAAGAAACACTCCGGCTGTTAGGGCCCATAAACAAAGATTTATATACCACGTGACTGGGTCTATACGATCGGCCCGTAGTGTAAAGGAGTTTTATCGTTTCCAAATTAAAATTGCTCGGACGGTTCAGACATACTTTGGTATAATCGCATTCGGAATTTCTGATTGAAAACTTAAACTTTCATTAGTTTAACATTTATTCCAATTTAGTAAGTTAGGCACGTGAAATGTAAATTAAGGAGTAAACTTGAGATCTGTCAACAGTTCTGAACGGAAAATTAATGTGCCAGAAACAATTATTGAGAAACGCTTTGAAATAAAATTTAATACCTATTATTATCTAGTTTTTATTTTCATACTTATTAAATACATTTTTAAATATTTTAAGCTATTGCATAGCTTTTATCTCGGGCTTTGAGCGCGGCGACCGAATCAAGAAATTCCGTAACGTAACGAAAATAAAACCTAACACCCCCCACTCCGCCTACCATGTAATGACGGTTCCCATGACAACGTGATGTTGTCATGGGAAACGTGATGTTGTCATGGGAACGTAATTTTTGTTTTATGTCATCACGTCATCATCCCAAGTGTAGCGTTGATAAATAGGAAGTATGGAGATTACAAATGCTATGCAATAGCTTTACCGCAGCAGTCCCCGAGTGTCACACGTTTTTTTTTATAAGATTCATTAAAAAAAAAACTTTAAAAAATATAAATAATTGAGGTCCGTCAGAATCGGGAGCAGGGTCCAAGCTACCACTGGTAAGGGCTGTAGAGACAGGAACCTCCTCACCTATGCGAGCCATATCGAGGAGCTACTACTACTGCCTTCTTCATCAAGCCCTTGATCCAACTGCCTAACGAGAGCCTCGAGAGATGTTGAAGCATTCAACCATCAGGCCATCAGGCATAGTTTGAATAAATGACTTTTGATTTTGATTAAAACTCAACAGGCTATAAGAGTAGGGGAAGACCGAAGAAACGATGGATGAACTGTATGTTAATAGAGAAGTATGGAAGAAAACATGCTGCGTTGACCCCAAATAAATTAGAATAATGACGAGAGAATGATGATGATGATGAATTATGATGCAACCACTAGCACAAAGTTACCAATTCATCATCTGCCTAGCCTTTTCCCAACTATGTTGGGGTCGGCTTCCAGTCTAACCGGATGCAGCTGAATACCAGTATTTTACATGGAGCGACTGCCTATCTGACCTCCACAACCTAGTTACTAGGTACAACGATACCCCTTGGTAAGACTGGTTGTCAGACTTTTTGGGCTTCTAACTACCCGTAACGACTGTCAAAGATCTACAAATGACAGCCGGGACCAACGGCTTAACGTGCTTTCCGAGGCACGGAGGGGTCTTGGTATGTAAAGATGGTTACCCATCCACAGACCAACCGCGGCAAGCGTAGCTTAACCTGATCGATCGACCCGTGCAGCTGTTGTTACTTAGCCACAAGTTACCAATTATTATAACGAAACTAAATAGCCTTATTTAGTTTCGTTATATCTTCTTTTTCTTGTTTATCTTCTTTTTAATCGACTTCAAAGAGAGTTCTCAATTCGAGAGTATGTTTTTTTTAAGTGAAAATTTCTTTAGGCGCATTGGGCATTTTTGAGATGGGGAAAAACAATTGAACTCGCGACATCGTTACCGACACCTCCAATTTGTAAACGCCATTGTGTTCTTTATTTATATTACGTTACGGATCAATGTTCTATGCAAGTATTTTTACTTAAAAGGTTTGGAAGTTTTTTTTTTTGTAAACGCGATTGTGCACTTTATTTAGACAAGGTTACGGACCAATGTTCTGTACAAGTATTTTTCTTCCACCAAGGGGATACAGTTCAAGTTTTCACTTCTGTCGGCACTCCCGGAGTGCCACTGTTTTGTTTTTTGTTTTTGTTTGTTTATTACGCGATTACTCCGCCAATTATGAATTGGTTTTGATGATTCCTTTTTGTTTGGTAGGTCATACTTCAGAGGTAGTCCCATTTAAATTTTATTAACTTTGCCCTAGGTAGTTTTTGAGTTAGCTTCAATAAAAATACGTATTTTTTCCCACTTAGTTTGTGGATGTTATGATAACTTCCTGTCACTGTTATTTACATAGCAGGTAATGGTATTCGAATTCGTGTGGGGTAGGTACCACAACTAAAAAGTAAAAACTAAAATCACAAACAACACCAAAAAAAGAAAACAAGCCTCTTTCAAAAACACACTATAAAGTGAAAAATAACTTCGGAAATCGGTAGCAAAAAACGAATATTCTAAACCAAAGACACCGACTTCCGAAATGAAGTTATTTTTCACTTTGTAGTGTTTCTTTTGGAAGTCGATTATTATTATTTTTTGTAAAAAGGTTCAATAAACTCTGAAAAAAAAACCTTTATTTACAGAATTAATTTCAAATCAGCGGCTCTAGAATTGTATGCCCGGTCCCAGGATTCAATCAAGTCGTCAATTATTATTGTTCTCATCTCAAACGGAGCAAGCTGACAAAAACGGTTTAATTAAGATTAACGGTTCACTCCTCCGCTTTCGTAGAATGTAAACATGATGGAGAGAAAGTCAATGACGTTTCTGACTTAGAGATACAAGTTAATTAAATAAGCTGTGTTTCAAGGAAGAATGAAAGTACGTGCTTAACTTAGTAAATGTAGGAACTTGGTTCACCAGTGTGTCCACATTGAGTTGTGTCATTGTAGTTTATATTGAGTGAAGTCTCTATTGTTAAATCTTCATACCTAGATGAATTTGTATATATGTATATATATACTATAGATATATATTATATTAAATGTATGTATGTGTATTTTAAGTTATAACCTATTTATGTACTGTTGTTCCTACATTTTATTTCTAATGATACATTTTTAATAATTTTTTCTTTGTTCCTCTCAAACGGAGCACCTGCCATCTAATCTCTTCACCACCCTTGGTTGACTGGTAGAGAATGCCTAAGGCATTAAGTCCGCCTTTGTACCTTTTTGTGTGTGAGAAGTTTAAATAAATAAATAATAAATAAATAAAATTACAGAGCATAGAGTAGTTTCACAGTAGTAGTCTTCAACTGAAAATAACCAGTAAGCAACAAAAACCAACTACCTATTACTTCGTTGCGAGCATTAAGGACCCGGGTCATTTAAGTACAAGTAGGTACCTAAAGAAAAAACCAGACAAACAATCGTTTTGGGAACAAGGACCGGGTCATTTAGATAAGTACACATATAGCAAGAAATGAAACGAGCAATTCTTTTTGGATACAAAGACCGCATATAAACTTTTGGGTACCAACAATGATCTGCTATTGAGACAAATCTTTTTGAAGTGGTCCTTCTGAACCCCAAAATTTGCGGTATTAGGGTCTTAACTTGTATAATATCGGCTCAAGTACAAGACAGATGCTGATAACAGACTGGAGAAGCTTGATTAAATTTTGTAGATTCAACTTCGTTTATAAGCTGATTCGTGAATCTGAGAAACTTTTGGGTATTGCCTGGTTGATTGGTTTTGTTTTTTCAGGAGCTTGGGCTTATAACGATTGTAATTTTCTCAAAATGTTCATATGGGTTATTTATTTTGGGGGGAGTGTCGTATGTGAGCGGCATAGATATGTACGTATGTGATATAGCCATTTCATACAACTGGCAAAGAATGACATTAGTTGGACAGTTCGGATAGTTTTTTTAAATAATAAATAAGTCGGTAGTAAATTTGCTTCACATTCCTTAACTTGCTTTGTTTGTTCTTTACTTTGATATTCTTCTTTGTCATATTTTCTCTGTCCAGAAATATATTATAAAAGAAGTTACTTTTTCTAACAACGCAAGTCAATTAGGTTAGTTTGCATAATAAATGGGTTTGCGTTACGATAGTCGATCGGACACCGCACCTACACTGTAACAATTCAGTTTATTTTACTTTTCAATTTAATGAAATGCTAATATGTAGTCTCTTTTAAAAGTCGATGTTATTGACTAAAAATTGCCTGATGACCGCGAATGTGCACTTTTATAATTTGTAACGCCACGATATTATCGTAGACGTCCACGTCCACGTCCATAAAATGTATGGAAATACGTGCACGTTATAATGTTGTCGTGGATAGAAAGGATAGTGGGCGGATAAATGTATGGGCGGCACACCCACGTCCGCCACAGTTAAAACCGCTGTAGTTTTGAAGACATTTCTTCTGCCTTTACTCAGGTCAAGGCGCATTAAAATCTGTCCTTACACCTGATCTAAACTAACATAGTCGGAACTAAATAACCCTGAGACAGATTTAGATACGCCTAGACCTGAGTAAAGGCAGAAGTAATGTCTTCAAAACTATAGTGATTTTAACTGTGGCGGAGCTAGGTGTATTTTGCGTAACCTATCCTAACCTAAGATTGTCGGAACTGAATAACCCTGGGACAGATTTTGATACGTCTTGGCCTGAGTAAAGAGAGAAGTAATGTCTTCAAATCTACAGTAGTTTTAACTGTAGCGGAGCTGAGTGTATTTTGCCCACAGTCCTTTATAAGCGTTTTCATATATTTCTAAAAAAAATCTTTCCTGTGATAACGTGATGCTGAGACGTGGGCGTAGACGTCCACGCTAAAATTGTCACGTAAGAAATTATTAAAGCGCACAATAATTCAATGCAGATCCATATAACGTAACGTTAGTAACTATAACTAGCCCAGCCTAGAACAGTAAAACTGGAATACAGGGTCAAATTAAATTACTTAGCGAAGTCAGCAGACATCTAAACAAAAAAAAAAGAGAGATTTGAAGTTTTTTTTGGGCGTCAACGATCGCTGGTAGTGTTGTTTACTTCGAAGTCTGAATTGAGAAAATCTGTTTTCGTTTGTTTTATCGTGTTTAGGTATCGATACCGAACACGTCTACAGTGAAGTTTACACAAAAAAAAAATAGATTGAATAAACTGATAGATATTTCAAGTAAATACTCTAACTACGGTCGACGACCCCACAAAATATCATTAAATTAATTTATTTTTTATCATGTTTAAATATATAATTTGTCCCTGCATATCTTGAGGGCAAATAGAAACTCGTAACACAGGTAGTCGTGATTAAATAAAAAATAACGTTGGATGAAAAAAGTCAGTCGCTTTTTAATATTCTCTTAAAAATGTAGTAGGTACTTTCATTGTAACTCTACGTAAAGGAAAATCTTTTAGTGTTATATTTTTAGTTTATAGCATCGTTGCAGGTGAGATTAATAGGTATATAATTTTTTTTTTATAATTTGGGACATTGAAATAAATTTCAGCACTGTTTTGGAATATCTTTGGCAACATTCCATATTGTTTTCTACTGATGTTTTTCCAATGTCTGTCATTTAGGTGCAGGAGATAAATAAAAATATGGTTGCTTTCATCTTACCGATGACACAAAAATAATCAGACCCGTTAAATTAAATTAAACTAAAACTTTCGAACAAGTTTAGACGATCCGTCAGAAATTCAGAAAATGGGTATCTCTGAACTTTGTTTTTGCTTTTAAGATGGTTGCTCAAAGGTAGCACGCGAATTTTAAATTTTCTCTCGTTTTTTACAATTTGCAGGTCAATAACAGGTTGTATGTTGATAAAATATGATTCGCGACCACAACACATAATATTATGTATTTACAAAATAATAATTATTAAAATCATTAATACACTCCTTGTAAAACTCATGGTAGTAACCATGAGTTTTCTAAACGTTTCAATTACGTGTTGTGTCTAGTCTTTTCAACTCCGGAACTTGAGCGTACATATTTTTCAATATGAAAACCAGAACTTGTAAAACTGTGGTTTAAAGTTTGTGAATTTTGTCGAACATTTTAATTGTCTGTTATGACTGACAGACAATTAAAATGTTCGACAGTCGGGGGTAAGTAGACACTACAGAACGGCACCTGCTACAATCCTTATGCTGAGGCTACATTGTCGCGTTATCGTGAACTTTACTTCGTGCGCTCTCTGTTGCTTGTACTTACCCCATGGAAAAATGTGTGAACTTATTATATAGGCATGTTCCTATTCGAATTGAAATACCCACTCTTGTGGTTTCATATTGGCAGAGAGTGTTTAATCTTTATTGGCTTAGAACTGATAGTGACTTTGCCAAACCACAGAATGAGTCGATACATAATATTAAGGATCATGTCGTTACGGTTACTGCCAAAAGATAGCAATATTGTTTGGTTAATGTTGATTTTATGTTAAGTGTAAGTACTCCTGAATATGTTATTATGATAATCAGTGCCAAGACTTTAAAAAAAAACGTGGCACTGCGGGAGTGCCGACAGAAGTGAAAACTTGAAAAAATTGTCACGGCGGTTATCAACGCGTTGATGTCTTTTACTCCACGCACCGTGCTAATCAACGCGTTGATATTTATTACTCCACGGTGTCGGTAACAGGTCGCAAAATCAATGGTTTAGTCCCATCTCAAAAATGCCCAACGCGCCTAAAGAAGTTTTAACTTAAAAAAAATATAATACAGATCTCTCTTATGGCTTATCTGCCTCCCCTTGAGACAAACTTTACTCACTCATTCCAAACCATAAATAATTATGTGTTATTTTGTTTTGTCTATTTTTTTTTCTTCTTGCCAAAATGTTGGCTATCGTTAGTCGTATCGCCCACGTTCTGGGAACTTATTATGAAGTTTTAATGCCACTGTAGTGGTATGTAACCCACACATGCACACAATCTGCGAACTCAAGTGCTTAAGACGTGCGTCGCCCATCTATGGGCCCAGTCAGTCAGTCAGAGACAGTTCGAATACTATACGTTACGCAAGCAGTCACTAACTGCGTCCCGCATCATCTCGTTTCTCTTTATATTATACCTACTCTTATTAATGTTCATGAACCGTGTTTAGTTATAGTAATTCCATCATTAATTTCATTGTGTTATACTTAATGAACATTTCATTTCAAATACTATAGACACACCCTGAGAAAAGTTCTATACCATCATGATTCCGATCGGAAAAAGGAATGGGCTATCGGTCATGTACAGCTCCGTCTCTCACAGGTATAAAAACGTTAAAATAAACCTGTCCCTATCTAATAAAGGAATTTTATTAAGTACTAGCTGCGCCCCGCAGTTTCACCCGCATAAGTCTCGATCCCGTGAGAATATCGAGATAAAAAGTTTCAAATTCTATGTCCTAACCCAGGTCATGGTCTACCCGTGTGCCAAATTTCATCCAAATGTTTCAACTTAACATATTTTAACACCGTTCATTTCCCCACAGGTGTGGCAGTGGCCTCTAGCGTGTTCACAATCACAGCGATGTCGGTGGACCGTTACCTGGCCATCACACAATCTCTCCGGCAACCCTGGATGCCGTCGAGGCGAGGAGCTTGTAGCCTCCTGGCAGCACTGTGGCTGGTGGCCTTCGCCATCTTCGCGCCGTTGCTGGCAGTAGCCACGGTGGAGCGAGAGTATGTTCCTTCGCTTTCAAGGACAAGAAACGGATCGGTGAGTATTTATATTTTTTTAAGCTATTGCATAGCTTTTATCGCGGGCTTTGAGCTCGGCGACCGAATCAAGAAATTCCGTAACGTAACGAAAATAAAACCGTAACGACAATAAAACCTAACACCCCCCACTCCGTCTACCATGTAATGACGGTTCCCATGATAACGTCATGTTGTCATGGGAAACGTGATGTTATCATGGGAACGTAATTTTTGTTTTATATCATCACGTCATCATCCCAAGTGTAGCGTTGACAAATAGGAAGTATGGAGGTTACAAATGCTATGCAATAGCTTTACCGCGGCAGTCCCCGAGTGCCACACGTTTTTATATTCTTTATGCTACTGGCTGTACCCGCGGCTTCGCACACGTAACTATGTATTCTATTGGCCTTAAGTATAAGTTAATATTTGCCATAATAATGCCACATGATACATTTCATTGGCTAGTTTACTATTCCTTTGAAGATCATCACGTTGATTAACGATATGATTCGTGCAATAATTGGCTATAACAGGGTTGGTTTACGCACGAGAAAATTGTGTGACTTTTACGAGTTTATACAGAGCGTTTACGTAATAATTGTATTTTAGGTCAATATAAATTCGAGGCAGAGGGTTATTTTTCTACCATAAAAGAGAATTAAGAGAATTAATTGAGAAGGTCCTTATTAACCTCATAAAATTTTAAGTTACCACCTAAGTTCACATTGTGGAACGCAATAAATGATTGAGTACTAAGTAATGTGTACTATTGAAATTATTATTTATTACTCGAATGCTAAGTGCCTACTTATTTTTCATGAAAAGGTTTTTCAAAGATGAAAGAGTATTCAATACAGACTACGCTTAAAAATGAGTACACACACGAGAGTGCTAGCTGTCATCAAATGCCATTCGCAACATCTAGTCTGAATATCAATTTCCACATGTTGCATCAAAATCGATTTTATACTTTTACCAAGCAATATCTGCATTATACAATGTCGCCCAATTTGCCCGCCTGTATTTTTCTGAATATTCATGAAAAATAACTTTAAAGGGGGTGGTCTGGTCTATCTTTAATATTTTTCATGTTATTAAATTTTTTATGTTTTGAGTCGCGTTTGCCATATCTCCGATGTTATTGGCTCGATTTGGATTCTGTTTATTTATGAGTTATTTTATCGGATTAAACATTTTTATAAAATTTGTCAACTATGCAAAAAAACAGAGGTGAAAAAATTTTTCTCTAAAAAAAACTGTTTAAAAAAATACAAGTGTAAGTTCATAAAATCATAAATTAAAAGATAAAAAATTTGAAAAAAGAAAAATGTAAAGATAGACCCCCCTTTTAAAGTTATTTATCGATAATTTTTCATGAACATTCAGTAAAATGCAGGCGGACACATGCCGATGGGCGACATTGTATAAGATAAGATAAGATAACATTTATTTTGTAAAACAACACAGTCAAACAACAACAAACAGACAACACACACATGACACACAGTCACAGTCAACATGACTCAAATTTCGCGGATAGTGGTTGAGATGCCCCATCTTGAATACTAACCCGATTCATCTTGGTAAGTTCATTGTTCATCTAATACAGTCAACCATACTTCCATGGAAACAATTTAACTTCGGTTATGCCGTGGCTGTAAACTGGTTTTCGTAGTTGAAATGTTACTGCGTTCATTTGACTGTACTGAGACGTTTTTCTATTATGATTAGCATAGATATTAAAAATTTTAAGATCGCAATGATTTTTAAGTAGGTATACTAAGTGTGTCCTAAGTGTAGATGCTATGAAAAAATTCTCAGAATAAAAATATATTTTTGCTTACTCAATTTTAAGTTTGCTTTTACTATAACCGTAATAGTAAATATATGTAGATAGTGTATTATACTACGCTAAGGAGACTAAGCTTCATTCGATTTAGTTATATCCATGAGACGATTAACCAATATAGCGTCGTTAAGATCCTAAACCAACACAATAAGTAGCTTAAGTTAAAGTCATTGTCGTTATCTTAGTGGAACTATTACCACAGTAATAACACTTTTATAACTTGCTGATAAGTATAAGTAACTCTTAAGAATTACGTTCAAATTAATATAGGTAATAGGAGAAGATTTTTTAAAGTGAAAAGTTCTTTAGGCGCGTTGGGCATTTTTGAAACCATTGATTCCGCGACACCATGACGACACCTCATTTTTGTAAACGCGATTATGCTCTTTATTTATGTTACGTTACGGAACAATGTTCTATGCAAGTATTTTTACTTTAAAGGTTTCGGTAGTATAATTTTAGTAAACGCGATTGTGCTCTTTATTTAGATAAGGTTACGGACCAAATGTTTTATACAAGTATTTTTCTTCCACTAAGGCGATTTTGTTCAAGTTTTCACTTCTTTGTAGTTTGTATTAAAGTTTGTCTCGGGAAGTATCGTCATACCTTTTTCTGCTGTCAAATAAGATTATGATAAGATATGTGCCGATTTGAAGATTATAGGGGTTATTCTAGTCACGGTGTCTGTTAGATGGAGAAGCACCTTCAATGGCTCCTGGCACTGCAGACGGCCATAAACGGTGATGGTAACTATTTACAAAAAATATTATATCCTGTAGTCCAAGTATATAGCCCTCCAGACCGTATTTCGGCCATGGCAGCCAATCTCAATGGAGAGGGCTAAGCTTGGAGTTTCCCTACGTGATTGAATCAGAAATGAAGAGATCCGCAGGAGAACCAAGGTAACCGACATAGCCCGAAGAATTACCAAACTTAAGTGGCAATGGGCAGGGCACATTGCTCGCAGAACGGATGGCCGATGGGACCGAAAGGTTCTGGAGTGGCGACCGCGTACCGAAAGACGTAGCGTTGGAAGGCCTCCCACAAGATGGACCGATGACCTTGTGAAGGCCGCAGGAATCCGCTGGATGTAGAAAGCACAGAATCAGTCGAAGTGGCGGTGCTTGGGGGAGGCCTATGTCCAGCAGTGGACGTCTTTCGGCTGAAATGAAATGATGAGCCAATCTCAACGGAGACTAGCTTGCGGCACGTGAGATATTATAGTGCATAACTGTGAGCGCAGACACAGGTGTAGGTACTCTTTTTTCCTTCACCCTCATAGTTTGGACGGCAATCCGACACGACCGGAGAAAGATCAGGCGCAGGACCAACGGCTTAACTTGCTTTCCGAGGCACGGGTGTATCACACCGCCAACTTCCAAACTTCGGGCGGTTACTAAAAAATTTTTAATGTAAAAACCCAATACCACTTTGCCCGACCCGGGAATCGAACCCAAGAGCCTACACTCAGTCGCGCTTGCGATCACGAGACCAACGGGGCAGTCAAACAAAAAACAAATACGTAAAAAAACCAATAATTATATCCTACTAAATCATCATCATTATTTCAGCCGAAAGACGTCCACTAGACATAGGCCTCTCCCAAGCATCACCACTTCGACCGGTTCTATGCTTCCCGCATCCAGCAGATTCTTGCGACATTCACAATGTCGCTATCGTAGCCAAGGGCAGGTGGGCCGCCGAATACTAGGAGCCATTTGTTATTGGTGCTTGTAATTTTTTGGGGGGTATGCCATAATCGCCATGCTTGGCAGACGGGTTGGCAATCGCAGTATGGTGTTAAAAATGCATAGAGAACGCTGCTGCCCATTCTCTAGTAGGTCTCTTAATCGCCTTTTACGACACCCACGGGAAGAAATAGGGTAGTGCTTTTCGTTAAGTCCGGCACCACACGGAACTATACCACTAACTATAATCTAAATTGTACATGTATGCATAAAAAAAATAACCAACCATAACATATTAGCACATCGGTTGGTTGTTTATTTGTAAGTACCTGGGCAACCGAGCTCTGCTCTGGTGAAAAATAAAAACTTTAAAAAAAAAAACAACCGACCTCCAAAAAAAACACTACAAAGTGAAAAATAACTTTAATTTCGGAAGTCGGTGGCAAAAAACGAAAATACAAAACACAAGACACCCTTTTTTTTGTAAAAAGTTTTTATTTTTCACTTTTTAGTTGTAGTACCTACCCCACACACATTCGAATACCACTACCTGCTACCAGTGACAGAAACTTATCATATCATCTACATACTAAGTTGGAAAAAAATACGTATTTTGTAGCTAACTCAAAAGCTATCAAAGCAAAGTTAATAAAATTAATATGGGACCAATTCGAGAGCACACCCTTTCAAACAAAAAAATAATTTCCAAAATTGGTCCACAATTGACGGAGAAATCGATGGACATACATAAAAAAAAAAAACAAAAAAAAAAAAACATACGCGACGAACATATAACCTCCTCCTTTTTGGAAGGCGGTTAAAAATAGAGAATGCTCATATAACAGTATAGGAAAGTTCATACTAATTCCATATTACCATATCATTATTCTAAGCTAGGTAGCCATCTAGTTCTAAACTTTGGGCGACCGAGCTCTGTTCGGGTGAAAATACGGAGAAAACGAATTTTCCCAGATATGAGACCCAGTTAGATAAATTTTTCGCCCCAAAAACCTCTATATTGCATCTTTCATCGAAATCGTTGCAGCCGTTTTCGAGGACGTGATAAAAAAAATATATGCATGGTAGCAGGGACATCGACGCGAAACCTGTTACCATGGATTCAGTACATGATTCTGAACATAACAAAAAAATAACCGACTATAAAATTTTTTGGGTGGGAAATTATCAAATAACTTTTCCCGCTCTGGGTGGAGCGGGAGGGCGTGTCAGACTCTTACTGACTAAAACCCACCCGTGTTCCTTCGGTTGCCCTGTTGCCGGGGGCCACGATTTCCCTATCGGTTTTTTTCGAACCCCCGGCAGGCATTGGCCCTAGCGGACCCCGTCAATTCTGCTGACATCTCTTTGAGGCGCGCGTGGAACACAACGCGCCGTCGACCCGGGCTTGGTCCTTATCGGACGGCGAGCTACCCATTGCTCACCGTCCGCAAGCCCGCGACTACGGTGGCCGGAAATCGGCTCGCGATTCCCGCCCCGGGCGTCTCCTCCTATTGCGGCGGTTAGGGGCGTGAGGGCGCGAAATTTGCCTCTCCCTCACGCAGCATTACCGCTTCGCAGAAGGAGGTGACGGCCTGCCATTTCCTCTCGCTCCGTACCATGGCCTGAACCAGGGCCGGATGTCCCTGCCACATTGTACACAAATACGAGTATTGCTCGTTTAATAGTATAGGATGTCCATTTAGTATTTTTATCGTTTAGTAGCCTAAACGGTTAAAATGTTACATTTTATGAACATTATTTCACAAAAGCCACATTTCTCTTCAAATCTATGGCCCACTTTCACCGGTCTTGGAATGCCAAGAAGGGTCAGATCGCAAATCGCCCGAACATCTTAGTGTTGTCTGAGTGTTTTTGGGTAGCTCTTTAATATTTCACTTACTACGGTAATGTAAGCACTTACTTTAAACCCTGAAAAGTTTATTGGTTTCTTAGCTTTAGTGCTTAGATAAGGACAAAAGAATGTTTTTCTTTTGTTCTTTTTTGGGGTAAAGTCTAAAACAGCCAGTTTTTGTGAAAAAAAAAATCTTACGATAACCACCTTCTAAAAGGGTAAATAAAATTTAGTGGAAAATCTTCAGATATTATGGCTACTAAAATTTCAGGTAAAATAAAAATAAACGTTTTCCAAGATTACGAGCCACTCGTGCCTTGTGAAGACATAACAATTTTTTCTGAATTGCCTTAATTAGATAAAGATTTACATTTGCCGAAGAATAAAAGTACAATACCATGTACCTACCTAACTTTTCTACATTTCATATCTACTTTTTAGGGTTCCGTATCCGATAGTCTTATTACTAAGCCTCCGTTATCCGTTCGTCCGTCTATCAGCGGGCTGTATCTCATGAGCCGTAACAGGCAAACAGTTGAAATGTTCACAGATTGTGTATTTCTATAGCTGCTTTACCAACATTATTTAATAAAAATAAAATGTAATAAGAATTAAAGGGATGGGAAGGGATGTAATAAGAAAAAAAAAACAACACGTTTCTTGTATACCCCCATACAAGAAACATGTCCGACTCACACTTAGCTGATTTTTATAAATACACTAGCTGACCCTGCAAACGTTGTTTTGCCATATAAATGTTTGGGGTGGACCATCTTTATCACTTACTACCCTACCATAATTTATAAAAACATAATTTTTCTTCATATCTTTTTTTTTCCTAAATTAAGATGTAAGCTATCCTATCTTTCAAGTTGGATCAAACTGCACACGGTGTGCAAATTTGATTAAAATCGGTTAAGTAGTTTAGGAGTCCATCGCGGACAAACAACGTGACACGTAATTTATATATATTAAGATCAAATCAAATCAAATCAAATCAAACTTTATTTGTGAACACAGAAACAGAAAGGTCTTAAAAATATACATTTTAGCGTGATCTCAATGTTCTACCAATACAATTTGTATACAAATACATAGAAGATATAAGAAGATAGAAGAAGGTAGAAGGTAGAAGATATATCTAATATCGTAGGTTTCGTGTAGGTTTTAATTGCTATTTATTGTATCTACTCTAACTGTTATATAAACAAGAAACCGCGCATATTTTTTATTGAATATCAAAGACTTACTTTCTTTTAAGACTAAATCCATAAAGTTACGGATTCCTAAAAGAGCGGAGATCGTCATATTATAATTGTCGTCATGAAAATCTGCCATTTTCATCAGTATTTAACATTAACGTGTCAAAAACGCTCTGCATTTGGACAGTCGTTATTGTGTGACCATTCAGCGCTTTCTTAGGAAACCAACTTAACACAAAATTGTTTGTATAAAGAGGCATGTCTTGCTGAGCGAATATTTTATTCAGAGAAAATGTTTGCTGTTCTGCCGCTGTTCGCTCAAAACAAAAAACATCTGTTTTCACTACAGCGAGAAAACAAGTGCTCCCTTGCCGTGACGTCCTTTTCACTGAAAGAAAGAATGAGCGAGCGAGCATTCATTCGCCGAGTCCAACTGATCGCCACTGAACAAGCATGTTCGCTCGCTCAAGTGTTTTCATTTACCTCACGAATAAACACTTGCTCGCTCAAAACTGTTCAGAACGCTACGTGAAAACGCAGCTTTACGCAGACGCAGCTTTGAGTAGTGACTATCGAGCATTATTGTTTCAAAATTAATAATGAAAGTTATGAAGCAATGTTTCCTCTCCATTGTCTCCGCTGTTTCCTAACCGACATCGTTTCACATCACTGTCAATGGGATATTAAATGTTAAATCACTTGACTTAGTTTATGTAATATTGTGAGAGTCGAAATCGCACATGTAATAGGTATACAAGGGCTGTCAAAATCACAATTTATTCAAAAAAACATGATGTGATGAGAAAGTGACGCAAGGCTAGGTAGGGTATAGCTATTTCTAAAGAGCCATAAAGACTACTGAAAGAAATCGAGCCGTGTTTCACCTGTCAACGAGGCATCCTCAGGATGACGCAATCGTCATCCTGAGGATGCCTCGTTGAGAGGTGAAGTCAATACTTGTCGCGAACCCAAACACGGCGTGTTGCCACACCGAGCGCTGAACGCAGATCACTGGTCCGCTGGGCGCTGAGCGTTGTCTGAAGCAACGGACTAGCAATATCCTTCAAAATCATTCAGATTGTGATTGAAAGTGTGTTACGCAATTAGGGTGCTGGTTAGACTGGAAGCCGATCCCAATATAGTTGAGAAAAGGCTAGGCTGGGTACGGAAAGTTTATGACATTACCGTACGAAAAACTTATGACCAGGTCGAGGACCGTTCGAGTTTGAAACTATATAGTCGGACACACGTGAAATAAACGAATGACTAAAACAATTATCATAAATATTAATGTTTCAGTAAAGTTACAGTAGGTATTATAAAGGTATTTTGACGCGACGGCGCGGCGATGTGACTTGCTAACGCGTTTTAAACTAAAGTTTGTGATTGGTTGCATCGTGTACAGAGCGCCATTGAAATATGTAGTATATTCTGATTTGAGATTGTAACTGGTTACTTTAAAGTAGCTTCTTGGACGATGGGCCTATAATTTATAAATGAACAACCTAAATGTCCCACTAAATTATTAAATACATCAGTTGACTGACACAGATAAAGATGGTGAGACAGACGAGCATTAAAAGGTAAAAGTATAAGTAATTTAAAGCTTTCATATTCACTTGAAATCTTTGTGTAAATCACGAAGATTTTACCGTAAAGCCAAAGTAGTTTGAATCTTGGACTATTTCGCTTAAAAGTATTTTTCTTGAAAGCTTTTTGTCATATTTAATTTTACTTGCACTATCTCCAATGTTATTGGAAAATATCTGAACGACAATTTTTAAACGAGTGAGAACACTTTAGATGAATGGAGACTAGCTTAAGAAGTGTACATATTTTACATTGGTAGGGATTCCAATTCGTCGTCTTCAGTAACTTCAAAGATTCGCTCAAGAAGTCCAGGGTCACAGATAGTTCTGTTTATTGCCAACCCTACTTTATATCTGCCAACCAGTGCAAAATTGATTAAACTCTATAATATACTGTGCCCCAAGTAGAGACATATACCTTTATAGGAAAACTTAAAGAGATTAGTTCAACGTGATTCTGCGAAAGAAAATATTATTTGGTACAACATGACATAACAATTCGTCGTGAGTATTGCCACTATCAAGTCTCGTGTTACCAAAATAACCCGAAATGGGAAAGTAATGAATCGTTTTTATGAAGTGGAAAAACTTGGAAGAGATTTGCCGCGGCACTTAAGGGAAAATTAAAAACGGAATTGTTAAGTTACGAAACAAACCAAGTAATTCGTGTTCTGTGGAGCTTCTTTTAAAACTTTTCCGAGCTGTTGAGAACGTGAGCGTAGGTTACTTGAGTGTTGAAAAAGACAGTGTAAAAAGTTTGTAAGTTTTTTTTCATTTTGTCATAATACAGTACTCTCTCGCTAATTCGCTACCACAAAATCCCAACCATCGGCGGATTACTGAAAACGGTGGATTATAGTGTAGGAATAGAAACACTACGTACTAAAGAGTTGCTGCTTACGACCGTACTTATTAAAGGTAACTTTTTGAAGTGAAAACTTCTTTAGGCGCGTTGGGCATTTTTGAGATGGGACTAAACCATTGATTTCGCGACCTATTACCGACACCGTGGAGTAAAAGACATTGACGCGTTGATTACCGCGATGCGTGGAGTAAACGATATCAACGCGTTGATTAACGCGGTGCCGAATTTTTTCAAGTTTTCACTTCTGTTGGTACTCCCGGAGTACCACTTTTTTTTTATTCTGACTCCAATCAAAACTTAAGGCGCACAATAGATGTTAAAGCTATAACAAAAAAAGGATTGTGTGGTTTTATGAAACCACGGTAAAAGTGAAACTTCTATAGGCGCCGCCATATTGGCTTTGGCTGCTCTGACGAGCGCCTTTCACTTTATCCCTACTCCGCGGCCGACCGTCACACGACATGCAACACACAGACGAAAAAGTTTGAGACGATGTAATAAAAGTTTCACTTTAAAATAGCCGTTAATTTAAATGAACACAGCAATAAAATGCCACTTATATAAGAATGTCAAAGGTCGCAACTCCTTTCAAGACAAAAAAACATAAAATATTTATGTTTCGCATTTATTTAATAGCTTCTTTAAAATTTATTGATGCACAAAGACCTTTAAGTATATGTTGACATCACAATGTATAAGCCCGCCAGTATCTAAAGTCATGTATTAAATAAAAACTTTTTCTTACAATGCCAGTTGACTGATGTAATCGAAACACAAGTACTTTTCACTTCAATTTGAATATCAAAAACTTTGAACTTCACGTCTTTTTGCTTCATATTATTTTACGCAAGTTTCTTGTCGTTTGTTCAGGCTTTGAGAGAATATTTTTGCAAAAAGTTCGGTTATTCGAAAGATATCTAAGACTGAAATTGTTTGAGATTTGTTTAAAATATGCCAAGTACCTATGCATTTATTAATAAATAAATGGACTTGTAGGTTTTCGAATAATCACTGTTCTCAAACATCTTAATCACTTATGTAGCAGGTCTCAGATGGAGATCTATAAACGATAGTGAGCACGAACTTTGGCTTTCTAAGCGTTATTTCTGTGACTGTCGCAAAAGACAGTGCAAGGCAGACACGGGGACAAGTCTTAAAAACTTGAAAGCGTAAGATACAATAGTATCACTAGACGTAACGTAAGTACTTCTCGAACCGCATGTGTGTCGGCACGCTTCCGACAAAGCGAACAGCGGTTCGTAAACGTTCAGACCAAAATAAGCTGTCGCGCGTAGTGATACGGCATAAACTAGTCTGCACGCACGCGGGCGAGTGGCGGCGGCGGCGGCGGCGAGCCACGCAGCCAAAGCACGCGCCAAGTAAATTTTATCTTCTTAAGGCGGGTTCCCACGGTGCGCGATATCGCGCACGCACGCGCACCGGCCCGCACAGCGCACAACCACGCACCGCGCACGAAGGGTCTTCCGACGGTGCGCGATATTGCGCACGCAAGCGCACCAGCCCACTCAAACATCTGTATTTTTTGTACCTACGTTCTATGCAAATAAATAATTATTCCATTCTATTCTATTGTATTCTGACGACCACAGATAGCTACACAACACACATCATGCCTTTTCCGACGGTGTGTGTCGGTCTGTGTGGGCCTCGAGATTTATTTTTATTTTATTTTATTTATTTATTTGTTAACATAGGTATAAAGAAATACAGATCTTATGTTTGGTGAACAGAGCGCTATGTTATGCCAGGAGGCGTACAAATATGGTGTGCAAAACTAATTGAGGATACAAATTAAAATTTCTATTTAAAAATATTTGAAAAAACATGCATAATTATGGTATTAAAACTAGAAAATAAATTGAAACAATTACATATTATCCAATACTCCAATTATGTCAGACTTAAATGAGGAATTATTAAAATGTCAAAAAAAAAGAGAGAAAAAGAAATCTAAGTAGGTATGTATGTCAAAATAATTAAAATGTCAAAATAATTGAATTCGAAGCCACATTAGCATTATTCTGTTAGCTTTGGTGGATGCTGAATACAACTTCACATTTGTGGATTGCGGATGTTATGGTAGAATAAATAATGGCGGTGTTTGCAGAAATACAGAGATGTATAGTTTTTTTTAGAAATGTACTGTATTTTCCAGCATCAACTAATTTGCCCTTCAAGGAGGAACCACTTCCCTACGTGTTTGTGGCAGATAGTGCATTTGCTCTCACTGAAAATATGTTGAAGCCGTCTCCACGCTAAGGGAACAAAAGAAAGATACCTCATTAACGGCATAACAATGTAAATGTCTATTAATTGCTCCCAAATTACGATGATTATTTAATTTGTTTTACATTCTTCCTTGACATAATCTTTCATTTTTTGACATTATACACCTACAATCTATATCTATAAAAGGAAAGGGTGACTGACTGAATGACTGACTGACTGATCTATCAACGCACAGCTCAAACCTCTGAACGGAATGGGCTGAAATTTGGCACACAAGTAGATAATATGACGTAGGCATCCACTAAGAAAGGGTTTTTGGAAAACCGACTTTTAAGGGGGTGAAAAGGGGGGATTTTGTTTGTATGAAAAATCTTATTCCTTGAGTTAATAAACTTGAAACTTGGCACGAATACTCATCTATGTAAATTACAAAGTTTGCCATTTTTAGTTTTTCTGAACTACCCCCTAAGGGAGGATTGGGGGGTATCAAAGTTTGTATGGAAGATGCGCGGTGTGATTAACTCGAAACTCAATATTTATACTTAAGACTGAAAACAAAAACGTATATCAGGGTTTTTTGAAAATCTACCCCTAACGGGGTGAAAAGGGGTATTCATTTTTACAGGGGAGGATTTTACTGTTTGGCTTGATTAACTTGAAAATTGGTATAAATAATCTATATCAAATAATGGAAACGTAATAATAGACTTTTTCAAAAATTATTATTATCACGCTATTTGCTATGGAGGATGAGCAATATTGCATTATGTTCGTATTCTTCTATAGTTTACTGCAAACTGTAAAAAGACTATCCAAAAGGTTAGAATATTGCAGATAATTACGGATTTAACCTTTTAAAAGATTATAATCACGCCATACCTTTATGGAGCTAAGTAGTCAATCATAACATATACAGGGTGGATGTTGATATGGGGCAATAAGGGCAGGTACCTTAACCGTTATCGCTATAAGAAAACGGTCTTAGGAGACTGTCCTTAACTTTTTGAAGCATTTTGATCTGCATTCACAGATTATGAAAAAATTGTGTAGTCAGCAAGAACATGGGCAATTATCACAAAAACTTTTTTGATGCCAGTCGATTCTATTTCTTATTACGAGGGTCAAAAACTATATCGGGCCAACTGAGGTTTGAGTATGAGAAAATTCAGTGTCCGTATGAATTGAGGAGCCATGTCTCATATTTAAACGCGGGTACTACCAATATTTAGTAGTAAATTAAGCGATTTTGTAGGCCCGATCCTGGAATTTGTAGTAAAACACTTTAAAAGATACACGACTTTTAAGGTGGCTCCTCAATTCAGACGTCTGAATTGAGGTGCCACCTTACAACTCTAAAACTAGCCGACGGATATTTTTGAAAATTTGGTAGGATTTAGTAGTACTTATGCGTAATCTCTACAAAAAAAATGGGTTTTGTACGGCTGAATTTGAGATAGCTACAATGTTTTGATTTTTCATAAAAATCGATAAATTTCACCGCGCTGTTTCTCGGAAAGTACTCAACCAATTACAACATATTTTTAGTATAATTTAGTAGTAAATACGTTCTAATTTGTAGTATAAAAATAAAATGAAAAATCTACATAATTTCGCTAATACAACATATTTTATGTGGCTCCTCAATCCTGACGGTCTGTAGAAAATAAATGTGCATAGCTACTAAAGTAGTTGATCAAATCGGATAACAATAGCACCAATATTTAGTAGAAATTTCTACTAAATATTGGCGTAATCCAACATTCTGTACATTCAGTATTTCAAAAGATATTAACAAAATAAACATTCCTTAACAATTTAGTGTGGTACAAGAGCCCACGACCAAAATCATGTCACATCGTTCAACGGTCAAAACCGTACAAAATCGTTAGTTTAGATGATTCTGAACCGATTCGATGGTCAGAAACATCCCAGTTTTACGGGAGCCCATTTCTGCTTTAAAAAAATAAGCAAGCAGTCGGTTTCATCACAATATGTCTGATATTTAAAATGTACATAGGTTTCGTAATTTTATTACGAAAAAGTTTGTTTTCAGACATTTTTGTGTGTCAAATGTGGACTGAGCGCATTTTCAAAAATGTCAAAAAATTTAACCTATCTGTCTCATAGCAACCTGGTTCAATCGAAAAGTTGTCTGATTAGTAACGTATTTTTTTCTTCTTTTACGTAATCAAAAGATTACGGCAGGTCGGTCTCAGGTTGTATCTTGATCAAAAATAACTTTTCCATAAGAGATAATATGTTCTAATGGAACAAATCTATCTTAGGGAGATGTATTAATGATTCAACCTACAAACTGCAAAAAACGTAAGAAAATTTGAATGTCGGTGGCTACAACTGCAGATGATTCTGAATCCAAAAATTTCACACATTTTCCGCGTCACGTCTAACCTAAGCGCATTTGAAATACCTATGTAAAAAAATACCGAACTGTTTCATAGCAATCTGTCTGATTTTCAGAATGTAGTTGAACGAAAGATTTTAAATTCCGAAAACACAATTTTCTGAAACCAGTAAATGTAGTGGCGTCACACCCAGAGACCCAAGACCATTTGAGAAAATTAAAAATAAGGCAAAAAATAAAACCCATAGCAACCCGTCTGAAAATCTTGTATTTAGGTGAACATTGGTCAGTTGATGCGAAAAATCATTTTTCAAAATAAATCGTTTTTACGTACGATTAACCTTTCAACTGTCATTAACGAGACACAATAGAATTTTAATTGTTATCCACCTCAATGAGGCGTCGTAACAGATGATGAGTTAATAAAGAGCTTACCCGAAACCATCAAACTGAAATAGAAAGGTTTTTTTAAATAAATTGGACAAAAGGAAACGTGGATAATGTTTGAAAATAACTGTTTATTGAAATAAAATTAATATTTTTTTTTTTACTGTCGGTCTTATCATCGGTGTCGTAAGCGTAACAAGCACCGCGCGTTAGCCGGGCGATTCCGAAACGTTCTTTCTGTTTTTGGAATTATATAATATGATATTAAAAATTTCTGAAAACAGGTTTTCAGTAACTATAGAAAAGATTTAAAAAAATTGAATCAGGTTGCTATGAAATAGATAGGTTAAATTTTTTGTCATTTTTTGAAAATGCGCTCAGTCCACATGTGACACGCAAAATGTCTGAAAACAAACTTTTTTGTAGTAAAATTACGAAAACTCATTTTTAATATCAGGGGGCCTACCACCAGCTCATAAACAGTATTATTTTAATATTACTTCAGTGGGAGAAAGAGATGGAGCTATACGATCTGTAGAGCTTCATCTCTTTCCCACACTGAAGTAATATTAAAATAATACTGCTTTATGAGTTGGTGGTAGGCCCCCAGGCATATTGTGATGAAACCGTCTGCTTATTTTTTTGACATAGCAGAAATAGGCTTGCGTAAAACTGGGATGTTTCTGACCGGTACTTCCCACCGAGTTGGGTTCAGGAATCATCTAAACTAATGATTTTATACGGTTTTGACCGTAAAACGATGTGATATGGTTTTGGTCGTGGGCTCTCGTACCACACTAGATTTTTAAGTAATGTTTATTTTGTTAATATCTTTTGAAATACTGAATGTACAGAATGTTGGATTACGCCAATATTTAGTAGAAATTTCTACTAAATATTGGTGCTATTGTTATCCCATTTGATCAACTACTTTAGTAGCTACGTACATATTATTTTCTGTAGACCGTCAGGATTGAGGAGCCACATAAAATATGTTGTATTAGCAAAATTATGTAGATTTTTCATTTTATTTTTATACTACAAATTAGAACGTATTTACTACTAAATTATACTAAAAATATGTTGTAATTGGTTGAGTACTTTCCGAGAAACAGCGCGGTGAAATTTATGGATTTTTATGAAAAATCAAAACATTGTAGCTATCTCAAATTCAGCCGTACAAAACCCATTTTTTTTTGTAGAGATTACGCATAAGTACTACTAAATCCTACCAAATTTTCAAAAATATCCGTCGGCTAGTTTTAGAGTTGTAAGGTGGCGCCTCAATTCAGACGTCTGAATTGAGGAGCCACCTTAAAAGTCGTGTATCTTTTAAAGTGTTTTACTACAAATTCCAGGATCGGGCCTACAAAATCGCTTAATTTACTACTAAATATTGGTAGTACCCGCGTTTAAATATGAGACATGGCTCCTCAATTCATACGGACACGAAAATTCAGAAATTGCAAAAAACTTTCCATACATTTCGTAATGAGAAATAATGAGTAAATGAGCCTGAGAGGAGATAGAACAACTCGAAATATTATCCGCAACGATCAAAATCCGTAGTGCGCGCTTAGCCTAAGTTTTTAATATCTATTTCAACTTGATACCTCTACGCGTTTCTGAGAAAAAGTGTCTTGACTGGCAACGATGTCATCCTTAAAGGGTTTCCGTTTTTCATTTTGAGGTACGGAACCCTAAAACAGATTTATTATCTTTCTGTTTGTTACCTTTTCATGCCGTAACGGCTGAACAGATTTAGATGAAAGGCATACGGATAGGCCATGACCTGGGTTAGGACATATGATAAGTACTCTGAATATCGGTAGTACGTTCCTGTGGGATATTTTCCGACCTTTACGCGTGTGAAGCCGCGGGCAAAAGCTAGTTTTCTATATTGTTTTTAGCGAATTAGATTTGTTACAGCTGTAGTGGCAATCGTGTTATTTGATTTAAATATGTTTATTATTTTGTTTATCTTTTAAATATATTCTTTTCTTTTAGGTTTTAGTGAATGTGAGAACGTAGTAGGCTGTGGACTTGTGGACCGTTTTCTATTTTACTAAGTACCTGGTACTTGTTGATGGGCCTACACTGTCCTCTCATACCTATTAACACTGTAATTTGAAAACATTGTAGAAACCATTTATTAAAAAAAAAAGTAACCATGGAGTTTCTTGCCGGTTTTTCTTCATAGCTGCATAGGAAGCGACCAATTGGAACCGTTCACCTAGCTTCTGACGTTTCATAAGTGCCCATGTAGGTTTATGTGAAATAAAACATTTTGAATTTGAATTGTCGTTTGTCTCGTGTTCGGAGAATAGTCGAAAACGTTTTCGTTATTATGTCGGATATTTTTACGGTACTTAAGAAACCATTTTTATTGGAACCAAAAGTACTTATCCAATATTGTTATGAAGAGTTGTTTACTGTGCAACTTTTTAAGGCAATCTAAAAATTCACCACGAATACCGGTACTTTTGATACTGAAAATGAAGGTGGAGTGCATCCAAGCTGATGGCCAAATGATCCTCAAGGAAATACTTCCTTGATATCTATGAGGAATCTTCCAAGAAGAGCAACTTTTTTGAACACACAATTTTTTTAATTTTAATATTACATAACATGGGCAGAGGTGTCCCTGTAGCAGGTACACCCACATTTCGGCAGTTATATTTAAGTCCCATGTAATAGGGGGCGAGTCTATTGCCATCAACTCGGGCACAAATTCAGACTCCGAGCTGCTACTGAGAAATTTCAGATAGAAAAACCCAATAACACTGCCCGACCCGGGAATCGAACCCAGGACCTCAGCAGTAGCGCTTGCAACCACTAGACCAACAAGGCAGTCAATTTTAATATTCTTTTCTGAAATTGTTATTGTTTTTATAATTTTCTCAGTTTTGATGTTGTATTTCCTGTACGTGTCCCAAATAAAAAAAAATCTTTCTTTCTAACTCTATCTGCTAAGACCATCTATCTATACATATAATAAAATCGTAGCGAAGTCAAAACTGTACATTGAATATTTTTGAAAAAAAGTATTTGTTACGAGGTCTACGATCGATTCTAATGCCGAAAATATTATATTTTTTAAAAATTTTATCTGTTTGTCTGTATGTATGTTCCAGCATGTCGCAAATTCTAGCGGATAGATTCTGTTAAAATTTTGCATAGGTATTCCCTATAAGTCTGGTCAAACTGTAGGGTATAAACTATCACGCTATTTACTATTGGGGACGAGCAATATTATATTATGTTCGTATTTTTGGAAAAAAAACGCGCCAAAATATTAGGATATTTAACTAAACTACTTTTGGACTAAACTAAAATTTATCTTCTGTCCTTTTCTTAATAAAATAGAAAGAAAAAGATGCACTGAACTTAAATTTAGTTTAGTTTGTGAACAAGGGAATCGGCACCATTGTTGTTGGAACAACAGGTGTAGTCTCAATAACTATGCTCCATTTGAAATAAGATTAGACATTAAACTAAACATTTTTTACAGTCCGTTCAACCGATTTGACTTCTATTGCGTTGGTGGCATGACAAATGGCAGCTGCAGTAAACAGTTGGTTTGTAACCACTTTTTTTGCTTTTAATGCCATCCTTATGCCTACGCAATAGAAGTCAAAATCGGTTGAACGGACTGTAAAAAAGGTTTGTTTAAATGTATAATCTTATTTCAAACGGAGTATAGAACAAACGGACTAATAAAAAAAAACTAGTTAAGTTTTAATTTGATGAATACTTCTTTTGTTTTCGCGTCATCCCCCGAAATGTGTATTTTATCCCTTTCTCACTTCAATAACATGCAGAAAATCTTTTTTGTACCTGCTACCCCATGGAATGCGGCGCTCATTCATATCGCACGTACGGAATGGCTGCGTTCAAGCAACAGTATCTCTTAAACTAATTGTCATAGAATCGATTTTTTGGTATCATTATTTAGGTGAACTAAACATTTGTTAGACGAGTAGATAAAAGTCCGGCCAAGTGCGTGTCGAACCACGCACAATGAAGGGTTCTGTAGTTGGGATGAATTTATCCCAAAAACAAACTTAACTTTGTAGTTGAAAAATATGTTCTCCCATACGGAATGTATGGGAAAACATGTTTTTGCAACTGCAAAGTTAAGTTGGTCGAATATTACTCGTTAACCTGTAGAGCCTACTTAGCTGTGATAGTTTTCCTTTTAATTTCGTTACATAAACTATTGTTGTGATTTTTTTCACACACCGAAAACCATTTAGCCGGCAGGACACTTGACTCTAACAAAAATTAGCACTTTAAAGCTTAATATTTCGCAAACGAATCCCTGAATCCAAAAATGGTTTTCATAAACTCACAATATTTTTGAAGGACCTTTCCAATGATACCCCTCACCATGGGGTAAAAAAATAAAAAAAATAACATCACCACTTTACGTGTATGAGAGGTACCCTAAAAAAAATGTTTTTCATAATTTTGTTTTACCACTTTGTCGGCGTAATTAATATGTATACCTATGCCAAATTACAGCTTTCTAGTACTAAGGGTCTCGAAGCTAGACCGCGGACAGACAGACAGATAGACGGACATGACGAAACTATAAGGGTTCCTTGTTTACTACGGAATCCTAAAAAAGGTAGTTCTCCGGGGTGAATTTTGGAATAACCATGATTAACAAAAAAAACGATGTTATTTTTAACGTAAAATTGATGTTTTAGCATTTATTTCAATATGATGCAGCATTCAATTATTATTATTATTTGAGTTATTTAACCCATTGTTAATACTTTTCCGTTGCTAAAAGTATTTTTTTATGAAATTGGGCTTTAAATTTTAAAGTTAAGTTACTTTTAGTATGCACGCTCCATAAAAGGCGATCAAAACACAAAAATGGCTGCCATTCAGGGGGTTCCGACCCTACATGTAGAATAATTTTATTGATAGAATAGAGCAAACTACCACCCCTTTAAGTTTGTACAGTCCGAAACCGGACATATTGTATATTTCATGATTGACTGCTTAGTTCCATAAAGGTATAGCGTGATGATAATCATTAAAAAAGTTAAATCGATACAGTTTGTACAGTCTGAAACCGGACATATTGTATAGGAACGGCTATTTTAGGTAAATTTCAGTGAAGCAATTAACGCAGCGGTTGGACCATTGCTTTGCAAACATGGGGTTGTAAGTTCGATTCCCAACTACGGTTTTGCTGTTTTTCTTTTTTTTTCACATTTTGTATTACGATTTTTTTTGTTGATTATCTATATCTATACACATAATAAAATCGTAGCGAAGTTAAAAACGTACGTTAAATATTTTTGAAAGAAAGTTATTGCTACGAGGTCTGGGATCGATTCTTATGCCGAAAATATAGTTTTTAGAATGTTTGTCTGTTCCAACTGTAGGGTATAGATTATCACGCTATTTGCTATGGGGATGAGCAATATTACATTACTAGCTTCTGCCCGCGACTTCGTTCGCGTGGAAGTCGTAAGACACTACAATATACTACAGTAACAGCCACATTTTATAAAACTTCCCTGTATACTACGTTTGTAGTTTTATTCTTAGTAGTCAAAATATACAGAGAGTCAGGAATGGTGACTCGGGAGGAAGCGACGTAACAGTTGTCCGTGTGAGAAGCAGCTTGTCCTGAGGTCGAGACCCGCAGCTTTCAGCCTTTGGTGTCGGCCCCTGTGACTTGTTGATCGCAAACACTTCTCCATATCATATGCATTGTGACGAAGATAAATTGCTTGGCAATCATAAAAATTAAAAAAAAAACAAAATTCAAAAGTCATTTATTCAAACTATGCTAAGAATCAGCACTTTTCAGACGTCAAAATTACATAAGACAGTACCCCAAAACGCTCACCCTTCACCATATAAAGTAATCAAATTGCAACCCGTGAAATACCTACTTATTATTGAGAAGTTCCGTTGGCTATCTGTGTCCTTCATCATCAGTTCCGCTTTACCAAATGGTGCTTTTTGAGAGCAAATCTACGAGTTACTATAAAATACCTAAATCGTTATAGGTGTGCCTATAATATTTGAAGAGTTCCCTCGATTTCTCCAAGATCCCATCATCAGATCCTGATCAAATGACAATGGAACCAACTAGAAAGTATAACCATTTCAATTTTATTTATTTTTCAAATTCGACGAAAATATCAAATAAGTACCTACTTGATATTTTCGATAAAAAATTATAAATAAATAGTTCCATTACCACTTTTTTGTATCTTTACCAATAATGATGCAAAAACTCATAGCTTTGCAGATATGCACATATACGCAAATTATGGAACTACTTAGCTGTCAAAGGTAAAATTAGTAGACATGCGTCAGATATATCGAAACGTATCTAAAATCCGATTTTAGTCACAAATTGTATCGTATCGATAAGCCGAACTAGACAAACCGATTTCACAAAACTACGGCAAGAGTAGATTTGCGTAAGCAAGTATTTGTTTATATTTGGATAGTTTTGATCGATGCACTTACAACCGAATTATAATATTACTAGAGACGATCGAAACTGCGAGCCGGAGGCGCCAGAGTAGCTCCAGAAATTGATTTCTAAAAATGGATTTTGAAAACGATTTCATAATCTGAAATCGAATATTTAACTGTTTGCGTAAAAATCTAGAAACGCCCATATCAAAAAAAATTCTTATGAATTTACATACATACATATTTATTTTTAATTTATTTATTTAAATCAGATACAGTGATCCATATTAATGTTAGTAGACCTACTTAAAAATTACGTTAGTACTTAATCAAAGATACATGCCACAATAATAAATATTATTATAATCAAAATAAATAACTACATAGAAATTGAAATAGGTACAGACGCCAGCATATCAAGCTACCCGAAACTGTCAAATTTTCCCAATCAACTTTGAACCTTATACTTCAGCAATATAGTTGAAAATCTATTAAATAAATTTGACAGATTGTGGTAGCCTGATGTGCTGGCGTCTGTACATAAAATCAAATTGTAAAATTAATTAATAAGTTTCATAAAATTTAATTGTAAAATAAATTGATCTTTAAATTAAATCAAATCTTTAAAATAATTTACATTCTTTAAATTCATTAAAATTAGAATCCAAAAATTCATTATGTGTAAAATTACAAATAATAAAAATAAAAGTCAGAATCAGTTAAACTATGTGATGATAGATAGATGACTGATTTAACAAGTGACCTCCAAAGCGGGGATGAGATCTTATCGGCTATTGTCTTCTAGATTTTGATGCGGCTGCCACGCATTCTGCAGATCAGGGATACCGTTCTCTTGCGAATGATGGCATCAAAGCCATCAGTGCGAAACAGCGCGAACATCCCCGATTTATATGCCAAGTTGGGCAATAAAAACGCTACCATTGGCAAGCAAAACGATTCGTTTTTGTTTATAGGAACCGAGCAAAACCTCGCGCACCTTTGAAGTCTACCGACTCGCCGCGGATCGGGCGCACCGCCACGCACGCGTCTGCGCTACCACGCACGTTACCCTTCCCATGGTGCGTGTCCGTGCGAGCTGATCCGCGCCGAGTCGGTAACTTCAAAGGGAATGTATCCAAACTCGGACGCACCGGGACGCACCGCGACGCACGCGTCTTCGCTACCACGCACGATACCCTTCCCACGGTGCGTCGTGCGGGCCGGTGCGCGTGCGTGCGCCATTTCACGCACGCGTCGGAAGGCACCTTTAGAGTGACGCTTCATTCGTGCGTTGCGTTGCGTCGTCACAACGGATTAACGCATTGTATGCCACATCTGCGTTGCGTTGACGCACGACGTCGTAACTTAAAAACGCGACGTACGACGTTGCAACGTCTAGTTTGTCTCTCTAGCAGTGGAACACTGTCCGTCGTCGCACCGGTGCTCTGACAACGCAGCGCATCACCCTCCCCCGCTTCGTCTCTCGTTTGTCGATCCGTTGAAACGTCGCGTGCGCATCGCATAATGTGGCACATCACTAAAAAAACCGGCCAAGTGCGTGTCGGACTACGCACAATGAAAGGTTCCGTAGTTGGGATGAATTTATTCCAAATACAAACTTAACATTGTAGTTGAAATACATGTTCTCCCATACATTTCAACTGCAAATGTAAGTTTGTACGCACAATATTGAGAGATTAACCAAGTTTTTTTAAGACCATAGACTTCTGATAGGTTTTACTGTAATCTATGAGTAAAGAACCATTCTCTGTAATTTTTAAGCTATTGCATAGCTTTTATCACGGGCTTTGAGCGCGGCGACCGAATCAAGAAATTCCGTAACGTAACGAAAATAAAACCTAACATCCCCACTCCGCTTACCATGTAATGACGGTTCCCATGACAACGTGATGTTGTTATGGGAACGTAATTTTTGTTTTATGTCATCACGTCATCATCCCAAGTGTAGCGTTGACAAATAGGAAGTATGGAGGTTAAAAATGCTATGCAATAGCTTTACCGCGACAGTCCCCGAGTGCCACACGTTTTTTTTTTCATAATTTTAGGTCCAGTAGTTTCGGAGATAATGGTCAATTTTCATCGAATTTCTTAAATATCTTTAAAAGTATTTATTTTAAAATTATATAAAAATATCATTAAGATTCTCACAATAAGCCCTTTTATTTGATATGTCACACGGTACTGTTAGCAAAACTTTTTTTTAAATTTTCTTGTTTGCCCCCCAAAAGTGAGCCTTATATTCAAAATACATTTATTTTCGTTACACGTTCGTGTTGGGGTCACAGAAATACATATGTGTACCAAATAACTTAATCGGTCCATTAGATTCGGAGCAAATTGGCTGTGACAGACGGACAGACAGACAGACCGACAGAAAGACACACGAGTGATCCTATAAGGGTTCCGTTTTTTCTTTTGAGGTACGGAACCCTAAAAATAATGTAAAACGACGCAACATTGACGCTGCGACGACGCAACGCAACACAGTAATGAGGCCTTACTCTTACATCCTAGATAGCCTTATAACAGTCGCACATAAAAACGTTACTTGAAAATAGTCAATAGGTAATTAATTTTAATTTACCAGCAAAGTATACCACCACATGTCAACAAAATTGAAATGTTCTCAAGCTGTCCTGTTGTCTGCACGTACGGGAACTGATGGACGATAGCGATGGCTCCAAACAAGTAGTCGAATCCATTCTGGCCCGAGTCCATTTAGATTGCCATCGACACGCTTAGAAGACGAAACTGCCATAATTTCGACTGACTGCGTTCAAAAATATACTGTTCAATTAAAATGAATGATTGGGTTACTAGCCTCTTTTATTGAACAGAGGCCAAGAGTCTAAACTAAGATACTTTGTGAATGCTTACATTCGTCCTTGAAACATCAAGCAAAAATGATTGAGTAACTGATATATCAAGCCGTTGCCAAGTTCCATCTAGATACAATTCAACATTATGTTAGCTACGATTACGTTGCAAAAAACTCGAACGATAATGATTATATTATAGTGAAATATAGGTATTCGACATTTCTGAACAAAAATTAAATGGATGAAATAAGTCTACGTTAAAAACCAATGTCTAGTACCTAGATACTTATTTATATATTATTTTGAACGGTTCATCATTTATAACAGAAACTCATCTGAGTGAAAATTTTGTGATATTTAAATATTTTGGGGCTTTGATGAAAAGTTTGTTTCAGTCCGGAAAATTTAAATGAAATAAATTATAAATGTAACGTAACTCTGCAGTTTGCGGTATTTTAAAGTAAGAAAAAGTTTTTTAAGGGAACTGTTCAGGAAACTGTTTTACCGCATGATTTCTTATAATTATTATTATAAAATCAACAAATATAGTTTATTACTATTTTCCAATAATTATGGTGTTATTGAGCTTAAATATGCCACACACTATGAGACATGTGACTGCGAAAGCTCGGGGACTAGACGTAACGACAGCCTGCGGCCGATGATTTTCATTTTTTTTTTTTTTCAAAACTCCGCACACTTAGCGTCGTATTGCAGAGTCGGAACGACAGGCTTTGGGAGTGACATGCTCTCGCTACTTGTCGCAGGAACTAGATGCATGGTGCACGCGCACATCTGACGACAGTCGCATGCGACAGGTCAGTTTTGTTGTGAGCGCTGAGTACCTACGTATTTTTGTATTGCAAATCTCAACGTTCGATGTTGATATTTTAAAATTGGACGTTGAATCACGTCGAATACTCAAAGAAAATGATTGCTTCCAGCACGATATCTGTCGTAACGACTAGTTGCACATCCACCGACAGCTCTGCGTTTTGTTGCAGCTACAAGACGCACAGTTTGCGCTGCCAATAACTCTTTTAAAGTGCTTTCATGAAGTTCTGTTTTACTGATTAATCCAACACTGTTTTATACTTCAGTACCAGAAGGCAAAGGCAGTGGCACACGTAATTAGCTTTAAAGAAAATGTTAGCACATTTTCTACCATCGCAAACCGCACGTTAGCGCCGGTCCAGACATTTGTAGGTATAGGATAGACATTAGGATAATAATAATAAATAATCCGATTAAACCTCTTAGCCAATATCCACTTACCTTAGTCACACATAAAATACACACATACAGATTAGCCAAAAGCCTCATATTCAAGCAATATGTTTGTTAATTTTGTCTATTGCGTTTACATTGCGTTATAATATATAATTATAAATATAGATTGAATCTCGCGATCCTAGTTTCGCCGCGCTAAGTTATATTATAACTCTTTAGACCTTCTCGTGTTTACGTTAACTGTATATCCGTCTCTTCTGTCTTGATTTCTACCACTCCTTCTCGTCTAAGTGGAACTCTTGTGTGTGAACTGAAACCTGTGTCTGTGTTCTTAATAAACTTTCGTTCTTCTTCTTGTGTACTTGTGACTTATTACTTCAATACCTACTTTCTACCTACCACACACCCTATTCTCATACAATAATATCGACGATTATCTGTGTTACGACACTGGCAATTGACAGCAAACAAAACAAAATACCGATTGCAAAGTGGAAAAATAACAACTTAAAAAAAAACAGCTAAAATAAATGCGCTATTGAGCTAACGAATATTACCTATATGATGGTGTTTTTATTCTCATTGGTGATTATGAAAAATTAATGACATGCTATTCTCAAAATTTTTCTTCAAACTTCATTCTCACCAGCTATGTGGTCTAGTGCAGGAGTCATCAAATGGCGGACCGCCGACCTATTTAGTGCAGACCATGATGAGTAAACAATAAAGTTTATAATCTAAATAAAATTGAGCAGGTAATTTAATTTAGCCCGCGCATTGTGTTTCCTGCCTTCAACACGACAATTAATGGTGTATTTAATGGCAATAGCTTACATCAACTTTACTCCAGACTTCAGACAGATTAAGTAAAAATTATTTTTTTAAAACAATTTTTTATTTTTTAATAAATAATAAAAAATCTTGGTTGTTGGTAATCGTCTACCAAACAGACCACGAAAGTCATATCTTATTGTTTAAAACGAACTCCCAATTAAACCAATTGATGATCCCTGCTACCTAATTGCGCAACGTATTTTGATTACCATTCAAGTAGAATTTATTTCAATTTGAATCGAATTGCTTTTATTTTACGACTTTGGAATTGCAAAACTCCAATATTTTTTAAACAAACTGCGGTCTGTTTGATACTCCATTGAGTGAACGAAATGCGTCTAAAAAGGCTATTAATCGAATTGCGTAACCATTTTGACAGTTATAATTTTGTTTCAAACTTTATAGTAATTTGTTTTGTCTGTCAAATGAAACAGAAGCCACTGTAGTGGTCGCAATAGATTTTACTTAGCAATCTTTTTGGGATTAACTCATGAAATCTCCATAATTATTAAGAAAACAATTAAGTAATAGTCTTCCTGATAAATTGTGAATGTGTTTTTATGTAAAACCTCAATGATAAATCAATTTTATTGGTATGTTAAATATCAAAGCAGCGAGGTCGATTTTTAATAATAATTGTGAAAGTTTTCTTGTGAGTTTAGTGCCTACAACCTAAACTAAAAACAAATATTATGATATTCCAGAAACGAGGTATTTTGGTGGCATTTTAACGAAAGACAAATTCGTACCTCATACCGTAACAAACTTGAGCCACAAGCTTAGCAACCCAGTCGAGCTTGTAATACATTGGAAAAGCAAAAACTTATAATTGAGGAAGAACAAAAAAAAGCAGTTTGAATCATTTTATATTAATGGATTATGTAAGGACATTGATGAACATACCACTATTGCCACATCATTGTCTGTTTAAGGTATGTACTTACTTATTATTTTCTTTCTAAGTGTTGAACATTGAATGTGTGTTAAGTACAGCAACAATGTTACACACATAGGGATGTATTTATAAACATTGCTTATAGTTAAGTGACGTTAAAACCTCAAAAATGTATGATTAAACAGTTGCTCATCATTACATAACTTTATGCAACGTTTATAAATAAACCCCATATTGTTTATTGGTGAATACGAAATGCACCATCAAACGTAAACTTACCATACATTTAAATACCATACATATATTTTCAGTTGCCTAACCTACTACTTATATGAATATTTACTTAGCAATTATAACAACAAAGTAAAGAAAGTAGGTAGGCAACTGAAAATATATCTAAGTACCTATCTTAAATGTTTTTCACTTATTGTTAATATTATTAAAAAAATCGATCTGCCCAGCCTTTTCCCAACTATGTTGGGGTCGGCTTCCAGTCTAACCGGATGCAGCTGAATACAAGTATTTTACATGGAGTGACTGCCTATCTAACCTCCACAACCCAATAACTAGGTAATACGATACCCCTTGGTAAGACTAATTGTCACTTTCGGGCTTCTGATGACCCATAACGACTGTCAAAGATCCACAAATGACATCCGGGACCAACGGTTTAATATGCTTTTCGAGGCATGAAGGAGTCTCGGTATGTAGAAATGGTCACCCATCCACGGACCAACCCTGGCAAGCGTAGCTTAACCTGATGGATTGCCCCGTGCGGCTGTTAGTACTTAGCCTATTAATATTATTAGTAGGTAAGAATATTTAAGTCAATTGTTGCTTATAATTGACCCAATTGTTGTTTATAGCAGAATATTGCTATTCTATAAAGTGACTGTGGATGGATGTAATGGATGGTGGAATATATTGAAGATTTACTATTCTTTTTTTTTCAGGTGTCAGGCTCAACTACATTATTCAAGATTTTTTTAACTGTCTCTCATACACTTACAACAAGCAGTACATACATAATCCATGATGATTTCCACAGGAAGACATTAGATTCCAAATTCCACTAATCCTTACAGTATGTTTGTTCCAATTCCTTTTTGCTCTATGTCCAAATATTTCATATTAATGTGAATAGATGGTAATGGTGCCGATTCTCTTGTCCAGTGTTGAGTTAAGGTTGTAACAATTTAATAAAACAGTTTTATTTGTTTACCATAATTTATTTCTCTCTATTTCCTTTAAATCTAATGAATGACAGTTAATTTAGGTAAACACCTTTAAATAGTATCATTATAATTATAAAATTGTCTGTGTTTGTATAAAACAAATAGTATGCCATTCTTAATTATTTCATTTAAAGTTATTTTTATTTGTCCCTCTATAGTTCATAATTAAAACACTTTATTAAAGTTTACACTGTTATCAATTAACACAATAGTTTATATCACTGTCGTACAAGACTATAATCAAGTTTTCTAAAAAAAATATTTCATGAAGGATCTTCAGTTTCTACTTTTGTACTTAAGAAGCTTGAAATCTGAAGTAGCAGAGCAGCAGTGCAGCACAGCAGGGGCAGTATCATTCATGCTGCCTTCATGTCTTCGTAGGTGAAATTCCCCAGGAACTCTACATTTTAAAACAAAGTCATATTATTTTCTGCTCAAATAAAGTACTCATGTGGCAAAGTAGGCATATCAACTAGGCCCATGGCTAGATGAAAGCCTGTCATCATCATCGTCATGCTGGTTGTATAATTTCTTCTTTATTTAGGGCTGATTTTTCAGTCTCCAGATATTTTATAATACTAAATTATAATGGTAATTGGATAAACATAAAATATATATTATGATGTGTCTGTCAAAAGTTCAGCCAAGGAAATATATTCATAATTGAGTTGCTATGCTTAATTCTTAATGATGTGTCAAAAAGCTTACCTTCAATGATTAATACATAAGATTCTTAATCCAATCCATGTTTGCCACCTTGCCACCAACTTCTTTGTTAGGAAGTCAACAATATTGATATTTGGTAGTGTTCCATTCTTGTGTTTTCAGCACGTCTGTGAAAATATTATGAATATGTTTTGTAGTTATCTGTTATTTGGTTAGGTAGTGGATATTATAGTTTATTTCAGCATCTACTTATGTACAAAAATATCAATTAACAATTTTAGTTAGAATGTGAGACATAGTACGTAACTATTATTTTAACCACAATAAATAGTTAACCTCGCGTAAGATGCCTGTGTCTACGCAACAAAAGAATGATTGTCCGTATACGTAGACTCACCAATAATGTACCTACAGCTACAATAATCTAATGAGATACGAAGGTACTCTCACACACGTTATTCCTATTTATATTGGTTTACTTACTTGTAGTGATAATATCGACTTAGATACTTTTCGCTATGGAGCAAAACAGCCTAAGTCTTAGTCCATGTACTTAATTGTAGTCTGTGATCTTGGTGAAGCTAGTACAAAACGAAGGCGGTGTCTCGAACGAGAGAATTTTCCAAAGTTCTTCCGACTTCCACAAGCCACAAGAATAATGTTCCAAAACTGCTTATTACAGGCCCATGTTTCTGTACGTGAATAGTAAATATAATTTTGTATGTTGAAAAATATTAAACAACTATTAATTTAAAACAAAAACTTTACCGAAATCAACAAAAATAAAATGTAAACAGATGCGTCGCCATGATTGATATCGTATTCTCCACAGAATTCAAAGAATATTCATTCCAGCCCAAATTATTGTCAAAGGTTTAACATGTGATGTCATATGCCTTTCCTTTTCTTTTCCCTACACTCTGATAAAGTTAGAGCAGCAAAGGTATACTTTAGACAGGCAGTAGTTTGCATTAAATCGTCAACGCATAACGCAATGAGGGCAGATCATTCAACTTTTACTCTCAGTGTTGCAATTTTTTTCCCCTAAGTCCACTATAGACTTGCGTCTAGATACATCGAAACGAATCAAAAATCCGATTTCAATCAGAAACGGAATCGTATCGATAATCCGAACTAGACAAACCGATTTCACAAAACCACGGAAGTGTGGTTTTGCCTAAGCAAGTTTTTGTTTATATTTGAATAGTTTTGATCGATGCACTTACAACCTAATAATATTACTAGAGACGATCGAAACTGCGAGCCGAAGCCTCTCCTGAAATTAGTTTTCTGTTACCGACATTCGGTCGCTGTTTTGGGAGTCCATTTGAAGATTTGAGTATGAAAATAAAACATAACTTATGTAATCATAGTATTTTTAGGGTTCCGTACCTCAAAAGGAAAAACGGAACCCTTACTGATAACGAAGTGATCCTGTAAGGGCGGAACCCTTACAGGATCACTTATCAGTCTGTCAAGACCCTTTTTCTCAGGAACGTACGGAGGTATCAAGTTGAAATTAATATCAAATACGCCTGTGGTCCCTTAGAGCTCTAAAAAATCAAGCTTCTAAGTCAACACAATAAAAAATTACGGCTATTTAAGCGACATATTTTGGTACTCGCAAATAAATCAAAAACTACACGGTACTTCACGTTGACCTAGACTCATAAAATTTGGCACAAAGCCCGTCTCATTGCACAAGTAAAGGAAAATGACAGAAAATTGTAAATTTTCAGTTTTATCACATACAAAAAGAAAAAACCATTACAAACTTACATTTGCAGTTGGAGAATTGACCGTGACATATATCAATATAGGGGAGATGTTTTTCAACTACAAAGTTGTTTGTTTTTGGGATAAAAACTCCCAGGTTTAGTGGAAATCCCTCTAAGTTGACAACACTGCTTTTCTACGATTTTGTCATAGGCCACAGATAACAAAAACGTGAAAAGAAAAACGTTTTATTACGTAGTTCAATTATGGTAGTTTTTGGTAGTAAGTATTTTAATAATTGGTTTTTCATTTTTCGGCAATCATTGTACATTTTTATTTATAAGCACTAGTAGATCATCAGTTGTAATTAAAACAAAATTACATTATAGCACAATAATTTGAATATTAACCATTCATAGATGCTGTAACTAAACATATAAATTTAACAATTATAGACAATTGGTTTGAACATCCCTATACAATTTCAGTCGTATGGTAAAAAATGTACATCGCAATTCCAATTATGGCATGCGATTAAGATTGGACTTGCTTTCGATTCAGAATCGCAATCAAAAATAAAATATGTTACGCAATTAGGCTGCTGGTCTAGTGGTTAGACCACCTGTCTCAGACCCAGAGTCCCGGTTTCGATTCCCAGCGGGGGCAAAATTTTCTGCTCGGTTTTATTGGTGCTAGGGCTTGTTCTAAGTCTGCCTGGCTAGCTAACCACTATCTTATCTAAGTCTGTCGCCATAACAACAATGTTAACAGCATTGTTATGTTTCGGCAGTTAGAGGTAAGATAGCCAGTTCCTCTGTGGTTGAGAATACCGGATGAAGCTCGTATTTAAACCTCGGTCTGATCATCACTTACCATCAGGTGAGATGCAGGTCAGGACCTTCACCATTAATGATAAAAAAATGAAAAAAAAAGTACCTCACACAAATCGAAAGAGGACACATTTGTTTTCAAAGCAAATTATCGCAGATTCAAAGTTAGGCCTTATAAGAGCGGTGACCGTCACATAGCGTCTGCAATTTACCAGTGAATGACGTCACTGAAACATTGTGTTATGAAAGTAAGTTGGTGTATTATCCTAGTGAGCATTTACTGACACCGTAAATTCAAACCCCGCTGCCATCATTTTTATGACAGCCGCCACTGTGGCTGTTATGGCTCGGCTCTTCTAGGTAACTGTAGCTTTAAAAACCGGTCATCATCATCATCATCATCATCAGCCTATAAATGTTCCCACTGCTGGGACACAGGCCTCCTCTCTGTGAGAGGGAGTGGGCCGTAATCCACCACGCGGGCCCAGTGCGGGTTGGTAGATGTCACATGTCTTCGAATTTTCGGTTCTAGGAAAAACCGGTACCGAATAATATATATCGATAATCGAATTTTAAAGAGTTTTTTAGAAGAAAATTAAATCTACCTACAGGCTGCTATGTCTTCTAAAGCACAAAGAGGTGTATAAATGTAAAAAATGATCACTCATCCTTGGACTAACCGCAAACGCACCAGTCTTCCAGATTGATCGATCCACGCAATTCATACTTAGCAACACGGCTCCCTTATCACTTAATAATTCCTTCAGAGTTTACCTATTCGGGGTCTAAACCTTCGTTAACAAGACTTGTTAATAAATACGAAGCAATTTGTGAACTTGACCAATTACTTGAACGAAATGGTTCTTAACTAGTTCGGTTCACTTACAAATTGGATTTTTATGGAAATAAATCGTTTTTTTTTTAAGTTTTCAGTGTTGATTAGATTTGAGATTAAAAACACTAGATAATTACGTAGGGGCTCTACGTAATTATATAATTAATTATCACTAAAATAAAGATGAAAGTTTAATTTTGTCTAGTTTTTTAAGGAAAACAAACTTAAAATACTTCCATTGCAAAGACATTTCGGTCCAGTATATGAGGTATTACTGTACAGTAGGTACGACACAACTTAGATGTAGCATCGGCAAAATTCGTAAAACCGATCTCCATCCACACTGAATGCGCCTTCAAAATTTCCAATATTTATTACTGCTTTAGGTGAAAATGGTATTTGTGCAAACGCAATCACTTGTAAAGAAATAACCAAATACATTCGTAAAACTGAAATGAAAGACTGCAAATTTTCAAATCTATGCTACATGTAAGTTGTGTCGTACTGTAAAACGATCATTATTTTGTTATACAATCTGTGTTGAACTAGTCTTACGCAATTCACTGCAGTAGAGGGTGTTTCGAGACTTTGTGAGTTTTCTTTGACCTCTTTATCAACAAACACTTTTCTTCTAATAGCTTGCTATCTTCTATACCTATAATAACAATCTTAAAATTCATCCATTCTCTGACAGAAAATGCAGTTTGCACAAACCGCTGGGACTAGAGATGGATGAAATTTTGCACAAAAGTTCCAAAACAATGGAAACAATTGAAAGTAGGCATTAATGAAGGATTTTTTGAAAATTCGTCCCCAAAGGGGGTTAAACAGGGGATGAAATTTTGTATGGGAGTTCGTCATTTTTGCCGATGGGAAATATCGTCGGCACATGGCTTGTCGGTAGAACATACCAATTGTAGCCTAAATAATTGTAACACACGAAGACTTAGCTTCGTACCAAAACGATTAAGTGAACTGCACTGACTCAAAGTAACTCATAAATGATTCAATATGGCAATTTTTCCACCGTATCGTCCTTTGTAGAAAGCAAAAAACAACTATACTTACTTTAAATAATTGTGAAACATTTTGTAGAAAAACAATCCTCAATTCTACACACTAATGCCCTACATAAATCTTCTCAAATTGACTCTTACATAATAACGTAATTATTATTTAATAGCCAAATATTAACAAAAACCCTCTGGAGAAATCTTAGATTTAAGTGGGTCTCGTATTTTGAGTTATACCGCAATGCTCTTGGGGAGAAGTGTAATAGTTAGAGACATAAATCTTTCGGAGCGACAGAATGTATAAAATAATACGTTGGCAAAAAAGTCGGTGCGAATGGGTCTGTGTTCATAATTTGTGTCCACGTAAGTCATATATACGTCATTTATTTCTTAACAAAATACATAGTGTTGAAAATGTTTTACCACTTTGTCGGCGTAATTAATATGTATACCTATGCCAAATTAGAGCTTTCTATTACTAAGGGTCTCGGAGCTAGACTGCGGATAGACAGACAGACAGACGGACATGATGAAACTATAAGGGTTCCTTGTTTACTACGGAACCCTAAAAAGAAACATACATTACATTCATATTTAAAATTCATTTCGTATTTAAAATATATCAATATCACTAATAAATGCTTTTTATGTCAATAATATGGAAAGAGAGTAGGGAGGCCTTTGCCCAGCAGTGGGACAATAACGGCTAAGAAAAAAAAAATGTCAATAATTCAGTAACAATAAACTAACTAAACTAACTAAATAATCACCAACATTTCATTTAAATTTAAAAATTCATTTCCCAGTATTAAAGGAAAGAAAAAAAAAAACAATAACAATGCAACACAAAAATACATAGTAAAATAACATAACATAACATCGCGCCTTGTTTCCCCGAAGGGTTGGGCAGAGGTGTCCCTGTAGCAGGTACACCCACATTTCGCCAGTTATGTTTAAGTCCTATGTAATAGGGGGCGAGCCCATAAAATACATAATAATAATTCACAAATCAATCATATAATAGTGGATGTCGTTTGTCATCAATACTGTAATTCCTCAATAAATATGTCTTTTTTGTTTTTAAATACGTTTATGCTGTTTATGCTTTTGAAGTCCACTGGCAACTTGTTTTATAAAAAGACAGATTGAACTCTGGAACTGTGATGAACCACGTTCAATTACGGATAGATTGTGGAAAGTAAGTCTTTCCTACGAGTACTATCTCTAGCATGTCCATCCATCTCCTCATCGGTCTCGTGCAAGTTCTTAACAAAGTTGGTTAACAACACTAGAATATAGAGACATCATCATCATCAGCCTATAAATGTTCCCACTGCTGGGACACAGACTTCCTCTCTGTGAGAGGGAGTGGGCCGTAATCCACCACGCGGGCCCAGTGCGGGTTGGTAGATGTCACATGTATTCGGATTTTCGGTTCTAGGACATGCCGGTTTCCTCACGATGTTTTCCTTCACCGTTTTGAGAGCAGTGGTGATGAAATAATTTAAACAAAGTAAAGCGCCTGTCTGGGTTCGAACCTAGTACGACCTACAACTCGTAAGTCGCGGCCGTTACCACTGAGACATAGAGACATAGCACTATTAAAATGTTAAACACTCACGTAAGGTTTATCATCTATGGGCAAGGTGTATTAACGACCCAGCGGCGACGGCTCGAGGCGGTGATATCGAGGTGACGGATGCGTTAGCGAAAAACTTAAAATAATTGCGTATTTTTTTTTTTTTTTTTTTTTTTTTTTTTTTTTTTTTTTTTTTTTTTTTTTTTTTTTTTTTTTAATGCCCTCACGGTAATGCCTGTGGATAATTTTCTGTGTTATTTAATCATATTTATTCATATAATTGGTTGTATAGTAGCATTATATTCTAAGTACTATTTGTTTTATTTTATTTTGTTTTATATTTAATTCATTAAACCTATCTTGGTTTCCGTACGACTTTTTCGGGTGACCACTGAAAATCAGCGCTGTGCTGTGGGTCCCCATAGCACAGCATCATGCTGAGTGGAAGCCTTCTTGTCACAGTCATGACGTGCCAGCAGCTGCCGCATATTTCTGTTTTGTGCTCGTGATTATATTTAAGTGTATTGTTTTATTTTATTGTATTGTTCTCTTTTTTTATGCACGTGTGTCTGTGACAATTAAAATTATTTTTCTTTCTTTCTTTCTTTTCTTAAGTCTGATGAAGTGGTCCCTGCACGATTCTGTCTGTTTCATACAGAGCATCGTCCTTAAGGCTCTTTTTTGAATGAGTGGACATTGTAATTGTAGCTTGTGCCCCAAAACATAATACTATATCTGAGCCTTGACTCAACTTAAGCAAAGTATACCATCCTAAGTTGGGCCAAAGTGAGTTCATCCCTAAGACTTCTGATTGCATAACTAACAGACTTCTGTATAGACAATATCTCAACCTTCCAGTTCAAAAACGCGACAATGTGAACACCTAGGTATTTTACATTATCTACTATTTCGAAATTCGTACCGTTGATTTGAATAATAAACATTTTGTTTTATTTACATTGAGTTTTAAATTATTTGTACCAAACCAGTTTTCAAAAGCTTTTAAGGCAGCATTAATCTTGGATTCTAAATTGCTTACACCATCTGGAGAAACTATTGCATTAGTGTTATCAGCAAAAATAATTAGTCTTGTTTCAGTTTCACACCACACCTTCGTTCGGATATCAAGATTTTGTCTCCGGGATGAAAATGTAATGTAGTGAAGTGCCCAGTCTTCCAGGTCGAAAGCTGCTAACGTTGCACACTCATTTTAATTATTCTGATGGACGCAAATGACATATTTTTTTGTTTTTAAGCTATTGCACAGCTTTTATCGCGTGCTTTGAGCGCGGCGACCGAATCAAGAAATTCCGTAACGAAAAAAAACTTAACTCCATGTAATGACGATTCCCATGACAACGTGATGTTGTCCGTAACAAAAAAACCTAACACCGGGGGGTGTTAGGTTTTTTTGTTACGGAGTGGGGACTCCGCCTACCATGTAATGACGGTTCCCATGACAACGTGATGACCAACGTGATGTCATGGGAACGTAATTTTTGTTTTATGTCATCACGTCATCATCCCAAGTGTAGCGTTGACAAATAGGAAGTATGGAGGTTACAAATGCTATGCAAATAGCTTTACCGCGCCAGTCCCCGAGTGCCACACGTTTTTTTTTTTCGGACTATTTGTGGGTCTACTATAGGTACACTTCTGTCTAATCCTTCACGGATTACAGGTGTGATGTTATCTCTAGGTTTGGTTTCGCTTCGCGCTTGATATTGCAAGTGTCCATTCACGGCGAAAAGTTACCCCTCAAACAGTGAACTTCTTCAGCTTCTAAATAAAAAAGTAGGAGGAGGTCTACTGAAACAGAATGCTTTTTTATGTTCTTACAATTAACTTGAAACACAAAACCCTACTATTATATTAGTTTTCATACGAAGACAGTGTGACATTCAATGTCAACTTGATTTAGAGATGACATGGGGTCGGCTCTTACGTCTACAGTGATATGAAAATACTTTGTACTTATGTCACGCATTTTGTAATTTAATTTTGCTGAGAGCTTACT
Organism: Agrochola lychnidis; assembly: GCA_963680765.1. Lineage (NCBI taxonomy): Eukaryota > Metazoa > Arthropoda > Insecta > Lepidoptera > Noctuidae > Agrochola > Agrochola lychnidis. Next base: position 1,712,896 of record OY796852.1, on the reverse strand, counting down.
AAACCAGCCCAGTGACAGATCTTTTAGTAGGCTCGAGTTTAATCTCTTAGTGTGATTCAATTTTATGTAAACAGTACTTACGAAATATTCGAACATAGAAAGAGTAAAAACAAGAGAGTGAGAGAGGAGAGGAGGTGGGGAGGAGAGTATATAAGAGTATTATATCTATCTATGTAAGGATACCTACATTAAAAAAACACAAACGCTTCTACTAAGCATGAGGTCCTGGGTTCGATTCCCAAGTCGGGCATACCGTAATTGGATTTTTCTATCAGGAATATTTCTCAGTAACAGCCCGGAGTCTGGATTGTGCTCGGTTGATGACAATAGGCTCGCCCCCTATCACATAGAACTTAGGTTAACGTAACTGCCGAAATGTGGGGTGTACTACATGTAGTACACCTCTGCCAAACCCTACGGGGAATACAAGTGTGATGTTATGTTATGTATCTGAAGATTTATAACAATATTTTCAAGTTATCTATCCTTTATGTTACACCTGCCATGTTTTGGCTCTGCATCACCCTAAGGTTGACTGGTAGAAAATACCTTAGGCATTAAGTCCGCCTTTGTACAGTATTTTTTACTTGTGCATAAAGTTTTAATAAATAAATATATTAGAAATTTGAGTCTTTAATACGATTATAGGTACTTTAGTCACCTCAAAATGAAATGAAATGAAATTGTTTATTCTGTAAATATGATATCGGAATCACTTTTATACGTCATATAAAATATTAAAAATAAGCTAGATGAGTTCGGCGTTTCCTATCTGACTACTCTGAGAAGAAAGGCCGAAACAAACTCAGAGGTCGCAGTATCTTTTAAAGTCCAGACATAATCTTGGTCAGGCCATATGAGGACCATGTAGATTAGTGTCTGAAAAGGTCTTTTGAGGAAAGAACCACACAGATTTGAGTGGACCTGTCCAGTCAGTGCAAGCATTTGTCAGTAATCGTGGAGCTCAACTCAGAACTTAAGGAGCTCAACTCGACGAGCAATACCAAAGAAAGGACATTTGGGTAGGCCGCAAAAACTACTCAAACTGCCAGACCATCATTAAAACTAGAAGAGAAATAAAAATAATATCCACATAGTCCTCACATTCACAATAGTTAAAATAATATAACACTTTACAAAGTAATCATGTCATTTTGAATATAATTTTCAACAATGTCACAAATCATAAATAACATCTTTCGCATTTCCAAACAAGATCATGACGTCATCAATCGTCGTAAACATTATCTGACTTCAGAAAAAAGAAAAATAATCGGCATCACAATAACATTTTCCAGAATAATTAAATACATCAAGGTTATCTTTCACTTGGTAAAAATAATTTTCTCTACCGTCACGTAAAAAAAAATCAAATCACTGTTGAACCAATAAATGTAATTTAAAGATACGTTTTTTCCTTTAATTTACCGTGCCTGAAACAAGCAAAAGCTTTTTTATGAGTAAAAAAAGAATTATTCAGGTCATGTAGATCGGAGGCTCGAATTCTATGGTGTGTAATTTTCTATTCAAACTTGTTGACGTTTAACCTTTTGGGGATGTGTGTGGATTTTAATATGCTTGGGACGTGGAAGTATCACGGAATATACGTGTATGACTGTGGTTAATTTTGAATGGGATATACACAAAGCTAGCTTGTGTTTGTCAATAGAGCGTTCCAAGGAGGTCTTGACGAGTTAATATTACGTACAACGCTTTGTAGTAGAATGACAAAAACGGGCATTATGAAATAAACCTCCAGAATTGTCTGCAATAGAATTATTTTGCTAGTGTTTGCACACATACGAAAAATGTGTTTGAAAGAATTGATGTGAAAGAACAATCGTTTTGAAACCATCATTCAACAAATAGCTGTAGAAAGCATTACCAAAAATAAATTCAAATTATTTCATTTCACATAAACCTACAAGGGTACTTATAAAACGTATAAAGCTAGGTGCACGGTTCCAATTGGCCGCTCTCTATGGAAAAGAGCCGGAAACTCCACGGTTACTCTTTTAAAAATAAATGGCTTTTACAATGTTTTCAAATTACAGTGTTAATAGGAATGAGAGGACAGTATAGGCCTTTCAATAAGTACCAGATACTTAGCAAAATAGAAAATAGTACACAAGTCTACAGCCTACAACGTTCTCACATTCACAAAATCTAAAAGAAAAGAATCTATATAAAAGATAAATAAAATAAGGACCAATTTAAACCAAATTACATGATCGATTACAGCTGTAACAAATCTAATTTGATAAAAAATATAGAAAATTGTAGATATATAATGTCAGAAGTATAACTAGTGACCCGTCCTTACTTCGCATGGGTGCAACCTAGTAATATGGCAGCACGTCAAAACATCGTTAACACATTTCTGTGTTATAACTAAGCTAAATATTAATATTTTAAACACTTTCCAGATAAAATTCTATAAATAGAGGTGAAAACTGATCACATAGACAGACCGGAAAAAGGTACGCGCCGAAGAAAATTACTTCAAAAGAAATCTTCTCATTTTATGAATAAAAGAATGGCTGAGCACCTTCCCTTGCTCGGGATAAAGCAATCACATGTGCGCTCATACGCAAAATTCTTTAAGGATGGTTGAACTGGTTCATTTGTCGCGAAAATAAGATGTAAAAGGTTGATAATACGAATTAATTTCACTTAAAGCTTCTGTAATGAAGTAGAAAATTGCAAAATCACAAGCGTGCATGAACTTGATAAACTTCAGAGATATGTCAGTAACTTCAGTAAGGTCTTATAAAGATTTCCTTGTTGCAAATCTTGTCACGTAGGGAAGCTCCAAACATCGTCCTATAAGTACATGGCTAACTCGATCTAAGCTGGGAACACATTGAGGCTTTTATGAGCAAAAACAATGTATTATTTGAACATTTCATGTTCCTTAAAAATACAAACTAAAAACGGCTCTCCAAAATTAGTGGCTCCCAAAACTATTTAACCGGTGTTTATTTTGTCTATTTTGATTTTTAGGCATTGTATTCTTCTCAAAACCCATCCACATCTTCAAAGCATAACTTTAATATTTTTTTTCTTTTTCAGAATATCTTTAAGTAACATTGTCGCCTACATTCTGCTTACACAACGATTTTGTAATACAATTATGAATCCAACCAGTTTTTGTCAAGAGAGTTATTCATAAGCCTGGGTTTACTCGGTTGGGATTAGCCAGAAAACAGGGATTCTGTTTTACATTACAAGTTCTTTAAGGATTTGGGTAGATTAACCGAAAATAGAGAAAGCGTGAGCGTTAAATATATGTATTCCAAAAATTTGAATCGTTAGATTTGCTCCATCCTACTTAGGTCAAACGAAAAAGTGTTCATACTGAGGAGAATTAACGAAAGATACGATTTTTAGAAGAGGAAAAGAGACAAACAATACTATTCAAAATCTTTGTCATCGAAACAGAAACGTGACCATCTTTTGACTTGATTGAGATCAAGATTCGCCTAATCTAACGATTGAAATCTTTGGTTTAAGAGTCTTATAATACCACAAATTGCTTAGTATGATCCTCTGTTATATCGAAAATACTGCAGCATTAATTTTGAAATAAATATTGGCAAAGTTGAGGATTAATGTTAAGTACTTCCTATGTTTGACGAAAACACGATTCCATAAAACTTTCGCAATAGAAAAAAAAAATCCAAAGTTATCTCCAAACTAAACAATAAACCGCTGGTATTAAAAAAATACTTCCAATTAGATCATGAAACTTTGCATAGTAACTAAATTTAAGCACATACTATGCTTTTTATATTTGTTTAAATTATCATTATTTTCGCCGTAAAAAGAAATGACTTAAACTATTGTCGCCTTGGAGCCTTCTCCCCACCACTCAGTCACGCTCTCACTCAGTCTGCAAGCAGTACAGTGCGAGCGAGATAAGGAGTGAATTGGATCTGAGGTATTATGGACTCTTAACAAAATACTTTCATCATTTGAATATTTTACGTACTTACAAAAATATTTTAATATCAGTAATTACGTTTCTGTCTCATGTTGTAGTCCTAATTATGCAATAAGCACAAGTGTTTCAATCTGATGTAGATGATAGTTTGTCTAACATAGTAATAATAGAACAGAAGAAGAGCTAGTCGTTTCGTACATCATCATCTGCCTAGCCTTTTCCCAACTATGTTGGGGTCGGCTTCCAGTCTAACCGGATGCAGCTGAATACCAGTATTTTACATGGACCGACTGCCTATCTGACCTCCACAACCTAGTTATTAGGTAACACGATACCCCTTGGTAAGACTGGTTGTCAGACTTTTTTGGGCTTTTAACTATCCGTAACGACTGTCAAAGATCTACAAGAGACAGCCGGGACCAACGGCTTAACGTGCTTTCCGAGGCACGGAGGGGTCTTGGTATGTAAAGACGGTCAGTCGTTTCGTACATGTTTAAAACAAATTAAAAGCTATTAACAAATTAACTACTTACTCTTCTTTTCGTTTCGACGGTACATTTATGCTGCTTATGCTGTTTGGGCCCAGTGTTGCCACGTTTATTAATAATTAATTACTAATTTATTATTTTAAAATTATCAGCACTCTTAAACTTAACAACTCCATAATATTAATGTGGTACTTTATCTTTAAATTTAAATTGTAAATTAGACTAAGCTTAAGTTTTGTGATGTGCTAAGTTAGCACTTAGATTTAAGTAACACCTACTGCTTTATTCCTTTATAAAATGAATATTAGATGGGTAAAACCAAATTTCAATTTACAATAGTTGTAGTTGTTTCATTTTCAAATGGTTGTCCCTTGAAATATGATATATTTTGTTACTCAAAGAAATCAAAACAAAATGTATAAAACACAATGATTTTATATTACCACATTTTTTTTCTGGTTGTAAAGCACTAGTAAAAAATACAGCGTAACTGCGAAAAAAAGTTCGAACACTTCTTCAGTCAAAAAGCATTGAATATACGGTTTATCCTTTACATAACTCAGTTTCGCAGCACACAATATTGTAGTACTTATAGTAAATATTTGGCTCCAGCGTTTTGGGGGAACTTTCAAAATTTATAGCTGAATCGGCAGCCGTAAACGAAGTTGTCCGGAGTCCGGACGATCTGGATAAAATGTGGACTAGCGAATTTAAAGCAATACTAAAATGTCGGAAATGGTGTATCGCCGGATTTGAGTTACATGATTTATTTTGTAAAAAAAAAAACCCTTTCAAAGTACTTTAGAGATTCTTCATGAAGATAGATGTAGGATTTTTTTTTCATCAAGTTATTACAGTCAATTCCTTCCGAATAGGTAGGAGATAAAAATAATTTGTATGTGGTGGTATGTTCGGAAGGAGTCCAGGCATAGCTTATTGTGATTATTTTCTCGTATCACCACAAAAAGTGACCACGTCATAGTAAAGGTAGTATTAGCCAGTCAGCAAGGTGACTCGCTCGTGGAGACTATTCTAACACGGCCCTACGAAAAACTTATTTTCCGTGGTTTTTATGACCCTGCATCCTAACTGCGTAACACAGTCTCAATCTGAAACATTTTGAAAATATTTGATAATCTATCGTTATATGTTTGAAAAATTCGTCTGCTCAACAACGTAAATACCGCAATGAATGTTGTTGAACTGTCAAAATTAAAGGCATTGATATTGTGTGTTACGCAATTACTCAGTAGTCACTGCTTGCTCGAGAATTCCACTCAATACCTATTTGATTGATGTCACGTTTGTCAAATTGTTGGGTTACCTAGGTCATGTCATCGCAAATCTCTCAGGGAACTATTTAAAATGTTTAATATTATGACGGTACCTTGCCAATTCATCTATGAAAATATTATATATGCAAGGAAAAATCTATATCTTTTTAATAAAATAAGTGATAGACGTAATTTTAATACTAGAAATAAAGATAAAATAGATCAACCATTTTTCAGATTATCTAAAGTATATACACATCTTTTATGGGGTACTGTGTTAAATGTTACAACAAAATACCTTGTGATATTATTACAATTAACTGAAGAAAATTTAAAACTCATAGGTATTAAAAGTACTCTTTATGAACAAGCATATTACAAATTAGAGGATTATATTCTAGATAAGAATGCTTGGAAGCATGCTGGTCTAGCTCCATAGGACAATTTAGAGTCTAGACAAAATCGAACTGGTTGCTAATTTAATTGTATAATTAATTATTATTACATTTATTTTACATTCTGTGATTACTTGAACTCACACACTGACTTATAACTTATAATTTTACTGACTTGTAATTTTTTTGGATATCGTATAGGTACCTACTTTTATAATGCTTGTAAATATGTGAACACCATGTATCCATTACATAATTATTTTTTCTGTCATTGCTTCATTTTTAATTATTTTTACCTATTGTGGTATAGTAATTTTATTCCAGGTGCATCGTCTTCACATATAATTATATAATTAATATATGCAAAATATTTTAAAACAGTAAGTTTCTTGCCCATTCTTCTCCATACGAAAACTACCTTTTAGAAGGGGGACTAGAATCAATCCTATTGTATAGCTTTTATCGCGGGCTCCGTCATCATCCCAAGTGTAGCGTTGACAAATAGGAAGTATGGAGGTTACAAATGCTATGCAATAGCTTTACCGTGGCAGTTCCCGAGTACCACACTTTTTTTTGTACATTTTGGCGTTCAAAAGTGCCTTTTTGTGCCTAATTGAAATAAATTATTTGATTTTGACTTTGGCATTAAATATTATAGTATAGTATTAGTCTGAAAGTAATATGAGTCTGTTGGTATCGGCTTCAGGATAATATTGGTGTTTGATGAAAGATAAATGGAAGCGAAGTCTAATAAAAATAATAATAACCTTTTTTTTGTTGGGTGGTAAATTATCAAATAACTTCTCCCGCTCTGGGCGGAGCGGGAGGGCGTGTCAGACTCTTACTGACTGAAACCCACCCGTATTCCTTCGGTTGCCCTGTTGCCGGGGGCCACGATTTCCCTTTCGGCCTTATTTGCAACCCCAGCAGGCATCGTCCCTAGCGGGCCCCGTCAATTCTGCTGACATCTCTTTGAACACAACGCACCGTCGACCCGGGCCTGGTCCTTATCGGACGGCGAGCAACCCATTGCTCACCGTCCGCAAGCCCGCGCCTACGGTGGCCGGAAATCGGTTCGTGATTCCTGACGCCCAGGGTGTCTCCTCCTGCGGCGATTAGGGGCGTGAGGGCGCGAAGTTTGCCTCTCCCTCACGCGTTCCGCCTCCTCCTTCGCGAGCATTACCACTTTGCAGAAGGAGGTGATGGCACATTTCCTCTCGCTCCGTACCATAATAACCTTGGACCCTGTTCCCGATACCGGTGGGCTACAATTTTTTATTTTTATAAAAGTTTTTTAATAAAAATATTGAAAATGTCATTGAAAAGTGAAATAAAGGAAAATATTATTAATTGCATTAGGTAATGTATAAATTGTATAAGGTAATTTATAAATTGAATTAGGTAATGTCTTAACTGGTCAGAAATTCAATCAACATCATGTAAATAAGCAAAGCAAAATTTAATGAACTGAATGAACGAATAATGAATCAACTTTTCCCAGGAGCCGCCAAACCGATGTTAGGTCCGAAACAACCTGGGAACGGAAATTTAGGGGGAAAAAAAGTTTTTCTTTGCGAACAATTTTATTTATTTGCAAACTGGGAGCGTGAGTTAGAAATAACGACGTAGAGGAGAGTTTTTTGAATAATATTTTCTCTGAAAAAGTAAGCAAAACATCATTAGGTATAGGTATTCGACCTCGTAATTTCTTTACCACCTTAAGATTAAATGTCATTCGCACGTCATAAAACGACAAGGTCTTTTATCAAGCTATTTGTCAGGTAGACAGTTTCAACCTTTTGTTGTCAAACGTGATAAGGCATTTAAGAGGTTGATTAAATCTACCTATAAACATCAAAGTAATGCTCGTGTTTCCTAAACAGTCGTTAGTAGAACTTTAGGTATTTTTTTTTCTGTAAACAATATTATTTCGTATCACAAAGGTTTGTTTTTCGTCTGTCACCTTGGTAATAAATTATCAAGTAAATGTTTTCGTGTGTTTACTGTTAACAGGATTGAGTTATTTTGAACAAAATAGGATTTTAATAAAATATAATAATAATAATAATATTTATTTCGGCATATAAAGGTTTTGCTTAAGGGGCTTACAAAGTATGTGTTATTAATTACATTGTGTATACACGAATTGTTGAGAGAAGCGAGTAATCTGTTTTTAAGTGATTGCGCATTGAAGAAAAGGTAATTAATAGTAAGACAGGTATATAAGTTTATAAGTCCTCCTGTGGCTTAAGTAAATGACGTTGCAGAGAATAAGGCCGTCGTCCTCAACGTATTCAAAAGTAACTAGTTACAAACTAAATTTACTAATGACTAACCAGCATTTTATAGTAGACAGCATATTTCAATGGCGGTCCGTAGGCATACGACAATTTTTCAAGAGTATTTACGGCAGCATCTAACTGCTTGTTAATAGCAAAAACCTTGGTCCATCAGCCAAGCGCAGTGATCAAGGATGATATTTACTTCTCGAACTTTTTCTTTTAGCTGTTTCTGTAAGGCGTATGTTTAGCAGAGGATAGTTCACTGTTACACTCATCATCTGCGACGGTACTCAAAAGTGACGTGTTACAAACTCAAATCACCAATCAGTAGCTAGAATTTTACAACCCAACCAATCATAAACTATTTAAAAACGCATTAGTAAGTCGCGTCGTATTTGGACGGCCATTGAAATGCCAGTGCTGTCATATTCTGGTTACTCAATGGTAATTTGAGTTTATAGCACGTTACTTTTATAGTAGAGTCGCGCGTGGGCGATCGGCCTAAGTTCACAAAAGCAATTATTAGAACACATTACCATACCTACATTTACGGTCCTGTGCTCAAAATAATGTACCAACGTAGAGAAAAATAATTAGTACCTACAGAAATAAAACTTAAATTCCAGTTCTCGAAAAAGTTATACAACTTCAAGTGAATTCCAATCAACGTAATTGAATTCTAAAATCATAATACAGAGCATTGAGCAAGCTTGAAACTTCACTTTCAAATCAAATACCCTCGAACATTCAGTTCAATACTAGAGAATCCGGAACTTCTGGAACGAACAATAAAAACAATTTTATCCGTCAAGTTTTAAAAGATATATCGAGAATTTTCCGTATTTCGTCAGTACCAACCTTTGTTTCAACGGAGTTTGAAATGTGCTGGCACTCGCAATATTAGGTTAAGAAATCTGAGCTAAGAGATATGAACTTGGACAGAAAAGAGGAATTTTAAAATATACCGAGTGTTCCAATATTGGGTGGGACGAGTTTGAAACTTTTTCAAAGACAGAGAATATCATAGTAGGTACCTACCGAAATCTAGTGTTATTGGGTTTTCCAGTCAGGAATTTCTCAGTAGCAGCCCGGAGTCTGGATCGTTGATGATGTGAATATACACTGTATTAAAAATACACACACTTATGCCTTATCCTTCGGGAGAATAGGTATGTTCTATGTTAATTGGTTTCCGCAATTAGTCCGTCAGGTGGACCATTGTGCGTGGGCCATGGCGGCCGTTTGGTGGTTATTCCAACCAGCCCACCTCCCTCCAGAAGCTAATCAAAACTCCTGGTTTGTTCAGAACATCTGTGAAAGATCTGGGTGACCCGAGGGTTTCTGTTCTAATCTGGGTGACGCCTATGCATTCAAAGAGCACGTACGCGACGGGTTCCTCAGCCTCCATGCATGCCCTGCATAGAGGACTGTCCGTTATGCCTATTGTGTGGAAGTGTTTGTTTAGTGAGCAGTGTGAGAACAGGTATACAATACTTAAAAAAATCCTGTCCTATTCTAAATGAGTTTATTGGTACTGCAATAACATTACCAATTTTTTACAATTATTAAAAAAAAAAACAAGTTATTTTTATTTGAATTTGTTTGTACCAAAATTACCCCGAATACATAAAAAAATAAAAAATAACAGGGGTGATAAGTTATGACTTGTAGACACCCGTTAAATGACCGCCGCCTGCAACCCATGTAATAACCCGGTAAAATACCACATCGGAAAAAAAATAGCGATTTTTTTTTCCTTTTTTCTGAAATATACCACATAAATAGACTCTCAGTGTGATACCTAACAACACCCTCACGCATCGGACAGGGTTTTTTTTTGACATATTGTATAGTGTATCCACATTTCGCCAGTCATGTTTAAGTGCCCTGTACCTAATAGGGGGCTAGTCTTTAGAGACATGAGGAATAGGGTGTAAAGTTCACTCATCCACCATAGAAAAGGGAGGATCCTCCGACCAGACGGGTGTTGTGTCTGGCGGGCACCTGCCCATCGGTTTGAAGTTGAAATCTTGTATCTATGTCGATCGCTCGGTAAACTCTAACTGCGCGATGCAGGATTTGTGTGACGTCATGCCTATGATGCGTAGTTCGTATGTGGTGGTGTAACCGCTACAGGTCTATTGCTATCAACTGGGCTCAAATACAGAAAACGGGCTGCCACTGAGAAATGTCTATGAAAAAACCCAATTAAACTGCCCGACCTGGGAACCTGACCCAAGACTTCATTTCATACTTAGCAGAATCGCTTGTACGACACCTGAACCCACGAGGCAGTCACATAAAATAATTTACTTATTAATACAATTTCTGGCATACAGTCGACCGCAACGAAATCGTTTGTTGTCCGGATTCACATCTAACATAAAATAAATACATATTCTAACATGCAGATAAAATAATAAACATAAACAACGAAAATAATTATCATGGCTTTAAATTCATAATTTATATTAAGACTTACAAAACGAAGTCTTCTGCAATTTTGCGAAAGCCAGTCTTTTCCTTTATTTAATGTTGGAGTTCGTAGAAAATCTTCCAAAACTTCTTCTCCTTTTCGAGTGGTTAGTGACTAACCTGGTGTCAGAGTTTTAAAGCCGTCCATAGGCCTCTGACTTGACTTCACATGCCGTCGAGAAAAATCTCTCAGGCATTCCGGTTTCCTCACGATGTTTTCCTTCCAAAACTAAACACCACAGAAGTTAACTAAAGGTAATCCTTCATGAGAAATAGGGGCATTTTACAGCAGAAGCCATATAAACTATTTTTATATTACGCCAGTTCTAAAAGCCCATCTGAGTGTGCAGTGTTATCTTCCCACGCAACATATAAAAGTCAATTCTGTGAGATATGACGTACGTTCTGAGATAATGTCACGTTGTATCGTGTCTGAATAGAGGTTCTAGTATAGAAGTTATGTGATTTAGAAGAAAAATTTGCGGAACTTGTAAGTACTAAAATTTATGGTGATAAATTTGATAAAGGTCAACTGATTATATGAAATTCAAATTAATCAGCTTGTTTTTTTTTAACATTAATTTATATTTTTTGAAAAGGGTATGCTGAGATGGTTTGAGCATGTTGCGAGAATGAATGAAAGGCGACTAACAAAATGTATTTACAAGGCAGATGTGACATAACTATACTGATCTTATGGTTGGTATATTTGCGTGTGCTAGCTGACATATGGCCAATAATTTATTATTTAAATTATGTTTTGTTTTGCATAATGTCAATTATTTTGCATAGTATTGTATAGAATATTTTTTTCTAACTTGAACAGACAGCTGTGCTGCTGGGGAGTTTGTTGCGCCACTTCTTCTTCCTAGTTAAAGCATTAGGAAGTGGTGAAGGGTGGGCGTTTTGGGGACTGTCTTGTGTAATTTTGTCGTTCGAAAAGTGCTGATTCTCAGACTAGTTTGAATAAATGACTTTTGAATTTGAATTTATTGGTGATGTTCTTCAGAAAGGCCAGGTGCGTAGTACTCGCAACCGGGACGTGCGTATATGACCAGATGTATGACGTAAACGAGGCAAAAGGAGTATGTAAGGATCGCAACAGGTGGCGTTCTGTAGTTTCTGCCTACCCCCATGGGAAGAAGGCGTGAGTTAATGTATGTATGTAATCTTTTTGGAAGTCTTACTACAAGAGATATGCCAGTTGGATTACTTATTTTAAACAAGAAAGAAAATAAATATTATCTCAGCCTATCCTGAGAGAAGCTTTTATATGTGAAAAGACCCTTTTTGTGGAATTACAAGCTTTCCAGCTGTATTCTTTTGCCGGGTAGTTTTTCGAATCAATGAAAGGTTTATCGATATTTCAAAACATGAAGGTTTGAAATAAAATATTTAGTTGAGCAGTAGAATGAAAATATTTGAAGAGATTAACAAGAATTAGCAAGAAAAACACAAGTAAGCAAAAAAGGCTCGCCACTAAGTTCCACGTTAAGACCTAAGTACTTATAAGACAACTTAGTCCTTAAGTTAAACTCAAACTTTGTTGAAGTTTCTTAGATTACAACAGGGGAGCTTATACTTTTAGAAACGATAGCGCTTAGTTTTGATTCTCAGAACTGTTTAATGCTTCTTTTATGTTTTCGTATTACTACTAAGATTTAAAGAATAGATTTACATACAAAACTAAATATTTGAAATAAGTGACTACAAGTTTTGCTACGGCGTAGCAATAGTCAGCGCTACGAAAGCTTGCGTAGCGTGGCGTAGCTACGGCGCCGCGCCGTCGCTGTAAGTTATTGCAGCACTACGAAATAAATGAGACGTACGTAACCGATTAACATGGTTAATTATTTCCAACCGCTGCCGCGCTGGTAGGTAAATACAATAGAAAGAACGTGCTACTCCTTAATACGAAAGAAGGCGCGCGGGGAACATTTTGACGCTCATTTAAAAGCATATTTTCTTGTAAGTCAGCTTTTAAAAAAGGCGTTTCACTCGAACTAACTTGTTTATAAAATTTCATACAGTTTGTATATTTATTTTTTTGTTAAAAAAACCTTTTCTTGATTAAGTTTTATAAAATTTTTAGAAACAAGAAATTGCTACAGCGTCGATTTACCACGTAGGTAAGTTGCTATGATTTATTATTAAAAAAAACTGACCAAGTGCGTATCGGACCACGCACAATTAAGGCTTCTGTAGTTGGGATGAATGTATCCCAAATACAAACGTAGTTGAAAAACATTGCAGTTGAAAAACATGTTCTCCCATACATTCCAACTGCAAATGTAAGTTTGTACGCACAATATTGTAAGATTTAGCATGTTATTTTAAGACCATAGACTTCTTTAGGTTTTCCTGTAATCTATGGTTAAAGAACCATTCTCTGTATTTTTTCAAAATTTTCGGCTCAGTAGTTTCGGTGATAAGGGGGGGAATGGTCAATTTTCATCTATTTTTTTTTTTTTTAATATCTTTAATGTATTTATTTTAAAATTATAAATAAACCATATTTGAGATCCTCGCAACGAGTCCTTTCATTTGATGTCACACAGTATAGTTTGCAAAACATTTTTATTTTATTTTCTTATTTGCGTGACCCCATGTTCAAAATTCATTTATTTACGTTACACGTACCAAATTTCTACTTAATTGATCCATTAGATTCGGAGTAAATTGGCTGTGACAGACAGACAGACACACGAGTGATCTTATAAGGTTTCCGTTTTTTTCTTTTGAGGTACGGAACCCTAAAAATAATATTATTATTGACTATTCTAAAAAAAAACTGGGAAAACAAACAAAAAGTAAAATAAAGTAGAACTGCAGGACCTTTTAGACGACGCAAAAATATATAACACGCTCGTAATTCCCGGACTATAGGTACACGACGCAAAAGTGGCCGACTAATGTCTGCTTCATAATATAAGTATCGGCTAGTGATGGTCGTTGCCAACTTCATACGTGAACGTTTGTCGTAAGCAGGGTCATTACGGATTAATCGTTTTGAGTATGGGCAGGATTCCAAGTGATTAATGAACTCTGTGTTACACAGGAGGGGATATTTGGACATAAGTGGTTATTTTAGGATGGTTTCTGTGGGTGAAGTTAAAGTTTATAATTATGTAGATGTATGAATCTATGAATAGTATAAAATAAATTTGCGTTTCATGTCTACCTGTGTGACTGCATTCTTTTTCTAACCTACACAACAGATTTTGAAGCGGTTTTCTCCATCATTTTCCGGAAGGTTTTCAATACTCAATACTCTATTCTTTATTGCATTCCATATGTATTACATAGATGGTATAATAAAGTAAAAGATCAATATGGACCTGTCGGGCACAGCAAAATTAGGAGAGAGGAAGAGGGCTAAGTAGCAATTCAATGTTATTATAAATTACTAACTGACCCCGGTAAACGTTGTTTTGCCAATTATTTGTTTGGGGTGGACAACCCTTATCACTTAGGGGTATGAAAAATAGATAGTAGCTGATTCTCAGACCTGCTGAATATGCATATAAAATTTGGTAAAAATCAGTAAAGCCGTTTCGGAGGAGTAAGGTAACTAACATTGTGACACGATAATTTTATATATAAGAGATTAGATGTGTTTAATTGGGTGTATAATTATGTAAGTGTATGATACATTCATTTATTAAATTTACATTTAAATAATAAAATCTCGATGTTTTGTCAAATTGTAAAAATGTGCCAATCATTTATTTGTCAGATTAAGGTACATTATTATGGTCTTAAGATATAGTCGATGGTATCATCACATTCTGTCAAGCCCCGGACAGGTCGCTTAATTTCATTCATTTAACTTTAAACGTTTACGCCAACTTCTACAAATGGGCGAAGTAAGAAATTAAAAAAAACTTAACAATTTTTTTCTGCGTTTAGCTTGCATCCAACCTTCGACATACTTTTTAATGAAAATCTAATTTAAAGTTCTTACGAGTAACCAAGCTGTTTCTTAATTAATACATAATGTAGTCATGCTAAGACTTTCTTTTCAGAGTTATTTAACTAGATAACCCTTTGAAGTGTAGTTTGACCCTAACTCTTAGAATTGAATTTTAAAGTTTATGGCGCCGCGCTGTCATAGAAAATAATTGAATTGGAGAATCTATTATCAGAATAAATTTTATACGGTTTAATACGTTTTATGATAAACTACACTAGTTATTATTATAAGTGGTATTGCCCGTGTATAATTTTAAAGCTTATCTGATCTATATACTATGTCTTTGTGACATTTCAATTTGAATCGTGCAATATTAAGTTCTGATCAGACTGAAAGGATTCCCGCGCGGGATACGTGTCTTTCTGATCACTAAAACAATCGACACGCGTAATCACTTCCCGCAAACGCGCGGGATTCGCCTCAGTGCTGATTTTCAAAGGACCAAATTCATTTATCTTTTTGATAATAATTGATTGACTTGTTATTGCTTTTTACCACGTCATACTTATTTGATTGATCAACCTTTTTTCCAGAGGGTTGTCAGAAGCCACAAAATATCGAACATGAATAACACGTCACGTCCTTAGAAAATTCCTTACATAATTATTTTAGTTAATTGATTCAGGCGTGACCTTACGGAAATCCATTATAAAATGCCTCGTTGAGAGGTGAAACACGCGTCGATTTATTTCAGGAGTTTTTTATGGCTCTTTAGAAATAGCTAAGCGGAACAGGTTACTAAATATATCCACGTCTATTGTATTTTATAATTATTTTACTTTTTCGACATTATGCTTTGACCTTTATCTATGTAGGTACAATACATCTGGAAGTAAAAAGCTTCGTACATTTTGTACTATAAATAACTGTCGCTGAAGGCAGTAGATACGACTAGTCGAATGATAAGTGTATAAGAAATGTATTATTCTAAGAAACAGTTTCCGAAATGTACCTTCGATAAAAAAGCGAAATACATAAATACAATACTTGGATTTGATTCGTACTTGTTACTTAACTTTTTCCGAATAATGCTAAATCTCATACTTTTGTTCAATAAATCCAATTCAAGAAATCAGTGGTCTATGAAATGCTTTTAAAATAAAATAGGTACACTATTTTTCGCTACGGCTTCGGGAAGCCGTCGGGGCCGTAGACAGAAATAGTGTAAAAAAAAAAAAATTGAGTATTATCTTTATATACTATTATTTAATAACCGCCTCTTGGTCTAGTGGTTAAACCACCTGTCTCAAACGCAGAGGTCCCGGGTTCGATTGCCAGTGGGGGCAAAATTTTGTACTCAGCTAGCTACCACCGTCAGTCTTATCTAAGTCTGTCGCCATAATCAACAATGTTAACAGTATTGTTGTGTTTCGGCAGTTAGAGGCAAGATAGCCAGTTTCTCTGTGGTTGAGGATTCCGGGTGAAGCTCGCTTCCACCAACGGTCTGATCATCATTTACCATCAGGTGCGATGCAGGCCAAGAGCTACAAAATTGTTTAAAAAAACAGCTTTTATTGATATTGCGTTGAATAAAAATAAAAAAAAATAACAATATCTATATTGTTTTTAACTGACTTCCAAAAAGGAGGTTATATGTTCGTAGCGTATGTTTGTTTTTTTTAATGTATTTTCGCCGATTTCTCCGTTACTTGTGTACCGATTTTGAAAATTCTTTTTTTGTTTGAAAGGGTATGTTCTCAAATCGGTCCCATATAAATTTTATTAACTTTGCTTGGGCAGTTTTTAAGTTAGCTACAATAATACGTATTTTTACCCCACTTAGTATGTAGATGATAAGTTCCTGTCACTAGTAGCAGGTAATGGTATTCGAATGTGTGTGGGGTAGGTACCACAACTAAAAAGTGAAAAATAAAAACTTTAAGTTCGGAAGTCGGTGGCAAAAACGAAAATACAAAACCAAAGTCACCGACTTCCGAAATTAAAGTTATTTTTCACTTTGTAGTGTTTTTTTAGGAAGTCGGTTTTTTTTTATAAAAAGTATTTTACGTCACAACGTCGTCTTATAGTCGTTTCGTCACTTTCAAAGGTCAAGAATTTATGATTTGTGTATAACCAGCAATGTTCTTGCTGCCTATGTGTATAACAATTAATTTCTTGTATCAACACGTTCTATACAAGCATAGAATAAGCCGTGGTGAAGAGATTTGTCAGTCAGCAAGATTGTCTACCGTCGAACTTACCTTGATGGATTATTTAAATGCACGATACCTAAACAATTAAGTGTTGAAATCAAAAATCGTTCAGCGTAATTGACACCGAACGAATATTTTTAGACCATTCAAATAATTGTTATTACTCCTTGCTAAACTTCTGCCTAGCCCATCATAAATGCGAAACGACACTATCAGAGAGGCGTGGTGGTAGTATAAAGTTAGGTACACACAGTTTCAGTTTACTACCTCTACGAGCTAGTCTACATTTCCCTAAGGTGACTGTTATTTCCATACCCATCTGCATACGTAATATCATGCTTTAAGGCTGCAAATGGCGGCAATGGCACTACGGCTTTATGTTATCAAAACTAATATCTACGTATAGTTTGGTCCAAATTTATCTGATTAAAATGTACTGTATTTCTATTTTATTAATGTCCCTCGGCAAACTTCGTTTTTCGTCAGTTGTCGGATTTCTATCAGTTGCCCTTTGCACTTGGTGTAGATCGGAAGCTCTCAATCGACTTGGAAGTATTTAGAGTTGTTAACACTCTTTTAACTTAATGTAGTTTATTTAAAAAAATGGGAGGAAAGCCGCTAAAGTCGCAGGCACGATAGATAGTAAAATAGTTTTACAGCTCTATATAGTTCACACGGAAATCAAAACAAAACTAAAGTACTTAGTTTTGAATTCAAATTATTATACACGATAAATCTAATAATTGATGGACATGAAAATTAGCATTCGGTTGTATTCGGAAATCCGATGATACCCGAGGGACAATAAGAAAATAGAAATACTGTCAACAGATGTAATGACGTAGATAAATGAAAAAAATAATTTGACAAATGGAACGGATGGAACAAATGAATTTATGTACCTGTGAATAACAAACTGAGTGCTTCGAATTGATAATTTGAATATAAACCCTCAATTGTAATTTTAAATTTGACAATAATGAGGTCAATTTCAGATTTATTCTTCGTTCGTCCTGAAGTTTTGTCCCACATTCCAAAAAAATCTTAGTTTTTAAAGTTGTGCTTCGTCCCAAATTACAAGTACATTAAAGGTACAGTCAACAAAAAAATAATGTATTTATTTGAAATTTTTAAAATATTTGCAATTTTTGAATGCACTGTGCATCACGGAAGCTAGCGTGAATCCCATTTTGCAGATAACGAAAAAAAAATTCCAGTGACGTCAGTTGTTTACAAATAACTTGCTCACTAAATGCGGCTAAAGAGTGTTATTATAAAATAATACGGGCAAATTTTCTCTCGCGGAGAAGACGGAGAGGAGCAGTTGTTTAAAAAAGTTGATATTAAATATTTAATATTAAGTAACCCTTTTTTGCCGATTGTACAAAAAAGTAAGTTTGGCATATACAAAAAAAATATGGGCCAAAGAAGGAATATATAATAGGACGAAGCGGGAATAAAAAATTAAAATTATATTTTGGGACGAAGGAAGCATATTGTTTGGGACGAACCAGGATTTTTTTATGTAGGACAAAACTCAGTGGGCCAAACGAAGAATAAATCCAATTTCATAACCTCATTTTCTTCGGCCATTACAATTGAATCATAGTTTTCAAACAGTAATTTGTTGGAAAACTGTTGAGATATAAAGTTGAGATCTAAACAGATGAATGTCTTACGAATTTCCTTTAGTGAGTGATTGCGTAAGAATTTATCCTTAACAGGATTTGTTTAAACTTTAATCTGATACTTTTGGAATATGTAACCTAACCTAAATTCATAGTGAACAATGGGGTTATGCACTAGGTACTTTTCACGTTTTTTCATGGTAACTATAGCGTTTTCTTGTCGTCAGTAAGATAAGTCAATGGCTGTGCATCAGCGGAAGCTGATTTAGGCTTAAGCTTGCTTATCCTTCTAGATTGTATTCAAGCGGTTATTTGAGCATAACAGGATCGATCACTAAACTCATTATTGACTTTTTTATTAGAAAACGGAATATTTTAGAACATACAAACATACACAAACTCACGACTTCTTCCCATGGGGGTAGGCAGAAACTGTACCTAATTATCTCAAACTTTAAATGAAAGATATACATAATTATGTAAGTTTATAAGTTCCTCTCTATTTATATTTGGGTAGTAATAAATGCCCCGGAAAAAATTTAAATATGTGCATACTCAAAATATGAAATTCACTGCTATAAATACAAATTTTCCGACAACTTGTACGCGAATACAAATAAAGAAACGACCGAATAAAATACTGAAACGACCGCGACCTGCTCCTCAGCTCGCGGGCCGCCTCGACCCTCTGCGCCTACGCGAGCTTAAAAACACTCTAGGGGTAGGGCAGACAAGACTACGTGGAGTCGGTTTTGCAGCGATTCGTTTCTGTTACTAACTTTTGTAGCACAACATATTGACTATTCGGAAACTTAGTATTTTTTTCGGAAGTTTAGTATTTTTTTCGGAAGTTTAGATTTTTTTTCTGAAATTTAGTATTACAGTCAACCTCAGATTTTCGGAAGTTAATTTTTTTTTCGGTAGCTTTATTATTATCCTTTATATTTTCTTCGTAGTCAAAAAGCACAAGGAACAATCCCTGTATTTTTAACGAACATTTGCACTCTAATCTCAGTCTCAATCTGACAAAAAAACTTGCTACAGTACACCTACTTATACTTTATTTACATTTTTGTTAAGTTTTTTAAATTGATTGTCGTTGAAATGAGATTGCGACTTGAATTTGAACGTTTTTTAAGTACGAGAGTCGAAAAAAAAACTTTTTTAACTGCTCCATTCTAAACCATCACTTTGTTCCCACCCCTCAGGTCTGGATCGAGCGCAGCATCGAGTTCTGTACGGAAAAATGGCCGGACTCGATAAAAAAGGAATTGTTCGGCGCGTTCAGCTTCATTCTAGTGTATGCGGTGCCCGGTGAGTGTTTTTAATATTAAAGCGATTCCACGGTCCCTGTGTGCCGGACAGATTGCATGTTTTTGAAGGACGCTTGGTTTTCGGAAGCGACTTTTTTTAAATATTTAGAAATAATATGGTTGTTGGTTAGTAGTCTGTGTTTAGTAAGTTTTAGATAAGCAACAACATTACTAGAGAATTTTTCGTAACGTATAACAAAAATATTTGCTGTTTTTATTTTATGGAACACATCCCATTTACGAATAAATATAAATATAATATAAAAACTTTATTGTTCAAGTAAACAGTACAAATTCAAATAGCACTAGCCTCCACACTAGGATCCCCTGTGTCGTGGAGACTAGTCTCTTTCGTCTTACAACTCTAATACATACTATATGTAGGCAATTAAGTAACATCAGTCGGTAAGATTTATGAAGTGACAATAATCGAGTGTTATTCTAGTACAATAAATTCACCTTAAAATATTGTAATAAAGTTACATGCATTATATTTAAACGTGTTTGGTGTATTGTATACGTATGTGGTGTGGATGTGTGATGAATGAGTGAGTTAAGGTGGGTTTGGACCAAACGAAGATAAGACAAGGTAAGAGCAAATCCTTTCCTGACATCCCCAACATTTTTGCAGGTATGGATAGACCAACGAAAGAATACTCCCACTCCGTTTAGACAAAGGGACACCAGAAAAGTGGGTACAGAAAAAGCTTACGCTCGTATGGTCCAAGTCGACCTTTATGTATTAGTGTGATGAATGTGTGTGTTGTGCTCATGAGTTAAGGAACTTCTCTGTGCTTTCGTAGTCCATTCCTGCCAGAAATTTTGGAAGGTGATTTTTACATTTATTTCTAGTCACGGTCAGTATATCTATTTCACTGTTGAGCTTACTGTAAATAAATGGTCCCATATAAAGAAAGCATCTATTGCCAAAGAAGAGTCTACATTTAGGTTTATGCCATTTGGGCTTATTTGCATTTCTAAGAGAGCGCACGTTGGTGTATGTTAAGGCGCTATGGGCATTTTTGTGGTACCTCAGTGCGACTGCCATGTACAATTGGCGCACACGCAGAACACCAGTCTCTTGGTACAGTGTGTCAGTCGAGAAGCGCATTGGTTTTTTGTAAGTTACCTTAAGAAGTGCCCGTTGAGCGCGCTCCACTTTCATTAGATGCGTCTTATGTGCTACACCCCATGTTATGATGCAGTAGTTGAGAACAGATTGGCACAGTGTGTGATAAAGCATTTTCAAAACAGTGTTGTTAGCAATCCGGCCCATTTTTTTGAAAATGTGTATAAGCTTTCTTACCCGACCACTTACATGCTCTATTTGTTTTGACCAGCAAAGGTGTTGATCTATGTGAACGCCGAGGTACCTGATGTGTTTGACTTGCCCAAGGTTTGGGCAGGTACATCTTGTTGGTTCATTACTATCACAGGAGTGTAATTTTACTGAGAGATGGTCCGGGCAGGAAGTTCTTATGCTGACGCTAAAATTAATAACCTTTGTTTTCTCTACGTTGAGCGTCAGTAGATTGTGGGTAAGCCAACTGGAAACCAAGCTTACACCCATGTTTGCAGCCTCTTGGACGCCTTCCCAAGTTTTGTCAAAGAAAACTACGGCAGTATCATCAGCGTAGGCGAATATTTTTGCTCGGTCCAGTTCCAAAGTACAGAGGCTGTTTATGTATAGGATAAAGAGTGTCGGCCCGAGCACACTACCCTGAGGAACTCCGTAGTTAAGGCTGGCATAGCTGCTGCACTTGTCACTCACGCGAACCTTTTGTGTGCGGTTAGTTAAATAAGACTGAAACCACTCCAGAGAGCCACGAGCCATTTCTTAAACATTAACGAATATTGATCACCACATTACCATTAAGTCCAGGTTTTCGCACAATTATTTAGAAATTATGTACCAATGGCAACGCATAAATCCCTTTAGTACTGAAAATCCTTTTAGTAATCCAGTTTATGAAATCGTAACTCCAAATAGTTGGGTTAAATATTTAGTCCTTCGAATCACCGCAACAACTTGACCTTGGCAACAGTAGAGGGTTACGTTAAAAGTAAGAGCTATATGAGGAAAAAAGGGATAATACACGTGTCATAGCTTTGTTTAACTTAAAATTAATTAGGCGTACAAGGAAAACAGAGCAATAAAGTAACCCTTGTAACCTTCCGCGAACGTGATGGGGAGAGGCTACGACCGCAAAGTTTAATGACCGCATTCTTCGCATTGAGACACAAAGCGGTTCTTGTTTTGTAAAAGATGAATAAAACTTTAGTAAAAGATAAAAAGATTTCCAGTTTATTGAAAGCCCTTATAAATATTATAAATTTTTCTTTGTAAGAGATTAAGTACTTCTACTTAAAATTGTATTTTATATCATGTATTTACATTGGTGGAACGAGTATTTCGATGTAAGTATATTTTATTTCGTTTGAAAAAATCGAGGAGTTTTTTATGAATTCGAGGGAGAGTCACTTTCAACTTTTTCAATGAAATCTCGAATTTTATAGATTTTTTTTTTGGTCAGTCAGATCCGCCGTCCTAGGCATGTACTATCCGACCCAGATGACCCCATTACACTCCTCCAGGAGCAGAATAGGGCCACCAGTACAGTGCACACAAACAGACGCCTCCCGTCATTCCGACCTCGCCGCTGAGGTCCTTTACGTACGCGATCTACTCCCCGAGTAAACGAATCCCCCCCCCGACCCTTGCTCGATAACGAGGTGCCAGCAGTTGTTGCAGCTGAGCACGTAGCTTTAAATACCCCGAATAATAATCATGATATTAATATAAATTTGATCCAGCCTGTCCCCTCTTGCTGTCCTCCCGTCAGCGATGCCCTAAACCGAGGTCCGTACCCCACAGGGGGTGCCCTTAGCGAGCATTTGCTTAATTTTAATTTAGAATAGTTTTAAAAAAGCTCCTGGCTGGAGGCTCTAAGTGTAGAAGCTTATGGCACCCACAGGCAAATCCGGTTAAGCAGCCAAGACCTTGTTAAAAAAAAAAAAAAAAAGATTTTTTTGGGTATTTTTATCAGTAATTGGGTAAAGTTATACATTAAATTCGCATAAAAGATTATGTTTAAAAATAAATCTACAGACATTACGAGAACTACTAACATTATACTAAAATAAAAGTTGTTAACTTACATAAACTGGTGAAAGTTCTTCGTTTTGGACTTGAAATACTGTTTCATTTAAACAAATTAATTTTAGATGATCTTCTGTTTAAAGAGTTTTCATTAAATGTTAAAGTTGTATCATGATTTTAAAATCATAATACAACTTTCTTAGAACGATATAATTTCGTTTGACAATATAATTGTTTACTTGAATGTTAAGGGTCGGTACCAGGAAATCGTGTTATGGGTTTTGGTTAAGTTTATATTGAAAACTAAAATGGTAATCTCGGCTGCTTTATTTGTGACTAGACGGAATGACGACTTATTTAATCATACCAGTGAGACACCTTACAAAACATTAAAAAAACCTTCACTTTTCTTGTAGGTAACTGCCCAAAACACTTCCATTCAAAGCTCAAGGGGCATCTACCGGAAAAAATGAAATCCTTTCATCGTACTCCTCCGAAAAAATTGGCCTTAGAAGAGACAAGAAAGGGCCATTTGTCACACGTTATTATTTCACGGACTACCGGCTCGGAATCGTCGGAATAGTCCTGTGTGTGAAGGAAGGCGGATATTATTCTATTATGAGTGACGATTTTTCCGTCTCGATCGGTCTATTTAGAGTAGAGACTTGAAGAGTGATTTTTGAAGTGAACACTTTTTTAGGCGCATTGGGCATTTATGAGATGGGAAAAAACAATTGAACTCCCGACACCGTCACCGATACCCAATTTTTGTAAACGCGATTGTGCTCTTTATTTATATTACGTTACGGACCAATGTTCTATACAAGTATTTTTCTTCCTGCACAATCTTCCCGGAGTGTCACTATTTTTTTAAGCTATTGCACAGCTTTTATCGCGGGCTTTGAGCGCGGCGACCGAATCAAGAAATTCCGTAACGTAACGAAAATAAAACCTAACACGGGGGGTGTTCTCCGCCTACCATGTAATGACTATTTTTAACGTAATTTTTGTTTTATGTCATCACGTCATCATCCCAAGTGTAGCGTTGATAAATAGGAAGTATGGAGGTTACAAATGCTATGCAATAGCTTTACCGCGGCAGTCCCCGAGTGCCACACGTTTTTTTTTAGGTATAGTAGGTTATTGTAGTGATAGTACAAATTTTGGTTAATTTTTTAAAACTACGCACTAATTACGTAGGTACTCATCATCGTCATCATTTCAGCCGAAAGACGTCCATTGCTGGACATAGGCCTCCCCCAAGCACTGCCACTTCGACCGATTCTGTGCTTTCCGCATCCAGCGGATTCCTGTGGCCTTCACAAGGTCATCGGTCCATCTTGTGGGAGGCCTTCCAACGCTACGTCTTCCGGTACGCAGTCGCCACTCGAGAACCTTTTGGCCCCATCGGCGATCCATTCTGCGATCAATGTGCCCTGCCCATTGCCACTTAAGTTTGGTAATTCTTCGGGCTATTCTTCGTAGGTACTAATTTCAATCAATTGAAAACACCTTTTGATTTTTGGATATCTTAGGGATCTTTTTTGGACATCCAAATTTCACAAACTCCCTTTGCAGATCTTAGCATAATCAGCTAATAATGTTCCCACTGCTGGGACACAGGCCTCCTCTATTCGAGAGTGAGTGGTCGCCACCACCACCACGCGAGCCCAGTGCGGGTTGGTAGATGTCATGTCTTCGAATTTTCGGTACTAGGATATGCCAGTTTCCTCACGATGTTTTGCTTCACCGTTTTGAGAGTAGTGATTATTTACACAAAGTAAAGCGCCTGCCTAGGTTTGAACCCACGACTTAAAACTCGTAAGTCGGGGCCGCTACCACTGCGCCACCACTACTTTTTTTGCAGATCTAACTAACTATAAATTAGGCCTCACAAATTGCCTATTCTATGTCGGTCTCACTGAAGCCTGCTAGAAGCAGTTATCGTAGATTGGCAAATTTATTCCGAACTGTCTTCTGTCCTTAGAAAATTCCTTGCTTTTAAAAGAAAAAGTGTCAAGACAAAGAGTTCAGCTGGATAACAGCTTTTTGTACGGTCAGCAAAAAAAATCTAAAGTTTAATTTAGTTTATAGTAAATAGCGTTTATTTTAATGTTAAGTAATGAGACTTGCTTTTGTCTTTCGATTTCATTTTACGTCGGTTTAACCACACATGACAAACATTAACAAATTAAGTCAAGGTTTCTAAAAAAAAAAAAAAACTTTTTAAAATAAAAAAACAACCGACTTCCAAAAAAACACTACAAAGTGAAGAATAACTTTATTTTCGGTTTAAAGTCGGTCTTTGGTTTTGAATTTTCATTTTTAATTACCGACTTCCGAAATTAAAGTTATTTTTCACTTTGTAGTGTTTTTTTGGAAGTTGTTTGTTTTTTATTGTAAAAAGTTTTTATTTTTCACTTTTTAGTTACAGTACCTACCCCACACAAATTCGAATACCACTAATTGCTATGTAATTATCAGTGACAGGAAATGATCATATCATCCACATACGAAATGGGAAAAAATATGTATTATTAAAGCTAACTCAAAAACTACCCGAGCAAAGTTAATAAAATTTATAAGGAACCACCTCTGAAATATGACCTACCCACTAAAAAAGGAATCATCAAAATCAATTCATAATTGGTGGAGTAATCGCGTAACAAACATACAAAAAAAAAAACATACAGTCGAATTGAGAACCTCCTCCTTTTGGAAGTCTGTTAAAAAAAAAAACATTAAGTTATTAATTCAACACCAAGATGCTCGAAAGTGATAAGAAACTTTTTGTCAGTATCCCTTTGGTTCTGCAACATAAATATATCCTTTACGTATTTTTCCAAATGGGTTTTATGAGCTTCAATCACGTTCTGCCAATAGTTTTAGTTCTATTACCTAACATTATTTTCATGAATAATACTTTTACAAGAAAATAGAAATGATATTATAATATATTATGTTTCGTATATTTTGTTGCTGTCTACACGTAACAGCTGTTCTACTGAATCTTATTTGTCCAAATCACTTAGTTTGCTACGTGATTTCGTAGCCTGTAGCAGTTGCCCGTAGCAGCGTAGGCGTCTACGACAATGAGAATTAGTTTTCTTTTATCAAGACGAATGTAAATTAATTTCAGTTTTTTAGACTTGAAAATGTGCTAATTTAGTTGACATACTTTCTTTTAAGAATATTTAATTTTATTCGTCAGTAGTTTTATAGTAAAAGTTTTAGTCCAATCAAATTCAATAAGATAATGGAACAGTTTCATTTCAATTTATTGTGATAATTGAATAATACGAGAGCATTTTAACTAGAATGAAAGAAAGAAAGAAAATTAGGTTTATTTGTCATAGAAATACGTGCATACCATAAAAGAGAAGAGTAATCAGAGAACAACACAAAGTACATAACAAATTACGAGCATAGAACAGAAATTACTTAGGCGGCAGCTGCACGACATGACTGTGACAAGAAGGCTTCCACTCAGCATGATGCAGTGCTATGGGGGACCCACAGCACAGCGCTGATTTTCAGTGGTCACCCGAAAAAAAGACGTACGGAAATCAAGTCAGGTTCAGTGATTTTTCTATTAAACATGTAACAAAATAAAATAAACAGTGCTTGGAATATAAGACAACTATACAATAAATTATAAGAAACATTGAAAAAAAACTATCCTATAGGTATCTAACTATGATTACATAAGTTACAGTACAGTACTGCCCTCCTAATAGCAAATGCAGTAATCGACATTTTTACGATTTTCCGTTTTTGTCAAAAATGACATCTGGAGACTTTAAGCTACACGTAGATTTTTTTTTTTTTTTTATGGTTGGAACATCGTGAAATAATAAGTAAAAATGCAGCATTTCAAGTGAAAGTATATGATATTGTTAGTATAAATGCAGCAATGAGCATACACCAGATTAAAATGCAGTAATCACGTATTTCTAAAAATCTTACAAGTAACTGAGTAATCCCCCACTAAGTGCCTACTTAGATATAATTCAAATACCTACATTAGAATAAAAAGTTCTATTGAATTAGTGTGTTAGATTTTCAGAATTAGAGCGTTTGAAGCTTAACAAAGTTTTCTGGGAGCTTAGTTACGAGGTACAGGGTTACTTAATTCAATCATTAGTGAAAAAACTTTATGTCCCAACAAAAAAGACTGAATAATTATAAAATAAAAATATTTTCATAATTAACGATGTTTTTCCTTTTTTTTTCTATTTAAATGTTAAATAACTCGTTTTTACACTGCATTATGCCTTTTATTCTATATATATTCAGTAATCAACTCTGCTAGTGCTTAATGTATTTCCTAGACACAAATGCAGTAACAAATACGAGTACTGCATTTCACTTCACTACTTTGATGTATCACAAATAGAGACACAAGTTTTAAGTGTAGTATTGAAGTTTCTAAAGACCTACCATAAGAAAAATTAACTTCAAAACTAAACTAACGATACTTTGTATTTTTATGTACCCATTCCGTAACAAAACATATGAGTTTTACATCAGTTAAAGTAGAGATTTAAAAAAAAACACTTAACCGCGTTTTTCTCGAAACCGCCATTTTGCAAGTACTGCATTTGCTATTACGAGGGCAGAGTAGTCAGTAGTTAGTTTTTAGCTATAACCGTAAAAACATTATTTACAATGGGTTTGAAAACATTATGATGCAAAAAAAGCTAAAATATTTATAGGTAAAACGAAACTGCTTGTCGTTAGTTATTACTAAGAATTCCAAAGGAGTTTTTTTACAGAATATAAATAATTTATTGTATCCAAACTTCACGAGGTGAGCATCATTAATATCCATCACAAATTCTTTATATTGTCGCGAGAATATAGACAGCTGACTTCCAAAATGGCGGAAAATATTCCGCGACGTTTAATTTTTTGAAGTAGTGTTGGATGTTGTGAAGAGTATTATGTGATATTGTGTTAAAGGTGTATTGTATTGGTAAATAAAGTACAGATAAAATTGTACTACATTAGATATATATTTAAGTACCTCATTTCATATGTACCAAGTGTTACGGGTAGCAGTGCACAGATTTAGGAAAAGGGTACTTAATTCAAAATTATTCAAGAGAAAAAGAGTAATTATTGAGCTTAGTTCTTCTACCAAAACCTGCGAATGTAGTTTCCTCATACACAAAATCAATCTGCCTAGCCTTTTCCCAACTATGTTGGGGTCGATTTCCAGTCTAACCGGATGCAGCTGAATACCAGTATTTTACATGGAGCGACTGCTTATCTGACCTCCACAACCCAGTAACTGGGTAATACGATACCCCTTGGTAAGACTTTCGGGCTTTTGACGACCCGTAACGACTGTCAAAGATCCACGAATGACAGCCGGGACCAACGGCTTAACGTGCTTTCCGAGGCACGGAAGAGTCTCGGTATGTAAAGATGGTCACCCATCCACGGACCAACCCTGGCAAGCGTAGCTTAACCTGTCAGGTCAACCCGTGCGACTATTATTACTTAGTCTCATACACGAATTTGTTAATACTGAAGGCTGTTGACCTCTTAAAGTAGCTGGATGTTTAAACTTCTATATTGGTATATTCTAGATTTGATAAAAGCTTGAGTAAATAAATTCTAAAGTTTAACGTTTGATCCTTCTCCTGTTTAAGCAAGTAGGCGATCTTGTTTCATACTATCATTATTAGTTTTCACATTGACAATGAAGATGATTCCATAGACAATACCTATACTCCGTTTGAAATAAGATTAGACGTTTAACTAAACCTTTTTTACAGTCCGTTCAACCGATTTTGACTTCTATTGCGATGGCGGCATGACAAATGACAGCTGCAGTAAACAGTTGGTTTGTAACCACTTTTTTTGCTTTTAATGCCATCCTTATGCCTACGGTATAGAAGTCAAAATCGGTTGAACGGACTGTAAAAAAGGATTGTTTAAATGTCTAATCTTATTTCAAACGGAGTATAGGAGCCAAAGTTTTCTTCTATTTTCACAGAGCAAAATCAAACAAAACCCCAAACAAAGATAACATTGAACGCTGCTCATCCTCAGAGCAATGTACTTGAAAAGAAGTTCCTAATGACGTCACAAAGAGCGTCTAATATTTCCTAACATTCGAGTCTGTTGTTGTTAACTTATTTATTCTGTTAAGGAGTTAGCAAGTAATTGAAATGGATACCTACATGAAGGGTAGGTGGAGATACTGCGGGTTTATTCTTCTATCGTATCGAAACTAATTATAATAAGACATCACTTTTCGCTAGATATTAAATCTAGACTCCGGGTTTCTTTTGAGAAATTTCTAATAAAAAAAAAATCAGGAATATCACAAATTAATCTAAACATAGTGCCGACAGAAATGATAACTTGAACGATTCAAAAAAAATCTTCCAAAACTAAAGTAAAAATACTTGCATGGAACATTGATGCGTAACATAATACAAATAAAGAGCATAATCGCGTTTATAAAAATGAGGTGTCGGTAACGGTGTCGCGAGTCCAATTGTTTTTTCCCATCTCAAAAATGCCCAACGCGCCTAAAGAAGTTTTCACTTAAAAAAACAAAAGTAAAATGAAAATAAAAAGAGAGAGTCCTGAACTAGGACAAAAGGCTCCTATCTCAGCATCATGCTGCGGCATTAAAAAATAAGTCTCACGGTGCTGGTATTCTGATAGGGCCCGCAGTAATGTCACGGACAGATACAGAAATCCTAACTAATATTATAAATGCGAAAGTGAGTTCGTTTTTTTGTTTGTTTGTTACGCTTTCAAGTTAAATGAGTTGAGTTAAGACATGGATACTTTTCATCCCGATATTCTCATGTAATCGAGACATATGCGGGTGAAACCGCGGGGCGCAGCTGGTAAATAAAAAATAGATATGTGTGAAGAATTTACCTATTCAAAGATTAATAGCACAAGCATTAATTACCACTGAATATGTTTCTCTTCAGAGAAAAGATAATACTAATATAGTTATTAAGGTCATTGCCATTTGAAACGCTGAAAATAATTCAAAATTTCAAACAACTGTGTGTAAATACTAGAAATGGATAATATAATTTTAACGAGATTTTCCTATTTTAAAACAAATTAACAATGTAAAATGAAAGCCTGTTCACAGAAACACAATTAACTGGCTGATCCCACGGACGTTCTCCTGTCGAGTCGAATTCTACGATCATTATTGAAATGATCGTAGAATTCGTTTGCATAATATTTATTATTCCGAATATTTTTCCTGATACCTTTTCCGTCACCAAAAGAATCATACATATCCATCGATTGAATCGTGGTCTTGAGTTCATACAAAATCTCATAGAAAAAAGTACGTTCATATTTTCCCGAATTTGAAAATTTTCCGGGAAACTTCTCCAATTTTCTTTCCACAAAAACCAAATTCGGATAATTACAAATTTTGGGTTTGTGCCCGGTTGATGGCAATAGGCTCGCCCCCTATTACATGGGTCTTAAACATAACTGGCGAAATGTGTACTCTGGCACACCTCTGCCTATCCCTTCGGGCAATACAGGCGTGATATTATGTTATGTAAAATTTAATTAAATTTTTAGAGATAGAGGGTGATTTATCTAATTTTAAAATAATATATTCGTAATTATAAAATAAATATCTTTGTTTATTTTATTCGTACATTTCCATCCTTTGAAGTTCTGATTAAACGAATAAGCGTTCATTAGGAAGTGCTCGACTCGACTAACTTCCGTCTCCTTAATTTGTTGGGAAATATTTTTGCAGCAAATACTCTTGTAAAATTGCTTTAGATGTTGCCAAGAAGATGTAGAAAGGAGGAAATGAAAATGAAATGTATTATTAAATTTAATTATTTTTGATGAAGGTGATGATCAAACGATAATAAATTATACATAATTAAATACTTTTTTTGTTCTTATTTAATGGTATACTAACTGTCGTCATAACGCCTACCCGCGAAGTAATTAATTAGAAAAGTCCTTGGATTTTTGATTAGAACAGGCTTTTTTCTAAACAGGTTTTTTTTCTCACGTGTCTTTTTAAAGTATCTACCTGATCCATAACATGTTAAATTACAGAGAAGTCCCATATTTCCCTATTAGTCCTTGTAGGAATCTACTGAATACAAACAAACACCTTTAGGCATTTTTAGAAAAAACGTTAATTTAACCTGGAAACCATTTTACAGACAGACCTAATTTTTTGTTCTTAGCCAATGAAAACCAGTCCCTTTCAAGTCCCCAAGGGCAGTCAAAAGTGTACCTTTTGATAGACTGCTCTGGACCCTGATAGCATTGTGTGCGATCGGTTTGACGGACTTGTAACTGAGTTTAAACTTAAAACTATTAATATTAATAAACTGAGTTAATAATGGCTTTGTTAGTTTACATAAAGCAACTAAAGATTACAAGTTTCAAGAAGAAATTATCAATATTTCTAA
Source organism: Agrochola lychnidis (assembly GCA_963680765.1). NCBI lineage: Eukaryota > Metazoa > Arthropoda > Insecta > Lepidoptera > Noctuidae > Agrochola > Agrochola lychnidis. The sequence continues at coordinate 1,681,431 of OY796852.1, read as the reverse complement.
TTCATAAATGTTATTACACTGTTGATGAATTTCTTAATGACAATAATATTAATATAGTTTGACTAAGTAATGAATGTGTGTAATTTTGTTGTATTTTGTGTGTTTTGTTTATTGAATTTAATTTTAATTAATATAAACAAGTAGGTACTTTGAATTTGTAAATACTTAATTTAATAATTTATAATTATTCTGAATTTATTTTAATATTATTGTACCTACTGTAGCTATAAAATTTGTACGCCACTAGCAGAACATAGAGAGTCAACTGAATTTTTACTGAAGACCAAATGTATGTACCTGTGTTTAACAAATAAATATTCATTCGTTCATTTATTCATGTTTGATGTTTCTGTTAATTGAATTGACTATTTATTTATTTATGAGATAAACGTAATTAATTGCAAGCAAATACATACGCAGCGTCTGCAGCCTGCATGCAAATTGAAGAGCTTTTTGCATTGCTCTTAATAAATACCTTTTAAAATACTATCTATTCTGTAGAAGCCAATTATTGTTATACGAGTAGTATTGAAAAACCAATTATTTTGGAGTGGAGTTTCTTGCCGGCTCTTCTCCATAGGAAACAACCAATTGGAACCGTGTACCTATTTAGTTTCTGACGTTTCACAAGTGCCCATGTAGGTTTATGTGAAATAAAAATATTTTGAATTTGTAGCTTTGTCATAGGTTCATAATGTCATCTTTTGATCTTTTCGCATAGTTTAGCTACAGTGATAAAATGAAATGTTGTAGAAAAGTATTAAAAATTATTTAACTTGAACAAGATCGCCTTGGTGGAAGAAAAATACTTGTATAGAACATTGGTCCGTAAACTTGTCTAAATAAAGAGCACAATAGCGTTAGCAAAAAAAAAAACTTCCAAACCTTTAAAGTAAAAATACTTGCATAGAACATGGATCCGTAACGTAATATAAATAAAGAGCACAATCGCGTTTACAAAAATGAGGTGTCGGGTCGGTGTCGCGAGTTCAATTATTTTTTTCCCATTTCAAAAATGCCCAACGCGCCTGAAGAAGTTTTCACTAAAAAAAAAAAACAAAAACGTACGATTGAATTGAGAACCTCCTTCTTTTGAAGTCAAAACCAAAGACACCGACTTCCGAAAGGGTTTTTTTTGGAAATTGGTAGATTATCGTTTAGTTTACGTAACGCGTTCGTGTTAAACGGTGGGAATTACGAATCTCGTGGATTCAAAAAACAATAAATCTACCTCATCATCATCTGCCTAGCCTTTTCCCAACTATGTTGGGGTCAGCTTCCAGTCTAACCGGATGCAGCAATACCAGTAATTAACATAAAACAATAAATCTACATACCTACCAGTTGGAAAAGAACCGGCCAATAGCGTGTCGGATCACGCACAATAAAGGGTTCCGTCGTTTAGATGCACTCATCACAAGGACAAACTTAACATTGTAGTTGAAAAACATGTTCTCCCATACATTCCAGCTGCAAATGTAAGTTTGTACTTACAGTATTGAGGGATTCACCATGTTATTTTAAAACCATATTATAGAACTATTTTCTATATTTTTTCTAAAATTTTAGGCTCAGTAGTTTCGGAGATAAGGGAGGGAATGGCCAATTTTCTTAAATATCTCTAAAAGTATTTATTTCAAAATGATTTTTAAAAATATTTGAGATCCTCACAACAACTTCTTTCATTTGATATATCACACGGTACAGTTTGCAAAACTTTCTTTTTTAATTTTCCAATTATTTGCCCCCGAAAAGTGACCCCCATATTCAAAATTCATTTATTTACGTTACATGTTCGTGTTTGGGTCACAGAAATACATATGTGTACCAAATTTCAACTAAATTGGTACAGTAGATTCTGAGCAAATCGGCTGTGACAGACGGACATACATTCACCCAGCCAGCCAGCCAGACACACGAGTGATCCTACATGGGTTCCGTTTATTCCCTTTGAGGTACGGAACTCTAAAAATCAAACAGCAAACGTATTATACAATACAATGTTTTATTACATCAAGTATGACATGTACTCACAAAAATATTTTGCGACAATCGTTTACGAGATTCCGAGAAACGGTATTACGACTTTTTTGCAACATCCTTGGATTTGTTATATTTGTATATTGCTCAAATTATGGGGAATGTACGAGAAAAAAAAAATCATCGCAATTCTCGGTAGGTTTTGCAATAATGTATGGTAATTTACCATACCTACGTATTGATACGTCTGTTATGTACTAGGTAAGAATAAATCGGAAAAAAGTTTTTTTTTTTTCTAAAACATATTCAATTTGGTACGATAAACAAATTTTACAAATAAATAGTTCATTTTATGCATCATGACAACGTACCTTATAATAAACCCATACATAATTGTACAATGTTAAGAAAAAAGTGCAGAAAGATGTGTGAGATGTGTGTGTGTGTGTGTGAAAACTCGATAAGTCACAACTCACACCCCTATTCGAAATTGAACTGTGAATGGTGTCTTTGAAATGAAAAAATACATGTATAAGTATGCGGTTTCTGAATCAACGAAAGTTAATGACCTTTGCCTATGTTATCAATAGGGCGGGTCACTAGTTTAATTATGAACATCTGATAGCTTACCTAATTATTATTTAATAAAATTTAATGCACGAGTAAAAAATTACTGGGCAAAGGGCAGATTTTACCAGTCAACCTTAGGCAGTTGTCCCATCGCCGGCGAGGAAGCTACTAACTATCAGCTATTTTCTCGCACAAGAAACGTACAATAGATATACATTCCGTGTAAACAAAAGATGCATATATTAATATTTGATCGTTGACTGTGAACGTCGCCGGCGAGGACTCGCTCCACTAGTTTGTCGCTGAGCGACAAGAGGTATCAAAGATAATACTTCCTCAGCGATACTTGTTCAGAACTCACGCCGAGATACCAAATAGCGGTAATTTCACCCCGAGCGAGTGGTGCGAGTAATCGCCCGTCGCCCTCGAACACTCACTGATAGCCCAGTGACAAAACACAAAAACAAACCAAACAAAACTATCGGAATTACACACTCGCTGCTCGCCAACTTGTTTTCAGTTGCTAGCTCTACTCGCTACTCGTTAATCGCCGGTGGGCGGTGGGACAACTGCTTTAGAGTAATGTATGTAGAGACAAAAGATTGCATGTACAGTGGGAAAAAAAATAAAAAGGGTGGGGTGGGGTGGGTGGGGTTTAAAATTTTAATACAACTGGGTTACCCAATTGATGCAGCCCACTGTACAACTGAAGAGATATTTAACTCGAAAATAGCTATAACAAATACAAGAATAAACAACATAACATATTTCTACTTATAAAAATACAAAACTTAGGTGCGTACGTTATGTCATACATATAAGTCTATAATACTAGATCTAATAACTGAAGTACCATTATAATTCAATTCCAGTCTTAGATTATTCAACTGGATTGTTTCACCACAGATTTGAAATTGAATCTGGCTGAAATAAATTGATTTAGTAGGTACTCATTTTAATCCACATTCAATTGAAATGTATGGATGTAAAGGATTATTATGATTATTTGAATATTAATTGACAGTTGCGTTATGATAACACTAGCTTAATTTTTTTTTTTATATACCCCTCACGAAATTTATGTCAGTACTACCACCTTCTGCTACCTCCCTAAATTCTAAAAATGTCAACATAAAAATTCTATCACGTCACATTTTTTTCTAATCCCAAATCTGTTTTTTTCCAATATAATCTTGGTTGCTTCGGTGTTCATTGACTTCTTTTGTAATGAGACATCTTTATTTAAACTTAATTAAAATTTCTAGTAGAAAGTGTAAACAAAGTTCTGATCGCTTTTGCTACGTTTGTGGACAATTTATATTTTCAAAAAAGAGTTGTAGAATCGTTGAAAAACGCATATCTTCATTATTTTGGATTTCCTGTGGCTAACCAAGATAAAAACTGGGTTCCCCATGTATTTTGTGAAAGCTGTAGAATCGCTTTACTTTTGGTACACTCAATGTTGTGGAGAGAACCAAGTAATCACGAAAATGACTTACTTTTATGTTACGAAGACTTCAGGTTATAATAAGAAAACTAAGTTGGGAATTGTGTATGCTGATATTCCATCTATTACCAAGCCGATATAAAGCTAAAGACCTTCCATATCCAATTTGCCCTGATGGTGGTAGTAGCGCGAGTCAAAATACTCTAAATGATGACAATAAAAGTGACGTCGAAATTAAATCTGCTGCTAGCGATTCTGAAGATTTTTCCTTCAAAGAAAAAGCCCCATATTTGATCAACCAAGCCGTATTGAATGATCTCATAAGAGATTTACAGCTATCAAGATCTAAAGCTGAGCTTCTTGGGTCTCGCCCACAACAATGGAATTTACTAACATCAGGTATATGATTTAAAGGTTTTTGAAGATTGCCATCAAGGATATTGGGATGAAAATATGTTAGGAGACTACTGTTGGTCTATTTTAAGGGAAACCGATTCAAAAGAAGTCTAAAATTTGTCATTTTTAGTTTATTTCTGTTCGTCTTAGTCGATTTTCTTAATTTTTTACTTAATTAAATATTTCTGAATATAGACGTGACAGATTTTTTTTATTATTTTTCCTGGATAACCCTTATATAGATAAATAAAATTCAACAGCTTTTAGCTGGGGTATAAAAACCATGTAAACTAGTGTTATGAATTTTTAATTACGTATACGTACCTGCTACAGGGACACCTCTGCCCAACCCTTCGGGGAAACAAGGCGTGATGTTATGTATTATGTTTGTATATGTATTTTAATTAAATCAATACATATTTAATAATAAAATCGTAGCGTAGTCAAAACTGTACATTGAATATCATTGAAAAAAAAAAATTGTTTATTAAAAAACTGTAACCCGACTACGGGAAAACAAAAATTATCTAAAAAGTACGAAACAAGAATATATTTCAGACAGAAATCAAGACATAGGTGACAAAAATGGTCAAGGTAAAGCCGTGGTCGCGAGTCAAAAAGTTATAGAATATTACAAATAGTTACAGATTAATTAACCTTTTAAATGATTATCATCTCGCTATACCTTTATGGTAGCAGCCAATCATGACATTTATAATAACGGCTATTTTAGTTAACTTTCAACAAAATAAATAGCTTAGCTTAGTGGTTCGACGACTGTTTTGCAAAACTATGGTTGTAAGTTCGATTCGCAACTATTGATATTATTGCGATTCTTTTTTTTTTTTCTTTTGTTATATTATTATTTGTGATAGTTCATAGAACGTTCGTTATGTCATCTATGGATATAATAATAATAAAAAATATCTGGTCAAGTGACTGTTCACACACTGAGCACTGATCCACTGTTATATTAATTTAGTGTTGTTTATCAGGAATAATCTGTTAGAATGCATCAGTCAGTGAATCAGTGATGTGCCATTAGATAGTTAGTATATGCAGGAATGAAGGTGTGTTATTAATTTAATAAAAACTTCGCAAGCAATGGGAAATTGCTACAGACGGCTGCGGGTGTTAACCTTCGGGCGAGGTGATTCTCACACGAACAATTGTACATACCCAGTCCTGACTCTGCATATTTTTTTGGGTACTGAGGCCAAAACAAGGAAGTTTTATAAAAATGTGGCTGTTGTTTCAGTATATTGTGGTGTTTTACGACTTCCACGCGAACGAAAAATGATTGATGCATTTATAATTTTGTTCGATTCTGATATCCTATGTAAATAAAAAATATCAGATTTTTAGACTACTGACTAGTAAGCTCGCAACCATGAACGGGGTCTTGTGGGCGACCAGCCCATAAAACCACGTTCAAGGTTGCAAGCAATGCGACTTGCGCCATGCAATACGCGTGCGCGTCACTTGTTTTCGTCTGTTGCTTTGCAAGTCGCGTCGCGGTGACTCGTGTCATACTCTTAACAACTTTTTTCATTTGTATTCTCCGCAGTCGCTATCTCAAGACACGTGTCGCTTGAGCGTGTAACTCGAGGGGTAATGCAGCGCATTTACGATCAAATTTAAATTGTGTAAAACCATTAGTAAGTCATTGCAATGTTTTTTGTTATCTCATTGTTATAAAGTTTAAATTAGAATGATTGCCCTGAGTTTGACAAAACTCGGCAATCATTCTAATTTATACCTTACCTTACCGAGATTAAAGATACATAGCAATGACTTACTAACGGATTTACGTCGATCAGTCGTTATGTCACAGAATATTTCCTTTACAACAGGGACGGACGATTTAGGGATGATTGATGCTATTCATCCCGGGCTCCCAGCTGGGCCGGAACTGAACTGTGACACGTTCAGTACAGAGCTCCACGTACAAGCAATGATAATATGATTATGGGGAAGAGATATTCATGTTTAGTAAAATGTCTAATTTGGCATCAAAATTAAAATCGATATAGAAAGTAAAGATAATATTATTTTAACTGATAATTGTTTGTAACCAATTTTTTATTCATAAAGACAGCACTCAAGGTTTATTAACAAAAATCACACCTAAAAGTGTAGATATCATGTGACACCGTACGGCGGCGGCGTCCTTTGACGGACAAATAAAATTCCAAGCAAGAAATTTGGGTTTTTTCGAAGAAAATATAAATTCATGCCTCGATTTAGGCCCTGTACTGACTAGCATTAATCATCTTAGGTATATAATGTGCTCTCCAAGGGATAGAGGGTCCACGAATCTTATTAGTACTGCCGTCTCTAAACGCTGCTGGCCCAGCGATTCTATGCTCTGTGGTCACTGTAATAGGTTCTGTTTTAAATAACAATGACAACATAAGACTTTAAGGCGACTTTCAGTTGAGTTTTAGAGTTCGGCCGTTATTCATAAGTAATACCCTATTAATTAATGTATCTTCAGTATTCATTACTGTCGAAGACATTTTTACCTAAGCTCCTATAAGGGCAATTCAATTACTGGTCCTTAGTTACGGCTTATGGTTCCGATACCCAGTTTTTCTTTTCCTCTGACACGGGTCAATTGCTGCGGTATTAGATTAATCTTCTCAGATCCCTATGTAGCCATTGTTAGTTAATACGAAGGCCATTCCATAAGATGAAGGTTTGTTCTGTAATAATCATAGCTAATAATTATCTTCTCTATTATTAAATGAGCAATATTAGAGAAGTAAGAGAGGAGAATGAAAGGCGACTAACAAAATGTATTTACAAGGCTGATGTAAAGGGAAAGGCCGGGCGGGGACGCCCTAGGAGGACATATACTGACCTTATTGGTGATGTTCTTCAGAAAGGCCAGGTGCGTAGTACTCGCAACCGGTGTGCGTGTATGACCAGATGTATGAACGTAAACGAGGCAAAAGGAGTATGTAAGGATCGTAGCAGGTGGCGTTCTGTAGTTTCTGCCTACCCCCATGTAAAGAAGGCGTGAGTTTATGTATGTATGTATATCTATAGATATATTTTGTAATCACGTTCTCGAAAACGGCTCTAATGATTTGGATGAAAGTTGCAATATAAGAGTTCACGAAGGCGAAAAATCGATCTAGCTAGGTATCACATCTGGGAAAAATCATTTTCTCCGTTTTTTTTGGTTATATGTATATAATTTTTGGCTTAACATAAATACAATTACATATTTCAAATTCCACAAGAATTTGATAGCTTTTGAAATGTTATTTGAAAAGGGTTCAGTTCAAGAATTATTTTGTCGTTATACTTATTTCTTAGTACCTACCTAAAAGTTATTTGAGACACTACTATCATCATGCCGGATGTCGAATTTAGTAGATGAAAATGGTCAACGCGCATTATGAAGGTGGTCTGGTCAATGATCGTTAATACTTTGTGCAAAAAACTGGCTATAATTGAGCTGTTCCGTTTCAGGTAACATCTAATATTACATTATAAAATCCAATTTATTGTGCATAGGCAGGTAGTTATTCGTAAAATGAAGAGTATAGAAAAGAATTGTATACATATTTCGGAAATCCCTATAATCTCAATAATACCTGACTGGGTTAAAAGCCTTCTATTAAAGAAAATCTATTACAGCGCTGACAAATTTCTGACTGATAAATTAATCTAACTTGTGTGAAATATCTAGATTTAATTCCTAATTACTGCAACATTTAAGTAGCTAAATTTTATAATACATTTCTATGATGAGTTGATGACACTATTCTGTAGTACATTTAAATTCGGATTGATAATTGTTTGAATAATGGATACATTTGTTATTGTTAGATGTTTCTATAATATGTATTGTATATACCTATTTGCTGTGATATAATTTAATCTAACATCTTGCATGCCAAGTGTGTGTATCTTTCGGCAAATAAATGATCTACTATGTATATTATAAGCATTACACTTGTTAGTATTGGGTTTCCATGTTCAAGTTAATTAAATCTTGTTTGTTATCGTTACATTAATATTATAAATTGATCTGAATGAGTTCATAAGAGTTCATTGCAGTAAGAGTTTTAATTATCAATCCGATATAAACAATCAAAATTAATGTATATTTTGGCACTTCTACCGTGTTTCAAAACCACGTCCGCCCTTTCAAACATTTACATAACATAGTATTACGCTTATATACCCCGAAGGTTTAGTTAGGCAGAGGTGTACCAATAGTACCTATACCCACACAACATCCCACATTTATAAATAATTAACTTAATTTAATCATTCAAGCAACAAGACTCATAGTGTTAGTAACTTACAAAATACGTTAGTTTTACCAACGAATTTTTTTTTTTTTTAGCACAGAAGTATTTACACAGAAACAACTAGTGACATCATTACTGCAAGGTGACAGGCCCAGCCGACACCTTGCAGCAGTGGTTCACAAACGCACAATCGCCTGCTTGCTACCATAGACAGGATGTTGTTGGTGCTTCCCCGAACCCTACTAACCAGGGATACGCACCGCTTCCGCATCAGTGTAGAAGCAGTCAACGCGTGCTTTGCAAACATCCCTGATGCGCTGCAGTATCGAGGCAACCCCATCAGCACCCTGACTGCGTTATTGTATTGGACGCGAAGAGCGCCGTATGATTTCTGTGTAAAATGAGCCCACAGACTGCAAGAGTAAAAAGACGTGCAGTAAGCACTAAATATAGTGCGTCTGACCTCCTTAGAGGCACGCCTGAATCTGCGGGTAATCACGTTAGCTCTCAAACACAGCGCCCTCTGCTCCCTGTCAATATCCTCATCATCTTTGAGGTCAGTGGTCAATAAGTGACCCAGATATTTAGATTGGTCCACCCTCACAAGGGTCATACCGCGTTACTTCACTGAAGATACAGCTTCTGGGTACCTACCCCTGGCCCCAAAGACCATGACCACACCCTTCTTAACATTATATGACAGACCATGCAGTGTGGCATATTGCTTGTAAGTTGGCACGAGTGTCCTAAGCCCGCAGACTGACGCGCTCAGCAGCATCAAATCGTCAGCGTAGCTCTCGTTATTAACACACAAGCTATCAATATGACACTCGACACGCATGCTGCTAAGCACTCCAATCAGATCATTCACGTATAGGTTATAGGAAAGTTTATCATAAATCTTAACAACAAACAATTAACAAAATATTAATGTTACTTTCCAGGCTGCATCGTGGTGGTGTCATACTCTCTCATGGGACGTCGACTTTGCTCCGTACTGCCGCCGTTCGACCAGACAGAAGGCAGCGCGAACAGTCAACAGGTAAATAATGATGTATTAAAATAAACTAATTTCTTAAATAAAAGAGAGGGAAAAAGAGGCAGGTATGTGAATGTCGTCAGTTTGTAAACGAGTTCTAAAATTCAAAATATTTTATTTCACATAAACCTGCAAGGCCACTTATGAAACGTCAGAAGCTAGGTGCACGGTTCCAACTGGTCGTTTCCTATGTAGAAGAGAAACTCCACGGGGTTACTCTTTTAACAATAATTGGACCCTGTGACCCCTGTTGAAAATTCACTAATTTTTTATGGAATCGGGATTAATGTTGGTATTAAAAACGTGAATTTTAAATAGCAATATCTGTTTTGTTTTCAATAATAATAAGTTTTTTTATTACTTTTGGTAACTTTATTGCAGTACCTATGTGCCCTTTTCGGATTGCACAGGGTTTTTGTAACACGTTGTTTACTTGTTATGTTTTACTAAGTAAACTTATCTTTTGCCTAAATGCCTAAATATGAGCGCGCTGTAGGATTTTCAACTTTTAGCGCTGAGTCAACACGCTGTACTTACATCCAACAGCGAGCTTTTTTTACGCTTTCATTTCAGTGTCGCCTAGTGTGGGGCATGGTTTGACTTTGCAAAGATCACCTTAGTGTGCGACCCATGTGTTGTTTCACTAACTTGTAAATCGTAATAAATTTTTATCAATAAAATTTAATGATTTATTGACGAGATAAAAATCAATTTAGCAAAAATGTCATAAACAAATTTTTGTTAATACTGTGTATGAATATTTATATTTAAAATGGATGTTTTAATTAAGTGTCAGGAGTATTGCCGATTGAGAAACTTATACTGTAAAGCTCTCACTCACTATTTTTACACACAACCAATGGGCATTTAACAATTAATTTAAATCAATAATTTTGATGTTGTTTAGAGGTACTGTATATAAAATTTTGTTCACTAACGAGCAAAGCATTAAGACGGTTGGTCATCATAGTCCGAATGCGATTTCTTTGATAGCTAGTAAATATTATCATTATCATAAATTAGCTGTTGCCCGCGAATTTGTCTGCAATCCAGGATGAAAAGTAGTCTTTTTTCAGGTCATAGTCTACCCATGTGCCAAATTTCATCTGAATCCGTTCAGCCATTTTAGAGTCAAAGTCAAATAATTTATTTCAATTAGCCACAAAACGGCACTTTTGAACGTCAAAAACAAAAAATAGAATTGATTCTAGTCACCCCTTCAAAAGGGTATTTTTCGTATGGAGAAGAATGGGCAAGAAACTCCACGAGTGAAAGCGTAACCAATAAACACAAACAAACTCACTTTCGCATTTATAATATTAGTTATGATTATTTCAATTATTAATTAACTAGCTGACCTGACAGGCGTTGTCCTGTCCAAATATAAATAACTCATACATAAATCCCATATTCAAATGCCTTGAATTTTTAAATTTTTCAGGAAATTTTTCCAATTTTTTTTCTATAAAAAACTAATTTGGTACCCATCAGATAACACACACACGACTACTCAGCTTGCGTCTGTGTGAGCCAAAAATGATTGTTAGGATCTATATCAAATGACTAAGTCTCAATTCGATATTCTCCGACGACAATTTGACACAAATCCCTAAAGATCCTCATTATAACTCGCTTGACATCCCTCTGTTATCCACAAGACATTTGAACAAGGTATTATTTAATATCATCGCCAACTTATGTAGGTTAGGCGCTAACATTTGCTTACAAACATTGGATTGGGACTCACATAAAACAATGTCTCTTATTTGTTTTAGATGTTTGCGCCTTTAAGATATACGCCCCTTTCTCCATTACTCAGAATCAATCCAAATATTTTCTCAGTGCTAAAAATGTTTGTATTTTTTTTGTGGAACTTAAGTGATAGTGGCAATTTTTTTTGATAGTCTGTCTATTATAAGCTAACTAAATAAAAATATAGACGTTGTTTGATTCTGAAAGACTTCAATGGATTCTGAGGATTAAATACATTTTTGCTAAAAATAAAATTACGCCAAAACGTTTATCGAGAAATTAAAATACCTACCAATACAGGGGGAGACTAAATTACATCTGCTTTTTTTAATGTTTTCAATCCTTAAGTTTCTCCCTTCTTACTCCGGAATAACAGAGATATGTTTTGAAAGAACAAAAAGTAAAGAATAAGATAACCTAAACTCAAACTCATAGCATTTATTTTAATTAAACCTTTTACAGGCACTTTGAACTGTCAGTTAGTCAGAAAATTGAAGCTAGTTGCTCGTTCCAAAACGTAGATCTCTATGGAAAAGAACGGGTAAGAAACTCCAAGGACACTCTTTAAAATTAAGATATTACAAAATTCTGGGTACGTTATTTTGGTTGCTTCTATGTGACAACAATGTAAAAACTAAAACAATACAAATTAAAAATAAGCCCCAGGAACAGAACACAAACACCTCTGGAATCACAAAACCTTTTGTGATGCCATTGTGGAAGATCTCTTAAAGAGGGTTTCAGTACCCTTTCACATTTAACAATGAAAATAAAGGTGGATGAGAAGCTTTGTAACTTAGTAAGTTTATTCAGAATTAAAATTAAATTGACATAAATAACAACTTACACCTAATTAATTAAAAAAAAAATAACAATGTCATATTGATAAAGTAAAGTAAGAAATGAGTATATACCTAAGAGGAAGTTTAAAAGTGGCGCCAGTGACAGAAAAGTTGAAAGGGAATCGTTTGGCCTGGAATGGGCATGTGATGAGGAGAGAAGAAACGCATGTGATTAAAAGAGTACCTAATGAATATAAATGTTGATGGATGGAGCGGGAGAGGAAGACCAAAGAAAAGATGGAAGGATTGTGTCAGGAATGATATGAAAGAGAAGGGAGTGAATGATAGCGTGACGGTTGACAGGGGAGAGTGGAAAAAGAAAACGTGTTGCACCGGCCCCAAGTAACATGGGACAAGGGCAGGAAGATAATGAACAATGTCATATTCCAACTTAACTGAAATTATTAACAAACTAAAATATGACGTCAACTGGTAATGTACCCAAGAGATTGGCAGCATTGCCACGTTGTATGGCCAAACTTAGCCACTGGCCAAGGTAAAAGCAAGCACTTAGATCACGGAAAGTGACACTTGTGACCACCAGCCGTTTGGAGTTTCCCTTACAAAACTGAGCACTCGAACCGCACGTCCCGAGGGTTTCAATCCCAAACGGTTCGAAAATTACTTAGCGATAAGGTTATTATATATACTTAACCTCAGTAACTAGGTACCAGAATAATTATAATACCAGCCCATTATTTTATAATGAGTTCTCCTCTCCTAGAATTACATAAGATAAATTACAGGGGCGCAAGTTTTGATAAATTAACTCAATCGCTCCACAAATAATATAGTTAAGCTGATGTTCGTAATTGTAATACTCGGTAATTGTATTAGCGAATAAATTAATTACGTAATTTTATTTTCTTAAAGATAATGGAAGTTAAAAGTTCGCTAATGGACTTTTCGCTGTATTACACAGATTTGGAAATATTTTGCCTCCTTGTTTTGCATTTCTTGTCTAAATCTAAACTAATATAAGAAACAGATAAAAGTTGTTTGTATTTTTGTAAAATATTCATGAGGGCAGTGGTGGCCCAGTGGTAACGGGCGCGACTTACGAGTTGTAAGGTCGTAGGTTCGAACCCAGACAGGCGCTTTATTATTTCATCACCACTGCTCTCAAAACGGTGAAGGAAAACATCGTGAGGAAACCGGCATGTCCTAGAACCGAAAATTCGAAGACATATTGTGACATCCACTAACCCGCACTGGGCCCGCGTGGTGGATTACGGCCCATTCCCTCTCACAGAGAGGAGGCCTGTGTCCCAGCAGTGGGAACATTATAGGCTGATGATGATGAAAATGTTCAATGTTAGTCTAACCGGATGCAGCTGAATATCAGTATTTAATATGGAGCGATTGCCTATAGAAAGAAAGAAGAAAGAAAGAAAAATGCGTTTATTGGCATTACAGCAGAGAAAATACACCTTATAACTATAAAAACAAAAAACAATGATTATAATGCCAAAAGGGCCTCAGCTCAGCATATTGTCAGATGACAACACAAAGTGTACCACCTGACGCTGATTTTCAGCTGCAACCCACGAGTGCCATACGCTAGAAAAATAAACAGGAAAGTGTGTGTCCGCTTTAATAAATTAGTTATCAGAATAAAATATAATGTAATAAAAGATAGGTTAATATAAAAAAATAGCTCACAAAATCAAATATGCTGTAGTGACATACATGTGTGTGTGTTGTGTTGTGAATAAATACCCAATATCTGTGTCATAATAACTATTACATTTTATATACCATATCTATTAGATATTTAAAAAATCAAAAACTATCATCTTTCTAAAGTAAGAAGGTGTACCTTCAAAGGCAAAATCATGTGACTGCGTTGATCTTCCAAAACTACTTAAAATGACAATAATAAATGACTAGTAAGAAAACAGATTATGAACAAAAATTTGAAATTGATAAAATAGGCTAAATTTCTAAAAAATTAACAGCCGGCATTGGCGTTATGACGTCCGACCTCCACAACCCAGTAACTGGGTAATACGATACCCCTTTGGTAAGACTGGTTGTCAGACTCTCGGGCTTCTGCCGACCTGTAACGACAGTCAAAGATCCATGAATGACAGCTGGGACCAACGCTTAACGTGTTTTCCGAGGCATGGTATATAAAGATGGTCACCCATCTACGAACCAACTGCGGCAAGCGTAGCTTAACCTGATCGATCGACCCGTGCGGCTGTTATTACTTAGGCACAAGAGTGTGTTTGTAGAAGGTTATCTCTGGAAAATACTAATCCAATTTGAAAAATAATTTCATTAGTATGAGACTTTTTATGCCAGGAAAATGCACGGTTACTTTAAGAATATACATACAAGTGAGCCGTGGGGCACACTTAGTATTGGTATTAAAAGAAGTAAATATCGAATGCAGAATAATAAACTTGGTACTCTGCCTGAATACAAGATTAAGATTGTGGAGATGTAAAAATAGTGGCAAAAAAACCGGCTAAATACAAGTCAGACTTGTACACCAAGGGTAACGTACTACCATACAATATTCAGCAAAAAAACGCCGAAAAAAATATGTTTCTTGTAGTGGGACCCCTTTAATTTTTAACTTTATTATTTTTATTATTTGTTGTTATGGCGGCAATAGAAATACATCTTATATATAAAATTCTCGTGTCACAATGTTAGTTACCTTACTCCTCCGAAACGGCTTTTCTGATTTTTACCAAATTTTATATGCATATTCAGTAGGTCTGAGAATCGGCTACTATCTATTTTTCATACCCCTAAGTGATAAGGGTTGTCCACCCTAAACAAATAATTGGCAAAACAACGTTTGCCGGGGTCAGCTAGTAATCTATGAAAATTTCAACTATCTATCTGTTACGGTTCATAACATACAGCCCGCTGACAGACGGACGGACGGACAGCGGAGGCTTCGTAATAGGATTCCGTTTGGTACCATTCGGGAACGGAACCCTAAAAACTAATCATTCGAAGAAAGACGATGAACTATACCTACCTAGTTTTTGTTTACCCTAAACCTCTAAAAGGGTCATTGTACTCATCATTATGAACAACTTTCACTATGGAACTAACGTTGAAATCGCGAAAAAACACATAAATGAAGGGAACAGCAGATTTTATTTTTCGCGATTTTATCTTTGGTCCCATAGTGAAAGTTGTTCATAATGATGAGTACAATGACCCCTTAAGAGGTTTAGGGTAAACAAAAACTAAGCTTGTATTATTACATAGCGTACGAAAATCAATTTAAACGGTACAATAGCGTTAAAACCAAACGATCAAAGGGAAGGTTGAACAATAAATGTTATTGTAATACTAAACATTTTACGATAAAGACATCAACTGTACGACAGGAAGTATAAAAAGCTTGTAACTGTTTGTTACAACATAAAGCTACGTTTAGATATGTTCTTTTATCCGTACCGTACCTCCGTTTAGTATCAGCGTTGCGATTAGGGATTGCAATCCGGAAAACCGGATCCGGTAATCCGGCGGTCCCTTCGTCATTTTATGTTTACCGGACTCGGTTCCAATGCACCGGATCCGGTAATAGCATTTTTTAGCAAATAATCGCACTGTTGCATGAGTTTGTACTTTAAATGCGTGGTGCGTATGCGTGCGAGTCGTTTGACGCTGAGCCGCCTCACGGGGGGCCCCCGCCCCTCCACGCGGCCCCGCCAAGTCGGACCACGTGACTACGTGTTTAGTATTATTACACTCCTCGCTCGGGTCACAAATGTGTTTTGTTTTGTTTGTCGCTGCATGATTATTTGCTGATCACAAAGCAAGTATAGAAGCTGAAAGGATCTTTTCGGCCACAGGCTATATTTTTAACTATATTAGAAGTCGATTGGCAGATGACATAATTCATACTATTTATTTTCTATGAACCTTTTTTAAAAACCAAAAGTTATTTTTTGATTCTGTATATGTATATTATTTATCGTAATAAATAATTATTTTAAGTTGATTAAACCAAAGAGTTATATTTTATAATACAAACTCATTCTCAAATTATTGTGATCTCTGTAAACAGTAATGACGCAAGGTTGAATTATGTTAGATTTTATAAAGTTAAGTATAATTTTAAGTTCTAACATTAAAAGTAAAAGTTTTTTTTAAATAAACAATCTATTTATTTATTACACTTACTCGATTATCTATCCATTTGGAACGAAAAGCGAAAATTATCCTGATTTTATTCATCCGGTCGGATCCGGCCGGATCGATGAAAATCCAGCTGGATCCGGCCGGATTGAAAATGACGCCGGATTGCAATCCCTAGTCGCGATCCAAAAACGCTAGTTTAGACGTCCGTTCGATATGGTATGGTGGTATGGCGTTTCAATACTGATACAGGTATGCTCTAATCCATCGCGAGTTTTTCGCCGCGTTCAAAAGACACACACAAACTTGACACAGAAATGAACATGCGATGATCACAGCGAACGTTACGGAGATACAGGCTATTTTACTTTGCATCCAGAGTTTTTGGATCGCGACGCTTTGATACGAAACGGAGGAACGGTACGGACAAAAGAACATGTCTGAACGCAGCTTAATGCTGTACAGTTAAAACTTCTTTTTCGGATTTTATTTTGGAGATATCTATGTACCAGAACATCAAGCTACTACAATCTGTCTGAATTTATTTAATAGATTTTCAACTTTATCGCTGAAATATAAGGTTCAAAGTTGATTGGGCAAATTTGACAGTTTCGGGTAGCTTGATGTGCTGGCGTCTGTACCTACCTATAGAATAAAAAATGTTAGTAGAATATTTTTAGGTACATTCCAAAACACCATTGTTCTGTAATAAGGTATCCAATCATACAGATTGCGTTTTATTCATCAGTCGAGGTCTTTTCAAACGGCATTTTTTGGTAGTCTAAAATTATAATAATGTCTTAAACACTTAGTCTTATTGCTCAAAATACCTATAAAAATAAATCTCTTAAACATCAAAGCTTCCATTGTCCGATAAACCAATAAAAGTCTTTCACGAATAAAAAAGAAAATACAGCTATGTGCTGCCAGAAATAAACACAAGATGGGCCATAACGCCAGTAAATTACAGAAGATATCCTTTATTCAACAGGTTTATGTCGGCATTATTGTCAGCCATTAAATGTCGACCCTGGACGAGGCAACAGGTAAATTGTTGTCAAGAGTGAGACTCATTTTTTGAACGTTCCGTATATACCTACACATAATTTATACATCAAGCTATATATTTCTAGTAAGTATAAGATGACCTCTGACTGTAGGAAAAGCTTATTTTGAGGTCAGCTTATACTGGAGATGGCTTGATAATATGTCATCGTCTGTACCGACGCCATTATGCTTTAGATTAATTTATTGTGTTTGGGATAAAGAACTATACACAGGTATTTAGAAACAGGGTCTAAAGTTCACTCATCCTTTTTAGAAAAGGGAGGATTCTCCGATCAGACGGGTGTTGTGTCTGGTCGGCTACTGCCCAACGATTGATGTCGGGAAGTTGTAGAATATAATTATGTTAATCGCAGAGCAGTGGTGGCCCAGTGGTAACGGCCGCGACTTACGAGTTGTAGGTCGTAGGTTCGAACCCTGACAGGCGCTTTACTTTGTGTAAATTATTTCATCACCGCTGTTCTCAAAAACTGTGAAGGAAAACATCGTGAGGAAACCGGCATGTCCTAGAACCAAAAATTCGAAGACATGTGACATCTACCAACCCGCACTGGGCCCGTGTGGTGGATTACGGCCCACTCCCTCTCACTGAGAGGAGACCTGTGTCCCAGCAGTGGGAACATTTATAAGCTGATGATGATGATGATGCTAGTCGCGCGGTAAACCCTGCTTCCACGATGCAGGATTCTGCGTGACGTCAGTGTGATGCGTAGTTCGCATGTGGTGATGAAAATGCCGCCACAGAACCGAACATTGGTAATAAAGTTTATCCTGGAGTTATAGGTAATAAACTAATAACCGATGTCAAATATGCTATACCAGATATCCTTAATTGATAAAGTTCTTATGAGTTCGTCACTAACGATACTAAAACATGTTTATTTTCGAAGTAGATAGTTTAAGTTTAGCAAATCCCTGTAACAAGTAACCCATACCTTGTTATGGTATGTTATAACTTCGACTTGAAATGAGAATGTCGGAACATACCAGTAACTAAATTAGATAACTACGCAATAGGTATTATAATGAGCCAATTTTGTATATTCTAAAGATTCCTCTAAGAGTAGGCAAGTACTCTAGATACAGCAGATACGAACTTCTTGTCAGCTTCTTAACTATGTTCCCAATCTCCGTACGGAACGCCAAAAAACTTCATGTCGACTTTTACAACCCATAAAATTCTTTGTTTCGAATTTCC
Source organism: Agrochola lychnidis (assembly GCA_963680765.1). Classification (NCBI taxonomy): domain Eukaryota; kingdom Metazoa; phylum Arthropoda; class Insecta; order Lepidoptera; family Noctuidae; genus Agrochola; species Agrochola lychnidis. Next base: position 1,662,764 of record OY796852.1, on the reverse strand, counting down.
TTCGCGAACAGTCTAGGTTATTCGCGTAAATCAAATTTTTAAATTTGTATACCTACCGTCGATCGTAATCGTTAAACCGCTGTAATGTCTTGTTGATATTGATTTAAATGTACATTAAAATCCTTGCTGTTTCCCGGCTGTTATAGTTTACTTTGGCTTAGAGTCTGTACCACCACCTATGTACCACTACTGTATGTGAAGTTTAAATAAATAAAGAAATTTCCTTCGGTTATGATGATTTATAGTATCCGTTTGTACGCCTCCCACAAGATGGACCAATGACCTTGTGAAGGCCGTAGGAATCCGCTGAATGCGGAAAGCACAGAATCGGTCGAAGTGGTGGTGCTTGGGGGAGGCCTATGTCCAGCAGTGGACGTCTTTCGGCTGAAATGATGATGATGATAATAGGATCAGTTTTGCGTATTCTTTGCTAGAAATGGATGAGTGTGGGGATCATGGTTTTGAGCGTGCATTTGGAGGTGCTTATGTTCAGCAATGTTTGGCTATGATGTATTCTCATATGTGGGGCAACTTATCTAGTAGATGACAAACTGCATAGAAAATAATATAGTCGAAGTGTCATTTTAACTCGAGTATTTTGTGAACCCTTTCATAGTCAGTGTTCAATCAAACATTATTGCTTTAAACATAGACCTCATGAAATGAAAATTAATTGCTTAGAGAAGACAATAACATTTTGCAGTATATTCGAGTATGATTGATAATTCTATGTTAATTTGAGAGCATCTTGAAAACCGCGAGGTGGCCTGTAGCAATATAGGTACTGAAACAGTTGGACAGTCCTTAATGTCAGGGGGAAGTGAATTCCGCAACCGCACTGCGTGCACAGTGAAGGAGTAGGAGTAGAAGTCGGTGGAGTGGGGAGGGGACTTAAAGAGGTTTCTAAGATGCGACCAGGCAAGGCACATCTGAAGGATGGGCGTAAGAAAAGTGCTCCCGCAGATAGGATGGCATTTTAGAATTGTTAAGGAGGTTAAATACACGTCGAATAGGGTGCCACTTGAATATCTTGCGAAAGTTAGAAACGCGAACTTTTTATTAAAACAAAACGAATACAGATATTTTGCAAACGCTCAAGTTTATTTAAAAGCTCATCGGTGACATTCAAATAACAGGGACCGGCGTAATCTATAATGGGCTGAATGAGAGTTTGAGCAAGGCAAATACGGTTTTATAATTATCCTCTTTGTTTGTTTAACAATCTAAATTGTACTAACCTTTATTAAGTGGATTTTCATGTTTAAAAGGAACCCATTAACGCCTTAGAAAACATTTTGGGATAAAGCTATTTATAAACTCTTTTTGTCAGCCAGTAATTTTACTCCACGGGACCACTACTTATTATTTACTCAAAAATATTAAAGCTTACTGAGATCTCTTTTAAAACTATTTTCAGCGCCTAAGGATTGTTCGAGAAAGGAAGCGAGTAGCATGGATCCTGCTACTCCTTGCTGTGCTGTTTGCACTATGCTGGCTGCCCTACAACATTTTGCAGCTGCTGATAGATGTGAATGCTGTAAATGTGGAGTCCGTATCAGCGATGTTGCCTTACACATTGCTACTGGGTTAGTATTGTATTTTGTTGATTCATCATCATTTAAAACCCGGAATCAGCTATTGTTTTTTTTTTCGGCCATGCACCACGGTTTCGCGCAATCCTCGAACAGGTGTTTCCCACCATTTTAAAGAGGTTGTCAATCTTCAAATTAACCAGAACCATAACATACAAATTATTACATAGCCCATATTATGAAAAAATACATCTTCTTGTTATTGTCATACCTAGTAACTTACATAATTATTTAATTTACAAAATGTTTAGAACAACACACGGTCGACAATCTTCTTTCTTTTTCGTATGGTGTCAGAGTTTTTATGCATCCCATGGGCCTGCCGACTTGGCTTCACATGCCGTCGAGCAATATCTCTCAGGCATACCGGTTTCCTCATGATGTTTTCCTTCACCGTTTTTGAAGCAACATGAATCCGAAAAGTCAGAGGTAGGCCTTGGGTTCGAACTCGAGACCTTAATTTACAAAATGTTTAGAACAACACACGGTCGACAATCTTCTTTCTTTTTCGTATGGTGTCAGAGTTTTTATGCATCCCATGGGCCTGCCGACTTGGCTTCACATGCCGTCGAGCAATATCTCTCAGGCATACCGGTTTCCTCATGATGTTTTCCTTCACCGTTTTTGAAGCAACATGAATCCGAAAAGTCAGAGGTAGGCCTTGGGTTCGAACTCGAGACCTATGACCAGTCATACTGTAATTACATAATTTCATAAATCATCAACTAACCAAGTTAGAACCAATCAGAGCTCTGAGAATCGTTTAATAGATGCTAGCTAGAAGATGTACCTAATATTCTGTATAACTTTATGGTTATTGCTAGACCAAAACCAATTACGATTTTATCTAGCTAGACTACGATTGAGAATGATTAATATTGTTTAAGCAATATTCATCTTGAATGTTAATAATATTGTTGAATATTAGTACGAATTTCGATTAGTGTTATGTGAAAAACAAATCATCGAGGTAAAACTATGACGTTTCGAAGGATGACAATAATATCACATCAATTCATCAAAAACGACAATTGTTGATTATCGTTTATTCCAATACAATAGTCCTTAAGCAGCCCATTGTCTATAAACTGGATTACGTGAATGCATGAATTAACAAAATTATCGAGTGGAACTGATGAATACCGGTAGACCAATCTATTTGAATTCTGTTACTAGAATGAATACTAATTGCACTCTTTTTTATTTTGTTTCAATACATTATGCGACTTCTGAAGAGCGGTGAGGTTTTAATTGAGTTTTAGAATATGTATGAACAGATATTGACTATTCTATAACCTATTTCCAATCTTTTATATCCATGTAGGTAACATCGACTGTAGGTACTATTTTACTTTAAATCATTCCACTTTACCTCACCAAGCCACTATTAGGACAAAGTGAACCTTCACGAAATACTTTCCATATTTTTATTAGGTAGTTATGATAGTGTGTGTTGTCGTTACGTTTAAATATAATTTGCTATTTCCATAAAAACATTCCTTTATCATTTATTATAACAAGCCCTGTTATGAGTATTTCCCCTGTAGCCTGTATTATTAGAAGATAAAATGTTTGCGTTCTGCCTACGTTTGGTTTGGGAATACCCTCCTAATTGAGGATTAACATGATATCATTATTTAGTTATACTATTCAGTAGGTACAGCTAAACAAGAAACAATTTACAAATTTTTATGTAGATTCGTAGTAGGTAATAACTTGAACTATGACTATATACTATGACAAGTTTGTTCATTTTTATTTTCCATTAGTGTGTTTGAAAAACATTAGCCTAAATCACCTCTTACATATTATGTTATTTCAGGCCACACCAATTCAGCGATCAATCCCATAGTGTACTGCCTGATGACGCGCAACTTCCGTCGGTCGCTCCGCAAGCTCATCTGCCACGATCCGGGTAACATACACTCTAGTACTCATTTCCATGTAAGTTTACAGAAAATCATCGACAAAATCAAATACTAATCATTGATTAACTTAACAATATTTGTCACTAACCTTTTCACAAAAATTTTTGGACCCCTTCAAAGCCTGGAACCTTAACAAATCCGAGTGTGGCATGTAAATTTAATACAATTCCTTTTTTACAATAAATCTGACTTGAGCAAATGTGTAACTAAGGCAAGATACAACAAGCTCGTGACAATGTGCAAGTTGTAATTTATTTAATAAAATGTTACTCTTAGCACTTCATATGACGCAATATGACCCCTCGTAAAATGATCAAATACTACTTAAAACTCTTTTGTCCCAAATTTTTTACTTCTTTTGAATCCATCAGCATGAAACTTCACTAATACCTATTATTGAACCTTGCTTTTAATTTTGCGTGAATGCTCTTAATACATTCTTGTGGTTTCTTAAAGTGGTTGTTACTTCATTAATTAAAACTTTGTGTGTTATGCTTGTAGTTTTAGTGCTTAACAATAGTTAACTTTGATGTGTTAATATACTCCTTATATTTACCTATTCAGATTCATAATTTTACCAACCCAACTTTTGTAATTACTACATTTTGAGAGTTTTGTGACATCAAAGAAAATACATAAAAATAATACGAGACTATAAAAAGAGCTTGTTGCTCAGCATAGAACTCATGCTAAGAGCATATTTTTTTTGTATTTTCCTTACCAACAACAATGAATCTTTCCTCTGTGCCGTAGTTGGGTAAAAATAGTCTAAACTAGTCAGTTGATTGTGATTTAAATCGTGGTAGAATCTGCTGCAAAATTATTTCTATAAAAAAACACTATCTTTTACCTCTTCATCTACTTTCAGATGCAAGGCTTACGTCAAAAATCCAACACGTCTAGCATGCGAACCTGCACCACTGTCACCTTCAGGAGCAGTAACAATCAGATCGGAAGGACCAGTGGACCGCCTAGCATTCAGTACGGGAGGGCCAATAGAACCTCATCCTTTAGGGACAATGGATGGAAGGACCGCTACCAAAAGACGCCTCAATTTTTGTAAATTATTGCCTTCTATTTAACTAAGGGCTGATTTTTCAATCCTCAGATAAAAAATCGAATGGCTTTTATTCCACAGATAGCATGATTCTGGGTTTTCCAATAGTCAGATAGTCAGTATCTGCCGAATAAAGCCCGCAACTGAGGAATAAAGTTAACTATCTCTTCAAACCTCAGTTAGTACCTTATTCTAGGGAGTAAATAATGTTTTGATGTTTGTTTTGTATGGGGTTTGCTTCTGTGTGTTTTCGTGCTCTTATATTGTTGAAATATGGATACTTTTGATTCAATTGACAATAGTTCTTTTTTAAATGTCTCGAAATATATTAATTTTCTTACGTTTTCGGGACAACAACGTACCAAGTCGAAAACACAGTTAACACACAGAAAATTTATTTGTAACTGATCAATTTTAGATAAATACGTGCTCACTCCTATCAACTTAGCTACAAACAACAACAAAAAACAGGCCAAGTGCGTGTCGGACCACGCACAATGAAGGGTTCCGTAGTTGGGTTGAATTTATCCCAAAAACAAACTTAACTTTGTAGTTGAAAAATATGTTCTCCCATACGGAATGTATGGGAAAACATGTTTTTGCAACTGCAAAGTTAAGTTGGTTAATTATTACTCGTTAACCTGTAGAGCCTACTTAGTTGTGATAGTTTTCCTTTTAATTTCGTTATATAAACTACTGTTGTGATTTTTTTAACTCACCCAAAACCAACCATTTAGCCGGCAGGGGGGGACACTTGACTCTAACAAAAATTAGCACTTTAAAGCTTAATATTTCGCAAACGAATCCCTGAATTCAAAAATGGTTTTACAAACTCACAATATTTTTGAAGGACCTATCCAATGATATCCCTCACCATGGGGTAAAAAAATAAAAAAATAAACATCACCACTTTACGTGTATGAGAGGTACCCTAAAAAAAAATGTTTTTCATAATTTTGTTTTACCAATTTGTTGGCGTAATTAATATGTATACCTATGCTAAATTACAACTTTCTAGTACTAAGGATCTCGGAGCTAGACCGCGGACAGACAGACAGACAGACAGACAGATAGACAGACAGATAGACGGACATGACGAAACTATAAGGGTTCCTTGTTTACTACGGAACCCTAAAAAAGGTCGCCCTAATTGCTGACCATCTGTGGATCTAAACAAAAGATAAGAAATCTCGTTAAAATGTCAAACATACGTTTTGTTTCTATTCTTGTCTAACACGTTGAATACTGTATCTGTGCATCTATCGTGCACATGATAGTGTGAAGTAACCAACTTCACACTATCACAAAGACCACAGTTACGTTTCTTCAGTTATTATACGAATGAAAAATTGAAAATATTTATTCGCTTGATAAACAGCCAGATAATTTTATACGTTAGATAACTATTCAATGATTTAACTGAGGATTGAAAAATCGGCCCTAATTAGGATAAAAAACAATGAACGTGAGAATAAAATTAAAAACGAGTAGGTACTAGTTTAAAAATTTAAAGTTGCAAAAATGATTTCTAGTTTGATGCGCCAAGCGTAGTAGACGACGGATTTACTTAAAGAGAACTTTCCAATTTTTTTCATAAAGAGAGAAACATTTTTTCAGTGTGATGGTCTCGATATTAAGGTAATGTTAAATATTATAAGGCGTTAAAGTTAAGTAGCTCATATCAAAGCCACAGAAAAGAAATAGAGAGAGAGAGAGAGCTGTGGATGAGGTAGCTTCTTTTTTCCCATTATAATTTTTAAAGATAATATTACAATTCTTAACATTTTCATGAATAAAAGCGCCATCTATCTTCAGAATGTGGAATGAAACGCTTTCGCAAAGCTTAGTATTCTTAACTATCACTAGATGGCGCTACAAGGAAAAAATTTAAATAGCTTTTAAATACAGGGAATGCGTTGCCATTATTTTACAGTCAAATAATATTTAAGATAAATATAAAATAGGTAGGTACCTACTAATAATTATTATACTAAAGGAAACTCAAGTCAGAAAGTGTAAAAATGCTTAAATAAGCTTTTTGTGTTATTTATTGTTGTAAAATAAAACTTAACTGTAACTTAATTTTAAGCATCTTACGTCTAACGTAAGTACACGATCTCAAAAGAGAGAAAACAGTCAATTGACTGCAGTTTTTAAAGGAAAGCTGACATTGTGGGCCAATAGATGTCGCTTTACTCAATAATGATTACTATTGAAAACAAAGCCATTTACTGGCGACATTTTCAAATAATTAAAACCGTCTAGGTACAGATGGCGCAATTGTATACTCAACTTAGTTTTTCTTTTGATTTTATTTGTAAGCTAAAAACAGTTAGGTCTTATTGCTTAGTAAGAACCAGTGAGTTATGTGGAAAGCCTGAATTAATTAAGCCTGGCATGATACTTTTAACTATGGTCTTAATTTTGTCATGATGATTTATTGTAATAGACGGGTACAAAGCATTTTTTCTCGTACTTATTTCTGTTCCTAGTTTTCTCTGATCAGCCTAAGAGGCGGAAATTTTGACGTTACTCTAGAAATATATTTAATCTGGTCAAACTATAGTATTTATGAATTATATACCTAATTAAATCATTTTCTCTATTTTAATCAGATTAACGCTGTAATTAATTATAACTATTTAATTTTGTATTATTACCTAATATTTGAATGTTAAATATGTATAAGTTTGTATAAAGCATATTATTGTATATAAAGTGAAGTTTAAAGCTATTTTGTTTTTTTATTTATCTCTTAAAAATATCTACTAGCAACATAGCAACGTGCTGGTTGCAAAAATGCTGGTTTCCAAAGATTGCAACACAGTCAAAGGCTTTTTGAAGACAATCAAAGGAGCATTAGATATGATGAGGTTGTATTCGGTACGGTAAGTACTTAGTAAAAAAATTGTCTAATGATAATGATCATGAGTTTTCAGTGACAAACGGTCTTGAGATAAAGGAGAAAATTATCATAATCTCCGCACATTGGAAATTATGATGGTGATCGAAATTTGATACAAGGAGATTGCCAAAGAAGTTTTAGTTTTTAATATAAAAATAACACAACACATAACATCACGCCTTGTTTCACCGAAGGATTGCGCAGAGGTGTACCTGTAGTAGGAACACCCACATTTCGCCAGTTATGTTTAAGTCCCATATAATAGGGGGCGAGTCTATTGCCATCAACCGGGCACAAATCCAGACTCCGGGCTGCTACTGAGAAATTCTAGATAGAAAAATCCAAAAACACTTTACCCGACCCGGGAATCGAACAAAATATCTTTTGATTTTTTTTTATAGTCTTAAGCTCGCACTAAACTGTTATCTCACCGCTCGTAGTTGACCTCTGAGATCATGACTACTTAACCGGGTTTTCCTGTGGGTGCCTTGAGCTACTACACTTAAAACCGCCAGCCAGGGTTTATTCAACTATGTTAATTAAAACTAGTTGAACGCTCGCTAAGGGCACCCTCTTTGAGGTACGAACCTCGGCTTAGGGCGTCAACTGGAGGGAGGACATCAAGGATGGGACGGGCTGGTCACCGACAAGCGACGAAATTATTTCAGTAGTTGCATACACTTAGGTACACTTCTTTACTATCACTACTTCAAATAGTAGCATGTACTACAAAACGATTGAAAGGCGGTACATGTTTTTAATATCATACATATTGATACAATCTATACACATTCAGATTGCATCGTTGTTTACGGTATGAACAACAAAGTCCTTTATTTTTAAGGTCATTTTCTTTTCCACTTTATAAATTTTCAAGATTGATTCAATTTCCGGTTATACTAAATAATTAGGCAGGTAGGTACTTCTTCAAAAATGTAACGTTGGGTTCCATTTGTGGTCGTGGGACTTGTTGTGCAGGATGTTACCTTATTTTTACGCATATTTAATTCAGCATAAATTACTGTTGAATATAATCAACCAATGGCTGATGAATCAAACTTCAGGGAAAACAAAAAATTCGATAAAAAAACAACTTGAAATTTAAATATACGTAGGTACCTAGTAATACAATACAATGCCGCCCATCGGCATGTGCCCGCCCGAATTTTTCTAAATATTCATGAAAAATTATCGAAAAATAACTTTGAAAGGGGTCTATCTTTAATACCACAAGAAAAAAAAAAATTACTGGCAACACTGGTAGCCGGTCGTCAAAAAAACGATCTCTAGAGTAATTAATTTAGAAAATTAATAAAAAGTGTTTAATTATGTTAAATTAGAGTAATATAGTCGTAACTAGTTATTAAGTAGTCTAATCAGTGAATATACAGTGTTTTTTGTCGCGTGAACTTCGCACAAAAAGGATAATAAACCGGCTGTCAACTCGACCAACCCAACGGTGACGGATTTCAAATTATCATCAATCCCGGGGAGTATTTTGTTTTATTTATGTTATTTTACATCATATTTACAGTCCGCAGAACATCACAAAATACTGCTCAGGTTTCTGAGCAACGTCCATCACACACTGGCACGGTTTATGTCTCCTTTTGCTTGACAACTAGTGGAAGCAAAATCGATGACGAAAACATTCGCTCAGACAATAAACACTACCTAATTTACTATACAAATATAAGCTCATTAGGCCTTACCTACTGATTATTATTTATTCAGACTATTAAACCAAATTTTTTTATATTTTTTTTTATTGTGTCCTGATATAAAAGCAGTGTATTCTTTAAAACTTCACTTTGTTTAACATTCCCATCTAATTTCTTATTAACTTCAGCTAATACTGTAATTTCTATTTGTTAACAATTCATTACCTAATTTTAAATTAATTTAAATCTTTTTTTTTTTCTCTTCTACCTCCTATTAATCTAAATATTAGAACATCTTTTCTTATTTTGTTATTTAGCTGCATAACTTTACACATTCCAGGCCACTGACATTGCAAAGAAAATGATGACCCGCAGTGCTACAATCAGGGATTTGGAAGCAAAACTAAGAGTTACCTTGACGGAGCTCGAGGCTTCTAAAGCTACATGCCAACAGCTGCTCCAGGAAAGAGAAGACAGTGAAGTGGAAGTGGTAAACATTAATTTAAAGAACACCTCCCTCAAAAATTAACTGTCTCAGCTACACATACAACACATGGACTTAACCAACCAGCACAGTCAACTACAATATCTAGTGTCAACGTTTCAAGAGTGCAGTGATACCCACGAACTTGCTTTGAATAGAATTACAGAACTTGAACAAAAATTGTGTGAAGCCCAAAACGCCCTATCTCTCTCAGAGTGCATCAAGGTCAGCAAACAGGTCGCTAGCACCAGTAATCTATTTAGTGAGTTAGTAGGTAGTAAGTTAAAATCAGTGTGTGAGCCAGCTGTAACGATAGATTTGACTGGTGATGACACCATACCATTATGTCCTATTGTTGTGAGTCATAATAAATTAAAAAAATACATTAAAATCAAGAAATTAATTAAACGGTCACAGAGAGCAATCAAAAAACAAAATCTCTTAAAATTAAATCTTTCACTTAGAAAGGAACGTGTTGTTTTATCAAAAAGTTTAAATAATTGTACTATTGAGTTAGATCAATGTAGGGAAAAATATGACACTGATATCCAGCTCCTCTATAATGATATACTACACAAGGAGCACTTGCTGAAGGATATTTTTAAAAAATATGAGGCTTCACAACAGCAAGTAAGTGACCGCTTGCTTGAGGCTGGGGAACTACTGGATTTGGTGAAGTGCAATGCTGAGATGTATGAGTCTCTGACCAATAACCTCTCATGCAGCCGTGTAAACCAACCACTACCTCCTCAGCCTCAGCCTAACTTGCCCCATCAGGTGTTGGTTCTTCCAGCGGAGACTTGTGTTAAGTCACAAAAAAATAAATCAATAATTTTTTTGTGACGAATTAGGTTCAGGCTTTGGGAAAATTTTATTCAATTACCTTAGCCATAGTTTTACTAATCATAGCTATCATAACATAAGTTTTAAACAGATGATAACAAGAATTGTAAATACAAACCTAGATAATTATTCTACAATGGTTTTATTATTAGGTAATAGTACTGGTATTACCAGAAAGGACATAGTAGATGGTGTGGACACCTTATTAAAATTAAATGTAGGAAAGCTGATGTTGTGTGCTTTTCCTTATTCTGATACTTTATCATATGATGAAAACAACTATATTTTTAAGTTGAATAATACTATTCATAGGCATCCATGTTGTCATAGTGACAAATTATTGTATTTTGACACTAACAAATTTGTTAGTGGTTTTAAGTTAACTCAGAGAACTTTATCTCTGTCTTGGGAATGTAGACATATGATTGCTATGTTGATAGCACATAATATTAATGAGGTTATAGGTAATATAACTCAGTGTAGTATTAGTGACGAATCTGTGTTGTCTAGTTATACTAACAACATAGTGAATAATTATGTATTACCATGTACGAAGGAGGATCCACCTACAGTGCCAACATACTTGGAGGCCACTACCAGTCAGATAGGGTATTCCCTTCCTGCTGGAACTCATACGGGCATTTTAGATTCTTCAGTTGTAGTTGTGGAGGTCACTCCGGATATTTCTTTAAACTAGGCAGTAAGACAACAGAAGTTACCCCTTCAATTAACCAATTATTATTAGAGAATAATAAAAAGGTATCTTCTGGCAATATTTTACATAAAAATAATAATAAAAAACCAAAGGGGGGGCAACATACTTTAAAATTATTCAATCAAAATATCCAAGGTTGCTCTTCCAAATTACTGGAAATAGAATTGTTTTTAGAAAATACCAAGTTTGATGTAATTTGTTTAACAGAGCATTGGTTAAAAGATCATGAAGTGATGTCAATTAATTATGAAAATTATTGTGTAGTCAGCCATTTCAGCCGAAAATGTATGATACATGGCGGGTCATTAATATTAATAAAAAATTCCATTAAATCGAAAGAAAGAAAAGACATTATTGGACTGTCTGTTGAACACAACATTGAATTGTCCTGTGTTGAGCTTGATAAGCATGTTATAGTATGCGTATACAGACCTCCAAGTTACCAGAATCTATCCGTGTTTGATTCTGTAATGGAAGATGTATTAAAGAAACTTAGTACTAGTAGTAAGTCAATAATTATATGTGGTGATTTTAATATTAACTTATTAGAAAATAACTCGAATACTGTCAGATTATTAAGTCTTTTTAGGTCATTTGATTTGTCAAATGTTTTTATTGAACCAACCCGAGTGACAGCTTCTTCTGCCACTTGTATAGACAATATTTTTTGTAATTGTGATTATTTACACAAACAAATTGTAAATAAGTTGCCATCAGATCACAGTGGACAAACAATAACATTTTGCTCCTACATACCTTTACAAAAAATTCAAATAAGGTTTAGGCCAATTACATGTAAAAGTTTAGAGAAATTAAATAATTCTTTGGCCAATAAATTATGTGTTCAGAGTTTTAATAATATAGGTGACCCAAATGAGTTCTACGCCGAGTTCTTTTCACTATTAAACACGCAATTTAATGACACTTTTCCACTAAAGACTAAAAGTATTTACACAAAGTTCTTATTTAGTGATTGGGCGACTCCAGGTATTCGTAAAAGCAGGGAAAAACTATTTGAACTTTATGGCTTAAAGCAACATATGGATAATACAAACTTTCATAAGTATGTTGCAAAATATTCAAAAACTTTTAAAAGTGTTTGCAAAATAGCCAAAGCTCTGCATATTAGCAATAAAATAAAATCAGCTGATGATAAAATAAAAACTACCTGGCAAGTAATAAATAATGAAACGGGTAGGAAAAAACAGCGAAATACTGAATTTAATTTAGAGACTGCACATGGCCCCATTAACTCAGATATAGAAATAGCTCAAGAATTTGAAAACTTTTTTGCTAATATTCCTCTTAAAACTACTGAAGCTTTAACCTTCAAGCGGTCGCGCGGCGTCGAATCGACCGCACCCGATACATTTTCGTTCATAATATCGTTATTTCTTATCGCATCTATTTCCTATTCCTAGTAGCCTGTCATTGTTTCATTGTGCACGAAATAAACATTTTACCTCCCTTACCCGCGGCCCCTGGAGCGCACAGATTGCATTTGGTTTGGTCGCGGCGCAGGCGTCGAAAGCACGCCACGCGCCTGTCGTCGAAAAAGTTACGCGCGACGCTCAACGCGAGATATTATTTTTTGGAATATCATCGAATTAAGTTTGTAATAGTGTTTTTTTTTATAAAAATGGCTCGTAGAGCACTAAATAGTAGTGCAATACTTGCGCAAATATAACGAGAAGATGACGAGAGTGACTCGGAGCTCAAGGACCAAGGTTCAGAAGCTTCCGACCACCTTCTAGTTCCAGAGGAAACTCAATCTGTTGAAGAATCAAGCAGATCAGATTCAGATGAAGAGGATGTGCGTCTTTCAGATATAAGCACATATTTTACGGGGCGTGATAAGGTAACAAAGTGGCAATGATTTTCTGACAGGACTACGCTGGTCTCGTACGTGCCCAAAAATAAAGATTTGTGGTTTTATTATCATCACTTCATTCTGCTGCTGAAATTGATGAAAGTACAAATGATAATAAATGGCCATTGACACTCTTCTTTCATCTTCTGGATATTGCTGGAATAAATGCCATGGTAATATTGAGGGCAAATCAAGAGGTTATGCAGAAAAGGCGAAAATATTTACGTCAATTAGGCATTGAACTGACAAAAAAGTACGTTCAAAGAAGGGCTACGATGGTGAACCTTCCAAGAAAACTCAAAAGAAACATGAGCATGATGATGAATATTGAATATGAGTGTTGAAGACGCTGGTTATGAAACAAGCAGTAGTTCCAGCACATTCAGAGGAAGTTGCAAAATATGCCTAGCAAAAAAAAGGAGGCAATCAAAGACACAATGCACATCATATCTGAGAAATATTTGCAGGACCCACACTACAATCATTTGCAATTAATGTTATCAAGTCAAAGAAACTGATTCTGAAGAAAACTCTAGTTTACCCATGTTCATGATAAATAATTTGATTTTAATTATTTGATCTCATGTAGCCAACTTATTTTGATTGTTTTTTATTATATAATGCTAGTTAGACGTATATCAGAAGATTTTGTGTTGCCAAAATGCTTCATTCATCCAAAGAAAATTTAAGTTTTTTATTTGATTTTATAATTTTGTTTTTAGCTAATTTTTAAGTTACTTTTTTTGTTAAATTGAGTCCTAATATAATGATAACATGTCTAAATAATAAATAATAAATGATTATTAATTAATTCGTGTTTTAAATCCCTGTAATATCCAATAGGTCTTTTAGGTTACGCGCGACCGCTACCGTTACAAATGACCGCGCGCCCGCTTGAAGGTTAAATTCCTCACCCGCGCTTTCTGCTGCCTTACTTAGACAGAATGTGAAGGCATGCCCTTTGGAGTTTAGGTTTCAGCATACAAACCCCCAGGCTGTTATAAAAGCTTTTAAAGATCTTAAAATTAAATCAACAGAAGATCTCTGGGGAATGTCTGTAAAAGTCTGTAGATCTATTATCGAAACCATTGCGCCCTATTTAGCTTACATATTTAATACCAGTGTAGACCAAGGAGTCTTTCCGGATCTCATGAAACACAGTAAAGTAGTTCCATTGTTCAAATCCGGTGATAGTAAAGAACCCAACAATTATAGGCCTGTGTCAATTCTGCCAGTTCTCAGTAAAGTGTTTGAAAAGTTGATGCTCAATCAAATGTTACGTCACTTTAATAAAAATTCCATCTTTCATGAACAACAGTACGGTTTCACCAAAGGGCGTTGTACTACTGACGCCGGTGTCACCATAATAAAGAACATTTTTAAGGCCTGGGAAGAAGCACAAGATGCCATTGGAATCTTTTGCGACCTCTCGAAGGCGTTCGATTGTGTAGACCATGAGACACTTCTGCTGAAACTAGAACACTATGGGATTAGGAATACAGCTCTTGATTTACTTAGATCATACCTGAAAGATAGAAAGGTTAAAGTTCAGGTAAACGGCGTAAACTCATTAGGGTCTGAAATGGCAATGGGCGTTCCTCAAGGTTCGATATTGGGTCCATTCCTCTTTTTAGTTTACATTAATGATTTACCCCAAATACTTCAAAATCAACCGAAGATGGTGTTATTTGCAGATGACACATCATTAATCTTTAAAATAAACCGACAATCACAAAATCTTGACGACGTGAATAGCTCTATTCTGCAAGTCCAAGATTGGTTTACGGTAAATAATCTGGTACTTAATAAAAAAAAAACCAAATGCATTAGATTTAAATTACCTAATGTTAAAAGTAGCGAATGTGACATCATATTGAATGGAGAAAAACTGGAATTTATTAATCAAACGGTTTTCCTGGGAATCACGCTAGACGAGAAATTACAATGGGGACCTCATATAACATCTCTTGCGGGGCGGTTAAGCTCGGCCGCTTATGCTGTTAGAAAGATAAGACAGTTAACAGATGTAGAAACCGCGCGTTTGGTCTATTTTAGCTACTTCCACAGCATTATGTCATATGGCATTTTACTGTGGGGTCGGGCTGCTGACATTGAATCCATCTTTATTTTGCAAAAGAGAGCTGTCAGAGCCATTTATAATCTACGTCGCCGCGAATCTCTCAGGGAACTTTTTAAAAGGATTAATATTATGACGGTACCTTGCCAATTCATTTATGAAAATATTATGTATGTAAGGAAAAATCTACATCTCTTTAATAAAATAAGTGATAGACATAATTTTAATACTAGAAATAAAGATAAACTAGATCAACCATTTTTCAGGTTATCTAAAGTACATACATCTTTTATGGGGTACTGTGTTAAATGTTACAACAAAATACCTTGTGACATATTGCAATTAAATGAAAGAAAATTTAAAACTCATATAAAAAGTACACTTTGTAAACAAGCATATTACAAATTAGAGGATTATATCCAAGATAAGAGTGCTTGGAAACATGCTGGTCCTGCTCCATAGGACAATTTAGAATCAAGACAAAATCAAACTGGTTGCTAATTTAATTGTAAAATTTATTACTTTGTGTTTTAAGTATGACATTGATTTTACATTCTGTGATTACTTCCTTACACACTGACTTATTAATTGTAACATTTTAGGAAAATCGTCTACTTTTACAATGTTTGTAAATATGTGAGAACCATGTATCTGTCACAAATTAAATTATCTATCGTTGCTTCATTTTTAATTTTTTTACCTATTGTGGTATAGTAATTTTATTCTAGGTGCATCGTCTTCACATATAATAATTATTTAACAAATGTACGTAGATATACAAACAATATTGTAAAACATTTTAAAAGAGTAACGGTGGAGTTTCTTGCCCATTCTTCTCCATACGAAAACTACCTTTTGGAAGGGGCGACTAGAATCAATTTTATTATTTTGTAATTTTTGACGTTCAAAAGTGCCATACATGGGCCTATTTGAAATAAATGATTTGACTTTGACTTTGACTTTGAATATTTTTCATGTTATTCAATTTTTTATGTTTTGTTTTTTTTTGTTTGCCATATCTCCGATGTTATTGGCTCAATTCTGTTTATTAATTCTAAAAGCTTATGAGTTATTTTATCGGATTAACTACCTAATATTTTGTCAACTATGCAAAATACGGAGGTAATTTTTTTTTTTTGTTCAAAAGCGCCATTCTACAGCGAGGCGAGTTGGACTCGCGCAACGAGGGTTTTGTACATACTTACCCATTATACTACCTTAATAAAATTGGTATCATTTTTATTGGTGAAAAGATATGGGCAAATTTAAATTTTTGTGAAAACTTGTAAGTACCAATTATCTTAATTTTCATGTTTTTTTGTTTTTCATATTTTCCCTTTTTTGTGCTATGAGACCTTGCTTTTTTTCAAATTTCATGATTTCTAGGTCAAAGAGAACTACCATATAGGTTTTCGACCCAAAACCTATAGGGTAGGTACTTCCATAGGTTGACCTAGAATTGTCAATTTTGGTTAAAACCAGGATCTTACAGCACAAATAAAAGAAAAATTCCGAAAAATAAAAAAAGTTGAAAATTAAGGTCAATTTTGGTACTTACAAATTTTCACGAAAATCTAAATTTGCCCATATCTTTTTATCGTGTTGACTCAGGACCTTGATTTTTATACACCTGATAGGGACCTGGTATAAATTTCAATATGCTAGGTCCACCCGTTCCCGGGAAAATCGGTGGTGATACACGGACAGACGGACAAGAGAGTGATATTGTAAGGGTTAAATTTTTTACCTTTTGAGGTACGGAACCCTAAAAAGTGTTTTTTTTAAAACAAGTGTAAATTCATAAAATCATAGGGGGTATTATTTATGGAAAAAAATCATTTTTTTTAAATAAAGTATTTTAAATATTATTTTACATGAGCATTCAAAAAAATGCAGGCGGGGCACATGCCGATGGGCGACATTGTATATGCCATGCCAGACGACATTGTGTAATACCTGGATGAGGCTGGCACAAGAGTGTCGAGATTGGTACAAGCGAAGAGAGGCCCAAACCAAGCAGTGGGTGAAGATGGGTTGTGGATAACGATGACGATGATATATGATGAAAATGTTCAAGTTAAAGGATTTCCAAGTTGCCTACTGTACAGAATAAAAGAAAGTATAAACAGGCCCAATATTTCCTTTTTCCGTATCGTTTGTCAGCGTCAGTCAAGAAATAGTGTCTCCCACAACGCGCTAATCATTTATTACTTTTTGGTACACTTTATAAACAGATAAAAAGTGATAAATAATAATAAAATATTTATTTGCATAAAACATGGTATACAATGGTGTTAAATACAAATTTATATGGCACAAACATGTTTAGCTAGGATAAAAATTATAAAGTTAGGTTCAATCCACCACCTACACTTTAAAAAACATCAACATTTTTTATTAAAAAATTCTTTTAAACTATAAAAACTGCATTCCAATAACCATTTATAAAACTTAATTTTAAATAATCTTGTATTTAATGTTTTGAAGTGCCTTGGTATATTGTTATAGATGCGCACACACATTGCTAAGCAGTTATTAT
This sequence comes from Agrochola lychnidis, assembly GCA_963680765.1. Taxonomy (NCBI): domain Eukaryota; kingdom Metazoa; phylum Arthropoda; class Insecta; order Lepidoptera; family Noctuidae; genus Agrochola; species Agrochola lychnidis. The sequence goes on along the minus strand of OY796852.1, from coordinate 1,645,093 downwards.
TGTGTTTAGCTAGTCTAGGTAAATCATTCAACACTAGTTTATGAGGATCTCGTCTGTTCCAAGGATAAACATCATTTGCAGTCTTAAATAATTGCTTATTTTTAATTACAAACACACATATTTCGTAAATGTAAAGTGACGGTAACGGTAACAAACCAAGTTTCTTAAATATTGGTTGGCATGAGTCGTCAGGTTTAAGACCACAAATTGACCTCATGCACTTTTTTTGAGCGATGAATGCCCTAGAGAAATCGGTGCTATTACCCCACATTACAAGGCCATATCGTAGTAGCGATTCGACGTACGCGTGGTATGACATTACAGCAGTTACAAAACAGTCACTTTTGAATGTAATATTTCCGTAATAGTAAATTGTCCCAATTTGTGGTAGGTAATCCAGCAGATTGCTATTACTACAAATCAAAACACATAGACTATTCCAATTATTATTAGACTGATTAATATACACGGAGTAGTATTCAATAATGTTCTCTTAGCACATGAAACTAGCACAAACAATCAAACCTTGTGCAAAAGCTGATTCATTAATTAATTAAACAAACTCTCTAAAAATAGGAAAGCGCATTAAACACCTGAATTTTGAAACTCTCTGAAACTCTAACTTGTCAATGCTTATTCTAGTTGTACCAGTCTCTCGAAATCTGAGAACGCTCTTTCCCTTTCTATCATTAAGTAAAGAAAGAGAAAAAAGGCATTATTATTCTGGACTTGTCAGACAGGTTCGCGCAAATCCAAAGTGTTTATTTAAATTAGAATAATTAAATTCCGGTTTCCGTTTGTTCTTTTGGATGGTGAATTAATTAAATTGTTCCTTTTGAGCATTGTATTAAATTGTTAAATAATTGACGAAATATTTGTTATAAATTGCCATTTGTTTACTGGTCCTTATTTTATTTTATTTTTTAATATGAAATCAGGAATTCTACGAACATTATTGGCTCAAATAATAAAAATACATTGAAATTTTGCCTTATTTTCTGACTTGAATGTATTCCTTTTGACTGAAGAGAATGTTGGGTGTGGCAAAAGAGGGATGAAAGTAGAATAAAGCTGTGGAATTGTGTTCCTTGCAAAGCATGTGTGGTGTAATAATGAATGATAGACTGAGGAAAGATGTGATAAGGCAACGGTGCGGATTACAAGAAGATGTTGAGAGGAAGATTGAAAGGCGATTAACAAAAGATATTTACAAGCCAGATGTGAATGGAAACACTGGTCACGAAGCACATTTATGGCCGATTCTTATATAATTTACGGACCGTCTTTGGTTGAAATTAAAAGTCTTGTACCTTTACCAATAATGAAGCAAAGACTTCATAGCTTTGCATAGTAGACCCTCCCATATGGTAGTAGCTATCACAGGTAAAATTAGCTTACGAATCTATTTATATACCCAGTTTGGTAATAAAAAAACTTACCATTGGTAACCAAAACGATCTGTTTTTGTTTATAGGAACCGAGCGTAAGTGACCAATTTTTTTTTATGTGGGCTGTTGTCATATAACTTCTCTCGCGGGCGTGTCAGACTCTTACTGACTAAAACCTACCCGGTTACTTCAGTTGCCCTGTTGCCGAGGGCCACGATCTCCCTTTCGGATTTCTTCGCAACTCTGGAAGGCATCGGCCCTAGTGGACCCCGTTCTGTTAACATCTGTTAATTCTGCTGACATCTCTTTGAGGCACGCGTGGAACACAACGCGCCGTCGACCCGGGCCTGGTCTTTATCGGACGGCGAGCTACCCATTGCTCACCGTCCGCAAGCCCGTGCCTATGGTGGCCGGAAATCGGCCTGCGATTCCCGACGCCCAGGACGTCTACTCCTGCGGCGGTTAGGGACGTGAGGGCGCGAAATTTGCCTCTCCTTCACACGTTCCGCCTCCTTTTTCGTGAACATTACTGCTTCGCAGAAGGAGGTGACGGCCTCCCATTTCCTCTCGCTTCGTACCATGACCTGAACTAGGGCCGGATGCGAGAGATCACCGCCGCCAATCGCCTCCACGACTACAAGGCGATGCTCCGCCCAAGCCGGGCAGACCTCTACCATATGCTCCACCGTGTCCTCCGGGCGATCCACACAAAGGTGACACCCGGGCGTTTCCTCCCGCCTTATCCTGAACAGGAACCTCCCGAAACAGCCGTGTCCGGTAATGACCTGCGTTAGGCTGAAGGTGAGGACGCCGTGGCGCCTCTCTAGTCACTCCTCAAAGAAGGGACTTATCGTCGCAATTGTGGCGTGCCCAAGCATAAGTGACCTTATTTAGATGTTCATAAAAAAGGTCAGGTGCATGGTACACTCAACCGGCGTGTGTGTATGACCAAATGTATAAACGTAAAAGAAGCAAAAGGAGTATGTAAGGATCGTGGCAGGTGGCGTTCTGTAGTTTCTGCCGCCATAGGAAAAAGGGGTGAGTTTATGTACATAGTATGTATTATGTTTCTGACTTCCCAGCCCGTCCCATTTTTGATGTCCTCCCTCCGGTTGACGCCCTAAGCCGAGGTCCGTACCCCACAGGGGGTGCCCTTAGCGAGCGTTCACCTAGTTTTAATTAGAATAGTTGAATAACCCCTGGCTGGAGGTTTTAAGTGTAGTAGCTTAAGGCACCAACAGGAAAGCCCGGTTAAGTAGTCATGATTTCAGAGGTCAACTACGAGATGACCTACCTAAAAAGAAAAAGTTTCTGACTTCTTGTTTAAACTTTAATTTTCCTTCGAAGTTGTTTGAAGATTTTCATCAATGTAGGTAACCATAAAATAATAATTCAACAAAGGCGCTACCTTTCTAACTAGGTTACTGCCCCTAAAGTAAGAAAGAAATATAAATAGAGTATTCAAGAGTTTTACATTCTAAGTAAAATGTCTGTAGGTACATTAAGTATTATTTCTTTACAATGAATGGATCCCTTTTTAAGCACGACTACTTGGGAATTGCGCTAATCGCGTGTGTGATTTTTTTCACGGAACGAACGATTCTGAAACGTTTCTTTATGGAAAATACCGTTCGTTGAACATTCAGAAGTATTTTGCCTGCTATAACATTATCTACACATTCCTCTTCAATGATTATAGGCTCCCCGTAGACAGGCGCGAAGCGATGGTGCGACGCGATTCTGGTAGAACAATTTCCATTAACTTTTTCTTAGAATTTATTTTATTAGAGTCGCGTTGCGCTTGTTTGCGAGAGCTTTTTCTAATATTTTACGGTAGTTTGAAAAGCATTAACCTTTTGGTCGTTGCCACTCAATTTTCTATCTAAGTAATACGACCATTTATAAATGAAATATAGCCACATGCAACTTTTATTAGTAGATAACTGCTGTTGTGTTTTTCGCTGGCTTTAAGTTTTTAAATAACATTTTTTTTCTATCAACATTCAATTAAGTACCTTAGTAAGGTCCAGACAATGTGACAGTCTAATGTTGATGAAAAAATGTAAAATGTGTTGGATTGACATAAACGAAACACTGTCTTTGAAAGCGATTGCCACTTAACTAGATCCTTACGTAGTCCTGAAAAAAAAGATCAAAAAGAGTACAAAAAAAAACTTCCAAAACCTTTAAAGTAAAAACACTTGCATAGAACATTGATCCGTAACGTAATATAAATAAAGAGCACAGTCGCATTTACAAAAATGGGGTGTCGGTAACGGTGTCGCGAGTTCAATTGTTTTTTCTTATCTCAAAAATGCCCAACTCGCCTAAAGAAGTTTTCACTTAAAAAATTGTTTAGTTTTTAGTACGTGTCACAACTATGATCGCAACGATACGCGCGTGATCAGTCAAATTTTAAACCAATATCAGATGAAAATGGCTTCACCAATAGGTTTTATAAATGTAGAATAAAATGGTAAAAGTATCTACATTTTTAAGCTTTTGCATAGCTTTTATCGCGGGCTTTGAGCGCGGTGACCGAATCAAGAAATTCCGTAACGAAAATAAAACCTAACACCCCCCACTCCGCCTACCATGTAATGACAGATGATGACATAAAACAAAAAATATTTGTGGGAGAAATGTTGCATTTTGATTAATTTAGAAATATTTACGTAATTTTTCAAGTAACTTCCGGTTTAATCATTTGTTCGGTTGGCTACTCGCCCCCACTCACTGACAAGCAGGCCATAGTATAAAACAGCGCGCAAGTGGCTCGACCGGTCAGTCTTTGTTCGACTACAGACTCGGCAAGATAGTTCTGAACGGTCAGGTATGTTTTATTTTAATGGCTATTAATAAATAGATTATTACTATTGCTATATTGTTATAATGTTATATTGCTACATCATTTTGTTGTGCAAACTGTGTAATTACTGTATTTTATTTTAATAATAATTATAAAATTGATCTAATTTATGCATTACTTTTATTTCATCTATACTTATCCCACATATTTATGTTTTATGTCATCATCCGTCATCATCCCAAGTGTAGCGTTGACAAATGGGAAGTATGGAGGTTACAAATGCTATGCAATAGCTTTACCGCGGCAGTCCCCGAGTGCCACACGTTTTATTTAAAATGTAAATGATACTGACCTGTGAATAATCAGAATTTTACCCTCTTAATGTCGAACTTCATTATTATTCAAATCAATCCCTTGAAAAACTCTAAAGTAAAGTATTCTGGTCACATCTAAAACGTGTAAACAAAATGCGTGGAGCTGTCAACTGAAGTATGTACATAAATCGTTTATTGCATTGATAATCCCGTCCAAGGCTCGGACTTATAGAATTTTATCCTTCTGTGATTTGCAGGCAAGTGACGTGCTTTATTGAAAAGTTTGTCTGCTACATTTATTTTCATGGACATATTTTTTAAAGTGAGTATGTGAGATGTTTGCGAAATTCCATAAGTATTTTATGAAAACGACTTTTTTAATGCATGTTGACATATCTACCTATAACAAAAGCAGAAGCATTAATAGAAGTTAATTAATAATACTAAAAACTATAATACTAAAAAACTATAAAACTATAATATAATACTAAAACTATAATACTAAACGGGCCAAACTTACGACCCAGTGGGTCCCACTTAATGGCAAACGACATCGCGGCAGGCCCAGACGGAGATGGCGGGATGAGCTGGACTCCTTTAAGAAAGATTGGTCCTTGGAAGCTCTAGACAGAGAGAGGTGGAAAGAGAGTAGGGAGGCCTTTGCCCAGCAGTGGGACAATAACGGCTAAGTAAAAAAAAAAAAAATTAATAATTCTGCACTCAAAACAGAGAAAAAAACATTAAATTTAAAGGAAACCAGCATATCTTAGAAACAAAAATTTAAAGTTATGAGACATCCACTAACCCACACTGGGCTCGCCAGGTAGATTTTATTTGCCACTCCCTCTCACAGAGTGGTGGCCAGTATCCTAGCAGTGGGAACATTATAAGCTGCTTATACTTTTGCATTTACAATAGCAATAATTATTCAATCCAATTCAATTGATTTATTTAAAAGACAACTTTTTGGCCCACAGTAGTTGTTAGTAGTAGGCGTAATATATATTTAAAAACTAAAACTATTCATAAATAACATTGAAAATACTATAAAATCCACAATACACGTAAATTAAAATATTCAAAACAATGGTACATTTTCAATAAAACTTTAATTACATTAAATAAAAATTTATAAAATCACATTACAGTCATAAAAATTAATAAATCACAATAATTATAATTAATGCATGGAATTGGAACAGCAACATGCCTGTCACAGCCATGCCATACATAAAGGCAGTCCAGCCTATCAGCGATGGATGGCATTGGGGCTGGCCCGCACCCGGCGCACCAGGGACGCACACCGTTTGCGCATAGAAGCGTACAAACTGTCATTGGGTGCCATCGGGAACATCCCTAATGCGCTACAGTGCGCTTTTATTATTATGCATATTAGGCTTAAGGAACTGAGGACTAAGAAACAAGGGGTAGTCAGTCTACATATACTGGTCAAAAGACTCGTGGAGGATCGTAGATGTTCCAATCAAGTTCGTCAACCAGCCTCTGACAATCAATCAGCACAAAACAATTTCCTTCAAAGCTTTCTCAACTATCTTCCTACCAATATGACGTCACTCCTTTGTAACCTCTGAATGGACAGTCTAGTTAGTAATGCACTGTGGAAGGGTATGGGCACGTCTCGAGAGAATCTAGTGAAAGCTGTAGCTGAGCAAAATGTAGAACGTGCCGCTTATAGTGAGAGACACGCTTAAATGTCGTCGAATTGAGGATATCTACTGAATAAATGTAATAATGGAGGATATTGAATAAATATATTTTTGTAAGACATATTTTTAGAAGACATTGGTGAAAAGGCACATAACATCACACATGTATTCCCCGAAGGATTAGTCAGAGGTGTACATGTTGTGATCAGATCTTAGAATTGATCATTTCATGAAATGAACATTGACCGCTGGTCACATCATGATGTGGTCTGGCCAGATCAATGAATACTCAACGTTTGACGATATGAACAGTTGACGCACGACTACCTCATGATGTGGCCAAACATTAGTGATCATATCGTAAAATAGTTACATTATCCACCGGTAGAGGCGTTGATGTCGCTTTGTTTTTGTTGTGCATCATGGCGGCGGCATACAACAAATCAAACAAAGTAGGGTGACCACGCAAAAAAAGTCGATCGACTTTTATTGGGTTTCCAAATATGATATTAAGGAAAGCGATCAACTTGGAAGTACCGCTCGCCGGCCGCTGCCGCGGCGTAAAATGCAACATAGCACTTAAAATTAGTTTTAAAAAATTAAAAATTTACGCTGCTATGTGGCACTTCGACCAAATGGGTTAGGTTAGGTTAGAACTGTGACAAAACGCGCGCGAGCCGAGCGAACAAAACGAGTTGTGTCGTAGCATTGTATTATAGTTTGGCTTTCATTTGATTTAATCACAGACAGGATAACTTTTGAATGAACGAGAACCAGATAAAATACTTTAATAAGGCAGAGACTGCAAGACTTGCAATGTTTGTTTGTAATGTATCAGTGATGTATAATTCGAGGCGAGCTTGGTTACAAAATTCAAAAGTCATTTATTTAAATTAGGCTGAGAATCAGCACTTTTTGAACGTAAAAATTACATAAGACAGTCCCCCAAAAACGCCCACCCTTCACCATTTCTTAGTGCCTTTAGATGGGAAGAAGAAATGGCGCAACAAACTCCCCAGCAGCTGTCTGTACAATACGGCGATACACAAAACGTGGCGAACGCTCGCTTCGAGCACATGAAATTTTCGTTTAAAGGAAATCTCGAAACAGTCGACAATCAAGTGGAGGATCTGGCGCTCGCATCGACCGGCTCGGTTCGCTGTACCGACCGACTACTGTAACGTGTACAAAAACTCGATACATTACAAACAAACGTTGCAAGTCAGTCTCCGCCTTTACAGTCCGGCCGTAGAGAGAATCTGTTCTTGTGTTCATACTAACGAATACATGTTTTGCGAATTTGATCCATAATACTACTAGACAAGACTACTAGAAATTATCCAACTGACAGGTGTCAGGATCGCATTTTCTAGACGGCCGAGACTGTAATTTGAAACGTTCCGTTTTTAGATTACCAATAACTTCAGCCCAGTAACAATACAGCAATTAAATACTGTTACTAGATATCTTTCAAATAACTTTACAACCCTTTCCAACTAATAACAACCCAGAAATGGCGTCTAAATTCCTAAGAAATATGAAAGGTCATGTACAACTCCACTTAACTCACACAAGATAAATAATAAGTTATATTGTATCTTAGGATAGAACAATTAGAATTCTCTGGAAGCAATATTGAAGTTTACAGAGAAATTAAGGTTAAATCCTAGTTACACGTATCGCTGTGGATTTGTGTTCCGAGAAAAGGTAAGGATGCTCTTCCGAAGGTGACCTCAACCACAAACCGTAAGCGGCAACGTTCCCCAATCGCAAGAAATACCACCGCGATACGACTGGTTTATATGTAACTATGAAAACGCTTCCGTAGCTGGCATTATTAATCATATTATCTTAATTTTATTTATTTATTTATATGATAACCAACAGCTATAACAAATGGATAACAGTTATTTAAGAAACATAGAGCCAATTACAGGTTCTCACGGGTAAAACCAGAAAAAGTATTAGAAATCTTAGGATCTCTAACAAGCATGATAAAAAAGATTAATTATACATATTATTATATATAAGGTACAATAAGCACTATGCACTTTAAAAAAGTCAGCGTTCAGCCGAGCGCGTGCAGAATAGGTTTTGGTGGTAAATGGGTCAAATGAGAACTCTTTACAAAGAATATTAAAGTCCTTACTCGCTCGCACCATGTATGAGACACACAGTCCATAAAATTGTTACATAGAAGGCTTTAATAAGGTTGTTAGAAATACACAAGACAAGGGACAATTTAGACTATTTGTTAGTAAACAAGATAAGTTAAAAAAAAAACCCTCGTTTTAGTGTTCAACAATAGTTGGATTCTAATCTTATTACAATCTAGCCTTATAAATAGACTATTAAGTAATTTAATTATAACCTAAACTATTAAATTGATTTACTAAGAATGTGTCCAATGGCACTTTTCTTATTGTCTTTATTAAGGCGAATACACTTTGTTCTTGTGTTTCTTTGGCCCTTTTGTACTTTACACTATTCACTAACACTAAACACTAGCTCGAACGGTTTTGTTCTTTTTAGTCTTCTAACTATGTTTGTGTGGTCGAGAAGCTGGATTGCTTCGACGTTCACATGCTGATGAAGTCTCTTTTCGTGAGCTTCTGGACGAGAAGTTACATAATAATTTCCTATTTCCCTACAGGTGTACACATGGCCAGGACCAAGTAAATGGTCTATCAATTTTGCAGGCTAACGTTCTGAGCAGTGTTGGTGCTACCACAAACCCTGCTCATCATCGATGCAGTTCTTTTACATTGCCGCCTGTCACCGTTTTCATACAGTTACTTATAGGAACCAGTCGTGTCGATCAGTATTTGTTGCGATTAGGCGACGTTGTGGTTTGCGGTTGCGGTCGCCTTTGGAAAAGTACTATACTGTTTCAAAGTCAAATGTCTCTTCCATGATTTATTTAGATCTAAATAACGTCAACTTAATGGAAGCTTTTGATTTGACCAAATACAAGTGTATTTGTTAAACTATTTTAAAAACAATAATTCTTGACTGCCTCGTTGGTCTAGTAGTTGCAAACGCTACTGCTGAGTATGAGGTCCTGGGTTCGATTCCCGGGTCGGGCAAAGTGTTATTGTGTTTTCCATCTGGAATTTCTCAGTAGCAGCCCGGAGTTTGGATTTGTGCCCGGTTAATGGCAATAGGCTCGCCCCCTATTACATGGGACTTAAACATAACTGGCGAAATGTGAGTGTACAAGTACACCTCTGCCTAACCCTTCAAAATTAAAAAATTCAAAATTCAAAAGTCATTTATTCAAATTAGGCTGAGAACCAGCACTTTTCGAACGTCAAAATTACATAAGACAGTCCCCCAAAAACGCCCACCCTTCACCACTTCCTAGTGCCTTTAGCTGGGAAGAAGAAGTGGCGCAACAAACTCCCCAGCAGCACAGCTGTCTGTTCAAGTTAGAAAAAAATAAAAATGACTCTATACAATAGTATGCAAAATTATTATGCAACACAAAACATTATTTTAATTAAGTATAAATTATTGGCCATATGTTAGCTAGCACACGCCGATATACCAACCAAAAAACATCGAGAACTTATACTCAAGCAGAATTAAAAAAATAAAAACTAAACGTAAAAAGAACTAAATATCTAAATAAAAGCCTCCAGGCATAAAGGGCGTGCCCGCTTACATAAAGCTGTAAATTGGAAGTTATAAATGATAAACTAGGACCATCGAGGTAAAATAAATGTACAGTTAATTACTAGTAACAATAACAAAACCATGATCAGCAAGACGACCAGTCACCACAAGCAGCACCCGTTCATGAGCATAACGCAAAGATCAGCCATTACCCCCCTCGCCATATTTGAGGGAAGGAGGCAACCCGACTCCCGACGCTACCGCAAGCATTGGCATCTAAGGGAGCATGACGAACTTGCTGCCGGTTGCTCAGGTAAAAAATAATATAATCAATTGTCGAGGTCACTAGCCAACCACAAATTGCAATACAAACTCATAACAAACACATTGTAATGAGTAGATTATGTCATCAATAAAATAAAAATAAATAGACTCTTAAAAAAATAATTAAAAAATTGACTCATAAAGTCAAATAAAATAAAAAAATTATATAAACTTATATAAACTGTCAGTAGGTAAGTTAAATCTGGAGAAAGAACATAAACATTGTCTTGAGTTAATCACAGCGACCAACTATTCTTATCAATTAAGTAGTCGTTGATACAATAGTATGCCTTTGAACAAAGGTTGGATTTTACTTTATTTTTAAACGCATTAAAAGGCAAATCTAGCATAGAAGAGGGTAGCTTGTTATAAAACGTTATACCAAGCCCAACAAATGAGTTATGAACCTTATGAAGCCGGTGAAAGGGAGCTCGTAGTTTGTCCTTATTTCTAGTGTTAACATTGTGAATATCACTGTTTTTAGTGTATAAGTGTATATTTTGCCTAATATATAAGATGTTGGCGAAAATGAATTGTGATGCCACCGTGAGAATACCAACATCTTTAAAAAAATCTCTTAGAGAAACTCTGGCACGTAGCTGGTAAATTGCTCGAACAGCTCGTTTTTGAAGAACAAATATATTTTGAATGTCAGCGGCTTTGCCCCACAGCAGAATACCATAGGACATAACGCTATGGAAATAACTAAAATAGACTAACCGAGCTGTATCAATGTCAGTGTATTGTCTTACTTTCCTGACAGCGTAGGCGGCCGAACTGAGCCTTCCCGCTAGGCTTGATATATGTGGGCCCCACTGAAGTTTGGCATCTACTGTTATGCCCAGAAAAACTGCCGAGTTCACAGTTTCAAGCACCTCTTTATCTAAGACGATGTTGGGTCCTAGATTTCTAACATTTGGTAGAGCGAACTTTACACATTTCGTTTTCTTGGCATTGAGAACTAGGTTATTTGTCGTAAACCAATCCGTAACCATTGAGAGTGCACTGTTTACGTCGTCAAAATCTTGTCTATTCCTGTCTACTTTAAAAATAAGAGAGGTATCATCTGCAAACAGTACAACGTTACAGATATCCTTTAAATAAAAAGGTAAGTCATTTATATACACTAAGAATAAGAATGGACCCAGTATTGAGCCTTGAGGTACACCTAACTGAACTGGTAGCCCGGAAGATTTCACACCATTAACATCTACACATTGGACCCTATTATGCAAATAAGAATTTATTACTTTAAGAGCTTCGTTTTGGACACCGTAATGACGTAGTTTACGCAAAAGTGTGTCATGGTGCACGCAATCAAAGGCTTTGGAGAGATCACAGAAAACTCCAATAGCATTTTGCGAGTTCTCCCATGCGTTAAAAATGTGTTTCATCAGAGCAACACCTGCATCTGTAGTCGAACGACCTTTTGTGAAACCATATTGTTCATCATGAAGAAGTCTGTTTAAATTAAAATGTCTTAGCAACTGCTTGAGTATTAACTTTTCAAATATTTTACTGAATGCAGGTAAGATAGAAATAGGCCTGAAATTGCCAACGTCATTTTTGTTACCCGATTTAAATAATGGTATGACTTTACTACTCTTCATGAGGTCAGGAAAAGTTCCTAAATCAACACATTTATTAAAAGTTACAGCTAAATATGGAGCTACTATGTCTATTATATTGCTTAATAGTTTAATGGAGATACCCCAGTAATCACCAGTGTTTTTAGACTTAAGTGTGTTAAAAACATTAACTACATCACGAGGTGTTACATGCTCGAAGCTAAATAAGCTACTACATTTAGGCACACTGCTATGCAAAAGGTTTTCAGCTTTAGACGGGGACGAATTTAAGGAGCGAGTCGTAGTTATAGGTATGTTGGCAAAAAATTCATTAAATGCCTCAGCTACGTCGGCTGCTATATTAACTAATTTATTGTCGACCATAATCTCGAGTTGTTTTTCTTGTTTAATCGACTTACCGGTTTCATTGTTAATAATTTTCCAAGTGGTTTTTACTTTATTATTTGAATTTTTAATTGTATCGCCTAAAAATTTTGATTTTGCAAAAACACAAATATTTTTAAATAATTTTGAATAATTTTTGACATACTCTAAGAAAGGAGTATCAAACCTATATTTTTTCAAACCATATAACTCGTATAGTGTCGCTCTACTTTTATAAATACCTAGAGTAGCCCATTGGTTAAAGCCAACAGAGGTGCTATTAATGTTAATTCGGGGATTACAGGCGTAATGTTATGTTATGTTATGTAATTCTTGTGTAAATTGGTGTTGATTGAAGTTACCAAGAGTCAGTCTCCTGCTCTTATTCCAATTTATTTGGAGTCGGTTTTTCTTCATTAGTCGTCATATCGGCAGTCACTCTCTCCCTCTAGCTATACCATCTTTCACACTGTCCATCGTTTCTTTAATTTTCCCCTAATCTTATTACCATTGACATTCATACTCAAAACTTTACTCACGATATTTTTCTCATTCCTCCGCATGATGTTACAAAGGGTAAGAAGACTTTTATACTTTGTTCAAGAAAGTGAAACAGTGAGTGAGTGTGAGTGAGTTTGTGAAGAGAGTGAGTGTGAGTGAGTTTGTGAAGAGAGTGAGTGTGAAAGTGTTGTTTGATGTTTGTTTGTGTGTATGTTTTGTTTGCTCATGAAGATTTTTGCAACATTATTGACAGTCTCAATCTATATTTAATGCTGAAAATTTCGTGTCTACATTTCAGAATACGGAAGAGTTGCGGTGTTTCTAAAACATGAACTGTTACACACACGTGCACGGTTTTAGCAGCACCATACAAAAAAACACTGAAGTCCAATACAAAATGACGTCACAGCTATCATACATCGAATAACATCATCATTTATCACGCAAGGTTGGGAAGGCACGCGATAACAACACTTTTATTTGAAATATTATCTCTATACAAACATTAAAAAACTTGGGTCAGAAGACTAATTTCATAAATTCCTCGTTTAGCTGTGCTCACTTTTGTAATCACTCTCGCGTATCTCCTCTTTGATTTTTGTCCGTCGAGAGAATCCAATGGAATAAGTAAGAATACGCACGGATGCGCTCGCTCTAAGCATGTCACCGCCGTTGGAGTGTTCACAAATACGCGCGCCTGTTTCAACATACTTCCGTGCGCTCCAATGAGTTACGTTATGACTTACGACATGCTGTGTGTGCCAGGTGTGAATCCTGATATAAGTAGTGAGCACCTACATATCTATCATCTATAAGAAGTGAGTTTGTTTGTTGGTTTGTTTGTTACGCTTTCACGCTAAAACGGCTGAACGGATTTGGATAAAATTTGGCACATGAGTATACCATGACCTAGGTTAGGACATATCATACTTTTTATCTCGATATTTCCACGAGATCGAGACTTATGCGGGTGAAACCGCGGGGCGCAGCTAGTGTAATTTTATTTTTATGAAACCCTATTTATCTACATTAACTTATTCGTACCAAATTATTGAAAGCTCACTTGTGCTTTCATCTTCGGTTAGATTTGGTCCACTATTATCTTTGTCTTTTGTTTTAGCAAAGTTTTCATCACTGAGTTTTCTTTGATATCAAAAGGTGTGTTTACAGGATATACACAAATTTCAAAGGCACAAGGTCAATTATGTAAAACAGCTATAATGATTCGACACTACATCCTGCATCCCTGTCCACTGAAAGGCATAATTCTTGTGATTACCCAGAGTTTGACTACGGTTTCATTCCTCTCAGTTTTTAAATTATTCCTCTTTTACGTATTTTTGAAACAGTGCCAGAAACAATGGCCTCCAACGACATAGAAATTTGTACTAATTTATTTAAACTTCAAGTTCTAATCCCACGTCGCGAGTGAGTAATCAGCTGCTGTATTATTTTTCAATGTTCGCTTGGGAATTATGTAAATTACGTGAAGATAATTTATTTGGTATTTTTGTTGCATACTTTTCTGTTAGCTGCACTGAATCTCAACTAACTGCAGTGTAGGATAAGTCTGTAAAGCAACAGTATACGAAGTCTAACAGGAAACTTTTAAAACAACCTCTAGTCATGGGTCTTACGAAGCATTGGACTTTGTGCGGGATTTACTGTGAAATAGTGCTTAGAAAAGATATTCAAGACAAATTCTCCATATAACATTATAAGAAGAATTTGTCCGAATATGAATGCGTGAAGTGGTTAGACGATTTTAGGAGAATTACCAAAGATAGTGGAATTTGATATTAGTTATTTATGCAACTGTTGTATAATAAGGGTTGTGCAAATGTTGTATACTCATGTGATACTATTATAAACCCACATTCGTGTTTTGATACCTAATTATAACAGTTGCATACAAGTCTTTATCTACACCCATGATATGAATCCTCTATAAAAGTTTCTGAAACATTGGGTGTTTGTAATTCAAGATCAAGAATAAAGAAATTCCCACGAAATTCTGTACGTGTAGTTACGTAGGTATGTACGTCGCCTGCAGCAGCACATCACACACACATGCGTGCAGCGGGTGCTGCTGTCCCCCACTTGAATGTTGAAACGAGTTGCATAATGAAATTTAGTACAACATTATAACACTCGTTTGGATGATGTAATGGTTACTATGACACTGGCTTTTATAATTTTGCCAATAAGCTAACTGTTTTAGAATCTTTTATAGAGGTTTTATAGCATGAGTGTAGATAAAGGCTTTTATGCACTAAACAAATTACTTCTCTTAATTCAAATCTTATATTGTCTAAATCTGTTCTTAGAACAATTATATTTTGTTGGTTAATATTTCTGATCCCCAAGATCAGATCTGGTTTAAGGGTCTTAGCGCATACCTTGTCGGTACCTAAGTGGCGGATCAACTATACCGTCCATTTAGGTACAATTATGGACCACACGCAATATTTTTACGAACGTAAACCCATTTGTAAGTTATTGGAATGTAACTCTATTGTAATAAAGTATTAATTAGAATGATTGCCGAGAATTGTATCAAACTCACGGCATCATTCAAATTTATACTTTATAACTGTTTGTCTGTCTGTTACCTTTTCTCGCCTTAAAGGCTGAACGGATTTCGATAAAATTAGTCACACAGGTAGACCATAACCTGCGTTAAGACATAGAATACTCTTTATCCCGGTAGTACTTTTTCGTGAGATAATTTCTGACCTTCACTCGGGCGAATCCATGGGTACAAACTAGTAAATAATGGAAAACTGACAGTCCCTACGTGTATTCTCTGCACTTTGTTTGTACACACGGCTACACATCAAGCTATACATTTCCAATATAAACTGACCTCGCATTGTACAGAAATCCTACACAATGCGAGATCAACATAAACTGGTTTTGTATAGCTTGATGTGTAGCCGTGTGTACATAATTAATAATTAATCCGAGGACACTGTTCATTGACCCGATAAACAGTGTCCCTGAATTAGCTGTTATTATGTCGTGCAAATTATTAACCAGCGATTTTTTAAGACCAAAAACGTATTATTTTGTGAAAGGTAAGATACCTACTGAAAATGCAAATGAAAATAAAATGGTAAGTATTTAGTTTTGCAATATGTTTTAAAGTGAAACTTTTATTACATCGTCTCAAACTTTTTCGTCTGTGTGTTGCATGTCGCGTGACGGTCGGCCGCGGAGTAAGGATAAAGTGAAAGGCGCTCGTCAGAGCAGCCAAGGCCAATATGGCGGCGCCTATAGAAGTTTCACTTTTACCGTGGTTTCATAAAACCACACAATCCTTTATTTTTATTGTTGATTTTTTTGAAAGTCATTGTGTATGTTAAGATCAATAGACAGCAACGTCTCCTCTCTGCTAATATAGCAAACAATTTTTTCAGAACCAAAAACTCGTCTACAAAGTGTCGTGTCTATAGCAAGTTGGTATTTTTTTTTCATTGACAATATGTACCTAGTTATGTTGTCATGTGGAACTATAATGATTTGACTTCAGCACGTGAAGATCAGCTTCCGTAAGTACTCTGACGTCACGCACGTGACACGTCACATGACACAGGCTACGAATTTCTCTGTGTCACGCCTCCAACGTGCGAAGGTGTGAGCCCAAATAAAGCCTTTATTTCTTCTAAATTAAGGACCCTGAAAGTAATTTGTCTTAGTTAAGCTGGGTTGGCAGAAATATTGCGTATTTTCGTTGCGATAAAACTTTGCTACGTAATGGTTGACCTTTGAGAACTAACAGTAAGTATCAAAAAGTAAAATCGCGAATTTATTTTTGGGATTTAAACGCTTGAGTTTATTCATGAATAAAATATACTCGCTTGAATAAACACCCTTATTTTTAATAAAAGCGACTATGACTATGATTTGCTCTGTCATTGGTTCCATTTGATAGCGCGTTCCTAGTTACGTTATTCGGTACCGTTTTTTTTTATCAAAGGCGAGAATGACATTTTGAAAATAAAACCTTTTTGCTTATTTCACTCCGGTTTGGATGCCTGTCATACTATCTCATGTCATATTAAACTTATGTCATGTCATATAATTTCAAACAAAAACGGAGCGAGATTAGTAAAACAGTAGTTAATTTTTTTTTAAGTTCATAGTGGCTTCTTATAAAAATAAAGGTGCCAAACACTACTGTCGCGGCTGCAGGCCGGAGACAAGATTTTTTTTTTTTGACGGGCATCTCGCAGTATTGACCACTAAGATCTTGGCTGCTTAACCGGATTTTCCTGTGGGTGCCATAAGCTTCTACACTTAGAGCCTCCAGCCAGGAGCTATTTATCTATTCTAAATTAAAATTAAGCGAATGCTCGCTAAGGGCACCCCCTGTGGGGTCCTCGGCTTAGGGCATCGCTGAGGGGAGGACAGCAAGAAGGGACAGGCTGGATCAAAATTATATTTCCATCATGATTATTAGGCGGGCTATTTAAAGCTACATGCTCAGCTGCAACAACTGCTGGCACCTCGTTTTCTAGCAAGGGTCGGGGGGGAGTTTCATTTACTCGGGGAGTCGGTCGCGATCGCAAAGGACCTCGGCGGCGAGGTCGGAATGACGGGAGGCGTCTGTTTTTGTATACTGTACTGGTGGCCCTATTCTGCTCCTGGAGGAGTGTGATGGGGTCATCTGGGTCGGAGAATACATGCCTAGGGCGGCGGGTCTTACTAATTCGGGATGGGGTATAATCGGCTGCCTCGACAACTAGAGGGTTGCGATGTCTGAGAGCGGAGTCAAAGTAACGCTTGGCGAGGCGTTTGAGAAACTGGTGAATGGTTGGGATTTTACAATCGAGATGGAGGATCTCGTTTCGGACGAACCAGGGGGCTCCCGTGGCCTTACGAAGGAAGCGGTTCTGTAGGGTCTGCATCCTATGGATTGAATGGGGTTTGGCGTGGGCAAATACTGCTCCCGCATAAGTCATGATGGGACCGGAGACAAGAGCATTGATAGACGATCATTAAAAAGTGGGCCGAGGCGAAGTCGAGGCACACATTGAGTCCATCAATGCCTGGTATAGTAACGTCAAATAATGCGAGGAAAAAAAAATAAAATAAAAAAAAAATGTTTATTTGGTAAAACAAGGCAGATAGGCAGATAGTGCCTGTATTAGGAGTATCCGCTCTTCCATAGCAAGACGTATTATATAAATAGCAAATCGTATAATGTTTTTGCTAAAACTACATAAATTAACATTAACTTAAATTAAATCAAATGTGTGTATGTGTGGGTGTAGTGTGTGAGTATTTTGAGTGAAAGTGTAGCCTGTAGGTATGACTGAGAGTAATACTAAATAAATTATTATTGCAGAATCAATGACGAACAACGTTAATTTTTTACGCGCCAAATGTTCAATTGTTTCTTTTTTACTTTTAACAGCTCTATTTGCAAGCCAAATTGAAATTTCAATATATATATTTTTTTAAGTTTACCTCCTTGATTGCCATGATTGTGTCGAAGTCAAAAACTCGTTCCATTTTTATTAAATTACACGAGAGATTTGAGTTTTCGCAGTAATTTATTCGGCCGCAAAAAAAATTCTTTTGTGACTCAAAAATTTGCTGCAAAAATTCTAATGAAGCGCCAGATGTAAAATACCTGAATATTTATTTATGTGTACAGCATACCGTGATATCATCTTACTAAAATAAATCATAGCACATTAGTGCGCTATTAATATATTATGTACTAGCTGACCCGTGCCCACTTCGTTGGGCGGTAAACATTTTAACTTGTGATGAAATTATGAGTGTAGTCCGGTTAGTACTGAGTGCTATGATTTATTTCCTGACTGCCAAAAGGACGGTTTTGTTTTTATTGCATATAAATCAGAAAGACGCTGCGCACGTTCAGCGCTAGATTCCCGAGCACGGGCCTGCGATGTTCTCACAGTTTGGCTAGCGAGCCGCTGCGAGCGCTCAGCGCTAGACTCCCTATCCCTTGTTGCAGAGACATGCTACCTTAAATCACTGAGACGCTGCGCACGTTCAGCACTAGATTCCCGAGCACGGACCTGCGATGTTGTCCAGCTTTGGTTAGCAAGCCGCTGTGAACGCTCGGAGCTAGATTCCCCAGTGCGTGCTTGCGAAATATTTTCTCTATTCCTCGAGAGGCGCTGATGATTTTCAAGAGCAGACTCTTCCGTACGGTGTACTCGAGCTGCTCTTGTCTCACCGCGATTCAGAAAAATTACATTATTGCACAACGCCATCTATGGGTAAATGGATAAAACGTCCGTACAAAGCATGTTCTAATGCGGTTCGAGAATGGACGGCGGCATTTTGCGATTTAGTAATTTTATATTATCTTCGAAACTATTTAACCAATTGACATACTGTTTTGGGCAAATCACATTTCTATGATGTTCTTGTGATCATAATAATATTTTTTTTCAATAAGTTTTAATATTTTGTTGTTTAAAAAATCGTCCAAAGGTAAAAACGTCGAAAAATACTTTTTTAACACATAAAAGCTACTATATCTGCTAAAATATAAAAGATAGAAATATGGTGTCGCGGACTTTTTTGTAGAACTATTCAAAGCGGACCAGGTTGCCATACATTGTTTTCCATTATATACAACTGTTAAGGCAACGCATGCAAATAACTCTGTTGTAAGAGCAATTTTTTTCCGCCTGGCTAAACAAAAATTGAGATGGTTCGGCTAATATGCATGATATCTTTATAATTTATAGCCACTCAAGAATAATGTGACTTTCTACCAGTGAAACAATTTTTAAAATTGGTTCATTACTTCCGGAGATTACTCCCTACATACAAACTTACAAACAAATGTTACCTCTTTATAATATTATATAGTATTATGTATTTACGACTAGGAATATTATTGAGAGAGAGAAAATGGCGATGAATCAGTCACCGCTCATTCCGGATGCCATTAATTTTCATACTCTTACGAGAACTCTCTTCGTTTTACGATGATTTGCGTGACGCATCCAAAATGAAACACACACCGTTCAATGGATCGAATTTGTAATTATTTTCAGTTCTAGTTAAAGTAATTGATTTCAGCACTACTGTTGATTTTGACTCATACTATGAAGTTTGCTCACGTAATTGATAGTCACAACATCTAGGAAACGTATGGAATTCTATGTAATTATGTAATTATTTTCGGTATTAGCTTTAGTAATTGATTCCAAAACTAATATTACTTTCACTGAAGTTTGTTAAAATAATTGTTCTCTCAGAAAACATACAGAATTTAGCTTCAAACTACACACACACACACTCACACTCTATTTACTTTCACACTATACTTGTTTAGGAATTGCGTTTTAGTCTTAGCTTAATAATAAGTTTTAATTATTTTCGTAATCAACTGGTTTTAACAAATAAGTTGTAGAAAGCTTCTTTTAAGAATGGAGCTTCCATTTCTTCCATTACAATTATTTTATCGTACAATTTCAAAAAATCAATTAAAAATAAATTTAAAAAAACATTTTTTTTTTTGTTCTAGTTTTAGAATTAAATAAGAGCAGCTTTAGCCGAGTTCAGCATTATAGATACTTCAATATTATTGTAAGATTCATTCATAGTGAAAACGATTGAAACTGAATGGGAGAAATCCAATAGTGGCCAGTGTAAACATTTACCGACGGTTCAGGCAAAACTAATCAAATTCGGTACTACTATACAATCGGCAACATCTCTGAAAGTTCTGTACTTTTCAAACATTTTATCAATGAGTCGTCTCGCTCGCACGTCGTCTATTTCTCTCGCACGGATTGCCATTCAGTGAGCTTTCGAGCCTTCCGTATGCTACACGTCGATGCTGAAAGCTCCTGAAAACTACGCGAATCGTTGAAGTTACGAAATTTGTTTTTTCGAGTGGTATAGTAAAGTTACAGATACAGTTATGATGAGTTAGTTATTATTATTTTAAAAGTGAGTTTGGTTTAAGAAAATTTTGTCTAATGAGTGCAGTGAGAATGTTTACAAAAAGTGTGAGAATAATTTGTGAAGTGCTCCCGAAAATTCGATAGTTTCCAAAATGTATTCGAACTTGACGTTACACGACTTTGGGGCTCTGCACGGTTTGAACATAAGCGGTGCTTTGAACGGGAGTTTTCAGTTTGGTTCCGAGTTGGACATATTTTTTCAGCCTGAAAACGTGCTCATCACCTTGTATGTGCCAGTGATTTTGCTGTCAATGATGGCTAATATTCTTCTGATAGTGGTTGCAGTGAAGTGTAATTATACTAAGAGGCAAGTTTTTTTACATACTTACTTACTTATAAAAATTGTTTTGCATTTTTTATAGTGTTCATGGCAATACTGTGACAAGCCAGACAGCTGGCTACAATGATTGAATGTCCAGTGATCTCCATAAGCGGAGTTAATGTGCAGGTATCAGGGCTCGTAGAACTTGGTGTTAATTGACCCATTATATGATTATTACAGAATAGTTTGATAATGAGCCATCCTGATTATTTATAGGTATTTTAATACGGATACGCATAACTTCACTTAACTATAATAACTTCTTTGAAATATTTTAAATATTAGCTTTATATGTTATAGGTATATACTAGTATTGTGCTGTTAATCTTGAAATGTTTAAAGATTTTTTAGAATAATCAACAAAATATTGTTTCATAAAAAGTAATTTGTTCAAACTAGGCTGAGAATCGAACCCAGGCAGGCGGTTAGTTTTGTTTACTTTTTTTTTCACCTCTGCTCTCTAAACGGTGAAGGAAAACATCGTGAGAAAACCGGTATGTCCTAAAACCAAAAATGTTAAGTCATGTGATAACTACCAAATAACAATCCGCAACGAGCTAGCATGGTGGATTACAGCCCACTCCCTCTCATAGAGATAGGGTTACCAGGTCACTAAACCTAATAGCCAGTACCAGCCATAACCAGCCAGTTTGGCCGGACATTTGGGTAAAAAGGCCAGACACCCTACATTATTGAGCATTTTGTGTCTCAGTATTAATAGGTACGACAAAAAAAATATGTAAAATCAAGCTTTTTTATTATTACCATAAATCTTGTTAAATTCTAATGAAATATGAATAAAATCGAATGCCAAATCAGTCTAAGTAAGTACCTACTTTATCATTAATCAGCGACGGGAGCGACCAACAGTCGATTCGCCTGCGCTCGGCCACGCTCGGTGCTCGCTAGTTTGCGAAACGTAAAAAGCCTAACAAAAGCCGGACAAGCCGGACACCGTTTATTTTGGCCGGACTCGCAATCAAAAAGCCTAACTATGTCCGGCTTTATCCGGACGCCTGGCAACCCTACATAGAGAGGAGACCTGTATCCTAGCAGTGGGAACGTTATCGGCTAACTATGATGGTGATTAGGCTGAGAACCAGCAATTTTTGAACGTCAAAACGTCACATGAGTTAGTTCCCCAAAACACCCGCCCTTCACCAGATCCTAGTGCTTTAGCTGGGAAGGAGAGGTGGCTGTTCAAATATTTATGACGAACTTGATTCTAATCAAAAGTACTTATGCAAAGTAATTAACATTATGAAATACAAAACATTTTTATTAAATTATTGGCCATAAGTCAGCTAGCACACGCCAATATACCAACAAAAGCTGTTGAACTGTGTCATTGTTCCTTTTAAACTACACTCGGTAAGAATAATCCAAGTAAGTACCGATTTATGTTACCTTTCTCGGGATTCTGAATTAATAAATACATGGAATTAAGATCTAGAATTTTCCATTGAAAACTCGGGCAAAGATAACGCAAATAACAATAATTATTTAACTAAGCAAAGTTCTCTTGAACCATTATTTAATAATATCTATCATTGAATAAACTAGGTACTTGAGATTGTTCAATGATAGGTATTATTGAATTCAATCTCAGTAACAAAATTAATTTCAATATTATTTTAAGACTAGCTTTTGCCCGCGGCTTCGCCCGCGTGGATGTCGAAAAATATCCCACGGGAACGTGCTACCGAGATTTTATACCTAAAAACAGAGGAAAAGATCATTGACTCCTACCGCTGCGCCCGCGTTGCTACGCCTAATTTTGAAACTGTGATATCTTTTAAACTATTCATTTAAATGATATGATATCAAGGCATATTTTAATCTAATTTTTTTTTTTTTGGATAAGGATTAATACAATACCGGCCAAAAAAGCTTCGGAAATAACAATTAAATTTTTATCAAATTTTGAAAGATAAAAATGGTTTTTGTGGGTCATCCTTAGAAGATAGACATATGACTTTTTTTTTGAACTTTTTAAGTTGAACATGGAATATAAATTTGATATATCTTTTTCGGTTAACGCAGCGCACGCCAGTAAAGCTCCCAATCGGCATGATTTTTTTCCAACTTCCTCAACAATAATCGTAAAATTTCAGCCAATTTACACAAAACCTTAATGAATTATACACTAAAACCTTCCGTATGAATCACTCCGTCCATAGGTGTAAACCGTTTGAAAATCCGTTTGGAAGTTTTTGAGTTTATCGCATTCAGACAGACAGACAGACGCTGCGGGGGACTTTGTTTTATAATATGTAAAGATTCTCTCGAGGCTTGTGGCTAAGTAATCCGTGGATTGGTGAACATTTTTACATACCGAGACCACTCCGTGCCTCGGAAAGCACGTTAAGCCGTTGGTCCTGGCTGTCATTCGTGAATCTTTGATCGAAACGAAACGAAATTTAAATCATGTATAAAACGCACACTATGCTGCCAAGCATATTATAAGTTGGGGGATTACATCACTGATAAAAATGCTTGGCTCAGCGCTGGTCCAGCTCCACAAGGGCGCATAAACTAATTGATTAGCATTCGAAAGTATTGTTGCTGCTGCTGAAGATTGTAAAACTATCTTTCCCTTGTATAAATTCAATCTCTTTGTATAATTACATATCACATGTGTGAGCACTGTGACCATGTTGTACATTCCATAAAGCTACCATTTACTGGGTACGTCTTTCGTTGACTTGAATGTGCCCTGGCGGCTGAGAGTACGTCATGCTCACTCAAATGTCTCGCTGATGGTGGCGTGTGTGTTGGATTATTAAGTTCCCTTCAAAATGGTTGAGCTAAATGGTGCTGATCCATGCGTCATGTTCGTGAAGGGGCGCCGTCAGTAGGGACTGGTTATCTCTTAGCTGCCACGGTCTATTTTCTTTTTTTGAATTGTTATTATATTTTTATTACGGACGCTTTTAACGTGCACGTCTTTCTACATTGTTCTCACATGTATAAGTTCAACACGAATGATGTAACCAATATTTTATAACAATATTTTGATTTAAAAGAGTGTCCATGGAGTTTTTTGCCCGTTTTTCTCCATAGGTACCTACTACGCTTTGGAATGGGCAACTAGTTCATTTTTCTGACTGACCGACCCCTTGACAATTCAAAAGTACCTATAATTGGTTTATTTGAAATAAATGCTTTGAGTTTGAGTTTGAGTTTTGACAGTCGTTACGGGTCGCTCGAAGCCCGAAAGTCTGCAAACCAGTCTTACCTATGGGAACCGTACCTATTACCCAGTAACTGGGTTATGGCACTTAGGCTCCATGTAAAATACTGGTATTCAGCTGCATCCAGCGGTTAGACTAGAAGCCGACCCCATAGTTGCCTTGCCTTTTCCCATAGTTGGGAAAAGGCAAGCAGTTGATGATTATTTTGTAGTTTGTTTTATAATTTTATTAACCTATGACAGTTAATTAAGATAGTTTACATTTCTAACTTTAAAAGTTACCAGTTCACTATTACTATTAGTTTCTTAGGTAAATAGGCAGGTATTGGCACAATGTAGTGTCATTTCACTGACTTTCCTAGCAGTTTTAGTATTTAAACCAACTAAGTACCTAAACATAATATTTTTATAATTTTTTTTACATTATATTCTCCTATATTTAGTTCTATTTCAACGTTCACAGTTCTCTGAAAACGCATAACCTTCACGGGTTCTTAGTAATTCATCTGAAAAAGTAAAGTAGCCCAAAATTGTCATTACGGCAACATGCCAAGTAAATATAATCTATTATCTTTTCAAATAAACTAAGTAACTGTCTGTGGCACCCAGCCTACTCAGACTACACTTGACATGAAAACTAACAACAGCAATATTATTTGAACAACGTATTCACTTAGAGCCCGTCGTCCATGACGCTACTCAGTAACGTGTTATGCCCCTGCCACACACTCATCGAGTAGCATGAGAAGTAGCGAGGAAAGTAGGCAGAGACGTAGTGTGGAAACGTTGCTCGTCATGCCCACTGCACCCTCTTTTGTCAGTTTTTGGGCGCGAGTCAAAGGACGTAGTGCGAAGCATCGCGATTAATTGCGCGAGTAGAGCAGTGTGTGGGCGGAGAGTGCAACATCGCGGCAGCGCAAGGAGCAGAGCGATGAGCAGCGCGAGAAGTCAGTAGCCAGAATGTCACAGCACTAGTATTTCAATGGCCGTCCGTACACGACGCGACTTACTAACGCGTAATTTTCTAGTTTGTAGTTGGTTAGTTGTGGCTTTGTCTCGCTTACCTCTTGGCCAAGACATCACCGCTCGCACAACCTACGTCTTGCGACCGCGGCGAGAACAAATGTTAGAAGTTATTAAGAGCATGCCATGAGTCGTCGCGTTGCGACTTGCGGTGTGTTTTGCGACTTGGGAACATTCGAGAGCCATCCCGCGCCGCAAGACGCACCGCAAGAGGCAACGCCCTATGTCGCGACCCTGGCCTTAGTGTCACAGGAGCATGCTGAATGGTTGCCGTTTTGCGTGAATGTAACTCAAATTTTTTCCTACTTTTTCTTTTTTGCGTTTTTTCTTTACCTCATGTTTCATCATTTCAGCCGAAAGACGTCCACTGCTAGACATAGGCCTCCCCCAAGCACCGCCACTGCGACCGATTCTATGCTTTCCGCATCCAGCGGATTCCTGCGGCCTTCACAAGGCCTCATGTTTACCGTAAATAAATATACTTTCTTTCTTTTTTTCTTTTCACTTTTAAATAGCGTCATGGACTACGGGCCTAATTTTTGCAATTTCAATTCCCTCTTCGCCCATTTATCTAAATATGTTTGACACAACTTCTCTTATAACAATTATGATCACCTTAACTATCTCTATACCCAACAGTCTCTAGATTATCCAAGTCTGAACTAACGAGCAACAAGCATTGAAACTGCGTCGGTAATTGCCGACTTGGACTAACAAGTTCTAACTTTGTGGGACGGTTAAACGGCAGTTAAAAGGGACGGTTCTATAAGCATAGAACTGACCAAGAAAATCTTAAACCTACTCTCAAGAGAAGCTTCTTGAAAGTAGATCTAAGATTTTCTTGAATTGGCAATCGTATTGAGGGTTTAGTATTTAAATATTATGACTCGTTTTTATTGAAGGTGAAATGAAATTGTTTATATTGTAAATAGGATATTGGAACCAATTTTACACGTCATTTTAAAAAAATTGCTAGATTAGTTCGGCGTTTCCTATCTGACTACTCTGAGAAGAAAGGCCGAAATAAACTCAGAGGTCACAGTCTCTTTTAAATTTCAGACCAATCTTGCTCAGGCAATAATAATTATAATGTCAAGTTTTATGGTTTTATCAAAAGGTTTAGCTGAGCGAGCAGCTCAATCCCAAGCTTTTGTATCTTCTAAATAATCTGAAATTTTATAGTACCCTTTTTTGCAGTTTGATTTTAATACAGCTTTTAAATCGTTTAATGGGTAAGTTTAGAATGTCAATGGAAAGTTTGTTGTAAAAGCGTATACATTGACCCATGAATGAGTTGCCTACTTTGTGGAGACGAGTGCGATGTACAGCAAGGTTGTGTCTATTCCTGGTATTTAAACTATGAATATCGGACGTTTTATTAAATTTGATATATTTTTCTATACATACAATAGATTTTCAAATATATATTGTGAGACTACAGTCAGTTGGTAACAATGTTACATACCGCCTACACTATAAAACTTTAATGGAAGTTTATTACTAAAACTAGAGGTGTCTGAGGTGTAAATTGGAATGAAGTCACGACACTTTTGTTACGTAACAAAATTCTCGTACTGGTAAAAATGTTATCGATCTTGCTCTCATTCGCCAAGTGTGCAGAGTGTAACGTGCGATATGGAAGTTCGTTCAAAATATATTACATAATATAACATAACATCACGCCTTGTTTCCCCGAAGGGTTGTGCAGAGGTGTCCCTGTAGCAGGTACACCCACATTTCGCCAGTTATGTTTTTAAGTCCCATGTAATAGGGGACGAGCCTATTGGCATCAACCGGGCACAAATCCAGACTCCGAGTTGCTACTGAGAAATTCCAGATAGAAAAACCCAATAACACTTTGCCCGACCCGGGAATCGAACCCAGGACCTCATGCTCAGCAGTAGCGCTTGCGACCACTAGACCAACGAGGCAGTCAAATTAAAATATTATAAGTTAAATTATGTGATTCGTCTAACAAGAAATAACAAACAAACGACAACAAATAGTAAAATAACAAATAAATAATTGCCAAAATGTCACAACTTGTCACGTCTTGATACTATATCAAATTACCATAAAATTTTCTCGGAATTTTGTCAACTTTATAATTTCAAGGCCTGGAAATCAATCTTTAAAATAGCCCAGTGTTCTAGATTTTATTTCACGTACCAACTAGTTAATACTAGTGATGAAACTTAGACCGACTTGTCATTCAAACTGCAAACATGCTCTGAATATGAACTGTGTGGGTAGGACTAAAAAGTCGTTTAAACTCACATAAAAAGGGGATCGTAAGTAGCATAAAAGTTTGTCATTTTCTTCTTTTGCAGGAGTTCGTGATATTTCACTTAAAATTGGGATTAGCTGTATTTTTGGGGTCAAGTTTTTTGTATATCAACAAATAGTTTTTTTTGAGAATAAGTTGTTATGTAAACCCAACATTTGTGGATCTTTTGCAGTCGTTACGGGTCGTCAGAAGTTTGAAAGTCTGACAACCAGTCTTACCAGCATAATCAGCCTAAAATGTTCCCACTGCTTGGACACAGGCCTCTGTGAAAGGGCCGTAATTCACCTGGCGGGCCCAGTGCGGGTTGGTGGATGTCACTGTTTTCAGTGACATCCACCACATGTCATATCACATGTCAAAGGGTTTTCCTTTGACATGTGATGTTTAAAGATAATGAAAAATGTTTCCTGCAGATAATGTGCACAATGATTTGCAGTAAAATGTTTCCTGTAGATAATGTGGACAATGATTTGCAGTAGTCTGTCCACTCTTTATATAAATTGAGTTAATGTTGTGTTTCACACACACCCATTCCCGAAATTTAACTGTGAATGGGATCTTTGAAAAATAAGTACTTATTTGAGTTTTCCAAATCAAAGCCAATCTGTCTAGCCTTTTCCCAACTATGTTGGGGTTGGCTTCTAGTCTAACTGGATGCAGCTGAATACCGCTATTTTACATGGAGCGACTGCCTGTCTGACCTCCACAACCCAGTAACTGGGTAATACGATACTCCTTGGTAAGGCTGGTTGGTAGACTTTCGGGCGTCTGACGACCCATAGGTAATAGGTAATAGGTAATACGGGCTGGTATCCGCAACTCCACGTCAAAGCGCGTATTTTGCGTACGGGTGGGAAAATCTGTTATTCGATCCACCCCAGCTCCTCAAAGAAGGCCAGCAACGCCTTGGTGTCACTGACAATCTCACGTAGGGTACCTGGGTTACCGAAGTACTTGGCCCTGTAAGTGGCGACCACGGGGCAGTTTAACAGCACATGGGCTGGTGTCTCGTCGTCCTCCATGCAAGCTCTGCACAGCGGACTGTCTGTGACTCCTATGACAAAGAGGTGTTTATTAAATGACCCATGGCCAGTTAGGGCAGCTGTAACTGTGCGCAGCTGCTGTTTTGTTAATCGGAGAACCTGTTTCGTGAGGCGGCCGTCGATTGTAGGGAGAGCCTCCTTAGCCTGCCTGCACTCACCGTGGTCCACCCATATTTTGTGATGTTGTTCCTTGGTTCGTTTCCTTACCAGAGAGCGTAGGTACCCGAAGGGGAGTGGCGTGATGGGTTCAGGCCCCACTGGTGCCATGCTCGACCCCCTTCTGGCAAGTTCGTCGGCTGCGTCATTGCCCCGCGAACCGCTGTGTCCCTTGATCCATTGAATGGTTATATTATTGAGGTCACCCACCTGGTTGAGGCGTTGGTGGCACTCGTATATCAGCCCAGAATCAACAGTGTGACTGTTTAGCGCTTGCAGAACAGCCATGCTGTCTGAGAGTATTCGTATCGAGTGGTCCTTAACTTCCCTGGCCATGATGGCTGAAGCGGCAAGAGATATACCCATGCATTCGGCCTGGAACACTGTGTTATGGACACCCAATGGTGTGGCTATGTGTATGTTGAAGTCCTCCGAGAAGATTCCAGCACCTGTGCCACTACCTGTTTTGGATCCGTCGGTGAAGATTCGCAGCTCTGCGGGGCGCAAACCCTCGCATCTGCGGTCCTCGTGGAGTTGGATTCTGTATTTTTTATCGAAGATAAATTGTTTGGGCACCCGGTCATTTACGGCTTTCGTAATAGGGAACTCATTGTTGAGTCCCTCAAGCAGCGCGGTGTGTTGTGTGACTCTCTTACCCCAGAGATCAATTGCATTAAGACGCACCGCCGCCATTGTCGCTTCCTGCTGTATGAACAGGTGGAGTGGGGGCAGTCCCAGCATGGCTTCGATTGCTGCAGTCGGAGTAGTCCTCATGCAGCCCGTGGTTGCCACGCAGGCTAGTCTTTGCATGCGTTGTAGTTTGTTGCAAGCTGTAACCAGCTGAGTGCGGGGCCACCAAACCACGGCCCCGTACGCGATCATAGGGCGGATCACTGCTGTGTACAGCCACAGTATGATTTTGGGGGATAGGCCCCACTTCTTACCTATCATTCTCCTGCACTGCCAGAAGGTAATGCAGGCCCTGTTTAGCTTGTTGTCTACATGACTACTCCAGTTTAACTTACTGTCTAGAATGACCCCGAGGTACTTGACTTCGTTGGCCAACTGAAGTTCAGTATCGAACAGTTTGGGTAGGCGGAAAGGACCTAATGCTCGTTTTTGGGTAAACATGACTAGTTCAGTTTTAGTGGGGTTCACTGACAGTTCAAATTCCCTGCACCAACTTTCTACGATACGTAGTGCTTGCTGAGTGAGGTTACAGATCGTACCCGTCACCTTCCCCGATACAAGGATTGCGAGGTCATCTGCATACCCTATTGTGTAATAGCGGTTGGCATTGAGTTTGGTAATGAGGTCATTAATTACCAGATTCCATAGAAGGGGGGACAGAACCCCTCCCTGGGGGCAGCCTCTGGCTATCATGGCCAACTGCCGCTCACCCTCAAGGCGAACCACCCGTTTGCTTAACATGTTTGTAATCCAGTCCGTAAGTACCTGTTCTACTCCATGCCTGGAGAGGGCGTTTCTGATGCTGGAGAAGTTGGTTTTGTCGAAAGCTCCTTCGATGTCTATGAAAGTACCCAGGCAGGTGCCTTTTTGATGAATCGCGTCCTCTATCTGACTGACCACTAGATGGAGAGCAGATTCGGTCGACTTACCTGAGCTGTATGCGTGTTGATTACCATGTAGCGGTATGTTTTTCAGAGCGCCATCCCTCAGCTCTCTATCACATAGCCTTTCCAGAGTTTTTAGGAGAAAGGAGGTCAGGCTGATTGGTCGGTGGGATTTGGCGTTTGTGTAGTCACCCTTACCTGGCTTAGGGATGAATATTACTTTCACTTCCCTCCATCCTTTAGGAACGTATCTAAAGGCCAGGCACGCCCTCATTAAAGGCACCAGTCTTATTGCGACAGAAGCACCCCCCCACTGTAGTAAAGCGGGGAACACTCCATCAGGACCAGCTGCCTTAAAAGGATGGAAGCTCCGGATGGCCCATTGGAGTTTCTCCAACGTGATCACCCTGCGTGCGTAACTCCAGTCAGTGTCAGCTGGTGTTTGGGTTTCATCTTGCCAGTCGATTACCTGCGCGAAGACGCAACCAGGGAAGTGAGTTTCAATTAGGATGCGTCTTGTTTCCTCAGGCGACGACGTGAGTGTGTTATCAGGTTTGCGGAGGGTGGCGGGCCCAGATGTATTCTGTTGCGCCAGTACTTTCCTTACCCTGTTTGCTTGCTGACAAGATTCAATGCTACCACAGAATTTGCGCCATCCCGAGGTGCTCCTGAATCTGATGCATTTTTTGTAGCTAGATTTGGCCGCGTAGTAGTTATCCCAGTCCTCATCCGCAAATGTGTTCATGGCTCTATTCAGAGCTGTTCTTACCTTGCTGCGCTTGCGCTCCAGATCAGCGCCCCACCAGGGTTGTTTACCCGGTATGTTGTGCGGCGTGGTCTCTGGGCAGGCGGTTTTGTAGCTGTCTATGATTGATTCTGTAAGATGGCTTACTTGTGCCTCAATCTGTGTCGTGTCCGCATATGTCACCGGATCGCTTAGCATCGCTAGCTTGGAATCAAGGCTGCGTGTGTAGGTGGCACGATCCGTTTTACGCGGATAACGCCGTGGTGGTATCGATGGAACACAGACCTGAATGTCGAAGCGGATCCACCTGTGATCGGAGCAGGAGGCCTCCTTGGAGACCTGCCACCCAGTGGTGATTTCCGCCACGCCCTCTGATGCCAGAGTGAGATCTATGATTGTGCGGCTTCGCCTGGTTACGAATGTTGGTTCGGAGCCAGTGTTTAGTAGGGATAGGTTAGTCGAGAATAAGTAGTCAACCAAAGCCTTACCCCTCTCGTTTTGCGTGTCCATACCCCACAGTTGGTGGTGAGCATTGGCATCGGCCCCGACAACAACCTCAAACCCGCAGCTCTCGCAATGGTTCACGAGGCGGGCGAGTCCGTTAGGAGGCGGCGCCTCCGCTTCGGGCATATAGACCGAGGCGAAAACGATCACCATCTCTGTGGCATCGTCGCGCTGTATAAGCAGCCTAGCTGCAGAGATATCTCTGCAACAGAAGTCAGTTAAGAGCTGTGTTTTAAGGTTACCTGTGACATAGATGCACGATCTGGGATGATCATGATCTGAGGTGACTAGGAGCTTACCGCCAAGATTGGAGAGTCCTTGTATGCGACCCGCCCTAATCCACGGCTCCTGGATTAAGGCAATGGCCGTGTGTTGTACCTCCAGCCACTTGCGAAGCTGAGCCGTCGCGGTCTGACTGTGGTGGAGGTTTGCTTGGAGGACTCTACAGACCGACGAAAGGGACGCCATCGCTGGTCGAACCCTCGTCGTCCCCCCCAAGTCTAAGCCCGGCAAACAGGTCGCCCTCGTCGAAGCCGTCCTCCCCCGGGCCCGAAGCCGGAGACAGGATCATGTCGTCCAGCTCCCCGCCCGATGAGGGAACGACACCCACGGTGGCGGCGGCAGGGGCGGTTGACTCTGCAGTAGCAGGCTCAGCCGCGGATGCTTCCGGGTTGTGTGAAGGGGGGGTGGACTCCCCTGCTGTTGCTTGCGACAGCTGTTCCAGCGCCTCGCAGACGGTTCCCGTGGCGGGGTCCCATCCCTGTGGAACGTCGGTGAACCTACCGTTCCGACCCTGGAACTTCACGTACACCGCCCCTAATCCAATTGAGAGGCGGCGTCCGGCCTCCATCAGAGTCGGGATTTGGTCCACAGGGACACCGACCACCACGAACCACGCCGCGGCTTGTTTGTCAGCGTGCAGCAGTACCCACCTCTTGATGTCTACCCAAGAGTTTTGGTAGCTGAGAGTACGACCAATCATAGTCGACTCTCCGTAGACCCCCTGCTCGTCCGGGATCACGATGCCACACCGTGCACGCTTCTGGATCTCCGACTGGCTCATGACGACTAACGAGGTGCTAGTTGAAAGAGTCAAGCCGGAGACTGTCTTCCTTAGCCAGGCTAAGGTGTGGTCATTACCGCACCACAGTTTAAGGATACCCCCGGCGAACAGCGGCTTGGCGTTGAAAGTCGGCCCTGGGGTGTCCTGTTTGGGGGAGCAGGCCTCGAGGATGATCTGCTTCTGGATAGCAGCGAGAACCTGGTCCGACGCGTCCTTGCTGAGGATCCCCGTGCGGTCGCAGGTGATGGCGACGTCTAGGGTTGCGCTGGCAGCTTGGGCGTAGCTTCGTTGGTCGACCCTATTGGATTGATCAAGACGCGGCCGCTTATGCTCTCCCCGAGGTGTCAAGGTTTCGTTGAGAGCACGCTTGGCCGCGGCCTGATCCTTCCAATAGGGTCGCTGTGTAGTGTCACCTTTGGGTTTCACCGGAGCGCTGGTTGGCGGTTGACTGGGCGCTGGTCGGCTTGTGCCGGCCTCTGCCTGTGATCGCTTACCGGCGGAGAAGTTTAGCCTGCCAACTGTCGGTTTAACTGTGCTAGCGACAGTGGCCTGTTTGTTGCGGGAGCCTTTGCCCGACTTCTTTAATGTTTGACGGCGCTCCTTCCTCGTCAATCTGTCCCTCTTTCTGCCCTGTTCTGGGGCAGCAATTGGACCTGAAGGGTCATTGCAAGAGCAATGGGCTTGTTGAGTATGTTTACCCTTGCCCTTGCGTTTCTGCACGAATTGCCAGGCGCGTGAGAACACGTCCTCAATGCAACTAGCCGTCTCCGCTTGACCGGTGACGACCGTCTGATGAGGGGAGGCTAGAGGAGCCACAGGAGGAGGAGGGTGTTTGGCTGGGAGCCCGGTACCAGTGTTACCTGGCGCCGGGGCCTGTGTAGAGAGGGTCAGACCGGCAGTGGTATTAGTCGTCGCCTTGGTCTTCGCCTGTGCGTCAGAAGGGTCGGTACTGGTCCCAATCAGCGCCGACGTCCTTTGTTTATACTGGGACTTTTTATTTTTGGTCTTGGCTGTGGTTCTCGCCACAGCTGGACCGGTGCCCGCGCTGGTACCCGCAGTGTTAGCTGCATGGCCACCAGGGGCAAGGGAAGTGCAAGCACCTCCCTTGGGAGTCTCATCGGCTTTCGCCTCCACTCCGGTGCTGTTTTTTTTAAATGGCCTTGAAAAATCCATATTAAAATGTTAATAAAATTCGTCTCTCTGGCTCCCACCCACCATGGAGCCCGCAACTGGGAACGTCTCACTATAAAAAAGTTCGATCGTTAGGACTACCAGAGAGATATAGGGACGCGAGGCTGGTTTACAGTGCGACATCGGGTGCTCGATCGGGTTGGCGTTGGCCAACGAACTGATCAACCCTCACTTACACCGTCAGCATGACCTTTACCTACCGCTTTGGCCGTCCAAGGACGACCTCAGCGGACCTCACGCTCCTCGCCTGTGGCCCTCTGACGGGACACTATGACCATTTCCCTACCCCTGGCTACTGGGTAGGGCCACCGTTTCGCTTGAAATTCGGACCAAAGGGGGCGTGTTGCCTTACGGGCACATTACAGCCAGAGCCGCTCGGCTCAACCCCCCAGGACTCCTTCATCCCCGCTCACGGCGCTCAACTGCGCAGGTCCTAGCGCAGGTGACTGCTTACTCCTACTCGACAATCAGCTGGATTTAGTGATAGTCGAGCCCGCCACCACCCAGTCACAGGGGGTCACGGTTAGGAGTGGAAGTTGGAAAGCGGAATAGGGAGGAGTAGGGATACGGATAGGATAGAGTGGGGAGGATTTGTGAGATTTGGGACGGGAAGGCATAAGACGGGACAGAATGAGGTTAAGGGAATTGAGGAAGGGATGCAAAGGCGCCTGGTGGTTTTAGTTACGTCTATTTCTTATGGAACTAGACCAAGAACGGGGTGGCAACCTCGGGAAGGTGCATCCGCCAGACTTGTCTTGAGGATCTACACGACTGTAGCGCTCACCCTCAAGACCCCGCCAACCCTACCCCCTCTGAAGGAGGCGGTAGGGTAGACCTGCATCTATACTACCAAGCAAAGCAAAGCAAAGCATGTCGTTGTGCAACCGCGAAAGCATAAATCCAGACCCCCCCATAACTGACGACCCATAACGATTGTCAAAGATCCACGAATGTCAGCCGGGACCAACGGCTTAAAGTGCTTTCTGAGGCACGGAGGAGTCTCGGTAGGTAAAGATGGTCACCCATCCACGGACCAACCCCGGCAATCGTAGCTTAACCTGATGGATCGACCCGTACGGCTGTTATTACTTAGCTACCAGTTCTAAGTCAAGGTAAGTCACTAAAAACAATTTCTTTCATATCCACGACAATTTGTCCATTTCCGTGTGTTTATCAAAGTCAACCACGACCGCGACGACCAATCAGCATAAAGTATGAGGTCTAAGATGGCTGCCATTACCATGAGTTATCGGGAGTGAAGTCGGCAAGTTCAAAGTGATTTTTTTCAAACTCTGGTACGTTCTGCTAATTTATATCGAACAACGGTATGTCCATGCTTTTCAAATTCAAAATTTAAATTTCGATTCGATTTTTAGCTCAATCCGTTTTTAATACATTATTTTTATTTCCATTCTAATAAACACAATCTCCTACATGAGCAATCGTTTAATAAAAATCCTCATAACTTAATAATCTTAAACCAAAAACTTATTTCTTTCATTTCTCACTGTCATTTTTTGCAAGTACGAATTTTGATATTTAACTTCACAATTTTATGCTAGCATGACAGATCGTTGGGTAGTTTGGACCGGGGTATTATAATTAAGTATTGTCACAAGTACAGGCGAGAAGAGCCTCTACCAGCGATGAAATAATATAATAAACGACATTTGTATAGTCAGCAACAAAAGTTAATTCCTAACACTTCTTTTTTTAACCTTAATTTATTGTGCTAAATATTTAAAAAATTGAAACAAAAGTTAAATTAAAAGAATACTAACTCTTAGTTATTTTATAAAATTCTGAGATACAATGTATCGAAAAACTTTTTGTCAATTTAGATGATATGTAAAAGAAGCCTTTTACTTTTTTCGCTGACCGTACCACAACAAAACTTCTCTCTAGCAGAAAATTATCTGACCCGTCATTCGAATTCCGGTCCGTTTCCATATATTCTTTGTGCTACGTGACGCCAAAAACGGTCCCGACAAACGGATCTATTTTTATCCGACTTAATCACTCGAGTAACGACTGGGATCAAGGGGGAGGCATCATTTTTTCCGAAACACATGTCTGTTTTCAGTTTCCCCCGGTTTTTCTTTACGAAACATAATCTTTTGTGAACGTCATCTTTTAAGTGGGTAACTTTGGCATAAAAATAGGTTGTTTTGATTACCTTTACGAAAGGTAGTTAAAACAACCTAACTTTATACCATGGTTTTGGTAAATTTTTATTTATAAACAACTCACAAAGTTAAAGTTGGTACGAAATAATGGGTCATAGTGGTCCGTGTCCAGCCCGTCCTCTCTCCTTGATGTCTTCCCTCCGGTTGATACCCTACTCTACCCCACAGGGGGTGCCCTTAGCGAGCGTTCACCTAGTTTTAATCAGCATAGTTGAATAACCCCTGGCTGGAGGTTTTAATTGTAGTAGCTTAAGATACCCACAGGAAAGAACGGTTAAGTAGTCATGATCTCAGAGATCAACAACGAGATGCCCTACCTAAAAAAAAAAAATGGTTCGTGTCCTTTCACTAAATATCTCTTTGTGGGTTTATAACAATAAAAAACAAATTATGACAACGATAGCTGTTATCAGAAATGATCGAATTCTGAATGAATTACAAGTACAACTCATTAGAGTACAGACATACAGGGTCGTAGATACATGCTTGGCGTCTTTCGGCTGATAATAATAATGATTATGATTTAAATGAGAATTAGAATTTCTTTATTTTGCATAAAATATGGTACATAAAAAGTTTTAAATATAAGAAGTTCCACATATTTTGCTTACTTACATATTTCAGTATGTAAAAAATATCTTATAGTAAAATTATATACAAAAACACTTCTATTGTTACTACTTGATGAGGTAAAAAATAACAATCCTTAAAATTATGTTATTTAATTATATTACTAGTGAGATGCCAAATACTTCAAGAGGGTAAAGAATGTATAAACGTAATGACGTCTCAGATTAAAATGAGTAAATGGTCTATTTTCATTACAAACAAACGATGACAACCGCAGTTTTGTACTTACAAAAAATGTACCGACACCCACATCGTAAATCTGTTCCTCCAAGAGTAAATGTCAACGTGTATTTTGAGTTAGGTGATTAGTAGAGTAGCTTGTCATAATATTATTTTGTCCTGTCATTTGGGGTTAAAAATAGCATGTCGCTGTCGTTTTGTGGGTGGGATGACTAATTGGTAATTATGTCTTGTGGGAAGTGCTTGCTAGTAATTTCGGTAAATATCTTTAAAAATCAGAAATTTGATTTTGTACCAAGTTTTACCATGTTTTCCTTCGCGGAAAATATAGGTAAAATGAGTTTAGATTTACGAAGTAAGAAAAAAGGGATGCATGTTTATGCTTTATAATAAAACTCACTACCGCAGAAAATTATACTGAAATAGCCAAGCAGATGCAAATGTAAAAGAACTGTCACTATTTAGTGGTACACCTATTAGTCACCAGCGTGACATAACGGTCACGTTGTTTCACTGTCACGTTGGATATGAAGGACGTACGTGTCATGCATGTCGCACGCGGACCGTACCCGAAAGCCTCATTCGCTTTATGGCACAAGTAGCGATAATAGAGATGATACCTGGGTCAAAAAAAAAAAACTATTTAGCCCGACAGTCAGATAATAAAAAAATATTAGGACACGTATTCTTTGCATTATCATATATTAATAAAAAATAAGAATTTTTTTAAAACGATAAAACGCACTAAAGTTGGGGAGTGGGGGTCGCTACGTCATAAGTATAAAATCTATATACTCGTGATGGCACATTTTAACTCAATGTATCGCCGTATCTTTTGTTAAAGTCAAAAAAGAAAAAAT
This sequence comes from Agrochola lychnidis, assembly GCA_963680765.1. Lineage (NCBI taxonomy): Eukaryota > Metazoa > Arthropoda > Insecta > Lepidoptera > Noctuidae > Agrochola > Agrochola lychnidis. Next base: position 1,607,605 of record OY796852.1, on the reverse strand, counting down.
TATGTGTCCAATATTTTTTAATAATAAACCTGAAGGACAAAAAATTATTGAGAATATGAGAATATTGTGAAAACCAATTGTTATTAACTTCTGAACATCAATGTACCTACCAAATTGGTTAATTATTTGGGAAGTACTCCTATCAGCATATCGAATTTCAAATTTAGTGCTAGCCTTGTGACAAACCCACGTGCCAAAACAATGCCCTAGAGCCGGCTGGCTTTATCGCAAGATTGTCCTACAAAGAAAATTAGCTGAGTATAAATCTGATCCAGACAAATATTAGTATTAACTCCGGGTATTTGTTCTACCCGATGTTTGTTCACGTAATTTGTTTTCGTTATATCTTCCACGATGTAGGCAAACTTATTCTTTGCGGTAATTGTTTACATTCGAAGCATTCTTATCTAGAAATCAAACAGATTAATAAATTAATATTATCAGTCCTATTTCAATATCAACGTAGCAATATATTGTTGTTCCTTGCAGCTAGTATCTTCTGAGATAGGGTTCATTTTTGGCTCTGCATGGCACAAATAAATGTACAATGCCAAAAATAAACCCTGTATATGCTACGTCTAGTTGACGTAGTTGAATGTTTCCATACCGTACCTTAACTTATTTAACTGTATTTAGTACCTATTTGCCATTTTAGTTGATCAATTCTCGTTTTATTTGTGTGAGAAATAAGGGGTTCGTTCAGACTAGGATTATATGAATAACATACTGGATTCATATTTTACAAACTGCTTAATACAATGTCTTCAATGTTTTACGCGTAACTAATTCCTCAGTTATATAATTTATCGCGAGAACTTTTAAAGAATGTGAGATTCATACATAAAATATTTTTATCTAAACACATGCTGTAAAACCTCTATAAAAGTTTCTGGAACAGTTAGTTTATTGGCAACATTATAACAGCCAGTGTCATAGTAACCATTACATCATCCAAACGAGTGTTATAATGTTGTACTAAATTTCAATACGCAAGTCGTTTCAACGTTGAAACGAGTTGCTGTCCCCCGTTTGAACGTTCAAACGGGGGACAGCAGCACCCGCTGCACGCATGTGTGTGTGATGTGCTGCTGCAGGCGACATTCATTTGTTTTGTTGTACTGAATTTCGTGGGATTTTAAATTTATTCTTGATCTTGAATTACAAACACCCAGTGGTTTCAAAAACTTTTATAGAGGATTCATATCATGGGTGTAGATAAACTATTGTATGCAACTGTTATAATTAGGTATTAAAACACTCATGTGATAGATACTATTAACCCACATTCGTGTTTTAATACCCTTTATTATACAACAGTTGCATAATAACTAATTTCTTTTAGAAAAAAAAAAACAATAAAAATGTACGTGTTACAAATAAAATCTTCACGTTCTGTGCTACTTTTCATGTCTTTGAAATATACAATAATTATACAAAATGGATAAATATTTACAATTAATGTATGTTATCTAATGTAATACTGAAATAATCCTAATATCGCAAACAATAGTATTTGAGAAATGCCTTTATCAGTACAGAGCAAATAGCTCCCATTGTGCTTGAGAATACGACCGCTATTATCACATGGGAACAAATACATTCCTCAGAACTATTGATATTTGCTAGGAGTATTAAATAGAACAAATTTCGTAAGTTTTGTCCATTTATTGACAATTGAAACAAATGCTCATAATGTTCATTGTTTGTTGACGTTTTCATACTTGATCAGTGGGGTCTTAGATTAATTAAGAAAGTTGCTTCATTTAAAAATGTTATAAACTCTCCGCATTTTGAGCACAAAATGGAATTTAAAACGCTGGACCTAAAAAATACAGTTGTTAGTTTTACAACATAATAACTTTTGATTTTTCGATTTTAAACATAGCTAAGTATAAAAAGAATTTATGGATTTTAGTACTCATTTCTGGACTACTGATGTCTTGTAAATATTGTGGGTGGATTCGACCAAACTCTTACAAGTGATTTATTCACAGGATAAGTTTTGTTGAATCCGCCCCTAGTAGACTAGTTTTATATTCAGTATTCCTAGCTTACTAATATAATACATTAAACCTAAACGCACATAACAGCCGCATCGGGCCGCATTACAATACAAAAAATTGCGGTGTGCCCCGCCTGTAGTGTGCGATGGTTCATAAAAAATGTATGAGAGTGAGGAGGATTTTTGAGATAGGTACAGTGCGGCCCGCCCAAGTCTGCGTCAGCCTTTTTTAAGAGGCGGACAACAGCTAAAGCGCGGTCACTGTCGGAATGCATAGAAAAAGATAGGAGAAACGAGGTGACAAGTAAAATATGTAGCAATTATCTATTTACAAAAAATCTATTGATTGGACTAAAAAATTAAAACACTATTACTTTAATATGTTGTTTGTAGAATAAGAAAAAATGAGACTGATTGCATGTATATTTGGTTTTTAATCGTTAAAATAAAAAAAATCAGGAATCTTCGTGATTTTTTTCTATCGTTGCAAATTAATTGTATAATGTTTTCAACACACTATCTAACTAGCATAATATGCATATACTGAAGAATATCATATTATTATTATTTTTTTTTGTTTACTGCAGTGGATCATATATTTATAATTATACATTATAAAACTTGCGTTTAGCTCCTGTAGTCCCCTCAACACAAAGCGCACATTACAGCAGTATTGGATGCTGCAGCAGTGCTGCCACGTCACTACAGTATCCCATACATTTTCAATAGGTTTCCGAGTACGGCAACATCGTACGCTACATTTTGCACACAAAATTTCATCTGCGCTACAGTATGAACGTATTATATTATCTGTGGTATGAACCAACCAAAATAAATAAAACAATACCAAGGTTGACGCAGATTGGAGCGTCTCTCTTAGCGACAGCTTAGCAGCTTAGGGTTTAAGAGTCGCATCTACCTCAGCCTTAGGCTACTGTTTTATTTATTTTCATTATTTATGTAGACATCAATTTTGAGTACAAAGGTACTGCTTATTTGTTAAGAAATTTCTTCCAGCGATCTGCGAAAGGAGAAATGTTTTGTAAGTTTTGTTTATGTTGTGTCTTCTTCTTTTTTTTTGTTTTTTTTTTTTTTCTCTGAAACTACTACATCATGTTACAAATTAATGATGTCTAGGAACTTAAACAAAAGAACTTCAAATGAACTTGTTTTGTACATTGTCTTTTCAACCAATCAATCAATATTCTATATTATATATATTATTACATTATAGGATGATGATTATTTTTAGGATGTATGAACGTAAACGAGGCAAAAGGACTATGTAAGGATCGTAGCAGGTGGCGTTCTGTAGTTTCTGCCTACCCCCATGGGAAGAAGGCGTGAGTTTATGTATGTATGTATGTATTACATTATAGGTTCTCTATGTTTTGCCATTTGCCGTACAAATAAACATGTATGGGAGGCTTTTGCCAAGTAAATTAAATTATTATAATTCAGTAGTATATCGACTATTGAGTCTCGAAATCATTTTTTTTTTTAAATTTAAAATGCAATAGATTATTTCAGGTAAGTAATGAAAATATTTAACGAAATGTAATAAAATCAATAATAATTACTTATAATGTTAATAAGTTACTGATAAGAAAATAAAAAGTCAAATTGACAGAGTTCACAGAAAGTCATCATACATTATAAAGTCATGTTACGAGTATACACATATTTATTATGTCAAAGAACTGTCATCAAAATGTAATTTACGTTTGAAGTTTATTAAATTTAAACTTTTTATTGAGCAAGGTAACTTATTAAATATCCTTTGGGCCATACAAAAAAAACTTTTCTTCGTTAAAGCCGTACGTGCATTTACTTTAAGCTCTAACTTATTTTTATATTATGAATACAAGGAATGCAGTAGGGGAATATTTCATGAGAACAAAAGCACTATTTTCCTTATTAAAAATCTCGTTTCTGTTGAATCTTTTGTGCTCTTCGTCATCTTATAATAATGTTATTGTAAAGTTCTGGGTAGTTAAAGTCTATGTGAAAAATAATAGTAAATTTTATCATTTGAAATCCTTAAATGAATTCCTTATTATAAATGCGAAAGTAAGTTTGTTTTGGATTTGGATGAAATTTGGCACATATATAGATGATAAAAAAGCAAAAAGAAAAAACGGTTACGGTAACGGTTTACGGTAAAGCTATTGCATAGCATTTGTAACCTCCATACTTCCTATTTGTCAACGCTACACTTGGGATGATGACGTGATGACATAAAACAAAATTACGTTTCCATGACAACATCACGTTTGTCAACTTCGTTCCCATGACAACACATGATAACATCACGTTGTCATGCAACTGTCATTACACGGTAGGCGGAGTGGGGGAGTTAGGTTTTATTTTCGTTACGTTACGGAATTTCTTGATTCGGTCGCCGCGCTCAAAGCCCACGATAAAAGCTATGCAATAGCTTAAAAATATAGGTAATGCTCTAACTTTGATCTTTCTCTATATTGTCAGAAAATCTGATGGGTCTCATGATTAGGTTTATTGACCAATCAGTTACCTACTGCTGCCTTTAATAGCTAAGTACAAAATATTGTGATTAGCTTCACAAGTAAGTATTAACCTTATAAGGAAGTACATAATCAACCCGAACTTACTAAACTCTCACATTCAGGGGTTCTAAACACACTGCAATTGAATGATTGATCACCAGTTACCCTAAATTAATATGGGGAAATGTTATGCGCACCTGAACAACAGAACATACATCATTAACGCATTGATAATTATGTAAATGTGTACGGATGGTGATGAAGGATCGAGTTTGTATTTAAGCATATAGCGGTATGAGGAACAGAGTCTAAAGTTCACTCATCCTCCATGGAAAAGGTTGGATCCTCCGACCAAACGGGTGTTGTGTCTGGTGGGCAAAGTTATACAACGTACAAATACGCAAAACTTTTGATTGTTTGATCAGAATAACGAGCAGAATCAATTGAAACACTTTTTAAATAGATCACATTTTTCAAAAAATCTTCATTAAGCGTTGTCGTGTCTATTTAATAATAGGTCAAGCCATCACATACGCAAACCCGCTAAAATAGGTAAACAAACACAATTTTTTGTCGACCAATTTAAATTTTCTCATGCGCGGGATAATAATAGCTTTTATTTCAATGCAAATACGAATCTTACGAACTAAAACAGCTCATAAAACCTTTACAGTACACAGTAACTCTAGAAAGAGAAACAATAATCCGATTGACCTTTTTCTTTCTTTTAATATATTGGTTCTGTATGTAGATGATTAGTAGGTACGAGTATATTATTGGATTTATCAGTCCACGCGGGGCGGTGTAGTGCAGCTAGCTAGTTATTATCTAAATAGTATCAGTTATGAAGAAAAAAGTCAGATGAATCATCTTCACGAATAAATCAACAAAAATATTATTCAGATGACCTTATCACCTTCTGGTGTTTAGTTGATCCGTTTCCAACGATTTATTTTGATTTATTATGTTTACATACGGTTGTCAAGGATCATTGCATGTAGTTTGAATCTGAAGGCCAATTCCTGTAATTAAAAACGTTCATTCTAGTCACAATCTCATCTCAGCGACAATGTGTGCTTTTATAATTTCTATCTTGACGATATTACCGTGGACGTCCACGTTCACGTCACGGTAACACAAGGAAGTAAATTGTTTGTGTGACATTATATACCTACAAATTTCTATATTTTTTTTAAATCAAATTAGATTTGTTACAGCTGTAGTGGCAATCATGTCATTTAGTTTAAATAGGTCCTTATATTTTTATTATTTTGTTTATCTTTTATGTAGATTCTTTTCTTTTAGATTTTGTGAATATGAGAACGTTGTTGGACCTTTTTCTATTTTACTAAGTACCTGGTACTTGTTGATAGGCCTACACTGTCCTCCTATACCTATTAACACTGTAATTTGAAAACATTGTAGAAACAATTTATTTTGAAAAGAGTAACCGTGGAGTTTCTTGCCGGCTCTTGTCCATAGGAAGCGACCAATTGGAACCGTGTACCTAGCTTCTGACGTTTCATAAGTGCCCTTGCAGATTTATGTGAAATAAAATATTTTGATTTTGAAAAAAAAAAAAAAATGTAAATCGATGAAGACGCTTTTAATTTTCCGTCCACGGTAACAATATAACGTACACGTATTTCCATACATTTTATGGATTTGGACGTGGACGTCCACAATAATATCGTGACTTTAGAAATTATAAAAGCGTACATTCAATGTCAAAAACTTCTCAAAAATCTACATTTTTGACAAGCAAAATCCGTACCGTAAAATATAATGGTATTTTTCCAGATTGAGACTGACATCACATTGCGAACGTTCTTAAACTTACGGGAATTTATCCTCTGTAATTCCTAGACTGACACTGACTTTGCCAAGTATAGAAAAACATCGTGAAGGAACTTGGTCTTAAGTACCCATAACGTATGTACCTATGTGACCTGTAAAGTTACCGTTTCCTGGAAGAGCGGTGGCTGCTACATAACGGCTTCAGTGATGGCTATAATGAAAACGATGGCAGCGGGGTTTGACTACGGTGACAAAAAACGCTCTCTAGGTAAACACACCAACTTACTTTCGTAGATAACGTTTCAGTGATGTCATTCGCTGGTAAATTGTAGACGCTTTGAGGCGGTCACCGCTAACCGCTAATCGTAGCAATTAGGTATGTGAAATTATCTACGGGCGGTGTTTGGTGCTTCATTTAGGTTTTTTCTTTGTGTAAGGAGAGAGCCTTTGCCAATTTGTGACAGTCACAGGGGGTTATCATGTTAACAAAACAATCTTTGTATTGTAAAGCTAATTGTAACATATCTTTTTATGTCTATATTTTTTAACCGACTTCTAAAAGGAGGAGGTTATCAATTTGGATGTTTTTTTTAAAATGTATGTTCGGGCATAACTCCGTCATATATATAGACAAACTTTCTAAATTCTTTTTTTGTTCCAATAGGTATACTTCCGGAGTGGTCCCATTGTCATCAAGTCAAGATTTGATGATGGGATCCTGGAAAAATCGAGGGAACTCTTCAGATATTATAGGCACATCTATAGCGATTTGGGTATTTTTTTAAAGTAATTTGTGCAGTTGCTCTCGGAAAGCACCATTAGGTGAAGTAGAACTGGTGATGAAGACCACAGATGGCCACCAGAACTACTCAATAATTAATTAGTATTTCACGGGTTGTGATTCGATTACTTTAATATGGTTGCCAAGAAATGTATGCTCGTCACAATGCATATGGAGAAGTGGAGCTGATGGTGAAGTACCAAGAGAACTCCTCTACGATTAATAAAAATATTGCCTATCCCGATGCAGGGACGTTAACGTCCCTGCATCGGGACAGGCAATATTTTGTAAAAGGTGATGAGTAGTTAACATTAAGCTATTGTAACTTTGATAAGTTTATACAAAGTTTTCACATCGACCTTGCTTCGAAGAATAACGAAGGTGATAGACGAAAACCAACCAGTTGAACAGGCCGGGTTCCGTAGAAACTATTCGACAGTCGATCATATCCACACTCTGAAGCAAATTATAGAAAAATACATAGAGTACGATAAGCGTCTATATATTGCCTTCATAGACTACTCAAAGGCATTCGACTCTATATAGAAAAGAAAGAAAGAAAAATAAGTTTAATTGTCACAGACACACGTGCATAAAAAAAGAGAACAATACAATAAAATAAAACAATACATTTAAATATAATAACGAGCACAAATAGAAATATGCGGCAGCTGCTGGCACGTCATGACTGTGACAAGAAGGCTTCCACTCAGCATGATGCTGTGCTATGGGGACCCACAGCACAGCGCTGATTTTCAGTGGTCACCCGAAAAAGTCGTACGGAAACCAAGAAAGGTTTAATGAATTAAATATAAATAAAATAATAAAATAAAACAAATAGTACTTAGAATATAATGCTACTATACAACTAATTATATGAATAAATATGATTAAATAACATAGAAAATTATCCGCAGGCATACCCGTGAGTGCATTAAAAAAAAAAAAAAAAAAATTAAACAAAAATACGCAATTATTTTAAGTTTTTCGCTAACGCATCCGTCGCCTCGATATCACCGCCTCGAGCCGTCGCCGCTGGGTCGTTAATACACCTTGCCCATAGATGATAAACCTTACGTGAGTGTTTATTTATACGATATTTGTTGCTCATATTTTTGTTCTTCTAATAAGTTTTTTTTCAGTTGTAACTTGAAATTTTGTTTTGTATTTAGGGATCTTATGGGAGGTGGTAAATCATTCCAGCAGCGAGAAGCGGCATACTTAAAACATCCTCTGAATGCTGTGGTTCTATGTCGAGGCATCGAGATCGGGACGGACGTGGAACGAGCAGAGTAGCTGTAGTGCTCATGCCTCCAGCTAATTTTTTCAAAGAGGTATTCCGGTTTGTGTGTTTTTATGATACCAAACATTAAAACGGCTAAATGTAGTTTCCGTCGTGCAGCCATTTTTAATAAATTGTGTTCATTTAAATACGGTGTGATATGATGCCTCCGGGGTATACCAAAACAATAACGAGCGCACGCGTTCTGTACACGCTGTATTAGACGTTCTGTACGGGAAAGGAGACACGGCCCGTATACAGCGTCACAATAATTAAGCTTAGATAGTACTAGGCTATCCACCAATCTCTTTCTCATTACAATACTAAGGAAGTCCCTCACCCTGTACAGAACCTTTAATCTATAAAAGCAGTTCTTTACCACGTCATTAATGTGCTCCTCAAAACGAAGTTCCGGATCGGTGATTAGACCCAGGTTACGTGCGACTTCTACTCTTTGTATACTTTCTCCCATGATTTTAACATCTGGTTTCGCTGATATAATTGTTTTTATTTGGTTTCTGCTCCCCATGACCATAAATTTAGTTTTTTGAGGGTTCAGTACTAGTGAGTTGCCGAAAGACCACGTCGCAATTCTATCAAGTTCTTCATTTAGGGTACGTACAGCGGATGCTGTGTTACTGGCGTTAAACGAGACATACAACTGAGTGTCATCCGCGTACACATGATATTTGCAGTTCTTAATGCACGTAGTTATGTCGGCACTATAGAGTATATAAAGAAGCGGGCCGAGCAGCGATCCCTGAGGAACTCCCCTTGTTATTAGCTGTGGGGCGGAAGATACCGTGGAACCGTCTTTCATGCGCATCTCCACTCGCTGCGTTCTGCCCGTTAGGTAACTCTTAAACCAACCTGTTGTCTGGCTATCAAATCCGTATTACGCCAGTTTAGACAACAATAAAGAAATATTAATTGAGTCGAAGGCCCGCGAGTAGTCGAGCAGCACCAAAATAGATCCCTCACCACGGTCCCGGGCCTCAAGGATATTACCTAAAACGTCTGCTAAGGCAGTCGTGGTTCCGCGACCCTTTCTGAAACCCGACTGCAGTTCGGGCAACATACCATGCGCCTCGAGAAAATCGTAAACTTGCAGATACACCACTCTTTCCAACACCTTGGATAAGCATGGCAGTAAGCTTATGGGACGAAGATCTTTGTAGCTTTGTGGGTTATTATTTTTTGGAATTGGCCGCACAATTGCATTACGCCACAGATCAGGAAATACATTAGAGGTCTATTCACTATCTCCGTTATTGCAGTTAAAGATTGCGGGAGTGTGAGACTCAGCATTTCCATGGATATACCGTCAACCCCTTGCGCATTTGTTGATATGGCTTTTAAAATATTTAAAACTGTTTTCGAATCTGTCGGCGTCATTGTGAAACTTGCGGTCCCGTACCGATTTGATTCAAAGAAGGTCTGTTGGCAAGTGTTCGCAGTAGGGTCGCCCGGGACATCCAGGAACGTTGAATTCATCCCGTCTGGGTCGTTAAATTGCTCTAAAAGCACATCGTCGTCCTTACACACTGGAAGCACATGCCTTTTTATATTGTGCCATAATGATTTTGAGTCGCAAATGTTGTCATTAATATACTTAGTAAAAAAAGCCTTTTTTTCATTTAATAAACCAACTATTGCTTGGTGCTTAAGATCTAAGTAGTAGTGCTTGTGTGCTTCCAGTTTGGTTTGACGATATCGATAGCGGGCATCGTTTCTCAACTTAAACATTAATTTTATAATGTCTGTTATCCAAGGCGTTGGTTGCGCTTTAAAAAATCTAGTTTTTATAGGTGCGTGGGCATTGAAAAGCCCAATAACATGTGAATTGAAGGAATTCACCATATCATTTACGTCTTGTAGGTCGCAGATTGAGTCCCACGGGATTGCCTCTAGATCTCTCCGGAAATCATCAACTGATATGTCTCTAAACGGGCGATTTGTTACCTTTTTACGCAACGGTTTCTCTTTTTTAAAAACAATTTCACATGATACGAACGAGTGATGACCTAGTTCTGCTATGTGGTCCACAACAACGTCCCGATACCGCGCATCCGTACATATCACATCGATCAGAGTAGCACTTTCTCCTACGAAGTGCGTTGGCATGAGAACAATTTGATCCATGTTGCAGTACTTTAGGAATTCCGTGAGCTTTTTTGTTTTAGAATTGTTTATGTCAAGCATATTAACATTGAGATCGCCCAACAATATAATATTATCATACGGAGCCAATGCACAGATGCTGTCCGTTATCGCGTCTAGGTAGATATCTAAATCTAACCAAGGGGGCCGGTATGCAGTTCCTATAAGCAATTTTTTATTCTTAGCTGTTATATTAAGCCTATATCACACTACTCTATATGGCAGTCACTAACAGAGCAGATTAAAGAAATATATAAGAATAGCACAGCACGTGTGAAAATAGAAGTAGCGGGCCCACCATTTAAGATTGAACGAGGTGTTAAACAGGGAGACCCACTCTCCCCAAAGCTCTTTATCACGGTTCTGGAATATGTCTTCAGAAAACTAAACTGGACAAATAAGGGAATTAAGATTGATGGGAAATACCTAACGCACCTTAGATGTGCGGATGACATTGTTATACTGTCGGAACAACTAGAGGAACTACAAAGTATGTTAGAATCGCTCAACACACATAGCAAGAGTATTGGGCTCGAGGTCAATCAAGAAAAAACCAAAGTAATGACTAATAAAGAGAGAGTTCCTATAACTGTCAACTCATTACCGCTACAATATGTGGATGACTACACCTACCTCGGCCACGTCATATCATTTAAGACTTGTAGTGAAAAGGAGATAAACACGAGAATAAAGAACACATGGAACAAATACTGGGCCATGAAGGAAATTTTTAAAAGTTCGTTTCCGCCTAGTCTGAAATCAAAAGCGATGAGTATCTGCTTAATACTTTGCCTCACTTACGCGTGCCAAACTTGGTCACTAACAAAAATTCAACAAAACAAGATAAGAACGTGTCAAAGAGGACTTGAACGTAGTTTTATGAACGTAAAACTGAAATACAGAGTGAAAACTACTTTGATTAGGAAAGCAACAAAATCGAAGGATGTGATTAAGCAGGTACTTAAACTAAAATGGAAATGGGCAGGCCACATTCAGAGGCTGGAACCACAAAGATGGGCCCAAGTCGTGACAAACTGGATCCCCAGAAACAAGAAAAGAAAGAGAGGCAGACCTTTCAAAAGGTGGGTGGACAGTATTGAAAGCATATCTGGCAAATTTTGGGCAAGAACAGCCAGACTACGGGACGAATGGAAACATTTGGAGGAGGCTTTTACCGCCTCAGGCGGTCCTTACATAGAGGATACAAACACTGGAGATACTAACACACAATACTAACAAATACGTATATAAAGATTTTATTTCACTACTAACACACTAACATACTTATAATTATAATAGTGTCTTATACTCTAATTGTAAAAACCTCATGATTGATGTAGTTGTAAGGAATTAATAAAGCTTTTTATATTTTTATATTTTATATTTTATTAACTTTGATAAGTTACAAGTACAACTGACCCACTAAAAAGCGAAAAATAAAAACTTTTTACAAAAAAAAAACAACCGACTTCTAAGAAAAACTACAAAGTGAAAAACAACTTATACATATTTCGGAAGTCGGTGACAAATAACGAAAATACAAAACCAAAGACACCAACTTCCGAAATATAAGTTATTTTTCACTTTATACTTAGTATTTTTTTGAAGTCGTATTTTTTCTTAATTAGTTTTATTTCTGCCTGGTTTATTGTTGTACATGAAACTAAAATAGAAAAACTATTTTTGGACAGTTTGTCTCCTTACAGAGTTAGTACACCCGTGTTTATTTAGGTAGCCAGACTAAAAATATCTAATGTCAACTGAAATCTGTGAAAGAAAAGTGGGTAGGTACCTATATTATATACTAGTCTTACACAATGCAAATATGTATAACGATTAATGACAATGTATTATACCTTTTTTTTGGGTTATAATTATCAAATAACTTCTCCCGCTCTGGGCGGAGCGGGAGGGCGTGTCAGACTCTTACTGACTAAAACCCACCCGTGTTCCTTCAGTTGCCTGTATGTTGTCAGGGGCCACGGTAACCCTTTCGGACAAACCCGCATCAGGCATTGGCCCTAATGGACCCCTTCAGAATGTATTATACCTAATACTTCAAAACTGTTTAAACAAAACTTGTTTATTTAGATATTTTATGTTAAACTTATAACATGGTTTTTGTTTTCCTTAAATGTACTTAGCTAGATCTAGTATATAATAAAAAAGAAATGCTGTTCGTTGGTAAGCGCATAACCTGAGAACGCCTGGCCCGATTTGGCTGATTTGGTTTTAAAATGTTTGTAACAGTTTGCATTAGGTTCTTCCCGGAAAATTTTCAGATTCGGGAGAAACTGAACGCCCTTTTTAGAATTATTGAAATTTGTACAGGGCAGGCTGGGTCTGTCGGGGCAGCTAGTAATTAATAAAAATGAGTTGAATAATGACAACATTGAGTAGGTTTGCAAGAGAATATATCTCTTATTATCTCTATCTTATAAAACAGAGCATGTTATTCGCTAAAACAAACAATAATATAGGCATTATGTAACAACTCAATCACCGAAGCCACAAGTAAACGTTACACAAAATGTTATGTTGCGTAGTCTAAACACAAGTTACGTAAACTGTGGCTGCAGACATTTATTGTTCGTTCGGGATAAATCGCATTCGTTCGTGCGTACATAGACTTGTTCGTTTATTGCGATAGCTCTTCGCGTTTGTGTAGAAATAAGAGTTCTTACGTCATTTTGTGAAGCGTTTGTGAAAACGTATTTAAATTTTTTACAAATAAAAAATATATTATTGGGGACATAAACATAACTGGCGAAATGTGGGTGTACCGTAGGTGCACCTCTGCCCAACCTTCGGGAAATACAGGTGTGATGTTATGTTATTAAAAATTATTCCATTATTATTACCCACTTACTTTTTGTGGAAGATGATTCAGTTATTTTATATATGTTTTTACGAATCCGAATGATAAAAACAAAAACCCGACTGCAAAAACTCATAACTGGGGGCCTACCACCAGCTCAAAAGCAGTATTATTTTAATACTACTTCAGTGGGAGAAAGAGATGGAGCTATACGTCCTGTAGAGCTTCATCTCATTCCCACATTGAAGTAATATTAAAATAATACTACTTTATGAGCTTGTGGTAGGCCCCCTGAAAAGAGAAAAACAAGCATTATAATCTATAGGATTTTGGTATTGCAGGCGGCACAAACAAAAGTTTCACCAAAATTTCAGATTATTGTTTCCTATATATTATAATGCTTGTTTTTCTCTTTTCAGTTATGAGTTTTTGCTTTACACTTTTTAGTTTTATTAATATATAAATATGTACTACTAACTTTCATTATATACTCATTACTAACTTTTATTTGATACCAATAATGTTGTTTTTTTTTAAACCTACCCCTCCCTTTTTTTGTATTTGCAGATGCAATATATAATTATATTATATAGCCTATGTCACTCCCACTATTAATACAAACTTAACGACACCTCATAATATGTTAAAATCCATCAAGCCGTTTAAGCCACAGAGCGTGCCAAAGAAATGGACATGCTCTCGAAAAACATTACCCTCCTTCTGAGAAAAATTAACTGTAATAAACTCAGAATTGAACAAAAATATTTTTATTGACTTCGAAAATAAACCCTGAAGCCATTTAAGAATGCAAATGAAAAAAAAAAAATACACCGCTGCATGACAATTTTATCCGAACACAGTTCGGTTTTCAAGCTGGTAGTAGGTATATTATTTTTCTCAAACATGCTTGGAAATTCGAAAATTATTTTGACAACCTTCTTCGAGATAAATCGAAATTGCTGTACTGGTCAAAAACAAGCGAGTAAGTGGCCGGCAATGTAACATTACTAAGAAAATCCATAACTGTCGTATTTAGCGGCCAAATAAATTACTATGAAAAGTCATAACTGTCGTGTTATTTATAAATAGAACTAACTTTTACTTCGACCCATGGCAACCAAGGAGGTAACATATTAAAGATTTTATTTAAATTTCGAACTGGCTTGACAAATAAAGCTGTTTAAAAGTAAAGAGGAAACAAATGAACATATTGGTGCGTGAAAAATTTTCTTATTTCGTCATTGATTCTGGAATTTATATTTAATTAATTTAGTTTGAATTTCCACACATTGTTTGACAAAAGTACTATACAAGCCTTGGCCGCAACCAGGCATTGATGGACGATCATGAAAATGTGGGCCAATGTGAAGCTGAGGCACACATACGTGAGACCATCAATGCCCTAATTGCTGGCCGCGACAGTAATCTATCTATATATATATAAAAATCAATTGCTGTTCGTTAGTCTCACTAAAACTCGAGAACGGCTAGACCAATTTAGCTGATTTTGGTTTTGAAATGGTTGTCGTAGTCCAGGGAAGGTTTAAACGGTGAGAAAATATGGAAAAACTAACGAAAAAAAAATATGAAGAAAATTCGTTCTCATACATTTTGTGTGGATCGGCTTTTTTGATATCTCGGTAGGTAGGTAGGGTAGGTAGGGTAGGTAGGGTAGGTAGGGTAGGTAGGGTAGGTAGGGTAGGTAGGGTCGGTAGGGTAGGTAGGGTCGGTAGGGTAGGTAGGGTAGGTAGGGTAGGTAGGGTAGGTAGGGTAGGTAGGGCAGGTAGGGCAGGTAGGGCAGGTAGGGCAGGTAGGGCAGGTAGGGCAGGTAGGTCAGGTAGGTCAGGTAGGTCAGGTAGGTCAGGTAGGGTAGGTAGGGTAGGTAGGGCAGGTAGGATAGGTACGGCAGGTAGGGAGGATAGGTAGGGTAGGTGATATAACGACAGTAATGCAGTGGCGATGAGGTTATCACATTAAACTACTAACACTATTAACTACTAAATACTACCTATTTGTATAAGTTACGTCTTAATTTATTGACATTTTATTATTATTATTAGCCTATAGTGTTTGGCATGAAATTGTAACATGTAATTTTAAATAATTACTACGCTAAAAGTAAAATATGCATTTTTCAAACAAAATAAGTAGGTAACATAAAATTATACGTAAAAGCCACGCTAATTTTAGTTTTCCTGACTTGTAAAAGTTATGACGAAAATCCAGCTATACGAAAACCGAAAAAAATCGATATCCAAATCTTTCTTTTTTGTTTTATTGTGTGTATATTCAAAGACGTCTCGTGTACCTACGTGTGATAACCTCATTGCCACAAAAGTCACGACCTCTCGCTCGTCTGTCTGTATTTAGATGCTTTAAACCGGTGAGTTACTGTATTTAGCTAAATTGGCAATTCCTTTTTAAGCATTTTTGAACTAAAAATTTTCGTAGACGAAATAAATGTATTTTAAAATAAATTTTGTCAACAGAATACTATTAAACTACTTTCTCCATTATATATGGGGTATATCCACTTTATCCATTGATGTACCCTACACTATTTGTACTGGGTATGGTAGGGTACAACGCGTTAAAGGTGAGATGGGACTTTGCGCTCGCAGCGTACGTAGTGAAACTATTACGTGGCGGGGCACATAACCCGGGAGTGCTGCGGCACCTGGAACTTTGCGTGCCAGACTGCTACGTGTGGAGGCGGCGACGCCCGCCCCTTTTTTTTTTTTTTTTTTTTTTTTTTTGGGTGGGAAATTATCAAATAACTTCTCCCGCTCTGGGCGGAGCGGGAGGACGTGTCAGACTCTTACTGACTAAAACCCACCCGTGTTCCTTCGGTTGCCCTGTTGCCGGGGGCCACGATTTCCCGATCGGTTTTCTTCGAACCCCCGGCAGGCATTGGCCCTAGTGGACCCCTTCAATTCTGCTGACATCTCTTTGAGGCGCGCGTGGAACACAACGCGCCGTCGACCCGGGCTTGGTCCTTATCGGACGGCGAGCTACCCATTGCTCACCGTCCTTAAGCCCGCGCCTACGGTGGCCGGAAATCGGCTCGCGATTCCCGCCCCGGGCGTCTCCTCCTGCGGCGGTTAGGGGCGTGAGGGCGCGAAATTTGCCTCTCCCTCACGCGTTCCGCCTCCTCCTTCGCGAGCATTACCGCTTCGCAGAAGGAGGTGACGGCCTGCCATTTCCTCTCGCTCCGTACCATGGCCTGAACCAGGGCCGGACGCGAGAGATCACCGCCGCCGATCGCCTCTACGAGAACACGGCGTTGCTCCGCCCAAGCCGGGCAGACCTCCACCGTATGCTCCACCGTGTCCTCAGGCCGATCCACACAATGGTGACACCCGGGTGTTTCCTCCCGCCTTATCCTGAACAGGAACCTCCCGAAGCAGCCGTGTCCGGTGAGGACCTGCGTCAGGCGGAAGGTGAGAACGCCGTGGCGTCTCTCCAGCCACTCCTCAAAGACGGGTCTTATCGCCGCGATTGTGGCGTGCCCAGCGCGGGGTTGCGACAATCGCACCCTCCATGACGCCATGAGATCCCGCCGGAGCTCTGTCCGCTGTGCCGCAATTTCTTGCGGCATCGGGGTTAAGCCCCGGCGTTTCGCCTCCTCGCGCCACTCCCAGACGTGCGCGAGGACCTTTGCCTCCAGATCCCATGGCGGTAATCCGGCAAGGAGGCTCGCCGCCTCGCAGGAGACCGTGCGGTATCCTCGGGCCAGCCGGATGGCCATGACCCTCTGGGACGCGTTCAACCGGCGGGCTGGCCGCAGCCTCAATGAACGCGCCCACACCGGTGCCCCGTAAAGGGCCATGGACCGCACGATCCCCGCATAGAGCCTCCGGCAGGAGGCGTTTGGATCCCCTAGATTGGGCAGGAGCCGCTTCAATGCAGCCCCGGCCCGCTCAAGTCTGGGAGCCAAACGTCGGAAATGTTCTACGAAGTTCCACCGGCTGTCGAGGACGAGTCCCAGATACTTCATCGTCGACTCGACACCGATGTGAACCCCTCCCGCCATTACCTGGGAACCCGACGGTGGCGCATTCCGAGGACCATGAAAACCCATGGCCTCAGACTTGTGCAGGGCCACCTCGAGTCCCAGCTGCCGGATCCTATCGACGATTGTCGCAACCCCGCGTGTCGCTAAATCGGCCGCCGCCTGGTACGACCCCCCCTGCGCCAGGACAAGCGTGTCGTCAGCGTAACAAACGACGCTGACGCCGCTAGGGAGGTCGGCGCGCAGCACCCAGTCGTATCCGATGTCCCACAGATGCGGCCCCAGGACCGAACCCTGTGGGACACCGCACGACATCTCTTGCCGGTTCCACTCTCCTTGGTGACCGGGGTAGATGACGGCCCTGTCCGTCAGATAGGCCTCGACCACACGACAGAGGTAGGTCGGCATCCGGTGATACCGGAGTGCCTCCCTTATGCAACTCCAGGGCAGGGTGTTGAAGGCATTGGCGATGTCTAGAGACACCGCCAAGACGACCCCACCCCGGGCCACAGCATCCCCCGTCGTGAGGGCCCGCACGCGCATGATGGCGTCCACCGTAGAGCGCCCCCTGCGGAAACCGAACTGGCTCTCCGCCAGATCCGGCCCCACTCGCACCAGCTGCCCGACGAGGCGGTCTGCAATGACTCTTTCAAAGAGCTTGCCCACCTCGTCGAGCAGCACAATGGGCCGATAAGCGGACGGAGAGTCCGCTGGGCGCCCCGGCTTCTTGATGAGGACCAGTTTCCCCGTCTTCCAACGAAGTGGGAACTGGCCCCTCTCCATGCATGCGCTTAGGAGCCCCCTCAGTCGAGGCCCGAGAGCCCCCATGGCCAGGACCCAGGCTTTTCCGGGTATGCCGTCGGGTCCTGGGGCGGTATTCTTCGCACTCATCTTGCGTACCGCCACTCTCATTTCTACCTCAGTCACCTCAGGAGAATCGTCGTCGTCGGTATGGTCCGCATCGGGCATCGCAGTAGGCGGAGCCATGGGCGGAGCAGTATGATCCCCTCTAGAGGGGAACAGAGCGCTCACCACGTCCCCCACAAGCTGGGGCCGGAGACTCTGCGTCAGCGGGGGAGCCCATGGGCGGAGTTTCTCCCGCACCATCTTGTATGGGCGCCCCCACGGGTCCCGGTTGAGAGTCTCCAGCATCTCCTCGCGGGCCAGCGCCCTGGCCCGCAGGATCTCCGCTTGGAGGGCGGTCTTCGCCGCTCTGTACCCCTCGTACAGCTCCGCCTCAATGGCTTGCGTATCCGGAGGGCGGATACGGAGCCTGCGATGCCTGGCGTACCGGCGTCGCGCAGCAACACACGCCTTGCGCAGAGCCTCCAGCTCTTGCGACCACCAGTACAGCCGGCGCGAAGCATGTCTAGGATGGACCCGGGGCATTGCCATGTCACACACATTGAACATGGCCTCCCGGAACCACTCCGCCTCGTCGTTGATGTCGGCAGGCCTGTCCGGTGATGACACCCAGGCCTGCACGATCGAGGCTTCCAGGAGAAGCTCCCGGTCCAGCTGCTTCAGCGCCCACCGCGGACCACTCGGGGCCTGTCGGACCGGCGCACTCGAGGTCTGGGTGGAGACGTCAAACCGGATGTACCGGTGATCGGAGTAGGTCTCCACCCCCTCCATGACGCGCCAGTCAATGACACGCGGCGACAGAGCGGGGCTGGCGAACGAAATGTCGACCACCGATTCGCCCCGCATCCGCACACACGTGGGGACAGAACCCCGGTTTAGGACGACCAGGCCTGTCTCCAGAGCCCAGTCCTCCACCATCCTGCCCCGTGTGTCCGTATACCGGGAACCCCAAGCCAGATTCTTGGCATTGAAGTCCCCGAGTACGAGCACGGGGAGGGAACCAAACCCGACGACGACGACTCTTAACTCCGCAAGGGAGTTGTGGAACTCGGCAAGAGTTCGGTTCGGGGAGAAGTAAACACCCACCACGACAATCTCCCCGAACCGTGCTGCAACGCAACCCCGTCCTCTCTTGACCGACTCGAGGGACGGAGTACCGGCGGCAGCCGATGAAATGAGGGTCACTGAGCCGCTCAGGTCCTCCACCCAGTCATCCCTGGGCGGTTCAAGTACGGCTCAGCGACCACGGCGATGTTGATCGACCACTGCGCCATGCTCTGGAGCAACAGATCCTGAGCGGCGGCGCAGTGGTTGATGTTCGCCTGGAGGAGGCGAAATGGGGCCGTTATTGGCATTCCATCTCTACCTCCCCCCGAGCCCCCTGCGAGGGCCCTGCCGCGGCGGAAACGGCAGCGGCGACAGCTACGGTGGACGCGGCGGTGGCCACGGTGGAAGTGGCGGCGGCTGCGGCGGTGACGGCGGTGGTGACGGAGCGCTTGCCCCTGCCTCTGGCCTCGGCGGGTGGAGCGCAGGCCCTGCTCCCAGCCCGGTGATCGGCCGGCTTGCCAGCCGCCGCACATACGACACAGTGCGGCGTGGCGTTGCACGAGCCGGCCTTGTGACCGGGCTGACCACAGCGGAAGCAGAGGTTGCTGCGGTCTACCTCCGAGGTGCACTTGGCCCCCACGTGGTGGCCCACCTGGCACCGGAAGCACCTCAGAGGTCTGGGCTCCAGCAGTTTGACCTGCGCCGAAACCCAGCCCACCAAAAGCCTTTGGCCCTCCCCGGCTATCTTTTTGGCCGCCGTCACGGGGCAGCTCACCCTGATGGCTTGCATCCCCGTGTGGTCAGGATGGAAGGTGCCTGCCTTGACCTGCTCGACAGAGCACCCTCCAGCCTTAGCGACGGCGGCCACCACCTTTGCCTCCGTCACGGAGTCGTCCAGGCCCTGGATGCGCAAGTCAGCGCACTTGGTGGGCCTGGAGACTCGGGCCTCGTCCGCATTTAGGGCCGCCCTGAGCTTTTCAGCCAGAGCGTCAGCGGCCGGGCCACTGGCCGCACCAGGGACCTCCAGCATCCGGGCCCCGGTCGCCGTGATTTTGATTTTAATCCCCTTGGAGGCACCGATCTCCTCCAGGTTCATCACCTGGTCCACCGTCGCGAACACGTGCTGGTAGGACACGCCCCTTTTCTCCGCTTCCGGCTGCAGTGTGACCACCACAGCTGCGGACTTCGGGGCGCGGAGCCTAGCCGCGACGGTTCTCTCTTTGCGCCGCTGCCGCCTCGCCCTCTTTTTGGCTGCCCTTGCCTCCTTACTGGCCTTCTTCTTCTCCCCGGCTACTTGCCATCCGGCGTCAGCCGGAGGAGAAGAATTAGGAGGCGGAGGTGGCCGTTTCGCCGCCGCCTGGGCCGGAGCCCTCACCGTCAGGGCCGGGGCCTTCGCTGCCTTCGCAGCCGCTCCTCCCTTGGCTTGCCCCTGCCTGCCTTGGCCTGGTTTGGCCGCGGCAGATGCGGCGGCGGCATACGAAGCCGCCTTCCGCTGATCTATGGCCGGCTGGCTCGCCGCTAGCGGGGGGCGCAGGACAATAGCCTCTAGGGCGGAGAACCTGCTCCGCAGGGCAGCCATCTCCTGCCGCACCAGGGCCAAGACCCGGTCCTCCGCAGGCACGGGCACGGGCACCTGCACATGCCGCTCCCCTCTCTGCGGCGCCTCCCGGGGGCCGGCTGCTCGCAGCCCAGCCAGGTCCTTTCGGAGCTTCTCGTTCTCCTTTCGGAGAAGCTCCATGGCGGCAGTTAACTTTGCAACCTCCGCCCGCATCTCGGACATACCGTCCGACGGAGGCCCAAAGTGCAGCTCCTTCGCTGCCGCCAAAATAGAGGCCGCGGCCGCGGGTATGGCCTTGTCCTTGGAGGATTGAATCCTCTTCAAGGCCACTGCCCTGATCGCGGCTTCCACGACCTCCGCGAACCTGACTTCCTGCTGTGGCTTGTCTTCGCCGACAGCGACGTCCGGCTCACCACCAGAGGCCTCTGAGAGGACCGGCCCGCTGCTGGTCTCTCCCGGGTGGTGCTCCTCCGTGGCGAGACTCTCAGTTCGCCGGGCCTGTTCAACAGGGCTGGCCTGGCTTGTCTCACCAGCCTTCTTGGTGGTGAGCCCTCTACCCACACCTTTCCCCTTTTCTCGGGCCTTACCCCGCCGGCTGGTGTGGATTTTCCGCCTGCTGTCAGCGGAGGACCACTCACCATCGTCCGATTTGGGGCGCTTTCGGAATAATTTGCGGATTATTCCGTCAGCACCCACGACTTCGCGCCCCGAGCTAGAGCCCTCTGCGCCCGATGCAGCGTCGGACTCCGACCCCGCATCGCTCCCCTCCTTTTGTGTTGTTTTGTTTTGTATTTTTTTTACCATATTGTTCCCACGAGTATTAAACTTTGTATTTCCCAAAAATGTGTGGTTCGCACTAGTGACTAATTAAGCTACCCATTAGTCAAGCTAACAACCTCCCTCACGGTGCGCCGCCGCTTGGAGGTTTGGGGTGATTTTTTATAGAGGTTGTCTACCTCGCGGCCCGGGCGGTTAAGCCAAGACCCTCGACCCCCGTCAAATGCCAGAGACATGACCTTGACACTCTTCGGGGCTACGAGACCAACGGTGACAGGAGAAAAGACTTCCCCCTGCCCGCCCGACGGCAGGGTTAGTGCACGCCGAGCCCGTTCCTACTCTAACGCTGCTCAACGAGTGCTCTCTACAGAGTACCCGTTAGAGCGTTCCTCCGACAGGATATTGGCATACGGACAATGAGACCCCTAACTGGGGAGTCATTGTCCGCACCCCAGGGTGCACCGTCCCGGAGACTGGCCTTCCCCCCGGACGCATCCATAAGGGAACTCCAGCCCCCAGGCACGCGGGGAGGTTTCCTGTCCAAGCACCCCGACGCCCGCCCCTGCTTGCTGTGCCTGCAGCCAGAACCAACCTACTGGCGAGAACTCCTCTCATTAGAGCCATGCGAGTGGTGAACGAGGTTCACGAGAGGGTTGATGTATTGTGGTGTAACTTGAGTGAATTCGCAAAAGTTACATTATAATTATGTAATATGTTATTTAGATGTAGATTAAGATTTAGGATATAGTATGTAATTTTATAGGATGTAGATTAAGGATTTAGCATTTAAGGCCCCTCTATCGCATTGGATCGTAGATCTGTAATGGTAGTTTGGGTAAGATTTTCATAAATAAATAAATAAATGACGGAATGTAAACATTAACAAGCTCGTCATTTCGCATTGGACCTGACGTTCACCTTGAACGTTGTCGTCTTGTCGTCGTCGTCGTTGTCGTCGTCCTTGTTTCGTTCGTTTCGTTTTCACCTTGTAAAATAAAATTTGTTTCTACTACTCAAAGGGCTAAACAGTCTTTTTGTTAAAAAACCGGCCAAAAATAACTGTTGAAGATAATGAAAAACATTCGAAAACTCTAGTAAGAAAAACTGTTATGAAAAGAAACCCGATATCCGATTGTGACTCAGATCCTTTATCTTTTTCACAGTATAATATTAATTAGTTTGAAATTGAAAAAAAAAAGAAATTTCTTTAGACTCTTTATTTACCATTACCAAAAAAAGTTTCGAACCCTGAGAATTTTTTGCCGCAGACACAAAGGATAATTAAAATTATGTTCTTGTTGTTTTGTAATTCGATTGTTGAATTGCTTGTTACAGCATTTTTGTCAACATTTTTACACATGCAAAAATTGAATGTCTTGGATAGGTACTTCTATACCACAGTTTACATAAAATAAGTCGTCGAGCAAAACTATTTACTAAAACGGTAAATTACAAAAATCAAAACCCGACGGCGTAAAAAGTTATTATTTTTCAGTTTTAGTTGTGGTACCTACCCCACACAAATTCGAATACCACTACCGGCTATATAAATAATAATGACAGGAACTTATAACTTCATCCACATTATTATACGTATTAAGTTGGGAAAAATACGTATCTATTATTGAAACTACCTCAAAAACTATCCAAGAAAAGTTAATCTTTATATATATAATTCTTCTGTGAGTGTGTATGTCACTGAACTTCTCTCAAACGACTGGATCGATTTTGATGAAATTTTTTGTGTGTGTTCAAGGGGATCTGGGAATGGTTTAGATTCACAATTTTGTCCGCTGGACAATGTTTTGACAGGACAACGTCTGTCGGGTCCGCTAGTATTTATATAGGACCACAGCGCAAGCTTTCTCTGCCAAATGATGTCAGATTCATCGTGTCATTCGTTTTTAATTTTCGTTTTTTTTTTTTTCAAGTTATTTTTCACTTTATAGTGTACTCAGTGACGCTCGCATAATTAAGAAGAATCTGTCAACATATCATTCACCAAAATTGGTTCAGCTGTTTAGCTATTACGAGGGAATATAAGGACGAACATACATACATACAGGTCAAACAAATAACCTTTTCTTGGCTTCGCCTCAGTGGGTTAAAATAGCTAATTGCTCTTTACAATCCTCTTTATAAATCTTTTCAATGTATTAAATCTACATAGTAAGTAGTTTATTCTAAAAGCAACTATTTTGCCTCGTTTAATTCCTTTTATTTCTGAGAAAACAATGCGACTTTCACAGAGCCTTGCACGCGACAGTAGAATACCCCTCGGAAGAAGTAAATTAGACTGTTTCCGCTCAGAATTGTTAGGAAAAGAAAGTAAAAAACTTAAAGGTGATTAAAACTTTGCAGAAGAAAAACACATTTTAGATTGCTTCTTAATTAAAAACTGAGACAAAGACTGGCAAGAATTAAAAAAAGCCGGAAGGCTTTTTTTTAAATTAGGTAGTTAATGTGGATTCGCAGTGGTAGCCTGCAAAATTGAAATTTTCTTACGTTTTTTGCAATATGCAGGTCACTGTCAAGTTGTATCCTTGATCAAAACATGTTTTGCGACCAGCAAACATGTTTAAAGCCGAGCAAAAAAAAAGTTAGAAAGAATCGAAAACGAAATAATAGCGCGAGCGGGCGATGGTACGCGACGCGGTGAGTCGCAGGGGCTGAAACACGCGGACGATGTCGCGGGCAGAAGCTAGTCTTAAATAAATACTTAAAGTTTCATAGAATACGAAAAGATTCTCGTTCAACTTCAGTCAATTACCTATAAATATTAATACACAGCCAGCAAATATAGATATTTTATCTGTTGAAGAAGTAGAAGATATCTAAGTAATAAATCCCTCGTAACATTTAAGACGATGTTATTGAGGATTTATTTAAGTATGGTATATGTAATCTGTTTGAAACACTTACGCAATATTTATTCACATCTTCAATATGATTATACCTTTATTTGCTTGTAGAAATTCACGAAATGAGCTTTTGATTCTCTTTAATCATTTATGGTAAATATGTACAGAATGAAAAGTAGGCTTAGGCTAGGTAAATAGGCTTACCGGGCGTCGGCAGAGGGCAGATAATGCCCTCTTCCGGCCCCCCTATATGGGTCCAGGGACGGTGAACTTGGGAACGTCTGTCACCCCTATCATATATAAGACCTGAGATGTTGGCGCGTAATTTACGTCGCGGGGGGAGTCAAACACCTCACTCCTCCCGCTTGATCAGACGGAGCCCGCAGAGGCGGGCTGGCACCAGTCGGGGGCTGCGTTGAAGAGTGCTTAAGTGCCCCCGTAGACCCTGTAGCCACCGGTGAAAATTGCATCCTGTACCCAATTCTCAACAGCCTGTAGTATCCCTCTCCAAGATGGAACCCTTTTCTTGTACAGATAAAGAGCTAATATCAATCACCTACTTATAAGTCTTGTTCACAGCATGTTGGCAAGATTTGAAACAGTTATCAAGTTCTTTGCCAGCATAATGTTTTAGTACCTGGGCGACCGAGCTCTGCTTGGGTGAAAATAATGAATGCTTATTTAATGGTATGGGAAAGTTCATACTAATTCCATGTTGCCATGTCATTATTCTAAGGTAGCCATCTTGTTGTAAACTTTGGGCGACCGAGCTCTGCTCGGGTGAAAATACGGAGAAAACGAACTTTTCCCAGATATGAGACCTAGCTAGATCGATATTTCGCCCCTATATTGCAACTTTCATTGTATTCGTTAAAGCCGTTTTCGAGAACGTGATTACAAATATTGGTCATTTAATAGTTTAGGATTTAGAGTAGCCGTTACGAATAATGATAGGTACTTAGGCGGTTTGTCTGATTCACCTTGGTACTGAGTCGTGAGCCCTCTGTGTTAGCTGTACTGATAAATGATGATTGATTTTCTGTGAGTAGGTTTTTAAAAACAATTTACACGTCAAACATAAATTGTGTTTTAACTAGATGAGTTCGACTGCCCAACTTGCTGTCTGGCTAGTATTTCTTACTACGACGTAGGATAACGTTAGCTATTTTCCTAACGGGTATTAAAAGACACTTAATGAAGCCGAAAGTAATGAAAAAAATATAGTAGACCATTCTTAGAAACCTTCAAAGTAAAATTCAAATTTTTTTCACATTTTTTATTATATAAACAAGTTTTTTTTACATATCGTGGCGACACGAGACAAGAATTCTTTCATTAAGTTAGTATCTAGTTTTTCACATACTTTCGACAAAATTCCGACCTCACAAAAACAGCCGATTGAATACGTAATTGGAAAAAAAAAGAAAGAAAATATATTTTACTAGCTTTTGCCCGCGGCTTCGCACGCGTAAAGGTCGGAAAATATCCCACAGGAACGTACTACCGATATTCAGAGTACTTATCAAATGTCCTAACCCAGGTCATGGCCTATCCGTATACCATTCATCGAAATCTGTTCAGCCGTTACGGCATTAAAAGGTAACAAATAGATAGATAATAAATCTGTTTTATTATTCCGTACCTCAAAATAAAAAATGGAAACCCTTAAAGGATGACATCGTTGCCTGTCAAGACACTTTTTCTCAGAAACGCGTGGAGGTATCAAGTTGAAATAGATAGGTATTAAAAACTTAGGCTATGCGCGCACTACGGATTTTGATCGTTACGGATAATATTTCGTGTTGTTCTATCTCCTCTCAGGCTCATTTCCTACGAAATGTATGGAAAGTTTTTTGCAATTTCTGAATTTTCTCGTACTCAAACCTCAGTTGGCCCGATATGGTTTTTTAACCCTAGTAATAAGAAATAGGATCTACAGGCATCAAAAAAGTTTTTGTGAAAATTGCTCATGTTCTTGCTGACTGTACAATTTTTTCAAAATCTATGAATGCAGATCAAAATGTTTCAAAAAGTTAAGGACAGTCTCCTAAGACCGTTTTCTTGTAGCGACAACGGTTAAGGTACCTGCCGTTATTGCCCCATATCAACATCCACCCTGTATATGTTATGATTGACTACTTAGCTCCATAAAGGTATAGCGTGATGATAATGTTTTAAACGGTTAAATCCGTAATTATCTGCAAAATTATAACCTTTTGGATAGTCTTTTTACAGTTTGCGGTAAACCATAGAAGAATACGAACATAATGCAATATTGCTCATCCCCCATAGCAAATAGCGTGATAATATTTTTTGAAAAAGTCTATTGTGACATTTCCATTATTTGACATAGATTATTTATACCAATTTTCAAGTTAATCAAACCAAACAGTAAAATCCTCCCCTGTAAAAATAAATACCCCTTTTCACCCCGTCAGGGGTAGATTTTCAAAAAACTTTGATATACATTTTTATTTGTTTTCAGTCTTAAGTATAAATACTGAGTTTCGAGTTAATCAGACCGCGCGTTATAATTCTTCCATACAAACTTTGACACCCCCCAATCCTCCCTTAGGGAGTAGTTTAGAAAAACAAAAATGGCAAACTTTATAATTTATATAGATAAGTATTCGTGACAAGTTTCAAGTTTATTAACTTAAGGAATAAAAAAATTCATACATACAAAATCCCCCCTTTTCACCCCCTTAAAGATCAATTTTCCAAAAACCCTTTCTTAGTGGATACCTACGTCATATTATCTATCTGTGTGCCAAATTTCAGCCCAATCCGTTCAGTGGTTTGAGCTGTGCGTTGATAGATCAGTCAGTCAGTCACCTTTTCCTTTTATAGATATAGATTTTAACTTAAAAAAATAAGGAACTTTAATTAAAAACAAAATTTTATCCCCCTTTTGAATTTAAATTCTAACAACACCGTTGCGATAGCTTCTAACAATAAGCGTAGATAGCAAATTTAGTGATTTAAATTCGAAAATTAAGGACTTTTCAACTTCATCCCCTTTTTTAACCCTTCGGGGGTAGAATTATCAAAAATGCTGAGATACCTATAAATTAATTTTCAATTGTCAGCCTAAACGCAAAATTTTAAGATCAAAACTGACGGATTTTCATATAAACTTCAATCCCCTATTTTACCCCTTTAGGGGTGGAATTCCCAAAAATCCTTTCTTAGTGGATACTTACTCATCACAAAGAACACACCCTCCAAGTTTCATGTCTCTAGGACCAGTGGTTTGGGCTGTGTGTTGATATATCACCCAGTCAGTCAGTCAGTCAGTCAGTCAGTTTATCATTTTATATATACAGATTTAGGACACGCAAGAAATACAAACAATAAAATGGAATGAAAAACCAAGAAGGAAAAACGTATTTCGAAAACATAAGCAAAGCCTTAGGCAATATTACTTTAACTACGGTGATTAGATAATTTCTTGGTAATAACAAAAGAGCAGTGGTGGCCCAGTGGTAACGGCCGCGACTTACTAATTGTGGATCGTAGGTTCGAACCCAGACAGGCGCTTTGCTTTGTGTAAATTATTTCATCACCCACTGCTCTAAAAACTGTGAAGGAAAACATCGTGAGGAAACCGGCATGTCCAAGAACCAAAAATTCGAAGACATGTGACTTCCACCAACCGGCACTGGTCCCGCGTAGTGGATTACGGCCCACTTCCTCTCACAGAGAAGAGGCCTGTGTCCCAGCAGTGGGAACATTATGGGCTGGCTATGCTATGCTAACAAAAGAAAATCGGAAACAGATGAAATTCATGAAAAAGGAAAAAATGTAGGTATAGTCACATCCAGGTCTATTTTTGTCTACTCATTGCACGATAGAACCTGCTTTACCGACCCAGCATTATATTATTTCGTCGTTCTGACACTTCACTCCAGAATGACACTTCTGCCACCTTCTTCACAAGTCTGACCAAATTAATAATGTGACACTGACAGACGCTAGAACGGTGACAATTAAATAAAAAAAGATATAAAATTATAATACATAAATAGCCAGGCCATAAAAGCTTTTAGGTTGATGTCAACTCGACATTAGTCAAAATTTGGCCGAATGCTCGACATCGGCTTTGCTTGCCATTTATTAAAAATAGAATAGAAAAGACATTGGTTAAAGGTGTATGCGATTTTGATCTTTGTTATCAAGTTATTAAATACAGTTTTAAATGAAATAGTCTGTTCAGTACTGTAGCTTCAAAATATACCATTATTTGATAAAAAAAAGGGACTTGATAAAGAAAATCATTTGAAAACTGAAGAATATTTATAAGACTCGACTGGTACCCATTTGCTTTAAAAAAAAATTGCTTGATAATGAGATTATTGGAACGGATTTATTGAAAAGGGTCTTTTGCAAAAGTAAAAGGGCGCCTACATTTCAATTTTGTCACGCACAAGCTTTTAAATGTCGCAGACTAAGTAATCCAAACGTAGAATTTCTTCATTTATATCAGCATAATTATAAAGGCTAATTAATATTTGAGACCCACTGCAAAGTATTGAAACAATCTCTATTATCATAATATCAATGAATATTCAAATGAAAAAAAAAAATTTTACATATTAGATAAAATAATTGCTTAAACAATATATTATAGTAGATATAACAAGTTGTGAAACTAAACTCTCTACCTCTCTCCTAATTTGCTGTGCCCGGCAGGGTCCACCATGATCATGTCTGTGTAAACCAAACACCTACATGAGTTCACTTTGTGGAATGCAATTAATAAAATGGAGTTTTATTCTAGTAATGATGACTTGACCTTTTGACCTTACAGAGGTTTAAAGTTCTGACCCCTGATTTAGACATAAAATAGGATTTCTATATCAAAACTGCTTGTAATCCCACTAACTAATCACCAGGCTCTGTTTTCCTCATTAAAACTTTGCAAACCGTAAATCAATATTTGTTCTCGTTTGAATCGGATTCTGGGCGTTTACTCAAAAACAAAAGTGATAAAACTAAAACCCAACTACGGCAAAAAAGTCAACTAAAAAGGTATAAACATCAAGATGTCACAGACAGACTAATTAAAAATACGGAGTCACACGTAATCTATTCGATTTATATTTGTAACACGTGTTACTCCGGATTTTTAATTAGTCTATCTGTCTGTGACGTCTTGTTTTACATCTTTTTAGTTGACTTTTTGTCGTAGTTGGGTTTTAGTTTCATCAGTTTTATTTTTATTTAAACTATTTTTGGGATATAACATATATTTTTTTGTACTCGTCGAGCCCTTTCATTTGATACCCAACAAGGCATAATTAAAAAAATATATTTTTAAGTTCATGACTTTATATCCTCTATAGGGCGCCATATTGAATTTAATGTGACGTCATATAGCCTATAACCAGCAGACGATCAAGACGCTTCCAATGATACCCCATTTGTCAAATTATGATCAAGAGTTTAGAAGTTATGAGGTAACAGATGAACATACATACATACATACCCGTCAAAATCATAACCCTCCTTTTTGCTTCGCCGTAGTCGGGGAAAAAGAGCGCTCGGCAGTTTTAAAGGGGATTGACAACGCAATAAATTAGAAAAAACTAGCCAAGTGCGTGTCGGACCACGCACAATGAAGGGTTCCGTAGTTGGGATAAATTTATCCCAAAAACAAACTTAACTTTATAGTTGAAAAATATGTTCTCCCTGGAATGTATGGAAAAACATGTTTTTGCAACTGCAAAGTTAAGTTGGTCGATTATTACTCGATAACTTGTAGAGCCTACTTATCTGTGACAGTTTTCCTTTTAATTTCGTTATATAAACTACAGCTGTGATTTTTTTCACACATCCAAAACCAACCATTTAGCTGACGGGGGGGGACACTTGACTCTAACAAAAATTAGCACTTTAAAGCTTAATATTTCGCAAACGGATCCCTGAATCCAAAAATGGGTTTCGCAAACTCACAATGTTTTTGAAGGACCTTTCCAATGATACCCCATACTACGGGTTAAAAAAAAAACATCACCACTACGTGTAGGAGAGGTACCCTAAAAAAAATGTTTTTCATAATTTTGTTTTACCACTTTGTCGGCGTAATTAATATGTATACCTATGCCAAATTAGAGCTTTCTATTACTAAGGGTCTCGGAGCTAGACTGCGGATAGACAGACAGACGGACATGACGAAACTATAAGGGTTCCTTGTTTACTACGGAACCCTAAAAATTAAAAAGTATGAAGTATGTTTTTTAAAGGTTTTATCCTTTAAAAACATACTTTATGCTTTTTACATCATCGCATGTGACTAGAAAGTGCCGCATGTCAGAAGTTGATGGTTAAAAAAGGCGAATGGATTTTATGAGGGATGATATTAAAGAAAATGAGAGTTAATGAAAACGTGATGTCTCCAACTAACAGGATAAAAAGGAGAAATGTTTAGGAGTGAACGTTCCTATGGAGTGAGTTGGTGTACCTAACAACCCCAACAAAAATTGCTTAAGGCTTTTACAAAGATGGACATAAAACGAATGCAACCTAAATATTATTTTTGTCCTATTCCATCTATCATAAAGCTTTGACATTTATTCAAAAACATTTCTTCCTGTTAGTGGAGTTATTTATATATATTCGGAATTTGCGAGTGGCATTCAACGGGATCCGATTTGCGTCGTGAATTCAGAATTCCATATTATGAGTTTCGAGTTATGTCCGTGTCGATTTAGTGAGTTTTATGATTGAATTTCACTTTCAGAAAATCACGCCACACCTTACCCGAAGAGTTATGCAGAATGTATTGTGCACCAACATTTCACTCGCCACGTGTCATGTGATAATATTTTTTCGTTGAACTGAAATTTTATTTTAATAGGTTGATGACTTTCCACAGTAAAATAACCTACTATATATAATACTTCTATGTTTTTGTCAATGCTAAACGAACTTTAAATTAGCCCATGTTTAATCAATTCAATGAAAAATAGACCTAATTAGTTCTAAACTCAATTGAATACAATTAATTGAATTTAGTACAATTGCTTAATCGCCGAAAACAGATAAATTGAACAATGGGAATATTAATTGAAATGTTTTGGTAAATTAAACCGGTATAAATTTGTGTTTATGCCAAAATTCACAGAAAACACTGTGAACTTACCTATTTTGTCATGTTTCAAGATTTTAAGAAATAATTTTGAAGGTAAAAATGATAGTCCCAGTTTTCATTGACCCAAAAGTTTTCTAAAACTATTTGAACTCATATTTTTTACTTTTCATGAGCTCACTTTAGTCACGCTGCTGCATTTAAGTTTTTAGTCTAATATACAACTACTTTAATTAAATTAAAGTTGGAACTTGCCAAGGCATTGCGGTACAAATTAATTTGCTGCCTTGTTGTCAACAAAGGTCAACTAGCAAAACCTCCGTTTAATTACAAGTTTTACTGCTTAGTAACATTTCTCTCTAGAACTTGCTACGTTTTTTACATTTCACTGGTTAAGAATATGAATAAATTTATTTCACTAAGTTTACAGTTAGTTAAAGTTAGTTAGTTTAAGATATTTTACAGAAAGTTTTCTTTTGAGAACTAAAAGTGCCAGATGTTTTTACAATTCTCCTAACAAATAATTATAAAACACAACGTCTCTCTGTGTGTGTGTGTCTGTCTGTGTGTCTGTCTGTTTGTGAACCATAACTCGAAAACCACTTGACTGTTAATCTATGAGTGTGGTTTTATTTCATATCATTGATGTATTGTTTTCTAGCTAGGATTCAGTATTTAATAATCCACGCGAGAGACGCTGCGGGTATAGCCCGTTATATAAGAAGTAATTTAACAACTCAAAATCTTAAAAGGGTGAATTTACTTATCATCATCATCATCATCAGCCTATAAAGTTTTCACTGCTGGGACACAAGCCTCCTCTCTGTGAGCGGGAGTGGGCCGTAATCCACCACGCGGGCCCAGTGCGGGTTGGAAGATGTCACATGTCTTCGAATTTTCGGTTCTAGGACATGCCGGTTTCCTCACGATGTTTTCCTTCACCGTTTTGAGAGCAGTGGTGATGAAATAATTTACACAAAGTAAAGCGCCTGTCTGGGTTCAAACCTACGACCTACAACTCGTAAGTCGCGGCCGTTACCACTGGGCCACCACTGCTCATTTACTTATGAGCAACTCTTATTACGGAAAATAGATAAAATCGTGTTTTTTTTTTATCGATTTAACTTTTTTGAATGTATGCAGTCTGCATAAATTCTAAGTTCGCATAACTCTTCAAAATGAAGAGAACAGCTAATTTTTTATCGTTATTTCAGGATTGGTATAATTAATAGTACCTAATGATAATATGCAATGTCCCCCTTTCAGGTTTTTAGTTATTTCAATTCCACCTTATTTAAATAAGTGAGTGTTTGAAAAGTAACGGACGCTAAACGAACTACGAAGATGAAATAAACAGCACACTTAAAACAATAATAATAAATTGGCTTACTAAAAATAATCTGGTCATTTTACAAAAAATTAAAGTCATGCATTTTCACCAGAGGTACTGCCAAAAAAGTGATAACTGAATATAATGGCATAATCGTAGACACAACTTCAGTGATAAAATTCTTGGGAGTGCATATTGACGACAAATTGACATGAAAATCTCATGCTGAAAATCTGTGCCAAACCTAAGTAAATCTTTATATGTACTCTATAACCTCTCAAATAAAGTAAACATTGATACGTTAGTAATAGCCTATCATGGATTAGTTGCTTCATTATCAGGATATGGTGTCATATTTTGGGGCCACGCGGGAGGTCACCAATGAGGTGGACGGATCAAATAAAATCTGCGGTTGGAGGCCCTGTTAATGAATGCGCCAGACTGTCACGTAACAGAACTAGATGGAGGGAGATCGTGAGGCGGGCAACGACTACACCTGCGATTGGACATAGTTCATTGTGACCACGACCGCTCTGTCAAGAGCGATACGAAGAAGAAGATAAAAACCAATTGTACACAGGTGGTAAAAATCAGGTGACAATAATCTCCTTTCCATGGGACCGCTTATACATGTAAATAATAAATTACATGCAAATTTAAAAGACCTACCCATAATGTTTAAAAAAAAAACAATTAACAAAACTATTGCTGGAGAAATGTTATTACATAATTAAAGACTTTTTAAATTACAAAACTGTTTATACAAAAAAAAAAAAACATCTTTGCAATTTCGAATGTATATGATTATTATAATGACATTGTTATATCTA
Source organism: Agrochola lychnidis (assembly GCA_963680765.1). Classification (NCBI taxonomy): domain Eukaryota; kingdom Metazoa; phylum Arthropoda; class Insecta; order Lepidoptera; family Noctuidae; genus Agrochola; species Agrochola lychnidis. The sequence goes on along the minus strand of OY796852.1, from coordinate 1,573,871 downwards.
TTATTTAATTTTTATGATTTTTGTTATAACTATGTTGACGTTAAACATAATTTGACATTACAAATATTGACATTACATTACCTACATACACATTATGACATTATCTATATTATTCATTGTGATTGTTGTAAATGTTTTGGAATATTTTGACATTAAGCTTTTTAACAATACACATTACGACATTTATATTTTTTATTGTATGTTATACGAGAGATTTAAATCTTATTCTTTCATTTTTTTTTTAAACTGATCTGTGCCTACCTACTAAACTCTGACTAGTGTTAATAATAACTGTAATGGTTGTAATTATATTATTAGATTCAAATCTAATATTTTTCATGCGATAAAGCAAAATGTATCGGGACAATCTACAAACTATCCAACTTATATGTGTACCTACATTATCAGCAAATAAATATCTTACTTTCTAAAGCATTCAGTATAATATTGTCATTTCTGTAACTATAATTCTTTAATCCCATTGAGTGCTCTATGGTTTGAAAGGCAGACTTTTTCGCATTCGGTCAAGGTTTATGGTATCTAAGATTAAAAATAGGGAAAAGAAGCATTGTATCCGAAGTTTCGGGATTCTTATGTTTGGCTTCTAACATAATATGGACTTGTATCAATTACTGTGTGCTTGGTCTGAAATAAATGTTTTCATTTCATTTGGCATAAGAACGCAGGCGAGATAAGTACTTATGTTATAAGATTTACTTCAATTTCAACTTTAATAACTCTCTCATTAAGATTTTATTTTCGAGAAATCATTATTTTATCTTAAATGCCACGTAGAAATATTAACTAGTTAACTACACTAAATAATAACAGCTGCACGGGTCGATCGAAAGTTAAGCTGCGCTGGCCGAGGTCGTTCCGTGAATGGGTGACCATCCATTATAAATCGAGACTCCTCCATGCCTCGGAAAGCACGTTAAGCGATTGGTCCTGGTTGTCATTTGTAGATCTTTAACGGTTATTACGGATAATCAGAAGCTCAAAAGTCTGCCAGCCGTCTTACCAAGGGGTATCATGTTACCCAGTAACTGGGTTGTTTAGTTACACCTGGTTAGACTAGAAGCCAACCCCAACATATTGGGAAAGGATAGACTAAATAGAAACATTCACAATGCGCTTATCTATGGCTTCATTTTCAGGGGCCAATGAGTTGTATTTCAGAAAATTAGTAATTTACCACGAAAGTGTTGTATGTATAACGTAGGTATATCTATTGATATTAAATGTTTATCTTGCGTGTCGGCACGGGCAACATAAAATATGGATAGCTCCTGCCTCGTGAGAAGATAATCCAGTTTTAAAGTTACGGCTACCTCTGATGCTCCAGACATACCTAAGTATCGTCAATCCTGCTCCGTATTCTTGTCTCGTGTCAGCAAGAATTGTATAAGAACTAGCGACCCACCCCAGCTCCTCGCGGTTGTATAACAATATCTGTCACTACCTCCCTAGTAGCTTCTAACTTTGTAACTACCAACCCACCGCGTCGCATTGAATCGCCCGCTCGCGCTAGTACTTCGTTTTCGCTTAGTTTTTCTGTTTTTTTTTTCTTTTTGTTCGGTTGCTAGGGGCTTCCTCAAAAATGGGGCTACCAAATGCAAAAAAAAAACAGTTTCAACTGGGTAGTTCCAGAGATTACCGGGGTCAAACAAACAAACTCTTCAGTTTTAAAATATTCATAAATTAATTTATTAATTGTTAATTAAAACGGTTTAATACCAATTACAAGAATTAACATAGAAACAAATTATAATGACAATAATTTAATTTCAAACTAACATGGAATCAGAATATTACTACTAGCGAGTTATTTACTTATTGGTGTAAGGTTAACATATTTGAGCCCCTAGCATACTTTCTCTCAAAGAACACCAGACATATACGCATAATTTTACTCCATTCATCCGCAAACACATCACATTCAGGGTTGGCAGTCAGAAGGTCATTTAGCATCATCAGTGTTTGGGTCGCGGTATAGGGGTGCCAAACATAAGCATTGGATTCGAGTTTGCTTCGAACCAGAGCGCTGTTTAACAGCCTAATAAAATTTGAATTGCAAAAATCACGAGCATTTCGCAAAACAAATGCCAAGTGCCTGAAAGATTCCTTCGCAACGGCAGAAAGGTGATCTCTAAAAGTCAGCGGTCGAAAGTCACTTCCAAGTCCTTTATGTTGGTGTAGTGGTATGTAACCCACACATGCACACAACTTGCGAACCCAACTACTTAAGACGTGCGTCGCCCGTCTGTGGGCCAGTCAAACTGAGTTCTAATACCACAAGAATAAAAAACGAGCAGAAGGCAAGCTTCCTAACAGAGTTCAAAATTCTTACCTACTTTCATAGGGCTGTCACTCGGTTATTACAGATTAAAAAACCGGGTAAGTGCGAGTCGAGATTCGACGATGAGCACAGACGGACGGACGGATGGATGGACGGATGGACAGCTGGACAGCTGGACAGACGGACAGACGGACAGACGAACGGACACGCACTGTGACTGAGGTGATCCCGTGAGTTTTCCGTTTTCCAATTACGGTACCAAACCGGTAATTATTTTAACAGTTCGTTTAAAATTAAGTAATACCTATTTAATTAATCATACTGTGAAATAATTATACACACAATGCGTGCATCGTTGTTGAACTGAGACCCTCCCATTTTAGAAGTCGGGTAATAAAATGAGCAGTGGTGGCCCAGTGATAACGGTCACGACTTACGAGTCTAGGGTTCGAACCCAAGCAGGCACTTTATATAAATGATTTCATTACCACTGCTCTCAAAACGGTAAAGAAAAACATCGTGAGGAAACCGGCATGTCCTAGAACCAATAATTCGAAAACATATGACATCCACCAACCCGCACTGAGCCCGCTTGGTGGATTACGGCCCACTCGCTCTCACAGAAAGAGGAGGGCTATTTCCCAACAGTAGGAACATTATACCTAGGCTGATTAAGCTTATATGCTAATAAAACACGATAGTAAAGTATGTAAGTAATTATTTACACTGTCAAATAGTTATACATACATAGCATACGTTGCTTGCTTTTTTTGAAGTTGGTTACTTATTAAAATACCGTGACTTATAGACGGACGGACAGACGGACATGGCGAAACTATAAAGTTTCCTTTCTGGTTTTACTATTTCACGAACGTAAGTGGTACCTACAAACCTACTAAAACAAAAATACGAAACAAATAGGAGACAAACAATAACTCGCTAATATAGGCGGTAAACCATAAGATTAATAAATAATAATTCTTATGGGAAAACTTTATGGCCATCTTTATTTAGGATACTACCTATCTCGTAACTAAATAATTCTGCAATAAGCATTAAAAATGAGTAGGTATGGGTAGATATAGATAATAACCTGACAAAATCCTTTGGATAAAAAAAATAAACCTTGCTTTTCCTACTATTATTGATACACACAGTACTTACAACAATTTGCCATTTTTATTAACCTAAATGTCCGCGTCACTCGTACCGCTCTGGCACACGGCGCGCGGCGTACCCCTGAACGTTGGCTTCGGAATGAGCCGGCTCAAACCAGTTTGCCTCTAGCGGGCGCCGGTGCACCCCCCGCGCGCCTTGTTTGTGACACTGCACGCACACAAAGCTGTGCGTGTAGTAGTGATCTCGCGCAAAGCGTTAGTATGAAGCTTGCAGTCTGTTCCTTTTTTAGTCTTGTGCTAATACGATACGACAGCGACACACAAGCAGTTACTAACTGCGTCCCGCGTCATCTCGCGTCACATTATATTTACTTACTCGTATTAATGTTTATAAACCGTGTTTACTTACAATAATTTCATAATTCAATTCAGTGCGTTTATACTAAATGAACATTTCATTTCGTTTAAACACACTGTAATTACTTCACCTCCACGAGTAATTACTTCACCTGCCAAACTAATAGTCATAATGGCTTGGTCGCAACCCTCTTCCGTATGTCATGACGTAGTACTTGTATTTATAAAAACAATTGCTTGTTCACAATGATCCACTCATAGATGGCGTCAAAATCCCTTTGTAGGAGTTTGCAATCCTCGTCCGTTTGGATTTGTGCGACTAGCTTAAGATCGTCGGCATATAGCAATCATAACATTAGTTATGAGGTCATTCATCATGATCAGGAAAACAGGCGGAAAAAAATTATCAGGATGATCAGGAAAAGAGCATGTATTGTAAGCAGCCATGTCTTACAAACTGCTTGCGATCGCGCAGATAGTCGGAAAAGAAGTTAAGAACACCGGACGAGTAACCGATGGCCCCCAGATTTGTCAAAAGCACATCGTTGTCAACTTTGTCGAATGCTTTCCGGTAATCGAAATACAAAGCGTCAACCTGCCCACCGATGTCCAAGCAACGGGATATGTAGTCTACGTCAATCAATCTGCCTAGCCTTTTCCTATGTTGGGGTCAGCTCCCAGTCTAACCGGATGCAGCTGAATACCAGTATTTTACATGGAGTGTCTGCCTATCTGACCTCCACAACTCAGTAACTGGGTAATACGATACCCTTTGGTAAGACTGGTGTCAGACTTTCGGGCTTCTGACGACTCGTATCGACTGTCATAGATCCAAGAATAACATCCGGGACCAACGGTTTAACATGCTTTCCGAGGCACGGAGGAGTCTCGGTATGTAAAGATGGTCACCCATCCACGGACCAACCCCGGCAAGCGTAGCTTAACGCTTTTAAGTAGTCTACGTGAATCAGTAAATTCGAATTTACGGAGCGACCCGGCTGAAAACCGTGTTGGGCATCAGATAAGGACATATTTACGCGTTTGTAAATGAAAGCGTGGAGTATAATTATGCTCGAAAACCTTGGCAATGTTGGCAGGATAGCGATGGGTCTATGTACCTCTACTGATGTTTTGTCTCTAGTTTTAGGGATGGGAATGACTCGCAAAGTTTTCAATTGCTCAGGGAATACGCCGGACCGGAGGGCCAGGTTAAAGACATGACATAGAGGTGCTGACAAAATATCATGAAATTCCTTAAGAGTAAAGGCTAGAATATTGTCAGAGCCAACCGAGCTAAAAAATAAAGTAAATATTTAAGGGCATCCCATACAACAAACGCGATTTTTTGTCCTTTTTTTCTCGATATCAATAATGGCAACAGGTAGGCACTTGAAATATTTACAAAATACTCGGTTATATTTTTACTTTAATAATAAATAATAAAATTAAAATAAAAAAATATTTACGGGGGCTCCCATACAAAAACGCCATTTTTTGCCTATTTTTGCTCGATATCAATAAATGGTAACAGGTAAGCACTTGAAATGTTCACAAAACACTTAATTATATATTTGATTTCATAATAAATAATAAAATTAAAATGAAAAATATTTAGGGGGGCTCTCATACAACAAAACTGATTTTTTGCCGCTTTTTGTCCGATATTAAAATCAGCACCATTTAAACGCTTGAAATATTCACATAATATTTAGTTTTATTTAACAATTAAATATTTTACCGAAAATTTACTTATATTTAATTTATAAACTGTTGTGGGAGCGCTGCGGTGCGGCACAGGCGGCGCGGCGCGTGGCTGTTGCTAGGCAACGATCGCTCGGGTAGTGATAACGTCACGGAGCAAGGCGAGCTACAGCCGCGCGTATTTGCGTTATTACTGTTGTTTACCTAGTCAATGGTATGGAACCCTTCATGCGCTTGTCCGACTCTCACTTGGCCGGTTTTTATAAGTATCACGTCACTCGTAAGTCGTAGGTGCTCTTTTCAAAATCTGCATCTTTTTATTAAGAAAATAAGTGATAGACATAATTTTAATACTAGAAATAAAGATAAAATAGATCAACCATTTTTCAGATTATCTAAAGTACAAACATCTTTTATGGGGTACTGTGTTAAATGTTACAACAAAATACCTTGTCATATATTACAGTTAACTGAAAGAAAATTTAAAACTCATATTAAAAGTACTCTTTGTAAACAAGCATATTACAAATTAGAGGATTATATTCTAGATAAGAATGCTTGGAAGCATGCTGGTCTAGCTCCATAGGAATATTTAGAGTCTAGACAAAATCAAACTGGTTGCTAATTTAATTGTGTAATTAAATATTATAACATTTTTTTTACATTCTGTGATTACTTGAACTCACACACTGACTAATTAGTATCACTTGTCATTTTTTTTTAGGAATATCGTATAGGTACCTACATTTACAATGCTTGTAAATATGTGAACACCATGTATCCATCAACATAATTATTTTTTCTGTCATTGCTTCATTTTTAATTATTTTTACCTATTGTGGTATAGTAATCTTATTCCAGGTCTTACTCAAGCCCGGGTCGACGGCGCGTTGTGTTCCACGCGCGCCTCAAAGAGATGTCAGCAGAATTGACGGGGTCCACTAGGGCCAATGCCTGCCGGGGGTTCGAAGAAAACCGATAGGGAAATCGTGGCCCCCGGCAACAGGGCAACCGAAGGAACACGGGTGGGTTTTAGTCAGTAAGAGTCTGACACGCCCCCCCGCTCCGCCCAGAGCGGGAGAAGTTATTTGATAATTTCCCACCCAAAAAAAAAAAAAAAAAAAAAAAAAAAAAAAAAAAAAAAAAAAAAAAAAAAAAAAAAAGGTGCATCGTCTTCACATTTAATTATATATTTAATGTATACAAAATATTGTAAAACATTTTAAAAGAGTAACGGTGGAGTTTCTTGCCCATTCTTCTCCATACGAAAACTACCTTTTGGAAGGGGCGACTAGAATCAATTCTATTTTTTGTTTTTGACGTTCAAAAGTGCCTTTTTGTGCCTAATTGAAATAAATTATTTGACTTTGACTTTGACAAGTCACAACGTAGTCCTTAACTATTATAAAAATCTTTACCCTCGTGCTGATGGAAATAAATAGGTAGAAGTTCGGAACGTCAAGTTTTAAAATAGAAATTGACTTAAATATATGATTCCTCGCCCAAATTATTCTTTTTAGCTTATTCTTTTCCTCACTTTGATTTGTTTTATAACTTTTAAAAGTAAGCCTTCAAACAGATAATTCGATTGTTGCTTAGAGACGATTTGTTTTGTTTTGTTTTTATAAACTTCTGAGTCGAAACCTTCCCTGAATACCTTCTTGATTTTCAAATAAAATAATGTTTTGGCGGGAGTAAATCAAAGGCCATTTTAAATAGCCTTAAGCAAAGCCTGATTATTTGCTTAAAAGGGTGGACGAGGGTAACCATTTTATTTATTCTCTTTTATTAGAAAACAACTGTCACGAAAGGTAAAGCTGCGGGATTATTATATTATTTAAGTTTTACTCGTTCTTGAAAACTCATTTTTAGGGTTCCGTAGTAAACAAGGAACCCTTATAGTTTCGTCATGTCCGTCTGTCTGTCTGTCTGTCTGCGATCTAGCTCCGAGACCCTTAGTACTAGAAAGCTGTAATTTGACATAGGTATACATATTAATTACGTCAACAAAGTGGTAGTACAAAATTATGAAAAACATTTTTTTTTAGGGTAGCTCCCATACACGTAAAGTGGTGATGTTTTATTTTTTTATCCCATAGTGTGGGGTATCATTGGAAAGGTCTTACAAAAACATTATGAGTTTGTGAAAACCATTTTTGGATTCAGGGATCCGTTTGCAAAATATTAAGCTTTAAAGTGCTAATTTTTGTAAGAGTCAAGTGTCCCCCCCCTGCCAGCTAAATGGTTGGTTTTGGATGTGTGAAAAAAATCACAGCAGTAGTTTATATAACGAAATTAAAAGAAAAACTATCACAACTAAGTAGGCTTTACTAGTTATCGAGTAATAATCGACCAACTTAACTTTGCAGTTGCAAAAACATGTTTTCCCATACATTCCGTATGGGAGAACATAATTATCAACTACAAAGTTAAGTTTGTTTTTGGGATAAATTCATCCCAACTACGGAACCCTTCATTGTGCGTGGTCCGACACGCACTTGGCCGGTTTTGTATTTGGAGATCTGCAATGGATTAATCGAACGCTCGGTGGTTCGTCAATAATGAAATTTTCATAGCAAAGAACCATGTTTTGGTAAAATTATACCTAACCGTTTTCAATGGCAAAACCAACTACATTTTAGCTATATATAACATAACATCACGCCTGTTATATTCCTAGAAGGGTTGGGCAAAGATGTACCTTAGTATACCCACATTCCCAGTTATGTTTAAGTCCCATGTAATAGGGGGCGAGCCTATTGCCATCAACCGGGCACCAATCCAGACTCCGGGCTGCTACTGAGAAACATGGAAAAACCCAATACCACTTTGCCCGATCTTGGAATCGACCCAGGACCTCATGCTCACCAGTAGCGCTTGCGAACACTAGACTAACGAGGTAGTCATAATATAATTAGCATAATATTACACAATTTTGTATATTAAAATTATAGGTTGATTGGTTATTAAACAGCTCTTTTTAGACACATACCGGATGTAAGATTAATATTTTTGCCCTAAATTTGGTTTCTTGGAGTAGGTATTAAATAACAATGTTAGTAATATTTTGTGGTGGTATGTAAATTAATTTTCCACATAAAATACTCAAGTTTAGTCTCAGCGTCTAACATTATACCTATTTTAATTTAGTAATTTTAAAGCACTGGTAAACTAAAACTAATAACAATATTAATATAAATTATATTTTGAACTTAGTTATTATTTTGTGGTAAATAAATATTCCACATAAAACACTCAATTAGTCTCAGCGTCTAACTTTATATTTTAGTAATTTTAAAGCCTTTGTATAAATACTCCTAAACTAAATCCTAAATTAATTATTTTATGTCCATGTTGTGCTACTGCGTGGCAAAGGCCTCCCTTTTTCCACTTTTCCCGGTCTACTGCGATAACGAGCCAAACCTTTAAAAAGGAATGAAATATGGAGTTCCTAATTCAGCAAGTAATTTAAGTTAAATTAAGCTAAGTAACACAGCAATATTGTGACATTTTATCACTTGTCTTCAGCACTTCTTTTAACCTTTATTTAAAACGTGGTCAATGGTGTGGGTTGCATGTCTCAGTTTAATTATTTCTCTGTACATATTTTGTAGCATGTAAATAAAGAAATATTGCGGTCTGTGAGTTTGGCATCTAGTATACTTCTAGGTCTCTTCAATGCTGATTGTCATTAATTTTGTTTTCTTAATACTTCCTTGTGTGTGTTGGATCATTAAGTTCCCTTCAAAATGGTTGAGCTAAATGGTGCTGATCCATGTGTCATGTTCGTGAACGGGCGCCGTCAGTAGGGACTGGTCATCTCTTAGCTGCCACGGTTTATTTAAATTTATTTAATTTTTTTAATTGTTTTTGTTTTTTATATTTTTATTACGAACGCTTTTAACGTACACGTCTTTTTACATTGTTCTCACATGTATAATTTCAGCACGAATGTTGTAATCAATATTTTGATTTAATAGAGTGTCCGTGGAGTTTCTTGCCCGTTCTTCTCCATAGATACCTACTACGCTTTGGAATGGGCAACTAGCTTCATTTTTCTGACTGATCGACCCCTTGACAATTCAAAAGTACCTGTAATTGGTTTATTTGAAATAAATGCTTTGACTTTGACTTTGACCTTCTGCAAGCTCTTGCAACATCTTTTGTAGTGTGAGATAATTATCAGAAATTAAGTCATCTGCAAATCGTAGGTGGTTTAGTAACCCTCCATTAATATTGGTACAGTTTTTTTGTATTTTCGTCATCATCATTTCAGCCGAAAGACGTTCACTGCTGATCTTAGGCCTCCCCAAGCACTGCCGTGTAGTTCGGCCGTAATTCCTTCATCAAAGCTCCTACAAACAGGCGCGACACACGACGCGACACAAAGGTACCGCTCGTCTCGAGACGAGCGGTGTCTCCTGTTTGTAGGAGCCTTCACCTGGCGCCTTGTTGTGTTTGAGTTGCTTCAGAGCCATCCTAATCTCGTAAAAGCTGCTGCTCGTAGTTTTTTTTGTATTTAAAAAAACACACTAAACAAAAATATTTATGAATATGTATTGGATTATCTTAGATACTGAAAAATATATATTTCCTTAGGTAGGTACTGTAATTGAGGATTAAAAGCAGCTGAATATTGTCTAACCAAAATAAAAAGAAAAAACATTACATTCTGACCAAAACTATGAAGCCAAACATGCAAGAAAACTATGGATTAATATTTGAAAACACTGGACTAAAACAGCACTGAAAAACTGCAAAAAAAATGGTGTAAACAGGGTACATAAATAATATGCCACACATAACTGTACGCAAACGGAAACATACATACACTTTGTCAAAGCTATTTGAAAGACTCGTACATAACGAAATCTACCCAATCCTGCATAACGTATTAATTCCTGAACAACATGGTTTTGTTAAACACCGATCTACTGTTTCCAATTTATTAATCTTCACCAACTATCTTTTTGAAAACATGGATAAACGTTTGCAAGTGGACGCTGTTTACACAGATTTCAAAAAGGCCTTTGACAAGGTCGATCACGAAATCTTACTTAATAAAATTGCATTCAATGGCATACGGGGTAATTTGCTCCGTTGGTTTTCATCCTACATAAAAAATAGAACACAGAAGGTTGTTGTGAGTGGCCATCAGTCTGATACAGTGTCTATAACTTCTGGCGTTCCACAGGGCTCAATCCTAGGACCACTCCTATTTAATATATATATAAATGACATTGGTAGATGCTTCTTAGGTACTAAATTTCTTATGTATGCTGATGATTTGAAAGCCTTTAAAACTATTTCTACTATAGAAGACTGTTTAAGGTTTCAAGAAGACTTAGATAGACTCTCAGCATACTGTCTTGACAACAAACTACACTTAAGCGTCTCCAAATGCCACTATATAAATTTCACAAAAAACAGATTTACCATAAATTTTAAGTATAAGCTAAATGATGCCTTGCTAGGTAACACCTCTATTGTAAGAGATCTTGGTGTTCTACTGGACAATAAGTTATCGCTTAATCAACACGTAGAAAGAATTGTTAATAATTCATTTAGGATGTATGGTTTTGTCATGAGATCATCTACTGAGTTTAAACGGCCCTCCACCTATCTTTACTTATACAAGACGCTTGTACGTTCACAGCTCGAATATGCGGTCCCAATCTGGAACCCGTTTTATAAGAAATATATGGATATGATCGAGAAGGTTCAGCGTAAATTTCTTCGCGCCATGTACTATAGGTGCTATAAAAGGTGTTTGTCGTATTCACAATTACTAAGTAAATATAATATGTTAACATTAGAGTCTAGACGTAAGTTTCTAGAAGCCAACATACTACACGGTATTGTTCATAATCACTTCGATTCCATTGATCTCACCAGTAAGTTATGCTATGTGGTGCCCCGCACTGTAAATAAGCGTAGTGTCCGTGCAGGTACATTGTTCGCTGTAAATACCTGTCGGACTAATTCAGGATTGCGTTGCCCTGTTCGTCGTATAGTGGAATCTTATAATCGTAACTTCATTGATATTGATATTTTTGTATGTTCCAAATCGAAATTTAAGTCCAATGTTTTTAAAATTTTATCTAATGATGTGAAATGGTGTGAGTATTAAGTATTCTAAATTTAATTTAATTTATTTAACCGTTTTAATTATTTTTAGTAATGAATTGTATTGTACGGTCAATTCCTTTATTCTTAAAATTTTTCAATAATCTCAATTCTTATTTGTAACAATAAGGAATTAACCCAATTATTATTTTTAAAATTGTATCCAAAATGTATTTATTTTTATTTAATTTTTTTTAATAATTAATTAATTGTATTGTATTTTAATAATCAATTATTTTAAATATCTGAGTAATGCTAATCTAGTGGCACTTTTTTACCTTATCTTAATTTTGTTAACATGCGGATAATGTAGTGGGCTGCAATATTGTTAATACTACTTATGAGCCTATATTATTATTTGTAAACATTTTATATTGTAGCTGTTTATTGTCCCATAATAAATAAATAAATAAATACATAAAACGTATACACATTTACATATACCTATACCCATTCCCAAACATAAAACGACACAGACAATTCCAATCATGTAACTTAATTAATTTAACTGTATTATGATTTGTTACCTATGAAGTATGTAATCAATCTGCTTAATTGTGTGACTTGTAACTGGAACATTGTGGGAATCGTTGTTCTAAGGTTGAGGAAGACTATCCGCTCGTGATACAGTTTTATACTAGTACGAGGGGATAGGTAGGGGGGGGGGGGTAAGATAGGGAATCAGTCCAAAGACAACCAAACCATTTTTTACAAACTAACATCCACCAACCATACTCCAACTATTGACCTGCCTAAATTTTATTGTCAAAATAACTTTAAACGATTTTTGGTCTATCCTGGGCTTATTATTAAGTTACTGTGATGGTTGTCTCATTTTCATGAATAAATAAATAGATACAATGAAAAACATAATTTTCATCAGACGTTGGAGAGATTACCTACGAGGGTACAACAATAATATTTTATATTAAGAGCGTGATAAGTAGGACATGAAAGTCGTTATTAAAACCCTCAATTTTCTCAAGACATTAATTTACAATAAATCTTCCTTACGGCATGAAATATTTCTTTGTACAAAAATATCGTAATGAGGATTTAATTTTCACGCTAATCTCATAATTCATATTTAATTAATAAAAGATGAAATGCGAATTTATATGAATAGAAAGTTACCGCAAAAGTATGGAAAGTAATTTTTCCTAGAAGGTAGATAAACACAAATAAAAAGATTTAGGCATTGTCCTAATAGGTACAGGTAGGTGATCGTCGCACGAATACGTGATCGTCGCGATAAATGGTCACTATTTTGTTCGAAAAACCCAAACGCGCCCTCTGTCGATACGATGATCGCGTAATTTGCACGACATTCGCATAAAAGGCAGCAACAGCTTCCTATCTGCAATTAAATTGTGATTTCTTATCTGCCTGCCAAGTATAGTGGTACAATGGTAGTTTTCCCTTGTCTGTCAATTGGTCATTCGTGGAGTTAGATGGATGCGGAAAGCGGAGGACAAGATTGTTGTCGCGCTGCTTAGAAGAGGTCTTGTGATTAGCTGAGTTGATTTGATTAGGGTTAGGAACCCTACTGCTCCTACCGGTGTTGTACGGACACCTGTTTTGATTATGGTTTTATTTCTGCAGTACCAATTTCATCATCTTACTACCTTTCCCTAATTCGTAACAGCAAACCCATCTCAAAATCGAACCTACAAGAAATTTCATAAATCTTCCCAAAGTTTCGGTCACTACCATTTACTTCTCAGTGTGCTGTAAGTAAACGGAACAGCTTAACATGATCGCCTATTAACCCTTTTGAATTATAAATGCTCCGGTGCTTGTTCAGAATGCTAAAATCCACTTTAATGGACACCTATTTGCGTCAATTTGGTTTGGAAATTCGGTATTTCTGTTTGTTTTTTCAAGTTTGACATTTTTGAATGAAAACTATGAACGTATATTTTCCTTTTTTGAAGAAAGTTTTTAAGCTATTGCATAGCTTTTATCGCGGGCTTTGAGCGCGGCGACCGAATCAAGAAATTCCGTAACGTTACGAAAATAAAACCTAACATGCCGCTCCGCCTACCATGTAATGATGGTTCCCATGACATGTTGTCATGGGAAACGTGATGTTGTCATGGGAACGTAGTTTTTGTTTTATGTCATCACGTCATCATCCCAAGTGTAGCATTGACAAATAGGAAGTATGGAGGTTACAAATGCTATGCAATAGCTTTACCGCGGCAGTCCCCGAGTGCCACACGTTTTTTTATGATCTCCATTAGCACTATTAGTATACCTCATCATCTGCCTAGCCTTTTCTCAACTATCAGCTTCCAGTCTAATCGGATGTAGCTGAATACCAGTATTTTACATGGAGCGACTGCCTATCTGACCTCCACAACCTAGTTACTAGGTAACCTTGGTAAGACTGGTTGTCAAACTATTAGTATACCTACCGAAAGAAAATCGAAATGGACACAGAAAGTAAAAAATGCAAAGCGAATTTATCACTTCTATTTTTCCAGGTATTTTCTGCCATCCCCGCGGGGTCAAACATGTTTATCTCTGACTAGGTTTTGCTCGTGGTTTCGCCCGCGTGGATGTCCGAGAACATCCCTCGGGGACGTATTACCGGGATTAAAAGTACACTATGTGTTAATCCAGATTATAAACTATTTGTATGCCAAATTTCATTCAAATCCGTTTAGCAGTTTTTGCGCCAATCCGGAAAAACATCCAGACAAACGAACAAAAATCCTTCGTAACTGTTTTAATATATATATTTGCATAGAAAGTACCTAATTTGAAGTGTACATTATTTAAAACAAGACCACATACAAACAAACAAATACACTCAACGTTCAGAAACGAGACATATGGCTTCTCACGCCCCTAACCGCCGCCGGACGCCCTAGGCGTCGGGAATCGCTGGCCGATTTCCAGCCACCGTAGGCGCGGGCTTGCGGACGGTGAGTAATAGTAGCTCGCCGTCCGATAAGGACCAGGCCCGGGTCGACGGCGCGTTGTGTTCCACGCGCGCCTCAAAAAGATGTCAGCAGAAATGACGGGGTCCGCTAAGGCCAATGCCTGCCGGGGGTGCGAAAAAAACCGATAGGGAAATCATGGCCCCCGGCAACAGGGCAACCGAAGGAACACGGGTGGGTTTCAGTCAGTAAGAGTCTGACACGCCCTCCCGCTTCGCCCAGAGCGGGAGAAGTTATTTGATAAATTCCCATAAAAAAGGGCCGCCTCACAACAAGCATATTCAGTATAATAAAATGTTTTTGCTCTAATAAAATGATAGTATTACTATCTCAACAAGATGTTTTTCCTTCAATTACGTAGGTACAGCCCACGCCGTAACACGAACTAAGCTTGCGAGATAATTAAGTAAATAAGTAGGTACAGTTAAAATAATATTTTCTTTGCTTCTGAATAAAATATAATACTAGCTGCTAATTAACGTAATAAATCCAGCATTAACAAGCTTTCTTTTTGTGTCTAACATCTTCCGCAGTCGGTTTTTGCCATACTGTGACACGTACATAAATACCTAGGTACTCTGTGAAAACAACTAAGCTCATTTTTATTTGCTAGACCAAAATTACAACTGCGATCGAACTTTTTAAAACATTACATCACGCCTTGTCTCCCCAAAGGGTTGAGCAGAGGTGTACCTAATTAGTTCACCCACATTTCGCCAGTTATGTTTAAGTCCCATGTAATAGGGGGCTAGCCTATTGCCATCAACCGGGCGCAAAGCCAGACTCTGGCTGCTACTGAGAAATTCTAGATAGAAAACCCAATATACCAAAAACCAATATACCAATGACAATATAACCCAAATAAAATGTCAGGCAGCTATCTACCAATGTTCAGGTTAATGGAACAGAATTGGACCCTGTTGAGTCGACAGTTTTTCTTGGAATTACTATTGATGGTAAATTACAATGGGGCCCACACATAGAAAAATTGTCAGGAAGGCTAAGTTCGGCCGCCTATGCTGTTAAAAAAATTAGACAGATAACTGACGTGGATACAGCCAGAATTGTTTATTTTAGTTATTTTCATAGTCTTATGTCATATGGGATTCTTCTCTGGGGAACCTGTGCGGACATTAATACTATCTTTGTTCTACAGAAAAGGGCTGTTCGAGCCATTTACAACCTAGGTCCAAGAGATTCCCTTAGAGAAAAATTCAAAGAAATAAATATTCTGACTGTAGCATCACAATATATTTTTGAAAACCTATTGTATGTACACAAAAATATATCAAATTTTAAGAAAATGTCCGATATTCATAGTTTAAATACCAGGAATAAACACAACCTTGCTGTACATCGCACACGTCTCCACAAAGTAGGCAACTCATTCATGGGTCAATGTATACGCTTTTACAACAAACTCCCCATTGACATTCGAAACTTACCCATTAAACGATTTAAAATCTGTATTAAAACCAAACTTTGTAGAAAAGGGTACTATACAATTTCAGATTATTTAGAAGATAAAAAAGCTTGGGATTGAACTGCTCGCTCTGCTAAGCCTGGTGATAAAACCATAGAACTAGACATTTTAATTATTATGTAAAATCAACATATACCAGTTTTATAAAACGTTGACATTGTTGGAAAATATAATCAAAATGACATGATTACTTTGTAAAGTATTATATTATTTTAACTATTGTGAATGTGAGGACTATGTGGATATTATTTTTATTTTTCTTCTAGTTTTAGTGATGGTCTGGCAGTTTGAGTAGTTTTTGCGGCCTACCCAAATGTCCTTTCTTTGGTATTGCTCGTCGAGTTGAGCTCCTTAAGTTCTAAGTTGAGCTCCACGATTACTGACAAATGCTTGCACTGACTGGACAGGTCCACTCAAATCTGTGTGGTTCTTTCCTCAAAAGACCTTTTCAGACACTAATCTACATGGTCCTCATATGGCCTGACCAAGATTATGTCTGGACTTTAAAAGAGACTATGACCTATGAGTTTCTTTCGGCCTTTCTTCTCAGAGTAGTCAGATAGGAAAAGCCGAACTCATCTAGCTTATTTTTAATATTTTTTTATATGACGTGTAAAAGTGATTCCGATATCCTATTTACAGAATAAACAATTTCATTTCATTTCATTTCATTTCAATAACACTTAGCCCGACCTGGGATTCGAACCGAGGATCTCATGCTCAGCAGTAGTCCACTAGACCACGAGGCATGCTTTAGGAAAAATAACACTATAAATAATTAATAAGAGACAACACGACAATAGTAAAAGTCCTCTTGCAGAGAATGATTCAGTGGTGAGAGTCACTCGATAACTAGATTATTTACTAGGTTATTTTTATGTCAACATCAAATGTAATTTTCGTTTAGCAAATTAAAACTCAGAGTAGAGGTGGGCTACCTCTTACGGGCAAAAAATACAGCTGTGTAATAGACAAACAGACCGATAGACAGGCTGCGTAGGCTTAGTAATAAGGTCCTGTTATTTCCACCCACTGTCTACTTTCCTAGATAAGCAAATACTTTTTTCCAAACATCTCACTATTTGTTCACAGCGATCAAATGCTCAAGAGCACGATCAAAACAAGTTTTTCAGTAGTAGGTACGTACCCAGAATAGATAAGAACATATCTTGATATTAAAGCTTTGACCTGAGTCGTTAACCGTTTAAATTCAAAGAGTAAATGAGATCTATACGATCACTGACCCGGTTTACTCGCTTTTAGATTTAACGGACCCTTTGACGGTATTCAAGACTTGGATTTGTTTGCTGGAAGGAGAAATATCGCGATTCGGAGAAAACTTAGATATAGTCCAGTGGTCATCTGAGAAAATGTGGACATTTTGATCTTTTAGCTGAAGGGACTTTGATAGTGACAGGCTGTATGCTGGTTTAAAAGCTAGTTATTTTAAGATAAGTGCCATCCGTATATTTAGTTTGAATAATTTTGACCTTTAATTTCTCAATATGGAACTGTTTTCTAAAGTCAATCTTGAATTTGAAACAAAAATTGCAGCTTCTAATTAATACATTAATTATCATCAGTTCTAAGAAGAAGCTACAAGCCAAAATATTCCCATGGGCTTTTAAATATTAATATTTTTATAAATATCTTAAAACCCATATTACAGTGATTCAGGAATGGGAACAAAGTCAATATTATCGAGAGTGCTTTGAAATCGTTTCCCTTCATATATTACTGTATACTTCTTTGATAATAACACCCACCCAACCCACTATAGAAGATTATGAGAAACATTTATTTAAATCATTCATCCATTGAATCGATTTCTGTATTATTATTTTTTGCTTAGTTATCCAATATTTTAATTCCTTTGAGTGAACTCAATGTTATGTTCCGTGTGCAGAACGACAAACTAAGCACATATAATAATTTATGATAGAAAAAAGAGTATTAACAACTCTATATACTTCCAAGTCGATTGAGAGCGTCCGGTCTGTACCAAGTGCAAAGGGCAACTGATAAAAATTCGACAACTGACGAAACACGAAGTTTGCCGGGACATTATTTTGGGATAGCCATCCTTGAATCATTCTTAGGGGAGATATAATTGAACTAAAAATTGTTACTGTTATGAATAAACGTATACGTAACGTAACCATTTTCACACAAAATTTAATCATATCTGAAAGAAGAAGAAAATAAAGAAAATACATTTATTTGCGGTAAACATGACGCAAAGAAAGAACACAAACACAAAAAAAAAATCAACCGACTTCAAAAAAACACTACAAAGTGAAAAATAACTTTAATTTCGGAAGTCGGTGTCTTTGGTTTTTAATTTTCGTTCTTTGTCACCGACTTCCGAAATTAAAGTTATTTTTCACTTTGTAGTGTTTTTTTGAAGTCGGTTGTTTTTTTTTTTTTTGTAAAAAGTTTTTATTTTTCACTTTTTAGTTGTGATACCTACCCCACACAAATTCGAATACCACTACCTGTTATGTAAACAACAGTGACAGAAAGTTATCATAATATCATCCACATACTAAGTGAGGAAAAAATACGTATTATTGAAGCTAACTCAAAAACTACCCAAGCAAAGTTAATAAAATTTATATGGGACCACCTCTGAAGTATGGTCTACCAAACAAAAAAAGAATCATCAAAAGAAATTCATAATTGACGGAGTAATCGCGTAACAAACATACAAAAAAAAAACATACAGACGAATTGAGAACCTCCTCTTTTTGGAAGTCGGTTAAAAAAGAACAAGTTGGGGGGAAATATGCGTCAATTCACAGGATAGCAGATAAAATTAAAAACATTGTTAATATACCTATGAGTAGTAGGTATGTGCGTAAGGTGGTGCATTGTTATGTAAAAGAGCGCCTCTCGCCATCAAACGTAAAAGTTTGGCGAGTTTAGAATTAAGTAATACCTCTGTATTATAATATCATGAAATAAAAAAATAAAAAATAATTAAAATCTACGCAAAACGGCCATCGCTCAGCATAATTCTGCGACCTTAGCGAGACAGTGCCCTAGCGCTGGTTTTCAGCGATAGCTGGCATATCTATTTTAAGAAATTTCTATCTCCCCATCCCCCCTAATATTGGCACCACTCCACGAAAATAGAATCTAATATCTATGTGTCATTACTTGGCCTTATTCTTTTTTCAATAACAAACAAAATCTATTCAATAATGTATTGAACGAATCCAAGACAGTTACTTAACACCAAATACTTTTAGAGCAAAGTGAGTCGTAAAATTGAAGGGCTTTTAGAATCAATTATGTTGAGATAGTCAAATGAAAGAAGCGGCTAAGGGCCTGCGCACACTGGCGGACGGCAGGGGAGAGCATCGTGGAGGATTCCTCTATTCGCCAGCGCACACTGACAAGAAAAATCTTCTGCGATACCGCGAGTGTCTGCCAGCTTACCGAAGCATTCGACGGTATGCCGCGGCATCCGCCGAGTAGCCACCAATTGTCCGGATTTGATTATTCCACTTGCGACCACGGAGTTGAAAATTTGCTTTTGAAAGAGTGTGGCACACTGGCAGTCTCCAGCGCATACCAGCACATACTAGCGCATACCGGCGCATACCGGGTGCATTCTGGCGCATACCGGTATATACCAGCGCCTCCCGCTGCGATATCCTCCAGCGTGCTCTTCGGTGTTCCAGAGACAACTGCGCTGCGATGCTCAGAGTTCGATCACCGAGCATTAGAATATATTCCTTATTTCGATTGGATAAGTAATAAATTCAATTGATTTTAAAATCCTCTGCCGTCACGTCTCTAGTCTGCGTAGGCCCAAAGTTAATTATTTTTTAGTAGGATTATTAATGCTCGTGAGTTATCAATTAAACTGGAATATCAACAGTCATGGATTATCAGACTTACTAGTTTTATGTAACTCACTGGCGTTTGCCCGCAGCTTCGCTCGCGTCTAAAAGCTATTTTTCTATCCTTCTGGAAAAGTACTTTTTTCTGAATGAAAGGTCCTTTTCTGTACCCCTGACAACGTATATGCAAAATTTCATGATGATTGATTGAGTGTTTAAGACGTGAAAGCGTAAAACCCAGGTTAGGATTGTATTTTGGATTTCTTGACGAAATGTATTCCAAGACCCACGTTCTAAATAAATGGGCGATGGATTCTACGGGCTTATGTCACTCACATTTCTAGTGTTGGTAAATGTAGCTTCAATATGTCATGCTTTGGTGAAAAGATTAGGTGAGGAAAAGGTTTCGTAGGGATATTCTTACGAAACCTTTTTCCCTCCTAATCTTTACCTCTCTTTAGAACCTCGGCAGCGTAACAGTTTGTGCAAATATCTACATAAACGGTTGCGCCGCCAAGGTTCTTCAATTACGGGTATAGAACTCGGGACTTGAGACCACTAGAACAACGAGGCGGTGTCAACAATTAAAATCATCTTTCTGTCCTTGTCCCATGTTACTTGGAGTAGGCGCAACTTGTTGTCCTCATCCATTCTCCTCATGCATCATCATGCATTATGCTGAGTCTCGGTGTGCCAGATCGTCTCGTGCTCATCTTACGAGACTTTTTGTCGAATAGCGTCTTCCGTTATCGTATCGAAGGAGCGTTATCCACTCCCCGTCCCATCCGCGCAGGTGTCCCCCAGGGCTCTGTGGTGTCCCCCCTCATATTCACGCTATACACAAGCGATATCCCTAAAGGTTGCGGTAGGTCGCAGTTGGGTCTGTTCGCAGACGACACTGCCATCTACTTCAAATCTAGATCCCCCGACATTATTCGCTTCAATCTCCAACGCGCAGTCAATAGACTGGCCGCATGGTTTACAAAGTGGCGGATAGAAGTAAACCCTGATAAAAGCCAAGCAGTTCTCTTTACGAAACCGCGTACAAGGCTTAGAAACCCCCTCCCCCGACCAATCATCATGTTCGGCAAGCCGATCCCCTGGGAGAAGCGAGCTAAATATCTCGGTGTTGTTCCATCATTTGACCTTCGAAGAGCACATAAAGATGGTTCGTTCGCGAGCCGCTTTCGCTCCCGGTAGACTCTTTTACCTGGTGAATGCACGTAGCAAATTGTCACTTAGGTGCAAATTGCGCGTTTACACGGCGTGCATTCGACCAATCATGACCTATGCGGGTGCTGTCTTTGCTCATGCAAAACCCCGTCATATCCATAGGATACAAACAGTCCAAAATAGATTCCTCCGTAGGGCCACAGGTTCCCCCTGGTTCCTTAGGAACGAGGCTCTCCACCTCGACCTAAAGATTCCCACAATCCACCAATTTTTAAAACGCCTTTCCATGCGTTTCTTTGAGTCCGCGGCCAAACATCGCAACCCTCTGGTTGTCGAGGCCGCCAGTTATGTCCCGAGTAGAATCAGTCATGTTCGCCGTCCAAGGCATATCGTCGTAGACCCCGATGACCCCATAACCCTCCTCCAGGAGAGCAATAGGGAAACAAGTACAGTGTACAAATACAGACCCCTCCCGTCATTCCGACCTCGCCGCCGAGGTCCTTTGCGATCTCGACCGCCGCGCCCCCGAGTAAATAATACTCCCCCCCCGACCCTTGCTCGAAAACGAGGTGCCGGCAATTGTTGCAGCTGTGCACGTAGCTTTCAATTCCCCGTCTAATAATAATGATCAAAATCCTTTGATCCAGCCCGTCCCATCTTTTGATGTCCTCCCTCCGGATAACGCCCTAAGCCGAAGCTCGTACCCCACAGGGGGTGCCCTTAGCGAGTGTTCATCCTAAGCTTTTTAGCTTAGTTTATGTGTGCCCTGGCTGGAGGCTTTGAGTGTCATGACAACGTGATGTTGTCATGGGAACGTAATTTTTGTTTTATGTCATCACGTCATCATCTCAAGTGTAGCGTTGACAAATAGGAAGTATGGAGGTTACAAATGCTATGCAATAGCTTTACCGCGGCAGTCCCCGAGTGCCACACTTTTTTTTTTAGTTTCTCTTTTTAGTTGTGGTACCTTTTTTTTTGGGTGGGAAATTATCAAATAACTTCTCCCGCTCTGGGCAGAGCGGGAGGGCGTGTCAGACTCTTACTGACTAAAACCCACCCGTGTTCCTTCAGTTGCCGTGTTGCCGGGGGGCCACGATGTCCCTATCGGTTTTCTTTGAACCCCCGGCAGGCATTGGCCCTAGCGGACCCCGTCAATTCTGCTGACATCTCTTTGAGGCGCGCGTGGAACACAACGCGCCGTCGACCCGGGCTTGGTCCTTATCGGAAGGCGAACTGCCCATTGCTCACCCCACACAAATTCTAATTCCACTACCTGCTATTTAAATAACAGTTACAGGAACTTATCATATCATCCACATACTAAGTCGGTAAAAATACGTATTATTGAAGCTAACTCAAAAACTGCCCAAGCAAAGTTAATAAAATTTATATGGAACCACCTCTAAAGTATGACCTACCAAACAAAAAATAATCATCAAAATAAATTCATAATTGGCAGAGTAAACATACAGTCGAATTGAGAACCTCCTCCTTTTAAATGTCAGTTAAAAAGAAAGAAAGAAAAATAGGTTAGTTTGTCACAGAAACACGTGCATAAAAGAAGATAATTACTCGAGTAGAACAATAAAATAAAACACAATAGATTAAATATAATCATGAGCACAAAACAGAAATAGTCGGCAGCTGCTGGCACGTCATGACTGTGACAAGAAGGCTTCCACTCAGCATGATGCTGTGCTAAGGGCAGTAAGTAGTCGCTTCATGTAAAATACTGGTATTCAGCTGCATCCGGTCAGACTGGAAGCTGACCCTAAACATAGTTGGGAAAAGGCTAGGGAGATGATGATATAGGATGCTGTTCTACGTTTTGGGAAAAGTGAATGACCAGTTCCATAAATAATTTAACAGCTCGAGTGTATCGACTGATTCATATCCATTGGCAAACGATTCAGTTACTATCCACTTCAGTACTAAAATAACCCCACCCCCCCACCTATGTAAATCCGTTATTGAATTGAAATTTACGCCTGTCTGGCTAAGTATACATAATGTCAGTTGAATGAACGAATAAAATAACACGACGGTACTTACGTAGTTCATTACTTTCGTTTAATTATAGAGGTTTCATTTAGCTTCAAGTATGTTGAGCCGTCACGTTAAGGCTTATTTACGTATCCTTAATTTGTAGAACATTTGTGTTCAAACTTTTATCTAAACTAATATTATATAGAGAAAAGATTTGATTTTTTAAATGTTTGTTTGTAATCTATACACTTAAAAACTACTGGATCGATTTTAAAAATTCTTTCACCAGTAGAATGCTATAATGGTGCCGATTCCCTTGTTCACAAACTAAACTAAATATAAGTTCAGTGCATCTTTTTCTTTCTATTTCATTAAGAAAAGGATAGAAGATAAATTTTAATTAAGTCCTGTCAAATTAATCAGCGCTTGACGTAAATTGACGTAATTTTAGTAGGCAAGTTTTTAATCACGTCTAAACTTGTATGGAGTAGTGACAGGCGCTGATTAATTTGACAGGACTAAACTAAAATTTATCTTCTGTCCTTTTCGTAATGAAATAGAAAGAAACAGATGCACTGAACTTAAATTTAGTTTAGTTTGTGAACAAGGGAATCGGCACCATTATCACTGAGTAACATAGACTATAATTTATAAAGATTACGCGGGCAAAGCCGTTGGTGGAAGCTAGTAAAATAATAAAGTTACCATTCCGCGATTAATTACATTTTATTATAGGCATAATACATGCGCCATGTGTAAAGAACAAATAATTCGAAGCTCGTCGCGTTGATGGTTAGCGTCATATCGAATAACAACATCAAGTTGGCGTTGACGTCACGTTAACGCAGCGCATACGTTCAACATCGAACGCCAGAAATGATGACTGCCTGAAGCTATGGTTTCCTAGCAGAGTGGTCGCAGTGAAGGTTATCATGAAAATGATGGCAGTGTGGTTTGACTTTACGGTGTCAGAAACCGGATAAGTATGAGTTGAACTCGCGTAGTGAGGGTTCTGTACGATAAATATGTTATCTACCGTGTTTTTATCCCAAGAACAAACAACGTTGTAGTTGAAAAACATGTTCTCCCATTAACCACAATATTGAAAGATTTGCCATGTTATTTTAAGACCAAAGACTTCTTATAGGTTTTCCTGTAATCTATAATTAGCTATGTAAAGAACCGCATTCTCTGATTTTTTTTCAAAATTTTGGGTTCAGGTGTTTCGGAGATAAGGGAGAATGGTAAATTTTCATATTTGTACCAAATTTCAATTAAATTGTTCCAGTAGTTTCGAAGCAAATTGGCTGTGATAGATGGACATACAGACAGACAGATACACGAGTGATCCTATAAGCTTTTCGTTTTTTTATTCGGACGTACAGAACCCTAAAAAACGCTCTCTAGGAAAACAGACCAACTTACTTTCATGAATAACATTTCAGTGACGTCATTTGCCGATATTTTGTGAACACTATATGGTGGCCATCGCTCTTCTAGCAAACCGTAGCTTAAGGTTGAACTAGTCCATGACCATGACCACCTTAGAAATGAGTTTTGTCGACGGAAGAATAGACAAAAATGACGGTCCGTGTAGACAGGACGGCAGGAAAGTAGAAAGACTCAACTGTACTTTTTACGAAATTCACTCTTTTCATAATTCTTTGTTTTATCATAGGATTTTTTTTTCTGTTTGATTCTCAATTTTTATTGATATTAAGTCACGTCAACTACAAAACAAAAAAATATAGTGTCGAAGTATCGTATTTTGGAAGAAAAAAATGTTACAGTAATATTGGATTTAATCATTTCCTTGGTAATAGTGGCGATTCTCTTGTACACCGAATTAAACTAACTAAACTATAACTAAAATTCTTTACTTTTGACTATGAGAATCTTAAAGCTATTCTGCAGCAAAAAAAATCTTTTGACACAGCTAAAATCGTATTTGACAATCGCGAGTCCACGTAGCACTTGTTTGTCCTACCCCGTGAATCTTTTTAGAGCCGAAGGCGCGCAGGGGGGCAGGCAGCCTCGACGTGTTTTATATGGAATTTTTCACTTTTTGAATGGAAAATAAGAAAAATGATTTCCTACATGTAGTCTTAGGGGTTTCAGGGTTCTATAAAGGGGGTCGAAATTTTTATTATTTTTGCGTTTGGACACACCATTTTCGAGATATAAGCAAAAAAAAAAAAACGAAAGGTTTGGGATCGAAAACTTTCTTCTAAAATAGTCTACATCTACAAAGACCCAGACAAAAATCGTAAGAAACGAAAGACAAAATGACAGATTGTAGAATGATTTCTACGGTGCAAAGTCAAAAATGGAAAAACGAAATGTCACTTTGTATAGAAAGAGCTGTGTCTATTCTTCGTAGAAATAGAAAGCGTCATGCTATGCGTGCTTTGGTGGGCTTGGACAAAAGCACGCTGTCTTACCTGGCATCGTGTCTGACAGAGATAGTATCAGTGATGAGCAGTTAGACGCTAGTCTACACGCACGACGTCTAGTTTACACGCAAACACCATTCCGAACTATTTTAATAAACGAGCGCTTAAAAAATTGCGAAAGGTTCTTTGGAAAATTAAGTTCTATGAAAAAACCACAGCATAAATCAATTTGGAATAAAATTTATTGAACTTTTCGATACCTAATTGAGCTTTGTCGGCACCGACTTTGTTTTGGAGATTTTACACTTCTTTTATTGCTTATTTACGTCCAAAGTTACTTTAAAATTAGAAAAACGAATCTTTGTTGGCTCATAACGTTTTAATGGCTTTTTATTTTAATATTCTGTTTCCGCACAGATAAAATTAATAATGAAACAAAACGATGTCATGTTTAACTTTAGATGTACAATGTCAAACAGTGGAGTAAAACTCCCCCGAAATTTGTATGGAAAAATATCAACTAGTTCCACGTTAAGGCTCGTCGTCCCAAATGCCACTCACAGTACGAGTTACGAACTCAAATCACCAATGTTGACTAGCCGGATTTTTAGTAGGTACTTGTATTTCACCATTACGTATAGGCTATGATTTATTAATCATAATCAAAAGTTTAAGGAGTGAATATAAGACAAATTAACAGTCCTTCTCCACGCACAATTCTGTAATACGGCCATATTAGGTATACACGTGTCTTGAGTCTCAATCCTATCGTGTAAGATGTAATTAACATAAACAGTAAGTAGTCTTATGTAATTTTGACGTTCGAAAAGTGCTGATTCTCAGCCTAGTTTGAATAAATGACGTTTGAATTTTGAATTTTTTTGAGTACGTACTAGGAATTAATCAAGGTTCACCTACAAAGTACTTAATTGCTGGGACGTAACACCTAAACCTAATCTAGTAAAGACTCGACACGTGTTTAAGAATGTGTCTCTGGAGTGAACTATTAAGTTCCTACGCACTAACATTTTATTGGTGCGTAGGTGTTTTATAGGATATATTAAAACTGAAGAAGACCTATGTCTGCAGTAACTCCCACGTTTGGAAATTCATGAATGTTAAATTAACTTTTATTAGAATTTCCCTCTTAATCTTAAAACTTGATATTTAACAAAACTACTTACCTTTGTTGTCGTTTATCTTCGTCGAAGCAATAAACTACGAAATACGCTGAACTTTTGCTTTTACTTTGTGAAATTTTCTAACTAGAAATTCTTTAAAATTAATAATCCTTTGAAATCTAGTGAACTTTAGCACTGTAAAAGTTCAGTAGATTTCGATAAATTTTCATTGGCGGATTTCACAAAACATCGAAACAACAATATGCTTTGCATCGCATTACGTCACTCCTATTTATTCACCACCAATGCACCAAACTCCTATGTAATATGGGCAAGCCTTTCTCCTCCAAGACTTTTTATGAATAACTAGTGTTCAAACTTTGTCGATTCATTTATATTAAATAGAAAAGTTAAAGCCTTTAAGAACTTTGTACCAGACTATTTACCTTATAATAAAAACAATACAATACTTAACACTTTTTTCGGCCTTCAAATATCCCAAATGCGCTTACAATATCACCAATGGGCATCTATTTTAAGAACAAAAAACAAATGAAAAATAACCCTGTCCATCATCACATCGTTATTTACACACGAGTTATTTTAAACAATACATTGTAAACACGTTCGGAGAACAGTTTTACTAAGATATATGGCGATATATCTCAGTTATATTGTTCACTTTGTTCGATATAGTTCGCTGGGTTGTTACCATAACGACGTACGCGACTATTTAGAATCATTATTGTGTTCTTTATCTGGTAATATATACGTAACATTACGCTCACGTTTGTGTTCCCGAAGGTGTAGGCTGAGTGAGAAGTATATATAATGTGAGACGACATTACATTGCTGTTACATTGACGGAGTATGTGTAAACAATATTAGTTACGCCGATGATATGGCACTGCTGAGCGCCTCGGTTTGTGGTCTTAGGAGGTTGGTGGCCATCTGTGAAGAATATGCTTTACTTCATGGTTTGGTCTACAATGTCATTAAAAGTGAAGTCATGGTCTTTGGTGTCAGCAGTCGATGTCCTGATCCGATGCCTCTGGTCAAGTTGAACGGAATATCGATTGTGAGGGTATTTGAAGGACTTTTGACTTACTTAGGACATCTTTTGACTACTGACCTCAAAGATGATGAGGATATAGAAAAAGAAAGGTTTTGTCGGTGAGAGCTAATCTCGCAGGTTTGCACGTTGTTCTAGAGTTGTGAAAAAAACCTTATTTCGTGCATATTGCACTTCATTTTACACGTGCAGCCTGTGGGTAGATTACACTTAAAAATCGTACAGCGCCCTCCGCGTGCACTATAATAATGCGTTTCGGGTATTGATGGGGCTGTTCCGCTTCTGTAACGCATCAGAGATGTTTGCTGATGCTCGTGTCGATTATTTCTACGCTACGATGCAAAAAAATGCGCTTCCCTGGTGCACCGGGTGCGGGCCAGCCCCAACAATATACTGCAGTGTATCGGGAGCAGACTATACTGTTTGTAAATGAATTGCTGCTGCAAGCTTTCCACATCTGTGTTAAGCGTGTAGCAGGGATTCATTAAATGTATAGGGTATGTTTACTAACATTGTTGTTAAGATATTTTGTTACTAACATTTTTGAGTCTTTTTGCTTGTTAATTTAAATATAATAATAATAATAATTACGGTCACCATCATCATCTTCCTGCCCTTGTCCAAAGTTACGTGGGGTTAGCGCACCACGTTTTCTCTTTCCATTCTCCTCTATACACTGTCACGCTATCATTCACTCCCTTCTTTTTCATATCATTCCTCACACAATCCATTCATCTTTTATTTTTCGTGAGGCGGCCATCGATTGTGGGGAGTGCCTCCTTGGCCTGCCTGCATTCACCGTGGTCCAACCAAAGTTTGTGATGTTGGTCCCTGGTTCGTTTCCTTACCAGAGTGCGTAGGCGCAATGGGTTCAGGCCCCACTGGTGCCATGCTCGACCCCCTTCTAGCAAGTTCGTCGGCTGCGTCGTTGCCCCGCAAACCGCTGTGTCCTTTGATCCATTGAATGGTTATATTATTAAGTTCCTACTTCCAGTAATAACTCATATTTGTAACCTCTCGATTACTACCGGTATTTTTCCCAAAGCCTTCAAAAAAGCGCTTATTCACCCAATTTATAAGGCAGGCGACAGAGACTGTGTCAACAATTATAGACCTATCTCTGTGCTCTCTGCGATGTCTAAAATATTAGAGAGAATCTTAAATAATAAGCTTATGAAATATTTAGATGCTTATAACATCATAGCACCCAATCAATTCGGCTTCGTATCAGGCAGGTCTACAGAAGATGCCGTGACTGGCTTAAGCGATCTCTTAGCCCGCAATCTGGATCAGGGTAAAAAATGCCTTGGCATCTTTTTGGACCTATCTAAGGCATTCGACACAGTCTCTGTCCCTAAACTTCTACATAAACTTGAAGTTATCGGTGTAAGAGGAACCCCCACTAAATCTATTTAGAAGCTATCTCACCGACAGAATGCAATGCGTGATTATAAATAATTATAAAAGCAATGAGCACCCTCTAAGTAATTACGGAGTGCCACAGGGAAGTATCCTGGGACCAACACTCTTTCTAGTCTATATAGTTATGCACACTAACACTTACAAACTGTAATATATTTACTTATGCAGATGATACAGCTTATTGTGCATGGCTCAGATTGGAATGAAACAAAACGACACGCGGAGAACTGTCTTATCATGGTATCAAACTGGCTCGCTACTAATCTTCTTACTCTTAATCTCGAAAAAACTAAATTTATACCATTTTATATAAGCAAGAAGAGCCAGCCTCCACAGGAATTTAATATCCAATTCCACAGTTGCCACTTAAAACCTGATTGTACAGACGCCAGCACATCAGGCTACTACAATCTGTCAAATTTATTTAATAGATTTTCAACTTTATCGCTGAAGTATAAGGTTCAAAGTTGATTGGGAAAATTTGACAGTTTCGGGTAGCTTGATGTGCTGGCGTCTGTACCTGTCCACACTTGAGCAAAGGTTCACACATTAAATATCTCGGAGTGGTAATAGACGAGCTTTTAAATTGGCACAAACACATTACATCACTTACATCTAGAGTTCGCAAAGTAATCTATATTTTTAAGCTACTTAGAAACTCAGCGGACGTTGACACGCTCAAAACTGTCTACTACTCCTTGTGCCAGTCACTACTGTCATACTGTGTGACTGCCTGGGGAGGAGCAACAAAAACATCACTTCTACCACTGGAGAGGACACAAAGAGCTGTTTTGAAGGTGATGCTACGCAAACCGTTTAGGTACCCGACACAACAATTATATCAGGACTGCAAGTTGCTCACTGTCAGACAACTCTTTGTTTTCCGCTCGACTCATCGCAAACATGCCTCCGTCCCACCAAGACAAGTACTCCTTACTCGACGTAGGTCTGTTCGAGTATGTCAAGTCGACCGTTACAGGACCACATTTGCTACCCACCAATATTTCATCCTAAGTTCTAGAATATACAATAAACTTCAAAAAAATTAATTATAAATAATCTTAACCATTTTGAATTCAAAAGAAAATTGTTAAATTTGCTATTAAATATAAGCTATTGCGATACAGAGGAACTCATTTATTCTACGAATTAACGTTTAAAATAACATTTTTTTTAACTTAGTATACCACACTTTCTCTCACTCGCTCACACTCATACACACACACACCCCCACCCACACACACATACACAACCACACACCAACAAATCAGTTTAACCCCATAGCAACACACTCACACACAATTAACCAGTAAATCCATTCAATTAATTTGTTAACATCAGAATTATTACGCAATTATAAATATTTTGTAAACGTGTCAATCCCACTAAAGAGCACTGTCCTTCAAGATACAGGATTTTCCTAGTTTGAAGGGCAGGGGTCTTACTCATTGTAATAGCCATACCCATCCCATAGTTTAAACTACACTGATGTTACCTAGGCTAAGTTTTTGGTAAATAAAATGATTACTTACTTTACTTACTTACTTATTGATGCTGACCACCTGGTTAAGGCGCTGGTGGCACACGTATATCAGCCCAGATTCAACAGTGTGACTGTTTAGCGCTTGCAGGACATGCTGTCTGAGAGTATTCGTATCGAGTGGTCTTTAACTTCTCTAGCCATGATGGCTGAAGCGGCAAGAGATACACCCATGCATTCGGCCTGGACACTGTGTTATAGACTCCCATTGGTGTGGCTGTGTGTATGTTGAAGTCCTCCGAGAAGATTCCAGTATCTGTGCCACTACCTGTTTTGGATCCGTAGGTGAAGATACGAAGCTTTGCGGGTCGTGAACTCTCGCATCGGCCTATGATTCTTTCCCCTTTAATTTTTTGTTAGTATTTAAAACATAATGTTTTAGAAGTAAAACATCAAAGACTCGACGTGATGCCGACCGCACGACACACTAGTACCATGCAAAAACGGCCATCTTTATGCAACAATTTGCTTAAGTTTCCATTACCATCCCAACACTTGTGACAAAATGTAAGAGGAAACGTGGTCACGTGATCGTTGGCGTTCATTTCCTACTAACGTAAACCTCTGTTTTCTCCCTAGTTAATGATACTATTCCAAATATTATTTTACGATATAATGTACATCTACCACTACCATGTCCCTATGTTTTGTTTTTGGCGTAATAATAAAATTTTAGAAAAAAAAATGTAGAATGGAATTTTAGTGGTATGAGGAACAGGGTGTAAAGTTCACTCATTCACCATAGAAAAGGGAGGATCCTCCAACCAGAGGGGTGTTGTGTCTGGTGGGCAACTGCCCAACAGTTTGAAGTTGGAATCTTGTATATATGTCGATCGCTCGGTAAACTCTAATTGCGCGATGCAGGATTTGTGTGACGTCACGTCTATGATGCGTAGTTCGTATGTGGCGGTGTAACCGTTACATCACTCCCCTCCGGAGACCGGAGGTCGATAGTGGGCTGAATCTTGCGATGCTTCACGGTGCCAGCTGTGGTTCCAGTGAGTTGGAACCGAGTGCCACATAGTTCGCGGTGAGTCGGAACTATCTGTGGTGATTCCCCAGTAAGTCGGGGTAATTGAGGTGATTGCGTTGATTCCCCAGTGAGTCGGGGTGATGAGGCTGAGGGCGATGACCAGGAATGCGCGTTCGCTGCATGCTGGTGGCCAGGATACCCGTCGAAGCCGTGGGTATTGGCTGGCTGTGTGACTCGCCTCACGAAAGCTTGCGGGAATGATGATGATGACGTCACACCGAAGTATTTGCACGAAGGCTGTGTTGACGTTCATACTCGGGGTCACCAATTTAGTAGTATGAGGAACAGGGTGTAAAGTTCACTCATCCATAGAAAAGGGAGGATCCTCCGACCAGACGGGTGTTGTGTCTGGTGGGTAACTGCCCAACGGTTTAAAGTTAGAATCTTGTATATATATCGATCACTCGGTAAACTTTAATTGCGCGATGCAGGATGTGTGTGACGTCACGTCTATGATACGTAGTTCGTATGTGGCGGTGTATCGCGTTTTTTCTTAAATGCCTTTCCAAAGTATAGGTTAGAATAAGAAAATAAATAAAATACTTTTACATACTTCAGAAAAAGAGGAGATTTTGTCATTTTTTTTTTTTTTTTTTTTGAATGGCTTCTCGCAGTTTTGACCACTAAGGTCGTGGCTGCTTAACCGGACTTTCCTGTGGGTGCCATAAGCTTCTACACTTAGAGCCTCCAGCCAGGAGCTTTTTCAACTATTCTAAATTAAAATTAAGCGAATGCTCGCTAAGGGCACCCCCTGTGGGGTACGGACCTCGGCTTAGGGCATCGCTGACGGGAGGACAGCAAGAGGGGACAGGCTGGATCAAATTTGTATTTATATCATGATTATTATTCGGGGTATTTAAAGCTACGTGCTCAGCTGCAACAACTGCTGGCACCTCGTTATCGAGCAAGGGTCGGGGGGGGGATTCGTTTACTCGGGGAGTAGATCGCGTACGTAAAGGACCTCGGCGGCGAGGTCGGAATGACGGGAGGCGTCTGTGTTTGTGCACTGTACTGGTGGCCCTATTCTGCTCCTGGAGGAGTGTAATGGGGTCATCTGGGTCGGAAAGTACATGCCTCGGACGGCGGATCTGACTGATTTGGGACGGGACATAATTGGCTGCCTCGACTATCAGAGGGTTCCGATGTCGAGGAGCGGACTCAAAGTGGCGCTTTGCCATGCGTTTGAGGAACTGGTGGATCGTAGGGATCTTACAGTCGAGATGGAGGATCTCGTTTCTGACGTACCACGGGGCTCCCGTGGCCTTGTGAAGGAATCTGTTTTGGAGGGACTGCATCCTATGGATGTGACGGGGTTTGGCGTGGGCGAAGACTGCTCCCGCATAGGTCATTATGGGACGGACACACGCTGTGTAGATACGCAATTTGCACTTTAGTGACAATTTGCTGCGTGAATTTAGGATACAGTGAAGCCTACCTAGAGCGAAAGCGGCTCGCGAACGAACCGTCTTTATGTGCTCTGAAAAGGAGAGACGGTGGTCTAAGATCACACCTAGGTACTTGGCTCGCTTCTCCCAAGGGATCGGCTTGCCGAACAGGGTGATCGTTCGGGGGGGAGGGGGGGGTCTAGATCTCGGTTTCGAGAATGAAACCGCTTGACTTTTGTCGGGATTAACTTCGATCCTCCACCGTCTAAACCAGGCGCCAAGGTTATTGACGGCCCGTTGTAGATTTAGGAGAGACGAAGGGGCGTTGCCTTTGCAGGTGATCGCAGTGTCGTCTGCGAACAGAGCGAGCTGCGTCCCTCTGTGTCTGGGGATGTCGCTGGTGAACAGCGTGAACGCGAGGGGGGCTATCACTGAGCCCTGAGGGACTCCTGCCCTTATGGGGCGAGGGGAGGATAGGGCACCTTCGATACGGTAGCGGAAGGTGCGATTCGACAAGTAGTCTCGTATGATGAGTACGAGACGATCCGGCACTCCGAGTTTGTATAGCTTGTATACTAAGCCGTTGTGCCAGACTTTGTCGAAAGCTTTCGCTATGTCGAAGAAGACTGCGCATGTCGGATAGCCGCGGGTGAGACCACCTTTGACCAGCTCGACTATGCGGTGGACCTGATGCACGCTAGAGTGCTGAGTTCTGAAGCCGAACTGCTCGTCGGGTATGAGGCCCTTAGTCTCGGCGTAGTCTCTGAGACGCTTATAAATAAGCCTCTCGTAGATTTTACCGAGAACTTTGAGCAGACTGATTGGGCGGTAACTAGAGGGCTCGTTTTTAGGCTTGCCGGGCTTTGGGATACCTATGACCGTGGCCTCTTTCCACGTCTGGGGAAAGATGTTATTGCTTAGAGCACCATTGAAGATGGTGGTCAGTAGCATGATCAAGTGGGCTGGGAAGAGCTGGACCACCCTATTGGTGAGTCCGTCTGAACCGGGGGCTTTGCGCGTATGCAGACCTTTGATTATCTCGTGCACCTCATCTGGTTCGATGGGGGGCAGGGGAAAATCAGGGTCTTCAACGGGAGGAAGGGAGGCTCTACGTTCGACTTCGGCGTCGACCTCGTCGAGGTGAGCTTTGTCTACTGGTAGGGTGCTGGGAGAGCATTGAGCTTCTAGACTGTCGGCTAGGCACTCGGCTTTGTCGATGTCGTCGAAGGCAATGGTTTTATCGGGGCGGACTAACGGGGGAACGGGGGCCGACTGGGGGGACCTGAGTTTCCTCTGGAGTTCCCAGAAGGCTAGATGAGAGGGCTCTAGTTCGCTCACCATCTTGTCCCATCCCGCTTCACGCAGCTCCGCTATACGTGTCCTAACAGATCTCTGATAGTAGCGCATATGGGCTTTGTTGGCGGCACAGGGGAAGACGCTGTAGGCTCGAGTAGCCGCGCTCTTCTCAGTCATCAGGGCACGCACATCGTCGGGGAGATTCAAGTAACAGGGTTCTGTTGCTGGAACCTCCCTGGAGCATTCGCTCAGGACGGTCTGTACGTGCTCCGTGAGTGAGTCGATCGCGGCAGTCGTGTCAGCGACTGAGTCGAAATTGTCGGGGATCGAGTCTAGTAAGGGGGATGTGTTGGATTTCAGCTGAGTGCTTACTTTCCTCCAGTCCGTCACCTTTTTAGTGGGGAGGGGTTGGTCAGGGTCGGAGGGACCTGTGCGGGAGGTGAGTTTGATGATTACCGGTCGGTGGTCAGAGGTAAGCTCGTACACCGTTTCTATTGAATCTAGTCTTAGATTAACGTTCTTAAGGAGCGTTACGTCGAGTACGTCAGGGGTATGACTGATGGCATGGGGATAGTGAGTGGGACTCATCGGAGCGATGATGTCGAAGTTTAGGGAGGAGGAGAGGTCGAACAAGTGCCGACCTCTGGTGTTGGTGGTGGAGCTATTCCAAGAGGGATGTTTCGCATTGAGATCCCCCGCCAAGATGACGGAGTCACTCATGTTTAACAACAGTTGGATATCGTCCGAGAGATTTTGGAAATTTTCCGAAGCGATGGTAGTAATGGGAGGGATATAGACCGACACTATAGTGATCGGTGCGTGACCGGTCATGCCCAGATGGCATGCTGATACTTCTAATCGTGAGAGGGGGGGAGGATCCATTGGGATGCAGTACAGATCCTTTTTGTAATAAATGAGGGTGCCGCCCCCATGACAACGCGTTCTATCGTTCCGAACGATACGATAGTTAGCTAAGGAGGGATTGCCTCTGTGGGGCTTTAGAAAAGTTTCCTGGATGAGGAGGATATCTAGTTGATGAACGCGGAGGAAGTCCGCGATTTCATCTTTTTGTTGATTTAAGCCATTGGCATTGAAGGTGCCAAGCTTGAGGGATCGGGGTTTAAACCTAGCCTGAGTGGTGTTAGACATGATGGGGGGTAGAGAAAGAGGTGAGGGCTTGCGTGATCTCGGGATACGCATTGAAGACGTTACGGATTGCCGCTAGGCTACCCGATTTCTGGGCTGTAGAGATGTCCAGGGCCATCTGTGTAGCCCTGGGGGAACAGAAAAGTTCGAACGCGGTACTGATTACGTCGAAACGATCGTCCACGGGTTTAATTGGGGCCACGGGAGTGGGAGCGGGGCGCGGGGGTTTTAGAGCGGTGGCGGGTTTCGCGGGGGGCGCAGAGGGCGCGAAAGAGGGGCCGCGGAAGCCGGGGGGAGGGGGGAGGTGATGGACTCGCGGGTCCATCATTGTATAGAGAGGGGTATGAGGGGGGGGGGGGCGCGGAATACCCAGGGCTGGGAAAGCCTGCTGGTGATTGAGCATAGTCCATGGACTAGGCCTCTGAGGGCTTAGCCGCTCAGGAATCTGGGAGGAGGGGAGGGGATGGAAGTCCCTCTGTTTTTGCTGCCTCACGTCTAGACGTTTGGTCAGCTTATTGGATGTAGCCTTAGGGGCTTTAGAGCAGCCGCGGTAGTTGGCTGTGTGGCCCTCGAGGCCGCACAACACGCAACTAGGCGGGCTGTTGCACTGGCTACGGTCTTTGGGACGCGAGCAGTCAGCGGTGCCGTGGTCACCCAGGCACTTTACGCACCTGGGTTTTGCATGGCAATTCTTTTGAGAATGGCCATACAATTGACAGCGGTGACACTGTCCGATCGCGCTGTTCTTCCAGGGCTTCTCGATCGAGAAGCCCATGAGGTTGCACAAGGTCTTAATGTTGAATATGGGGTGATGCCCCTCGGTGGGGGAGCACACGACTAATACCATGTCGTATGCTTCCCTGCCGCGCGAACGATGCATGCGGTGCACCTCGTCTACAGGGATTTTTTGCGACTGAAGGTCGGCTAAAATTTCGGCGGGAGAGATTTCCTTGGGGATCTTTTTGATCACCACACGGATCTGCCTATCTTCTGGGAGGGAGTAGGTGTGGAATGACACACCTCTCTCTCTCAGAACTCTGGTAAGGTCCCTGTAGTCTTTCGACGTAGGGACTAGAACCTTAATACCCTGTTGGGTAGATCGGGCATTTGTGTAGGAGATTTTCATCTCCATACACCACTTGGATACAGCCGTCCACTTCTCCTTGTCTTGTATGAAGACAGGAGGTGGAGGCGCGACCTTCTTAGGGCCGGAACTAATGGGCGCGGAGCAATCCATCGCGGTGGATGATGCGGACGGGGAGGCAGAGGGCGCGGGGGCATCCTTTGCGGAGGATGACGCGGTTCGGGGGGCGAGGGGCGCGGGGGGGGCCTTCGCGGAGGACGTAAACGAGATCGGTGGGGCGGTGGAGGGGGAGGGGGAAGCTACGGTAGCGCAAGTCGCGACGGTAGCACGCTGTTTAACCACAGCTGGTTTGATGGTGACGGTGGATGAAGAGGAGTCAGAGTCCTCTATTGCGGCGACCTTACTGGCCTGCGCAGAGGTCTGCTTCCTATTCTTCCTCTTTCTTCCCTTTCCTTGGACGGCTATGAAGCCGTCGTCGGAGGGGGAGGAAGAGGTAGAGGAAGCAGCGGACTTTGGCTCGTCTTCCTCCTCCGAGCCAGAAGGGTAGGAGGGTTGCTTTGAAGAAGCAGCGGGGGCGTCGGTGTCCATTGACTCCGACGAGGGGGAGGGGGAGGGGGGTCTGGGCGACTCTACAGTCGGAGGGGTATCAAGAGCGTCGCTGAACGTAGCGACGCTGACATCTTGGTCGGGGTTTTCGCCCCTTGAGATGCTCAAGAGGCAGGAGAGCTCCTCCTTGTATTTACCTCGGAGGGAGGGCTCCGATTCGAGTATATACTCGAGGAATAGGGTTAATTTCTTCGAGAGAAGCTCGAGATCTACCTTTTTGGTGGCCATAATGGCGGGGGGGGGGGGGGGGAATGGCCTAACTATGCCTGTCTCCCCGGTGGGAATGCCGGGGATGTGTACAATCCCTCCCTGTCGGGTAAGACAGGGAGGATGAGTGCCTATCGGTGAGCCCTAAGCTTGATTTGGCCCGTTGCCTATCTTAATGTGCAACGGGGTCCTAACCAGTCTAGTGTGAAGGGTATGAAGATACCCGACCACGCTAGGTGAGTTGCTGTGGAAGCAAAACTGTCACCACGTGTTGACTAGGAGATCCCCCAAGGCCAAACACTGGGACCCGGCCAATTCACTGCCTTACCCTGAAGGGGATCGGCGGGTGTGTTGGGTCAACACCCCACTCGGCTTCGTTGGCACCGTATGGTATCCACCGAGTGACCACGAAACTGTGGTTTTGCCCGGAAGGGGCCTGGTGAATTTACAGACGAAAATCTCTTGTTAAAGAAATAAGATAGCCTTGAAAAAGGCCTTTTTGTGGATCTATGCCCGATCGATAAACGATCGGAGATCGAGTGTAGTCGAGTGACTACGAAAATCGTTACGTAATGCAACGAATATATGACTCAGAGCAATGAGTCAAGAACGGGAGAGCGCAAGCACACAACCGTTCGCGACCGATGCCGGAGCGTATATGGGAGATTTTGTCACAAGGAAAAACTCCTAATAAGCTTAATCGTCTCAAGTTTGGAGAAGAAGGAAAAGGTACACAGATTACGAAGATTTCTTTTGTGTTTACCTTCTTTCAAGATGTTGCAAGATATGTGGGAATTGTTTGTTAACTAATAATACAATCTACAACGCATTATTTTCTTTTGATTTAATTTTATTGGAAGAGAAGAAGATTATGTAATTCTGAATACTTATACTCCGTTTGAAATAAGATTAGACATTTAACTAAACCCTTTTTACAGTCCGTTCAACCGATTTTGACTTCTATTGCGTTGGTGGCATGACAAATGGCAGCTGCAGTAAACAGTTGGTATTGTAATCACTTTTTTGCTTTTAATGCCATCCTTATACCTACGGCTTAGAAGTCAAAATCGGTTGAACGGACTGTAAAAAAGGCTTGTTTAAATGTCTAATCTTATTTCAAATGGAGTATAGGTATGTTTTATATGCGAAAGTCACTTTCTGAAAATATTCTTCCTAAACGCTCCTACCCCGAGCGGAGTTACTATTTGATATTTAGATTGCCAGTGCTCAGCATTTATTCCATTCTCATCAGGTAGATTCTGTATTGAAATATCTACTCAAAGAGTGCAAGAGCTACTTAAATACAAAGTAAAACACAGTTAACGACATCAAAACAAATACTCGTTTCTATAACACAAACAACACGTTGCTCTGTCAACCATACATAAGAAAATCAAAACAATCCATCTCGTTCACGTCATCGCCGTCATAATTCTTTGAAACGACTTCCTTTGGCATGTCTTCAATCAAACGGTTTGGAAACAACGCAGACGCCATCTTGTTAACAACGTCATAAACAATGGACAGGTGTATATTGCAATGTATATAACTACAGTTTTTATTGGCGTGTTAAATTGATTGGGTTAAGCTTTTATGAGTTAATGGGTGGCTATCTTTGTGCTGGATACTGTTGAGCAATTTGATCAGTGTGTGAGTCAGCTGTGTTTTTCTATATGTTCGTAACTCGGAAATAAACGACTCGCACATTTATCTGTTGAAACTGGCTTAGTTTACTTGTTATTCATGAACTAAATATTTATGAATAACGTGTTTCCTAGGCATAAAACGGACAAGGTTTCAACATACTTATATGTCGAATCCGGTCTTTAGTACGGACACCAAACGAATCGCAAGCGCGCCGCTGGTGACAGGACGTGATCTACCGACACCTAAAGCGCGCGCTTCTACAGAGTCGTGATGTTTTATGGCCACGGCGAGGAGGGTATTCAGCCTCGGATCGCATCGGAGTTAAGACGTGGCGGAACTGTTCTCGATTCGTGGTGCTCAGTTTTTGTGTTAGTTGCAATTTGTGATCATTGTGTTAATTGGTGATTTTAGTAAACGCCGTTGCACCCAGTGTTTGTTTAATTAAGCTAGTATGATTAATTTGATAGTAAATTATAATGTGTTCTAAACTGCAAACTGTTTTTCTATTGCGCATTAACCAACAGTACCCACAGTAGTTAAAATATGCCTGAAAATAACGAGAGTCACATATGCGTCTCTGACATATACAGGGTGACTGGTAATTTGACGTATTCCTTCCAGGACGTGATAGTGTGACCCATTTGCAACAATTAAGCACCCCATAAAGCCTAGGCGAAAATTCATGGGATTCGAGAAAACCTAATTTTTATGTTATTTTGAAAAATTTCCAAAATTCGTCACTAAATATCACTTTTCTCTCAACCCTCAAATTGAATGGTCTTCATTGATTTTCCATGGGATACCTAATACTTTAATAAACCTTTCCATGCAACCAAATTTTCTAAAACATCAAACAGGTAAAAGTTAAAGGAAGAAGTTCACTAACAATTTTCAAAAATCTTTTAAGTACATGAACTTTGACACCCGTAATCTCGAAATTTTACTATGGCATTAAAGTACAAATTACGGAGAAGACATCTTCATTTAATCAGCTACCTAACGAGGTGCAAATGTTAAAAAAATATTTAGAGGTGCCGATGAAACAGTCGATAGTGCTGGCAAAGGTCGAATTTGCTCATTGTTGAAATGCTTAAAAATGGTGAGACAATCGAATTAATTAACTAATTTATACCATCATAATAATTATAATACGTATATATCTAATGATATGAATCAATAATTACTAATGTGACAAGTGAAGAACAACAAACATAAGAACAATAGACATAAGTCACTAAACTAGAATGGCCAGGCACTTTGCAAAAATATTTAAAAACAATAAAGACAGTTCACAGAATATTTTATTGTTCAATGTAAAAGCTAATACCTACTTAGATACCTATATTAAAATTAGTTCAAACCTTTCAGGATCTCGTTTATTAAAATATTTGATCGTCAATTTATACAATTTTTGATTATGTATTCAAAGAATCAAAAACGATAAAGAGTTTTGTTGATTGAGGTGAGGACGAATAAGGGAAAGGAACGAATGAGGAGAATAACGAGGAATGAGAAATATTGATTTTTAAATATATTCCATTGGAATTTTACGCTCTGTAGGCGTAAAAAACCCATTTTTTATGTGCTTGAAATATAAGCATCTTTTTATGTTTCTAAATTTGTATGAAACTCTTCATTCATTGCAACCGTCATTATCACCCAGCACCTATCGGGTGCTCTCGGGACTAAAACAAAAAAACCTATTTTGCTGTAAGTTTATCAGAAAATGGTTTATCGATTCGGTCTCGTGACGTGAATTCCTCCACCAGCTTCTAGTTAAACTTGTCAAGCAAATTGTCAACGATCGTAAACCTGAATAAGTTCTTAAATAAAAACGACAGGAACGTAGATACTTATGCCATAAAATTAAAATTCCGTACGCAGACTGCCATTATCCGCACCGCCTTTAATGAAGTTATAGATAGATATTTTCTGCTAAAGCTGTAGTCAGCCTTGCAAAGTTAATTAGTCCCGATGCCAATCAGAATTCTGCTAACTGAACAGTTACTTCATTACACGGAAATTCAATGGAATTAAAACTGTATGAAGATTGGCTTTAGGAGGATCCTTTGAGTGAAAGGAGACTGAAACGATTACATACACTTTTGGGCCTGAATAGTAACGAGATGTAAATGGTGTGAATTTATAGATTCATACATACATTAGTGTATTGCAGTGACTAGTTGCTATCCCACAATTCACACAGCGATCCATAGTTTCAACAATATCCAATCCAACAATTCCAAAACAATCCATTATGACAATTCCAAGTCAATCGTGTAAGTGATCTTCGGTGTCCAGTGTGAAAACAAGGGTCGTACAAGGTAGGCAGGGTCAAAATCCATAAAAATCAAAGCAGTGATCGTTGAAAATGAAAAATAATTGAGAAAGCACTCAAAACACATCCGAAGACACGAAGTAATTGACAGCTGTCTAGTTCTAGTAGGGATAGGCGTTGCGACAACGAACCGTTTACAAAGATCGTTTTGTGATGATGAAACCGTTATACGTCCTGAGTTCAACTTCAAACAGTCTTCATTGCACAAATCAGTCTTCGAATTACTTGGTGCGATTTTTACATCTAAGAAAATACAGTTGGGTACAATGATTCAACTATCTATCATACTCGAAAAACAGTCCTTCCAATAAAAAGTGAACTCTTTGAAATGAAATACAGTCAGTAATGTATTTACTAGTCGTAATTGCTGTCGTTCGTGATGCGAAAAAACCATTTCATACATTTCAAATCGTTGACAGTTTTAAAAAACTGCGCTTGACGAAGAAGCAATTCTATTCCATGTTGGATAAGATTCGTCCTTTAACCGTTCCTTGCAACTGTTTTCGTCGTCGGGAAAACGGTTTCAGTTGCAAAAATTCGAGAATGACCCACCACTAATGTCTAGTGTCAAATTGTCAATGTCAGTCTGCCAGTGCAGAATATGTACTGCACGTGACATAGACAAAAACATAAAACTGATTTTAATCGATATGAAATTGATAATCATTATTTTGGTTTTTCAGTAATTAATGATGTTTTATTTAAATTAAATGCACTATATTGTATAAAAGTATATACCTATAGTGTATTTAATTACTTTGAGTTAACTATATTGCCTAGTGCTACCTAGTGGGTAGGTTTTCATTTTGTAGTTGTGTAATCGATTACTATAATCGATGATCTCACGAAAACTATCTTTATCATATTTTTTCCGCTTCCAGACAAAGAATTGAGCAGATTTTTTATATTCAAGGATAAAAAAATGTGACTTTTATGTGAAATGTGATTTTAGATCATATCTCAACTTATTACACTTGGGCCCAACATTTTTCATCTCTTTTAATGTCTAGTCTTTTAGGTTTATCATCAGAAGAAGTCGATATAGTTGTATGTTTTTTTAAATAAATAATAATATAACTTTCACCGTGGGTTTAACCAAAGAATAACATTTCTAATCATCATTCATGTCAATCCCTTATAACATGTACCCAGATTTTGACGAACCAGAGAAAAAAAAAGTTGTTTTCGATCGACAACATAAACACTCACTATTGGTTCTAAAAATGTACCCATAAAATATATCTAGCAATAACAAATAAAAAGTGAAGAACATCTTTACTCAACCAATAAAACAGCAACTTTTCAATAAAAATCCAATATTTGCCCAACACACGAGAATGTTGACAACATAAATTATGCAAACTGTAGTCGCAATAAACAGACGCAGACAATATTGAAAACAATAGGCCAGCTTCTATTCACAAAGTAAGTACGACGCACTCATCTGTTGAACAAACAATTGAAACTAGTTAATTGGA
Source organism: Agrochola lychnidis (assembly GCA_963680765.1). Lineage (NCBI taxonomy): Eukaryota > Metazoa > Arthropoda > Insecta > Lepidoptera > Noctuidae > Agrochola > Agrochola lychnidis. Next base: position 1,531,067 of record OY796852.1, on the reverse strand, counting down.
CCCAGTAGACGGACAATACTGACAGAGGAGAGGTATACTCTTGAAATACAATACTGAAGCCATAATTTTAGCTAAATTGCTTGCAGAAATTGAAAAATTAACAGATTGCGTAAGAGTTGATAATACATAAATTATAGCTAGCAGGAAAAAGAACACTGATATGACGGCAGAAAGGCTTGCCGCATCGTTCTAAACTTCAAAAAAAAAGAATTGATCATCACTTATAATTTAGTTATAATCCAATTAATTATGAATTATAACTAAATATAAGAATTGGTAAGCGTTTAAATCGAAAATCACTGATAAAGTTATAAATTGAAATCCTATCTCAATATAATTTTGGAATCTTGGTGATTTATTTCGGAAAACAAGAGGTCTACCTCTTGCTCTCCGAATTTATAACAACAATAAGCATTGTATCCACGCCAAAACAAAGACTTTAATATCGCCGTAATTTCGCGTATAACTTTGGCATGTCTAACAATATTGCTTTGTTAGAGTAAACACTAAACGCTTTCAACACCGTTTGGTCCATAATGATTGAGTGTCGACGTTTTTATGAGACAATAATAGCTTTTGCCCGCAGCTTCGTCTGCGTGGAGGTCGGAAATTTTCCCATGAGAACGCACTACCGGGATAAAAACCGGTCAAGAGCAAGTCGGGTTCCGTACCTACCCATAATACCGCCATAATAAAATTGGTATAATTTTTATTGGTAAAAATATATGGACAAATTTAGATATTTATCCTTCCAAAAATAGAAGCTAGTATCAGCAGGCAGTCGAAACTGGTTCAACTGCCACATTGGCTTGGCGGCTCTACTCATTGAGATAGTGGTTACAAAAATGCGAATAAAAATATATTTTGTGAACCCACCATCCATTTATCTCATGATGATGTCTAGATTTTGTAGATACCTAATACATATCGATGTCTTACGGCCGAAAAGGGATAAGCGACATTTTTTGAGAAATTCAGTTAGATACATACTTAGAATCGCCTTTTTTTTCTGCGTCGATTGGTCTAGGTAACGTTTGCCTACGTGAAACTTTTTGTCGGTTACGCGGTAGGAAAAATATAGACTTCTGTCAATTTATTTCGTTGTAAACGACTTCAATTTTTGTAAAATTATTTTTTTGGTGTTTGATCTACGAATTATTTAAGAATAAAGAAGTTACACCTTTTGGACTTTTTGTAATATTTTAATGATTGTACGTTAAACTATTTTGGCTGGAAGTAAAAATTCAGAAATATGTATTTAGTTTGTTATGCCTGTTCGTGTTTAAAACATAATTAGTCGTTTATTCCGTTTTGGCCGCATTTGGCAGACTCTGTTTGGTCTGTAGTCTTTTAGTGCAATAGTTCTAAGTCTATTTGATCACGGTGATTTTTTGATACGAGGGTTTATTACAAACAATTGTTATTTAGTATGTTTTTAATTTGATAAGTGTGAGGTGCCATTTTTATGTTAATTAAAGACTGAGCTGATTACCTAATTAAATGGTTTTTTATTGTATACCTATACCTCTTGGGTGAACTTGAAATGTTAAATGCAGAGATAACAGTTTTTTAAAGTAAAATAATCAAAATACATCCACTAAATAATTGACATCTTTTCAAAAAATGTGCTTGATACAATTTTCCTTTCAGTCAACTATTGTTACATTGTTGGTTAGATTATATTATCACATTTTTTTCTCTAAAAACCAAGACTTGACCTTTTTTTCCTTAATTTAAATAAAACATGGGTTGAATTTAGGTCATTTTTACTCGCATCAGATAATTTGATAATTCAATTTACGACATTTTGGGTGATTTTAAAATAAAGACCATTTGGGGATAACCGACAGTAACTGCTTCTTGCAGGCTGAATTACGTAAAATTAAAACGCCATCTTATAGATAGCATGCTAAATATTATAAAAACTCATTTCCAGGCTTTCGGGAGCTATACTTAATTTTTTTTTTTTTTTTTTAAAAAACGTTGCCCCACACTAGGAATTTCTCCTGTATCGTGGGTGCGATTACAAACATATAAACTCACATACACAAACAGCCAGACCCGGAACAACTACTGGTAGGTCATACAAATATTTGTTCCGTTCGGGAATCGAACCCGCGACACGCAGCGCAGCAGTCAGCCGCTTAACCACTGCGCCAACCGTGCCGTCAATGTTTTTTTTTCGTTTATTTTGAACTTTAAATCACTCCCCTGTAAAATTTGAAAAGAGGCGGTTATCCTTTTTCGCCCGTAAGGCATCGATATATACTTTTTGCAATCCATTGTAATACAACCAATGTCAACTTTGATGTACCATACCTTTGGTCTATGACTTTGTGATTACACAATCAAGGGCATCGTGACGAACATCCATTTGACCTTATCCTCGTATTCATCATAATAACATTAGTGACGTACATGATATCACGTAACACAAGATTATTGAACAATGACATATTAACCTCATTAATACGAATTTAGATTGACACAAACGCAACTATCACATTAATACCAAAAACATTTAAGTACCTAAATCTGTTTACGCACAACCTTTCACGAAGAAATATTTGTTGATATGAATGTTTTAATTTTCCTTATAATTATATATCCGCATTTAATTTAAAGTTCGAAAGCTGTAAACAAGATTTTTTTCCTAATCGGATTGCTTTTGAGATATCCCTCTCAAATTCTTAATTTGATACAGATCTTCTCAAATTTTGAAAACATCCAATCACCGTCTACCCGAATCGAACATTTAGATCGATAACAAAGAGCAACTCGTTAACCTTGCAATCGAAGGGCTTTATTGTCAGTTATTCGAAGCGTTTACGAAGACCGGTCTTCCATTTATATGCAGATTTGTTGGGGCAAAATAAACGGATAGCATCTGATGCCAGACGAGGGATCAAACTTGGGATAATGCTTAAATAGATCGGAGTTTAGAACGGGCAAAATGGATTAGTGGTTGTGCATACAAAATTATTTTGCATTGAAGACGGTGGTTATGTATTGATTAAATAGAGGTATGCTGTCGTACATAATTGATTTGGCGGTGATTATATGATTTACAGCGTTCAAGTGACGGTTTCTGAAATTGGCTACACGAGATCAACGTCTCGTCACATCACCCTGTTTCAATTATGCTCAAGGCCCACAACGCAGAAATTAAATGAGTCGGTCGGCAGTTCATCACAAGACAATCCCTTCAAAAAACGGATATTTTTGAACCATTTACCTACCATGTTCTAAGAATAAAACCACAAAGGACCTAAATCTTGGAAACTCATTAGATGTTTGATTTTAATCAAGAAGATTACAATTGTAGTTACTCAAATTTGATTGGATTGTGTCATGATTAAGTGATCAACTCAGTAAAGGTGTGTGATTTTTTAGCGGCAAGATGATATTATACTCTTCTCTTATTTTCTAAAAAATACTGCATGTAGATGACATATCCACATGGCACCAAAAGCGTATGAATCATGTAACAATACAACAAAGGTATGCATCGAAAATGGAAATTAACTATGTATTGCATTTGCATCTATTTTTGGTAGACTGAACTATGTATGTCAATTTACGTGTAACCGGCAATCTAAAAACACAAGAACAAAATCTGAAATAGCGTGTTCTTGATCGAAGACTAGAGCTGAATAATACAATTGAAAATCTGATGAATGTTCTTTTCTTTTCCACGAAATAAGAAAAGATAATCTAAATAATACATATAACAAATGAGTACCTATCCCTTATGAATATGAATAAGGGAGTAACAATGCGAATAAAACCACACGTTTATTACAAAGTACAAAACTCGAGTTTAATTAACACCGCTGTTCTTTTAACCGGAAACCAAAATATTCACTGGAATTGCTTGTTTTTACGGAAACCCACACCGTGGTATTGAACGCTAAATTAAGCATTTTGTATTACCCGGTTGACTAGGCAAGGGAACTAAAGTAGAAGGTTTAGTTTGGTTCAGCATAATGTCATCAACATTTTGATTATTTTGGAACCCGTAGCGGTCTGAGATGATGATGACAGTATGGTGGAAAATGGAAATATTGTTCGAAATAAGGTCGTAAAAAGTTGATATAGAACATAAAATGTTGATAGGAAAACAAATTCTTATCGAATTTGTTTTCTTTATTCCGTTTCATCTCCTGTACTTATCAGTTTATTCACAATTTGTTTTACGAAATATTTTTCTTCGATCGATTTTTCCTGTGTTTGGAACCAAATAAAAAAGTCTACAAGTATAGAAAAAAATAGTGAATCAACTTTTACTAACAATAACATGTTTATCAGGGTTAATACAAAAAAATAATCTATCTCACAATCAACGTAAATCCAGATAAAAAAATCTACACGAGGAAAATAATAAAGTTTGCACGAGTTTTAAAATTAACAAAACGTAATTTCAGCTAAAACATTTATTATTTGTTATACAATGGAAACGCGAAGAAACCTACAGCAATTAATTATTTTCTTCATTATGGCGGCTTATTGGTTTGGCCCAAATTTACTGGCCCGAAACGAGCGAATAAACTTTTAAATATGAGTATTCAAAGGCAAAATCAAATCATTTATTTCAAATAGGTCTTTGTATGGCACTTTTGAACAACAATGACTTGAAAATATTAAGTGAATCCACATTGAAATATATTCGTTTTAACGTGCCACGCGTGTGTTTTCAACTACAAAATAAATTTAATGGTAATCCATTAATGGATATTGGAGTCAAGCCAACGCAATCATATTTAGCACGGTTTTTGGTTTATTATATGCACTAAATTTTTGTAGCTTTTTGATTTATTGTAACTTTTCACTTTACTTTTATTTGTCAATAATTCTTAATTTATTGCCCAATTAAATTCACTGAACTGATTATGATTAACTATTTTAAATTGTCCAAACGTAAGCATATTCTTTCAGAATTGACATTAACTTTATCCTTTTTAATCCGTACTTCCGAATTATCCTTGATTGTCGCCTATCACCTAATCACTCGAGTCATTAGGGAGGATCTTCATTGAAGAAGAGAATATAATTAGTCCCTATTTTGTCCTTGATGAGAAACTACGGGTGACGAGATTTTCTTGATTAAGCTTTATTAGGTTTGTCGTACGTGCTATTATTAGTGAAACGTGTGTATATCAAAATATGTTGCTTTTGGGTAATTTGGGTCTTAGAGAAAGGCAAAGATACATTACAAGAGATAATTTTATTGATTTGTGTGTACTTCCCAGGAATTATTACCACTACATTTCTCCCGCGTTTATGTCGATTCGAGGTGAGGTAGGGATGAGCGAAACTACATAATTAAATTATCTTTATCTGTATTACATTTTTATTTGTGACTGTACTCTAGGCCGTCGACGTCAAAGTTAAATAAAAGGTGATGCATCATACGCTCAACGAAAAGGTATTTAAACCAAGAACACTGAAAATTCGAGATAACGAGAATCAACGTCGAGGGAATAACTCTTTCTCAGTAATTTATTATCACGTTTTAAAAAACACGCCAGCTGAAAAGATGAAAGAAGAGAAATAAAATCAAAATATTTTTCAGACGGGTAAACTACGGTCACGTATGCAAACCGTACAGTGACTTTACAATTCAATTGTTTAGTCTTGTATCTGAAACAACAGTCAACGCTTTTAGGTACTCTTCTCTTTTGTCGTGTAGATTCTGGATTCAGCATACATCCATGTTTTTACATAAAGATCATGGAAACAGATTTAAAGCGAAAAAATGAAAGAGTATACAGAGCTACATCATTACGTATTTTGGTGAAAGTGAAATTCACGATGTAGTAGGTGGACCAAATACCAGCAGGGAATGTCCTGTGGCAATAAAACCACAATTATTGTACAGAATAAATAATATCTTCCATCGGCATAGGTAGCTCAGTGAACGAGAGAATGTTGATAATTAATTAAAAACAAACACCGGATAGTAACTGTTATTCCTCCCACGTTGCTTTCACACACACAAATTACCGCTCCGAAATTAATTAATTTTGATGATTTAATACTACTCCATTTGAATCTACTGTGCTATTAAAATATACACAAAATCAAAATATTTTCATTCACATAAACTTACATGGGCACTTATGAAACGTCAGAAGCTAGATGCAGCGTTCCAGTTGATCACTTCCTATGAAGAGAGCTGGCAAGAAACACCACGGTTACTCTTTAAAAAAAATGGTTTTTACATGTTTTCCAAATACCTAACCGTGTTAATAGGTATGGAATGACAGTGTAGGTCTTACAACAAATACCACGGCTTGTGGTAGCAATCACTTCTTATTTATTCAATCATTTTTGGGCTTCAAAAGGTTGCACTGCTGGGTTTATTATCTTTACATTTTTGATAAGACGTATCGTCTGCGTGGAAGTCAATTAGGTATACAAAAAAACATAATATCTAATGGCACTCGGCAAATAGTGTAGCTTTCTGTGAAATAATTTTTGGACTCGAATCAGGACTTCCACAGATTACCTTTTACAAACATATGAACAAACAATAATTTCACCTCTTTATAAATTAGTTTAGTTAAAGGTTCTTTACCAAACAATAACATTAAGTACATTTCCTTTATTTCAATAAAATACTTATAAATTACATTTTTATATATTAGAATATAAAAAATATAGAAACATTTAAAAATATAAAAAATAGTAGCCCACCGGTATCGGGAGCAGGGTCCAAGCTACCGGCGGTCAGGGCTCCAGAGAGAGGAACCTCCTGACAATGCGAGCCGTGTCCAGGAGTACCGCTTTCTGAATCAAGCCCTTGATCCAGCTGCCCAACGAGAGCCTCCTTAGGTGTTGGTCGAGGCTCTTGGCAATTAAGCCATTGGCTGATACGACTATCGGCACAATGATCGCTGAGTCCACATCCCACATGTCGACAATCTCATGAGCCAAGTCAAGATACTTGATTTGTTTGTCTTTCTCGGCTTTCACGAGGTTCCCGTCATGCGGGACTGTTATGTCAATAATCATTGTGCGCCGCTCTACTCGATCCACCACCACTATATCAGGTTTATTGGCAACAATAGTCCTGTCAGTGATGATAGATCGATCCCAGTACAATGTGATATTTCCATTTTCGAGAACTGGGTCGGGCACATACCTGTAGTATGGCACTTCCGATTCCACAAGGCCGTATTTCAGAGCAAGTTGCTGATGGATAATCCTGGCTACAAGGTTGTGTCTATGCAAGTACTCTTTGTTAGCTAGACGAGAACACCCGGAGATAATGTGTCGGATTGATTCTCCCGAACGGTGGCATGCCCGACAGATGTCAACCGTTCCATCCTTCACAATAAATCTCCGGTAATTGTTCGTCATGATAACTTCATCCATAATTGCACAGATAAAACCTTCGGTCTCCCCGAAGAGGTCACCAAAACGTAGCCAGGTCACAGACGCCAGTAAATCTACATCGGGTCCATGTAGGGCCCGGAAAAAGCGTCCGTGAAGCTCCTTACTCTGCCATACCTCCCTGCGATAGTTAGTGTCAAGCACTACAGGCTTGCGCCAGTTCTCTTTAGCCAAGGAGAGCGGGGTAAGATCCTTGTCCACCGCGACCACATCTCGATGCATCCTCACGTCGGCTTCTAAGAAATATTCCCTAAGACTGCATATCTCGCGATTGTGGAGGGTCTTAGCGTTTAAAAAGCCTCGACCTCCACACTTTCGCGGGATATACAGTCTCATTACCGAAGACCGTGGGTGATGCATTCGATATGCAGTCAGCAGCGTACGGACCCTCCTATCCAGGGCGTCTAGTTCGGTCTGAGTCCATTTGAGTATGCCGAAAGAGTACAACAAAACCGGCAAGACCCAACCGTTGAAGGCGCGCACCTTGTTTCCACCTGATAGAAGACTATTAAATAATTTACATTACTTTACATTAAGTACATTATTATAACCTTAAAAAAAAAATTACTTTACTTACTTTACTTTGATATTCAATTACTAATACTGCAGTAATTGTAAAAGTTGATATTAGTGTAATGTTGTGTTAAGAGTCCTATTAGGTACATTTTTACGGAAATTAATTTTAGTGCCATTATCTTTCTTGTAAGTTGAAATTACACATTCTTTTATTTATTTAAACATTTCACACACAAAAAGGTACAATGGCGGACTTAATGCCTTAGGCATTCTCTACCAGTCAACCAAGGGTGGTGAAGAGATTGGATGGCAGGTGCTCTGTTTGAGAGGAACAAAGAAAAAAAATATTGAAAATATATCATTACAAATAAAATAACAGTACATAAATAGGTTATAACTTATAATACACATATATACATATTTTATATAATATACATATATTTATTATATGTATACAAATTCAAGGGAGAGTGGTATTGAGATGACTCTACTCTATTTATTTTGAGAAAAAAACTCTGCAATTTCCGCTTAAATGCATACCGACTGATTCAAAGTTCAAAGTTTTTATTAATGCGATTTTTGGTGATACAACAGGGTCTTAAAAATATTTTATAGTGCTCAAAAATCGACCCTATAAAGGCATGCATTGTTAAATTACAATATTAGAAATTAAAATTAAGTTAAAAATTACATGAAACATAATGAACAATCAACAATCAATAGAAATTAAAAACAAGATATATTAGATTGTAATAAATTTGTAGACATATGAATATTACATTAAAACATAAATACATAAAATGGTCAAATTTTATCAACTAGGAATTCGTCAATGGTATAGTAGCATTTATCTATTAAAAAGAACAATGGCGAGAAAATTGTTGATGGAATTATTAAGCGTCTACTTATGACACTATGATAGATACTGGCGAAATAATTTACTAAGTTTTTCAAATCAATCTTATTGCCTATCGAAGTCTGGCAAAAAAATCGTCGTAATTGGAAACTTAGTTGACTAGTTTAATCATTTAGTGATGATAAAAAATAAGCCGAACTTTTAATGTTGCCATGTAATAAAAATCTTAGTTAAGTGACATGAAATGCTGCTTTACAGATTGCAATAATATACTTAAGAAATATATTTCTGCTTCAGAATATAAATGTGGAAACAAAAATAATTGTTTGTGCTGCGAAAATAGCGGTCATAATTAATACATAAATGAAATCGCTGTACAATTCGAGTATGGCAACACCGCCATAAATAAAAATTCATGACATCTGTTAACCGGCCTGACAGATGACAGACACTAGACAGTTATTGACAAAACTTCAACAACTTGTTCGTAGCTTGCGCGCGCGTCTTGTTATTTTGTGTTATCCATCGATTATCCGTGATTTTTTACTTTATCGACTGCTTCTGCTTATGGACTCTGAGATTTACTGTTCCCTATGTGATAACTGCTTGCCTAAGGATTCTGATAATTTGCCTATACGACGACTTTCGGCCTGATTCTTTGGATTTTGTTGTGTGTGCATCGATTTGTTTACCACGATGGGAAGCCGTGTAATGCCTACACGCATCATGTGTGTCAACTGTAACGTATGTGTTAATAAATTGCGCCGATACCCAGTATTGGCACTAGACTCGAGAGTCACTAGTTTAATCTGCAGCTGGGTGTACCCTCAAATTGTAAGTATTACTAACGACTAGTCACGTTACAAGATTATGAGTATCTTCATTGCATGAAACTGTATAACAAGTATATTTATTACCTACAAGATTATTAACCCTAGTTGAAAACATTGTGCTAGATTTCTGTTTTTGGCTAACTTTGTTGTTTCAAATCATTATTTTAAAGAAATGTTCTTGTTAAACAAGCAACATATTGTGTTTCTACCATAAATATCATGAATTTCAATTGGCAAGTTTCAATTACATATGGGCACATCTATTACATTGGTTATAAAATATTAATAAATCATTCTAATGTATTAAGATTACTATCCTTTTTGTTTGTCTTTAGATTTTGGAAGATGACTATGTCTGTGAGGCATGCAGAGATCTTGCAATGGCTGCAGTTAATAATAATTTAAATACTGTTTCTGGTAGTGAAGAAGCTGGACCAAGTACAAGAGGGCATACAAATATATGCCTTTTATGTGGTTGTTCAACACTTCAAAGACAGAGTGACAAAATATTAAGAGAAAACCCTACTGAGATGCAGCAATCTATAATTAATATTATAGAGAGCAAAGTAGCACCGCGAGAGGTTTGTTTATTTTTGCAATTTAAATGGTAAAGGATTGATTACATTTCAAACTTAATGAGGCAGCAATTTTTATCTATTCTTTTATTTTAGATATCATCTGCAGATCGTGTTTGCCATGCCTGCTGGTTACGTACAAAAAGAGAAGTTGTACGTATGAATCGTCATTATGAAAGCAGACCTCAACTGGACACAACTGACAATGTGCAACCAGAAGAAAATGTGATTCTGCCATCAACTACAACCCAGCCTGATCTGACACAAACAGTGGAATTAGCTGATTATAGACGAGCACCCAATTCTACACACACTTGTGTATTTCCAAATTGCAGCAGCACCACATTCCACAATATTTCTGACAAGTTACGAGCCACAGTTCTGCACAATCATAATTATTATTTACCAAAATTAGCTCGTATATGTAGTCAACATTTGACAAATAATTCATGGGATACATTATATGATTCTGAAAACAGTATGACTACATTTAACATAGATCAAATACAGCATGTATTTTCTTTTGTGAATGCATATAGTCCCACACTTGACTTCGAGAATATTCAGGATATGGATGAGAGAGTACCTATTTGAATACTGGATAGGAATTTCAAAAGAAAAATTCAATGTATTAATAGACATGATCAACCTTAATGTTTCATTGATATAAATTGTATTATGATAAAGTTATCTATTATTTATTGACGTACAGTCCCTTTAGTCCTTTGTTTATTGTTTATTGTGCAACCATGCCATCATAATTATTTTGTTAAATACCACTGTTTAAATCTTTAATTATCTTTTAACTTAATTGTATCGATTTTATTATTATTTGCTACACATATTTATTTATTCTTTATTTAAATATTTACACACACTATAAAACTGATTTACATCCGTGAGACGTACTCGTAACATCAGGTTCAGTTGAAAACCAGCGTCAGGCACTAGTTGTCTGGTATTTATGCTGAACTGGGCCTATTTGTCGCAGCCGTGAGGCACACAATACTGTTTTAAACTTTCTTTGCTTTTTCCTGTTTTTTTTTTTGTTTTTGAAAACTGTGTGCCTTAAACCTGTGTCAAATAAATTTATTTTCTTTCTTTCTTTCTTTCAATTGGGGAAATACCACGTATCTCTGAAATGAATAGAGGTAGTTTGGGCTTGGCAGCATTTCTGCTAAAGATGAGAACAGGGGATTCTGATGAGAGAATTGCTACATTGGTACAAGTGCCTCGACGTACATTGGAGGGTTTAATGAACAAAGTACGGGAGATTTTATGCCAAGATTTTGTACCTAGATATCTGGGAATTAGTCATATCACTCGTGAAGAATTGATTCTACATAATTTAACCATTCCCAATGGGCTGTTTGGAAATGATAATAATGCCATAGTCATTTGTGATGGCACTTATATTTATATTAACAAAAGTTCTAATTATATGTTTCAAAAAGATAAATATAGGAATCTCCTGAAACCATTTTTGATAGTTGCCACTGATGGGTACATTATAGATTGTTTTGGCCCATACAAAGCAACTACATCAGACCCTGTAATCATGAATAATTTGTTCAATAATGATAATTCTGCTCTAAGGTTGTATTTCAGAAGTAATGACGCTTTTATTTTAGATAGAGGTTTTAGAGACAGCATTGCTTTGTTGGAAGGATGTGGCTACAAACCATTCATGCCAGAATCACTGTTAGAAGGTGAGCACCAGTTAAGCACAGCTCAAGCAAATAGAAGCCGCTGTGTTACCATTTGCAGATGGGTGGTGGAAGTGATCAATGGCTACTTCAAAAGAGATTTTAAATTACTTAGGCAGGAATATTTCCATAGATCACTTCCCCACATGATGGCAAACTTTCAAATTGCAGCGGCTTTATTAAACAAGTTTGGTGCTCGCCTGCAAGACAATGTCAATGCAAATGAAATATTAAGCATTATTAGAGAAAAGATGTATTTAGAAAACAATCTGGCAAGTATGGTTGAGGCCATTAATATGAATAGGAGAACATCCAATTTTCAAAATATGACTGCAGACAGAAATAATATTTACTTTCCTGTCTTAGAATACAGGGATCTATTGTTATTCGCCTTGGGAACGTACCAAATAAGACAGGCCCGTTCGTATTACGGCGAGCATGTACGTTTCCACGGCGGGTACAGGATTGAAGTGTGCAATGGGCGATTTAATTCAGCTGAGTACAATCTTAGAGGCAGTGGTGACACAACCCTAATAAGGGGTAAAATAAAGTCACGCCATATTTCTAGAAGACAATATTATGTGTACATTATAATAGAAAATAATGTCCCCGGTCGAGCAGGAATAGTAGAGTACTGTTGTAGTTGTTTAGTTGGAAGACGAACTGTTGGATGTTGCGCTCATACAATGACTGTCGTATGGTATTTAGGGTGGGCCAGACATCAACCAATGATTTCGGCCCCCGCCGGGTTTCTGGATGACATTGTAGTTAGGGATGATGAGGAATAAATATTAAAAATATATTTTGTTTTTTTTTTTATATTAGCCCATGACCTACCCCTACGTACCTGCCATATAATTAATCATGTAATTATATCCCTTTATAATAATATTTCTTTAGTTATCTAGCTGTCCTTAAGATAGCTAAGATTATTAAATAAATATTCTTCTGTACATTTATTTCCTCACGTCGCATGTGGATAATGTGGCAAACCTACGGCTAGACTTATAATTCTGAAATTCTGAATACGTCCGTGGTTTATTTTGCTGTAAGAATGCATTTCTATCAATGATATTTTAAGTGTTTAGTAGGTATTTCTGTTTCTTTATCGATTAGCGTCTGTTGTTGACAAAACATAACCTCAAAACTTTTAAACTGGAATATCTTTAATTCTAGACTTCCTATAAAAGTATAGCGGTAGACAAAACTGTTCAGGAATTCAATCTCTACACTTTTAAATATTTTTCATCGGTTGACGCAAAAAAAAATGTTAACAAAAATTTGTTAGGCAGTTTGCCATTGTTCTTTATTTAGTTTACGTTTAAATTGTGTCAAGTTTAAATCTTTTATGACATTTGGTAGCTTATTAAAAATTTTTGGAGCCATGCAAAGTATGCTCTTTTGCATAAGAGCGGTTTTAGAACTTCTTAGGCATAATTCATGGCGATATGTTGGTCTTATGGATCGATAGCTTTGTTCTGAAGCTTTTTTAAATAAATCACCGTTTTTCTTTACGAACAAAGCGGTCTCGTATATGTAAAGACAAGGTAACGTTAATATTTTTAAGGAAATAAAATGCGGTTTGCAACTTTTGGTTGATTTAAGATTGCATATGGACCTAATGCACCTCTTTTGTGCTTTAAAAATTTCAAGTTTTTTACAAGAATTTGCCCAGAAAATTACTCCATAACGTAATACGGAATCTACGTAGCTATAATACGTGGTTATGACAGCCGCCTGATTTACTATTTTGCTGAGTTTATAAAGAGCAAAGGAATACTTGGTCAATTTTGTAATGATGATCGATGCATGGTGGCGATTCTTTTCGTGTAATTTGCTAAATTGACGCGATATGTACAGAACTTTAATTTTATTTATTGTAATTTTGTCTTATTACCTATAAAAAGAAACGAAAACTAATTAAACGTATTCATTGTAGATATAAGTTTTATATCATATTAGTTTATTTGATAAAATTGTGTTTATTCGGAATATAATGGATGCTGAATCAAGACATTTATTGCTTTTCTTTATGATTTATTCCGTGAAAACTCAAGGAATTTAAATAAATTCTAGAATTCAAATAAACAAGTAAAACATTCAACTTATCTTTTAGTAATTTTACCAACTATTAGAATTGAATGAAACAATGTGAATTTGAGCGTCAAAATTCCATCGCCGACGGATTTTCTTGTAAACTGAGTTCGTAAAATATTTATAGTAAATTACACGAGAAAAATAATTAAAATGTGTAACTCTAACTTACTAGAAAGAGAATGGCACTATCGTTATTCATAATTAAAATATCTTACTGCTGCTGAAAATTACAAGGCAAAAATCATTAATTGCGTGAAAATGTATTAGGACTTTTAAGTGTATAGTAAAGTGTTCTTGTTGTAAAATATATCCCCCACAAGTGATTTGCGTTTTATTAGATTTCTTATGTAGAGTGTGGTGCCAAGGCATTATTATCTTTTTACGTTTTTCCTGCCTATTGTTAGTTTATTTTCCATTAGGAAAGTTGAAAGTCATTCAATATGTCAAGCATCTTTCGTTTTCTAAGTGCATTTTAATAAACTATCTTAATAACATTACTTTGTAACGTTGTCTACATAGTTACGAGTTGGTTTGAGTCTTGTTACAGCGTCTATTACATACTAGGTTCGGTGGCTAAAACTGTGGCTAATTTAATTTGCCATACCAAATGGTGCGTTAAAGCCACTATTAAAGTTAAATTAATATCGAAGTGCATTGAATTTAATAGTAAAGGTTGCTACATATACAAGAAGAAGTATGGGTACTACCCATTTCTCTATCCCTCGCTTTTTGTAACGGGTATGCTCGGACTCGACACTCTAGAGCTGAGAAGGAGCTTGCAAGCAATTATACACTTTTACCATTTACTTACCAATAAAGTCGACAATCCCTCAGCACTGAGAGATATAAGCCTAAACGTCCCAATGGGAGCCATGCGGGGTGCGGGTGTGGGTGCGGGCGGCCCCTGCTGGCTGTGGCTGGCTCCCGCACCCGTGCCACAAGAAATGCAACTACGCGACGTACTCTTACGCTCCTCAACTCGATCGTACTTACTCAAGATGTGGACCTATTCACTGAAAAACTGCAAAATTATATCTGCGGTAAATGTCCACCTCACACAATGTCATGCAGGCTAGCTCATCGAAGCTGTATTCATTATAAGTTAGTAGTTAAGCATTAGTATTTAATAATATAATATGTTAAGCTCAAATTGTAACTGTACGCGTATATTACGAAATGTAACTTGTTTGTAGACGCCTTAGGTTGACCTGTTAAGTCTACAAAATGTTCAATAAATAAATAAATGTAAATTAATATTTCGATTTCAATATTAAGTATCTAAACTGTACGTAAAATTGGGCTGCGTATTGAGGAATAATTAGTTTGGTTTTAATTATTATTTTACTGATCGTATCTTTTGAGCTGTGTTCGATTCAAAGAAGATTAATTAATTTTATTCTATACTGTTGGTATTCTGATTGGTTGGTTTACGAATATTGATAGCGCGAAACATTTAGTAATAATTCTCAGAAAAGTATTTCTTGACTTTACATATACCTATGAGGTATACCTAAGCGAAATCTTCTTTTTACCATAATTAATCACTTTATTAGGAATCGACAATAAGTTGATATATGACATTGCGAATCACTAAGAACAGACAAAAGACTGGGGGCCAGTTACTCGAACGAACATGATCGCTAATTTAACAAATTTTCCAGTGCTTAGCTGTTGATACGTTATTTAAATGCATAAGATTTGCTTTACCGAATATTATAAGTAGTGATTGTGATATAGTATTGAATAAGGAGCAACTCGAATTCATAAATAAAACTGTTTTCCTGGGGATCACGCTCGACTCAAGGCTGCAATGGGGTCCTCATTTAACATCTCTTGCAGGACGGCTAAGTTCAGCAGTATATGGTGTAAGAAAAATCCGTCAATTTACTGATGTAGATACTGCGAGGCTAGTCTATTTCAGTTACTTTTATAGTATCATGTCTTACGGTATTTCACTTTGGGGCGTGTGTGTGCGGGCTGCAGATATCGAGTCTATTTTTATTCTGCAGAAAAGAGCCATCAGTGCAATATATGGCACCAGTGCTAATATTAACACCATGACGGTACTTTGTCAATATATCTATAAAAACACCATGTGCGTTAGGAAATTTTTTAATCTTTTCAGTAAAAGAGGTGAAAGATACAATTATAGTACTAGAAATAGGGACCAATTAGTTCAGCCTGGTTTCAGACTGGCTAAAGTAGATTTATCCTTCATGGAGTACTGTTTAAAATCATCATCATCATCATTTCAGCCGAAAGACGTCCACTGCTGGACATAGGCCTCCCCCAAGCACCGCCACTTCGACCGATTCTGTGCTTTCCGCATCCAGCGGATTCCTACGGCCTTCACAAGGTCATCGGTCCATCATGTGGTCATCGGTAATATTTTAAACACAAGGTCATCGGACCTTGTGTTTAAAATATTACAATAAAATACCTCCCCACATACCCCAATTAAATGAAATGAAATTTATATCTTGTATAAAACGCACGCTGCCAAGCATACTGTAAGTTGGGGGATTATGTCGCCGACAAAAATGCTTTGCTCAACGCTGGTCCAGCTTCACAAGGGCGTTGATTAGTATTCGAAATATTGTTGGAGCTGCTGAAGATTGAAAAAACTATCTTTGCATTGTATAAATTCAATTTGTGAGCA
Organism: Agrochola lychnidis; assembly: GCA_963680765.1. Classification (NCBI taxonomy): domain Eukaryota; kingdom Metazoa; phylum Arthropoda; class Insecta; order Lepidoptera; family Noctuidae; genus Agrochola; species Agrochola lychnidis. The sequence continues at coordinate 1,514,430 of OY796852.1, read as the reverse complement.
TTGTATAACTGCATAGCACATTTGTGACCACTGTGACCATGACCTTCTGTAAAGCTACCATTTACTGGGTACGTCTTTCATTGACTTGAATGTGTCTTGGTAGCTGAGAGTATGTCATGCTCACTCATACACACATGTCTCGCTGGTGGTGGCATGTGTTGGGTCGTTAAGTTCCCTTCAAAATATTTGAACTAAATGGTGCTGATCCATGCGTCATGTTCGTAAACGGGCGCCGCGCGTAGGGACTGGTCATCTCTTAGCTACCACGGCTTATTTGAATTTATTTTAATTTTTGAATTGCTTTGTCTTTTTGTTACGGACGCTTTTAGCGTGCACGTCTTTCTACATTGTTCTCACATGTATAATTTCAACACGAATGATGTAACCAATATTTAAAAAAAGAGTGAGTGTGTTAAAAGAGTGTCCGTGGAGTTTTTTGCCCGTTCTTCTCCATAGGAACCTACCTACTACGCTTTGGAATGGGCAACTAGCTTCATCTTTCTGATTGACCGACCCCTTGACAATTTAAAAGTGCCTGTAAATGGTTTAATTGAAACAAATGCTTTGGGTTTGAAAGGTTGATTTAAAATCACAGCACTTTACGCGCGCTTTATAATTTATTACATTAATTTTGCGATTACTTTCGTTCGAAAAACTGCCCTAAGCCAATATTTTTTGAAACCACACAATACACACCTAGAAGTTTTCGAACAAGTTTTGAGTGGAGTTCTCACAAACTATGTTTTGTTACAGTGTCACGAACATATTCCTGGTGAACCTGTCGGCCGCAGACCTGTTGGTGACGAGCATCTGCATGCCGATCCAGCTCAGCAAGGCCATCACTCTCGTGTGGTTCTACGGGGAGACGGTCTGCAAGATCGTCAATTATATTCAAGGTAATTAAATAAAAAATGTAGTAAGTTGGTTTAAAACTTGATGAAGTCGACGTTTCCTAACCGACTATTCTGAGAAGAAACAACAAAACAAACTTAGAGGTCACAGTCGTTTTTAAAGTTCAGACATTATCTTAGATAGAACATAAAATATGATGACAATGCAGATGAGTGTCTGAGATGGTCTTTTAGGGAAAGAACCACACAGTTTTGAGAGACCGTGTAGCTCTCAAGGTAAAATGAGTCAACTTACTAACATGGTCTTATTATGTAATAGTAACAGGACGTCGACTCAGCGATAAGTATTCGTCATTAGTATGATCTTGCGGTGTGAAATGCGGGCAGACTCAAGCCTCGAGGGGCTCGAGTTTAAGTAATAATACCTGCACTGATCGATCAAGGTTAAGCTACGCTAGCCGAGGTCGGTCTGTGGATAGGTTGGGTCTGTACCGAGATCCTTCCGTGCTTCGGTATGTACATTAAGCCGTTGGTACCAGCTGTCATTCGTAGATATCTAAAAATCGCAACATGTAGTCAGAAACCCGGAAGTCTAACCGTCAGTGTCACCAAGAGGTACCGTGATAGTTGTGCAAGTCAGATAGACATTTTCTCCATGAAAAATACTGGAATTCCGTCGCGTTCGGTTAGAAAAGTCTAGAAGAAGACCTCAACATATTTGGGAGATGGTGATGTGCACATTCAAGATAAGAGCTATAAATGACATCGGTTCGTGCGACAATCACGAATTAGGACCAGCTCACACCCAGACGCGACACGGATATTAATACATGTCAAAGTACCTACGCCGTGTTGTACAACAAAATTAAAGAGTACAAATTACGTACATCATATTAATGCATGCCAAGTGATAAGCCAAAACCCTGTTTCTAAATAAATATACATATTCATAAACTTCTGGACCATAACAAGATCTACAGCAGACCGTATTAATTGGTAATCTAGCGAATGAAATAGATCCTATTGAGATTAAATTCATGGGTACCCATAAAATAAATCGACGTTGGGCCAAAACTAATTCTGTCACTCTCCAATTTAAGGTACAGGTGTAATTTAAAGGTTTCTTCAATGTGACCCTGGAGGGTTAATGTAATAGTAATGAAAGTATATAGTTTGGTCACTGTAATAATGAGCGTAAGATAGTTCACAATATTATTAGTGGACCTTCCCTTGAGCTATGTTTAATTCCTCCCAATTAATTTATGTAGATTCCGAAGAGGATAAACTGGAGAAGTAATAAGACCAAAAGCTAATGTAAACATTTTCTCTGTAAAATAATTCCAGGATAAGATGCTTGAATGGGACTAATACTTTTTAATAAAAGTGGAACTGGGTGCTGGTTTACATAGTCATTTAACGAGCCGCGAGTAAAATAAAATGAGCTTCCTGTGTATCTGTATATTTAACTATTATACAATCTTTTAGTTAAGAGGTAATTAATAGCTTCGATAATCTGTCAATACGTCGTTGAACCAAGGCTTGTCGAGACTCAATTAAAACTAGACGATGATTACATCACAAGTCTAGGTTGTTAGTTATTTTCATTAAAATGTGAAGATGCATTAATTTATCTGCTCGTAAGCGTATTCCGAAGAAAGTGAGGTCCGGAAATTGATCTCATCTTGGCTTCAGGCTAGGTACGGGTTTAAATTTAGACTTCTATCTTTTTTAAGAACGTCTTTTCACTCACTGGAAATTGATAGCCAATTAGATGAACTAAGATAACTAATTGGGGTTTAAAAAAAATTATTTCTCATAGGAACTTAAAAACTAGTAGTTCGCTTATAATGAGATAAAAAGTGATTTCCAGTGAAATAAAACATAAATATCTAGAACAAAACTTTATTACAGATACATTAATTAGCATTTCAAGAATATGCAGGGTGGTTCAAATAGTGACGTCATAAGAAAAAAAAAATGATTCCTCATGTCCAGGGGTAACCAAAAATACTCCATTTATGTTCAGCGATTTTTTGTAGTTTTCGAGTTTTTTTTTTTTAATTTTTGTCCAAAAAAAATATGAGAAATACCCACCACAAAAAACCATATGAATTTTTGAAGCACCACTGCTTCAAAAATTCATATGGTTTTTTGTAGTGGGGATTTTTCATATTTGTTTTAGATATCAAGAGATGAGAAACAGATCAGGTACAGACTCTTTACCCACTAGTCTGCTATCGTCAATCCCTCCTTTTCTTTTCCTGTTCCCATTTTAGGGCCTCTATGAAACATGTGTCGGCACTCAATAGTTTACGACTAGTAATTAGAACAGATCTAATGGCTTTCTGGTTTAACTGCGGCAATAAAATGTCACTTGTTGCTATGTAGAACTACAGATTAGGTATTCCAGATACGTCACTCACTACTGTATGGTCTATCCCAAAAGTATTTAGTGAAAGTGTAAACAAATCCTTTTCAGATTAAATTCGTACGCTCACTAAAGGGAATTAGTTACACATTCATCTGTATTTAGAAGGTTTCAACTTTATATCTCACCACTTTTTCCATAAATTTTAAAGTTTTTTTTTTTTTTATCCTTTATTAAAAAGAACCTAGTTCTTAATAATTAATTACAATCTAGCCTATAAGACTAATAAGCAATTTTAATCTAACTTAATTTTTACGTAATGATTATTTTAAAAATTAGAATAGTGTTGATTGTACTTTACACAAGTTCGTTCCACTTTCTTAGAGTCTGATATTTTAATATAAACACTTTGTTCATGTGTTATATGTGTGTCATTGGCACTATTATTTCTACACTTTTTACACTACACTAACTCAAAAGGTTTTGTTTGTTTTAGTCTTCGCACTATATTTGTTTGGTCTAGCAGCTGAATTGCCTCGATGTTCACATGTCGGTGGAGTCGGTGTTCATGGGCCTCAGCAAATTTTTGGATTATTCTGGTGACGGGTTCCATTTTTAAGTCACGATGGAGGTCGTCATTTCTTATATACCAGGGCGCATTAACAATACTCCTGAGTACCTTATTCTGGAATGTTTGTATAATTTTGATGTTCGTCGGTTTAGCACAGCCCCACAGTTGGATGCCATACGTCCATATCGGCATGAGAATATGCTTATGTAATAAAATTTTGTTGTGTATCGATAGGCAAGAACCCCGTCCAATCAACCAATACATGTTTTTAAAACGCATGTCTAGCTCCTGTCTTTTCTTTTTGACGTGCGCTTTCCAGCGCAGTTTTGCGTCAAGCGTTATGCCAAGGTATTTGGCTGTATTTGCGTATGGCACTTGTTGGCCATTTATGAAGATTGGGTGGTAATCACAATTCTTGTTCGTGAAATCAATGTGAAGTGACTTCGATTCATTTAATTTGATTCTCCATTTTTGTGCCCAGCCATAAACTTCATTTACAGCGATTTGTACCTTTTTGATTGCTTCCGTATGGCATGACCCTGTAGCCATAATGGCAGTGTCGTCCGCAAAGGTTGCAATAGTATTATTTTCCAGCTCTGGTATATCATACGTGTACAACAGATAGAGGACTGGACCCAGCACACTACCTTGAGGCACACCAGCTTTAATAATTCTTAATCCGGAAAAGGCATCCTCGTGCCTTACTCGGAACATTCTATCTGTAATGTATGATTGCAAGATATCGGCAAAATCATTGGGCAGCAATATTCTTAGCTTGTATATCAAACCCTTATGCCAAACTCTATCAAAAGCTTGTGCCACATCTAAAAATACGGTGGAGCAGACTTTTTTATCTTCAAGCGTTGTTTCAATGATGTTGGTAATTCTATGTACTTGGTCTATTGTTGAGTGTTTCTCTCTGAAACCAAACTGATGGTCAGGGATCAGGTTTTTCTCGTTTATGATAGGTTTAAGGCGTTTTAAAAACAATTTTTCAAACAGCTTTGATAGTATAGGCAACAGGGAAATGGGCCTGTATGATGATGCTTCGTGAGGTGGTTTACCGGGCTTTGCGATCATAATCACTTCAGCAACTTTCCATGGCTCAGGAACATGTTTTAGCAGGAATGCAGCATTGATGAGCCTAGTAAGCTTAACGATGGCTTTTCGCGGAAGATGTTTTAAGATTTCTCCCGTAATAAGGTCATACCCTGGGGATTTTTTTAGGCTCATGATTTGAATTTCCTTTGCAACTTCTTTCGGGGTCACAAGCTTAATTCTTTGGTCTTGCACAATGTTGGCAAATTGTAAGTTGTCTACAGACACGTCATTTGGCTGAAAGGTTTCTTCTAAGTGTTGTGCAAATCTTAGAGCTTTTTGCTCATTGCTTATGGCCCACTTTCCGTTATTATCTCTGATAGGAGGTATAGGTGTAATTGGCCTTTTGAGTGACTTTGTCGCTTTCCATAGAGAGTATTGCGTTGTATGGTCGCTGGTTAACTGACGTAGGTTAGTATTAAAAGCCTCATCTTGAAACGTTTGTATTTTTCTCTTCAACCTTTTCGTAAGGTTATTCAATAGAGTTTTATCTTGCGGGAATCTAGTTTGTTGCCATCTTTTTCTTTGAGTCCTTTTTTCATATAATAAGTCTATTATTTCTCTTGGGTAGGTATTGCCTTTAAATTTTTTTGTAAACTGTGGTGTGTTGTTCCATGCACATTGTTGGATATTGTTGCTAAAGTTGTTTACTTCAGAATCAAGCTGATCTTTGCTTTTTAATGAAGTTTTTAGGTCAATTATATTTTGTAGGTCTAAGCTAAAACTTTCCCAATCTGTAAACTTGTTGACTAATGTCAAGTGGTTTTCTCTTAATAATATTTTGTGACTTAATTTTAATAATATCGGAGAGTGATCGGAGTTCATGTGGTACCCCTCTTCTACACTCAGATAATTGGTTGATATATTTTTGATTATGAAAAAGTCAATAAGGTCTGGTAGTTTCTGGAGGTCAGTAGGCCAGTATGTAGGTTTTCCAGTACTTATGACGTCACAGCGCATGTCTTTTACTGCACTTAGAAGCTGTCTTCCCTTGGTTGAAGTCAATCTCGATCCCCAATGAATGTTCTTAGCGTTAAAGTCACCGCCTAATATAAATCTCTGTCCGAGGAGTCTGAAGAATTGTACATATTGTTCTTTGCTTATGGTGTGTCTTGGGGGACAGTATACGGCCGCTACTGTCACGTTAAATTTATTTGTTTTGACTGATATCGCTACTGCTTGCGTGTCTGGCTCTTCGTATGTACACTGTTCGTAATGACAGATATTTTCTTTAATAATAACCGCGCTACCACCTCGGGCCGCGTTGTTAGGGTGCAGTGAGTGATAAACCTTATAGCCTCTGAACTTTACAAAAGACTGTTTAGTGAAGTGCGTTTCAGAGATCAAACACACATCAATATTTTCTGTATCTAGGACTACTTGTAACTCATGTTGGTGTTGCAGCAGTCCATTGGAATTCCACGCCATTATTTTTAGTGTGTTATTCATGATTGATTTGTATAGTGCTTGATTCTAACTTCTCTAGTCTCTTGTCAAATGAGGATATGCACTTCAAGATCTGGTTGAGCTTGTCCTCAAGACTTGATGGTTGTGTGCTTGGTTTTACCGCTTTTGCGTATGAGACATTTTTAGATGCATGTGCAGTTATCGCGGCTGTCTGTGCAGACTGTGCACTTTGTTTTGTTGACTGTTTGTCGGTGTTTCTAACAATTTCCTTAGCGGCAGGTGGATTATTTTTCGAGTTTTTGTTCTTAATCATTTGCATCTCCTTGGCAACTAAACACCCTCTGTAGTTTGCTGGGTGAGGTAAGCCACAGTGGACACACTTAGGTTTTTCTTGTGCAGGTTTGTTGCAATCAACTGTGAGGTGTTTACCTGTACATTTAACACACCTAGGCTCTTTTGAGCAATACTTTTGAGTATGACCATAAGCCTGGCATCTCTTACACTGCGGTATTATTTTTGATGTTTTAAGCGGGTTTATTTCAACTTTACACCCTAAGATATGTTTAATGCCGTATATTTTACTGACATCTTCGCCATTTTTGAACGATAGAATAAACATGTTCAGCGGTTCTTTTGTTCTCCAGCTTAACTTATTACTTACATTTTCTATCTGGAATCCTTGCGACGTTAGATCATCTTTAATCCGATCCGGTAGGCAGGAGGAATGTAATTTTTTCACCACTACTCTTATTGGCCTGGTCTGCTTATCCTCGTAAGAGTGCCATAAACAGTTATTTTCTGTTAAGCGTCGAGCAATGTCTCTGTAAGACTCTTCAGTTTTAGCATTTATTTTGACACTATTACCGCTTAACATTTTGGCGGTAAATGTTTCTACTGACTGGGATTTCGTCAAAAAATCGTAGAATGTTTGATAATTCTTAACACCGTCCACTACGATTGGAGGTGGTGCTAGAATTTTTTTAGTGGTTGCCTTCTCTTTGTTGTTAAGTTGCTGCTGCTGAGCGCTAGTGTTAGCTTGTTGTAGTGGTGGTGGAGTAAGGGAGGTGTTCAACTTCCTTTTCTTCCTGTTTTTCACCCTAATCCACTCAGTCTCTTTGGCGAGTTCATCCTCATCCGTGCAGTACTCAACGTCACTTTGAGGAGGCTGAGCAGGTGTTATGGTCTCACTGACCTGTTTATCTGAGGGCTCTTGTGTCTTTAGGCATTTTAATTGTCCTTGAAGATCTTGTACCTGTTCCTGCAAGCTTTGTATATGGCCGTTCAACTGACGCACCATTTGCTGCAGGTTTTCTCTGTCCGTTTTCTCCTGGATGTAACAATCATACAACTGCTTTTCCAGATCAGTTTTTATTTTAATTGACTGTTTTGCAGCCATTATTTAGTTTTAAAGCGAGCGTGACACTTAAACAATTATAATATACACTTCATGACGATTTCCGCACTTTGTAACTGGGTCATCGCGGTGGCCCCGATAGATCGACGTACACCGCGACTACGGTGTTGTGATGCGTCTACAAAATACTCTAAACTAGAGCACGCGCGCGCGATCGGTACGTCCGTTCACAATAGTAGTTAAACACGACTGAAAAATTTTAAAGTGAAACTTTTATTACATCGTCTCAAACTTTTTCGTCTGTGTGTTGCATGTCGCGTGACGGTCGGCCGCGGAGTAAGGATAAAGTGAAAGGCGCTCATCAGAGCAGCCAAGGCCAATATGGCGGCGCCTATAGAAGTTTCACTTTAACCGTGGTTTCATAAAACCACACAATCCTTTTTATTGTTTGAATACCATTATCCTTTCAACTGTCATTAACGAGACACAATAGAATTTTAATTGTTATCCACCTCAATGAGGCGTCGTAACATATGATGAGTTATTTAAATTGTGATTGAAAAATAATTGATAAAAATGTAAGATTACAAACCTCAATTTTGTGAAATGAAACATTATGTATTTACAGTAACTTTATAGTAGAATTTCGGGTTTAAGTATTCAAATAAACAAATCAAAGCACTCAATTTGTAACTGGCGCTACATATTGTCATTCACAGGTAGGTACGTTTTCTGGTCCGTTTGTTTACATTTTCATGACATACTTTTGGAACAGACTTTAATACGCCATTCTGTGTGTGCATTTTTTAGAAGGAATTCGCGAGTGAGTTTTCATTTAATTCTTTGTTTCTTAAGTGTGTGGGTGAGTCTGACAGCGGGAAGTTCTTGTTCCATGTTATGTAACGTGTTTCAAGGTTTACTATGGCAATCAACGTCACTTGTTGCTACTTGCTCGTTCTGTTTAAGGGTACATTGGACGTCAGTTGGACTTTATGAGTCGATGTTAACTGGTAGTAAAGTTTTAGGTTTGATAGATCTATGGTTGGTTTGTAGATTGGCCAAGCGCTAATGGACTGTCAAGAAGTAACAGATATTGGTTATCTATAAACAGTAGAATATAAAGTTGCTTTTCGTGTTTGTCAGGGTAACCGATTAGTTTTTATTTTTCTTGAGGTTTTGATAGAGATTTAAAATACTATAGAGAGACTATCAGAAGAAATTTCAAAGAAAAATTTGATCATATCTCAGTGATGCCATTTAGCGTCATGCCTTTGGGTTTTCTCCATAATTTAGAGAATTTATTCTGGAAGGCTTATGTGTATAATAAGTTCCCAGAAATCTTTGTGAAGTAAGGGCCGCTTTTAATTCAATAAATACAAAAGCGACCACTGTAGATAATATAACACTGGTCAACAAAATTGTAACTTTTTTTGTCACATGAAAACTTATATCACATTTTGAATCTACTAGGGCCACCAAACAGTAATGTATCGATGAAAAAAAATTGACACATCAGTTTTTCTTTTGACATCAAAGCATATATTTTCGTAAAAAGTACAAAAATCACACTTAGAGAAATTATTACTTAATGTACAATAAATACTTGTGACTTTCATGAATATTTGGCTTCTGGTAGGTCACTTCTAAGTCTCCAACAATAGTCTGCTAGCATTCCTGGACTCCATTTCCCTTGATAACGCTTCTTCATTAAGGAAATGTCCTGATGGAACCTCTCTCCTTGTTCGTCACTCACAGCACCCAAATTTGCGGGAAAGAGTCCAACATATGTATTTTTAAGGACATATTACACCCCAAAGCTTTATATGACATTATAAGTTCATTTATTAAGTCTGTAGTTTTCCGCTTTATGGTTTCCTAGGAAATTTTGGACAACACTCAAAAAACATTTCCAGGCGAGTTTTTCCTGATCGTTTAGTTTTCCTCCAAAGCTCTTATCCTTTATTAGTTCTCGTATTTGTGGGCCTTCGTTGTAGTGCCTTTTGTTTGAGTCAAACAAAATTAATAATCACTTACATTATTATGTCTATTAGTTATTACATTAGTATGTATATTATTACGTCCAAATCATTGGTATACCAAATGGCAAATGTCTAGGTTCTTGTGTAGCCCAATCTAATAGGAGTCTCACACACGTTACACAACATTTATGTGGCACCTAGGATTTATCTTGATACTGCACAGAAATCCAAAATAGTCTAAATAGCACTGTTCAATTAATGTGGTGAAATTTCGACGCTGAGATGTAAAAGTTAATCCTCCACACACATAATAAAAACTGTCGGGGTTGTTAAAACACTTTCGTGGCATATTTACGATATCACTAACGAAAATAAAATGTATGTTAGTTGATGCAATAGTTATACAGTCGCCTAAATGAAGTTATTCAAAAAAATACACGTATATAAGGTCAGAAATGAATATATAGCTGTCACAAAAAAACTGGATGTGATTAAAACAAAATTATTATATATTTATAATGAGGGTACACCAACATAAACAAAAATCATCACAAAGTTCATGTGACAAAAACAGTGTTTTTCAGTGTAATTAATTGAACAAAAAGATAAATTTTATCAACAATACGCATGGAATGATTTAGGAATATCGATGACAAATTACAATCGTAGCAGTACACAATATTACATTTACACTGAACTGGCTCCCTAGCTTAGGTGAGCCAGGGAGCCAGTATGGTTTGTCCCAAAAGTATCTGATAAAAATGTAAACAAATTGATCAAAGTTGCACCTGTGGATGCCGTTTGTAGTTCCACTTGCAAATTGGGTGCTTTGATTTGATTTTAGATACTTTTGATACAGACGATAAGTTGGCTTTGCTTATTATAAGCCCATCAATATATAGCTTCTATTTTTGTTCGGGTAGTATTTAAACGCAAATAAAATAAAATAACTCTTTGTATCCAAAAATAATCAGAATTCCAATCAAAACTACGTACTGATTGCACAGCAAAATACTCAACTCAAAATATAACTAAATAAGCAACAAAATAAATTCTATATACGTAAATTTAAGACGTTTTTGGCACTCGCCGGCTGCTGCCGCGGCACCGCTCGCTACGCTAGCTCGGCTTGTGCGTAGAGGGTCACAGTTCTAACCTTTTTTTTTTGTTCCGGGGTGGAAAATCTTCATAGATGTCCTCTGCCCTGGGGCGGGTGAAGGGATCTGTCAAGACTCCTACTGACTAAAACCTACCCCGGTTTTCCCTTCCCACATTTGGATCGGGGATCATGAGATGTCACAGTTCTAATCTAACCTAACCTTTTTTTGCGAGTAATTTTTTTTAACCTAATCTAACTAGTTCAGTTCCGGGTACTTAGTACTTGAGTTTTGAGATGCTTATTAGGATATATATTACACGGATAGTTATTTTGCTATGAGTGTGAGTATTATATATGTACGCTCTGGTTAATTTGCTGTGCAGTCAGTATTTATGAAATGACTGTCGTATTTTTGTGCCTGATGTGGTGTTGATGTATATTTTCCAATTATCTGACTGTAACAGTTTTTAACCGACTTCCAAAAGGAGGAGGTTCTCAATTCAACTGTATGTTTTTTTTTTTTTTTTGTATATTTGTTACACGATAACTTGGCCAATTATGAATTGATTACAATTATAATTTTTTTGTTTGGTAGGTAATACTTCAGAGGTGGTCCCATATAAATTTGAATAACTTTGCTTGCGTAGTTTTTGAGTTAGCTTCAAAAATACGTATTTTTTCCACTTAGTATCTGGATGATATGTTAAGTTCCTCTCACTGTTATTTACATAGCAAGTAGTGGTATTTGAAGTTGTGTGGGGTTAATACCAACCCTAAAAGGTGAAAAATAAAACTTTTTACAAAAAAAAAAAAAAAAACAACCAACGACTTCTGAAAAAAACACTACAAAGTGAAAAATAACTTTAATTTCGGAAGTCGGTGGTAAAAAACGAAAATTCAAAACCAAAGACACCGACTTCCGAAACTAAAGTTATTTTTCACTTTGTAGTGTTTTTCGGAAGTCGGTTGTTTTTTTTTTGTAAAAAAAAAACGTGTGGCACTCGGGGACTGCCGCGGTAAAGCTATTGCATAGCATTTGTAACCTCCATACTTCCTATTTGTCAACGCTACACTTGGGATGATGACGTCATGACGTAAAACAAAAATTACTTTCCCATGAAAACATCATGTTGTCATGGGAACCGTCATTACATGGTAGGCGGAGTGGGGGGTGTTAGGTTTGATTTTCGTTACGTTACGGAATTTCTTGATTCGGTCGCCGCGCTCAAAGCCCGCGATAAAAGCTATGCAATAGCTTAAAAGTTTTTTGTTAAACAATTAGTTTATTTGTGGTGAAATAATTTATTTAATTTAAAAAAGTATATAAATGATGGAAATAAATTGATAGGTGATTATTTATTTGATGTGCAATTAATAATATCCCTTTTTGTTATAGGCGTAGCAGTAGCCGCCAGCGTGTTCACAATAACAGCCATGTCAGTAGACAGATGGCTCTCAATATCACCAGAACCAAGGCTCCGGCCACCAGGACGAAAGCAGGCATTACTCCTGCTGTTACTGCTGTGGTGTGCTGCCTTGCTGATATTCATACCTCTGCTGATGGTGGCCACTGTTAGAAGAGAACCCGTGCCTATCATATCGAAGGCGTTGAAGAATATATCGGTATGTTTGAGTAAGATTCGTTGTACAAGACATCCAATTATTGAAATAAATTGCAATAATATTTATTGAAATAATTGATTTACATAAATATTTACAAAATAGGGCCTAAAATTTAAGGTATATAATAATTGGATTCTACCTAAACTAGGAATAAACCCGTATCTCAGGTATCTCACTCAAGTGCTTGTACATATGAGTTATCTAAGAATCCAACAAATAGTAAATGATTTATCGACTGTAAATTATGGTTTCATTCAAATTAAGGAAAATAGTATGCTACTTTTTTGCATCATCATAATATGACATTTTTGCAATGTAAAATTTTTTGGTGAACAGGATGCTTAATATTATTAGGTTGTTGTTAGGCTCTATGCTGTACGTTTTTCCTGTAACTTCATAAATTATGTACTTATTTCTTTAAGGTGGTTTTTAAAAACACTTTTACACGTCAAAAAGAAATAATAAAATATTGTAAAACTAAATGAGATCGGTGTTTTCTAACCGACTACTCGGAGTTGTAGAAAACACTGAATATAAAGTCCAGACAATATCTTGGTCAGATCTTAAGAGGACCATGCAGATTAGTTCTGAGATGGTCTTTTGTTGGATTTCGTAAGTTTCCATTTGAAGTAGCTACATCTTTTTACTAATAGAAATGAATATATTTTAATGTAATAGTAAAAAAATATGCCCGACATCGACCTCTGATTTGTAGATGTTATTTCCCTTATATGACCAATATTATAACTATTACAGAGTAGTTACAAAGCTAAAACTTGATCTCAACCAAAACTCATTACTACATCAAGTTATGCCAAAACAACTTCTACGAAATATGTATTAACTAATAAGTTTGTTACCAGACTAGATTATAACATATACAAAGTTATTACATCGCCGCCCCCGCAGAATAAACGCGTAAGTGCTATTGAGGCGGTTTTGTATATGTTAATCCATATTCGTTATGTCAAAATACATCACCTCTATTTTTTCCAGATTTTTACATCAATTATTTACGAAGTTACATACACATGATATACCGTAACATAATGTTATAATTTCGACCTTGATGATATAAAAACTTAATTACCTATTACATTATCAGAATTTTTTCGACTGCACCAGAATAAACGCGTAATAGCCCATTAACGGTATCACTGTACTGCGAAAAACGCAAGTAATATTACATTGCAAAACAAAAAAAAAACAATAGTTGATAAGAAAAAATAACTCAAAGTAACATTAACATTAAAAAAAACCTAAAACATTTCTGTAAAATGTTTTTTTATCAATGACTCAAAAACAATACCTGTTTAACACTTAACATTAATTAGATTATCTACAAAAAAAAACCTTTTAAACGACGTAAAAAACAAACTTCTATTCGGTGTAGTCATAAAGTTATGGATCAATTTAGGTTTTTTATTTTTCCTGTAAAATTGACTTTTTACACTTGCGCGTTTATTCTGCGGGGGCGGCGACATATAGAAAATATAATTTGAAAAGTTATGAAACAAATTAATTCGTTTCTAATATATTAATTGCGTGCGCATGAAGTTTCTCAAATTAACAAGAATTAAGAACAAAATTAAATATAATTACCAAGTATTTTATGCAACTTATGGTAAAAACAGCAAGAACAAATTCTTGACTCACTCTTCCTAAAAGGGTTGGGATAGAACAGGAGGATCACTTTAGAAAATTGGACGCCTAATGCTCTTGAATAAGCCCATATTCGCATACCTATTATACTTTTGAACTAAACAATGGCACATTATGAGATTACCACCAAAACATGTAGAAACAAAAGCATGAATTAATGACCATAAGCTTACGAATAACCTACCTAATATTATTTCCTTTCTCAAAAAATAGTACGTAATTTAATTACAAATACGGCTTTAGGTAATTTTCATTTGAAATATACAGCTGATATTGGCATGATGGCAATAAAACAAAATTCCAAGAACAAAACGATTTACCTAATGAAAATAGTTTCAGTAATGTTGTACCTATACCATGATACCAACCATATTCTCGGAAACTTATTATATTTCTATCATAATATTATCTTCATTGGTTGTAATAATTTATGTAATTAAGCGCCGTTCTTAGAAAACATTCGTTCAGTATTAAGATAGATATTATCCATTATTTTGTGCAGAACGTCGGATAATCGCAGCCACTTAGAGTATGGAGACCGTAGTTATGACAACCGTAGTGACATTGGTCACCAGCAGCCAGTGTACTGAGGTCGTAAGGAGAAGACCACTTTCTCATCTCCCTGGTAACCAAAGCGTCTTCGCAATTTTTTTTCAACTCTCTCTACGTTACTAACTTTTCTGTGGCGAGCAATGTAGGCTTAAATGGATGCTGATTTTGCTATTTTAAAACTGCAGCTCTTGGTAGATTTGAAATAGCAAAATTTGAGAAAAAAGGAGGACACATAAAAAACATAAAAAATTATGTGTCCTCCTTTTTTCTCTCCGTAACTAAATAACCTAATTTTGACACTTCTAAGTAGGTGAGACAATATAGGGCGAGGATAATTGAGAATTACTATGGGTCGCTTTGGATAATCAATCGAGTTACTGGGTTGTTAGGTAGTAGGTTAATATGTAGGTGGCTTGACTCATGAAATGCTGTAAGAAGTATCACTTCTACAGTTTTGTAGGATAATTTTTTCCAAATTGTTGCAGATATCCTTTCAATTGTCACTAACGAGACACAATAGAATTTTAATTGTTATCCACCTCAATGAGGCATCGTGACAGATAATGAGATATACGTATATTCTATTCATGCCGCAATAACATTCCCAACCCAATAGAAAATGTCAAGTAAATTGTCCCGGAATTGCTAACGTCATTAGATAGCAAATAAATTTCTCTATTCCTACCCTTTTTGCTGTGCCCTACAGGGTCCATAATGATCTAAATTTTATGATTACCACCTAAGTACACATTATGGTAAAGCAATAAAGATATTGAGTATTAAGTAATTTGACTAAACTCACATAGCTTTGAAAATGCTTGTTGATTGAAACTTTAGGCTATTGGGTATGGAAATACACAATATTATGTTTGATTGAAAACTGTTAGCTCAACCAAAAATAACTCGAATTAACGTTTTAGATTCTCATTTTAGAAAATTACTCTAGATTCGAGATTGCAATGGGGCGCTCACATTAAAACTCTTTCAGGTAGATTAAGTTCAACTGCATATGCAGTAAGAAAAATAGGGCTGTTGACTGATATAGCCACAGCTAGGTTAGTATACTTTGCTTATTTCCACAGTATTATGTCTTATGGCGTCTTGCTGTGGGGATCGGCAGCTGACGTAGATTCAATTTTCATTTTACAAAAGAGGGCATTTCGCGCATTCAACAAAATGAGTCCTCATGAGTTCCTTTGAAATAAATTCAAAGAAATTGATATACTGACTCAGCCTGCTCTTTACATCTTAGAAAGTATTTTGTACGTTTGCAAAAACTTAAGACTTCAAAATAAGAAGCGATTTCTATAATATAAATACACGTTGTGATACCCAAATTTAGATTAACTAAAACTAGTAAGTCCTTTCTTATAAACAGTATCCGCTTTTATGACAAGTTGTCATAATCGGTTACAGAACTAAGCGACGGAAATTCAAAACCCACATAAAACTATAATATTTAAAATAAAATCTCATTAATGGCATAACTATTTAAATGTCTATTAACTGCTCCCAAATTACGATGATTTATTTATTTAACTTTTTTTACATACATCCTTGACATAATCTTTTCATTATTTGACATTATATACCTACAATATTCGATATTTTTTATCAAATTAGATTTGTTACAGGTGTAGTGGCAATCATATCATTTGGTTTAAATAGGTTCTTGTTTTTTTTTTTTAGGGTACCTCACCTACACGTAAAGTGGTGATGTTTTTTTTTATTTTTTTTTACCCATGTTGTGGGGTATCATTGGAAAGGTCCTTTAAAAATATTGTGAGTTTGTCAGAACCATTTTTGGATTCAAGGATCCGTTTGCGAAATATTAAGCTTTAAAGTGCTAATTTTTGTAAGAGTCATGTGTCCCTCCCCCCCTGCCAGCTAAATGGTTGGTTTTGGATGTGTGAAAAAAATCACAGCAGTAGTTTATATAACGAAATTAAAAGGAAAACTATCACAGCTAAGTAGACTCTACAAGTTAACGAGTAATAATCGACCAACTTAACTTTGCAGTTGCAAAAACATGTTTTCCCATACATTCCGTATGGGAGAACATATTTTTCAACTGCAAAGTTAAGTTTGTTTTTGAGATAAATTCATCCCAACTACGGAACCCTTCATTGTGCGTGGTCCGACACGCACTTGGCCGGTTTTATATTCCACTTTCCTACACAGTTTCTACTATGTTATCAACCACTTCTAAAATCACTAAATCGTACCATTCATTCTAGATAGAAACGAGAGACGTGCACTTCTGTACCGAGGAGTGGCCAGGTGACAGGAAGAAACAGTTCGGGATGCTGAGCTTCACATTAGTATATGCAATACCAGGTTAGTATGGCTTCTTTTGACTTTAAAGAACCGATGTGTAATGTCATGCCTGGATTATCACATCAGGCAAGTTTTACTGGGTACTTAGGACAAGACACATTGTAAGTTTCAAGTTAGAGGGCGAAACTAATGCCATTCAATTCTGAACTCCAGCTCATCAACAACTTGCATCCGATAAACTTCTTCTTCGATCAGAACTAGTACGTATCTTAACATAAATGAGCTGGTTTAAATTATTCCCTATATGAATCAAGCTTTGATGACAAAAAAATAATGTTTATAAAAATGGACTAATGTCATTTTTTCCTTAACTTTTGCTTTCATCTTTACTCAATTTGTCGTTCATTAAAACAAAAATTTATTCACTCAACAATTTTATGCGTCAAATGTTTTCGCTTCATCAAAGTGTCATCAATATAGGTAAACATTAAATGTCTTTATCCCCAAAGTTTGCTCATTATTCAAAAGGCTGTCCGTGAAATTATGTTAGACATAATTATTTATAGGAGTATTTTATTTACTTAACACATTTTTCTTTCCGATGATATTCAAGATATTTCGATAAAAATTCTCGTAAATCCTCTTGAAAAGCTTCACGATGATCAGAGAATTTAAATCTTACAAAATATTTTTAACGCTATTTGAGACATGGTTGTATCTTTCTTGGCTGTGTCTTGTATCCCATAGAATCGATAGGTATTAGATTCTCAGTACCTACTTAATAATATTCTTAGTATATTAGAATCCCTCTCATAGAGAGGAGGCCTGTGTCCCAGCAGTGGGAACATTTATAGGCTGATGATGATGATGATGATGTGATTAGAATTATTTCTGGTCCATTATGCTATAGGTACCAATGGTTTCAAATGACGCTTAACTGAATCAAGTTCAGACATTCATTGCTTGGTCATCTATGCAGATACTTTTGAAGCTTAGACAAATAATATTAAGATGAATCAATCTTATTTTATAAGAATATTCGTCAGTGTGTAAACAAAAAACATTAGATCGTGTTAAACGCAAACAAGATATATAAATAAAAAATCTCACGGTTCTTAAGCTTTTATACCAGAGAGAATATAGGTCACAAATATAGTATTTTATTTATGTTCATGCTTTTGTATAATTCTTTGAGATGAAAGAGGCTTTACCGGCCAAAGATTGTGGAAATGTTTCCGTTTGGTGATTTTTTTTTTAAATGCTTTACTTCAATCATACCAGATATATACGTATTAGTATATTAAATCTTTTCATACTTTGATTTAGCCAGATAAGACTTTTACGGTTTGGTTTTATAAACTTTAGCTATGACAATATAAAAGTCTATGATTTGTCATACTATAATTTAGATGAAATAAAAACTAAATAACTAAATGTGATAAACGATATAGGGTAAATCATTAGTATAAACTAAAAAGAGGAATGGACCCAATATCGAACCTTGAGGGATATATGAGGATTTTTAAAATTCAAGTTGAATAATAATATCCTTCGTTTAGTATTTTCATTTATTTGCTAAATAATGTGCGATGGTACGGAACCCTTCTTGTACGAGTCCGACTCGCACTTGGCCGGTTTTTTTAAATATTCATCACTCACTTGCAATTCATCCTAAATTATTTGAGGTCGCTACAAAATGTCTTTTCAAAATAAAGTTTCGAGAAGGCTTGAGAGGTTAAAAAAAAACGATATGATAATGCTTACTGTGATACCAAAATACTAAAATTTGAACTGGACAATAATCACGATTGTCAAAAACATGATCCTCAAAATAGGTTATTGTGGCCTAAACAAAGTTAAGTACCTGCGTAACACAGAAACGGATAAACGGTTCCGAAGAAGCAATGGTTAAAGGGTCCCTTTTAAAAGTGGTCTTAACAAAATACTTGCCCAAAAGCCTTCGGAAAGCAAATACCCGATAACCGAACCATACAAAATCCCAACTATTTTCAATATCTAACGGAGCTTTTTTTTATTTAGCAGTTTCCTTATTGGATTTCCAATGTTTCTTAACATGCTCCCCATTACATTTGAATCGTATTGGTGTATTTGTTCTTCCGAGCAAGCTAGTGAGCTTGCTCGGCTATCTTTTTACGAAGGTATAACGTTTCTTGGATATTGGTGTCTTATTTTCCTTTAACCCTTTTCTTGACAATGTATCTCGTGAGATCCAGTCAACTTTAAAAAATCATAGTTTTGAAAATATTGTGATTGAAACGAAACGTCACTCGTCAATTTATTTTGTGCACGTTTTTGAACGAACTTTTATTTAGCATGATGATGTTGGCAGAACCGTTATATTTTAAAAATCAGAAATCGTTAGCTGAGACAACACGATGCCACGCAAGGAGGTAAGAATATTGTTATTTTTTTTTTTTTTATGGGTTTCTCTGGGAGTGTTGCTTGTTTTTAGATACCTAACAAAGTAGAAATTTGTATCAAGTGTGTTATTCAAACCAAATGTTTATTTTTTTGTAAAAAACTAATCGTGTTTGTGCATGTATCTCAAGGTGCACACTGCCAAGTTATTACAGAATTAGGTATTGCATGTTATGTATCTCAAGGTGCACACTGCCAAGTTATTACAGAATTAGGGTTTGCATGTTATGTATCTCAGGGTGCACACCGCCACGTTATTACAGAATTACTTGTTCCATGTTATGTATCTCATGGTGCACATTGCCATATTTAGGGAATATCATGAACTAGTTTTTGCACATGTCTCCGCTTGCGTGTGTGTCAGATATTTCTATAAAAAGGTAACCTATGTGCTTGCTTATTGCATATAATGGTCTCCCCAGTGTGGATGTTAAAATGGAACTATCGGTCCTTTAAGCTACAGGGGCGATTATAATTATTCTGTGCTTATGCTTATTTTGGGTGGTGAATGCTTCATTTCTTTGCAGAATACCATGCGACCAATGACGACAAGTGGGTACCGAGCGAAAAAAATTCTAGCTTTAGTGCCCAAATCCGGCCGAAAATCAGATTTAGATGAGACTTCAGATTCAGATACTGAAATACATCCTGTCTCCAAAGCAAGGTTGGACAGTCTTTCATCGTCTAATCCACCTTCGTTACCGTCTTCGTTTGAGAATCTCAATTTATTATCCGATGAAGAAATAACTCCCATTCAAGCAGCAGTAACCGAGTCTCCACTTTTGCCGTCGCCGATTATTCAACAGCCATCACCAATTGTTACACAGACACCGACGTCAGTTTTGTTTACAAATGTAGCCTCTCCACGTACACCAGACTTATCATCACCTGTAGCGTCGTCTTCTCGATCTAAAAGACCAAGGCTTTTAATTACACGCCCGCGGCCTATTCGTCAGAAGCCCTTACAATTTAAGTGGGCTAACAAACGCTTTCAGCACTGTGCAGAAATAACTGACAAAGAGTTGCCAGAAGAAATGCCGAAGACCCCATTGGAATATTTCAAATGCTTTTTTACCGATGATATCTTAGATATGATATCCGATCAAACTAACTTATATTCCACTCAAGTTACCGGAAAATCATTTAACATTAGTCGCCAAGATATTCAAGATTTCATAGCTATCAACTTGTTCATGGGTATCGTGAATATGTCGGCTTATACAGATTACTGGTCCCAAGATTTACGTTATGAACCAATAGCCAGTGTAATGTCATTAAAAAAATTTCAGCAAATACGGCGTTACATACATTTCAATAATAATTTAGAAGATGACGGTGATCGTTATTTCAAAATCCGACCACTGATAATAAAATTACGCGAAAACTTTTTAAAAGTTCCTCATGAAACAAGATTTAGCATTGATGAGATGATGGTGCCCTATAAGGGGAAAAAGGCCGGACATCGGAAGCAATACATAAAAAGTAAACCAAAGAAATGGGGCTTCAAAATATTTATTAGAGCCGGCGTGTCTGGATTCATCTATGATTTTATAGTGTATGGAGGTGACGACACATTTCGTTACGAAAAACTTTCAGCATTAGAATCTGGCTTCGGGTTAGGCGCTAAAGTAGTAGTAGCCTTATGTAAGAGTATTCCAGAACCTGCATGTTCAGTAGTCTATTTCGACAACTTCTTCACTAGTCTAGAATTAATTCATTATCTAAGACAGGAGATGGGTATATTCTCACTTGGAACTATTCGTTCAAATAGGTTACGGGGAGCTGAGAAAAAGGTGACTACAGACAAAGCGTTAAAAAAGAAACCCAGAGGGTCTTATTCCCAGATAGTTTGCAATAGCAACAAAATTTGCATAGTAAAGTGGCATGATAATAAATGCGTGACCACTGCAAGCAGCTATGTTGAGGCACATCCAGTATCTACAATTCAACGCTACTGCAAACAAACAAAGAAGAAGTGTGCAGTGCCCTGTCCTGAAATAATCAAGCATTACAACTCGCATATGGGTGGCGTAGACCTTGCGGACATGCTCATCGCCTGCTTTAGAACCAACTTCAAAGGTCACCGTTGGTATTTGCCCCCAGTTTCACAAATGCTGGACATGTGTGTCAGTAATAGCTGGTTGCTTTATCGCAGGCACACAAAATCTGAAAAATACATGCCTCTAAAAAAATTTCGTTATCAGTTGGTTCAAAGTTTACTAATGCACAAAAAGGAGACTGCATTAGATGAATTAGACGTGGCAGGGCCCACACCAGCTAAAAAAATTAAAGCTCCTGTTATGCCAAGACCCACACCCTGTGTGAGATATGACCAGATTGGACATTTCCCAATATTCAGTACCAAGGGGAGGTGCAAGTTATGCATTAAAGGACAAACCACTGCTATGTGTTCTAAATGCGGCATAAGACTTTGTCTTCTACCAAATAGGAACTGCTTTTTAATTTTTCACACCGGAAATTAACTAACATTAAATTGGAAGGTCTTTTAATGTTTGTGTTTTAATTTTTTTTTGTAATTCTAAATAAATATTTTTTTTAAGATTTATGTTGAGTTTTATTTTATTTGAGCATTGTATCCTCTCAGATACATTGACTCATGTGAAGAAAAGAACAGATACTTGGCAATGTCTCTCATGAGATACATAGAATATCTCCAAAAGTAAACACCCTGTATTTTTTTTTTAATTTTTCTAAATCATCAATACTTATCCTCAAAAACAAAATTTAAGAAAAAAGCGAATTTCATAATTATTTTTTTTTGCCAAGAAAAGGGTTAATTCGGTTTCCTACTGATGTGGCAGATTGTTATTCGACCGTTAAGTGACTATAAAATACTCTCTTGTCTCCATGTTGACACACATGTTATTAATTTTGTATTCTGTTAAGGTAGAAATGTTACAATGAGTGACACAATAAGATCTTTTAAGACAACTTATTTATCGTCAAGAAATAAAAACAAGCGTCAATTCACCGTTCCTAATCACCAGCTGCAAGTCATCTACATAAATAATAATGAAGTGCTGTTTGTTGGTAAGCGCATTACTTGAGAACGGCTAGACTGATTTATCTATTTTTTTAATATTTATTAAAGCCATGTATAACCAAGTCTGTATGGAAAGAAATATTTGAAAAGTTGCCGGGAACATTGAAAAATTCGAGAAAAAAATCTAAGGGAATTTTGTATGTATTATTAAAAGTACAGGACAACGTCTGTCAGGTCGGCTAGTTTATGAATGAAAATAAAATATGAAATAAATTCCAAAGACCATACATCGAATATACATAATTATTAAAAAAACAACTGCTCATCACACCAATAAAATAGACAAATGATAAATATGAAAACAATCAATCAAAACTGTAGTAATACATTAGGGTCTCATCGTAAATCCTAATACCGAAACAGATATACTGGTAGGTAAGATTTCGCTTGATTGCCCATAACCAGTCTTCATGAACAACAAAAGATTTCTTCTTTGAGAAATAAAATAAAGTAGTAAATCTATCATTTGTTTATCATGAATGATGCGTACTTTGCTATTTATATTTGAAGCCTTTTGTGTTTTAAATTAAGTGGAATTTTCATCAATAGCTCTTTGTAATATGATATTATTAGCGATTTTATTTGACCTTAGTATTAGGTATTAATAGGCGAAGCAATTTTCAGATTGAAGTTTTCGATTGATCGTGTTTAGATTGGTAAAATGTTAAAAGATTTTAAGGAATGGGGCTCAAAGTAAAAAAAAATCGTCATCATCTGCTGATGTATATGAATACCAGTACTTTAGATGGAGCGACTGCCTGTCTGACCTATACAACTCAATATTTTTTTAATGCAAATCAAATGTTTTTTGATTATAATATGATACCCCTTGGTAAAACTGGTTGTCAGACTTTCGGGCTTCTGACAACCCGTAACGACTGTCAAAGATCCACGAATAACAGACGGGACCAACGGCTTAACGTGCTGTTCGAGGCACGGAGGAGTCTCGGTATATAAAGATGGTCACCCATTCACGGATCAACCCTGGCAAGCCTAGCTTAACCTAATGGATCAACCCGTGCGGCTGTTATTACTTATCCACGACATACTCCAAAATCAAAAACCAAAATATTTAATTTCATATAGGTAAACCTACATGGACCCACATGAAACGTCAGACAATAGGTACACGGTTCCAATTGGTCGTTTCCTATGGAGAAGAGCCGGCAAGAAACTCCACGGTTACTCTTTTATTAAAAACTAGCTTCTGCCCGCGACTTCGTTCGCATGGAAATCGTAAGACATCACAATATACTACAATAATAGCCATATTTTTATAAAACTTCCCTGTATACTACGTTTGTAGTTTTATTCTCAGCAGCCAAAATATACAGAGAGTCAGGAATGGTGACTCGGGAGCAAGCGACGTAACAGTTGTCCGTGTGAGAAGCAGCTTATCCTGAGGTCGACACCCGCAGCCTTCAGCCTTCAGTGTCGGCCCCTGTGACTTGTTGATCGCAAAGCATACACTCCCAGAGAACTGCACGCGCTTTAACTGGTAATTATGAGGAATTTGTACTTTATACGCGCTATAAACACTGTCTCACCATCGCCACAACCTGTTAGAATTTCCACCTCGATGACGTTTCTCTGCAAAGACATGACTTTGAGCTGGTTTCCGTTACACAGATATACAACCGGAAGTCCACTTGCCATTTGTGAATTGAGAAATTCTACGGGGTGATATTTGGCATCATCTTCCTCCACATCAGTATTAATGGAGGTGTATATCACTTCACTCCCTTCAATTTGTGAGAGAATACTGTGGTTGATCGCTGCAGCTTGATCATCTTCGGAGTTAAAACGGAAACACGCCTAAGAATTCTCTTGGTACGGTATTTGACTGATATCCTCGTATAAGATCTTCTAAAGTGGGATCTACTCTACCAAGAGTCTCTGGTAGAGTGCTTTCACCAACTTTTAGAAGAACATCGGAGAATACTTGAGCATTTGAATTACCACCAAGCCGAGGTCGTATGATGATGGTCAAGCCCAGTTTATGAACTCTCGACCATAGAGTCGACCTTTTCAACGAAGTATTCACTTTTTTTGTCAAAACTGTGACACCACCCATCATATCTTGGTTTCTGCGGATGTCCTGCAGGGTTCTGTTTACAGTTTCCACTGCTTTCCTTTTTGCCATAATGCATTCATCCCATACGACGAAGCGCAATCCCCTAAGCACACATCCCTTGTTACTGTTGCGTGACACCCCACAAACAGGCGTTTCGTTGCTCTCTAAATCGATGGGAATCTTAAACATGACGTGCGCTGTTTTGCCACCAGGAAGCAGTGTGGCAGCGATTCCAGAAGATCCACACACATACATATTTTAAAATCGCTTGGACAAATCTGCTGTCAAAATCTGTAAAAAAACATTTTATTCCTACAGTCTTTTGCTCTAAAATGATCAGAATACAACCTAGAATATTTTGTGACTGTAAAGTACTTGTAACTTAGTAGTTTCCCATAGCTTACGAAGTTTTCCATTTTTTGTGAATTAATACATTCTATGAACTATTACATACACAATCCAAAAAAAATATCGTTTTACAAAAAGAGTTTAAAAAAAACAGATGTAAATCGAACTTACTACCCCGGGCGGCCTACCACCAGCTCATAAAGCAGTATTATTTTAATGTTACTTCAGTGGGAGAAAGAGATGAAGCTATACATCCTGTAGAGCTTCATCTCTTTCCCACACTGAAGTAAACTAAAGTAATATTAAAATAATACTGCTTTTGAGCTGGTGGTAGGCCCTCAGGACTTCAAATCATTCGTCCAACCGCTTACTTATTCGCTTTGTTGAAAGTTAGCTAAAATAGCCGTTTCTATATAAAAGGTAGCGTGATGATAATCATTTAAAAAGTTAAATCGGTAACTACCTATCTACAATATCCCAACCTTTTGGCGCGTCCTTTTACAATTTGCAGAGAAAAATACGAACATGATGTAATATTGCTCATCCCCCATAGCAAATAGCGTGATAGTTTATGCCCTACAGTTGGTACAGACAAACATTCTAAAAACTTTATTTTCCGCATAAGAATCGATCCCATACCTCGTAGCAATAACTTTCTTTAAAAAAAATTAACTTCGCTACGATTTTATTATATCTATAGATTATAGGTACATAATCAAAAAAAATAATAATCGTATAACAAAATGTGAAAAAAAAGAAAAAAAACAGTAGGTGGGAATCGAACTTACAACCCCATGTTTGCAAAGCAACCGCCCAACCGTTGAGCTAATTGCTTTGTTGAAACTTGTCTAAAATAGCCGTTCCTATATATTTCATGATTGACTGCTTAGTTCCATAAAGGTATAGCGTGATGATAATCATTTAAAAAGTTTAATCGATAACCATCCACAATATCCTAAAATTTTGGCGCGTTTTTTTCCAAAAATACGAACATAATATAATATTGCTCGTCCCCCATAGTAAATAGCGTGATAGTTTATACCCTATAGTTTGACCAGACTTATAGGGAACACCTATGCAAAATTTTAACAGAATCTATCCGGTAGAATTTGTGTCATGCTAGAACATAAAAATACAACATAATGTAATATTGCTCGTCCCCCATAGTAAATAGCGTGATAGATTATACCCTATAATTTGACCAGACACACAGGGAATATCTATGCAAAATTTTAACAGAATCTGTCCGGTAGAATTTGCGCCATGCTGGAACATACATACAGACAAACAGACAAACAGACAAAAATTCTAAAAAAAATATTTTCGGCATTAGAATCGATCCTAGACCTCGTAGCAATTACTTTTTTTCAAAAATATTCAATGTACAGTTTTGACTTCGCTACGATTTTATTATATGTATAGATAATTGGCTTTTACAATATTTTCAAATAACAGTGTTGGATATGGGAGGACAGTGTAGGTCTTTCAATATGCAGGTAGCTACTTAACAAATTAAAAAAGGTCAACAAATCTACAATCTTGTTTACAACGTTCTCACATTCACAAAATAGAAAATAATCGATTTATATGAAAAAAAAAACATTTAAACCAAATGACATGATTGCCATTAAACTGTAACAAGTCTGAATAATTATCATGTCCATAAAAGCCACTAACAAAGAGTTAAAATTAAATTATAGATTTACTAGCGACCCGCCCCGGCTTCGCACAGGTATAAACCAGGTTATTATACATATAAACCTTCCTCTTCAATCACTATCTATTAAAAAAAACAGCGTCAAAATCCGTTGCTTAGTTTTAAAGATTTAAGCATACATAGGGATATAGGGACAGAGAAAGCGACTGTTTTATACTATGTAGTGAAAATGACAAATAATAATATATGATGTTAGTAGGATGGATGGTTGATTGGTTTGGTGGGGGTGGGTATGGTGGTGGTATGATGGTGGTGGTGGTGGTGATGGTGTGGTGGCTGGTGTAGTGGTTGGTATGGTGATATGGTGGTATGGTATATGATGTGTATGTGTTTTTTATATAATTTCAAATTATCAGATGATTATGTCAAGGAAGAATGTAAAAAATATAAATAAATATCGTAATTTGGGAACAGTTAATAAGTCTTCTTCATGATTATGCTATGAATGAGGTACCAGGCAAGCCAAAATGTGCAGAAGGAATTATTGCCAAACTTCTTTGTCTTTAAGAGCGTTTACGTCTAGCGCGAGAAGTCAAGTTTAGGTAAATTCTTCGCAAAATTCACTCACACAGAAGCGCGCGTACATGTGTGCGTAGAGTTGGCGCGTTCGCTATCTTTATAGTCAGACTAACACACGTTGATCCGTTCGATTTAGAGCAATAATTGTTTTAGTAAATATTTAATTGGAATTTAAATCCAACTTCAATTTATTGTTACACCTATGATTAATATTATTAAAAAAACGAATTAAATAAATAATTTTACAATATTTTATTGGAACAGTTTACATCTTTATACGCTTCTTTTCGTGTTTATTTTATATTAGGCATAACAATTTGATGAATAATAATAATATATTTATTTTCTTACCACAAATTACAGAGAATGTTAGTACAAAGTCACAATTGTATAATTAATTTGTGGAAGACTGGTGCCTAAACTAAGTTTTTTACAAAACCTGTATGTCAGGTCATCATATTTATTTCTTTTAAACATCTTATCTTATTATCACTCCGAGTAACAACAAGCGCAACATGTCATACTCATAGTTACATTATGGGTACTGTTAATATTAGCATGTCGGTGTCGCAAACCCATAAGATTTTCCTTTACCAATAATCGCTCATCGCGCCTAAAGAAGCTTTCACCTGAAAAAAAACGTGTGCGTTTGTGAGAACCCACTCAGGAATAAAGTTCCTTCTCACGTATCATTTAAAACAAAAACAAAATTTTCGCAGCCGCCATCTTGGATTTACATTTTGACCTCACTATCGACTTTAGTACCCTCAAAAACTAATGCCTCATTTACATTCTGCCCCTGCCGCTACTGTTCGCGCTGCCAGCCATAATTCTCTAAATACTGCCGTAGTAAGATCGAAAGAACTGCCCTACCACTCATATCGCTTTCGACTTTCAACAATGGTAGACGTCGAAATAATTACAGCGTCGCTGTGTAGAAAACACAATACATAATTATGTTCTTTATTTAAAAAAAAAAAACAAATTAAAAAAAAGAAAATTATCTTCGTAGAAGATGGTGGATCCTCTCCATAACATCGAATACAAACCATATCGGATGAAATATATCGTCTGCATCTGCTCCAGTAGGTACCCTAATTGCATAACTTATTTTCATAAACGATTATAACAAATTTATTTCATTTTGACAGTTCAACAACATTCATTGCATTATTTACGTTATTGAGCAGATTTTTACTCCAACTTATGAAGCAATGGATTAGCAATCTGTTTCAAATCGAAACAATTGTGATTGATCGTGCATTACGCTATTTTTTTTTTCTTAGCCTTTATTGTCCCACTGCTGGGCAAAGGCCTCCCTACCCTCTTTCCACCTCTCTCTGTCTAGAGCTTCCAAGAACCAATCTTTCTTAAAGGAGTCCAGCTCATCCCGCCATCTCCGTCTGAGCCTGCCGCGATGTCGTTTGCCATTAAGCGGGACCCACTGGGTCGTAAGTTTGGCCCATTGATCGTTTAACATGCGGCAGATGTGTTCAGCCCAATTCCATTTAAGCGTGGCAGCTTTCCGAGTGAC
This sequence comes from Agrochola lychnidis, assembly GCA_963680765.1. Lineage (NCBI taxonomy): Eukaryota > Metazoa > Arthropoda > Insecta > Lepidoptera > Noctuidae > Agrochola > Agrochola lychnidis. Next base: position 1,485,894 of record OY796852.1, on the reverse strand, counting down.
ATCAGATATTTTAGTGATGGAACGGATTGTTGTATTCTTAACCCGGTCCACAAGTTTAATACCAAGAATACTCCGTTCCATAGCTCTCTGGCAAACCTCGAGCGTGGTCCTCTTTTCTATTACGCAATTATTGGGGTACAGATCGGCTAGATGAATTTTTATTTTCAAAAGAGGCCTAAACGTGACCATCAGTGACTTCTTTGATTTCAATTCGTCAATAGGAAGGAGTATCTTCTAAAGCTTCACTAATTCTCTTCCAGCACGCGTAGCATGACCACTATAGATAATAGAACAATAGACAAAATAACAGATAAACAATCACAATCTGTCATTTTGTCTATTCTTCCGTCGACACAACCCGTTTCTATTGTGGTCATGCTACGTGTCCAGACGTCGTGAACTTAGTTTCAATTTGTGGTTTTTGTCATTTAAATCCTACATACTTTTTTTGGATTCCAATAGTTCCAAAAATGTTATAGTGTTTTTATTATTCCACTCGAAGGGCATTTTCACAGATCGTATAAATAGGCGGTACGCACGTCCGATTCGTCCAGGCGCTCGGTAAGAAGTGAGCTGCAGAGCTGAACGTAAACACGCCCTGCCACTCGTGCTGCTCGTTCTTTGGCTTCCGCGTAAAAAAACCGCTCATTTGGGGAGCGTAGGGCAACGCGAGTAGCAGTGGCAGCAGTATAAGAAGTATCGTGTTTACATACTCATCCTGCCCACTTTCCTGCTCATTGCTGTGGAAGTGAGCTGAATGTAAACGGGGTATATGAAAACGACACCCATGATGAATTCTCCCGCTCTGGGCGGAGCGGGAGGGCGTGTTAGATTCTTACTGAGTAAAACCCACCCGTGTTCTTTCGGTTGCCCTGTTGCCGGGGGCCACGATTTCCCTATCGGTTTTCTTCGAACTCCCGGCAGGCATTGGCCCAAGCGGACCCCGTCAATTCTGCTGACATCTCGTTGAGGCGCGCGTGGAACACAACGCGCTGTCGACCCGGGCTTGGTCCTTATCGGACGGCGAGCTACCCATTGCTGGAATTGGCTCGCGATTCCCGCCCCGGGTGTCTCCTCCTGCGGCGGTTAGGGGCGTGAAGGCGCGAAATTTGCCTCTCCCTCACGCGTTCCGCCTCCTCCTTCGCGAGCATTACCGCTTCGCAGAAGGAGGTGACGGCCTGCCATTTCTTCTCGCTCCGTACCATGGCCTGAACCAGGGTCGGACGCGAGAGATCACCGCCGCCGATCACCTCAACGAAGACACGGTGTTGCTCCGCCCAAGCCGGGCAGACCTCCACCGTATGCTCTGCCGTGTCCTCAGGCCGATCCACACAATGGTGACACCCGGATGTTTCCTCCCGCCTTATCCTGAACAGGAACCTCACGAAGCAGCCGTGTTTTATATAGAATTTTTCACTTTTTGTATGGAGACCATGAAAAATTATTACCTATATGTTGAGTTTTATGGGGTTATGGGCTTTATAAAGGGGGTCGAAATTTTCATTACTTTTGCGATAGATCACACCATTTTCGAAATATAAGCAAAAGAAAAGAAAAAAAGATACAGTACTATTTTTGCAGCTGAAGTCGAGGTGTGGGTATGAATTTTAGTTCATGACAACTAATTTAATTCCACACTTTTTTAATGGCGATTAAAAGTAGTCAGATTTAGTTATGCAAACAAAATTTTTCAAGAAAAACGTCAAATTCAGAATAGCAAAATTGCCATTTTCACTAAAGTATTAACTCAGTGTCATCTTTCACTAAGGCCCGTATTACAGAACGTCACTCAATACTCAAGCATTACTTAAAACTAGATTCAAGCCATTTGATTGGTTGAAACTAGTTTTAAGTAATGCTTGAGTATTGAGTGTCGTTCTGTAATACGGGCCTAAGATGGCACTGAGTTAATACTTTGGTGTATGCTTGTTTGTTTGTTTGAAAAATATTACGTCAGCAAATGCTGTATTGATTTTTCGGAATTTTCAGTATTTTATTCGGTCCTTTCTTTATTTGTATTCGCATATAAGTTGTCGGAAAATTAGCATTTATAGCAGTAAATTTCAAATTTTAAGTATGCTCATATTTTAACTTTTTTTGGAACTTTTATTACTACCCAAACTAAATGGTGATTTTTTGTCTAGTCATTTGTGACAACAGAAGGCATTTGTGACATGAGAATCGGCACCGATATCAACTTTAGCACCCTAAATTAGTTTTCACTTCAATAAAATATTTTACTTACTAAAGTACTAAGATGTGGCGATCATGCTATATTCGTGCATTATCGTTGTACGCACGACAAAGGTCAACAGCGGTCAGGCAGAGCGCCGAGCGACGCATCCACTCTCTGACAGGCCTCACGGCGGACTAATTTGAAACGGTTTGCGCGTGGAGTTTTATAGTAATTTTAGAGTAGTTTTAAAAAAATTCTAGAAAAATAACCAAACTCATATAGTTAAAAATTTTGATTGCAAATTTTTAAGAAGATGTTTTTCTATTACAGTAACCCTTTATTATATTAAATTAAGGAAGATATATTGGTAAAAAAAAACATTTTATTCACCAAAATTTCATTATAATTTCGCATTGTTTGGATTTTTATTTCTCATGTAGGGAACCTAAACTGAAAATTTCTTTTAACTAACTTTTTTCCTAAGAATCTTTGCAGTTAGATAAAAAATATTGTTTGTTAGGGTGATCAGTGATTTAAGATATTTTAAGCGTCAAAGTTGACGCTCGAAGTAAAATTAACAAAACCTCTGTTCAGTAATCTTGATATAATTCACAAATACTCTAATAATCTAAAAATTTTCCTAATTAAGTGTTTAGACAACAATATTTCCTAAAATGATTAGTAATTAATATGTTTTTAAAATAATGTTTGATGGATATTAACTGGATCGAAAAGTACTGTTTTTCAGCTAAACAGCGCGCGGATGGCGTAAACGCTCTAAACGTAGTCTTTAATTTTATAATATGCGTTTTTGATATGGACACGTTTGATTGGGTTTTAAACTTTCCTTCGCTTAGTTCTGTAACCAACTTTGGCAACTTGTTATAAAAGCGGATACTATAAGAAATGACTTAGGTACTTGTTTTAGTTAATCTAAATATTTTGGATATCACAATTTCATGTTTACTAAGTGTATTTATATTATAAAAATCGCTTCTTATTTTCAAAAGTAATATGCAAACATACTAAATACTTTCTAAGTTATAAAGAGAAGGCAGAGTCAGTATATAATTTTTTTTGAATTTTTTTCTTAAGGACTCGTGAGGAAACATTTTATAGATTGTGCGGATTGCGCTCTTTTGCAGAATGAAATAAGCAGACGTATACTAAACCTAGCTTTGGCTATATCAGCCAACTGTTTCATTGAAATTTTGATTCTAAAGTAATTCCTAGAAATATAGTTTCCGTAATTGCATCTGCACCACCAGTTTTTAGATTTAGACCCACTTGAGATATATTTGGTAATGAGAACCTTATAAATTTAGTTTTGTTTGCATTAAGTAAAAGATTATTAGCTGCGGCATTTCGAAAGCAGACTAACAATGACATGTGTCTTACATGTCTCCATATCTTTTCCATCTATTTACAAAAAATAAGAGTAGTGTCATCAACAAATAAAATGATATCCGATAAGTTAGCCAACATAGGAAGGTCATTTATATCTTTACTTCTATACTAATATTATAAAGAGGAAATATTTTTTTTTGTATGTAACGAATAAACTCAAAAACTACTGGACCGATATGAAAAAATCTTTCAACAGTGGATAGCTACATTATCAGCGAGTAACATAGGCTATATTTTATCCCCGTACTCCCACGGGAACGGGAACTACGCGGATGAAACCGCGTGACGTCCGGTAATAAACAATAAATAGGAAAAGGCCGAGAATTGAACTCGCCCGTTGATTGAGGCACGCCCATTTTAACTAGACCCCGATAACGTGTCCCCGTTCTCGTTTACTTGTTTACGCCTGTTTGATAGATAGGAAAGAACAAGATCAGAAGCTTGTCCACGAATTCCGTAGTGGTATAATTTACAGATCAGTGTATTGTGGTCAATGCAGTCAAACGCTTTTAAGAGGTCACAGAAGATGTCAGGCACTTCTCTCAGGATTCTAAAATGTGACTGATAAGTTTTACTCCCGCGTCAGTCATTGACCTACCTTTCGTGAAACCAAACTGACGGCTATGTAAATTTTCATTTGAGTTAAAATGTGACAACATCTGAAGGCCAATTTTAGAATTTAAAAAACGTTCACATTCAAGTCGCAATCCATCAAACTTGTCAAAAATTTTGGTACATTGATTATCTTTTTGACAGATTGTGAATGAGATTAGAATACGAACGTTCTTAAAAATTACGGGATTTGCCTCTATGGTCTAGCATGATTTTTCATAGATAGACTATTTCTATAATTACTTATTTATCAGAGATACTTTCAAATATGGTTCTAAGTAAATAAAGAGTAGTTTCAGTGTTTGCATCCCTTATTAATTAATTTTCTTTAACAAGTTCATCTTCATTGATAGCAGTCAATATATTCAATTATTGTTTTGTTGACAGACATTACTGTTGGTCTGATGTATTTTAACAAGACTCCGTGTTTAAGTATAATAGTTAGAAAATATCACTAACTAGAATTCTTAAACAAGTCTGGAAAAAAAGTTATCACGCGTGTATCCAATATCAGCATAAGCAACCTTCAACTTTTGATCATTTCGTATTCTTCAAAGATTAATACCTCATTATTGGTATCAATCTTTGAAGCAGTAAACAGATCAAAAGCTGAAACTCTCAAGTTTGTTCCAGGAACATTGTGTAACGTGCTTGTTGAGAGATAAACATATTACCTGGTAGCGGAGTGATGCTATTATGTAATAAACACCAAGCTTATCTATTTGCGTGTTTCAATTCTCATAATTGGCAATTTCAGTTTTCCGAGTGGTTTTAGATCTGTACGATTTCAATCGTTTTAAATCGATATTTATATAGGTAGTTCATGATGGTTCTTTTAAATTGCTGAATAGTGTCGTCGAAACATAATTGGCGAAATGTTTTATAAAGCTCTGCCTACATACAACAACAACACACAATACAGGGGGGGGTCCTAAAACGGCCGCTTTGGCAGAATCATATTATGATGATATTATGAATTACACAAACTGTCACAAACTGACAAGTCATATTATTATCTGCGTTCAATTCATATTACGCAATTCACCTGTTTGACAGTTTTCTATTATAATGAAATAACATTTAAACTGTAGAAATAAAAAATGGTAATCTCATTTGATTCATAGGAACTGTAAAGAAAAAATTTCCTTTCATGCGGCAATATTTACACCAAATATGATTCTGATATGAATTGAGTTGAATATGATTCAACTAAAATATGTGACACCATAGAGGAATTGCTGGGAATTCAGAAAATGAATTGCGTTTAGAGGAATTGCTTAATGTGGCCGTTTTAGATCCGCAGGCGTGATGTTGTTTTTGCTTAATATGTGTACTGTGCAGATTTTGAACCTTTAACCTGATGCTTAACAATCATGCCCATAACCTTCTGGTTATCACGTTACTTAATTTATGTCTTGTGGATATACAATCAGTAATCGGCTTTGAGTGCGAATGATTAAGTTATTGACTTTTAGCTTGGCATTAATTACACGAGAGTAACATCAAGGATCCGACGCGGTGATTGACACTCGATTTACTTTGTCGCTCGACTAAACTCGGTAATGTAATTTGTTGATGACTTGGAGATAAAAGGAGAATCCTTTTTCGAGTATTTTTTGTGGCATAATAACATCTGCCTGATGGAGTTTTAGATAACGTAAAGTCTAGTCTTTACATCTATATTTTGAAGAGAACATCATTCTACATACAATTCAGCGCTAATCCGCAATAGTATAAGCATCTATACATGAAAATATAAAACATATCATTTAAAAAAAAAAACAGTGGCACTCCGGGATTGCCGACAGAAGTGAAAACTTGAACAAGATCGCCTTGGTGAAAGAAAAATACTTGTATAGAACATTGGTCCATAACCTTATCTAAATAAAGAGCACATTCGCGTTTACAAAAAAAAATACTTCCAAAACCTTTAAAGTAAAAATACTTGCATAGAACATTGATCCGTAAAAAAAGATAAATAAAGAGCACAATCGCGTTTACAAAAATGAGGTGTCGATAATGATATCGCGAGTTCATTTGTTTTTTCCCATCTCAAAAATGCTAAACGCGCCTAAAGAAGTTTTCACTACAAAACATTATTTTTGCCATGATTGGTCGGTATGCTATTACAGGTTAACGGAAACGCCCTCCATTAGATAACATACTATGTATATCTATCTACATATTCGTTAGTTGACGTATAAACAATCTACATTATTTTAAGATTTAGAAAAGTTCTAAAGGCAATATAAAGCAAGAGTAACTTCCAAATGGATAGGCTAGGAACGAATTTGCCGTAAAAACCTTTGAAAAATCTTTACTAAATCCACATCTACGATCTATATCATCATTACGAAACCATTTATCATTTAAATTTATTTAAGTCACACGTTCATTCATTTTAGCTGTTTCTTTGTTGTATCTAAATTCCGAGAAGACACAAGTCTTTGTGCTCATAGTGAATAGCAATGGGATAAGCCTACGTTTCAATGAATGTTCCAAAAATTTATTCTGTGAATATAATTTTATGATTGTACACACGTGATACGATACACCATTTCAGTACTAATATTTCTGTATTTATCATCTTGCACACTACAAACTTGGTACACTTTTAGCATTATTTAACAAACTATATAATTATGTATTTAATATAATAACGTTATAGACTTTAGACTTCTTGAAGACACCTTCTGATTACGAGGCTCATAGCGAACTAAACATCATGTTTCCAATTCTGTTTCGTTAAAAAAACCAATACTTGTACGGAACTGTCAAATGAGATTTACACTGATACAAAATCATTGGAGGCAAATCACATGCTTTTAATTTTATATTTAGTATTTAAAATCAGTAAATCTTTCCTAATATTTGGAAATCATGACACACGGCTACATATCAAGCTATACACTTCCAGTATAAGCTGATCTCGCATTGTATAGGATTTTGATAATGAGAGGTCAGCTTATACTGGAAATTATAGCTTGATATGTAGTCGTGTGTACCAAAAACAACCCTCTTGAAGAGACCAAAAATAAATTCGGGCGAGGCTCGACCAAGCGTGCGTCACACGGTGCAACATAAACGGCTTCATAATAACTTCTCATTTAAAATATTCGTGTTGGTTTGAACCCGTGTCTCGTACGCGATTTGTCTAGCATAATGCTCTGGCCAAACTGAATCGAATCCCGCACGGGATGCGGCACGAAATTCACTCCTGCCGATTGTGTCAACTAACTTGTATGGAGGTGGTCAAACCGGCGCGGCGGTCGCGTCCCGCGTCCCGTGCGGAATTTTCGTCAGTGTGCCTAGAGGTTAAATCTATCCCATATCTGTATAAGCACTGATTTCTTGCTGTGTTCTTACTTTTAAAGTGGCTTTTTGTTCTTCTATTATTACATAATTATGTTAAATTTAAGAAGGATTTCGTATCTATCTGTACGACCGCGGCGTTCTTCTAAACTACGCAACAAATTTAGATTTTCCCCTTCATTTAGAGAATTTATTCTGGAAGGTTTATCAGTATAAAACATCCTTTACTATTAAACGAGCAATATTTGTAAATATATATATTTGTTTGTAAATGAATTTGTACTCACGTTCTCGAAATCGGCTGTAACAATTTCGATGAAAGTTGTAATATGGGGTTTTACGGGGGCGAAAACTCGATCTAGCTAGGTCTCATACCTGGGAAAATTCGGGAATGTGAAACAACGTTGGTATACCTCGATGATATGTTTATCTATTTTCACCCGAGCAGGTCGACCAGCAGGCCTAACATAACACACGCGACATATATCCACTCTCGCACGACAAATTTTTGTCTATTTCTGTAGTTTTATCGTTTTCTGACAGCTATGCCATACAAAATACTCGACTCGTTCTGTCAAACTTCATGTTTTGTCGACAAACCCTAACATGACACGTTATTTATCTCGATTTTTGACAGTTCAACACGATATAATCAGTCATTTTGTCGTATTTAGTCGTCGTCGATTTTGACGACGATAGAGAGTAGACAAAAAGACAAAATTATGATACATAAAAAAACTCGAAAAAAGGTGGCAGGTTCATAGTCGTACTTATTGTAGACAATTTTTTTTTTTTTGTAATGTTGGTGTACACCGGTGTACTGTAGTACTTATATATATATACACTAATTTTAATTTCTGTCATTTTGTATTTTTATTTCAACATGCCAAAGAAATCATTTAATTTTTATCAAAAAGTCGGTTAAATAGAAAACTAATCATAAATAAATAAATAATAAAAAAGTAATCATAAATAAATAAATAATAAAAAAGTAATCATAAATAATTAAATAAATAAATAATAAAAAAGTAATCATAAATAAATAATAATAATTAAGACAATAATTAAGAGAGAGAGACGTTTATTCAATAAAGTACATAATTCCATGCATAAAATTGAATGAATGAAACAGAACTTCAAGCCGATGTTGCTATCATAAAAATAATTTGTTTTTAATAATTTGCAACATCGGTTTATCGTCGCGCGATAAAAGAATGTCAAAGTGCCTTTTTCTAGTTTACTCGTCGTTTGCGGTCATGTTAGGGATTAGAATGACGTCAGAATCGTAGACAAATTACGATAAAACGAGAAAAAGAGCGTTGTCGCGCTTGTCATGTTAGCCCTGCAGGTACTTACTATTAAACTTATGTACCTATAATACAGGGGCAGGGTGCTAGTATTTTTCTTTCTTTCTTGTTCTATTTCAACGTATTAATGTATTAGTTCTTTTGTTTTAAGATTATGAATTTGTTTCAGGTTCAATAACAATAATGTCGTACGCGTGCATGGGGCGTACGCTCTGCTCTGTGCGACCTCCTTTTGACATTGACGAGGGAAACGTCAGCATGCAACAGGTTAGTGTAATATATTCATGTTCATTTATTTTTGGAATCTTACCAAGGGGCATCGTGTTATCAGTAACTGGGTTGCGGAGGTCAGATAGGTAGCCACTTCATGTAACATTCTGGTATTTAACAGCATCCGGTTGGACTGGAGACTGGAGGTCTACTCTCTAAGCACGAAATCCGTAGTTTTGGCTGAAGTTACAAGCGTTTTGTACTCCCTATCACCTATGGACATACGATTAGTTTGGAGCCCGAACTAAGAATAAATCACAACACAATTTGACATCTGTCCCTGCTCCCGATGTTTTTGCCTGTCCGAAAAAGTTAATTAACCGGCTATCTAATTGGGTTACACATTTTCGTGAAGACTTATCTGTTTCAGACAGTTAATTGATTCAGGCGTGACCTTGCGGAAATCCATTATAAAATACAATATTGTATTTTCTACTCTGCTTCATTTTTACAGTTCAACAACACTCATTGCGTTGTTGAGCAGATTTTTTTTTTCAAATATATGAAGCAATGGATTCAGAATAATTGAAACCAATTTCTTTCAAAATAACTTAGAACTACTGGCCCGTATCTTTGTTGACAGTCTAAGGGTAGCGCTGAGTGGAGACCTGCAGGAATCGACCCATCACAATTGTTGAAATCCTCATCGCGTCTCTTGTCTCTTCTGTGATTGTAAGATCCCTGCACGTTTCTGATCAGCTCTGCTCCGTACCCTTTTTTCAGTGGAAATGCAAGGTTACGTTTTCGTTGAAACGAGTAGGCCCTCTGACCCCAAAATAGTTGGAAAAAGGCAAGGCTAGATTGATTGACTTTGTAACATTACGTTAACTTCCTCGGAGGTAAAAGTAAGTTAAAAGTTAAACAAAACACATAAAAAAACATGAGTAGTAGAAAAAGCAGCGGTGGCTTGAGATGGTCGCAGCGTCGCAGCAGCAGAGCAGCAAAGGAGGAATGGCAGCAGCGCAGGCAAGGAGGGTTGGTAACAGCCCAGCCAAGAAGGGCCAGCAGCAGTGCAGCCAAGGAGGACCGGCAACAGCGCAGCCAAGGAGGGCCGGCAACAGTGCAGCCAAGGAGGACCGGCAACAGCGCAGCCAAGGAGGACCGGCAACAGCACAGACAAGGAGGCCCGGCAGTATTAGAGGTCTCAGCTACGAAGCTACGCGCCGGAGCGATCGGCGTCAAAGGCCTCCTTTACGAAGCAGTGCCGGAGGCACTAGGTGAGAGGACTGGTCTCCAGGGACCACCGGCAAATGAAACTACTTCATAAATGATGATCGAGGCTGATCGTAGACTGGCTTTATTATCAAGTAACGCCTGATTATATAGTAGTCTTAACGGAAGTGCATTTTTTAAATATTTTAAGTATTTCAAATACAAGTCAAATTACTCCGTAATTTGACGTAGGCCAGTAACATTCAAATCATTGTGTGACGGCCAGTAACATATTCGACTAGTGACAATGTGGACCTGCCTTTACAATAGAGACTAACTTAATCATCGCAGGTTATAGAGAAAAACAAACATGACAGTTGGCAATAATAAAATATTCTAAGATTTTTTACAAAAGATGTAAATAATTGCATAAAATACAAAGGAGATGTTTCATTTTCGGCCATAAAGTGTACGTTAATGTAAAAAAGGAAATAATTCCACGAATTGAGGAAAAATATTCTTTCCTGTTTATTCCCCTGATTACTTCGGCACAAAAAGTAATAGTTTAACAAATTATTGCCATATTCTATTCATCATGGCGTCGTTTCACTTGCATACTGCTTTCGTCCAGAAATCATGTTACATTTTAACATAATAATATCACGTAGACGTCATTTAAATAAATATGAAAGGCATGTATTTCTGTACTATATTAAGATAGCTATCTTATACAACTTTTTTGATTAATTAGAAAGTGTGATTCATCATAAAAATAAAAAACTGCTTTTGTGGATTGTAGATTTGTAGGTACTTCTGGACGAAAATGGCTAGCTGTCGATGGTCGTATTTCTCCTGACAAACGTCAAACATTTTCTGTTTTTATTTTGTGCCCAATATGTTTTAGATATTATGGAAAAAAACAGTCTTTATTGTATTTAGGGGTTCGTTTCCCAGGTTTTCTAAAGTGTACATGTTATGGCCGGAGTCCCATACAAAAATGAAACGTCTCCTTTGGGTGTTAAAATAACTCAAAAGTAAAGGTATGTTTTGTAGCGTTAAAGAGTAAGTAAAATAAGTGTCATAAGGTAACTAAAACTAAAAGTGTGATTTGTAAGATACAATACCACGTAATATGAGCTAAAAGTATATGGTTCCGGGCAGCGGAATACCACAACTTTTTCTGACCTTTATTACCTACCTTAAACCATTGCGGTGCTGATTTTATTTGGCTTTTAGCAGATGATAATGGCGAAATCAAACTGAATACGAAACGAACGCATTTTGAATATTCGCAATTAAAACCAGCCGTAACTTCACACTTGACACTCTTAAATATAGGTACTAACGTAAAAGTACTAGGCACCGTAATTACTCTCTCCGCTCTGTGCGTACAAGCTCACACGCACACATTTACAATCAAACTACACCTCACTAAGTGCACACATGTTTACGAAAACGGCCTCACGTCACTGTTGATAGCGCTATGTCTTGCTTTTTTATGTCTGAGGTGCCCAACGCCATTTTATAATCACTTTCTGAAATATTTTTCATGAGATGTTTACATAACTTGTTTATCAAAGTGTCGACAGATGGCTTTAGACGTCGATTTCTGTGAAAATATCGTTTGAAGAATTAATGTGTTTTGCGTATATTTGTCGATTTCGTGATCGTGTACAGAAACTGTAGGTATGTGGATATATGGATATTTAAAATGAATTTCAGAGCACACAACAAAAATGTAATTAAAATATCTTGAGAGTCAAAAAAACAAAATATTAACTTGAATGTAACTTGAAAATATGGACCATAGAAACTACACGATGGAAAGGTCCACAGGGAAAGAGGAATGCTGGTAGACCACAAGATAAAATTTTGATGGTTTACGATAGAACAATCTTACCTTCTGAGTTTTTTTTTTGGGGAGATTTCCTATCTAGATACAGTTTTTGCTCATGGCATGACACAGTCAAAACCACAGATATAGATAACGCAAGAGCAACTACTTCACGTGCCATTTTCGTGCCCAGCTTACGTTCAATAATCGTAAGCTGCCACTTTCGCGCTCAGTCTGCATCGGTGCCACGCTTGACGGAAGTCAGTAAAAAAATTGAAAATGGTTAATTACACTGTTATAAATTGTAAAAACTGTGCAAATGTGACGAGAAAAAATTAAAAAAACGTTTCCTAGTGCTTGTGACGTCATAGTAGGTAGTTAAAAAATGGCACGCTTGAATCAAAATCATCAAAATCAAAATATTTTATTTCACATAAACCTACATGGGCACTTATGAAACGTCAAAAGCTAGGTGCACGGTTCCAATTGGTCGTTTCCTATGGAGAAGATCCGGCAGGAAACTCCACGGTTACTCTTTTAAAAATAATTGGCTTTTACAATACTTTCATATAACAGTGTTTCTAGGTATGGGAGGACAGTGTAGGTCTTTCAATAAGTACCAAGTACTTAACAAAATAGAAAATGGTCAACAGGTCTACAATCCACTAAGCCTACAGCGTTCTCACATTCACAACATATGTAGAAAATAATCTATACAAAAAATAAATAAATTAATAAAAGTAAAAAACCTATTTTAATAAAACGCAATTATATGATTGCTATTACAACTTGGTTTTCATAAAGATCGTAATACTTGCGTTATCTAGGTCTATCTATATCTGTGTAGTGGACCTGTAAGACGGTGGGCTGATGACATTATCCAAGTATCAGGTAACGACTGGAAAACTATAGGCAAGAACAGACGAATTTATAAACTTGACATTATGAATAGTATTGCTTATTTCAAATTAATTGTATTGCCTAATTTCATCTTGACATGGTGAACTTGTATTGATTTGATATTATATTTTATTATGTTAATAATATTATATTGGGGGAGTCTTTATAATTATAATTTAAACTGTTTGCGTGCCTTAGTTAAGGCAGTAAGTATAAGGATCATTTTTAAATTTAACATCTGTAACTTGTACCTACTTTCTGTGCAAATAAAGAACTATTCTATTCTATTCAGGGATTTGTGGATAAATCTGGAGGAGGCCTTTACCCAAAAAAGGGTCCATATTTCAACAAAAGAAGACTAACCATAACTATCAGTACACAATAAGTAAACCCTACTACCAGCATCTGAAATGGAACCCAGAAATATGGAATAAATGGTTTTTATTTATTTAATTTTTAACTTGAATACATTATTTTATTCTTTACCAACTACTTTGTTCAGATTTATCTAGTTTAATTGTTATTTTTCTTTTACCTCTATAACGACATCCTGCTGAACCTTCTTCGGTTTCTTTCCTCATTATAGGTCTGTAACATGATGCCACGGTTTCATGTAACCCTGAGTCTTCGTTAAACGTAGTTTAATGAAGTCAAACGAGGGTTATAACTACTATACAAAAAACACGGATAGAGTTCACTGACTTTTGAATAAGTTCGCGAGTTTATTTTATAAAACCATTTTTGAGAGACAAAACACAATGAATGAAAAAACACAAAAAACCTTAGTTTATGCAAATAAATAGAAGATCTCCATATGTCATTATAATTTATTATAATATAGGCAAAAATTAGTTTGAGTTTGCAACATAATTATTATTATAATACATTAATTTGTCTAAAATCAAAGCGAACGTTGTTTTTTTACCGACCAATATGTTACGTGTTATATCAAAAACGGATCGTGTAAACGTTGCAAGAAAACTGTACATTTTTTTTAACTCAAAGAAGTAAGATGAACTAAAACCCAACTACTGAAAAATCACACTGTAAATAATATGAAACAAGAAAATATTCTTATCTAAAATTGTTATGTACAAACAATATTATTGTCTTTAAATAAACAAATTACACGTAATGTATTTAATACTTATTCATAGTGATGTTTAGAGGACGGCTGAGGTCAATTATTGATATGTAAAATTATTCCTCTTGCTTTCCTGCAGTCTGTAGCTATCTTATCTATGGCAATCTGTGGGAGTAATTTCGTGAAAACGGATGAAAGTGCGTAACAGGAAGCCGGGAAAACGTTTATTGACCAATGAGGGGGCGCGGTGCTACGGTTGGCAGTCGGAAACGACCTTGACGACGCCCCGCCCCTTTAATGTTGCTTATTACCAAGGTGATACAATGTCAGATGTTACACATCATGCCACTACTGTAAGGCTCGTACGTTTTTTTATTTCATGACTTTATATCCTCTAGAGGGCACCATATTCAATTTAATGGGACGTCACATAGCCTATAAACCAGAGGACGATCAAGACGCTACCAACGATCCCTCATTTTACAGATTATGAAAAGTAAGTAGTTTAGAAGTTATGAAGGAACAAAGATAAATATACATACACACCAACATATGTTTATCGGACAAAATCATAATTCTTAACCCTCCTTATTATCAAAGTCAAATCATTTATTCCAAATAGGCCTATGTATGGCACTTTTGAACGTCAAAAATTACAAAATAATAAAATTGATTTTAGTCGCCCCTTCCAAAAGGTAGTTTTCGTATGGAGAAGAATGGGCAAGAAACTCCACCGTTACTCTTTTAAAATGTTTTACAATTGTTTGTACATGTACGTACATTAGTTAAATAATTATTATATGTGAAGACGATGCACCTAGAATAAAATTACTATACCATAATAGGTAAAAAGAATTAAAAATTAAGCAACTACAGATAATTTAATATGTGATAGATACATGGTGCTCACATATTTACAAACATTGTAAAAGTAGACGATTTTCCTAAAATTTTGTAATTAATAAGTCAGTGTGTGAGGAAGTAATCACAGAATGTAAAATCAATGTCATAAAACACAAAATAACAAATTTTACAATTAAGTTAGCAACCAGTTTGATTTTGTCTAGATTCTAAATTGTCCTATGGAGCAGGACCAGCATATTTCCAAGCACTCTTATCTTGGATATAATCCTCTAATTTGTAATATGCTTGTTTACAAAGTGTACTTTTAATATGTGTTTTAAATTTTCTTTCATTTAATTGCAATATGTCACACGGTATTTTATTGTAACGTTTAACACAGTACCCCATAAAAGATATATGTAGGTACTTTAGATAATCTGAAAAATGGTTGATCTAGTTTCACTTATTTTATTAAAGAGATGTGGATTTTTCCTTACATACATAATATTTTCATAAATGAATTGGCAAGGTACCGTCATAATATTAATCCTTTTAAAAAGTTCTCTGAGAAATTCGCGGCGATATACATTATAAATGGCTCTGACAGCTCTCTTTTGCAAAATAAAGATGGATTCAATGTCAGCAGCCCGACCCCACAGTAAAATGCCATATGACATAATGCTGTGGAAGTAACTAAAATAGACCAAACGCGCGGTTTCTACATCTGATAACTGTCTTATCTTTCTAACAGCATAAGCGGCCGAGCTTAACCGCCCCGCAAGAGATGTTATATGAGGTCCCCATTGTAATTTCTCGTCTAGCGTGATTCCTAGGAAAACCGTTTGATTAATAAATTCCAGTTTTTCTCCATTCACCATTGAACATTAGGTAATTTAAATCTAATTCATTTGGTTTTTTTTTATTAAGTACCAGATTATTTACCGTAAACCAATCTTGGACTTGCAGAATAGAGCTATTCACATCGTCAAGATTATGTGACCGTCGGTTTATTTTAAAGATTAATGATGTGTCATCTGCAAATAACACCATCTTCGGTTGATTTTGAAGTAATTGGGGTAAATCATTAATGTAAACTAAAAAGAGGAATGGACCCAATATCGAACCTTGAGGAACGGCCATTGCCATTTCAGACCCTAATGAGTTTATGCCGTTTACCTGAACTTTAACCTTTCTGTCTTTCAGGTATGATCTAAGTAAATCAAGAGCTGTATTCCTAATCCCATAGTGCTCTAGTTTCAGCAGAAGTGTCTCATGGTCTACACAACCGAACGCCTTCGAGAGGTCACAAAAGATTCCAATGGCATCTTCTGCTTCTTCCCAGGCATTAAAAATGTTTTTTATTAGGGTGACACCGGCGTCAGTGGTACAACGCCCTTTGGTGAAACCGTACTGTTGTTCATGAAAGATGGAATTTTTATTAAAATGACGTAACATTTGATTGAGCATCAACTTTTCAAACACCTTACTGAGAACTGGCAGAATTGACACAGGCCTATAATTGTTGGGTTCTTTACTATCACCGGATTTGAACAATGGAACTACTTTACTGTGTTTCATGAGATCCGGAAAGAATCCTTGGTCTACACTGGTGTTAAATATGTAAGCTAAATAGGGCGCATTGGTTTCGATAATAGATGTACAGACTTTTACAGAGATTCCCCAGAGATCTTCTGTTGATTTAATTTTAAGATCTTTAAAAGCTTTTATAACAGCCTGAGGATTTATATGCTGAAACCTAAACTCCAAAGGGCATGCCTTCACATTCTGTCTAAGTAAGGCAGCAGAAAGCGCGGGTGAGGAATTTAAAGCTTCAGTAGTTTTAAGGGGAATATTAGCAAAATGTTTTCAAATTCTTGAGCTATTTCTATATCTGAGTTAATGAAATACTGAATTTAATTTAGAGACTGCACATGGCCCGTGCAGTCTCTAAATTAAATTCAGTATTTCGCTGTTTTTTCCTACCTGTTTAATTATTTATTACTTGCCAGGTAGTTTTTATTTTATCATCAGCTGATTTTATTTTTAGCTGATTTTATTGCTTCGCCGTAGTTGGGTAAAAAAAAGTCATTACTCGTTAAAATATAACAGACTTTTTATTGGTACCTATTTCGTAGCATCTGAAAGGTCAGAAGATTTTTCTTCATTACTACCTATATTTTTCATGAAAATAAATAAATATATATTTATTTATCCTACAAATACTTATCTCAACTAATATTAATAATAAATAAGGAATAGCAGACATTATTATGTTTCATCTCGATTATTTTTCCCAGAAATAAAAACTAGAACAAAAAGTACCAATATACTTAGTATGTATATCAACTGATAAGGATTATAAAATTATATTTTCATGAAATATATCCCACGAAGTTTTAGCTCGTAGTTTACCTTTGATAAATTGTCTGTATCTTGTGTTTATTAAATATTTTGCCAGTACTCGCTTGATTTAGGATGATGTTAAAAATTGGGTTAAAAACAAAAACAACTTTTGACGTGAAACTTTTTCGAAATCACACCGACACATTAGGATATAATCCTCTAATTCATAATATGCTTGTTTACAAAGTGTACTTATAAAATGAGTTTTAATTTAAAAAAAATCATTTAATTGCCATATATCACAAGGTATTTTGTTGTAACATTTAACACAGTAGGTACCCCACAAAAGATAATATATACGTAGTTATGTACTTTAGATAATCTAAAAATGGTTGATCAATTTAATCTTTACTTCTCGTATTAAAATTATGTCTATCACTTAATTAATTAAAAAGATGTAGAATACATACATAATACAAATAATATAATACATACCTAATTTATGTTCATAAATTAATTGGCAAGGTACCGTCATAATATTAATCTTATTAAACTTCTTTTGGTGGGCTACAATTTACGGAATTGTTTCTACAATATGAGAAAAAAAATACGGCATGACAAATAAATGGGCATTGCATTTTACAACATTTTTAAATTGATTCAATACCAAAACACAACAATCTGTTATAAACCTCGAGATTAA
Source organism: Agrochola lychnidis (assembly GCA_963680765.1). NCBI lineage: Eukaryota > Metazoa > Arthropoda > Insecta > Lepidoptera > Noctuidae > Agrochola > Agrochola lychnidis. The sequence goes on along the minus strand of OY796852.1, from coordinate 1,467,951 downwards.
AACAAGTAATCGTAAACTCGTAATAAACGTATTTTCTTTCTTTTTTTTTTCTTTACATAAACTAGATCTGCTCTCCACTAGTTGTAGGTTTGCCTATTTTTATAATTATTGGAATTAAAATTTAGTTAATAAGTAATGGGGTATGTAATATTTTACTACATCATAATCGTGAAGCATTTAGTGATGTCATCAGCACCTCGCTTCCGGCCCACGTTACGAATATCAAACTTTCACAAAACAAATAGTTTTATAAATGGCCCAAGTCAAATGCAACGGCCACCGGAGCTTTTTGATGAGCAATGGCCAAAGGCAAAGCTAACTACTTATTCAGACAATGAACATTATTCGGGAGCTGGGATTTTACATAAAATGGTGTATGACACAGTTGGTCAAGAAGAGGCACTAGCTGGGCAGCAGAAATTAATATTACGACAGCACGATATACAAGCACCAATTCAAGAACCGTTTCTACAGTCAGTTCAACAACCGTTTCAACAGCCAAATAAACAGCCGTTTCTACAACCAATTCAAAATCCGTTTCAACAAACAATACAACAAAAACCATATCAAGAGTCATTTCAACAACCGATTCAAAAACAATTTCAACCACCGAATCAACAGCACTTTCAGAAACCGTTTCAACATCCAATTCACATGCCGGTTAAATCGTCCATTCAAATATGGTTTGACCAACCGACACAAATGACGAATCAACCGCAGATTACGATGTCGGATTTACGATATATGTCGACCTCCCAAAGGATTGCTTATCGCAATAGAAAGAAGAAGCTTCGGGGAAATTTAAGACACAGGGAAAAAATTTCATTCAGTACCAGGCCGCCTTATCACAAAGGAATAATACCTGATGAAAGTGATATCCCACGTAGTGATCATAGTATGTGTGCAGGAAATGCTAATTGTCAAAAAAACGAATGGACAACAAAAAGAGTGGCCAGGAGCAATTCGGTAGAGCAGCAGCAGTGAACAGTCTGTGGAAAAGTCACTGGCCTGCTATAATTAGTGTATTTATTAATAGACCACGTAGTAATAAATAGCGCGTATTAAATGAACCTGCGCTAGCTGATTCAGATTTTTATTTGATAAATATAAATACTACACAAGTCGAAAGGTATCAAATTAGTACCTATTTTGTAAAAAAAAAAAACCAGCTATATTACAGTGTCGGAAACGGCTATAACATTCTTGTAAAAAAGGATCATTATCTAATAACTATTAAAATAAAATAAAAATCTGAAGATGTAGAAACTTGGGAGACAAGGGCGGTGAAACAGTATTTTTTTGCAAATTTTGAGCTATGTCTTCAAGGGCCAGTAGAGTCAGAGGTGCTCGTGGCTAAATGATAACAGCCACTTGGGTTGATCGAAGGTTAAGCTAGATTCGCCGCGGTCGTTTCGTGAATGGGTGACCATTTATTACATATAACCTACACATGTTCTTAAACATTTAGATCTATTATTACACCTTAATTACACTTAAAAAAACTTTTTACAAAAAAAAAAACAACCGACCTCCAAAAAAAAACACTACAAAGTGAAAAATAACTTTAATTTCGGAAGTCGGTGTCTTGGGTTTTGTATTTTCGTTTTTTGCCCCCGACTTCCGAAATTAAAGTTATTTTTCACTTTGTAGTGTTTTTTTTTGGAGGTCGGTTGTTTTTTTTTTGTAAAAAGTTTTTATTTTTCACTTTTTAGTTGTGGTACCTACCCCACACACATTCGAATACCACTATCTGCTACCAATGACAGAAACTTAACATATCATCTACATACTAAGTGCGAAAAAAAAACGTATTTTGTAGCTAACTCAAAAACTATCCAAGCAAAGTTAATAAAATTTATATGGGACCAATTCGAGAGTACACCCTTTCAAACAAAAAAAGAATTTTCAAAATCGGTCCACAATTGACGGAGAAATCGGTGGACATACATAAAAAAAAAAAAAAAAAAAACAAACATGCGCGACGAACATATAACCTCCTCCTTTTTGGAAGTCGGTTAAAAATGTAATAAAACTAATTTCAAAATATGGAACGAAATTTTGACATGTCACTTGGGCAGTGTTGCTTCTAAATAGGTAACTTACAAGATAGCACCATCGTGTTTGAACTCATTGGATAATATTATTAACAAGTGCTATTACACTAGGTCGTGTCCAGGGTCTGATGATAGAGCCGGAACGTGGCCTTGAGAACTCCACAAGCAAAGAAGATAGCATCATCATGTTTGGACTCGTTGGCTTTGTCTTTACAAGTGTTATTACACTAAGTGGTGTTCAGGGTCTGAAGATGGAACTGGTAGGTGGCCATGGGAACTCCTCAACCAAACAAGATAGTATCATCGTGTTTGAACTCATTGGATATGTATTGACAAGTGCTATTACACTTGGTGGAGGCCAGGGTCTGATGATGGATCCAGAAGGTGTTCACGGACACTCCTAAACTAAACAAGATAGCCCTGTCGTGTTTCAGCTATTTGGATTTGTTTTGACAAGTAGGTACGTTAGTCCAAGGTGTAGTCCAGGATCTGATGATGGAGCTGGAAGCTCGCTATACAAACTCCTCAACTAAACAAGATAACCTCGATCCCGTTGTATTTGGGTTCGTTTTCATCTTGACAATTACTATAGCCAATGGTGCAGTCCAGGGTCTGACAATGGAGGTGGAAGGTGGCTACAGGAACTCCTCAACTACCTAAACAAGATAGCTTGATGTATTTGGGCTCGTTAATTTTTGTCTTGACAAAAACTATAGCCTAACCTAAGGTGTAGGGTTTGATAATAGAGCCGGAAGGTGGCCACAGGAATTCCTAAACTTAACAAGATAGCCCTTAGGCTCGTTGGATTTATCTTTGCAAGTTCCTTACAAGTAAAAGTGATAGAACAGATATGTAAACAAATTCTAGTGCTAAAAAGTGTAAACTAAATATAGGTAAGATTTTTTTTAAACAAACACATAATGAACTAAAATTACTAAATATAACTTACGTAAATATAGAATTGTTATATTTCCTTAAAAGCTTGAGGCGTAAATGACCTTCTAACATAAGTTAAAAAAAAAAATTGAGATATGATTGCCATTACAACTGTAACAAATCTGAATAATAATTATCATATCCACAAAAGCCACAATTAAAGAGTTGAAATTTAGTTGTAGGTATATAATGTCAAATAATAAGATGATTATGGCTGTGGTATATCTCTAATAATTATAAGTAGCGGGTAGACCGCAAATAAACAGTTGGTTCGTTGACTTGGTGTTTCATTGAGTGCGCTCCCGAAAATATTCCCCTAAACACTACTGGCGACGAGTAAAACTAAGTAAAATTACCATTAATAGTTAGTGCATAGTGTTATTGTGAAGTGACAATAAAATGCCGATCGGAAAAATAGAACAATTCGATTTATCGAGCAAAAAATGGTTGGCATACATTCGACGCGTGGAACAGTTTATGGCGCTCAACGAGATCAAACCAGTATTACGAGTGGCTACGTTAGTCACGTTAGTGGGCGAAGCTACTTATGATCTGATGTGTGATCTTTGTGCTCCAGACAACCCGGAGACCAAAAGTTTTCAGGAGTTAGTGAACATAGTTGGCGACCATCTCGAACCGAAGCGCTCAGAGATTGCTGAGCGGCATATATTTAGAATGAGGCGTCAAAATGGCAGCGAAAGTCTGAGCGATTATTTGCAAGTCCTCAAACATCTAGCCAGCACGTGCAATTTTAAAAGTGGTCTCGAAGAAAATCTACGAGATCAATTCGTGTCTGGTCTGGTGAGCGATGACATGAGATCGCGGCTATTCGCCGAGCCGACACTGACATACAAGCGGGCCGTGGAGTTGGCGTTCGCACTCGAAGCGGCTGATCGGCACGCTCAAGCGAGCGGCACGAGCAGCGGAGCAGCGTCTGCGACGTCGATGAGTTCCGGGGCGCTCGAGCCGATTCACCGGCTCGCGACGGGACGAGATACGGCGCGCGCTGCGACCGGCAGCAGCGGCAGCGGCATCGAAGGAACGCGCGCCTCGGCAGCGCCCGCGAACGGGGCACAGCGCGCGCCGCAACAGCCTTGTTGGCGGTGCGGAAAGGGTCATCGAGCAGTCGTGTGTCGTTTTAAAAATTATTCATGTGATGTGTGTGGGCAAAAAGGCCATCTTAAAGTAATGTGTAAACGAAATCCCCGTCAGGGTGAGATGCGGCCCTCGGGGGGAGGTCAACATTATATGGATAGTAGTGATAGCGACTTGGACTCAGATATATATAATTTAAATGTGTGCAATAATAGTGATCGGCCATACAATGTGGCCGTAAAAGTGAACGGTAAGGCGATGACGTTTGAACTGGACACTGGCAGTAAGTTGTCTGCAATTAATACTCATTCATTCGATGAACACTTCAAGGCGTTGCCGCTTATCGCAAAGGATGTTTGCTTACATTCTTATAACGGCACCGTTATTGAAGTGATCGGTTATATTGTGGTTAATGTGGAGATCGGGACACACTCGGCGAGAGATTTAAAACTATTTGTCATTAAGAATGGTGGACCACCTTTATTGGGTAGATCTTGGTTGAGTAAATTAAACATTGATCGCATTCAAATTAAAGAATTGATGTTGAACTTATCAGATGACAAATTAGTAGATACTTTGCAAAAAGAATTTCCCACTGTGTTTGCCCCGGGTCTTGGCACATGTACCAAGCAACTTTCATTAAGATTAGGCGATATGACTCCCGTTTTTATCAAAGCGAGATCATTGCCACTAGCTTTACGTAAACCTGTAGAATTTGAGTTACAACGACTCGAGGCAGAGGGTACTATTCGTAAGGTGGATTATTCTGATTATGGTACACCCATTGTACCGGTTATAAAGAAATCTGGTGAAATACGTATCTGTGGAGATTATAAGGTCACCATTAATCCAAAGTTGATTCGCGATCCGTACCCCATGCCACGAATCGAGGAGTTATTTGCTGCACTAAGTGGCGGCGAACTGTATTCGAAAATCGACCTTACCAATGCGTACCAACAATTAATTTTGGATGAAAATTCGCGGGCTTGTAGTGCGATAACAACGCATATAGGCACTTTTATTTACCTTCGTACTCCTTTCGGTTTGACATGTATTCCTGAGAAATTTCAAAAGTTTATGGAAGAAACACTGAGGGGCTTGAAGGGAACTGCAGTGTTTTTAGATGACGTGGCGATCACAGGCGCCTCCAGGTCAGAACATATTGCTAATTTAAGGGCGGTGTTGTCTCGCTTGCGTGAGGTCGGTTTGAGGATTAAACTAAAGAAGTGTAGTTTTATGAAAGAAAGCATTACTTATTTAGGTTTTATTATCGATAAGCAGGGTTTGCATCCAGACCCAAACAAAATAAAAGCGATCGTGGATGCACCACCACCAGAAGATTTAACTCAGCTCAGATCATTCCTCGGTATGATAAATTATTATGCCAAGTTCATACCGCAATTGAGTACTATTTTACATCCTTTACATAGTTTATTGCGTAAACAAAGTGTTTGGGTCTGGTCGGCAGACTGTGTAAAGGCTTTCCAGGATGTAAAAGCAGCTATTCTTAATAGCAACGTGCTGGTACACTATAATCCAAAACTACCATTGGTACTAGCCGTGGATAGCAGTTCATATGGTATCGGCAGTGTACTGTCACATCGTTTCCCAAACGGCGACGAGCGCCCGATTTGTTTCGCGTCACGGACGTTAAATGCAGCTGAACGATCGTATAGTCAGTTAGACAAAGAGGCCCTCGCGATTATTGCTGGCGTGATCAAGCACCACCAGTATATTTATGGACGTCATTTTACTATTAAAACGGATCATAAACCCTTAACATTTATTTTTGGATCGAAATTTGGGTTGCCGCAAACGGCAGCTAGTAGGCTGCAAAGGTATGCCACCAGGTTGGCGTCTTATGATTTCGAGATTGAGTTCGTAAAATCGAGTGATAACTGCAATGTTGATGCACTGTCGCGACTGCCACTGCCATATGAACGGAAATATTGTGATGACTTGGGTTCGGTATCATACGTAAATTATGTCGAGGAATCAATCCCAATCAGTGCAAAAGAGGTAGCTTCATGGACACAGAAAGACAGCGTTTTAAATAAAATAAAAGAATATCTTATCACTGGCTGGCCAACAAAAATTACAGCCGAGTTAGAAAAGCCTTATTATAACCGGAAAGATAATTTAGTATTGGATCGTGGTTGTATTTTATATAATCACCGGGTAATCGTACCGGAGCCATTGAGAAAACCAGTTTTATCTGAACTTCATGAAGGGCATTTAGGGGTAGTTAAAATGAAAAATATAGCGAGAAGTTACGTATATTGGCCAACATTAGATGTCGAAATTGAGACTGTCGCGAAAGAATGTAATGCTTGCCGCCAACAGCGCGACGCACCTCCACGTTCCCTTCTACATCCGTGGGAGTTCCCCGCACGACCCTGGCAAAGGATACATATAGATTTTGGCGAATTTCAGGGTAAACATTATCTCGTCACCGTGGACGCTCATAGTAAGTGGATCGAGGTGCAGAAAATGTCAGGCACTACCGCAACGGCGACGATAGGTAAACTTAGGGAAATGTTCGCTCGTTTCGGTCTTCCTTCACAGGTTGTGAGCGACGGCGGCCCGCCTTTCGGGTCAGCAGAGCTAGAATTTTTTTTTAAAAGAAATTTCATCACTCACACTGTTACCAGTCCTTATAGGCCGGCGGGCAACGGAGCGGCCGAGAACGCGGTAAAGTTAGTAAAGCGCGCAATGAAGAAAGCCGCGCACGAGAGAGTCGATGTTGATACGGCAGTCACAAAATTTTTATTTCAATATCGTAATTGTGAACATACGACTACAGGAGTCGCACCTGCCGATGCGATGTTAGGCAGGCGGCTCCGTGGTAGGTTGGACGTGCTGCGGCCGAGCGCCGAGCGCGCCAGCGAGCAGGCGGCGACCCGTGCTGCGCGCCATAGCCCGGGTACCGAGCGCCACGCTGCGCCTGGCGATCACGTGCTAGCGCGAGACTACCGGGCGCGCGCTGACAAGTGGGCGCCGGCCGTGGTCACCGCGAGAGAGGCACCGCTAACCTATCGAGTGCGTTGTGCAGACGGAAAGGAGTGGAAAAGACACATTGATCAATTGCTACCCGTTGGGAGGTCTCGCACCACTAAACGGCATTCCGTGTTCTCGCCCGATGATTCAGACCGTGTCAATATACAGGATAAGTTAGAGAACGCGATCGTGGACGATACCAATGGTCAGGATAGTAGTTCAACGGAACTTACAAAATCACAAATAGACATTTCTAATGCTTCTCAAACCTCAAATCATGAAGTACAAATACCGAAACCAGGTCCGATAAGTAACAATGAGACCCCTGAGAAGTCTAGTATGCGCCAACAGCGCGCTTGTACATTAATTAAGAAGAAGTACAAATATTAATATTTTTATTTTATTGTTTAAGTAAGTATTTGTTAAACCAATAAGGTTGGTATCACTGGATTTTGCTGACTTTATAAGCCATTATGTATTCTTATTTTTTTATTATAATTAGGTACCTACTCTGTTTGATTAATATCTACCTACCCAGTAATATATTTTATTCGTTTTGTAGTAAATAATTTGTTTGTAGTTCAGTTACGTTACAGAGTTTCACTCAGGGATAACGCTTTTCAATTTATAAGATTATGATTATAAATTTGTAAAATGCATAAGTAGTTATGGAACATATTCTTTGAGCGAAACAATGCTTTTCTTCAGAATTTTGCACGATATCAATACTGTGTACGTGTTTGCGTAACAGTTGTTTTACAACAGTTAAAGCGATTAGTTTATGTACATACCTACTACCTATTGATATGTGTTCGTTTTTTTTTTTTTAAGAGGGGACGTGTGGTATATCTCTAATAATTATAAGTAGCGGGTAGACCGCAAATAAACAGTTGGTTCGTTGACTTGGTGTTTCAAAAATGTAAAAAATCAAAAAAAAAAATATCGTAATTTGGGAGCAGTTAATAGACACTAAGGCGATTAACACACTGTCACGCACCACGCAGCGTAGCGCGTGAATGCGTTGCTTGTAAGTATATCCGTTTGTATAGAAAACACGCACAGTCCAACACACAGAAAATGCATCCACGCGCGTTCATTTTGCTATGGCCGCCCCGCACCACGCTGCGTGATGCGGGGCAGTGTGCGAATCGCCTTACATTATTATGCCGTTAATGAGGTACCAGTGAAGCCACATATGCAGAAGCAAAAATAATTTAAAAAAGCACAACTGCCCCGCCAAAAAACGAACTAAAAAGTAATAAACAAGTTATATTAGTTTATTTGTAATTGCAGTCGGGGGACCGTTGTGATGTTGTGTGGAACATTCCGACTGCAATGACAATTACAAATGAACGAATACAACTTGTTTACTACTTTTTAGTTCGTTTTTTGGCAGGGCAGTTGTTTTTAATTTTTAATTATTATTTTATACATTTTAGTGACGAGTTGTTTTTTTTTTAAACGTCATGGTGGCTTTAATATTTAAGCACTAAAGGTGGTTTTATACTCTTACGGCGGCGAGGCGAGGCGACGGGCGGATGACTATTGAGATGAATTTTTTATTTTGCATGTACACCCTACCTATGTAAAATCTATGCCAATCAATTATAAAGTTTTTGAATGTGCTCATCAAAGCTTTCAGTTGGATCTCATATTGAATTTTCATATTGTAATAAATGAAGAAATTATTTAATTTACACATTTGAATAAGGAGCCATACTGCCGCCATTTTGATTTATTAAAAAAAAATATAGCCTATATCACTCGAGATGATGTAAGTAAGGATTCTAACGACACCCTATACATACAAATCTGTTCTGTTCTGCCTAGCCTTTTCCCAACTTTATTGGGGTCGGCTTCCAGTCTAACCGGATGCAGCTGAATACCAGTATTTTACATGGAGCGACTGCCTATCTGACCTCCACAACCCAGTAACTGGGTAATACGATACCCCTTGGTAAGACTGGTTGTCAGACTTTCGGGCTTCTGACGACCCGTAACGACTGTCAAAGATCCACGAATGACAGCCGGGACCAACGGCTTAACGTGCTTTCCGAGGCACGGAGGAGTCTCGGTATGTAGAAATGGTCACCCATCCACGGACCAACCCCGGCAAGCGTAGCTTAACCTGACAGATCGACCCGAGCGGCTGTTAGTACTTAGCCACGAGCTCCTCCTCACATACAAATCTGTACAGGCATTTAAAAGTTACGGTGACACAAAGAAACTCATACAAACACATACACGAACCCTGAAAACATTACACTCCTTTTTGGGCAGTCGTGTATAAATTAAAAGGAAGGAATTGGGACGCTGCCGTGAGGACATCGCTGCTCTTTCATCATTTCACAGCGACACGGAACACCCGTGTTCCAGGAGTACAGTCGAGATGAGTAGATTGATTAACACGGGAGTTCGCATAGACTCCCTCGTTTTAGAGCACTGCGGGCGCTACCAGTACGGGTCTCCCATGTACGGACGGCCCGTACGGGTTTCCCGGACAGCTGTGAAGCCAGCCTTACATTATATATACGGATTTATCGAGGGCGTTTGACCTTGTCTCATATGACATCTTATAGAATAAACTATCGAATGAAGCTAACCTGCCACCAGAAATAGTTAATATGTTTAAGTTCTGGTACGGTAACCAATATAACACTGTAAGGTGGGCAGACGCTTATTCAGATGTGTACAGGCTAGAGTGCGGAGTGAGGCAGGGGGGTCTGACCTCACCTAAATTATTTAATATCTATATGAATAAGCTGATCGAGGAACTCAGCAGCACTGGCATCGGATGCTCGATAGATGGTGTGTCTTTTAACAACATCAGCTATGCTGACGATATGGTGCTGCTGAGTCCGTCGATCAGTGCCCTCAGGAAGCTATTAAATATATGTGAGTGCTATGCTGGAGCCCATGGACTAAGTTATAATGCCAAGAAAAGCGAGCTGTTAGTTTTTATGGCACAAAACAAGACCTATGAAGTAGTACCACCAGTCTCGCTATGTGGTGTAACTCTAAACCGAGTAAAGCAGTTTAAATACCTTGGTCACTGGGTTACAGAGGATGGCACTGATAACTGTGATATGGAGAGAGAGCGCAGGGCATTGGCCGTACGATGCACCATGCTGGCCCGCAGATTTTCAAAGTGTGACAATAACGTTAAGATAACACTGTTTAGGGCATACTGCCAGGCTTTTTATACCTGCAGTCTGTGGACCAGATACACGCAAAAAACGTTTAATGCCCTGCGTGTGCAATACAACAATGCTTTTAGGATACTGCTGTCGCTGCCACGTTTCTGTAGCGCGTCAGGGATGTTCGCAGCAGCGCGTACAGATGACTTTTTTGCGATCATCCGTAAAAGATCCGCGTCACTGCTGCGTCGGATGCGACACAGCGACAACAGTCTCCTGAGCATTGTTGCTAGTAAGACTGAAGACCACCTGATGGGGCACCTGTGCGCAGTACATGTACTGCCAGGAGTCTCCAGAAGGTGGCTTAATAGATATAGTGTTCTGTAAGTGTGTTGTATTATTGTTATTGTTTGTAGTTGTAAAAGTTTGTCTTAATTAATTATACTAACATAGTTGTAAGTAATACTAACAAATTATGGGTAATGTGCCTGATTTAAAGATAAATAAATAAATAAATAAAATTAATTTATCGGAAGTAAACACAATGGATGGTGATTAGGTGATTACCATCACTTAAGGCGACATTAAGTGACTTTTAATGATTTTATACTGAAGATCACGTCTAAAGGAGTAGTGTTAATGATTTGAAAAAATAGGTATGTGTTAAATTAGAGTATTTTTTAATAACTTAATTTGTGAATATTTTAGATTATGTTTAAATTACAAATTGTAATTTGTAAAGTTATGTCTAACGCGGATAAAAAACTGAGAATCACGGAAAAACTATGAAGCGTATTTTTTGAAACCTTCACCAATTTAAAAATAATTTAATAATGGATCTTTCAGTATACGTGTTTTATTTGAATACCTTTTGTTTTACGTATAATAAATTAATAATGCGTCTAATTTGGGACAGCGCTCCTTGATGGGCGAGTCGTATTACTGGCCGGACGTACGGTACGACGGGTTGAGTGAGCTTAGCACAGAACACACAAGATAACTACTCAAGGTCACTGGCATATATCGGGTTTTTTAAATACGCCTGCAATACTTACGTTGTATACCAATACTTACCGTCTTTAGAGACAAACTTGCTGTCTCCCGACAAGTATCGATTGCCAACTGTGTTTACAAATTGAATCACATCACAAACTGTGTAATGTGCATGATGAATAAAATAATAATTAAACTAGCACTCATTTCCAAACTGGAACTCAGTGAGTCTTGAGCAAAAATAAATCTACCTGTCTATAAAGAAGTTACTTATTATTAACTGGCCTGCAACCACGACAGGTACCATGAAAACTTAACTCAATATAACCTAACACATTAAACCTAATGGTCCTCAATGATCTGACCATTACAATGCAATTATATGGACTCTAAAAGAGACTGACCTCTGGGTTTGTTTAGGTGTTTCTCCTTAGAGTAGTCGGTTTGGAAACATCCATAAATTGACGTTTAAAAGTGTTCTTTTTAGAAATTCAAACAATAAATATCATTTATCAATATTTTAAGCACCTTCTCGAACATTTGTGCTAAATAGACAAATACTTCCAGGGTCTAAGACTGATGAAGGAGAGGAAGCGAGTGGCGTGGATCTTGCTGCTCCTAGCAGTACTGTTCGCGATGTGCTGGATGCCATACAACATTATGCAGCTTCTACTAGACGTCAACTTAGTCAACGCTAAGGATCTCAGCATGTTTCTACCTTATGCACTGTTTATGGGTGAGTGAAATCATTCCCCTTCTCATAAGTAATAATACCAGCCTATTATTGTCCGACTGCAAGGCAAAGGCCTCTTCTCATACACAAAAGGCGTAAGCATTGTTCACCACGCTTGCTCAAGATAGATTGGCAATGATAGACTTAGATTAATTAGAAGTCCCGGTTTCCTGAAGATGTTTTTCCTTCACCGATGTCAGTCATGACCTGGTTATCTTTGTCATCATTGACATAAAAAGAGAATTTAAAATGTCACATTGGTACTTGCCCAGATTTGATACACAACCTCGTGCATGAGAAGCGAGGCCTGAACCACTGGGCCATCGCGCACTTGTGATGGCCCAGTGGTTCAGGCGATAAGAGAATCTCCTTCTTCCATACATGTCATGTCTGTTTATCAGTCGTCTTCTCAGTACTGTATTCATTCCCTTTTCGGCCCTCAGACCAAGTAAAAAACCAAGACAGAGCGCTGTGAACAATACAGTGAAGCATGCCAAAACTACACCTCCTCTCTGTGCATACATGCTCACACGCACACATTTACAACCATTTACAATTGCCACTACCATTGACACTACAATCAAACTACACCTCATTAAGTGCCCATATGTTTACGAAACCGGCTTCACATCACGCTATGTCATGGTTTTTTATTTGGTTTGAGTTCTAGCCATATAATCTTTCACACAATCCATCCATCGTTTCTTTGGTGTTCTGGGTCTTCCCTTAGTCTTATAGCCATCCAGATATGACATGTTCCTTATTCCTTTGCATCACATGGCCATCATTAGACATTTTTATAGGTAGGTAGGTACAAATATTAATGACGTAGGTTAAAAGGATAATTAAAAGCATTACGTTTCGGCGTGTGTACAGTAAAATTATTTAATTCCCCAAAACCCTTTTCATTATCGCATTACCAGAAGTACGGCCATACGTCGCAGGTATGGGGTACATTTTACTTGAACACAAAACCTTTTTTTAACATCTAATAATAATTCATGTTGTGTAGCCACATACCGCTAAATTGCTAGTGGAACTTCTTCCCGGAGTCTGTCTTTACCAATATAAGTACTGTACCATGTAAGAGACTGTAGACGGAATAAGTTCCTTTGAAAGTGACATAGAAAAGAGGAATTAAAAATTAAAACCATTACCCTACTTTTGGGTTTCATCGCAGTCAAATAAAAAAATACATACAAAATGTATAAACTCGCACTTTACTCTCTTGTTTTCCAATAAAATTAATGTCAAACAGACTAGACTAAAGTTCGCTTTGAAAGTTCAGTGAGACTAATTTGACATTTCAAGTGATTGTTGTTTGTTTTTTAAATTTTGAGTTTGACGTTTGTACCTGTCAAATTAGTCTCTGGGATAAAAAAAAAAAACTATACTTAATGAAAAACGAAAATGCTACCTTAATATTCCATTTATTTCTGTATGTTTAAATTTAGATTAGTAAATCAACGAAAAAGGACAGTCATTGTTAAAAATGGCCTATGAATCAACACGTATACCTTAACAATAATTAACAGTTTTTTTTTTCTTCTTATTTTCGAAATCATTTTAAATAGTAATTCACTTCGGTCTTATTCTTTTTTGTTTAAATTTGACGTTTTAAATAGGATCTTTCAGCGCTTGATCTATGAATAAGGTTTTAAGTTTTAAACAGAATAAAGCGATTGAAAGCGCTGTGTAAAACGAGTAACATCGACACTGACAGTCGATTAATTGACAGATGATACTTTGAAATTATTTTGATAGTAAAGACAGTGTAAATTTTGTCACTCGAAGTACATTTTTATAATCTCTAATAGATACAAATAAATTAGTATAAAGAAAAAATGGTTCTGACTACACGAATAGTACATAACTATGTAATGAAACGTTTGATGATAAAATCCAATGTATTTTTACTAATAAGCACTAAGTCTCTATTGGCCTAATTATAACCCCAAAAACCGGAAGTGTTTTAGATTTTTTACAATTCTCAGCAGTGTCCGTGATTGTAATTTAGATTCAATCGAATACCTATTTGCATTATTTAGAACTCACTGTTGGTTCTTTGGCGAACGATGTTTGGACGCCGAACAATGTCCTTTACATTGTTTATTCCAATTCCGAATGTTAAATTATTTACCCATTATGTTTTTGTTAATGAATATTTATGGATGAACAAAATAAGGATAATTTGCGATAGGTCATATTTATCTTTCGTTTGTTTATATTTGTTCTTGAACAACAAATAGGCACGCCGCATATTTTGTATACAGAGGTAAATATTGTATGTTGTTCCAAATCATTACGTGTTTATCCGGTTCAGTCAACCGATTCGTCTCATTTTTGGTACAAGCTATGATTCTAGAGGGGTGACTTAATTTTTCTCATTACTTTTCATGTTCTGCTACAGATCTTGAAATGAAAATCAATGAGATAGAATTTGGTTTTTTACCAAGCTAGGCTAAATTTCTACAAAAGTTACAAAATTCAAAATTAGTAAGTAGTCAGTATAACAAGTTACAAAAAACTATTTTACAAAAAAAAAAAACGATCGACTTCAAGAATACCGGCCAAGTGCGTATCGGACTACGCACAATGAAGGACTCCGTAGTTGGGATGAAAATATCCCACGAACAAACTTAATATTTTAATTAAAAAACACGTTCTCCCATACATTCCACCTGCAAGTGTAAGTTTGTATGCACAATATTGAGAGATTTACCATGTTATTGTAAGACCATTATACTTTTTATAGGTTTTCCTGTAATCTATGAGTAAAAAACAAATCTCTGTATTTTATTCAAAATTGTAGGCTCAGTAGCTACGGAAACAAGGGAAGGAATGGTAAATTTTCATCAATTTTAAAATTGAAAAAAAAAAACAGATCTTTGCAACAAGCCTTTTCATTTGATATATCACACGTTCACAGTATACGGAAGAACGTTTTTTATTTTATTTTATTGTTGCTCCCCAAAAGTGATCCCCTTATTCAAAATTCATTTATTTGCGCTACACGTCCATGTTTGAGTCACAGAAATGCAACTTAATCGGTTCATTCGTTTCGGAGAAAATTGGCTGTGATAGACGGACAGTTAGACAGTCAGACATACGACCGATCCTATTTGGGTTCCGTTTTTTCCTTTTGAGGTACGGAACCCTAAAAAACACTAAAAAGTAAAAAACTTCTTTTCGGTAGTCGGTGTCTTTGTTTCTGCATTTTCGTTATTGCCACCGACTCCTGAAATTAAAGTTAGTTAAATCAATGTTCCCTAAGTTGAAGTAAATGTAAACTAGTAAAAAAAACAACAAAACAAAATAGAAATTAAAGTGAAGTTAATTAATAATATTAGTACCTGGGCGACCGAACTCTACTCTGGTGAAAATAGAGAATGCTCATTTAATAGTATAGGAAAGTTCATACTAATCCATGTATAGTACTATACATGGATTAGTATGAATAACGACATTAGAATAATGACTTGGTAGCATGGAATTAGTAAGTACCTACTATCATGGTAGCATGGAATAAGTGATATGATAGTAGGTACTATCATGGTAGTAGGTACTATCATGGTAGTAGGTACTATCATGAATGACCATGATAGTAGGTACTTACTAATTCCATGCTACCAAGTCATTATTCTAATGTCGTTATTCTCATGTCATTATTCAATATCTTGTTTTAAACTTTGGGCGGACGAGCTCTTCTCGGGTGAAAATACGGAGAAAATGAATTTTCCCGGATATGAGACCTAGCTTTTCTGATCTGATGAAACTTAGCAAAGTGATTCCACTGTTCAAATCTGGCAGCACAACTGATCCTGCAAATTTTCGGCCTATTTCGATATTACCCACATTGAGCAAAATCTTTGAAAAATTAATTTTAAAACAAATGTTGGGACATTTCACTGCACATAATTTACTTCATCTGAAACAGTTTGGTTTTACAAAGGGTCGTTCAACTACAGATGCGGGCGTGGAATTACTAAAGAACATATTCGAGGCCTGGGAGGAGTCGCAAGATGCTCTTGGCATTTTCTGCGACTTGTCCAAGGCCTTCGATTGCGTACATCATGATACACTCATCAGGAAACTGTACCACTATGGTATGAGGGAAAAGGCTCTTGACCTTCTGACTTCTTATCTGAACAACAGAATTCAGAGGGTCGATGTTAATGGCAAGAGATCTGCAGGATCTGCGGTCACCATGGGCGTTCCGCAGGGTTCAATTCTTGGTCCTTTTTTATTTCTAATTTACATAAATGACTTGCCCTATCACATAAGGGATAATCACAAGATCGTATTATTCGCAGATGATACTTCCCTCATTTTTAAAATCAAACGTCAGTTAGTCAACTTTGAACAAGTTAATGATGCACTCTCTAAAGTTGTGCATTGGTTTAATGTAAATAATCTTCTCCTGAACGGAAAAAAAACTAAACTCATTAAATTTTCAATGCCAAATGTCAGGCAGCTATCTACCAATGTTCAGGTTAATGGAACAGAGTTGGACCCTGTTGAGTCGACAGTTTTTCTTGGAATCACTATTGACGGTAAATTACAATGGGGCCCACATATAGAAAAATTGTCAGGAAGGCTAAGTTCGGCCGCCTATGCTGTTAAAAAAATTAGACAGATAACTGACGTGGATACAGCCAGAATTGTTTATTTTAGTTATTTTCATAGTCTTATGTCATATGGGATTCTTCTCTGGGGAACCTGTGCGGACATTAATACTATCTTTGTTCTACAGAAAAGGGCTGTTCGAGCCATTTACAACCTAGGTCCAAGAGATTCCCTTAGAGAAAAATTCAAAGAAATAAATATTCTGACTGTAGCCTCACAATATATTTTTGAAAACCTATTGTATGTACACAAAAATATATCAAATTTTAAGAAAATGTCCGATATTCATAATTTAAATACCAGGAATAAACACAACCTTGCTGTACATCGCACACGTCTCCACAAAGTAGGCAACTCATTCATGGGTCAATGTATACGCTTTTACAACAAACTCCCCATTGACATTCGAAACTTACCCATTAAACGATTTAAAATCTGTATTAAAACCAAACTTTGTAAAATAGGGTACTATACAATTTCAGATTATTTAGAAGATAAAAAAGCTTGGGATTGAACTGCTCGCTCTGCTAAACCTTGTGATAAAACCATAGAACTAGACATTTTAATTATTATGTAAAATCAACATATACCAGTTTTATAAACACGTTGACATTGTTGAAAATTATATTCAAAATGACATGATTACTTTGTAAAGTATTATATTATTTTAACTATTGTGAATGTGAGGACTATGTGGTTATTATTTTTATTTCTCTTCTAGTTTTAGTGATGGTCTGGCAGTTTGAGTAGTTTTTGCGGCCTACCCAAATGTCCTTTCTTTGGTATTGCTCGTCGAGTTGAGCTCCTTAAGTTCTAAGTTGAGCTCCACGATTACTGACAAATGCTTGCACTGACTGGACAAGTCCACTCAAATCTGTGTGGTTCTTTCCTCAAAAGACCTTTTCAGACACTAATCTACATGGTCCTCATATGGCCTGACCAAGATTATGTCTGGACTTTAAAAGAGACTGCGACCTCTGAGTTTGTTTCGGCCTTTCTTCTCAGAGTAGTCAGATAGGAAAAGCCGAACTCATCTAGCTTATTTTTAATATTTTTTTATATGACGTGTAAAAGTGATTCCGATATCCTATTTACAGAATAAACAATTTCATTTCATTTCAGCTAGATCAATTTTTCGTCCCCGTAAACTTCTATATTGCAACTTTCATCGAAATCATTAGAGCCGATTTCGAGAACGTGAGTACAAATATATACATAAGTTTTACATGGTCAAATTTGAAACTAATTATAACAAAAATAATCTGAATAAACTCATATCATTTAGAAAGCCTTTCACTGAGTAATAATATTTGCCTAAAAGTAGTGCAGTTACTTTAGATTAAAAAAATAATAATCAGAATAATCCTTAAAACCATGAGGCATTTTATTAAAAAAGACAGGTCCCATTGTCATATTATTTTTCCTTAACAATGCTGTATTGTAATTACCTGTATTGAATGTAGCAAGTTCTTGTATTGGGATCTCAAGGGGCCATTACGTGTTCTTATATTGGCCAGTGACGGAAATAAGTTCAAATTGTTTTTTACAAAAATTGCTACCTCTAATATGTACAAACATGGATAAGTCAGTATCCTCAGAGATCGAAACACAGGTTCACAGCTGTCTATGCTTTTAAGGTTTTACATAGATCTAATACACCGTTTCTGGGCCTTAAAAATGTCTTCCCTCTCACTACAGTTACCCCAAAATATGATTCCAAATCTTAACACTGACGCAACCAAACCATGATAAGCTAGTAGAAGTGTATTATTGATAACTTTGTTTAGTGATAGGTTATACAGTACGTAGTACGTAGGTTAATTTATTTAACTTCTTACATACGTCATAGGCATGCGGTTTCCAACTCAAATTGTTGTCAGTCAGGATGGCTAGAAATTTTGCTACACTAATTGTATCCACTTTTTGACCATTATAACTAACATTTATATCATCAGCGCGTATCTTTTGGTAGAAGTGCATTATTTTTGTCTTTTTTAGATTTATTATTAAGGCTCCTGGCTGTGAATTCACTCGACAGAGTTTAGGTAAATTCTTGCGATACTATGTTTGGGTGCACCGTTCACGCACACACGCCTAAACATCGAGCGTAGTGGTCGCTTAAACAGTTTTGATCCTATAGACGGTATTTTGTTAAGTTACGTAGGTACGCTTATGAAATAAGTCTGGAATGTTTGTGTATATTCGTTTAGTATATTTATAACAATTCTGTTTTATATGGAATTTTATACTTTTTGTATGGAAAACATGAAAAATTATTACCTACATGTTGAGTTTTATGGGTTTATGGGTTTCATAAAGGGGGTCGAAATTTTCATTATTTTTGCGATAAGACACAATTTTCGAGATATAAGCAAAAGAACAGAAAAAAGATAAAGTACAGTTTTTGCAACTGAATGAGTTATTAATTTAGTGAAAATGAAAAATTCGCTGTTCTGAATTTGACTTTTTTCACCTAAAATTTTGATTGGTGCCGATTCTCTTATACACCGAACTAAACTAACTAAACTATCACTAAAATTTCTTACTTTTGACTATGAGAATCTCAAAGCTATTGGTGCCGATTCCCTTGATCACAAACTAAACTAAATTTAAGTTCAGTGCATCTTTTTCTTACAATTTCATTAAGAAAAGGACAGAAGATAAATTTTAGTTTAGTCCTGTCAAATTAATCACCGCCTATATCCTCCATACAAGTTTAGACGTGATTAAAAACTTGCCGACTAAAATTACGTCAATTAACGTCAAGCGCTGATTAATTTGACAGGACTAAACTAAAATTTATCTTCTGTCCTTTTCTTAATGAAATAGAAAGAAAAAGATGCACTTAAATTTAGTTTAGTTTGTGAACAAGGGAATTGGCACAATTATGCAAAATAAATTCTCTAAGTTTAAGAAAATTTTTGACACACCTAAATCAAATTTGACAATCGAGATTCCACACGTGATACCTAACCATGTGAATCTTTTTAGAGCCGGAGGCGCGCACGCTCGACGTGTTTTAAATGGAACTTTTCATTTTTTGTATGGAAAATAAGAAAAAATATTACCTACATGTAGAGTATAAGGGGTTTAAGGGCTTTATAAAGGGAGTCGAAATTTTCATTATTTTTGCGATTGGACACACCGTTTTCGAGATATAAGCAAAAGAAAAAAAAGATTCAGTACTGTTTTTGCATGTGAAATCGAGGTGTTGGTGTGAATTTAAAGTTCATGACAATCAATTTTATTCCACACGTTTTTAATCGCGAAAAATGGTCAGATTCGGTTAGAAAATCTAAATTTTAAGTGAAAAACGTCAAATTCAGAATAGTAAAATTGCTATTTTCACTAAATGAAAATCTCAGTTCCATCTTAGTGCTGTCAAACTAAAATCTAGTTAAGTTGTGTCATTCTATTTCAGAATGGGAAATCGTCGTTTGACAGGAATAAAACAAAATTTTGGTGATTTTTAGTCTAGTTTAGAGGCATTTGTGACAAGAGAATCGGCACCATGTCTAACTAAATCTGACTATTTTTAATCGCGATTAAAAAGGTGCGGAATAAAATTAGTTATCTTGAACTAAAATTCACACCAACACCTCGCTTCAGGTGCAAAAAACAGTACTGTATCTTTTTTTTTTTCTTTTGCATATATCTCGAAAATGGTGCGTCCAATCGCAAAAATAATGAGAATTTCGATCCCCTTTATAAAACCTTTAAACCCCTAACACTCTACATGTAGGTAATATTTTTTCTTATTTTCCTTACAAAAAGTAAAAATTCTATATAAAACGTCAAGGCTGCCTCCTGTGCGCCTCCAGCTCTAAAAAAAATTCACAGGGTAGGGCAAACAAGTACCACGTGGACTCGCGATTGTCAAATATAATTTTAGTGTGTCAAAATATATTTAAATTTAGAAAATTTTTGTTGCAGAATAGCTTCACGATTTTCATAGCCAAAAGTAAGGAATTTTAGTAATAGTTTAGTAAGTTTAGTTCGGTATACAAGAGAATCGGCACCATATTGCCATCTTAGTGCTGTCAAAATAAAATATATTCTATAATTATTTCACGATGGGAAATCATCGTTTGACAGGAATGAACGAAACTTTGGTGATTTTTAGTCTAGTTTTGAGGCATTAATTTGTGACAAGAGAATTGGCACCAGTATCCATAAAGGGATCTGAGACACTTGCGCGAAAGACATTTTCGTGAAAGACACTTGCGCGAACCCACTTGCGCGAAAAAGTTGCGGAAATGAGATTTCTTCATAACATCACGCCATCAATTTCAAAGGGCCCAACACTTTGAAATTGATGGCGTGATGTTATGAAGAAATGTGAAAATTTTCGCAGCCGCCATCTTATATTTACGTTTTGACATCAAAATCTGCTTTAGAATCCTCAAAAACTATGAAAAAGACACCCATGACGAAAAATCTGAATATTGTCACAGCCACCATCTTGGATTTATATTTTGACCTCGCTATCAGCTTTAGCATCCTAGAAAACTATGAAAACGATACCCATGACGAAATATTTTTAAATGTTCGCCGCCGCCATCTTGGATCTTTATTTTGACTTAAAGTAGTCTTCAGTAGCGTTAAAGAAACTTCGTTCCAAAAATACCTCACTTATTGCTACAACAGCATATAGGCGCGGGCATATCGGTGACGCGAACCCATAACTTTTTCCCCTACCAAAAATCACTCAAAACTATGAAATCTAAAGTCAAAATATAACTAGTGAACCCAGCAGGCAGATGTTGTCCTGCGACAACAGCGCCACGCGAGTCCAACTATAGTTATGAACCATCCAAGTTACACAAAAAGAATTAAAAAAAAAAACATCTAAATCAGTCAAGCCGTTTAGGATAAGAAGAATTACGAACACACGTACACCGGTATTTTATTTATTGCCAGGCATGCAAAATTTTAATGTTCTTCAAAAACAAGCAAAGTACTTTAAAATAAAATGCGGATCAAAATGTGGTAGTCGACGTACAATTTCTGGAATATGTTAACATCGGACACGTACGTGCGTGTGTGCGTGCTGCGACGCAAAGTGATACGTCCTCACGCTGGGAAGGCCCGTTCGCTACTGATGGAATAGATTTTCCGCGATCGTTTATATAGTTCACTTTGCCATTTATTTACGTAATGATGTAATTGTTTATTTATAAAATAAAATTTAGATTCTATTAAACAATTAACTTAAAATTAATATATAATTTTTAAAATTTCTTAAAAGTGTTTCTAAGTATTAGAAAAAAATATTTATTTGGCTTGAAGTTTTGAGAAAGTTACGTTATTTCAACATTTTTTTTCTGCTATATTTTGTATGAAAGTTGAAAAAAGTGGTTCCCCTATGTACAAGTAGACCATATAATGATGTTGATGATATTTTTTAATTTTCAACATCAAAAGCAGTTTCTTCTAACGAAACGATCAAACGTCAGTCTCGCGTCATTTTTTGGAAAACTTGTTGCGAATTTTAGTGATTTCCCACGAATCCTTAATTTATTTCAAAAATCCCTTTCCCCTATGTACAAGACGAAGAATTGGACTTTTCAAATCACAAATAATTTTGTTTAAACTCTCGTCCCCTTTCTCACAACGAATAAACAAAATTGATCAAAATCAGTGATTTCGTGCGGTGCGGCAGCACGGAGCCTTAAGTTATTTGTATCAAACCAATGTATAATTGTGTCTGATGTGTTATTAATTTCTCTTTCATAGTTTCCTTTATTCTTACACTGAACTATCGCTGTACTATCTGCAAAAAGTACCATGGATTGTCGTGTCTGTCGTAGCAAGTCATTTATATATAGGAGAAATAGAGGTGGTCCCAAGGCACTCCCCTGCGGTACACCATATTTGACCTTGCTACCGGCTGATGTATATCTAAACTCACATTTGATTTTAAGGCATATTCTGGACATTTCTGTATGTTTAGTTCGTCTAGTAAGATCGGAGCTTATTAAGACTAGGACGTTTCCCCTTATACCGTCTCTATTTAGTTTTTCAAAAGGACGTCATAGTTTACGTAGTCGAAAGTCTTGGTTATATCGGTATATAGCACATACAGGAGTCTTATTATCTACACTTGGCATTATATTAAATAAGAAATTGTAAATAAGCTTATTAATATTTCATGATTCGATTAACAGTTTCGGAGTAATGCGTGGACAAACATACATACATACACCTATAAAATTTTGTATACTTGTTTGAAAGCCCTAATAGATTATCTTATGTGATTATATTGCAGAATCAGAATCAGAATCAGAATTAATTTATTTGTAAGCATATAGTTTTACATAGTATGGTGTTAATATTTTTGTTAGTTCTATACATTCTACCACAAAGTAGGTATATGGTGTACAAATATTCAATTGTCAATCTTATACTAAGTACAATATTAATTTTAAGATTTGTGATTAACAATAGGTCCATTAAGAATTAGTATTATTATAATTAGGTAATCATTACTTTAAAATGTCAAAATTAAGTACATTTCATCTTAGATTTTTACAATATTCCATATATTCGCCAATGTCATAAAAGCAATTATCTAATTGCCAATTTGTCAGCTTTTTCTTGAACATGGGGATGGGAAGTTCCTTAAGTGAGTTAGGTAACTTGTTATACACCTGAATGGCATTCACATATACATTCCTCCTAAACATTTGTAATCTACATTGAGGTACATTTGGTTCGTATTTATACTTTTTTCTAGCAGTAGCCTTTTTGTGACTGACTTCTGATTGCAGTTCTAATTATATTACATACATACGTGTCAAATTAATAAACTCCTTTTTAAGTAAAAATAGAGATTGATTCTGAATTGTCTCAACAACAATAACATTGTGAACCAAATTCTCGAATGACCTCGACTAGAATCTAGAATCAGGATCTACAAACTATTTTGACATTCAAAAGTGCCGTACAAGGGCCTATTTGATATAAGAGAAAATTACTTTGAAAATAGGAAGTTCGAAACTACCTTGTTCTAGTAGTAAGTAAAGCTTTATTAAAATTTCCGTAAGTACACAGACATTATGCTAACCAAAGCATACACTGAAAATCTGATAAGGGCGCGGAAACGATCCATGGATTCTGTATGAATATTAAATTAATTAAACTCTGTGGTTATTCAATCTGGTTGATAACATTCTTGTCACGTATGCTCCGCATATTGTGTAATTCGATTAAGAAACGTGACGATGCATGCTACTGAAGTAAAATGTTCACCTAGATGTTGTTATATTGATTTCTGTTGATGTGGAATGGAGCTGTATTGTGATAATGTTTGTTTATACTGAACAACAGTAGGAGCTCGTGGCTAAATAATCACAGCCGCACGGGTCGATCCGTCAGATTAAGCTACGCTTGCCGGGGATTTTCCGTGGATGGTTGACCATCTTTACATGAGACTCCTCCGTGCCTCGGAAAGCACGTTAAGCCGTTGGTCTCGGCTGTCATTCGTGGATCTTCGACAGTCGTTACGGGTTGTCAGAAACCCGAAAGTCTGTCAACCAGTCTTACCAAGGGCTATCGTATTACCCAGTTACTGGGTTGTCGAAGTCAGATAAGCAGTCGCTCCATGTAAAATACTGCTATTTAGCTGCATCCAGTAACACTGGAAGCCGACCCCGACATAGTTGGGAAAAGGCTAGGCAGATTGATTGATACTGAACAACAGTAAAGTTTAAAACTGTGACTGAATATTAAGCAAAGCAAGCAATTATTCTGACATTATTTAGCACGTGTTGCGAACATGGATGTAAAATATAGTGTACCTAATTCATCCTATAAACCTATACATTAATTAAGAGAATTTTGAGGTCGAATTAGTCATTAGAAACAACACATTATGGTGAAAAGTTGTAGGATGGAAGAATTAGGTAGGCTGACAGAAATAAACACCCTTTTGAATATTTTAATCAACTTTTATTTATATAAAATTTTCACCTTTTCAACCGTCTTCTCTTTTTTTTCCCGTCATATCCTTCTTCTTTTTTTTTGCGTTCGGAAACCTAAATCATATACAGTTTAGAAATTAAAAATCGACTAAACCTTAACCCACAACTCGGCCGTCCTGCCATAGTCTGCCCTCAGACTATGAACTTACTCCATTACTTACTTTAAAACAACAACTTAAATAATAGCTAATAGCAGTTTTTGAAATAAAACTATACGAACTTCTAAGAATCTAACATCTTAAAATTAAAATAATGTCATTTAACACCTGAGATCCAATGCCTTATCTTACTTTGTACCTTTTTCAAATAAAATAAAGGAACCTAAGATTAAAATGTTGAGGAACATTTAACAGAAGAAACAACACTACAAGCAACAAGGTTAATAACTTACCCCTGGCCATTTTTTCATGTAGTCGGCTGCAGTTGACGTTCTTATAGGACCCTCAGCAGTAACTTCAGCCTTTTCCACCTCATACCGATCTTTCCCAAGTATCTTCATAACCTTGTAAGGTCCCAAATACTTTGCCTTTATCTTCAACGTTTTTCCGAATTGTGTTCTTCTAATAGCTACAAAATCTCCCACAGAATATTTTACACTCTCCTTCCTCTTTTTGTTGTAATTCATTCTATTTTCTTCTTGTATTTTCAGAATCTGTATTTTAACGCATTTTCTTAGCTTCTCTCTTTCCTGTACATATTCTTCTCTTTCCTCTTCCTATAACATGTTAATTATCTCTAAATTTTCTTTAAGTTTCAATTTAGTACCAATCAATAACTCAAAAGAAGTTGTACCTATGCTGCGCTGAAAAGTACTATTCAGTGATCTTTGCACCTGGCTTACATGACGGTACCATTGCTTCTCATCTCCTAGACACAACTTGGTAAGTATGGAGATTAAAACTCTGTGTACTCTCTCCACCTGTCCATTACCACGGGGAACACCAGTAGTAACTGTAACGTGTTGTATACCTTCAGCATGACAATAGTCTGAAAAATCCTTGCTAGTGAATGCTGCTCCTTTATCTGTTATCATTCTGCTTGGGTTCCCAAATGCTTGTTGATGGATCCTTAGTTTATTAATTAGCTCTGCCGAATTTGTAGTTTTTGTCGGGAACAACCACACAAACTTAGTGAAAGCATCTACTATAGTCAAAATATAATTATATTGTTTCTTAGTTTCCGATAGAGGACCAATGTGATCACAATGTAGAGTACCTAGAGGTACACTTTCCTTCTCTATACTGTTCAAAAATCCTTCCTGCTTTCCTTCTTTTTTCAATGCTAGTAAACATGGTATGCAGCTAACGATAACTTCTTCTATTTTCCTAGTGACATCTTTAATATAATAATCTTTTTCAATGAGTTCTATCATTTTCTTTTTACCAAAATGACCATTTTCATGTACCTTTCTTAAAATTTGCATTTCCATTCCTTTTGGCACAACTATTTTGCCTTCTTCACCTTTATACAATAGTCCACTATGTTCGTAATAATCCATGTATGGCTTCTGTTTTATAACCTCTAAAATAGCGTTGGTTCCTTCATCACACTGTTGAGCCTTTCTTAACTGGTCATGGATTCCTCTTGTAACAATATTCACACAGGCGCTACGACTCAGAGCGTCTACATGCCTCATCTTGCTACCAGATCGATGTTCAACTATATAATCATATTCCTGTAATAAGAGGACCCACCTTGCCACTCTGGTTGTCAAATCTCTCTTTTTTAAGGTCATCTCAAATGCTGAACAATCTGTAACAATCTTGAACGGGATTCCACATAGATATTTCCTAAATTTTTTCACACCTTCTATCACAGCTAAAGCCTCCAACTCGTAGCTGGTATATTTTTTCTCTGCGTCTGTAGTTTTCCTGCTCATGTAGTACACTGGATGTAAACAATTATCATTCGGATCTTGTTGCATGAGCACTGCTGCGTAAGCTTGTTGGGAAGCATCAGTGTGCAGTTCTGTCTACAAAGATGGATTAAAAATTTTGAGTACTGGACCCTGTGTCAACTTCTCCTTCAACTTATTGAAAGCAATCTGCTGCTCCTCACCAAAATGATAATGACTGGTCTTCCTTAACAAATCTGTCAGTGGTCTTGCAATCCATGAGTAACCTTCAATAAATTTTCTAAAGTATGAGGTCAAACCTATAAAACTCTGGAGTTGTTTAATAGTTCGTGGCTCTGGAAACTTCATGACTGCTTCCACCTTATCTCTTGAAGGCCTTACTGTTCCATTCTCAATAATATGACCAAGGTACTCAACCCTAGTGGTTAGTAAATTGCATTTCTTCCAATTGATTTGGAGCCCATGTACAGCAGCTACTTTCAATACTTCTCTTAGTCTGTCAAGTGCCTCTTGATAGGTCTCAGCCATTAACAGAATATCGTCGATGAAAATTAATAAATAACCCTTTGAGATTATATCCCTGAAAATAATAGTTATAAACCGAGTAAAATAGCTTGGGCATATGGAAAGTCCAAAAGGTGCCCTATTAAACTCATACTGCCCTGTTTGCGTCACAAATGAAGTGTATTTTATACTGTTTTCCCACACTTTTAAGTGAAAATATGCATCTTTGAGATCCAACTTACTAAATATCTTACACCCTGAAAGCCTATCCATGTGATCGTCTATGATTGGTAAAGGAAATTCATCCTTGACCATTTTTGCATTAATCCTTCGATAATCAACACAAACACGTGTTGAGCCATTCTTCTTTTTAACCAATACTAAAGGGCTTGAATACTCAGAAAAACTGGGCCTAATAATACCTTTCTGCATCCATTCCTTGACCTGTTGGTCCACTATATGCTGCTCATGCAGAGATAGGCGTCTAGGTCTTTGTGCAACCGGTATATCATCCTTCAAAATTATTTTCATTTCAATCGGTGCCTCCTCCACCTGTATGGGCTTATAGTCTTCAACCATTTGCATAACAATTGTACGTATGTTTTCATCTGGAATGTAACTCATCGGTTGTTGCTGCTGTGCATCTGAAATTAAACATCTCAACATTTCACTTTCTCCTTTTGATATTAAACTAACACATCCATTATTAAACAACACAGTCGTACTTGTTAAAAAAGGTTGACCTAGTAAGATCTTGTAAGGCATTGTATCTACTGGTATTACATAAAATAATACATCCAAACGATGTCCGTCCATGTTTATGATAACATTAAACTTTCCTAACGTATTTACCTTTGACGAACCAAGTCCAGTCAGTAACAACTTTTCACTATTATATGACGACACTTTTAATTCAAAAAACAAATCTACCGTTATCAGATTTAAATCGCTTCCACTATCAATTAAAGTTTCAACCTTTTGACCACAAATTTCGATTATTTTCACCGATTTTTGAAGTTTGTTTTGATTTAAACCAACCAACCAACTTCAGTCGGTGTTGAATGTCAACACATTCAACACCGACTGAAGTTGCGGACCACTGTCACTTTCAATGTTGACGTTTGATACTTGAATTCGACCTTCGCTATCGTCTACCTCTTCGTTTGCCTCAAACTTCACGCACATCGACTGGTGTTCCTGTCAACTTTCTGGCTGCGAACCATGCTTTTGAATGTTACTCGACTTACAATCTGGTGCAATGTGGCCAAACTTATCACACTTGAAACATTTGAGTCCATTCGGACACGCATGAGATAGATGAGATGAATCGCCACACTTGAAACAATTTCTTCTAAGACCAACGGCTTGCATCTTGTTTCCGCGATTTGTACCTTCCTGGTTTTGTTTTGATGAACTCGCACTAGCCGTACTAGGTTTGTTTTCGTTGCTTCTTTTCATCTTTGTCTTCATGGTCTCGTATATTGAGAGTTTTTCTTTTAGGACACTGTACGTTGTGACTCCGTATAACATAGCTTTATTGTTTTCGTAGTCCGATATCCCGTATACTATATACTGTATCGCAATATAATCGGGGAATTTTGCCCTTTTTCCCAATTCCTTCATTACCAACATGTACTGGTAATAGGTCTCCTCGCGCTTCTTCTTACGAGAACTCATTAATTCGTGCATTTCTTTGATATTCAGTGATTCGGGAAACTCCTTTTGTAGTGCAGCTTTTAGCTCTTCGAACGTCTTGTAGGCTTTTTCTGACCGTAACCAGAGCTCAGCCGTGCCTGTTAGCGATCTTCGGGCGACGATCAACTTCTGTTGAGGGGTCCAGCTGAAAATCTCGGAGTTATCCTCAATATCTTGAACCCATTTTGAGGACGAATACGTTTTATCATCGCCACTAAATTTCGCAATACAATCTGCGCCGAAACTATTCGTGACGCTTAACATCGCCTTGTCGTCTTGCATCTTCAAAACACTTTTATAACTTTTCCACAGCGACCAACAACGAGTACGCCACATGCGTGAGAAACCAATCACGTTCCGACCGTAATATTTCTGCCAGAAATCTTATTCTTCCAATCCCGGACGAGCCCCCAAAGTTGTAGGATGGAAGAATTAGGTAGGCTGACAGAAATAAACACCCTTTTGAATATTTTAATCAACTTTTATTTATATAAAATTTTCACCTTTTCAACCGTCTTCTCTTTTTTTTCCCGTCATATCCTTCTTCTTTTTTTTTGCGTTCGGAAACCTAAATCATATACAGTTTAGAAATTAAAAATCGACTAAACCTTAACCCACATACATTTCAGTGGCCTGTTAAACTGAAAAACGTGAAAGGAAGAGTTATGTTTTAGAAAAATCAGTTCGATATAATACCCAGAAAAAGTATCATAATCATCACCATCAGCCTAACAGTCGACAATAGACATTAGCAAGCATTTCAGTGTGATACCGCACTAAATTATCGGAAATGCTTGCTTATCTCTTAACGTGCAATTTTGACATCACATCCAGTCCCTAGATAAGATTTACCAAATCCATACTACTATGCGAAAGTAACTGTCTGTCTGTCTGTTTACTTTTGACACCATAACGGTTATATGCATTTAGATGTTACAGCACACGAATATGCCATGACCTGAGTTAGATCAAAGGACAATTTTATTTTTATCCCGGTATTACGTTCCCGTGGGATAATCTCCAAACTCCACGCAGGCGAAGCCTCAGGCAACAGCTAGTTATGTATAAACTGCTTTTAACCGACTATAATTTTGTCATCAGGTCACGCGAACTCAGCCATTAACCCCATAGTGTACTGTCTGATGACGAGGAACTTCCAGCGCTCAGCTCGCAAGCTACTCTGCGGGCGCGGCGTCTGTCAACAGACCAATTTCACGGTAACCTGTTTGTTATACTAATTGCTTTTCACTTGATTCATTAGCGTTTGTTTTGTAGAAGCTTCGTGTTAGTAGAAGAGAATTTAGCTAATTTTTTTTTAAATAATATCTTGGAACTGTTTCACCAAAGACACGATTCACTAAATAAACTAAAGAAGTAAACAGAATTTGTATGATATTATTATATTTAACATGAACTTTATTGGAGGTGGTGAAACAGGGCTGTTCTGATTTATGCTCCAAATTCAGTAAAAAAACTGATCTATTTTAGTGAGTACTATGTTGATAAAACTATAAAAACTGTCCCTGACTTTATTCTGGGAAACCTTCAAAATAATAAAAGTAAACGTGTCTGGGAGTGTCCACATCATCAATTTTCTAGTTTTTGCGCCTCAGCTTTATGGCTAGCGATTATTTGAGAAGAAATCTAGATTTTAAAATGTCGATAAGTTAGAAAATAGCGTACTTACCTAGGTAATTCGTTCTATAATTTAGTAAAGTAACACTGAATCAATAAACTTGTTGCAGCATTATTAAATTTTGTAAATTATTTTGTCGATAAATGTGTTTTGTGTGTTTTATTGCTAACTAATTTCAATAACTGTTTTGATATTGGAAGACAGCTGTTTATTTCATGTAATTTTAGAACCATTAATTACTTCATTTTTATTTGGCACTTTCACACGTGTTACGGGTTGTATTTTGTTTTATTGATTAAAATAATTGAACTGAAAACTTGTTTAGGCGCGTTGGGCATTTTTGAGATGGGACTAAACCATTGATTTCGCCACACCATGACGACACCTCATTTTTGTAAACGCGATCGTGCTCTTTATTATTAATAAACAGTTACGGATCAATATTCCTTGCAAATATTTTTACTTTAAAGGTTTTGTAAACGCGATTGTGCTCTTTATTTATATTTATTTCGTTACGGATCAATGTTCTATGCAAGTATTTTTACTTGAATGGTTTTGGAAGTATTATATTTTGTAAACGCGATTGTGCTCTTTATTTAGATTAGGTTACGGACCAATGTTCTATACAAGTATTCTTCTTCCACCAAGGCGATCTTGTTTAAGTTTTCACTTCTGTCGGCACTCCCGGAATGCCAGTACTTTTTTTTATTAACTTCTATTTTCAAGAGAATTTGAATTTTTCTTTAGTTACGGAAAAGTTTAGTAAAATTAATGTCTTCGATTTCAATGTAACATCCAGGGTCAATTAGCCAATTTCCATTGTATCTAATGAAGGCATAAAAACTACCTTCTTAACGAGACTGGGTCAGGGTTCATCGCAAATCAAAACTGACACAAATGATCGACCTCACCTCCCCCACGTTTGATTTGTCCAACTGTCTAGACGATCTGCACACATCCTGAATCCCTGAATAAGTAGGTAAACATATTGATGTTTGAACAATTAGAACTCAAGTACCTGGGCGACCGTACTTTGCTTGGATGTAAAAAGACAAATGGAAATTTTCCAGAAATGAGACCTAGCTATATAGATAAACCCCTTTAATGCAACTTTCATTGAAATCATTAGAGCCGTTTTCGATAACATGATTACAAACACAAATAAATGTAAAATATATATACACAAATATTGCCCGTTTAATAGTTTAAGATATGGAACCGTTTAGAACTTTATTGTAAGCTTGTCGTTTGATTGATTTGTTTATGATTTTAACTCACTTGGATGTGACGAGCACAGAAGCTTGGAAATTGTAACAATAAAAAAAAATTAAATCAAAAAACCCGACTGCAACTTAGGAGTTCAAAACAAGCTCACTTTTCAAGCAGTCTAATGCAGTGGGTGATAGTTATTTTAGTTCAATTTCAATTGTGATGCTAATTGTCACCAACTGCATCAGACTGCTTGAAAAGTGAGCTTGTTTTGTTTTCTTTTTTTGTTGTAGTTGGGTTTTTAAATTTTTTTGTTTTATTGTAAACCCATATATATGTAGGTATGTTATATTTTTGGCATCGTCTCCTGAAACCCTTTATTCTGATACCCCACATGATCACGGTACAATTTTTTTTCAAGGCCCCTATTGACGTCTAAGATCCGTCATTTAGATTTTAATGATAATCTACCCTATAACCATAGCACGGCTTAGACAAATCGATAGACACCTCATTGATTAAAATCCATCCAACCGTTGGGATGCTTCAAGAGCATAAAAAATATCACATACCTAATACGTAACCAGATGTGCGTGAAAACAACAAAAACAACCCTGACTGTGCTGTCGCGCAGTTTCACCACTTGTTTCTCGCTTCATTACGCACCTGTCCCACCGCCGACGAGGAAGCGAATAGCTATCAAAGATTTTCTCGCTCAATAAACGTACAAAAGATTTTAGGTCCCAAGTAAGTAACGAAATACATTACATAGTAATAGTTTAGATATAGTACTTAGTACTAGCGACAAGAACTACCAAAGGAAGTACTCGCTCAGCGATGCTCGCTTGGTACATACGCATACCAGCAAATAATCGCACGTCGCTGTCGCACACTTGCTGCTCGTGAATCGCCGGCAGTGGGACAGGTGCCTTAGGCGTACAAAAAAGAGTATATTCTATCTGTGTCTCTGTTTATATAGGTACCAACTTTCTCAGAAACCAACCTTGCTGGCTAGCAAATATTTACCACAGCATGGATTCTCTTTAATGAACCTAGTGTAGTTTATTTACAAGAAGAATGACCTATATCAGTTAAAAACTTGATTGCATAGAAAGGGTTAAACCGGTCTTCGATCAGCGCAATGAAGCCTTGTTCAGCGACACTAGAAGATCATAATCTTTAAATTTATTTTCAAAATTGAAGTTTTTGTAACAGCCTCAATTCAGTTTGAAAGGTCTTAAACCTGCATTATACGAAAATACAGTTGAAAAGTTTTTTGCTCTGATTACATTTACTTAAACAATATTTTATAGGTAAGCGTAAACGTACAACATGTTTCAAAAAGATTGGTATTTATTTGTAAATAAGAAGTTATTTTGTTTATATAAACAAAATTTAAACGAATCGGCGAATTTGGTGACAATTTTCGTTACTTACTGTAACAAAAATTGTCACCAAATTCGCCGATTCCAATACAAAAATTTAATCAGCCAAAATATATTTAATTTAGCTCGACGAAGAGAGTTCGTGAAGGTAATTGAATAAGATTGCAAGTGACGATAAAATTTCGAAATACTCAGGTAAAAAACGAAAAAATACCTTACGAGAAAAATTACAAAATATGCCAGTCTCAATAACATAAGTAAACAAAGTAAATTGATACACTGAAGAACGAAGTTGGAGTAAAATCAATGCAGAAAATAAAGGATTGTATTTTGTGACAAAACTTAGTTCAATGTTTATTTATTTATTTAAACTTCTCGCACACAATGAAGTACAAAGGCGGACTTAATGCCTTAGACATTCTTTACCAGTCAACCAAGGGTGGCGAAGAAATAAGACGGCAGGTGCTCTGATTGAGTGGAGATAATAATAATAATAAATATTAAAAAGATAACAAAATGCATTTTAAATAAAATAGGCACACAAGTACATAAATAGGTTATAAACTTCTAATACACATACATACTATAATATATGAGCTCAACTGTCATTTAGACATAATAGAATTTTAATTGTTATCGATCTCCAGGAGAGCTCTAGATAGCAAAGGGGAAAGGAAAAGAGATAATTTAGATGACTCTACGTTATTTGTTTTGAAAATAACTTTGCAATTTTCGCTTAAATGCATACCGACTTGTTACCGTCCTTATATCAAGAAGAATCACATTCCAGAGAAGAATGGACTGATTATGAAAGGAAAAATGAACAAAGTCAGAAGTATGAGAAGGACAGAGTAGAAGAAGATTGTTGGAAGAACGCAGATTCTGCGTGTGAAGAACATAGATATTGGAAGTGAGACATAAGTAAGAAAGTGTAAGAAGGTAATGTTATATTCGTAATAAAAAAATTACTGTCAAAAATGTCGAAACCAAAAATTTTAATCGTTTGATTTGCCCTCACCCTACTTAGGTCGAGCAAGTGTCCATATCGAGAAGAGGGAGCTCAATCTTGCATGGAACGACAAAAACAATTTTTTTTTTGTGAGCGATTCTGTGCTACTCAAACTTCGATGTCAACGAAACAGAAACGTACGGGCGAATCTAACGATTTAAATATTTGATCGAAACCATTCCTTAATCGTTTGAGCAATAACTGAGCAGAAACAAAAAGAAGGATGATGTTTTTTAAACCAACATCATTGAGGAAGAGGATATTAATTCAACTGGTGGTTTCTAAGATTGTCGCTGATTATCATTTTACTATTCGTTTGTGCGATACAAAGTTTTATATATAAATTCAAAACAATATTACGTTGTATGTTCCTCTAGAAAACGTCTGTGGAAACATCCCTTGCCTCATTTAAATATTTATTTCAGCTATTTCCATTTAGAATTGAACTGGAAATCGAATTTATGACCTACTGAATAGGCAAAGCCTTACGTAGCCTATTTTGTCACAATATTGTTTCTCCCTGTACTTGAAAAATCGACTTTCAATGTTACTGGAAATTCCTTTGGAGACTCAATAAAAAATTGGGTTTGCGAACAATTTCGTTCAAAAAACAGTATTATTGTATTGTTGTTTTTGTTGTATTTTGACACAGACGTTTATTTTATTTTATAGGATTTCGTGCCTCAAAAGGAAAAAATGGAATCCTTATAGGATCACTTCGTTGTGTAAATGGTACACCACTAAATACCTGCAGTATTGTTTTTCCTTTTCCATTTAAATCCATCCAAAGGTTGTCTGTAAAAGATCGCTTTTAGCGATAAGACTGCCCATTGTGTCACCCAATGTAAAATGTCTAAATTTATATCTGTAATTTTTATGGTGTACATAATAAACAATATTCTATCTATTTATCCGTCCGTCAGTCTGTCAAGATCCATTTTCTCAGAAACACATGTAGGTATCAAGTTCAAATTAATATTTAATACGTAAGTCTATATTCCCTTAAAATCAAGCTTCTAAGTCAACGCAATAAAAAATACGGCCTTTTTTGTGACATATTTTTCCTATCTAAACCTACTTCCGATTGACTTAGAAATTTGGCAAGAAGCAAGGTCTAACAGCACTTGTAAAGGAAAAAAGTCCGAAAAATTATAATTTGCAGTTTTATCACATTTTTTTTGCGATTACGTACTTATATTTGTAGTTGGAGAATTGTCCACGACATTATCGATGTATTGGAGAACATGTTTCTCAACTACTAAGTTTATTCTTGGGATTAATTTATCCCAACTACGGAACCCTTCATTGTGCATGGTCCGACACACACTATGCCGGTTTTTTATTTAAATCAAGATGTATGTTACGTAGTTTCTTTAATATTATCTTATTTTGTGTTAATTTCGTTAAATTAGCAAGTTTCCGAATTTAACACTATGCCTTTCACCTTGACTCCAACAGAGTCTCTAAAAGAATTCCATTCAAGACACGCTGAGTCGATGTTTGCAACGAAGGTTTTAATTAAAGTTTCTAATACTGCATTCACTTGAATCCAATGTATGTCACGTTCATTCGAACTAACCTAGTTCATCTAGACAATCTCAATAAAAGAAAGTTGTCTTCAAGGCGAACTCAG
Source organism: Agrochola lychnidis (assembly GCA_963680765.1). Classification (NCBI taxonomy): domain Eukaryota; kingdom Metazoa; phylum Arthropoda; class Insecta; order Lepidoptera; family Noctuidae; genus Agrochola; species Agrochola lychnidis. The sequence continues at coordinate 1,432,472 of OY796852.1, read as the reverse complement.
TTCGCTGATTTGTCTAGCGTTGTATGAACATCACTTGCAGAACAATGTTCAAGCGCTACTAAAGTCGCACTTGAACATAGTCATAATCTTCAATGATGCTACAACAGGTCGTTAACTAACGCGTTAGTAAGTTTCGTCGTGTACGGACCGCTTTGAAATACTATTATAGTGCTGTGACATTCTGGCTACTCATTGACGAGCCTGACGATGGGTCATGCTATATACCAAGCCTTTTTATTAGTTTTATTTAAGTTTTCACAAGGCGTCTTGCGAAATTATATTATTATGGTTCTTGAAGAATTTTGAAGAAAAAGAATAATTTTGAAGAAAAATTTAAGATTGTATGCACAATATTGGGAAATTTACCATCTTATTTTAAGACCATAGACTTCTTATAGGTGTTCCTGTAATTTATATTTTTTTTATTTTTGTATTTTTTCAAAATTTTATGCTCAGGAGTTTTGGAGATGAGGGAATGATCAATTTTCATCTATATTTTTAAATAACTTTAAAAGGGTATGCTGAGATGGTTTGGGCATGTTGAGAGGATGAATGAAAGGCGACTAACAAAATGTATTTACAAGGCTGATGTAAAGGGAAAGGCCAGGCGAGGATGCCCTAGGAGGACATACACTGACCTTATTGGTGATGTTCTTCAGAAAGGCCAGGTGCGTAGTACTCGCAACCGGCGTGCGTGTATGACCAGATGTATGAACGTAAACGAGGCAAAAGGACTATGTAAGGATCGTAGCAGGTGGCGTTCTGTAGTTTCGGCCTACCCCCATGGGAAGAAGGCATGAGTTTATGTATGTATGTATGTATTTAAAACCCTTTATTTTAAAATTATAATAAAATATACTTAAGACCCTCTCAATAAGTCCTTTCATTGGCATGTCATAAAGTACAGTGTACAAAACTTCTTTTTTTAAATATACGAAACTATTCTGCTCAGTATGAATAGTGTTATTTTCCTTCTTGTGGTCAAAAACGGCAATATCAAATAAATAAGTAATAAGATATTGTTCGAGAAGAATGTTCTGATATAATTTTCGTCAATAAATAATTCATTGGCCTCATAATATACCGTCAATATGGAATTCGATACCAACGTCAAATTATGGTCATGTTTTTGTCGGAGTTTCCTGTAAATTCAATCATAGAGGCTTTTCTGAGACTGTGTATATCGGAGATGACTAAAATGATGTCCATAGTAACAATTTGACATCGACAACGCCTTTATTTTGTAGCAGTTAGGGTGGTCACAAAATATAAGTATATATTTTAAGAAATCACCAACCTGTCTTGAAAAAACAATGTGGTGATCAATGCTCAAGCCTTTTCTGTATGAGAGGCCTTTGACCTGCAGTGGGAAAAATCATAGACTGGTATAATATTAAGGGTAATTTTGACCAAAACAAATTTTAAAATATCTGTTCTTATGACTTAGGACCCTTTATGAATACCAACCTTCAAATAACAGAATTGGTTGTTTCCAACATCCCAAGACAAATACGAATAAATAATAAATTATGACATCAGCCCGTCTAAAGCACTTATCTTCTTGAAGAAAATAAATTATCCATTTGCTAGAGTAAATCTCGGAAATATGAGATATTCCGAACAATACGCGGATTGTGACAGATGGGATGGAATCCCCAGTATACGTTGGGCGAGCCAACGCAAAATATACGCAAATAGAACGGCAAATCACACAAAAAGGCCCAGTATACGCTGGCCGAGCGACGGGCTTACCCAACGTGTACTAGGTTTTACAGGGGCCAGGATTCTTAGAAAAGTCTTTGAATCATGGAAAACAGTATAAGTTTTTCTCGCATCAACATCAACAATGCGGAAAAAACATAAGGTTTATTGAGGACAGAAAAATAATAAAGTTTGAATTATGTTGCATTGATGTTATTTTGTTTCAAAATGAAAATTTCTATTCAACACAAGTCTTATAAGCATCTATTTTCGTTTTCAACCCCGACGCAAAAAGAGGTTTGACCGCTATGTGTGTCTGTCTGTGGCACCATAGCTCTTAAATGGGTAAGCCGATTTGAATGCGGTTATTTTATTTGAAAGTAGGTTTTTTCTAGCAATGGTCCTTTACATGTTTTATCAACATCCGTTCAGTCGTTTGAAGATTATCAGCTCTTTTCTAGTTGATGAATGGATGTGAGTATCTCTCACAGACCTAATCGATTTGAAATTTGGTATTCTGTTACTTCAATGATATTAGAAGAATATAGTATCCTTGAACTGATGCTGCAGCATCACCAGGAATTTGCAGGATACCCAACTCCTTTACCAACTTACAGCACAGGTATCGTGTTTGGGCTCATTGGAATAGTCTCAATGAATAGGTTATAGACAGATGAACAGGGTGATGGAGTAGGAAAGAGAAATGAGGAAATGTTTGAGTCGGGGGTTTTTAAATTTTAACTGTTAAAATTATACTTGTTGACGTTCATTCACCCATTTGTACTCCGGGCCGATTAACTAACACATTAAAGGTACTTCTTAACCCTTTAAAACTCACTTATTTCGCGTTAACAGCAAATAGAAAGCCATTATTTAAACAATACCAATCTTGGCGATTTCGACTCGACGAGAATGTGTGACTTTAGTACGTGGTAAACTTGATAAATGGAAGTGCTTGGCGGTTTCACGCCATTAAGGCCGTAATTGTTATTAAGAGTGTGAAAAACTCACCTTAGAGATGACCAGTTGGTGAATGTCGTAACAGAAAATGAAAAGAAAAATACTCAGAAATGTATAAAGCCTAGAATTATACATACAAGGTGTAATTGAAATAACTGAAAACAAACATTAACATTGGATATCATTATGATCAACTTTTACTAAGGAACCAATCCATTTTTTTTTTCTGTCAGAAATTATCAAATAACTTCTCCCGCTCTGGGCGGAGTGGGAGGGCGTGTCAGACTCTTACTGACTAAAACCCATCCGTGTTCATTCAGTTGCCATGTTGCTGGGGGCCACGATATCCCTTTCGGATTTCTTCACAACCCCGGCAGACAACGCCCTTAGCGGACCCCGTCAGTTCTGCTGACATCTCTTTGAGACGCACGTGGAACACAATGCGCCGTCGACCCGGGCCTAGTCCTTATCGAACGGCGAGCTACCCATTGCTAACCGTCCGCAAGCCCGCGCCTACGGTGGCCGGAAATCGGTCTGCGATTCCCGACGCCCAGGGCGTCTCCTGCGGCGGGCGGTTAGGGGCGTGAGGGTGTAAAATTTGCCTCTCCCTCACGCGTTCCGCCTCTTCCTTCGCGAGCATTACTGCTTCGCAGAAGGAGGTGACAACCTCCTATGCCCTCTCGCTCCGTACCATGGCTTGAAGCAGGGCCGGATGCGAGAGATCACCGCCTCCGATCGTCTCCACTAGGACACGGCAATGCTCCGCCCAAGCCGGGCAGAACTCCATCGTATGTTCCACCGTGTCCTCCGGACGATCCACACAACGGTGACACCCAGGCGTTTCCTCTCGCCTTATCCGAAACAGGAACCTCCCGAAGCAACCGTATCGGACCTACGTCAGGCGGAAGGTGAGGACACCGTGGCGCCTCTCTAGCCACTCTTCAAAGATGGGACTTATTGCCGCAATTGTGGCATGCCCAAAGGAACCAACCCTGAAATTGCGTAAAAAAACAGCTGCTGCTTACATTATTATGTTTTTACATAACTCAGCAAAATGTAGGGAAAAGCTGGTTTTTTTTCGTGTTCAGTTCAGTTATTTCAATTTCATCCTGTGGAATGATCCATCATATCGACTTGGGAGTAATCAGTAGGTATTTGCTTGAATGATTTTCTTATTTCAGCACCTACCTACTATTTATTCTTTATTTCTGTTACATTTCACGATAACACAATGGCAACAAATAGTTTTCTTTGTAATAAGTTTTATTAGTTTTTAGTTAGATTCCCAATTTCGAGTTGTTTTTCAAACAATTTAATAAAAAAAATTGCAGCCTGAAGCTTTAAAAGTAAATATTTTTGGAATTAAACCCTTTCAAAATGATAAGGGTCAAAGTAAATGAGAATATGTTTGTTTGAAGTGAAATATTTACAAAGCAAAGTTAGAAATTTTCATTACAACATATATATTTCTGTTCAAACTATTTCATTACAATTAAGTAAAGCCCTAGAATTTTGCATTATGTTTTATAGTTGGAAACAAATATTAATCTCAAAGGCATATAAAGACTTTATAAAGAAAATATGAAAATAAATATTTTTTCATTTCTTACAATTCTCAACGTTATTTTGTCTTTGGGACTTTTCACTCAAAAGCCTCGAACGACCGAATGTTCTGAGATGATGACATTAATTAACCTAGATTTGACGAGGACGTGGTTTTTCCATTTGGAATTTCTCTGTAGCAGCCCAAAGTCTGGATTGGTTTCCGGTTGATGGCAATAGGCTCGCCTTCTATTACATGGGACTTAAACATAACTGGCAAAATCTGGGTGTATTGTAGGTACACCTCTGCCAAACCCTTCGGGGCAACTAGGCGTGATTTACGTTATTTTATTTGGCGAGTAAACTAAAACTATAGTATATGACCTGTTTGTTGACTCTATAACTGATCTAATTAGTAAGTTCAGAACTTAGTAGCACGGACGCGTAATGACGCGTTTATGTGAATCTCGTGTATCTCACATAGAACATAACGCCCCATTTACACGATACAAGTTTCTTGCCTGTGGCATTCAATGAAGCAACAAATGGCTTGCATCGTCTAAACAGTGCTTAGACTGTTATAGTTACTTGTATATTTATTAAGTTAACTTATGATATGCCACAGGTGGCTCGACGACTGGCTCGGGGGGAGGTATAGCTCCCCGACGTTTCGGGCGACGCAGGTGCTCTCGGGGCACGGTTGCTTCGGCAAGTACTTGTGTCGCATAAGCAGGGAGCCGGACGCTCGGTGCCATCACTGCGTCCACTGTCTAGAGGACACGGCGCAGCATTCGCTGGCCGAATGTGTCACATGGGAGCAGCCACGCCGTGGCTTCGTTTCAGAAGTGAGGAACGACCTGTCACTGCCGACCATAGTTCGTTCAATGGTTGGCAGTGCAGAGTCCTGGGACGCGGTGGTATCCTTCTGCGAATCAGTTATCTCGCAGAAGGAGGCTGCAGAAAGGGAAAGGGAGATCACAAGTACTCTCCCGTCCCGCAGCAGGCACACAGGGCGTCAGCGGAGGCAGATAACGCCCTCTTCCAGCCCCCTTAATGGATCCAGGGGTGGCGGACTCGGGGAAATCCTTCCCACAGGACCCAAGATGTCGGCGCGTAGTTCCACGCGCGCCTCTCTTAGAGGTAACGGGGGAAGTTTCACTCCCTCTACGGGTCGGGGCCCGCAGAGCACGGGCCGTCACTAGTCCGGAGCAGCGGAAGTTGCATTTTGTACTCGCAGTCCCGGACGCAAGTGTGAGAGGGAACACTGGGGTGGTTTTAGTCAGTAAGAGTCTGACTGACCCCTTTGCCCGCCCTGGGGCGGAGGAGATCCATGAGGAATTCCACCCAGATATTTTTTATTTATTTAAATGGTATGCCACAGGCAATTAAATTGTATCGTGTAGACCCACGCTAAGTAACTACGTAGCTACAGAACACACCGTTTACTGAACTTGTCCCAGCTCAACTTGGAGAGGGTAAACTGAACTCTGAACTTTGCCTTACGCTCCTTTTTGATTTCCATTTTATTGTATTTTAAATGACTGTACATACTGAGATGTATGGAAAAGAAGGAGTTATACTTCGAATTCAAATAAATTAGGACAGAGACTCGAGGTTCGATTATTTGTGTAAGATGTGCCTACTTATGGTTAACGGGGAGCCGCCAATCTACACCGCGTAATTCAAAATTACTTACGTTTTTTTGCAAATTGCAGCGCTTTTTAAGTTGCGTATTGATCAAAACTCAATACGCGGCAGTTACGTTAAAATAATTACTACTAAATTATAATAATTCAAAATATCAATAAATAGCTCTCGAAATTAAATTCGATGCTTGCTGTGGTTTTTCGGAGGATAGATAGCAATCGTTGTAAAACCCAAAATATTGATTTAATAATGAGTGAGTGATCTAAGGTATAAGTAGTACCTTGTGTAAAAATTCAAAGCCTCTTCTTTGTCAACAGTGGCGCTGTGCACAGAAGCCTGAAGGTTCGTCGAGTGACTACGACTTGTACCACGAGCCACATAAACGGTGCTACTTACAGGTTTGTATTCAGAGTAAAAAACTTAATATAGATTTAGCACGGAAATACCTATTCGCATTCGTAAAAAAGAAAGTTAAGGCATGTACATCGCCACATTCGAACTACGCATCAAAGACTACGTCACACAAAATTCTGCATCGCGCAAACAAAGTTTACCGCGCGATCAGTATATACATAACTTCTCCGAGATCAATCGTTGGGCAGTTACCCACCAGACACGACACCCGTCTGGTCGGAGAATTCTCCCTTTTCTATAAACGATGGGTGAACCTTACACCCTGTGCCTCATATCTCTATACATCTTTTATTAAAAAATAGTACAGTTAGATAAATTTTTCATATTTGGGTGTTAAATAGTTCCATACGAATTTTTTTCGGCCTTGCTATGTCCACTTATCGGTGCTTATTTACCTACATAGATAATGTAGTTTAGCTTAGTTTAGAGGGGCTCGTGGCTAACAGATGCACGGGTTGATCAAAGCTACGCTTGCCGTGATTGGTTCATATATAGGTGACCATCCATTACATATCGAGCCCGTGCTTCGAAAAGCACATTAAGCCGTTGATCCCGACTGTCATTGGTTGATCTTTGACAATCGTTACGGTTTATTTATTTATTTAAAGATTACCAACGAGATACATTACGATATTATCTTTTACAATACTAAAACTTGTATAATATACATTATTCTGAGATGCACACTTAATTTATTACAGCCTAAGCTTACGCAGAAGCCCAAAAGTCTGACAACCAATCTTACCAAGGGGTAAAACGATACCCAGTAACGTGGTTATGGAGGTCAGATTGACAGTCGCTTCATGTAAAACAATGGTATTCAGCTGCATCCGGTTAAACTGGAAGCCGACCCTTACATAGTTGGGAAAAGGCTAGACAGATTGATTGAGATACGATGGTTTATTCTGATAATGAATAATTTGCTAATTAACAACAACTTTCCTGTTGAACTTTTTTTGCTTGAATGTTTTCAAACTGTGCTTTATAATATTTGCTTCGCTGACCTCGTAAACTACGAACATCAAACAGTATCTTATATCTTTGATGGTCTCCTTAGTAATTACTGTGAAAGTTCAGACTCAAGGCTACTCCAAGATTTTATAGTCTAAGTCGCTAGACGACACCTGATAGCGAGATTGCCAAGAATTACCTTCCTGATGGTGATAAAAAATTCTTTCATACAGGTATCTTAGGACACCGACACTTCTTACAAAAGTAGGTACCAAATCGAGACTCGGACAACAAACTTCCTCTTGATCTCCGTTCCTGCACAGAAAAATGGGTCAAAATGTCCAATATTTTACAGCATCTATCTATACATATAATAAAATAGTAGAATCCGGTCTCTGTTTGTTTGTTTGTTTGCGCACATCTCCGGAACTACAGAACGGATTTTCATGTAATTTTCACAGGTAGACAGAGATTAATTTGGAGCAGGCTTTGTTTCATTAAAATCGGATGTTACAACAAAAGTTATCATCGTACAAGACGGTATTCTGTTCACGATAGTTGTGCACAATTTCTGAGAGTAACCTAACAAAAAGTACTAAGCTTGCATTAATTCACGTTTAGTTTATTTTGAGTACCTACATAAAAAAAAAAAACGTGTGGCACTCGGGGCCTGCCGCGGTAAAGCTATTGCATAGCATTTGTAACCTCCATACTTCCTATTTGTCAACGCTACACTTGGGATGATGACGTGATGACATAAAACAAAAATTACGTTCCCATGACAACATCACGTTGTCATGGGAACGTAATTTTTGTTTTTAGAACCGTCATTACATGGTAGGCGGAGTGGGGGGTGTTAAGTTTTATTTTCGTTACGTTACTGAATTTCTTGATTCGGTCGCCGCGCTCAAAGCCCGCGATAAAAGCTATGCAATAGTTTAAAAATACTTGTAAATAAAAACCTATTGCCGCTAGTATGAAAGATCATCACTAGAGAATGGCTCGACTGATTTGACAGTTTTTTTTTGTTGTATTCGTGATTGTCTAGATAAGGTTTGCATGACAGAAAATTTTGGAAATACCACCGGAAAAGTCTAAAATACATCCGGGCGACGCCGGGTATGAACAAGCTAGTTTTTAAGTAGGTTCATTCATTTTTTAAAGAAGCTAAAAAGTTGTTTTATGTAAAATGCGGTTTTCATTTTGTCATTTTATTACAAGATTTTGAGTGCTTTTCAGAGGATCCATTAATACCTTTTTGTTAGGTAGATAAGCTGACTTACCAAATGAAATTAGAGAAAATATAATTTTCAATAGAAAAATCGCAAATAAGGTCTTCTGTTAAACGTGTACATTTACAAAATATTATACTGCGTAACAAAATAATGACAAAAATAGGATAACATACTTTTATTCAACATTGAAAAAACATGTTGTTGTTATGAAATCACGGGAATGCCTCCTTTGAAACTACAACCAAGGGCTTATGTGTTTACCTACCTAATCTTCTGTTGAAGATAAACCAGAAAGCATCCCAATTCTTATATACGAGTTCCAAACAATCCAAGATAAAAGTTCTGAAAGTAGGTAAGCTCAGAAACTTTCTGCATTCATGAACAAGTTTTATTTCATATATCTCGTCAAGTTTTGCTATATCTAGGTCAATTTATTTTTGTTTATCCGAAGCTGTGGTCAGAGTTACTGTATAGATAACCACTATTTTAAAATCAATAACTCCCTAGGGGTATTTTAACGTACCGTTGCGTTCATTTTGACGATACCTATATTATTTCACATGAACAAACATCTAGATCCAAGCAGCTAGTCCTAAGTAAAACTGTTTTATATTCATGAGAACTTTAATCCAATGAAAGCAAACTAATTCAAAATTAGCCCACATTTATTTCACAAAGGAATCACACAGAAGACTGTTACACTGGGCCAAAACAGGTGTATTATTCTCACCACAAAGAATAAAGAAAAATCAAGTAAAATATCAAGCACATAATGTGTCATGGTGTTGTTGGCTCCCTCGGTCAGTGCACTCAGAAAACTTATAAAAATCTGTGAGAACTATGCTGCCAGCCATGGGTTGTTATATAATGTGTCGAAGTCCGAACTCATGGTTTTTGAGGATGTTGGCAAGAAATGTCCAGTGAATGTGCCACCAATAAAAATTAACGATGTTCCGTTGCGTAGGGTACATCAGTTTAAATACTTGGGACATTTAATTGCTGACAGCCTTAAAGATGATGCTGATGTTGAACGGGAACGCAGGGCATTGGCGGTACGGGCGAACATGTTGGCCCGTAGGTTCGCTCGATGTACAGAAGCTGTCAAACTCACGCTATTTAAAGCATACTGCACATCTCTGTACTCGAGCGCCCTATGGATCAGCTGTACCAAGCGTGCCGTCAGTGCGCTGCGCGTCCAATATAATAACGCCTTCAGGGCGCTAATGCGGCTGCCGCGTTACTGCAGTGCGTCAGAGATGTTCGCAAAAGCCCGAGTCGACAGCTTCTCAGCTATCGTACGGAAGAAAAGTGCGTCTCTGCTCGCTAGATTGCGTGGCAGCGGCAATGGCCTCCTGAAGGTGATAGGTGACAGGCTTGATGAGAGCTCCATTATGGGACATCTCATCAAAACAACGCTGTCTGTCGCAGTGTACAAGTACTAACATAGATCATAAGCCACATTTGTTACTAACATCCTAGTATACAGGTACTAACGTAGATTATAAGATATAATTGTTACTAACATATTTTAAGTATTTTTTGTTTGTTTTTTTGTCAGTGTGGACCATAGTTGTCTGTTAAATAAATAAATAATAATAATAATAAATCTACATGTTTAACAGAACAGAAGCAATTTCCACGAACAAAGTGTTTATTTAGGCTTTGTTTGGGAGTTGTGAAACAAATTCCTTTAAGATAGATAATTCACTAGACAATTTAATTTCAATGGGGAAATAGGTATTATTCAAATATATTACAATGATTTGAAAGGAGAAAATTGTATGGTTGATCTAATTAGCCAATGTAGGTAGATAAATGGCTAGTTACTAATGTAGGTCTGATAGTATAGATGAATGTGTATAGGAAGTCTTGAGAATAATAAATAAAATTCGACTCACGGTTTTAAACTTATGAAGTCCAGATTTTTCTCCGACCCAGATTCACAGTATGAACACACAATATTATTTGGAAGGTGCAAAGGGACCTCTTTCAAAATGACCTCTTTTTTGCATACATTTTTGACATTGATTATTGATGAGTTGAGATTGTGACTAGATTTTTGAACATTTTTAATTACGGGAATTGGCCTTCTGATCTAACGTGATCTTTCTCCCACAGATGCACAACCTACGCTACAACAACGGGCACGCGTACAGCACGCACATTCCTCGTGGCATAGAAACTCGCGCGCAGACCACGCAGCTCAGCCACGTCACTAGATCTTCACGCAGAACGGCACCCGCGCACGCGCTGTCCGTAGAAATGCTGCAGCGACATGGACTCATTGACTTTAAACGTTGAAATTAAAGCTGGTGTGATAGTTTTGTGTGTTTGGTAACGTGTCTGTGAGTGTGTAATGAGTATTTCTACTCCTGAGCTTATAGCCTGTAATTTCCTGGGCTGAACCCATTACATTACATTGATTTTACTCAGCATTACATTTTACAAATTTGTAAAATTTACAAGTCCGTGTACCACAAAAGTTTAACCCACACGATTGTAACAGAGAAACCTTACAAATGCTTTATGTTACGCTTTTAATAATGTAACTCGATACATATTTGTAATTTCTGTGTTAAGCAACGTTTTCGATATACAATTCAACAGTTTTGTAGAATTGTAGACTTGTAAAGTTTTGTAGTATAGGGCACTGAACTCCTGATCTACGATATGATCTACCTGTATGAAAATCGTGAAGAGAGATAAATGTTATAATAAATAAATTATCCTGACCTTTTTAAGATTTCGTGATCAAAATATTTAAAATTAATTTTACTTAGCTCCGTATTCTGACTAACAATACATCTAAGTAAGCAATTTACACAAAAAATGAAGTGAAGGTTTAGAGCAAGGCTAAATTAAATGGAAACTCTAAGCCCTAAAGCTATCGCTGGAATATTATTTTTGTACGTAAACGTATACGACTTAGTTATAAGTAATAATTTTATAAAATAATATTTAAAATATACTTAGCATTTAAATAATTGATGCGACTGTTACCCGATTTTTGACTAGATTTTAATTTAATTTGATATTGTTACTCATCAAAATTTTTTTGTATATCTTGTTAATAAGGCTTGTTTACTTAATGGAAGATCACGATAAAAAAATAGAGAAGTATGTTGCGCCGGCCTCAAATAAATTAGGATAAGAGTAAAACAATAATGAAGTTTTCATTACGTTATTTTCTTAAGGCACTGATTTAAAGCGGCGTTGTATATAGTAAGTAGTTTTAATAAATTAAACATTCTAATTATTGAATGTCTATTAACAAGTTCGGCAGTAAAAACTCAGCAGTAACCTAAATAAAACTGAGTCATAACATAACACATCAACACTTACGAGCAATACAAAAAAGCCACTAACTTATCACGAAATATTTCCGAAACCACGCACGATACCTTCTTGAAGTAAAAAGCAACATTTAAGTGTATTAAGTAGCAAATAAAAAACACCTATAAAACTGTTTTCAAGATTTTTTATTTCATGTAATAGCTACATGAAGTAAAAAAAAAACGTATGGCACTCGGGGACTGCCGCGATAAAGCTATTGCATAGCATTTGTAACCTCCATACTTCCTATTTGTCAACGCTACACTTGAGATGATGACGTGATGACATAAAACAAAAATTACGTTCGCATGACAACATCACGTTGTCATGGGAACCGTCATTACATGGTAGGCGGAGTGGGTGTTAGGTTTTTTTCGTTACGGAATTTCTTGATTCGGTTGCCGCGCTCAAAGCCCGCGATAAAAGCTATGCAATAGCTTAAAAATCTTGAAAACAGTTTGTGAGGTTTAGGAGATATTTCGATTTTTTGGCACTTTGCAAGTGGCTTTGTTATATTGCTCGTCAGTGTATTTAAACGGGTAATTAAATAAATATCAAGCCCCCGACATCATTCGCCTAAATCTCCAACGCGCAGTCAATAGACTGGCAGCTTGGTTTACAAAATGGCGGATAGAAGTCAACCCCGATAAAAGCCAAGCGGTTCTCTTTACGAAACCGCGTTCAAGACTCAAAAACCCCCTCCCCCGACCAATCACCATGTTCGGCAAGCCGATCCCTTGGGAGAAGCGAGCTAAATATCTCGGTGTCGTTCTAGACCATCATTTGACCTTCGCAGAGCACATAAAGATGGTTCGTTCGCGAGCCTTTTTCGCTCTCGGTAGACTCTTTTACCTGGTGAATGCACGTAGCAAATTGTCACTTAGGTGCAAATTGCGCGTTTACACGGCGTGCATTCGACTGATCATGACCTATGCGGGTGCCGTCTTCGCTCATGCGAAACCCCTTCATATCCATAGGATGCAAACAGTCCAAAATAAATTCCTCCGTAGTGCCACAGGTTCCCCCTGGTTCGTCAGGAACGAGGCACTCCACCTCGACCTAAAGATTCCCACAATCCACCAGTTTCTAAAACGCCTTTCCAAGCGTTTCTGTGAGTCCGCGGCCAAACATCGCAACCCTCTGGTTGTCGAGGCCGCCAGTTATGTCCCGAGTAGAATCAGTCAGGTTCGCCGTCCAAGGCATATCCTCGTAGATCCCGATGACCCCATAACCCTCCTCCAGGAGAGCAATAGGGAAACAAGTACAGTGTACAAACACAGACACCTCCCGTCATACCGACCTCGCCGCCGAGGTCCTTTGCGATCTCGACCGCCGCGCCCCCGAGTAAATAATACTCCCCCCCGACGACCCTTGCTCGAAAACGAGGTGCCAGCAGTTGTTGCAGCTGTGCACGTAGCTTTAAATTCCCCGACTAATAATAATGATCAAAACCTTTTGATCCAGCCCGTCCCATCTTTTGATGTCCTCCCTCCGGATAACGCCCTAAGCCGAGGCTCGTACCCCGCAGGGGGTGCCCTTAGTGAGCGTTCATCCTTAAATCTTTAGCTTAGTTTATTTGTGCCCTGGCTGGAGGCTTTGAGTGTAGTAGCTTAAGGCAACCACAGGATTGACCGGTTAAACAGCTACGGTTTTCGGAACCAGCTGTGAGATGCCCAACAGAAAAAAAAAAAATATCAAGCAGTAAAATGGCTCATCGGGTTATTATGTGTGGGCAGTTCACAAATCGGAATCAGTCGGTCAGAAATCTAACTTGGAAGCAACGTTTGCCGGCTGCTACCGCGGCACTGCTTGCTTCGCTCGCTCCACTCACGCGTGGTTTGTTACAGCTCTAACCTAACCTAACCCATTTGATCGGGGAGCCCTGACTTATTTATTTTTTGTTTTGTGCTGAATATAGTACTTACCTATAACAAATACAGGAAAATTAATCGTGTAATTTTGATTGAATAACCAAATATTGTATCACACAACAGGACATGATCGTTACTAGTACTATTAGCAAATTTGATAATTTAATTGACCTACTCGTACTATTTACACCAATTATTTTATAAAACTATGTAGGTACCTAAGTCTGGTTTTCGTTTTCTCCCTAATCGAGCTCAGCTGGCTTCATTCGACCTCATTTTTCTTAGTATTGATTTTGGTTAACCAATCCATCACAAAATTTCAGCTTGTGTAGGTAGTTTTGTATACGTTGGTTCAAACTGTGTAAAATTACATGTACATAAAATCTAAGATACCTATATATAATTTTTACTTATTACAGAAATATTTGTAAAATATTGTGTTTTTGAAATTCATCGCTTATCGTACCTGTCGTATTGTTAAAATAAGATAAAATAAAATGTAATTTATTTCTCAGTACATGGTACCTTAAGATCTTAATATTAATACAAAGTTTCACATATACTACCGTTGCCCATGTAGATATATTAAAATTAAAATGAATGTACAATTTATTAATAATTATAAATTAGTGTGTTGTTATTTTTGTAATAATGATGTTACCATAATATTTTTAAAATAAGTGTAGACTAAATTTTATATTTATTATTGTTCCTATTATCAAAATGAAGACTAGAGAGCCTTTTCACACGATTAGACAAGTGCTAAATAACGAAAAGGGAAACCCAGTTACATACACGATAGTGGTTCAATTTATATCACGACAAATAATACATGTTGACGATAAAAGTTTGTAAGAACGCTCGTGTGAACAAGCTCTTAGAAATTTTACGGTTCGTCGAAAGATATCAGAAAATAATCGGACCAAATGTAAATAATAAACCTTGTAAATAAATATTTTTATGTGTCTAAATGTTTATGATTGTATAAGTTAGTGTAATCAATGTTAGATTTTTTTATATTCAATGTGATACTAATCTATAAAGAATATACGATGAATAAAATTATAAATATTTCGGTTTTGTTTTAGTTTGAACGCGTTCCGAGTAGAATTATTGCTTATACGTGGTTTTTTCTTTAAAAACCGGCCAAATGCGTGTCGGACTACGCACAATGAAGGGTTCTGTAGTTGTGATGAATTTATCCCAAGAACAAACTTAACTTTGTAGTTGCAAAAACATGTTCTCCCATACATCGATACGGTTAACCAACTGTAAATGTAAGTTTATAATTACATTTTTTTTATTTGATAAAACAACGAATTAACAATTTTCTGACTTTTTCTTTTACTTGTGCCGTGAGACCTTGCTTCCTGCCAAACATAACTCTAGGTCAACGGGAAGTACGGTTTCGATTTATTTGCGGGTATCAAAATATTTCATATAAATGGCTGTATTTTTTATTGCCTTGACTTTGAAGCTTGATTAGAGTTCCAAGAGAACATAGATTTAGTATTTGATATTAATTTCAACTTGATATCTGCAGCTGTTCCTGAGAAAATGGGTCTTGTCAGACTGACCGACGTACTTACAAAGCAGTGATCCAATAAGGGATCCGTTTTTCCTTTTGAGGTACGGAACCCTCACAAAAACAGAAGAACCCAAATAAATTCCATCTTCAATATCTCAAAAAATACGTATACAGTTTACGTATCACATTTTTATTACGATCACTATAATTCGATTCCAAGAATTCCTTCAGTTCATTTTTAGAAATTTTGCAATAAGTAAGTCTTATCCTAAGTGCCAATATTTTGCCTTTAGCACATAGTTACATTCTTCAATATTCAGGTACCTTCTGGTTATTCCTATAATAAAAAGATTGCCGTCCATAAATGTCACAGGCAACGTCAAATTATCGATAAAATGAAAAAAACCCTGATGTTTCCATCTCAAAGCTGCGCTGCCCGGGTAGATGCCCGGGTAAATGAGTGATATATTATTATTTTCCTTATCCCTGAAATATCGTAAACGTTTATAATAGACAGTTTATAGTTCGTGATTTTTGGGTGACGACTTTACCACGGGTTTTTCCATTAGGAATTTCCCCAGCACCCAGCCCGGAGTCTGAATTTGTGACCGGTTGATGGCAATTAGGCTCGCCCCCTATTACACATTACATGGGACTTAAATATAACCCCTATTACATGGGACTTAAACATAACTGGCGAAATGTGGGTATACCTACTATGGGCATACCTTCAGGGAAACAAGGCATGATTATGTTATGTTATGTAACTTTAAGATTCATTTGAGGATTAGTATCGATTTTGAGGTTAAATATTTTCGGAATAAAAATAGTTGTTTTAGAGCAAGGGTAATATACTTCATAACCAATATTTGTTTCGTACAATCAGTTGTTAAATTATTTTAGTGATAATGAAGTATCTAAGATTTCCATGAAAACTGCCCGGCAAATGCGAAAATTGGGTCTTTTTCCATAGAAATTCCTGATCTGCTACTGACCGATTAATTAGATCAACAATGATAAATATTCCCCGAATCAGTAGTTATAGTGGTTCCTAGATTCAAGTTTGTTTTCAATACCCGAATTAAATATTATAAGCGATATAGAAAGAAAAACGACGGAAATTAACATTTCTTAAGAATCGGATTAATTCGGGATTTTGCAGGGTGTATCCCGTAGCTATATCTACGGGATTATCTTGCACACAAATGGCAATTTTCAACATATTTGTTAAAGTTAAATTACTTTCCTTGAAAGTTAAGATGCTTGTTATTCAGCTGATTTTCAAAAATAGAAGTTAATGCTGCTGAATTGTTTTTAAAGTGAAACTTTTATTACATCGTCTCAAACTTTTTCGTCTGTGTGTTGCATGTCGCGTGACGGTCGGCCACGGAGTAGGGATAAAGTGAAAGGCGCTCGTCAGAGCAGCCATGGCCAATATGGCGGCGCCTATAGAAGTTTCACTTTTACCGTGGTTTCATAAAACCACACAATCCTTTTTTACGTAAAATAATGTTATCTTAATGCAGGTTTTGTAACCCAAAACGCCCATCCAACATAAGTGTTCCAAAATAAAACAATAGCAATACGTTTACATGGGATTTAATTGTCTCCTCGAAATTACAATTGTTACAACTCGTAAAACAACAGTTATTATAAAAGAAACGAACAAATACGTTATTTCTACCAAACTTATTATGGAGCCGCCGAAACTCAGGGAGAAAACACCACCGTACGTAGCTGAAAAAAAGAGAAAATTCATTTCATTTTATTTCGTAAATTCCTGATGAATATTAAAAACGGAATAATTATTCTGTGTTATACCCTTGTCCAATAGTAATTAATCACGACAAAGAGCAACGAACCGTGAAATAACGAGACGAAAAGGAGCAAGACCAGTTATTGCGAAAAAGATTTTACATATATTATAGGGTTGAAGACCGAAGCAAGTTTTGATTAGCCATCAAATGTGAGGGACGAATCTCCTCACAAAGCTTTTAGGCAAGCGTTGTGAGGAGATTCGTCCCATTAGCCGTCTTATAAGAAAAGAATTCTAACGTTGGTCCAAGCTTAAACCTTTCAACCAGTTTTTGTATTCTTTTGCTTATCCCGACTGAGGTAAATTTCTAAATACAAAATTTACGACTACTCGGGTTTAAAATCAATTTTTTTAAATGTTATATCTCTATTAACATAGTCGAAATTAAGATGGAAATTAAAGAATGTCTCGATGGTGGTTTAAAACTGGGTGTAAAGATAAATCTTGTTTTGTTAGGGCAAAATTATCGATCGATGCTCTCCACTTTTTACCCGACTACGGCGAAGCAAAAAGGAGTGTTATGATTTTGACCGGTATGTATGTATGTATATATGTGTGTATGTTCATCTGTTACCTCATAACTTCTAAACTACCGATCATAATTTGACAAATGAATTATTGGAAGCATCTTGATTGTCCGCTATGTGATGTCACATTAAATAATCCTATAATTTTGTAGGTGTACAAGCATGCGACCACGGCTTTACCTTGACAATTTTTGTACCTATGTCTTGATTTCTGTCTGAAATATTTTCTTGTTTCATACTTTTTAGAATGTGATTTCACAGTAGTCGGGTTTTAGTTTTTAAACTTACTTTTTATAACCTGTTACTGACACGACACGCAAGACAATAAATGATTGACGTACCTAATTACTAAAAATATTTAATGTTAGCGTGAAATGGCAATGACAGACAGATCAAAGGCAAGTCTCCATTTACTCTGATTGTCGTAGCAAATTACTATAATTTATTCGCGTGCGTGAAACGTCCCGTGATTTTGTTTTAGGTCAGCGTGACATTGACGAAGTGAGGGTAGACCAGTCGTGATTAGGGTTCCTTGCCGAATAAGTGCCGACGGAACACCTTTTTTATAACTGCGAAACTGCGGTGAAAATATTCACAGATTTTTGTAGTGGGCACAACATCTTGGAGTATCCTTATCCTTACTATTATATTGCATCGCTTCATTCTTCAGATATAACATTCACAACGTAGTTCCTCTAACCTACAAGGCAACTTCGCACTTTTTTAAATTTACCTTATTTTTATTTTTTTTCTTTGGTATCTACGATCAGTCTATCAAATCTCATTCTTTTTCCGTGCGAGGCAACGACAACACGAGTTCTGCGATTACAGTCCCCGATTTGAAAAACGGATTGGAATGTATTGTATGATAAATAATGATAATTGAATGAAATAACAATGAATAATGTTTTTAAGTATCTATTAATTTCTAATTGTTAAAATTTTGTTTTATTTGTTAATGTAAATGTTTTGTTTAATTTATTACTAATTAATTTATAATCAGAATATTTGTGCGCCGTTGACGGCAAGACATAGCGTTCATTTTTATTATTATTAACATCTGTACTTTTTTTGTTTACCTATGTTCTACAAATAAAAATATTTGAATTTGAATTTGAATTTGATTTAATATTGAATTTAGTTGTTTGTCAGTACATAATAGATAGAAATAATGTCTAAACGCAGTGCTAAAGATAAAATTGAACGTTATAATAAAAATATTCGTAAACTTGAAGAAAAGGAACGACAAAATCTTCGTCGCATAGTGCGAGTTTTAGAATCTTCGGACTCTGATGTGAGCTTCGATAACGACGCCGCTAACGGTAAGTATCTACTTATATTAACTAACTTTGGTGAATAAGTGCTTCAATGTGGTATTTTAACCTCAAAAAATTACTTGTTGCCTTGATTCGAAATCGAACGTGGCAAGCCTGGGGGTTGGCCGTGAGTCAACACGAGGGCATTAAAGCAAAAAATAAGCATATCTTACATGAGGTAGCTTAACATTTTTGCGAAATTAGACAAAGCCTGGGTTCTATCCGAGAGATAGAACGAAGGTATTTTTGTCAAAGTACCCACACATATAAAATAAATAATTTTATTATTAGATGCCGATAAAGTGGACAGAAATGGACCTGCGAATCCACCAGCCGTAGAGGTTACCGATATTCCCGAGATACCGGTTCCCGATCCAGGAATACAAGAAACCGAAGCACCTTCGGTGGCACATGAGCTTGACCCAGACATTTTGTCAGCATTAGGGGAGCAATCTGATGACACTCCCGAGTTTGGGGAAAGCATACACGAAAATTTGGCACAAAGATGGCAGCCCATTTTAAAAAAAAGGACTTCCTAAGGAAGCCAAGGACAAATTATTAAAAGAATATCTTGTCCCCTCCAACTGTGCTCTTTTACAAGCACCAAAACTTAATGCTGAAATTTCGGCAGCTATTACTGATATGGCAAGAAATCGCGATAAGAAGATGGAGTTATCGCAACAACTTCTTGGCGCTGGGATCACAGCTGCGAATAGGGCGATGACTCTTCTCATTACTGGCGAAGAAAAAATCCAAGCCATAAAAATGCTAAGTGACAGTTGTCGCATCTTAACCCATCTTCACCATATGAATACTGAAGCACGTATCAAATTGGTAACACCCGGCTTGGAAAAATCATTTCTAAATGTTATCAAGGATAACGAAAGGGATAGCACTTTATTCGGATTAAAACTATCCGAAAAAATCAAAGCTTCAAAAGCTATTGAAAGGCAGGGCCTGCAAAGAATTAATAAATCAGTGTATGCGCTATATGAGTTAAAGCAGATTGCAAACATTAATACTTTGTTAACTGCATATCACGGTTTGGTTGCTTCGGTTCTGAGGTGTGGTGTGATTTTTTGGGGAAATTCGACTGATATTGATTTAATTTTTAAAGCTCAAAAACGGTGCATAAGGGCTATGTTTGGGCTTCAAATGATCGAAACCTTACAGGTTTCGATCATTTTTTCCCGTTTCGACCGTTTTTTCAGGAGTACAAAATTTTAACTCTCCCAAGCCTATATATCTATGAAGTCTCAATATTTGTTAAGACCAATAAAACACTATTTAAATTAACCTCAGAAGTGAATAACAGGCAACAACGTGACGAATTTCGCCTCTGTGTCCGCCGAACACATACCACTTTAATGCACAAAAGTGTGTTTCACATGGCTCCTGTCATTTTCAATAAATTACCTAAAGAAATAAGGGCAATGAATACTGCCTTATTTAAGAAAAGTGTAAAGAGTCTTTTAGTTGATAAATGTTACTATAATTTGAACGAATTCTTAAACGATAATTTTTCAAAACTTAAGACCTCACAGTGACATCAAACAATAACAATTATTATTTTGCATGAATCTTTAAATATTGTAATAATTCTAGGAACGACATTAAAATGATTTAAATACTACTATTTTTGAATAAATAATTAATCTGTATGACATTGCATTAATTTAATATCTTAAAGTATTTTATGACTGTTTTTTATCTATTTGTTGATTGTATTTTATGATTGTACCTATACATTTTGCATGCCTTACGGTAGAATCACTTGAAACATGTAAATTTTTATAACACCATTGTAACAGTGTTTTTCTGCAAAAATAAATGATTTGATTTGAATAAAAAAGGCCTCGGTGCCTCAAAAACCTCCACAGACAGTTCAATCAGCAGTCGCACGACCCCGCTACCAGGAAAACTAGCCAGGTCCTTCGCGTTACCTGTCGAACAGGGGGGGGCGCGGAGGCCAGAGGAGACAAGCCCCTGCAGCACGCAAGGCACAGACAGCGCCGCAACCGAGGTACTCGAACACGAACAAAACGCGTGCTCAACCTCAACAATAGAACAGGTACATTCTGGACGAATACGTCATTTTTATTCTCACTGGCTGAACATAACTTCCAATGACATCGTTCTCGAATGGATTCGTCAGGGTTTTTCCATACCATTTTCTGAAACTCCGGTGCAAACCTTTTCACCTCGTAATTGTCTTTCAACTGCAGATAGAGAAGATATGAATTTAGCCATAAAAAAATTACTTGAGTTAGGCGCGATATCAATATGTTCATCGACCGAGAATCAATTCATATCAAAGATATTCCTTACTTCTAAACCAAACGGCGACAAGCGGTTTATTTTGAATTCAAAGCCACTAAACAAGTTTATCTCTAAGTTTCATTTTAAAATGGAAGATTATAGGACCGTTACTAAATTAATACCTCAAAACGGTTACATGGCTAACACAGACTTGAAAGAAGCATATCTTTTAATTCCTATTGCTAAACATCACCGGAAATACTTGCGCTTTCATTTAGAGGATGATAAAGCACAAAACTTTTTGTATGAGTTTAATGCTATGCCTTATGGCTTATCTATAGCACCTAGAACCTTTACCAAGATTATGAAAGAGGTAATGACCCATCTTAGGAACCGGGGTTATAAATCAGTTCAATACCTTGACGATGTGTTATGTATTGGTGACACCTATTCTGAATGTCATGATAACTTAACAGAAACTTTGAAATTATTAGAATCCCTTGGTTTCGTTATTAATTTCAATAAGAGTTCATTAGAACCAAAACAGATTTGTAAATATTTAGGTTTTATGTATGATTCAAAAAAATTAATTATGTCCTTACCAGACGAAAAACGCACTCACATAGTTAGTTTAATAAATAGATTTTTACGCTTACCACGCTGCACAATAAGAGAATTTGCACAATTAATTGGGGTTCTTACTGCTGCTTGTCCCGCAGCAAAATATGGATGGATTTACACCAAAATTTTAGAACGACAAAAATACTTGGCCTTAAAAATAAACAACAATTTTGATACAAAAATTAAATTACCTAATATAATTTTGAATGATCTGAATTGGTGGTCCAAAAATATTTCCACAACATTCAATTCCATAAGGGCTCAAGCATTCACATTAGAAATTTTCACTGATGCGTCCAGGACCGGCTGGGGCGCTTGTTGCAATAATGAACGCTTTAACGGTTCTTGGTATAGGATATTCAGGTGCAGGGTGGATATTGATGGCCATAGAATAAAATTAATACACTTTCTCTGAGTACACACAATATAATCACAACACAGAAACACTAATTACAACACACAAAAATAGCTTACGCACTAAACAGAGACTAATCGAGGCGAAACAGATTAATAACTACCGAAACACAAAACTTATCCTCTGTTCCTAAATCTAGAATCTATCTAGGTCCCGTAAGGCGGAACTTCGCTAAGGGTAGTCGACTTTATTAGGCATATAGCTCTACACTTATTCGACATTGCCCAATAGGAGACTGAACATTGACTGAAAACTTATACTGAATTACTGACTACTAAAACACTAAGTTATAACAAGTTAAAATGATTAGAATACTAATTTACTATTTAGATCGAAACGCACTGACTGAACAATATGTGACACCTTAAGTAGTTTTCTACCCTAGCGCGCCCGCCCTGTGGCTAGCATACGCAGTTTATTCGAAAATCCTATTGAAGTCTAGTTCTTCAAGGTGAGGGGGTCGGTATGCGATCGGGGATTGCGGGGTACGCCAATTTTGGGGTGCGCCAGGGGAGGTGAGGGGAACGAAGGGAAAGAAATTGCGCAGTTGGTCTGCTTATGTATTACGTCCTATGTGACGCCTTTGTTCTTTCCTCAAATCGAACATCTCAACTACTTTTCTTTATGTAAAAGGTGTCTATTTATAGTAGATAGCCTAACTAAGACATTGTGTATGTCAGAACCCTTATTTATTGCCTAGATTGGCCTGTAAAACATCTTTTAGTTGGTAAATAAGGGAAATCTTTATGTCTTAGTTACTAATCGATTTACACTATTAAACTGAGGCTATCACTATACTTATTATCTATATATTTAGCTAGGTTACTTCACAATACGGGTAATAAAAGTAGTATCATTCAAAAGACTTTAATCAACTTAACCTAGGGTGGTGTGAAGTACCTAGCAACTGATTATAATTAATCAAAAGGAGATCGCTGTGCTTCTCAACAATCCCACCCCCTGTAAGAGGGTTCAACCGATTACTAAATCATTGGTAGGAAGCACAACGATCTTTACAACAGGTCGACGCAGGACCCCATGATTCGTCCTTACATCTACCACTCTCACTATAGAGTCTGACCCGGGGTATACTGTTTTAATGACCCCTTTGGTCCACTGGTTTCGTGGTTTACCGTTGTCTATGATCACTACCACGTCACCCACTTTCACGTTCGGCACATTGTTGGCCCACTTATGACGTTGTTGTAGCGTCGGCAGGTATTCGCGCAGCCATCGCCTCCAAAAGAGGTCGGCCAGCGCGTTCACCCGTCGCCACATGCGGCGGGAGTCGAGGTCGACTGCATGCCCACGCGTACAGGGAGCATCTCCCGCGGCCGTGCCAAGCAGGAGATGGTTGGGGGTCAACACCACCGGGTGCTCGACGTCGCTGCTCACGTATGTCAGAGGCCGGCTGTTTATAGTAAGCTCGGCCTCAGCAAGGAGGGTGTAGAGTACCTCCTCGCGAGGGGCGCGCTCGTGAAGCGTCGCCTTGAGTGCGTTCTTGACTGACCGCACCAGTCGTTCCCAGCATCCACCCATGTGTGGGGATGCCGGGGGGTTGAAGTGCCAGGCTATACCTCGGCCTGTCGCTTCACCTTCCACTTTGTCGTGGTCCATATCTCGTAATGCTGCGCGTAGCTCTGCGTGTGCGCCGACGAAATTGGTGCCTCGGTCGGAATACATATCCGAAGGTCGCCCGCGGCGCGCAATGAGGCGCCGCAGGGCAAGAATGGCCGAGTCAGCACTCAGCGATGCAGCCAGCTCCAGGTGGACGGCGCGGGTGGTGAGGCACGTGAACAACACGCCCCACCTCTTCTCCCTGCGCCGGCCGATGGCGACCTCCATGGGGCCAAAGTAGTCGACCCCACAGTGGACGAAGGCTCTTCGGGTCACTTCCAGTCTCGCGGCCGGGAGATCACCCATCTTTGGTGACACTGGCTTGGCTTTCTCCAAGCGACATCGTTGGCAGCTTGCAGTAACGGCCTTTACTGTAGACCGCAGATTGGTCACCCAGTATCTTTCTCTGATTCGATTGACCACCGCCTCTTGGTTGGCGTGTAGGGCCGCTGTGTGATATTGATACACAAGGCGGCGTGTAAGCGCGTGCCTCCCATCTAAAATTATGGGGTGGCGCTCTCCGAAGCTAAGCTCGTTGCAGGCACCCAGCCTGCCGCGTACTCGTACTAGCCCATCTTCGAAAAGCATGGGGTCAAGACTTCGGAGTTTGCTGCTGTTAGGCAACGGATGCGCCTCTCGAAGTGCAGTGATGTCGGCTCCGTAGCTCTCCCTTTGCATTAAATGCAGCAGACGCGTCTCCGCCTCGCGAAGGTCTGCTGTGGTCACGGCGGATGAGACTCGCCGTTTGCGGCAGCGATCTGCGAACACTAATATGCGCGCCACGACATATGTGGCGCGCGTCCAGGTGGGCAGCCGCCCATAATTTAGCAGCGGTTCTGCCGGTGTCCCCGTCGTGTGCACCCGTTGGACTCGTTCCAGGTGCTCTTCCACCGCTGCGCCGGTGTCGACGCTCACTGGCCACTGCTCCTGTGGGCAGCGAAGAAACGAGGGCCCCGACAGCCACTCGTCACCGTTATTGGGCCAGTCCATTCGGGTGGCCTTATCAGCCGGGTTCATCGCCGAGGGAACCCAGTGCCAGTCGCCCTGTTTCGACCTGCGGTCTATCTCCGTTAGTCGGTGGGACACGAACCTTTGAAACTCCAGGGCATCGGAGTTTATCCATTTTAGGACGGTCTTACTATCCGTCCACAGATACTTGCGAGCTATAGGTAAACCTAAATCCTCTTCTACCGTGTTGGCCAGTCTACAGGCCAACACAGCGGCTTGCAGCTCCAGACGCGGGACGGAAACCAACTTCTGTGGCGCTACTCTGGCCTTGCCTATTATCGTGGCTAAGTCTCTGTTCCCGGAACTATTTATCCCCGCTATATAAGCTACAGCCGCGTAAGCGGACTCGCTTGCATCACCGAAAACGTGGAGCTCAATACCCTCCGGCCGCAGGCCGTACCAACGAGGGATGGTTAAGTCCGTAAGGTGGCGCAGCTTATGCAGCCACTCGAACCACGTTTTCGCTTCTGCCTCTCTCAATCTCTTATCCCACTGTATTCCCGTGTGCCATACCTGCTTCATCAATATGCGGGATTGTATGACGCACGGATACAAAAAACCTAGTGGGTCAAAAATAGACATAATGAAACTTAAGAATTCCCTTTTGGTGGGGATTACCGACCCCTCTATTATACTTTTAGGGAGTCTTTTAAATGATAGGTCAAACGCTAATTGATCCGCACCTGGTGACCATATCATTCCCAGTGTACGCTCTGTGGTGTTTTCACCTTTATCGAGCGAAACTCTGTCAGGCATGTCAGTTTGTAGTCGGTCACGCAGCTCTTGAGAGTTAGTGACCCACCCCCGTATATTAAACCCGCCCTCGGCGTGGATGCGAGTCACTTCCTCGACCAATTGACCGGCTTGCGCGACTGACCACGCACTGTCAAGATAGTCGTCCATATAATGTTTTGTGTGTATGGCCGCTACCGCCTCGGGAAATGTACTTTTGTACTTAGCTGCGTTTTTATTTAAAATGAAAATGGCTGATGTAGGAGACGACACGGCACCGAATATCATCGAATTCATGACGTAAACGCTAGGTTCCTTATTGCCGGTCGCGTTCCACAGAAATAGCTGACCTCCTCTGTCTTGTTCCCTTATTTTAATGCGTAGGAACATGTCTGCGATATCCCCGGTGTAGGCAATAGGCCCTACTCTGAATTTAAAGAGGACACCCAAAAGTGAATTTAAAAGGTCAGGCCCTGTTAATAGGTTATCATTTAACGCCGTCCCATTGTAAGTTGCTGCGGCGTCAAAAACTAATCTTAATTTCCCGGGTTTGTTCGGGTTTTTTACTCCGAAATGGGGTAAGTACCAAACCGGGTCATATGAGACCCCGCCTTTAACTAGACTGGCGTACCCCTCTGCTATGAGCCTATCTATCTGTGCGGTATAGGCTGCAGCGTACACTGAGTCTTTATTTAACCGACGTTCGATTCCGGTTAACCGGTGGCGCGCGTACTCATAATTGTTAGGCAGCTGCGGATCGTCTTGACGCCACAGCAATCCTACTTCCCACGCGCCGCTTTCTGTCTGTCGGCTAGTGGAATCCAGTATTTTATTTGCCCTTTCAATATCTTGGTGCGTCCGAGGCACCTCTGAGATTCCAATAGCCTCGAGCTCTAACTGTTTTTTAACTAAATTATGCAAGTCAACATTAGATTCTGAAATATAATTCACACACTGGTCACTAGTGTGACAATTTCCTACGGGTCCGTGCACCACCCACCCTAGACGAGTCAAAGAGGCAACCGGCTTACCCGATTTCCCTCGTCGAGTCTCCCGGCTGGTCAGCAACTCCCAATTGTCCTGCCCCAGCAACAGAAGCGGCCGGACACCACTCATCTCTTCGCAACCCAAGTGGCGAAGGTGGGCATGCTCCGCCATTAGTGTGGCGGGCACCGATTGTGCGGGCAAATCTAAGTTATTTAGCGTGCGGCATTTTATATTATATGTTTGACCGCTAGGCCCGCGTACTGTCGCGTCGATCACACGCGATGCAGAGTCTACGATTTCTAGACCCCGCGCACTCCGTAGCACTAATGGTAAATGTTGACCTTTGACATCTGTGGCTAAAGAGTCGTCTATTAGTGACACAGTGGCCCCGTCGTCGAGAAGGGCATGGCAGGGTTTATCTATCCCGCCTATTGTTATACATACCGGCACTATTTTTAGCAATGCCTTGCCGGTATAATCACTGACGTTAGTAACAGTTTCAGTCTTTCTGTCGGCATGTAATAATATATGATGCGGGAAACTACACTTTGAGCACTTATTTGCACGACAAAAGATCTTGCTATGATTCTTCACTAAACATTTGAAACATAGCCTATTTTTCTTAACGAAATCCCATCGTTCGTTTAACTTTAACCCCGTGAACTTTTCACACTTGATAAGCTTATGTTTCTTTCCACACATTGTACAAATATCGTCCTCGACTGCCTCGGCCTGTTTTACTTCATTCGAAGTCACATGTAGGCGTTGTACTATTCTGGGTTGCCTATTGACTTGAACATTGCCTCGTGGCTTAAATGTGCTAATTGGTGTTGCGGGCGTGTCTAAGTTCATTTGAACATAATATGAAGTGGCTCGGGCTAGATGCGTCAAAAATTCTGCGAATAACTCCAGACTAGGAGACACTCGCACATCTATACCCTGACTTTCTGAGCTCCCGACCACTTTCTGTTACTTTCGGTAACGCACGCACTTTTCTTAGGGCACACTCGAGCACTAGATTTGGATGCCCAAACTCTTCGTCCAAAACCTTAATTATTTCGGACGGGCTGGTCGACGTACGGAGTAAGTCTTCCACTGCTAGCTTCGCGTTTCCTTGTAGGGACGTTTTCAGACGCGCTAGATTCTCGTGTGGCTTGAAGTTATACAGGGCTGTCGTATCGTGGTACATATTCTTATACGACAGCCACTCCGCTGGGTCACCGTTGAAGTATGGCAGCTCGTACGCCTGCCTCGGTACCGGACGCGGTCGCGCTATGTTTGAGATAGCGTCTGCTAGTTGGTCTATTTTCCTATCCCGTGACCTACTTCTGTCGGTGTCGTTCGCATATGTATTTTCCCATTCAGGCGCATTTCTTCCAGCCGTTTCTCTCGGCGGCGCTCGCGGTGTACCGGCCGTCGCGACGGGCGTAGCGAGGTACGTTGCCTCGGTAAAATGCACCGACGCGGGCGCATATTCTTGCCGGGGCGCGGGCGTTTCATATTGCGGCACTGACACTGGCATATCGCGGGTATTTTCTGACGACACGGGCACTAATCCAGATTGTAAGTCTGTAAGTATAACGGGCACGGGTACCTGACTAGCGGTGGCGGGCGTTGCTTCAGTAATCCAGTCTTCTATCCGCCGAGCTGTTCCTTCTTCATCTGAGGAAACTTCTTCGGCGGCGGCGTCTATCTCAGCTAGATCCACATCCAGCTTCTTCTGTATCAGGTTTTCCTTCAGGCGCACTATTTCCTTCTCAGCCTCGTATTGAACCCTTCGTCGAAGGTAGTCGGCACTTCTCTGGCCGCTTTTCGACGATACGTGGCTTGTCCTTGAACCTGCCCTCCGTCGTAATTCCGACCTCACTGGCGTGGCCACTCCACGATGGTCTATCACACGACCGGGCCCGGCCAGTGGGATCACAGGGGCAGGAACCATTGACGACGTAGTAGGCGCTATTGAAGGTGACCCAGGTGCCATTTCAGTCGGCACCCCAGAATCAGCCTCTAACCCTTGACGCTTGTTCATGTCAGCCTCCAACTTTCGTAGCTTGCTCCTAGTTGTAATAGTGCTTCTGGTACTCATCTTAAACTACAGCGAATCTGGCTGGCGAAGGACCAAAAATTATAGGATATTCAGGTGCAGGGTGGATATTGATGGCCATAGAATAAAATTAATACACTTTCTCTGAGTACACACAATATAATCACAACACAGAAACACTAATTACAACACACAAAAATAGCTTACGCACTAAACAGAGACTAATCGAGGCGAAACAGATTAATAACTACCGAAACACAAAACTTATCCTCTGTTCCTAAATCTAGAATCTATCTAGGTCCCGTAAGGCGGAACTTCGCTAAGGGTAGTCGACTTTATTAGGCATATAGCTCTACACTTATTCGACATTGCCCAATAGGAGACTGAACATTGACTGAAAACTTATACTGAATTACTGACTACTAAAACACTAAGTTATAACAAGTTAAAATGATTAGAATACTAATTTACTATTTAGATCGAAACGCACTGACTGAACAATATGTGACACCTTAAGTAGTTTTCTACCCTAGCGCGCCCGCCCTGTGGCTAGCATACGCAGTTTATTCGAAAATCCTATTGAAGTCTAGTTCTTCAAGGTGAGGGGGTCGGTATGCGATCGGGGATTGCGGGGTACGCCAATTTTGGGGTGCGCCAGGGGAGGTGAGGGGAACGAAGGGAAAGAAATTGCGCAGTTGGTCTGCTTATGTATTACGTCCTATGTGACGCCTTTGTTCTTTCCTCAAATCGAACATCTCAACTACTTTTCTTTATGTAAAAGGTGTCTATTTATAGTAGATAGCCTAACTAAGACATTGTGTATGTCAGAACCCTTATTTATTGCCTAGATTGGCCTGTAAAACATCTTTTAGTTGGTAAATAAGGGAAATCTTTATGTCTTAGTTACTAATCGATTTACACTATTAAACTGAGGCTATCACTATACTTATTATCTATATATTTAGCTAGGTTACTTCACAATACGGGTAATAAAAGTAGTATCATTCAAAAGACTTTAATCAACTTAACCTAGGGTGGTGTGAAGTACCTAGCAACTGATTATAATTAATCAAAAGGAGATCGCTGTGCTTCTCAACACTTGGAAAAATTCAGAATTAAAGTTCCACATTAATTATCTCGAACTCTTAGCGGTATTTTTAGCATTAAAATGGTTCATTCGTAATTATTCTGACTGTGCTATATTATTACGTATTGATAATACAACAGCCATTAGTTATATCAATCGTATGGGCGGAATACAATTCCCACATTTAAACGATTTATCTCGATCTATTTGGCAGTGGTGCGAGAGGAAAAAGATCTGGTTAGTAGCTTCTTACATAAACACACATGATAATGTTATAGCCGACGAACAATCTAGAAAAATTAACATGGACACAGAATGGGAATTATCAAATTTAGCATTCCAATTGATAACACAAGAATTAGGCCAACCAGAGATAGATTTATTCGCCTCTCGCACTAATGCAAAATGTGAGAACTATGTGTCTTGGCGACCAGACCCTGACGCCATCACAATTGACGCCTTTACAATAAGTTGGCGCGATAAATACTTTTATGCCTTCCCGCCATTTTCGGTGATATTAAAATGCTTACAAAAAATTGTTTTAGACAAAGCCGAAGGTATTCTTGTTTTTCCTATATGGCCATCACAAGCCTGGTATCCCCAGTTAAAGAGTATGCTTGTTACCGAAATAGTTATTCTGAAAGCAAGTAAAGGTCTTTTATCTTCCCGTTTCAGAACACACCATCCACTTTACAAGTCGCTTACCCTGGGTACCGCGGTGCTCTCCGGCTTGCGTTCACGCAGCGAGGGACGCCTCCAACCGCTCTCGACTTAATGTTAGCTTCTTTGTCTCAAAACACTGTACAGCAATATAATGTACCTTTAAACTGTGGTGGGAATTCTGTATAGTTAATAATATTAGCGCGTTTAAGGTGTCAATTCCACGAGTCATGACCTTTTATCTGATCAATTTAATAAGGGAGCATCGTACGGTTCCCTTAATAGTCATCGCTCTGCCCTATCGCTACTTCTAGGAAATAGTGTAGGAACAGACGACTGCATAAAAAGGTTACTAAAAGGAGCATACAAGTTGAGACCGTGTGTACCCAAGTACACGAGTACTTGGGATCCCCAGGTGGTACTCAACTTTCTCTAATTGGTTCCCAAATGAAGATCTCACAATAGAAAAGATCACTAAAAAATTAGCTATTTTGTTATCTATTTGCACAGCTCACAGAGTTCAAACGTTTTCTCTTATCAAGACCTCAAACATAAAAATAAATTCCAGAGGCATCGAAATAATCGTAACCGACATTATTAAGACATCGGCACCTGGCCGAGATCAACCAATTTTATTTCAACCATACTTCTTAGATAAGCCAAGCATTTGCCCGGCTACGACATTAAAAGATTACCTTCAATTGACTAATGAAAATAGACCTGAGAGCGTACCTAATTTATTCCTGACGTTTAAACGGCCCTATAAAGGCGCCACGGCGCAGTCAATCAGTCGCTGGATAAAACTAGTGTTGTGTGCGAGCGGCGTGGACGTGACGACAATCAGCGCGCATAGCACGCGCCATGCCGCCACGTCCACGGCGCACCGCGCTGGCCTGTCCATAGACGCCATCAGAAAGGCGGCTGGCTGGACAGCCGTTTCCCAAACGTTCGCCAAATATTACTGTCGGCCCATACGCGAAGAAAATTCTTTCGCAAGTCCGGTTTGTTTTCCACCAAATCCAAATTAAATAAAAACTGATTAGCGCCTATATTATTGTAGGTGTGTAGATTATCAACCCAAATAATATTGTTACGATTGAAGTTGATTCTAGAATAAGATTGCAATATGGTCAATGTATTATCTATAAACAGATTAACGATTAAAATTATTTTATTTTTAGTTTTTAACTATTCTCGGGACCCTGGGGTCCCGGACCTTTGGAAGGCGTACGAGGGGCCGAAGCCAACTCGCAGAGGCCCGTTAGACATTTTTAATGAAATGAGGCACCAACCGACGATTATCCCTGTCCGCACTACGTAAGTGCATCCAAGGACAACCCCCGGTTGGTGTAGGACTATTGCAGGATATGGAAACAAAGATATTGGGTTATGGGTTTGGATGGCTAAAGTGAACTGGTTATCTAGGACTATGGAAAGACTAAGGCCCCTGCCTGATCAATGTTTTTTGTAAAATACACAGATAAAATGGCAGGGGGTGACTTGCACGCTCAATAATGGGCCCCCGAAAATGGTCGCTAGCACATAATGTCATAGCGACAAGGGGGCAACACGTCCTGAGGTGCTTATGAGGAGTGGAGAGGTATTCCACGGCTATCAGGACAATCCCGGAAGTACGGTCAAGATCCCTACCAGCATCTTACTGGAATACTTCCTTCCTCCGAGCACGTTTGCTCTTGCGAATCTCCACTCAAGCCAGCCAATTAAGGCAAGAATGAGGCGGGAGCTCTGTTCCTCGTCAGTGTTCACCCCAGCCGGCCAATAAAGGCAAGCCAGAGGTGAGGAACAAGACTTCTCCCGGGAGATAGGGTCCGTGGGGTCGCTACTGCCCAACAGCTCGCCACATGCTGCCCTGCGGGTTTTTGTATCTCTCTTGGTCTGGCTCCTCATCCTAGACCTGTTCCGGCAAAGTAAACTCTACCGGCACAGGCCTAGAGTTCGGAGCGCGCAAGCCCCACCACGATGTCAACGTAGAGATACGGCGGTGGGGCGATTAAAATTATTATTAAAGGAAGGAAGGCTTATGTTAAATAAACAAATTAAGTAAACAACTTATGTATTATTATGTATTAGCAAAACTTCACCTCTAAACATCTACGTTGTGAATGTTATATCTGAAGAATGAAGCGATGCAATATAATATATGATCAAACGAACTTCGGCAAGTGAAGTTCGATCGATATTATATTAATCGCTTCATTCGAAGATATAACACCCACCCGCCCCAGTTCCCTATAACGAAGTTTTTGCTAAACTATACTTACTCTAAAAAAATGAGATTTGATAGACTGATCGTAGATACCAAAGAAAAAAAAAATAGGGTAAATTTAAAAAAGTGCGAAGTTGCCTTGTAGGTTAGGTTAGAATGTACGTTGTGAATGTTATATCTGAAGAATGAAGCAATTAATATAATATCGATCGAACTTCACTTGCCGAAGTTCGTTTGATCATATATAATATTATAAATGCGAAAGTGAGTTTGTTGGTTTGTTACGCTTTCACGCTAAAACGACTGAACGGATTTGGATGAGACAATGACCTGGAAAAGGACATAGGATACCTTTTATCCCGATATTACCACGGCGGGATCGAGACTTATAATTGGTGAACTTGAACAGACAGCTGTGCTGCTGGGAAGTTTGTTGCGCTACTTCTTCTTCCCAGCTAAAGGCACTAGGAAGTGGTGAAGGGTGGGCGTTTTGGGGAACTGTCTTTTCTAATTTTGACGTTCGAAAAGTGCTGATTCTCAGCCTAGTTTGAATAAATGATTTTTGATTTTGATTTGATTGATTTGAAACCGCGGGATGCAGCTAGTAAATTAATAATAATGACTATGGTAGGTCACAAATGTCATTTTGACCGTTTCTATACCTAACCTACCTCTTACACTGCCTCGTTGGTCTAATGGTCACAAGCGCTACTGCTGAACATGAGGTCCTGGGTTCGATTCCCAGGTCGGGCAAAGTGTTATCGGGTTTTTCCATTAGGAATTTCTCACTAGCAGCCCGGAGTCTAGAGTTGTGCCCGGTTGATAGCAATAGCGTCACCCCTATTACATGCCACTTAAACATAACTGGCGAAATGTGGGTGTACAGACGGCTACAATCAATCTGCCTAGCCTTTTCCCAACTATGTTGGGGTCGGCTTCCAGTCTAACTGGATGCAGCTGAACACCAGTATTTTACAGGGAGCGACTGCCTATCTGACCTCCACAACCCAGTAACTGGGTAATACGATACCTCTTGGTAAGATTGATGGTTATCAGACTTTCGGACTTCTGACGACCTGTAACGACTGTCAATCCTCATCTAGTTTTTAAAATATGATTGACGTGTAAAAGTGTTTGTACAAACCTACTTACAGAAATAAAATCATTTATCATTTATCATTTAAAGATCCACGAATGACAGCCAGGACCAACGGCTTAGCGTGTTTTCCGAGGCACGGAGAAGTCTCGATATGTAAAGATGGTCGAATCCACCCACAGACCAACCCCTGCAAGCGTAGCTTACCCTGATGGATCGACCCGTGCGGCTGTTATTACTTAGCCACGAGCTCCTCCGTGTACACACGGCTACACATCAAGTTATACACTTACAGTATAAGCTGACCTCGCATTGTACGAAAATCCTATACAATGCGAGATCAATATAAACTGGAAAGTATAGCTTGATGTGTAGCCGTGTGCACTATAGGTACACCTCTGCTCAACCCTTCGAGGATTACAGGCGAGATGTTATGTAAATATGTCTATAGTCTTGTGATAGGCAAAATTATTAATGATTTGAATTACTGCAGCTAGAGCGTAAACTAACGACCTTAATCGTCTAAATAATTCCGGGAAATGTCGGTCAAATGACGACGGGTCGCGTCCCTTACCACGTTAGGACAAAATAGGTCAATATAGGACAATGGTGCCGATTCTCTTGTCACAAATGCCTCTAAACTAAACTAAAAATCACCAAAATTTAGTTTATTCCTGTCAAACGACGATTTCCCATTCTGAAATAGACTAAAGTGACACAACTTAACTATATTTTAGTTTTTCAGCACTAAGATGGCACTGAGATATTAGTTTAGTGAAAATGGCAATTTTGCTATTCTGAATTTGACGTTTTTAACCTAAAATTTAGATTTTCTAACTAAATATGACTA
This sequence comes from Agrochola lychnidis, assembly GCA_963680765.1. Classification (NCBI taxonomy): domain Eukaryota; kingdom Metazoa; phylum Arthropoda; class Insecta; order Lepidoptera; family Noctuidae; genus Agrochola; species Agrochola lychnidis. The sequence goes on along the minus strand of OY796852.1, from coordinate 1,398,028 downwards.
TTTTTAATCGCGACTAAAAATATGTGGAATAAAATTGGTTGTCATTAACTAAAATTCCAACCCCTCGACTTCAGATGAAAAAACAGTACTGAATACTTTTTTTTCTTTTGCTTATATCTCGAAAACGGTGTGTCCAATCGCAAAAATAATGAAAATTTCGACACCCTTTATAAAACTCTTAAATCCCTAATACTCTACATGTGGGTAATAACTTCTTCTTTAGAGATTCTCATAGTCAAAGGTAAGGAATTTTTGTGATAGTTTAGTTAGTTTAGTTCGGTGTACAAGAGAATCGGCACCAATGTAGGTGTGTATAATGATCATCAGGTCGAGTCGGTTTGATCGTTTTATGTAACTGATTACGGTATCTATTTATTTAATTTATATATACTTTATTGTACACCACAAAAATACATAGCAAAAAATAAATCAAACACTACAAAATATACAATGGGCGCACAGTGGGTCGAAACTATGATTTTAGTGACTTAGGGCTCAACTTTGCTTTTTTACTTTTTTCTTCATGTGGATGGATAGAGCTCATTAACCTCAACAATAATTGTTCTGATGTATTTTTTCCTAAACTTTATACTTTGGGTAGAAAAATGTGTTTTGTTATTTTTTTGTATGGAGCGGATCAAATAACCTTAAATTCCTGCTAAGTAGCGTGTGATCCCGCGTTGAAACTTTATTTTTCATATACCTTGTCTGGTCTATTATCATTTGATGCTATAAACAAATGCATAAAGTTGCAACTCTGCCAAATAAATGGATCGAAAAAAATGAAAAAATACATAGAATAAAAAGCTTCATTTTTTACTTTCGTAAGTTATTTTAAGTTAAATTTGATATGGAATAGTAAGTAAAAGCACGTAATAATACACATAATTACTTAGCAACTAACAACAATACATTTAAAAGGTCCCTAATTAGCTTAAATTTACTAATATATGTAGTATTAGTAAATTTGTAAATTTAAGCTAATCACACTAATCATAATACATTTAAAAGGTCCCTAATTAGCTCAAATTTACTAATATATGTAGTATTAGTAAATTTAAAGCTAATCACACTAATCATAATACATTTAAAAGGTCCCTAATTAGCTTAAATTTACTAATATATGTAGTATTAGTAAATTTAAAGCTAATCACACTAATCATAATACATTTAAAAGGTCCCTAATTAGCTTAAATTTACTAATATATGTAGTAGTAGTAAATTTAAGCTAATTAGGGATCTATGAATTTCAATTTCTTTGTTTTAATGACTTTAACATGTTTATGAAATGTTATTTTAAGTTAGATTTAATACTGAATAGTAAGTAAAGATAGGTACATAATAATACAAATTAGTAAAGGTAAACTAACATTACTACAACTAACACAAGCAAACTAAAAACTAACTATAAACAACATCAAACATTACTATTTCCTTTCAATTATGAGTTTGACATTTATAAACTAATAAAAAAAACAAGAAACTTACAAACTACCAAAAAATCTTATTCACTATCGCTATGACTATCTTGTAAATTATCTACATCAATAAAATCTATATCGGATTCTGTGGGAAAAATCAGCAGAAGCTCTTTGACTTTTGGAGAGAGAACCATTATATTTTGTTTCACCATTCGAGGTCTTAGACTTGTGATCTTTGGATCAGAAGACAAAAGAAGATTGTGTATAATATCCTCATTTGTCGCCGTTCTACTTACCTTTCTAGAAAGACTCTCTCTATATTTCCGGAAATCTTTATTACGAGCTTCCGCTGCCTCTTCCGACAGTTTACCTATAGGTATGGCACCAAAGTGCTTAATTATATCACTCCCATGTACTAACAATTTATGTATACTGGAAGGCATATAATACCAGGGATATAAGTGAACGTACAATTGTGCAGTATCTCTACAAAATTCGGAAAACTTAGAAAGATCCACGCTCTCTCCAGATGCAACCGTCTGAAGAATCACATGAAACCTTTCTATTAAATCTTTATCTATTCCTGTTATGCGAGCTGTTGTTTCTGCATCCCTAAAAAATCTTCTGGCAGTATTGCCATCATTGGTTGTGCCTACTCCTTGCTTGACTACGTCAATAAGTAAACCGCATTCTTTCTTAAACGCTTGCTGTATAGCGCTCTTTCTGAGTGACATTTTTTCTTTGTCATCGCCCCTGCAACTCCATTTTTTGAAGTCCAAACGATAAGCTGCAAACAAAAAGAAATATCACTTAAATAAAAATCTCACAAGTAACTATATAACGTGAAAAAAATTATGAACTAATAAAATTATATTTACCGATATGAAGTAAGCACTCCATGCTTCTTATCCAGGCATGTAAAGATGACATTCCATACTGGAACACTTCTTCGTTGTTCTCTTTTTGAGCAAGTGACTCTAAATTGTTCATCTCTGACGGTTTTGCTTTGCAGATATCACAGACAGCTGAAGATGTGTCTGACAAATATGACGATATTTTGCCGTCTATCATCGTCAAGTGCAATTGATGCTTAACTTCAACTTGATTGAACTTGATTGGCTGAAGTCTTTCTATTTCTTCGGTTATGCTAGCTTTTATAGTTACCACTGTTGACTGCGTTTCTTTGGTAAATTTGAACATTATCGGACGGCAATAGAAAGTTGATGAGGGTCGATCGTTTTCCCAAACAATTGTTCCATCACATTGTTGAAGCCTTATAGGAACTAGACTGGCCATGAAGATAGTTGAGTCATCAAACTCTGCTTCAGTCTTTTGTTTATAATTACTTTGACCTGAGGCTCCATCAAAACCCCATTTGCTTATTAGCAGTAACTCAGTTGGCGAATCCAAATCTAAAGTAATCACTTCTAAAAGCCTAGATACCGTCAAGTTGAGTAAAGCTTGCAGTTTAATAGCAGCTCCTTCTTCAGTTATAATTATGTCTTCTTTCCCTGGATAACATTTTGCCTTCGCTTGTTTTATTTTATAATAAGAAGGGTATAAATCAGACCTATTTTCACTTGCTGCTTCTCTTAGGCTTATATACTGCCACTTACTTAATTTAAGTGAAACTAATAAAGACAGTGCCTTATCGGGTGAATATGTACTACTTTTCGGTTTACTTGTACTTGAACACTCTTTAACTTTTTCTAGATCTTCGGGGTGATTTAGTAAATGGTTCATAATTTTTCCTACATCCTCATTTCCGGTGTTTCTTAAACTAGCAATTGTAGTAGCTTTAAGTTCATCCGGGGATAACGAAAGCGATTGGTTAATTTGATCAACGCGTCTTCGTTTTTGCCTGGAGCCCAATTCCTCGAAAGGTTTTCGAGGTGTAAATGTAGATGTCGAAGCTTCTGTAGTAGATGGTGGTAGATTTTCGACATCTTCAGTATTACAAATCTCGAGCCTTTCCTGTTCAGTGTTCACAGCTTCAGGTATCATTCCTTCGGGCCAGTTTATTGCACGTTCCAACCAATCACCATTTTTTCTTACAAACTGTGCTAACGTGCGACTACTTCGTTCCCATCTTGCACTTATATTTGAACAAAAGCGCGTACAGAATTTTTGGAGCTCAACACTGTTCTCTTCGGTCACGTTTATTTTATGTTGTAGGAATTGAAAGAATTTTTGACTATCCGACAGTGACTTGACCTGCTCTCTTAAAATCATAAATAAATCTAAATTGTTAACTAAATTATCCATTATAACGAAAAAGGGACGATCAGAATCACGAGATGTTAGTAGTAGTACGAATAAACGAACACTAGTTAGTATATAATAAATTATGGTCATTTTATACTTCCAGAATCCAGTGACAAACAATGTTTACTAATTTTTCTACTACCCTCATTAACTAATTATCCTAATTAATATTACAGTAATGACTAAAAGTGAAAAACATTGTTTTTTTATAAGGTAAAAGGTTAAGCTAATTACAGTAATTAAACACACAAATAGAAATTAATTGATTTCATATCCACATTTTTAAATAAAGGTCCCTAATTAGCTTAAATTTACTAATATATGTAGTATTAGTAAATTTAAGCTAATTAGGGACCTTTTAAATGTATTGTTGTTAGTTGCTAAGTAATTATGTGTATTATTACGTGCTTTTACTTACTATTCCATATCAAATTTAACTTAAAATAACTTACGAAAGTAAAAAATGAAGCTTTTTATTCTATGTATTTTTTCATTTTTTTCGATCCATTTATTTGGCAGAGTTGCAACTTTATGCATTTGTTTATAGCATCAAATGATAATAGACCAGACAAGGTATATGAAAAATAAAGTTTCAACGCGGGATCACACGCTACTTAGCAGGAATTTAAGTTTATTTGAGCCGCTCCATACAAAAAAATAACAAAACACATTTTTCTACCCAAAGTATAAAGTTTAGGAAAAAATACATCAGAACAATTATTATTGAGGTTAATGAGCTCTACCCATCCGCATAAAAAAAAAAGTGAAAAAGCAAAGTTGAGCCCTAAGTCACTAAAATCATAGTTTCGACCCACTGTGGGGCGGCCTTATCGCTTTCCGCGATCTCTTCCAGGCAACCTTGGAATGGACAGTGCTTTGCCTGGACATTAAATAAAATGGGGCTGTCGTTGGTGCTAATAATAAGTATACAATATACTAGAATAGATACACAGATATATACATATCCTAAATAATAGAGACCTGAACACGGTATTTGTGAAACACACTACTATAGTCTTAAAATTTAGTTATTTAAGGTTTAAAACAATCACTAATATTGCTTAACAAAGATGTTAAGAGTACAATGATTACACAACCAAGAAGACATTTTTTTCAGAGCAGCAACATATTAGTGTGTTTTCGAACAGAAACCACAGCAACAGTAATAACGAAACTCATCAAACTCAACTCAAGCTTGAGGTGAAGAGTATTATATTGAGCGATCCTTCCTTCGCAGCTCTTCGCAAGTTTACTAATGTACAAGGCACAGTGTCGTCCATGCTATATCTATGTGCCTGTTTAGACTTACCGCCTTAACTTAGTCTTACCTTATGCCCTATACCCAGCACTGGATATAAAACATTCATACGCTGAGTCAACCAACTAGCAACATAGAAATTAACCAACATTTGCAGAAGGATTAATTAGTCGTTATTTGCTATGGGCACAGGAGAGGCAAGAGCTATATATATTGTTATATATTACAAACAGGGAATAAGTACCTATGCTAATTTAATCAGCTTTACGATGTACTCTTAATATTTTCATGTATAAGAAAATAATTCTATTCACGAAAACAACATCAACAGCCGATAAATCTAATCTAAACTCATTACAGAGAATACAAAACAAAATCATTAAAGTATTATTCCACTACCACTATCTATATCCAACAAAAAAATTATATGATAAAACTAAACTACTAAATATCAAACAAATTTACACATATTACACCTGCATTCTCATAAAAAAAATCACCACGAATTCCGTACAATCAAACATACAACTACATAAAAAAGCAGTAACCTACAACACAAGAAGTAAAAACAAATTCCAACTAATAACTGCACGAGCACGGACTAATTATGGCAGAAAAACAGTATTAGTGGAGGGACCTAAACCTAACATTGTGAATCCTTTTGTTATAGGTTTTTTTTTTAAAGTACCGTTCCAATAACAAAAACAAATTGAAACAGGGTTACCAAGGATGATTATTTAGCAAAATAATTTCCGTAGACTGTAATTTGCAGCCTCTTTTGAAAGATTAATCAAATTATGATTGAAGTTCTAATTACGACCTTTTAAACATTTGCCTTTTGCATGGGCTTTTAATTAGGTACCAGTACACGTAGTAATTAATGGATAAATAGCTAATTATAAAGAAAAAAAAAATATCGCTTTTAGCGATAAGACCGCCCATTGTGTCACCCAATGTAAAATTTCTATATTAATGTCTGTAATTTTTATGGTGTACATAATAAAGAATATTCTATCTATCTATTTAACTTTTGATAGGTATCAAAGATTCCGAAAACCGTTCATTAAGAAGACCTAAATTAGATTATTACCATCATTTTGACTGATATTAATATTAAGACAGAGACTTTGAAGATAATTTAAAATCCGTCACGTGTGATCGACCTTTTAAGTTTATTTCTATTATTAAACAACAGAGTTTTAGCGTTAAGTATTGCAGTTTAACTACCTCTCTTATTATTAAATTACAGAGGTTTAGCGGTAAGTATAGCAGTTTAACTACCTGTCTTATTATTAAATTACAGAGGTTTAGCGGTAAGTATAGCAGTTTAACTACCTGTCTTATTATTAAATTACAGAGGTTTAGCGGTAAGTATAGCAGTTTAACTACCTCTCTTATTATTAAATTACAGAGGTTTAGCGGTAAGTATAGCAGTTTAACTACCTATATTCTGCACTTTGATATTTTTTGTTTGGTTTTTTAACACAACATACAAACCGAGAAAAAAAAAGGCTATCCTGCGTTTTAGTATTCTGCTCTCAGAATGTTCAACAACTTTTTCCAAATTCTATAAAATCCCTAACTATAGAAGGTTGTCAGCTGCCAAAAGCAAGTTTTAGTAAAAAGATTGGACGTCGGTTAAGAGGTTTCGCTCGTGAATTTTAGGGTTACTTTGTTTGTAAAAGCTAGTAAGTATTCAATCTCATAAAGATACATGGAATATCGTAATGAATAAAGATCTTGGCGCGAGAGAAAGCTTTCAATTGAACGAGAAGTCGAGCTCGTTTTTGCTGTACCGCTCTAAGGTTGAATTTCATGTAACGACCAGGGGGCCTACCACCAGCTCATAAAGCAGTATAGCTCCATCTCTTTCTCCCACTGAAGTAATATTAAAACAATACTGCTTTTGAGCCGGTAGGCCCCAAGGTCTATTTCTCATGGATAGTTAGATAGTTTTAAACTTTATAATGATATTTTTTAAGGGTGATTGTTGGCAAAAGTGATAAGTAATTACGACTATACTTTTAAGCACACAATAGCGTATAAATATTATTCAATACGTACCAATAAAATAGCTCATATCAATCAGCAGAGTCAACTTGTAACAGTTGCAATTCGATTTACCGAAGAACACTTGCAATGCAGCCAACTCGCTCACATTCACACCGGCGCTGAAAGTTCACAGAATTATTATATTCCAACGGTTTAATTTTTTATTAAGTAATAGTGATCTGCCCCTGGTTCGCATGGTTTTACGAATTGACAAAACATCGAGATTTCTTAATTTTAAGGAAGTTTCACATAAATTCATTACCTACACATATAAACCTTCCGGAATAAACTGTCTAAATGGTGGTGAAAACCGCATCAAAATTCGATACGTAGTTGAGCAGAAACGCAGTTACACAGAAAAATACGAAAAGTGACTTTAATTTAAAATAATTATGGTTATCGTAGTTAAATTAGAAGAAACTTAACAATAACACGAGATTATGTAATCAACCAACAACGCTGCCACTGCTGGACTCTCAATGAGAGAGAGTGGGCCGTAATCCACCACGCGGACCCAGTGCGGGTAGGTAGATGTCACATGTCTATTTCTCTTTGGTTCTTCGATAACCGGTTTTCTCTTGATATTTTCTTTTGAACCGATTCCAAAAAAAGAGGAGGTTCTCAGATTGTCGGGTTTTTTTAAATGTATGTTCCCCGATTTACTTGAAGACAGCTGAACCGATTTGATAAATTATTTTTCGGTTTGAAAGGGTATACTTTCAAGTTAGTCCCATTGTCATTTGGTCACTATCTGATGATGGAATCTTGGAGAAATCGAGGGAATTCTTCAAATATTATAGGCACACCTATAGCGATTTGGGTATTTTTTATGGTAACTCGTGCATTTGCTCTCGGAAAGCATCATTTGGTAAAGTGGAACTAATGATGAAGGACACAGATGGAACTATTCAATAATATGTATTTCACGGGTTGCGATTCGATTACTTTAATATGGTTGGTAAGCAATTGATGCTCGTCACAATTCATATGGTGCACTGGAGCTAATGGTGAAGTACCTGGAGAACTTAACAATAAAAGTCCTTGCATCGGAAAAAGCAATATTTTGTAAAAGATGATAAGCAGTTAACATTAGGCTATTGTAACTTAGATACATTACAAACCAAACCACAAGAAGGTGAAAAAAAATATAATACCAGAAATACGTATTTTTTTTAACCAAATGTCCAACCGACTTCCAAACTACAAAGTGATAAATAACTTTAATTGCAGAAGTCGGTGGCAAAAAATTTAAATACTGATCCAAAGACACCGACTTTCGAAATTAAAGTTATTTTTCACTTTGTAGTTTGGAAGTCGGTTGGACATTTGGTTAAAAAAATACCGTTACAAAAATACATGCACACATTAAACCACTGTATTGTATAGAGGTCAAAGTCAAATCATTTGGGAGAGGATTTCTCGAAACTATGTACCTACCCCTAAAACAGTTCGCGACGCGACGGCTTAAAAGTTGTATACAACCGAAGTCGTGAGCGACGTGTGTACTATGCATGAAACAGTTCCCATTCATGGAAAGTCTAGATAAGTGACCATTGCTATTCCAATCAGAAGTTCGTCTAAAACCCTTGTTACATAAATGATTGAAGTTGTGTTAAAGTTTGGCCTTTAAATGACAAGTTATTTGAATAGTAGGTGTTAGTTATAAATAAATAAAATTCATTTATTTCAGGTACCACATAACCCATATTGAAACCATCTTTAAATTTGCATCTCCAAGCTCACACACATCAACACAACATCAACACAAATTAGAAACATTAAATTCAAATTATATTCAATCATAATTAATTAATTAGCCCTTAATCATTTCAATAGTCTATTACGTGCGACACTATATGTAACTTGTCTGTCACAGCAGTGTCGCACATATCTAAGGACAGTCCAACCTATTTGCTATAATATTCAGAACGATATTGGAGCTGGCCCGCACTCTGCGCACTAGAGACGCGCAGCGCTTCATGGTCGCATGAAAACAATCCGTGCGCGCCCATACGAACATACCCGAAGCGCTGCAGTAGCGAGGCAGACCCAACGTCACTCTGAACGTCAACTCTAGTCAGACAAAGGACGTCAATTCGTTGGGTAGTAAAAACATTGTGGAGAAACTATATTCAACAATTCATAATAAAAACAAACAAAAACTAACTTAGGCAAAGGTCGTACCTCATTTTTAGAAGGTACCATTTACATGGAAAATAGTATTTTACAAGGTGAACGTGAATTTATTAACAGGACCAAGAACTATTCGAACTTTTAGGTTCACTCTCTCGGTTAACTTTCTACCTTCTTATACTTTATGCCAAGTTAAAATTAACGAACACACATAAATTGGCTCATTAAATTTACCTTTCGAAAAAGCCTCTTAGACTACTTTATTTGAAAAGTTTGTAGTAAAAAACAACAACTTTAACTCAGTCAGGTACATATTGGGCCTACAAATAAAAACATTACATCGCTCTATTTATTAATGAAAAAAAAAGGGATTTGTTCGCTATCGGAAATACTTTGACAATCGTTGCGTAATGATTAGGTGGATCCTATCTTACAAAATATTACACCTTTTTTCATGTACCGACCTCAAGGGTATTTAGAAATTCATGGGATTATTTGATGAAAAGTTAGATACCTTTGGGATGGCCCAGAGTCAATATTTATTTTTTTAGGGAAAGGTTCGCGCCCTCACGCCCCTAACCGCCGCAGGAAACGCCCTGGGCGTCGGGAATCGCAGGCCTATTCCCGGCCACCGTAAGCGCGGGCTTGCGGACGGTGAGCAATGGGTATCTCGCCGTCCGATAAGGACCAGGCCCGGGTCGATGGCACGTTATGTTCCACGTGCGCTTCAAAGAGATGTGAGCAGAACTGACGGAGTCCGTTAGGGCCGATGCCTACTGGGGTTGCGGGAAAGTCCGAACGGGATACCGTGGCCCCTAGCAACATACAGGCAACTGAAGGAACACGGGTGGATTTAAGTCAGTAGGAGTCTGCTACACGCCTTCCCGCTCCGCTCAGAGCAGGAGAAGTTATTTGATCATTTCCAACCCAAAAAAATATATAATAATAAAATGAAGGGGACATAAATTTAGCTTAACCATTCGTACGGAACGTGGATTCACGCGAGACACAATGGTTTTTTAATTGTTTCTGTAATTACGACATACGAGAGGTTAAAATATCTTTGAAGTCAGTCAAAATTATCTGAACTTATTGGAAAATTAATGGAAAATCAGAAACGCTGCTTTGGAATATTGGGTAGGTTGCGTGGAAGCTCGAATAGCATCCTAAAAACATTGTTCAACAAGGTAGACAGCCCCTTTATTAGGCACTGGATGCGGAGACAAGTGCCAACATGTGTTGAGCCACGTACGTATTAGTTGCTGTTAGGTTAGTTTATAAGTTTCATTTTGTTTAACATAGTTTTTAATAAGTCTTTGTTACTAATACTATATGGATTTTATGTACATTCTTTTTATGTGTGATCCGAAATAAATGAAATATATATTCTATATATTTCTATATATTTGGAGAAACGTGGCTCACGTTTCTCCGAATTCTCCGTTATGTAATGCAACTTGATGCTCATAAAGTTCAAGCTTTCTATTTTGGGTCCACCTTCCCTATGATAATGAGATAAGATATTTGTTGTAAGATAAGATGCTTGAGTCGAAGTTGTTTTACCAATAACGGTTGGTAACTGGAACCGCGCGTTGGTTTACAAAGTCACTTACGACGAAGAATGAGAAGGGTCTCAATATTGAAATTAAAAAAATTTGGAAGTATATATAGTGATAGATCTTTCCATCTCATCAAGCGCCGGGCATCCATTATTGTGTACGAAACACCAATTTAGAAGTTTGTTGATGGCATAACAGGCTTTTGTTGTTGAATTAAATTAATATTAATGCAGAAGCCTTCGGTTCGCGGTGTTGGCGGTTATTTTCGCAGATGTTCTAATTCTGAAAGGGTTTAATTTAAAAGGTTTCTTGGCATCTTTTGGACTTTTAATTGGTTATTAATTGACTTGGTATTTTATGTTTTTGAATAGTAAATTTCTCCTTTTATTTTAGGCTGATTGGCATAACTGTTACTGTGTGATCTTTCATTGCGTGTTAGTGAACAGTCATAGTGAAAAGTTTAAAATTTATCAACCTTAGTAGTCTGATGCAGATCTCAGTTTTTAACTTTTAAAATTAATAGATTTGAATGGCCTTTCAATTTTGACTTAAATCTAGAAACTTGAAAATTAAGTTGGATAGTTAGACTCAAAACAAATACTTATTTTTCAAAAATAATTTGCTGATAAAGGAAAAACTATTCATCTAATCTGGATTTATCACGTTACTCACAAAGTCAATTTGTTAAGGTCAGTAGGCACGTTTCCTTACAAAACTGCTTTCATATACAGTCAGAAATTTGGAAAGCTTGGCTCATGCAGGGCTTTTCTCCTCTGCCCTTTTCATAGTGATTGTTCCCGTATTTGAAAATTAGTACAAGTTTCCTGACCAAGGGAGTTACGAGTTGTTATGAAAAAACCAGAAAAACGCTGTACTACAGAAACTCGTTACGAAGTTATAGGCCGTTCATTCCGTTTAATTTATTAAGTCAAGCACACTTTAATTTTTTTTCTTTATGAATCTTTTTTTTTTTTCTTTCTTTTGTTTGATAAATAATAAAGTTTTCAATAGTCGACCTTTTTGCTGTGGGTACTTAAAGATAAAGATAAAGATAAAGATCATTTATTTGTCCAAAACATGAGTATACACACACATGGCATGCAAGATGTTACAATAAAATTTTACTACAGTCATGTTTTGCCTTAACGGCGTACAAATATAAGTAGGTAGGTACATTTAATTAAATAATTATAAATTTATCCAGCATTCAAATAATTAATAGTCCAAATTAGAATTTTAAAAATTAAAATGTATTACAGAATAGAGTAAACAACTCATAATGTTTAGTAAAATTAGTCAATTTAATGTCAAAGTAATTAGGAATGCAAAATTATAAGAATTAGATTAAATTGTCATTCAGAAATTCGTCAGTGCTGTAGTAGGCTTTCTCTAAAAGAAGGCTTTTTAACCTACTTCTTAATTTGACCGTTGTATATTCCCTCCAATATTTTGGCAACGTATTATACAGAATTGGCGCCATACAGAATATACTTTTACGCAGTAGAGCTGTCCTGGATCTAGGTATGCAAAGTTTGCTATTGTCGCGTCTATTTCGAATTACTCTATCTGACAATAGGGGGAATAGATTTAGGTTCGATTTAACAAACATAATGGTCTCTAAAATGTACATGGATGGAAGGGTTAATATTTTATATTTTTTGAAAAATGGTTTACAGGTCTCAGTAACATGAAGTCCAAACATAGTTCTAAGGCACCTCTTTTGGGTTTTAAAAATTACATTCTTATTTGTTGAATTGCCCCAAAATATAATTCCGTATCTTAAATTACAGGACACTAAGCCATGATAAGCAGTTAACAGCGCATCAACATTTAACATGGGGGCTAGTTTATACAGTGCATATGTCGATTTACTAATTTTTTTACTTAAGGCTTCTGTATGTACTTAAAAGTTTTATTTTTTTCTCAAAACTCTTATGGTACTTGATTTACGATCTTGGTTTTGCAATTTTTTTTCGATAATGATGCCAGAATTAAGCAATAAAGATATTGCGTATTGAGAATATTTTTTTCATCTACAGTATTCATTCAAAAGTTTTTAAGCTGTAAATAAAAATGAACAATAATAATCATTAATAATTTTTATTATTGTAGAACCGATTTTTCCAATAAAGTTACGAACTTCAAAAAATATTCACAACTGAATAAAACAGTTTGTTGTATCTATGTTATACATCATGTTAAAATTCATGAACATTTTGTTTAACTTAGGTAAAATTAATTTAATTATTCATAACGGTACCTAACTCTGAATAGTTGGAAAAAGTAGTTTAGACTGAGTCTTAAAAAATATGATAATATGGATCAAGAATACATTTGGCGGTACCTGCAGTTGAGTCAGTGGCCGACTGCGTGCGTTCACCTTACGGGAACTGTACTAAAATAAGTACAGTTCCCGTAAGGTGAACGCACGTACAGCGCACCTTAGACAGAGCAACCTCGCTGACTTACCCTGATCTTTTTAAGATTATTTCAGATAACCCATAATAATATTAATTCTTATCATTTCCGCCGTAGGTGGTCCACTGCTGAACATAGACCTCCCCAAGAGTCGCTACATCAACCGATTGACTCGTGCTGACTCAGATCAAGAGGAATACGTGCAGAAAATAAACCACGAAGCAAAGCAGATTTAAAATATGGACAACTTACGTAACTTCATCCGGATAGTTGTCAGGTAGGAAGGGCATCTGGTCGCTGGTGGCTCTGTACTTCTTGTCGCGACACTCCATGTAACAAATGGGATCACAGTGCATGTCCTTCGTAGACTTGTGTACTGTAACAAAAATATAAATTGATAATTATTCCAGTTGATCGTTTCGGGGCCCTTGATGACATCCCGCTTTTAGAAGCGGTCTATTATTTGCTGGGAATAGCTAAATGAGCACTACATTTATTTTCAGATTTTGCAAAGAACAATCCCCTCTAACACGCGACGCGACTAGCGTTAAATTAAGTATGTCGTGAAAGTAAGAGATTATGTCGAGCCGTTAAGCCATATTGCTGCGTAGTTATCACTGCAATATGGCATAGTTTACGACTAGACGTAATCTGCCAACTACTAAGGGTGATTTTCACCAACGAACCTGAATGCGATCAGCACAATCTAAATCGCGTTCAGCTTTATTGCTGAAATTCGCCTGACGAATGTATTTATTTATCTCCAACAAAAGTTATACTCAACACATGGCACTTAAATAATGGACTATGTATCTATGTACCGTAATAACCATAATCAGCCTATAATGCTCCCACTGCTGGGACACAGGCCTCCTCTCGGTGAGAGGGAGTGGGCCGTAATCCACCACGTGGGCCCTGTGCGGGTTGGTATATGTCATGTCTTCGAATTTTTGGTTCTAGGACATGTCGGTTTCCTCACGATGTTTTCCTTCACCGTATTGAGAGCAGTGGTGATGACATAATTGACACAAAGTAAAGCACCTGCTTGGGTTTGAACCTACGACCTACAACCCTTAAGTCGCGGCCGATACCACTGGGCGACTACTGCTCGCTCGCTGTTACGTATCTATGTAAGCTAAGTTAAAAATACACACTTCAAAAAGTCAACCGAAAGAATATATAGGTTTATTTCATTGTCTTAAGGAGCACACAAGAGCCTGAAGCCAATTTTCTTAGATTCCCAAAGGAAAACTCGTAGCACTGAGTAACAATAGTACCTAAACATTTTTACTTCAGTTTTTATTTCTTAAAATTGGAAAAAAACTGTGGACTTCTTATGGTAAATCTTTTCTAAAATGAATGACTCAACCAAAATTATTGATGAGAAGACTTGAAACAGAATCCACGCTTGAAAAAATCGTGTGGTAATAAGTCAAAAGCACGTCGTAGTAGTTAAATGGGTATTTATAAAACAAAACATGATATAACATCACGCCTGCATTTTTCAAATGGTAAGGCAGAGGTGTAGTAGGTGCCTTTAAGCACATCGACATTTCCCCAGCAATGTTTAAGTCATGTAATAGGGTGCGAGCCTAGTGCCATCAACCGGGCACAAATTCAGACTCCGGACTGCTATTGAGAAATTCCCGAAGGAAAATCCCAACAATAAGACTTCATGCTCAGTAATGCCGAAAGACCAAAGAGAGAGACAAAGGTATTATAATTATAAACTCTTCAGCTATAACCCCATGATGTCATTGCTTCAATTCCATTGATTGAAATGCTGTACAAACAACACAAGCGATCAAGCACTGTATTCGCCAGCCAAGCCTTTTTTAAACCGCCAGCAATATGCACTTGTAGTGAAAATTAAAGACAATTCGATTTACTAATTATTCTTCTTTTCGTGTGGTTAGAGAGGAGTTGTAAAGCCGCCCGTGGGCCTCTGACTTGACTTACACGAGCCGTCGAGAAATATCTCTCAGGCGGTTTCCTCACGATTTATTAATTAATTAAATTCCTTCTTCTGTGACAATTAAAACTCGAATAAATGGTAACTATGACAAACAATACCGATATGTTTTCAAACAATCTTGCATGGGAATGATCGTTAGCGAGATGAAAGATGAAAGTGTAAATCCCTGAAAAGTTTGCGAAATGAACCATCTAAAATTGTTTAAATCATATTTGTAATTAAAAATGATATTAACTTTTTAGCCCTTTTTAGGGTTCGGTAATAAACAAGGAACCCTTATAGTTTCGCCATGTCCATCTTTCTGTCTGTCTGTACGCGGCTTAGCTCAAAGACTCTTAGTACTAGAAAGCTGTAATTTGGCTTAGGTATACATATCAATCACGCCGACAAAGTGGTAAAATAAAATCATGAAAGTATTTTTTTTCTTAATTTACCTCCCTTGCACGTAAAGTGGGTATGATTTTTTTTTTCTCTTCTATCCCATAGCGAGGGTTATCGTTGGAAAGGTCGTTCAAAATTTTTGTGAGTTTGTGAAAACCATTTTTGGATTCAGGAATCGAGTTTTCGAAATATTATGCTTCAAAGTGCTAATTTTTGTTAGAGTCAAGTATCCCCCCTGCCAACTAAATGGTTGGTTTTAAAAATGTAAAATAAAAATCACAGCAACATTCATATTTAACTAAATTAAAAGGAAAACTATCACAGCTAAGTAGGTTTTACAAATTAACGAGTAATAATCGACCAACTAACATTTGCGGTTGCAAAAACATGTTTTCCCATACTACAAAGTTAAGTTTGTTCTTGGAATAAATTCATCCCAACTACGGAACCCTACATTGTGCGTGGTCCGACACGCATTTGGCCGGTATTTTAACTTTTAAACTACAAAATTACGGTGTGTTTGAGTATGTACTTGCTAATTTTTGTTGCTGTGAAGTGAAAAGCTGTGTTCCTCTAATAGGTACTATGGAATATTCTAATTTATCAAGTTATTTATTATCGCTATCTCCGTTCGCTTCAAGCCTACATTTTACCGTAATAGGCTATTACTTCGCAAACCCCCTGGAGATTTTTTAGATCAAAGCGACTCTTTAAAATATATAAATTCGAAATATTCAGTTAAGACGTTTTTCTTTTATATTATCCTTTATGAAACGAATATTCTAAAATTCAATAAAACAAGTACTCGATAGAACAAATTACTTTCGTATATAAAGTATAAGTAGGCGTAGGAATAATCGGAATAAATTAATAACATGAAAAAAAAAAAAAACCTACTGTTATGAAATATTTTTTAATCAAAAAGGCATATTTTGAAGATATTCTGAAAATAATATAGACGTCTATAACGTTATCTGGTGTCTACAAAGGTTATGAAAAAAATGAAAATCTGTCTAAGTGCGTGTCGGACTACGCACAATGAAGAGTTCCGTAGTAATTGGGATGAATTTCTCCCAAGAACAAATTGTAGTTGAGCATCATGTTTATGTCATACATGTTAATATCTGGATTTCTAAAAATAAAACCTAGCTAGATTGATTTATCACCCCCCAAAACCCTTGCATACTAAATTTCATGAAAATCGTTGAAGCCGTTTCCGAGATTCAGATTATTTATATATCGCCGCGGAAGCGATTATAACATAATCTTATGCGTAACTATTTATTATAATTGTTATTCACCATAAAGTCGTTGACCCAGCCCTCTATGGAACACTTCCATTTGTTCCACTGAACCATTTGCAAGTCTCTGTAAATATTGATTTATTTGAGATTAACGCCATCTAATGTCTCATTGTGAAATTGAACTCACAGTGTCGCTGGAGTAAATTATTAAACCAATTCCCATGTCTTAGTTAAAACTATAGTTAAAATTAAAAGGGATCATGTATTTTATAGTCTTTAGGTTTTAGTCATATTTACAATATCGCTCATTTGACAGTAAATTTGTTTATGATAAAGCGCTACCTCATGTGACGAAAATGGCGCAGATTGCAAATATTATGATCAATAACTGAATATAATAATTTAATACGAGAACTAAATAAGTTTCAATAATAGAAAACAAACGATAAAGTAATAAGATTATTTAACACAGCAATTTACTAAACAATACCTGTTGTTTGATTAAATTCCTTGAATCACAGGAAGTGTTGTCAAAATAGAAATAGTAAAGTCGTAGAAAGTAATGAAGCTTCTAATTTAACTTTAATTCTGAATAACCTTTGTATTTGTGAATATTAGCATTGTTAAATTATAAAAGAATTAACTGGTAAGCATTTTAGCATTGTTTGTGACTTTTATAGAACAAACTAAGTAATAAGATTCTATAATGATTACCTATACGCGGCATGTTGGCCCACCTAGAAAAAGGGTCACACACACAATGGCGTACAAAAATTATCAAGAAAAGTTGTGTTAGAAAGGATTAAAATTATAATTGTCAAACAAGTAAACTCTGTAACATAATGATTTGATTTAAAAGAGTGTCCATGGAGTTTCTTGCCCATTCTTCTCCATAAAGAATCTACTTCGTCTTAGAATGGGCGATTAGCCTCATCAACTCTAAACTGAAAGACTCCGTGCTAAGTGATAAAGTGATAATTCAAAAGTGCCTGTAAATGTTCTAATTGAAATAAACGCTTTCAGTTAGAGTTAACTGTTGTGTGTGATTGAAAACCAACTACCTATATCTACCATCAACGAAAAATTACACCAAAGACTGGTCAGAAACGACAAAGGAGGGACTCCCCGCCGTGTTATATATATGTCACCGTAAGATTGTGAAAACCGTAAGTTTATAATCTATCGGTATTATTTCCGTTAGATTATGAACTGTCGAAAAATTGTAAACTGGGTGAAATAGGTTAGGTTAGAACTGTGACTAAGCGCGCGCGAGCCGAGCGAGCGAAGCGAGCGGTGCCGTGGCAGCGGCCGGCGAGCGCTACTTCCAAGTTGCTCGCAGCCAGGCAGGCTATTTAATATTAGCGCAAGGTGCGTTACGTCGCAAGCAAGTTTGATACCAGTTCACAATTTGTCAGTTTTTCATGGATACATAATTTTTAACGCATAATTTTTCGATAGTTTATAAACTATCGAAAAATTATGCGTTAAGTTGTAAATGATTTGTCACAGTTCATATTTTTTCGACAGTTTATAATCTAACGGAAATAATACCGATAGATTATAAACTAACATAGTTCATAATTACATATATGGTGACATATTTACAAGAATTCCGGTTAGACTGGAAGCCGACCCCAATATAGTTGGGAAAAGGCTTGGTAGATGATGATATTTACAAGAATTGCTCGACACGTTTAGACACGTCACGGTCAATTCTCCAATTGCAAATATAAGTTTATAATCGCAAAGAATATTTTTTTACTGATAAAACTACAAAATATTTTAATTTTCGGACTTTTTTCTTTACTTATACTTGTAAGAACTTGTTTCCTGCCAAATTTCATAATTCTAGGTCAACGGGAAGGCAACCCCTGTAGGTTTTGATTTATTTGCGAGTATTATCACATAAATGGCCGTATTTTTTTATTGCGTTGACTTAGAAGCTTGATTTTTTTAGAGCTCCAAGAGAACATAGATCTACGTATTTAACACTGACGGAGTTTATAATTTTTAGGACTCCGTACCTCAAAAGGAAAAAACGGAACCCTAAAAATTATTCACGATATTACAAAATCAAACTTTTTGACGTTCAAAAGTGCCTGTTAGGGTTCGATCACACATAACAACGAAAACACGTGGACGGGCGCTGATTTCTTTAGAAATGAACAACACGAACCACATTTGGCCGTCAAAATCAACTGCGTAGGCGATACCGACCACATCAAGGCAACGTCACAACAATGCAACCACCAGCGAGACCGTGCACTAGCGGGCGGCCACGTTGCGTTGCTTCGGCATTTTCCTCTGCGAAAGTCGGAGTCGATCTGACTGTCTGCAAACACTAGCTACAACGTAACCACATCAAAATTATATAGTTACCAGAACGAATTGCAAGAAGCTGCACCTATACTATTTACACGTAACCACTGCTTACCCACATTTTGTCGTTACGATGTCGATTTAAATGTCTATTTGAAAAAAAATATGACTTTGACTTTAGGGGGTACTACCTCGTTATCTAAGCATGTAGCTATAAATAAGTACATAAAAACGCCGCCGCTTTAATATACTGTATGTAGCTAACATTCTCTATAAGGGCTAGCGTTAATGGGATAATTATGAGAAGTGTGGCCCCGAAGTCGTTTGTTCTTAAGTTTATTTTATTTCATAAAGATTTTTGACAACTCTTGGTAGGTTACTTAAAATCAATGTTTGCTACTTACAGTAAAAATGAAGTATCTACATTAAAAAATGTATGTTCAGTGTAGACTATCTAAACGACATTAAGCTGTAATGCACTGGTACTTTCTTCAAAAGGACAGTGCAGACGTGACTTGTCGTTGCTTTTATAATTTTATTGCGTCTTTCGAAATGACTGTCAGGATTTCAAAGAGACCTCGAATCAACCGTTTAAGAGATAGTCACATACAGTGTGAGTCTTTATAATGTGCTCATAACGAAATGAGCGAATCTATGCTTAATTTTATCGACGGAAAAAATATTTAAAAACTCTAAATATATTTTTAAACTTTTAATGTTTTTTTTTTTTAATTTGTAACAAAACGATGTTACTTTTAAACTAAATGATCTATCGCGATGAAACAAACTCCATAATGATTGGAAGTCATTTTAGGCGTCCTCATTAAACGAAATTTGTGGAAAAAAACTACCCTCAATTGAAAATAAACATGTATCAATAATCTGTATTTTTCTCAATTTTTACAATAATCGTAATGTTTCTCAATAAGACGCAAAAAAAAAACTTCGATAAAATTAAGCATAGATTCGCTCATTTCGACATGCACACATTATAAAAATTCACACTGTATATGAAAATCCATCTCTGAAAGTGCCTTCAAATCAACTTAAAAATTGGTTTAATAATCCTATTGAATCCATCGCCACGAGAGGTGTTAGATCCCACTGTTTTCATGGCCGCAGTCTAGTCACAAATTAAATATAATCAACAACGAGCCCATACAGGTTACCTATAAACAGTATCTATTTCAATGTGATGGATCATTAAGTTCCCTTCAAAATGGTTGAGCGAAGTGGTTCTGATCCACGCGTCATGTTCGTGAATGGGCGCCGTCAGTAGCGACTGGTCATCTCTTAGCTGCCACGGTTTATTTTAATTTATTTAAATTGTTTTGTTTTATATTTTTATTACAGATGCTTTTAACGTGCACGTCTTTCTACATTGTTCTCACATGTATAATTTCAACACGAATGATGTAACCAATATTTTGTAACAATATTTGATTTAAAAGAGTGTCCGTGGAGTTTCTTGCCCGTTCTTCTCCATAGGTACCTACTACGCTTTGGAATGGGCAACTAGCTTCATTTTTCTGACCGACCGACCCCTTGACAATTCAAAAGTACCTGTAATTGGTTTATTTAAAATAAATGCTTTGAGTTAAGGTAGATAATACTTTTTTAGTGGTATGAGGAACAGGGTGTAAAGTTCACTCATCCACCATAGAAAAGGGAGGATCCTCCGACCAGACGGGTATTGTGTCTGGCGGGCAACTGCCCGACGGTTGAAGTTGGAATCATGTATATAATATATGTCGATCGCTAATTGCGTGATGCAGGATTTGTGTGACGTCATGTCTATGATGCGTAGTTCGTATGTGGCGGTTTAACCGCTACACTTTCAATGTCTAGTATCTAATTAATGTTCTT
Source organism: Agrochola lychnidis (assembly GCA_963680765.1). Lineage (NCBI taxonomy): Eukaryota > Metazoa > Arthropoda > Insecta > Lepidoptera > Noctuidae > Agrochola > Agrochola lychnidis. The sequence goes on along the minus strand of OY796852.1, from coordinate 1,377,137 downwards.
GTCAATAGCGTCAAAGATTGTTTTAAATAGACCAGCAGGCTTTATGTCATCATCTGCTCCATCATCATCTCCAACTACATGGGGGTTGACTTCCAGTCTGACCGGATGCAGCTGAATACCAGTATCTTACATGGAGCGACTGCCTATCAGGCCTCACACGATACCCCTTGGTAAGACTGATTATCAGACTTTCGGGCTTCTGACTACCCGTAACAACTGTCAATCTACAAATGACAGCCGGGACCAACGGCCTAACGTCCTTTCTGAAGCACGGAGGAGTCTCGATATGTAGTGGATGGTCCCCATCCAGGCACCGACCTCAGCAAGAATAGTAGGTATTACATTCGATCAAGTCCTGCAGCTGACTAAATTATAGACCAACTTTTTATCCAGTTCCTAAATAAAGGAACAAATATGTCGATATTAGAGGTATGAAATATGTGAAACATTTTTGTAGTCTGTTGTGTTCGTTCTACACATTAGAAGGTAATATTATTGGCATTTGAATAAAGCCTATTTTACCTCCCAATGCAGCTTAGGTACAATTTGGTTGAAACGCGCAACCCCGTGAGCTTTTCTTCAATTATGTACTTAGTTTAGTACTCTCTATAATGTACATCGATTGTCACACTTTCCTATTTACAAAACAAAAGCAGTTTTCAGGGTTAACTTTATCATAGAATCTCGGAAAAGTATCAAAACGTGTTTCATTTAATTATTTTGTTACATTGAACAATTCAGTTTACTGTTTCTAACACTAAAATATATATGTATGTATATCTCGGAAAATAAGCTGTGGAGTATAATATTATTTTGTTCAGTTCAGAGAGTTTCATTCATCGTAAATTCGTTGCACGTGACACTGAATGGATGGAATACATTACTCGTAATATTATTTTCTTATTGATTTACCTGTCACGTTGTTCAAACACATTAAATCTTTGAATTCACAAATACGCGTTGATTTTTCTGAAACAAAAATAATGAATAGTTATAATATTTTTATGACGATTTAACAGGGCTGAGTAGTGCAACCATTTTAAATTATTTAATGATGGTACATATTTTAACACCATTTCATGTGAAAGGAAAACAGTTTAAGAGGGTTTATCCTAAAAGTTGGCAACGTCGTAAATAGCTATCAAATATTTACCTGTTTGATTAATTTTGCAATATTACTGTATGGAATTAAGAAATGTTGCGAACTAGAAAACTAAAATATTGATTATGAAATGCAATAATTAATAATTATCATAATACCGAATATTTAGTTTTAGTTGTAAAAAAAGTATTTGGAAAGTTTTCAAATGCCTTTTTCACACCTAAATTGTTACAATATCAAATTCAGTGTTATAATTGCAATTCATTATTTAATATTCTAGAGAACTAGTTAGCCACATTTCTTATTTCCATACAGTAATATTGTCAAATTAATCAAAACAGCGAAATATTTGACATCTATTTGCGACCCACTTTCAGAATAAACGCTCTTATCTAATTTAATTTATTTAGCTCTTAACGCATCTTTTAGCTAGTATCTATCTATCTACTGAGAATTTGTTAGTCTACATCAAAATTCTGTCTTCTGGCAGCTAGTGAGAATTTGTATAAACTGAGCAGATAATTCTGGACCTCAAGCTTGCGACCTCAAGACCGCAGGTTGTCTCTCGATGCAGGGCAAAGATTTTATCAAGCGTTTATTCATATCTATGTCGGATCATTCAAGTCCGTCATTATATTTTCCTTCACTAGGTACATGTGTTTTAATATATATTATATATTACAACTACTAAAAAACTCTAACCTCTCGGATACTTATAAGGCACACAATCACAAGCGTCCATATAATTCTTCATGCGACATTCCGTAACGCAAGTCTCATAGCTGTACCGATTCGTGTGGCTGAGAACCACCTCATCATGGAACCAACACCCCCTGTTCTTGGGTTCCACCCTGCGCACGTTGGAGTCACTCTGGAAGACCATCGGTTCCACCTTGATGTCCACTGACTCCCCGAGTGTAATGTATCTGTAGATGATTGTCGTTTCTGGATAGTCGTTGGGGTCAGTTAAGAGTACCTGAAATGAAAACGTTGCCGATGAGATGAACTCAGGTGAGGCATTACAATGTTGCCTGCATCATGCTGTGAACTGTACAAGAATAGCTCAGTGAAAATATTGACCAGCGAGAAAGCTGAACTGACTTTACGATAATATTGTGATAACCGTATTTATCACGTAACATAATAAATATTATTCAGAGAAAGTCTCGTTTCTCTAGCTATAGCATTTCAAACGATTTGACAAATTCATACAAGTTTATAGTTTATTTGAAATACATATTCAAAATTCAAAAGTCACTTATTCAAACTAAGCTGAAAATTTTTCGAACGTCAAAATTACATACTCCCCCAAAACGCCCACCATTCACTGCTTCCTAGTGCTTTAGTTGGGAAGGAGAAGTGGCGCAAACAAACTCCCCAGCAGCACAGCTGTCTGATTCTATACATTAAAATCCTCCAGGCATAAAGGGCGTGCCCGCTTACATATAGCTATATAAAGCTGTAACTGGAAATTATAAATGATAAACTAGGACCATCGAGATAAAGTAAATAAACAGTTAATTACTAGTAACAATAACAAAACCATGATCAGCAACACGACCAGTCCCCACAACAAGCACCCGTTCACGAGCATAAGGCTGCGTTTCCACCAGAGATGTGCGAGGTAGCTGAGCGGTGCGAGGATGCGTAACAAAGCTGTGAAACGATGTGAGTGTTTCCACCAGAGATGTGTTAGGCCGCCGAGCGGTGCGAGGATGTGTAGCGACGCTGTGAAACGGTGCGCAGATGAGCGCTGTGAGGATGTGTAGCGGGCTCTTTTCAGATACGATTTCTCACTCGCGTCCATCCCTAACACACATCCCTCGCACACATCTGTCGCACACATCCCTCGCACCCAACGCTCGCTTGTTTTGTACGTACAAAAACCTCGCACCGCTAAGTTGTTTCCACCGGAGCTGTTGTGAGCGAGGCTAGGTAAATGACGCGATTCTATTGGTTCTTAACAAGCACATCCCTCGCTACGCATCCTCGTACATCTCTGGTGGAAACGCAGCCTTGCGCAAAGATCAGCCATTACCCCTTCGCCATATTTGAGGGAAAGAGGCAACCCGACCCCCGATGCTACCACAAGCAGTGACATCTAAAGGAGCATGACGAACTTGCTGACGGTTGCTCAGGCATAAAAATAATAAGATCAATTGTCTAGGTCGCTAGCTAACCATATATTGCAATACAACTCATAAGTGAGCAGTGAGCAAGTAAAACATTGTAATGAGTGATTATGTCAATAATAAAATAAAATAACATTGTAATGAGTGATTATGTCAACAATAAAATAAAATTATAATAAATTGACTTATAAAGTCAAATAAAATAAAGAATTATATAAACTCATATAACCTGTCAGTTGGTAAGCTAATTCTGGAGAAAGAACATTTAAGTATTGTCTTGAACTCAATCACAGCGACCAACTATTCTTATCATTTAAGAAGTCGTTGATAGAATAGTAGGCCTTTGAACAAAGGTTGGATAGTTTTAAACGCATTAAAAGGCAAATCTAGCCAAGAAGAGGGTAGCTTGTTATAAAAAGTTAAACCATGCCCAACAAATGAGTTATGAACCTTATGAAGCCGGTGAAAGGGGTGTACTATGCCAAATCGAATGCCAAATAATTGAATATCAATTGATCGACCACTATAAATCGAACATCTAAATACTCGAACGTTCTTAAAATCGAATGGTTAATAAATCGAACATTCAGTATATCGTACACTCAATACATCGACTGTTCAAAATATCGAATGTTTGTTTGATCGAGCGTTCAACGCATCGCATATTCATTCTATCGAAATATCAATATACTGAATACTTTTTAAATAGATTTCTAGAAAAACACGAAATTTACTAATAAATCACAGTTTAATCTTTAATTATAATTTTTTATAGGTACATTTTAATATTTTGTGTGAATTGCAATTGCACGGAGAAACTCTAATAAATATAGTGGTCGATCAATTGATATTCGATTATTTGGCATTCGATTTGGCATAGTACACCCATAATTTTGCCTGTTATAATTATAAGATGTTGGCGAAGATGAATTGAGATGTCATTGTGAGGATAATAATATCTTTGAAAAAAAATCTGAGAAACTCTGCCACCTAGCTGGTAAATTGCTAGAACAGCTCGTTTTTGAAGGACAAATATATTTTGAATATCAGCAGCTTTACCCCACAGCAGAATTATCGTGGGACATAATGCTACCAGTAGCAGTGGTGGTCCAGTGGTAACGGCCGCGACTTACGAGTTGTATGTCGTAGGTTCGAACCCAGACAGGCGTTTTACTTTGTGTAAATTATTTCATCACCACTGCTCTCAAAAACGCTGCGTGGTAATACTACTACCACGCAGTGAGTATTCCAGTATTTGCCATCTGGCCGCCCTTTATCTCGTAAATATGTTACAAAGACCTTACCTAATGCACCCAAATGTAGCAGGAACTAGACTAATAACGGTCAAGTTCATATCGGGTTCATAATGAACTTGGTAAGGATAAGGGTCATCACATTACCCTTTCACACAGTTGGTCTTAACTGTTTCGTGTTATGTTGTCCCCTTTTCTTGTTGGGTAAATAAACAGTGTCCTCTATTGACCTTAATAAACGCCTCCCAAAGTCACTTCAAGGAATGCCAAAATATAGGTAAATGTCGGCAGACTTTTATACATTTCACCACATTAAAATAATATAAAGCTACTAGCTCACCCTGCAAACGTTGTTTTGCCATATAAATTTTTGGGGTGGACCATCTTTATCACTTACTATCCTACCTACCCTACCTTCCCTACCTGCCCTACCTGCCCTACCTGCCCTACCTGCCCTACCTGCCCTACCTGCCCTACCTGCCCTACCTGCCCTACCTGCCCTACCTGCCCTACCTGCCCTACCTGCCCTACCTGCCCTACCTGCCCTACCTGCCCTACCTGCCCTACCTGCCCTACCTACCCTACCATAATTTATAAAAACAATTTTTCTTCATATCTTTTTTTTCCTAAATTAAGATGTAAGCTATCCTATCTTTCAAGTTGGATCAAACTGCATACGGTGTGCAAATTTGATTAAAATCGGTTAAGTAGTTTAGGAGTCCATCGCGGACAAACAACGTGACACGTAATTTATATATATTAAGAAGATGTCAGTATGTACTTTTAAATCAGCATCCTTACATATTATAAAACAAAGTCCCCCGCCACGTCTATCTGTCTGAACGCGATAAACTCAAAAACTACTTAACAGATTTTCAAACGGTTTTCACCAATGGACGGAATGATTCATGCGGAAGGTATATGCGGTGTATAAATTCATTAAGGTTTTGTGTAAATTGGCTGAAATATGACGATTATTGTTAAAGAAGTCGGAAAAAATCATGGCGACTGGGAACTTTACTGGCGTGCGCTGCGTTAACCGGAAAAGATACATCAAATTTATGTTCTATGTTGAAAAAAAATAGTTCGCATGGCATGAAATATGTCTATTTTCTAAAGATGACCCACAATAACCATTTTTATCTTTCATAATTTGATAAAAATTTAATTGTTATTTCCGAAGCTTTTTTGACCGTTATAGTATTAAGTTTTATCCAAAAAGATATGTTATTTAAATTAAGTATTTAATTTAGATAAAAATGAGCCTTCAAATCATATCATTTATATAAATAGTTTAAAAGATATCAGTTTCAAAATTACGCGTAGCAACGCGGGCGCAGCGATAGGAGTCAATGACCTTTTCCTCTGTTATTAGGTATGAAATCTCGGTAGTACGTTCCCGTGGGATATTTTCCGACATCCACGCGGGCGAAACCGCGGGCAATAGCTAGTCAAAAATAAATCAAATAGAAACTTTACGGGGGGGTTGTCAAACAAGGTTTCTGTCTAATAAGAGCCCTCTATCATGTCGACTTATTTCTTTATGTATTTGTTATTCATGAGAAAAGAAAATCTGAAGTAGTAAGTACTTCGGACAAGCTTTCTAAAAATTTTATACACCAAAGCCACAATTTAACCCAAAACTTTGGAAATTATTCCCTAAAATAATTCACTGTTGAGGCTGGTATAGAAAAAAAGAAAACAAAATAGCCTCAAGGGATAAGAAATAGGTATTGGAAAATCGATCGCCTAAAATTTATAGGAATCCTAGTTACTTTGAACTTGGCTCAGTAACGACAGCGGTCTTGAATTAATCATTATTTTTATTTGATAATAAAGTACCTAGTCAGCCGTTTCGGCAGAATGTATTTGTTGTACCTATAACTTTACCTCCCTCTCACAGAGAGGAGGCCTGTGTCCCAGCAGTGGGAACATTTATAGGCTGATGATGATGATGATGATAACTTTTTGAAATAGAAACATTATGAATTTTCAATTTTATTGAACGAATTCAGTTCTCGCCCTCTGCTTTGGTTTTGTTACTTCAATTCCCGTCAGGCAAAGTTTTCTTTGATATTCTATTAAAATTCCATATTCCGCGGTATTCTGTTGTGCACAGAAAATAGCAACCGGTTCTCTTTCTACTCAATTTTTTACGAAGCATTTCATCATCTGCCTAGCCTTTTCTCAACTATGTTGGGGTCGGCTTCCAGTCTAACCGGACGCAGCTGATTACCAGTATTTTACATGGAGCGTCTGCCTATCTGACCACCACAACCTAGTTACTAGGGAACACGATACCCTTGGTAAGATCTGGTTGTCAGACTTATTGGGCTTCTAACTACCCGTAACGACTGTCAAAGATCTACAAATGACAGTCGGGACCAACGGCTTAACGTGCTTTCCGAGGCACGGAGGAGTTTTGGTATGTAAAGATATCCACTGACCAACCGCGGCAAGCGTAGCTTAACCTGATTGATCGACCCGTGCAGCTGTTGTTACTTAGCCACAAGCCCCTACGAAGCATTTAATACCAAAAAGTAGATTTTATACGTAAACTAATATTTCAACAAGGCTGTCGAAATGCGAGTGTTACCATACACCTCTGCCCGACCCTTCATATACAGGTGTAATATTATGTTACGTAATGTCAAGATGGCTTTATCCTGTTACCAATTAAGTACTTTTGGTTGCCAATAGGTTTTCTAAAAAAACTCATAGCTGAAAAGAGAAAAACAAGCATGATGAACTTAGTTTTTTGCAAGATATCGCAGGCCCCAACAAACAACAGTTATGCCATATTTTAGGTTATTGGTTTGTCTCCGCCTGCAATACCTTACAAAAAACAAAGTTCAATGCTTGTTTTTCTCTTTTCAGTTATGTGTTTTTGCAGTCAGGCTTTTAGTTTTTTAGATAATTTGCTTTATGTCAAGCTTTTTAGTTTTATTAATATAATATAAATATAATATTTGGAATTGAATCAATACTGGCTTTTATTTGATGCCAACTATTTTCTTTCTCTTTTTTTTGTATTTGCACATGCGATATATAAGTATTATATAGCCTATGTCACCTTCCTTCTGGCATGATCGGAAAATATCCACAAGATACACACATGCTATTAAAAAGCATGCTCGTTGGCTAGTAAGTAGCATTACAACATGCTCTCCGTGTGTGTAAAATGATCATACTCTTTTCGTGTACTCAAGCGTTTGATTGTATGCACATGCTGAAAATTAGCATGCTTTTTTATTAAGGAAAAAAAAGCAAAACACAGCATGTGTATTCTAGGCTTAAAACTCTGATAGAGCCAACAAATACCAAAAATAAATAAACTATGATAGATGTCTCGAGAGCCGCAACCCCTTCTTACTTAGTACTTTTATAGAACATTTTACTTTTTTTGCCAATGATATTCAAAGACATTGAAATAGACAAAACATTTGAATCAACAACGAGTTGTAAGCTATTCTCAGTATTAAAATAATACTGAGTATTGTATTGAGGCTGAGAGCCTTCACAAGTCGGTGATTTTGAGACCACTTTAGTACATAGATATAGATTTATTCTTAAGCACAAACGGTACTTATACACAGTTTCTGAATCTAAAATTTGAACTGAAACTCTACTTTAACATTAATATAAAAGCCCGTGTTTAAAATGTATTTGCAAAAAACGTAAAAATCTTCGAAATTTGCGGACTACATTAAAGGAATCACCTTAAGTTATGCTAAAGTAAAGTTAAACAAGTTCTCAACTTCAAATTCTCAATTCAGAAAACGGGTATTAGGTTACTAAGCTGTGAGTCTCGCCTCTAACATAACTGACTGGTTAAAGTTACTTAAAGTAAAACAGTAATTATACTACGTTTGCTGCCGTTGGCTACATGCACATGATTTTGCAACAATTGCAGGCGATATCAGCGTAATAGATTTGCTAAGACGACATCATTACTTGCCATGTAAAATATACCATCATCTTTTGACAAGATGCTACCAACTGGTTTAACTCATGCTCTGTCCTTAATTGTGTATCGTGTTCATAAAAGTCGAAGAAATTGGGTAACATAAAAATTTATTCAATATAAGCTAATGGCTCGTTAAAATACCTTTATTCAATGTATTATGTGAGCAAGAATTTACTTAAGGGTACATAAATGCTTATTTTATTTCACGTGGAATTTAACAAAAGGATTGTCTTTGGAAAGAAAAGTAATTTTTATCCACTTATGAAATTGGATCGTGCACTTCAAGCCCATAATTTTTTAATAAGATATCACTTGCAGTAAGTGCAATTGAATAACTTTATTACTAGTGATACTGACGTAAAAATAAACATTCCTTCTGTTAAAGAATATCCTCTTTTTAGAAATTGGTAAAAAAAATCTTGAACTTCTCTAATAACTTAGCCTTTAGGTACTAAGCTGACTGTTTGTTGTTCTTTGTGTGTTTTTTAAGAAGAATTGGAAACTTTAGTGCTCATTGGTAAATATTAAGAAACAACTTTGTTTTCAGATGTCTTAAGATGATGCTTCATTGATGGAAGATAAATAATCCAAAGGTACCTTGACTCCATAAGAGGGCTCGGGAGACCAGCTCGGATAGTCCTTTGGTTCCAAATTAAATACCACGCTAAGACCTGTTCCCCTGAAATTATAAATTGGTTATAACTAGTTTCTTATACATACAAATCGTAAATAAACCTTTTTAAAGATTTTCTTTAAGAAATCTGAAGTCTAAAGAACAAAAAATTTTGATACCAAGCTACGAAAACTACACTTGAATATGGAAGTTTTAGCTTTTATAACCAGTCGAATGATCAAACTGTCTCACCGTTAGTTCTGATTGAAAATGTCCTAACTTAGTTGCAAGGGAAGGTGTGGTGAGGAAATCAAAGTCAACATCAACTATATTAATTTCGATAGTTTTCTGATACGTTACAAATAGTGGCCTTTTGTTCGGGTAGGATCTATTTCTGTTGCCATACAGCACGAACATTGGAGATCCTTACATGAAGAGAACTAACGTATTCACATAGGACCACCTGTGCACTATATTCGACTCCTTTAACATTGTACATAAAACTTGGGTGAATAAAATAAATGAGTACGTATGTGTTTTAGATGAAATTATGAAACAATAAAATATTGTCAAATAATATGACTGAGTAAAAGTTACCTGCCCGACTTCGAAGTGGCTATAATTGTTGGATTTGTGTCTGTTCCTCCATCAGGGTTCTGGTCATCATAGTATTCTAAATCCTTGTCCGGTGTGGAGTGCATAAGAGGCCTGCAAGCAGAAATATTATTAGAATGATATAAACGAACAAAAAGTAGGTATCGAACGTTCATTTTATATAAACGATAAGGATGAACCGAAAATGGCCTAACTACATAAAAATAATCAGTATAATATTGATGTAACTCTACTAAAACGTTCAATCAATCATGCAGTCCTCTGCTTCGAGCTGTGACATAGGCCTACTCTCTGTGAGCGGTACTCGGCCACGCTGGCCTAGTGCGGGTTAATGGATTGCTCCTGCATATTTCCATTATTTACCTTCATAATATAATTATTAATAATGTTATATCATTACGAGTGGGCGATAAATGTCACTCATGGTAATAAAATCATAGTAATTAATACTGACATTAGTTTTATTCCCCTTGGTCCAATTATCTTAGATTATTCGCAGCAGGACATTTATTGTAACAGTAGTAGGTTATACAGTATTTTGATTTCTTGTTTTTATAATATCTGGAAAATGTTGTTGGTTGTACACTCAACTCATCGTGTAGCTCAATTATGTAATACTATCTACGCCCCGCGGTTTCACCCGCGTAAGTCTCGATCCCGTGGGAATATCGGGATGTGTTAATCCAGTTTTTAAAAACTATTTGTGTGCCTCGCCCAAATCCGTTCAGTAAGTTTTGCGTGAAAAAGTAACAAACATCCATCCATCCTTCCAAACTTTCATATTTATAATATTAGTAAGACTCTAATGTTGTAATGTAAACCGTTCATTCAAATTTTGTTGGACTTTTCTGTATAACATAATTATATTCCACGATTTATATATGTACGTACACCTCGCTAGCATCATTCAGAGCTGCATAGTTGAAAGTGCAGCAGTATCCCTCATAAGTCTTGATCAACACGAATATATCTTCACAATTCTTTACCTTTCGGTTGAACGTACAGTATAGGATCAGATTCTCGCACTTTTGGTGCACCTGAAACAATTTCTTGAAATAGATCAAACGAGTCAAAAAGTTTAATGTCGATCAAATGACCTGGAACTTACATGTTACTTATGCTTGAAAAATCTTTTGCACTGCTTCTGAAAAGCTGATCAAAACAAAAAACTAACAGATTGTCAAACTTATGTCGAGTGATTTGATTAGTTGTTATTTCATTTAGCCAATCACAGCAGTCAACGTTAGTTTGACGGACTGTTACGGAATGACCACACTTATCGACGTGGAATCAACTTGAGCCGATTACGTATCTTCACACTTCGGTCACTCTGGCGATCGGAAACTGAGCAGGACGCAAATTCGTTTCCGGTCGGTGTCAAGTCGTATCGTCTGAACCGAAACGAGGCGAATAATTTCTTTTTCGCTTTTGTTACATGGACATAAAGCTCTTTCTAACCAGCTGGAGCCAATTTCGCAGCACTGCGATAAGTGTGGTAATAACCACACATATTGCGTGAAATTGGCTCCCTTAGCTTTATTTTTATGTCGGTTGGCTTTTTAGTTACCGGGTGTTAGATTGATATTAATCTAAACAAAAGGCATGATTAATTTTTTTTATACTGTACCTCTTCCAATATAGTATCAACTGTGAAGAAATGATGTTTCAAAATATCCATGATTTCTGTGAAGTTTCCCAACTGTTTGGTTCTCTTGCCGAAGTTCTTCAAGGTTGGGAGTGCGTTGAAAAACTTTCTAATTTCCTCGTCGCTTATGTTGTAATGTTTTCTGAAATTCCAAGATCTTGCAATCAAACACATTTATATTTCGGACGAATGACAAAATTGGTACCTATTTAAACACGCCACATCTGTATATCGTATGGAAAGTAGTTCCACCAATGGACATATTCTCTGCATTCAGAGAATGTCCTATACTCAATTTTTTATTAGAGTCAGTAAAAATTCGGTTGGTAGCACATATTTACAGAAAATATTTAACGGAATTTAACGTATTTCAAGAAAAAGAAATTGAAAATCAAAGAGTTCTTCTCTTTGATTTTAGATTACCTTTTCTTTTTGCAGAGCCAGGTTCAGCTCTGTTTTCACCTTTCTTTGCATTAAGGCTGAATAGCATAACATAGTGAAGTTTGCTGGCGTCCTAACTCAATAACAACTAAATGAGTTGTGTTAGGTAGTGGATACCTACCCAGTACTGCTTTAAACTAGTTTAAATGTAAGAAGTATAGTCAGGGAAATTAATTATTATGGCGACTTCGTATAACTGATAAAGAATGGCAGTTTTAATTTGAATATACACTACAATAATCTGTTGGCGTTTGTTAACGTCATTCGAGCGCCAAAAGATCGCTGTTGGTAAACATTTCTGCAATATTGTTTCGCAAGATGGCGGCGTTCGTTCCGATTTTATAAACGGACAATTTAGGTTAATAGTCAATTTGCTTATTTTTTTATATCTACCTAAGTTTAATATAGTCATTCCTAGACTAAGGCGTCGCGAGCGTAGATTGTGTTTTCTCTATACAAACTGGTACAATGTTAAATCTACTGCCCCGCGCTACGCTGCGTGATGCGATACAGTATGCGAATCGCCTAAACCATAATATATTTATTTTACACAAAATAATGTTTTTAGAATATATACGCTAACAGACTTAAAATAATTATAATATGTACAAGTATATAAAAAAAGGCGGGGAAAGAATCATCAAACACATTATATTTTTCTGACTTCACTTTCCATTTTTTTCCAGATTTTGAGTTGTCTGCGCCCCAAACAAATTACTATGACGTAACGTACATACAAATTTGCTATGGCATTTACTATAAGTCTGATCGTTCCCGTTTCCCCATTCGTGTTTATTCGAAAGGCATCTAACTTATAAATGATTGATGAGTCCACGTCCAGATCAATTAATTTAATTCCTATCGAAGAGACCCGATTCCGTGTACCTACCTACTTGGATTCCAATATCCAATGCTTTGATGAATTGTCAAAACTTGACTTTAGGCGGTATAGGTTAGAAAATGATAAATGATGTTCTGATCTTACGGTGTCGGTTGTGGTTAAGTGACTAATGGCAGTGCTTTGAGGAGTGGGTATGGCTAACCCATACCCACTCCTTAAAGGTAGGTGTCAAATTGTTAATAGTAGCTTTTAGTATAGTCTATTCAGACTTTTGGATCTTTGAAGTGCCATTTAGAATTGTAATTTCATATCAGTTGGTACATACTAGTCTTTTTTAATATTGTGCATTGGCATTGTTATTAGGAGAAGCTATGAGATTTGTTAACTATGTGCAGGAGAGTGCAATGACTGAATTTTCTGTAATACATACCTAGGCACCTAAATATTAAAGAGAATCATAATTTTCAATTTATGAAGCTACAGCTTTTACTCAGATTATGGTAGCTTTTAGTTTCAATGAGGCGTGGGACTATTTGTTAGTTATTAATAGAGTTTATAAAAAAAAAAAACTTATTTTACCTACTGCTACCTAATTTATTACGAACATTGTCGCATTTCACAAAGAAGACTGAAAGTTCTTACAAATGAAGCTCCGAGTTTCAAGATGTTTTCATATTATTATTATCTAAAAGATTTAAATGTCTGTACAAGGCTGTGACAAAAAATGGAACATTATTCTCGTAACAAGTTTTTCGGAAATTTTTAACGACTGTAAAGAACTACCACACAACTCTCGTGTTGGCATATACTATACAAGAATAGCAGCTCTAGCCGAAATAAAAATATTTGCCAGTCATCAGAGTGAGTAATGTGGAGAATGTTTTTATGTTTACTGTGCACCGTTTACTCAACAGATTGACTTGAATTTTTTTACCTAAGACCAATCTCAATAAATACAGTAGGTGCATTGTATTTATATATTGAGTTTGGTCTCTGGTTGATTTTTTATGTTTGAAATCAATTTTATTAAATTATGAATTGAATGTGTGAACATTCAAATTCAAATAATTCATTTGCTTGATTATAGGTAGGTACATGAGTTAATACATACAACAGAAGATCTTTAACGTTTAAAAATACAATACGGACGTTACGCGTAGCGGCCGTAGTGCGTCTCCGTTATCTTTAAACCATATCGTACCTTATAAGGTGTTCAAATATTTATAACAATCATCATCATCATTTCAGCCGAAAGACGTCCACCGCTGAACATAGGCCTCCCCCAAGCACCGCCACTTCGACCGATTCTGTGCTTTCCGCATCCAACGGATTCCTGCGGCCTTCACAAGGTCATCGGTCCATCTTGTGGGAGGCCTTCCAACGCTACGTCTTCCGGTACGCGGTCGCCACTCCAGAACCTTTCGGCCCCATCGGCCATCCGTTCTGCGAGCAATGTGCCCTGCCCATTGCCACTTAAGTTTGGCAATTTTTCGGGCTATGTCGGTTACCTTGGTTCTGCGGATCTCCTCATTTCTGATTCGATCACGTAGGGAAACTCCAAGCATAGCCCTCTCCATTGCCCTTTGGGTGACTTTTAGCCTTCTGAAAAGGCCCATTGTGAGCGACCACGTTTCAGTACCATAGGTCATCACTGGTATCACGCACTGGTCAAAGACTTTCGTCTTGAGACACTGTGGTATGTGGGATGAAAAGATATTGCGTAGCTTCCCGAACGCTGCCCAACCGAACCGAGATTTTCTATAACAATAAAAAATTATAAATCTTATATTAATCATACATTGGGACTTGTATGTTTGAGCCGTTTGGGGTTGAAACACTAGAGCCATGGGGTCCGAGTGCCCACTTAGTTTTTCAAGACATCGCCAAACGGTTAGTCGACTCTTCACGTGACCAGAGGGCTGGCCTATTCTTTGACCAAAGAATCAGCATTGCCATACAACGTGGCAATGCTGCCAGCCTTTTGGGCACTTTTCCTGTTGACAGCGATGCGGACGAATTTTTTGATACCCTATGACTATCCCTCCTCCCCTATTTTATATACTTGTATATACATAGGTATTATGTATTATTATTTTAAGCTTGTTAGTTTTTACAAGTGGAGCTCGTGGCTAAGTAATAACAGCCGCACGGGGTCTATCCATCAGGTTAAGCTACGCTTGCCGGGGTTGGTCCGTGGATGGGTGACCATCTTTACATACCGAGACTCCTCCGTGCCTCGGAAAGCACGTTAAGCCGTTGGTCCTGGCTGTCATTATGGGTCGTCAGAAGCCCGAAAGTCTGACAACCAGTCTTACCAAGGGGTATCGTATTACCCAGTTACTGGGTTGTGGAGGTCAGATAGGCAGTCGCTCCATGTAAAATACTGGTATTCAACTGCATCCGGTCAGACTGGAAGCCGACCCCAACATAGCTGGGAAAAATCTAGGAAAACTGATTGAAGCTTGTTAGTTTTTAAAATCATACATTTATCTACAGTACGTAGTATTAGATTATCTGTGTCTACAGCAAATATTATTATTATTAGAGTATTCATGACATTCATCTTATCTAATCTAAACAATTATAAAGAGAAAAAAGATTTAATTTTTTGTATGTTTATTTGATTGTTTGTAATGAATAAACTCAACAACTACTGGACCAATTTAACCTTTCAGGCCGTATTTGACAGATGAGTCATATCTGTCAAGCCCCGAGACCACCCATGACGTAAAAGATTTATGACCCACATTACAAAATTCTTTCACCAGTAGAATGCTATATTATTACTGAGTTACTTATGCTATTATGTATAAAGATATCACGCGGGCGAAGTTAATGGCGGAAGCTAGTGATTAATAATCATTCTGTTGAAATTTTAAATTGATATTATGGATTCATAAAGTATTTTCCCAAAAGCATTTATCAATCCAAAAAAAAAAAATTAGGTCATAACACAAAATACTGTAATCTAAATATTATTCCAAAGTGTCAAAACTTACAGAACTCTGGCAATATTCTGGGATTCTTTCACAGACACCATATTGAAGTTACAGATGCTGACCGCTGGGAATGGCACCTGGTTCACTTTGCAGTTCGCGTTTATCTGTTGAATACAATAAAATAGATTTCTCAGAAGGGAAAAATATAAGTCTCAATATAGAACTTAAGGAAACGTCTGCGATGAATAATTTGTGAAGTTTCTGAGAAGGTCGTAATGTAGTTAATATAGTGAAAGGTTGATAAAATATGAAAATGAATAACTGAGTAAATGTGTTTTATTTTTATTTTATCGTATTTCATGATTTGAATGCTGAAATTTTCTTATTAGTAATATTTTTTGACTAAGAACTTGTAACTTCTAACTGGTAAAATTTTTAAACCTAAAAGATCTGTATTTAAATAATTGTTGCTCAACTCTTCCCCAATACAGAAAACATAATTAAAAACAACAAAGTAATAAACATCCACTTCCTTCAACAAAACAAAGTTAGTCGTTGGACAAGTAGATAAAGTGCAATGTATGAAAAATATTTTGTCTGATAGACTTTCTGACGTCTATTACCTTACGTCCCACAATACTACGTCATTGCCAAGTATTATTTTCACTCCGTAAGCAAAAAAAAAAAGCCTACAATAATATTTTCTTAGTCCCTCTAATACGGAAATGTACAGTATACCGCACGTCAGTGGCAACTAAAACAGTAAAAGCTGGCCTCTTACGCCCACTGTCACGTTCATGGGTTATCCTAAATACTCGGAGTAAACAGCTAACTCAAGGTTAATCAAATAATTTATCTTGAAACCAAGAGTTAGAGGTTAACCTAGAGTTGAACTTTTAAATATTAAACCCATCGATGCAATATCGCTAAACTCTGGGTTAGTGTACTGACAATTCAATTTATTTTGTTAGGTACTGACCTAACAAAATAAATTGACGTTATGAGTTACCGTTGATAATTTATTTTGTATTGTATATTGTTCGAGATTATAGTAAGTAAAATTTGGTACTATATCAGTAGGAAATATTATGTTCATGAAATCAGACATAAATAAAACAATATTAAGTATAAAAAACCTTATCTGACGTTTTCGTCAATCAATACACAAAATCTCCATGGAAACCACATACAACATGATTAAAATGAATGTCATGTTATAAAATTAAGTATTACGCATCGTAATGTAGCATAAAAGAGATAGGTATACAATTTACGTTCATTAATTTTTGGTCGGATTACATATCAGGGCACAGACATTGCAATTCTGTTTTAAAGGAGACGTTTCATTTTTGTATGGGACTCCGGCCATAACATGTACACTTCAGAAAACCTGGGAAACGAACTCCTAAATACAATGAAGACTGTTTTTTTCCATAATATCTAATACTTTTTGGGCACAAAATAAAAACCTAAAATGTTTGACGTTTGTCAGGAGAAATACGATTATCGACAGCTAGCCATTTTCGTCCAGAAGTACCTACAAATATACAATCCACAAAAGCAGTTTTTTTTATTTTTATGATAAATCATACTTTCTAATTAATCAAAAAAAGTTGTATAAGATAGCTATCTTATTGTAGTACAGAAATACACGCCTTTCATATTTATTTGAATAACGTCTACATGATATTATTTTGTTAAAATGTAACATGATTTCTGGACGAAAGCAGTATGCAAGTAAAACGACGCCATGATGAATAAAATATGGCAATAATTTGTTAAACTATTATTTTTTGTGCCGAAGTAATCAGAGGAATAAACAGGAAAGAATATTTTTCCTCAATTCGTGGAATTTTTTCCTTTTTTTTTCATTAACGTACACTTTATGGCCGAAAATGAAACATCTCCTTTCGTCGATTGAACTGCAATGTTCTCAACTCAAAAACACTGATGTCAGGTTTACTAACCCGGTACCTATTACTGTTTAGTGACGCATCGCGTAATAAGAGTCAAAATGTTGATTACTTAACTTCGAGTTTACAAACTCTACATTAATTAATTTAACCCGACTAAACGTGCAAGTGGGCCTTATTCTACCGAAACTCCGTACTAAGCTAGGCCAGCTCAAAGTCAAAGTGTTACCACTGACGTGTAGTCAATTGTACCTACTCGTGTCACACGTATTTGGCCTTTTCCGTGTATGTATGACTAAATCGACTGTGTTAGGGAAATATGTAATGACTTCAGAAGATTATTGGGTAAAAGAATGACAAAAATTCTATTTATAGGGTTCCGTACTTCAAAAGGAAAAAACCGGCCAAGTGCGTGTCGGACCACGAACAATGAAGGGTTCCGTAGTTGGGATGAATTTATCCCAAACACAAACTTAACTTTGTAGTTGAAAAATATGTTCTCCCATACGGAATGTATGGGAAAACATGTTTTTGCAACTGCAAAGTTAAGTTGGTCGATTATTACTCGTTAACCTGTAGAGCCTACTTAGTTGTGATAGTTTTCCTTTTAATTTCGTTATATAAACTACTGTTGTGATTTTTTTTACAGACCCAAAATCAACCATTTAGCCGGCAGGGGGGACACACACTTGACTCTAACAAAAATTAGCACTTTAATACTTAATATTTCGCAAACGAATCCCTGAATCCAAAAATGGTTTTACAAACTCACAATATTTTTGAAGGACCTTTCCAATGATACTCCTCACCATGGGGTAAAAAAATAAAAAAATAAACATCACCACTTTACGTGTATGAGAGGTACCCTAAAAAAAAAATGTTTTTCATAATTTTGTTTTACCACTTTGTCGGCGTAATTAATATGTACACCTATGCCAAATTACAGCTTTCTAGTACTAAGGGTCTCGGAGCTAGACCGCGGACAGACAGACAGACAGACGGACATGACGAAACTATAAGGGTTCCTTGTTTACTACGGAACCCTAAAAAGCGGAACCCTTCTAGAATCACTCGTGTGTCTGTCTGTCTGTCTGTCCGGACCTTTAATGGATCGATTAAATTGAAATTTGGTACACATATGTATTTCTGTGACCCAAAAACGGACGTGTAACGTAAATTAATTAATTTTGAAAAAGCAAATGAAAAAATAAAAAATAAAACTTTTTCAAACTACATTGCGTGACATACCAAATCAAATGGCTTCTTGCGAGGATCTCAAATATATATTTTTTATAATTTTAAAATAAACACATTTAAAGATATTTAAGAAAACAGATAAAAATTGACCATTCCCCCTATTATCTCCGAAACTACTGAGCCTAAAATATTGATAAAAATACAGAGAATGGTTCTTCACTAATAGATTACAGGAAAATCTATGAAAAGTCGATTTTCTTAAAATAACATGGTAAATCTCTCAATATTCTGTGTACAAACTTACATTTGCAGTTGGAATGTATGGGATAACACGTATTTCAACTACAACGTTAAGTTTGTATTTGGGATAAATTCATACCAACTACGGAACCCTTCATTGTGCGTAGTCTGACACGCACCTGGCCGACTTTTTTTTAGATTTTTTTAGATTTGATTAGAATATTATTTATTGTTACTTCTTAACAGGTATTTACAAAAGAAGCTGGTGAAAATTAAAAACTGTCTTTTACTTAATTACCCCTTTTATAAACATACTATTTAACCACTAACTATTAATAGAAGAAGATTTAACGAGTTACTGTTTAAACTAATATTAGGTTTCAATTTATTAATATGTAATTGTTGGATATTGTGCTGGCAACACCCAAAGATTTGATGGGGGTAACAACGAACTTCTGGGTCAGGCGCTCGTGACGGTAAGACGTGCTTAGTGACTTTGTCGGTAAAAAGATAGATTGCATAGGATTGGTTGGAGATCTACTGTAAATTGAGGTAACCTGTTAGTTTTATGGTAAATATTGGAATACTGATTGAATTGTGATATTATGTGGGGAATAGGAGATGTGATGGTATGGTGTATAATATTGAATTTGATGTTGGCAAAGAAATATAAATGACTGACAAATTATCTTGGTGTTTCATATTATTTTCCTTATCCCTGAAATATTGTAAATATGTAGTTTTATTAAACAGTTTTAGATTATGATATTGGGGTAATGATTTTAAGATTCATTTGGTTATTAGTATCTATTCTGAGGTTAAATAATTATATTCGGAATTAAATTAGTTATTTTAGAGCTAGGATAGTTCTAATTTCAGTAGTAATAAACGAGATTGAAATTCGTTAAACTAGATTCTGAAGAAAGAAGAAGATTAGAAGTTTATATCAAGAAGCGGATAATAAACTATTCAACGCAATCAGGATTACATTAATCCTTTTACCGCTTTTATCAATTTTAGGATTTAGTTTGCTTAGTTCAAGAAAATAATTTGACAACCTTGTACAAGTTTCCAATTAAATAAGAATGTTTTTTAAATAAATCATTATGACAATTTGACGTTTTATACTGTATTCTTTCTTACTCTGTCAAGTGGAATAGTAAAATAATTGAAAAACCGTTTAGTGGGCAAAACGCAGGACCGATGACAAAAGTTACCGACGTCACAGAAGTTTACTAAACAAAACCAAGCATCCCTGTGCTTGGTTGGGCTTTAGCTTGGCCAAAATGGTAGCAATTTGGACGGATTTCATCCAACTTGCTACCACTTTGGCTAGTATGTAACTTTGTGTTGCACCACAACCATTATAGCTAGCTTGTATTGACACTTCAAATAGTCACCCTCTGTGGTAGATACTCAATGTTCACCAAACAGTATATTCGGGATTTTCGAATTGTTACATCCGTAAATGACGTTCATAGAACGAGTTGAAAGCTGGTAATAGTCTGTCAGCAAGAATGTAGCAGCAAACAACTTCGACTAGTTTAATCGATCAATCTCGTCATCCAAAACTTTTACAAAAAAACAACCGACTTCCAAAAAACCATTACAAAGTGAAAAATAACTTAAATTTCGGAAGTCGGTGCCAAATAACGAAAATACAAAACCAAAGACACTATTTTACCAATACCACCATTTACCATTATTTCTCGCTTTTTAGTGGGTCAGTATGTAATTTATCTAAGTTACAATAGCCTTAATGCCATCTGCTCATCAACTTTTACAAAATATTGCTTTTCTCGATCCAGGGACGTTAATCGTTGAGGAGTTCTCACCATCAGCTCCACTTCTCCATATGAATTGTGACGAGTATAAATTGCATTGCAACCATATTAAAGTAATCAAATCGTAACCCGTGAAATACTTATCATTGAGTAATGCCGGTGGCCATTTGTGGTCTTCATCATCAGTTCCACTTCACCAAATGGTGCTTTCCAAGAGCAAATGCATGAGTTACTATAAAAAATACCCAAATCGCTATAGGTTTGCTTTTAATATTTGGAGAGTTCCCTCAATTTCTCCAGGATTCCATCATCAGATCCTGACCTGATCGTAATGAGACTACCTCAGAAGTATAACCCTTTCAAACAAAAAAAGAATTTTGCAAATCCGTCTATATATCTATGAAGGAGTTATGCCCGAACATACCTCCTTCCTTAGAAGTCGGTTAAAAACTATCACCAATCCTCGGAGAGCCATACTTTAACGATGCTCAACTCAACGTACTTCTGACTACCAACCCTGAATGTGATTTATTTGCGGATGGAAGGAGTAAAATTATAGAAATATTTTAAATTTATAATATTAAATATGATACTTTATAATATTATTAGTTTATTTTATTAATATTTTATATATAAATATATATTTTTAGTTATGCGAAAATATCTAGTGTTCTGTAAGAGAACGTATGTAAGAGTCCACAGTTCCACGTCAGATTTTGATTAAATTATAACAACATACTTGTCAGTATTATGTAAGTACCTTTTTTATGTTTCTATGTCAATTGATGTAATTGGGTGCTGTACCGTTTTAATGTATCTACAACTAAATAAATAAATCCATTTGATCAGAAATAGACAATCAGATGTCAAATATCCCTGTGAGGTCACGAAGTGAAGGTATGAACAAAGAATATTTTTTAAACAATCTCAAGTGCCCGTACACCTTAGTACAAACGACATTTTTATTAGATAATATTAACTTATCTACCACATCCATAATATTGGTAATGAATAATATTAATCACAGCCAAAGCGAAGAAAAAGTCTTATTTTCCGTGACAAGAACTCAAGACCTTATTAAATGGGCAAAGAAAATAGATTGGAAAAGATAGTACTTACAGCAGTAACAATCTGGTTCTCATTGAACTTCTGTTTGATGACCATGATGAAAGCAATCGTCAGCATGACGTTGCTGAGCACGGCCAAGCCCCACAGCACCAGCGATCTTCCACTCTTGGACGTGAAGTGACTGGTCCCGTGCAGCGTCGTGATCCTCTCGATTATGGACACGAAGTACGCGCTGTCTATCTTTTGTTTCTTCTTTGACATTTTGATCTGAGGGTGTAACAATATAAGGTAGAAATTACAACGAGCATTTAAGTGAATTCTATACTTTTAAAAGTACCCACAAATGGTTTTATTTAATTCTGATTCGTACTACAAACAAGTTCTGATACCTTTTTAGTAAAGCATACATACATAGATGAGCGATATAAAAGACTACTATAACGGCCGAACCCAATAACCTATCTATCACCAGCTTTGGCATACTGGAGATAGAAAAACCTATCTTTCTATGGTTTTAACGTCCCAATAATCTGTCAGAAAATAAGGACCTTACGGAATTGTGGGACGACAATCAATGAGAGATAGAATTATACTGTCTACCATCAATAGCGATCTGTCTTTTACTGAAAATAGGTTATTGGGTTCGGCCGTAAGGGACATCGTGAGAATGGATAGTGAATGGAGAGCGGACTCGCATCGGTGATTACCAATTCATTTATCAAGATGGAATTTGCGATTGACAAACTTAAAAAATTGCGGTTAGCAGTGAACTTTTAATTACTGAAAATATGAAAAATAACAAAAAGAAAGCGATGCAGCATCTTTGTTTACAATAAGGCAATGTTCAAAACAAACAGTTTATGACTAAATTCATAATTCACTGTTCCTAAATTATAAATCTCACCTCAAAATTTTGGTAACGCACCAATCTCTTGATCCTCTACTCCTAATGAATGTGATTTAGGCTCGAACGACGAACGTGTCTTAAAAGCTCTGATTACATTTTAATTTAGGCATGAATAAATTGTTATTTTCTTCAAGTCACATGGAATAGACATTGTTTGTATGTTTTTGTGTCGTAATTTATTTTATCTATTCTCATACCATAAAGTTCTAATTATATGAAATGAAAAATAGTATTATAATAAGGGACTTTATCCAAGTGAACTGATAAAATTATTTGAAAACATACTTTCCTTAACAAAATAAGTGAAAACTTCTTAAGGTGCATTGGGCATTTTGAGATGGGACTAAATAATTGATTTCACGACACTGTTACGACACCAGCTTTTGATCATTAAAAAAACATCAACGCGCGATACATTATTTCCTGCACAATAAAATTTTTCAAGTTTTCACTTCTGTCGGCACTCCCGGAGTGCCATTATTTTTTTTCTTATTTCATAGTATTTAGTTGCCGTCTACGAATAAAATAATTAAACTACGGAACTTAATTAATAATAATAAGAGAGTTTTCTAGTCAAGTCCAATATTTGTGAATAATGTGCTCATTAGACTCGCCTAACCACTATTTCTTAATTATCTGTGGTGACAATGGCGGCGTGTCATCGCAACAACAGACCGGTTGCTGAGTGACGCGTACCCCCGCGGTACAATGTTGGATTTGGACGTCATATTTACAATATTATACAATGTTAGATGAAGCATTATATGAAACTGCACATAACTAGGACCTGGATTAAGTTAATATTTTAATCAAATTATGTTGATATTCCCATACAATTATAGACAGTGCAATCCACGAAGACGCACCCCACTCCGCTCAGCTCCGTACTAAAGTACAGCTTGCAGTACAGTAATCGCGGAGTGGGGCGCGTCTTCGTGGGTTGCACAATCTATATGATGGCAAATATGGTGTTAAATAAAATAAAATAAAATAAATTGTATTTACTTAGTACATTTACTGCAAAGACATCTTCAGAACATTTAAACGTTAGTATTTTCATCATGGTAAGTGAGCTTATTGTTAAAATAAAAATATTAGCTTGCAAAATACGATGCTACAAACTAGTCCAAAATACATTTAGAACTTCGATCATCATTAACTTAAATTAATTAATAACTACACTTTTTTCTTTCTACTTAACTTAATAATAAAAGTTGTGAATTGATTGGAAGTTAATTGAACTTCTTCAACAACTACAATTTATTGTAATCAGTGAAATGTTAATCATTCATAATGTATGCTTTCTTTAATTTATCGTTAATTTAGGATAGCTTTTAGGCGAAGTACTCTTACTTATTGAAATATTAGATTTAGAGCACTTTAAACCTTTAATCAAAGTAGTTTGTTCATCAAAATTGTAAAAAAAACAATTTTAATTTTCCTTTGAAGATTATTTAGACCTTTTCAAATATTTAAATTTTGAAAATATGTAAGTAGGTACTTACCAAGACCATTTTCCAAAATGTCGATGGACAAGGCACTAAAATCGACGCTCGTTTCAAAATCCAAGTCGTTTTGCAAGCACTGCACTCTGCATGGGGTGTACTACTTCTACAAAGCTTCCAGTTGTGGTGTGCAACTCCTGTGGGCCATGATAATAGCGGCCAGCATGGCTTTGTGCTGCTTCCTCGGACACATGATCTGGGAGAAGTTTGTGATTGATCCTACTTTGACAGTGGTGAGTAGTTTTTTTTTTTTGTTGCTGGCAACCCAAATTTATTTTATTTTATTAACCGCGTAGGTCGAATTTCTTACATCCAAATTAATTTGACGAAAAATTAGATATCAAGAAAGCACTAAACCTCTCGTTTCTGAGCACACTTTTTAGGAAGATTTTATCTATTACGATTTTTGAATCAGAATTTCATTGATCGCGTCATTCAAAATCAAAATATTTTATTTCACATAAACCTACAAGGGCACTTATGAAACATCAGAAGCTAGGTGCACGATTCCAATTCATCGCTTCCAATAGAGAAGAGCCGGCTAGAAACTCCACGGTTACTCTTTTCAAAATAAATCGTTTCTACAATGTTTTCAAATTACAGTGTCAATAGGTATGAGAGGACAGTGTAGGCCTATCAACAAGTACCAGGTACTTAGTAAAATAAAAAATGGTCCATAAGTCTGCAGTCTAACGTTCTCACATTCACAAAATTTAAAAGAATATACCTTATTCAAAGTAATACTGTTACCGTGAATAACGTTTAATTTTGC
The DNA here is from genome assembly GCA_963680765.1 of Agrochola lychnidis. Taxonomy (NCBI): domain Eukaryota; kingdom Metazoa; phylum Arthropoda; class Insecta; order Lepidoptera; family Noctuidae; genus Agrochola; species Agrochola lychnidis. Next base: position 1,352,203 of record OY796852.1, on the reverse strand, counting down.
AAAGTAATATGAAAATAGGTATCTGTCTAGTGAAAGCAAGTATTTTATTGATTTCGCAGGCGGGGGACAAACATAAGTTTCACCATATTTTCAGGTTATTGTTTTGTCCCCCGCCTGCCATACTATAAAATTCTATAGATTCGAATACTTGTTTTTCTCTTTTCAGTTATGTAATTTTGCAACCAATTTATTATTTCTTATTATATTTAAACAAAAAACTAATCAATATTTTTGTCATCTCCTTTTAATTTCCTTTGTTTTGATACCCTACTTAATAGGTTCAGTTTTTTTTTAAATAAACATATTACTATTTCGAGCCACAAATTGCAATTTTTTTTCATTATTCTATTTAAGAATACTAACTGTCGATCCAGCCGTTTGAAAGATACGAGGTAATAAAGAAATTTACTTTACAGACATACAAGAGACGTGCGAAAAACATAACCCTTCCTTGGCAGTCGGGTCAAAAAGGTTGCTAAGTTTCTTTTATCCCAAAGATAGAAAAATAATATCTGTCAAGTTATTGAAATAAGTAAAAGATGCTTTTTTGAGATTCATCCCTCAATGTTACGTTAAAAGTTCATATTTCACCCTTTTGTTGTGAACCTTTGTAATTCAGACTTGAAAGAAAAGTCGCTGACAATCAAAAGATCAAAATCTAATACAGTCGGCGAATTCAGTCATAGCCGACACCTCAAGAAATAGGTGTACTCTTTCGTTTCATCTAGAAAATATTAAGGTTTCGCTTTATACTTGTTCCTATAGAATTTCTAACTAATGATTTCTGAAACCTGTGTTTTGTTATCTGCGCGTGTTATCGCTTTCTTATGGCTACTTCTGTGATTCTATTCAGATAGGTAAGTACCTATATTTCGAACCACAATTAGGGACCAGGTGCAGTAACCCGCGCGTCAGTGGCAACATAATCAGTATGAGCTGGCCCCACATTCTATTAAATCTCCGTACTACGCTGGGCAGCACCAGGTCATAATGGTACCACCGACGTGCGGTCGACTGTACCTAAAATAAGACTGACGGTCAATCTTTCACTTGTGACATGAGCACGCTATAAAAGCGTTAATAGCTTATCCCTAACAGAAGCGTGTACATTATCAGCCTAAAATGTTCCTACTGCTAAGATTCAGGCTTCCTCTCCGTGTGAGGGAGCGGGCCATAACTCACCAGGCGGGCGTAGAGTGGGTTGGTGAATGTACAAGCCGACTGTTTTCTTGCAATGTTTTCCTTCACAACGTGTACGTGTTTTTAATGATTCAAGATGAATAGAATAGCTAAAAGGTTACTCACATCATGCAAAGCTTGTTAATAAATCAGTCCACTTCAGAAATGAACGTGTAGCAGAATATTCTAAATGTTGAACACAGACACGTCTTAATACGTTAAGCAATAAATACCTGTTTGTGATGTTAATGAACTTACATACATTTTTTTTTTATCCTTTATTAAAAAGAACCTAGTTCTTAATAATTAATTACAATCTAGCCTATAAGACTAATAAGCAATTTTAATCTAACTTAATTTTTTACGTAATGATTATTTTAAAAATTAGAATAGTGTTGATTTTACTTTACACAAGTTCGTTCCACTTTCTTAGAGTCTGATATTTTAATATAAACACTTTGTTCATGTGTTATAATTATGTGTGTCATTGGCACTATTATTTCTACACTTTTTATACTACACTAACTCAAAAGGTTTTGTTCGTTTCAGTCTTCGCACTATATTTGTTTGGTCTAGCAGCTGAATTGTCTCGATGTTCACATGTCGGTGGAGTCGGTGTTCATGGGCCTCAGCAAATTTTTGGATTATTCTGGTGACGGGTTCCATTTTTAAGTCACGATGGAGGTCGTCATTTCTTATATACCAGGGCGCATTAACAATACTCCTTAAGGCTCCGTGCCGCCGCACCGCACGAAATCACTGATTTTGATCAATTTTGTTTATTCGTTGTGAGAAAGGGGACGAGAATTTAAACAAAATTATTTGTGATTTGAAAAGTCCAATTCTTCGTCTTGTACATAGGGGAAAGGAATTTTTGAAATAAATTAAGGATTCGTGGGAAATCACTAAAATTCGCAACAAGTTTTCCAAAAAATGACGCGAGACTGACGTTTGATCGTTTCGTTAGAAGAAACTGCTTTTGATGTTGAAAATTAAAAAATATCATCAACATCACTATATGGTCTACTTGTACATAGCGGAACCACTTTTTTCAACTTTCATACAAAATATAGCAGAAAAAAAATGTTGAAATAACGTAACTTTCTCAAAACTTCAAGCCAAATAAATATTTTTTTCTAATACTTAGAAACACTTTTAAGAAATTTTAAAAATTATATATTAATTTTAAGTTAATTGTTTAATAGAATCTAAATTTTATTTTATAAATAAACAATTATTTCATTACGTAAATAAATGGCAAAGTGAACTATATAAACGATCGCGGAAAATCTATTCCGTCAGTAGCGAACGGGCCTTCCCAGCGTGAGGACGTATCACTTTGCGTCGCAGCACGCACACACGCACGTACGTGTCCGATGTTAACATATTCCAGAAAGTGTACGTCGACTACCACATTTTGATCCGCATTTTATTTTAGAGTACTTTGCTTGTTTTTGAAGAACATTAAAATTTTGCATGCCTGGCAATAAATAAAATACCGGTGTACGTGTGTTCGTAATTCTTCTTATCCTAAACGGCTTGACTGATTTAGATGTTTTTTTTTTTAATTCTTTTTGTGTAACTTGGATGGTTCATAACTATAGTTGGACTCGCGTGGCGCTGTTGTCGCAGGACAACATCTGCCTGCTGGGTTCACTAGTTATATTTTGACTTTCGATTTCATAGTTTTGAGTGATTTTTGGTAGGGGAAAAAGTTATGGGTTTGCGTCACCGATATGCCCGCGCCGATATGCTGTTGTAGCAATAAGTGAAGTATTTTTGGAACGAAGTTCTTTAACGCTACTGAAGACTACTTTAAGTCAAAATAAAGATTCAAGATGACGGCTGCGAACATTTAAAAATATTTCGTCATGGGTATCGTTTTCATAGTTTTCGAGGATGCTAAAGCTGTTAGTGAGGTCAAAATATAAATCCAAGATGGCGGCTGTGACAATATTCAGATTTTTCGTCATAGGTGTCTTTTTCATAGTTTTTGAGGATTCTAAAGCAGATTTTGATGTCAAAACGTAAATCTAAGATGGCGGCTGCGAAAATTTTCACATTTCTTCATAACATCACGCCATCAATTTCAAAGTGTTGGGCCCTTTGAAATTGATGGCGTGATTTTATGAAGAAATCTCATTTCCGCAACGTTTTCGCGCAAGTGGGTTCGCGCAAGTGTCTTTCGCGAAAATGCCTTTCGCGCAAGTGTCTCAGATCCCTTTATGGATACTGGTGCCAATTCTCTTGTCACAAATTAATGCCTCAAAACTAGACTAAAAATCACCAAAGTTTCGTTCATTCCTGTCAAACGATGATTTCCCATCGTGAAATAATTATAGAATATATTTTATTTTGACAGCACTAAGATGGCAATATGGTGCCGATTCTCTTGTATACCGAACTAAACTTACTAAACTATCACTAAAATTCCTTTCTTTTGGCTATGAAAATCTTGAAGCTATTCTGCAACAAAAATTTTCTAAATTTAAATATATTTTGACACACTAAAATTATATTTGACAATCGCGAGTCTACGTGGTACTTGTTTGCCCTACCCCGTGAATTTTTTTAGAGCTGGAGGCGCACAGTGGGCAGCCTTGACGTTTTATATAGAATTTTTACTTTTTTTAAGGAAAATAAGAAAAAATATTACTTACATGTAGAGTGTCAGGGGTTTAACGGTTTTATAAAGGGGATCGAAATTCTCATTATTTTTGCGATTGGACGCACCATTTTCGAGATATATGCAAAAGAAAAAAAAAGATACAGTACTGTTTTTTGCACCTGAAGCGAGGTGTTGGTGTGAATTTTAGTTCAAGATAACTAATTTTATTCCGCACCTTTTTAATCGCGATTAAAAATAGTCAGATTTAGTTAGACATGGTGCCGATTCTCTTGTCACAAATGCTTCTAAACTAGACTAAAAATCACCAAAATTTTGTTTTATTCCTGTCAAACGACGATTTCCCATTCTGAAATAGACTAAAGTGACACAACTTAACAATATTTTAGTTTGACAGCACTAAGATGGCACTGAGATATTAGTTTAGTGAAAATGGCAATTTTGCTATTATGAATTTGACGTTTTTAACCTAAAATTTAGATTTTCTAACTAAATATGACTATTTTTAATCGCGACTAAAAACATGTGGCATAAAATTGGTTGTCATGAACTAAAATTCACACCAACACCTCGACTTCAGATGAAAAAACAGTACCGAATTTTTTTTTTTTCTTTTGCTTATATCTCGAAAACGGTGTGTCCAATCGCAAAAATAATGAAAATTTCGACACCCTTTATAAAACACTTAAACCCCTAACACTCTACTTGTAGGTAATATTTTTTCTTATTTTCCACACAAAAAGTGAAAAATCCATATAAAACACGTCGAGGCTGCCCCCCCTGCGCACCTCCGGCTCTAAAAAGATTCACGTGGTTAGGTATCACGTGTGGAGTCGCGGTTGTCAAATTCGATTTAGATGTGTCAAAATTATTTTTAAATTTAGAGAATTTATTTTGCAGAATAGCTTTGAGATTCTCATAGTCAAAAGTAAGGAATTTTAGTGATAGTTTAGTAAGTTTAGTTCGGTGTACAAGAGAATCGGCACCAATAGCGAATTTTTCATTTTCACTAAATTAATAACTCATTAATTTGCAAAAACTGTACTTTATCTTTTTTCTGTCCTTTTGCTTATATCTCGAAAATTGTGTCTTATCGCAAAAATAATGAAAATTTCGACCCCCTTTATGAAACCCATAAACCCATAAAACTCAACATGTAGGTAATAATTTTTCATGTTTTCCATACAAAAAGTATAAAATTCCATATAAAACAGAATTGTTATAAATACACTAAACGAATATACACAAACATTCCTGACTTATTTCATAAGCGTACCTACGTAACTTAACAAAATACCGTCTATAGGATCAAAACTGTTTAAGCGATCACTACGCTCGATGTTTAGGCGTGTGTGCGTGAACGGTGCACACAAACATAGCATCGCAAGAATTTACCTAAACTCTGTCGAGTGAATTTACAGCCAGGAGCCTTAATACCTTATTCTGGAATGTTTGTATAATTTTGATGTTCGTCGGTTTAGCACAGCCCCACAGTTGGATGCCATACGTCCATATCGGCATGAGAATATGCTTATATAATAAAGTTTTGTTGTGTATCGATAGGCAAGAACCCCGTCCAATCAACCAATACATGTTTTTAAAACACATGTCTAGCTCCTGTCTTTTCTTTTTGACGTGCGCTTTCCAGCGCAGTTTTGTGTCAAGCGTTATGCCAAGGTATTTGGCTGTATTTTCGTATGGCACTTGTTGGCCATTTATGAAGATTGGGTGGTAATCACAATTCTTGTTCGTGAAATCCATGTGAAGTGACTTCGATTCATTCAATTTGATTCTCCATTTTTGTGCCCAGTCATAAACTTCATTTACAGCGATTTGTACCTACACGTTACTGTACTTTTATTGCACCAGTATCTCTTCATATAGACCGGCTTTTATAGTTATTCTGTAAAAATATATTTGTTACGATTAATGATATTTTGATCGAGAAAATTCGTTTTTCGCGGACTACCCTTGCGCTTTTGCCTTAAATCTTGAATGGAACAGTTCAAATTCTTTGTTTATTTAAGATGTATTTCGATTCACTCTGAATTATTTTGAACTTCTCTATGCAATCCTAGTTTTAGCTACAACAATTGTTGTTGTTGTTGTTCCATTAAAAACAATCTTCTTTTTGCTTCGCAATTTGCTATACATACAATATAAATACAAGTTATAAATCAATGTTAGGTATTAAAGTTTTACAAAGTGCGTTCTTATCGCATTAAATGACACATTAAAGATTAATCAAACTCATATTTATTAAGTTGAACAAAGGACGGTTTCATAGCTCAAATCTCTACCAGACAAACAGGAAACGTAAACCAAAATCTATTTTGACTTTTATCAACAAAAATGTTATGAAACGTCACTCTTTTGTATGCGTAATATTTTTGCTGAGGAAAGCTAAAACCGTTTCCAACCTGCTCGCTACCAGACCTTTCTGGCCCAATTTTGTTAACCTTACTTAGTTTTCTCGACAAAAGGGTGCTTTGTAACAAAAGTAAAAGAAGCGAGCCCTTTCGAATACGAAAATCGTTCGTAACAATATTATTACGTAATGTTTCGAGTGAAATATTTCCATGTCTGCCGTTTCATTACAGTCTGTCATTAATATTGTTAACGGGTATATCTGCACCTACCCAGTTTGGTTATATAGATAGGTAAAATGATTCATCCTGAACCCAACTACGCTTTAAGCCTTAGTACATAAATAACGATGGTTTTTTATGAATATCGTTTAAAAATAACTTCACATTTAAAATAGTTATTATTTTGCATTCCGCATTCATGAACTGTGGACTGTATGGAATCTCGTAATATTTTTGGCAAACATTCTGCAAAGAAAATGTTTGGTAAACGCATCATCATAATTATTATTTTCTGTGCAATAATTTGCATTAATATTGATAGCCTAACATAATTGGTTTTATTGAAACTGAAGCGACTGACAGCACCACAGAATTAAAACAAAGGAAAACTTTTTGCGGTCTCATGGAATATTAAATTTCATTTGCTATTTCATGATTTGTAAGCCTGTTAAGAACCAAACCAAGTTTTTGGCTTGGCCAGAGGCTAAGCATTGCCATACAACGTGGCAATGCTGCCAGTCTCTTGGGTACATTACCAGTCGACCGCGACGCGGAGGAATTTTTCGATGCTATATTTTAGTTTGTGAATAGTTTTAGATAAGTTAGTACATAATGTTGTCATTTTTATCAATTAATTAGTTATAAGTTACTTATTTATATTGTCTGAAAAGATTAATAAACCACATAGTTATTAGTAATAGAACCAAATTATTTCCCTTATAATTCAATAAAATACAAAGCATTACATAAAGCCAGAGTAACTTTGTTAGAAAGTTAATTTGAAAGCGGAAATTACTTTGGCCAAGCTTACGAACTGTAATAATAGTTTGAGAGTAATTCTGCTAACATAATAATATTGTTATGAACTGACGGAAAATGGTTTTCTTACATTTTAACACCAACTGTTCAAACAATGATTGAAATAAAATGTTTTCTTTCAAAACATTTTGTTCTTGGCTGCACGTGGGACATCTCCTACAGATTGTCTCAACTTCACCTACCTACCTATTTCATCCGTGGGTGTTATGAAAGGTGAAGCTCAAGCTGCTATTCACACACAACTAATGATACTGACATTCTGATGATGTTACAATATAATTACCTATTGAGTACCACCAATGTTTGCAAAAACATGTAAGTTTATACATCTAAATATTATAAGTGTTACTGGAGGAATGTCAATGCAATGCAAATTATTTTGCATACTATTGTATAAAATCATTTTTTTCAAACTGAACAGACAGCTGTGCTGCAGGGGAGTTTATTAGGCCAGTTCTTTTTCCCAGCTAAAGCACTAGGAAGTGGTGAAGGGTGGGCGTTATGAGGGACTGTCTTATGTAATTTTGATGTTCGAAAAGTGCTGATTCTCAGCCTAGATTGAATAAATGACTTTGAATTTTGTTTTTTTTTTAATCGGAGCGACCCAGCCCTCCATTAACACGGACTCCGACACTGACGCCAGCACCGACAATGCCCTGACATTCAAGACTGGACCAAGATGAGAACTCCACTCTGGAGATTCAGAACTGGATGGAGTTTATTAATCTTTTGCAAATATGGTGAAGAAGGGTTCCAACACCTGTGTTTTTCCTAATGCTCTTAGCTACGTGGTCATTTATCCTAGTGCCAACTCAAAGAGAAGTGACGAAACCAAGAATATGATCCAGAAAATCATCATGAACAATTATATTATTTTCTCCTCTTAATCTTTCTAGGACATGCCGGTTTCCTCAGTCTTCAAGATGTATTCCTTCACCATTTTGAAAACAGTAATATTCTAAACACGTTATTTATTTCTTTGCAGGTAGAAACAACTCACTACTCTATGGTCAACATACCTTTTCCAGCTGTAACTATCTGTGACACTGAGAGTGTGTACTTACCCAAGACAAAAAACATCACCGACTTGTTGTAAGTATTGTTCAAGTTACTTTGTTTATCTACCAACTATTACTTCGTTTATTCTTCGTTACAAAAAAAGTAACACTGCTCATATACAAAACCTTTATAAATTGTTAATCGGGCTTTAGGGATTTTCACGGGGATTCTATGATAACCGAATAGAATGCAGTTTGTTTTGTTGCATTTCACCTGTAAGTATAGTCTAATTCAAAAATTTTTCGTCACCTTTAGGGCAATTTTTGTCTGCTCATTATACGATAGAAATTGTGGCGTTATGTAAGTACCGCAGAATCAGATTCCGCCATGTTTTTTATATGTCTGACCCAGTGTCAGACCGAATTTAAAATATGACACCATCAGACTCGGATAATAAAAATATATTTTATAAAATGGTCGACATTGGTCAAAGGTGTATGCTGTTTTAATCTTTGTTATCAAGTTATTAAAAATATGCCATGTGCCATTCTCATCAACAAAAATGTCGAACTTCACATAAAAACTATCATTCCTTATTTAACCTTTTTCGGAGGTGCATTTTGAGATTGTTGTTGTCTGTCAGTGAATTTAAGATTTTTAATAAGTAGTAGTAGTATTTTTATAAGTAGATAGTTTTCTAAGCAAAAACAAAAACATCATAAGGTTTTCTTACTCATTATGTAATGGTTTATTGAATAAGGTAAATTCGGTTCGTGATCTTGGCATATTGCTTGACTCAAAACTCTGCTTGGATTTGCATATCGAGCAAATTGTAAATAAAGCTTATAGGATGTATGAATTTATAATAAGATCCACTCATGACTTTAAGCGTACCTCTACCTGTATAAAACCCTAGTCCGTTCCCAGCTCGAATATGCCGTATCCATCTGGAACCCGTACTATGGCAAATACATTGACATGATAGAAAACGTTCAACGTAGAATCTACGCCACAAGACTTATCTACAATATAACCAGTTGCTCAGTAAATACAAGTTTTTGACACTTAGCTCTAGACGTAAACAATTAGAAGCAATGACATTGTATAACATTGTTAATGGCAATTTTGACTGTACAGATTTAAATAATGTATTGTGCTATGCAGTTCCCAGAACTGTCCATAGACGGCGAGTGCGTGCAGGCAAACTCTTTGCAGTAGGTACCTGCCGATCTAATACTGGTCTACGTTCACCAGTTTGGCGAATGGCAGCAACCTATAATGAAGCATTCGAACACATAGACATATTTACATGCTCTTTGAAAAGGTTTCGTAGCCTTTTGTATGAGACACTTGAACTCTCAGACTAATTGTTTGTTGTTGTTTTATAATACTTCTTTTTTCTGTTTTTATAATATTAGTGTAACTGTCATGCATGAACAGTTCACCTCCTAGTGACTTAAGGTTTTATTTATTAATAGTAATCTGTGAACAGCGCTGTGGGCTACATTTACTCAAGTTATTTATATTTTTCTGTGTGTAATATTACATGTATAATGTAGCTGTTTGTTGTTCCTATTGAATAAAAATAAAAATAAGCAATAGTTTGCTCGGTGTTGTAGCTTCAATGGGTATATTATGTGTACTGACTTGATAAATTAGAAATTTGAAAACGAACGAAGATATAAAATGTCACACTATACATACCTAGGCTATTTTCTCTTGCGCACAATTTCCTTTTGTTATCGTCACTGCAATTTCACGTGCAATTAATGTCATTGAAGTTATGTCAAGAGAAATAGATTCAATTCCAAACTGAATTATTGTCAATCTCAATCAATACAATCTCATTCCACCCAATGGTTTTAAACTCAAAGAGATCGATGATCCTTTTAGGCAAACGTAATTCTATTGTTCAACGTGCATAAAAATCGGCAAGCTGGCATTAAGGTCCGCTGATTTGTGAGAGGGAACGCAAATAAGATTCAATGAAAAAAAAGCTTAGGTTTTTAATCAAATGTAATACTCTTTGGTGCATATGTTTCTACCTAAGTACGTTTTAGTGATATAATATTGACGATCAGGGCGGTTTACACAGTATTTGTTGACTATGGGCAGGGAATTACGGTCATTGCATTGATTGGCTTAGGCAGTCAATAACATAACAGAATGTACGACGTAAACAGAATAACAGTATTATGTAAACAGTTGAGCTTGTAACTACCATCAACAATTTTATTAGTTCGATGAGAATTGCTGTAAAAGAATCTAAATATTTATTTATTTATTTATTTCCAACTTCTATCATTACAGGGTAACCTATTGCGATAGCGTACTTATCTTAATCTTATCCTAACTTATTATTAACTTATAATTATACAAATTTTTTGTAGTTTATTACAAATAATGCATTCTTTGTGAACTCACTCAGAGAACAACAGAATAGGTCCGAGTCATCAGCTATGAGGTTGAGAGTGCGGAGTGCACGCGTCAGTGGCGCCTCACTTAAAAGATTGGTCCGAGCGCGCGGCTCCGCCAGCAGCCGGGGCTGTCGTCGTCGCCACACGTACCGATCCGGAACACACAAACCTATGTGCCTTAAAATGTCCGCATTATATACCTTTCCTCTAAGTACATTGAATAGGTATTGCGTAATAAGAGTGAATAGCGAGAATAAAATAAGCGCTTGGCTAAGTTTACCGTACACCGCTCCCCGCTGTTGTAGCTAGCTGTTACGCTACAACGTAGGCGAGTGTTAAACAGAAAAATTCCACTAGAAAATAAATCTGTTATATTTTTGTTTATTTTCAGAACCCTTCGCGGCTATAACATGACTGAAATAAACGATTTCTACAAGAGTTTCAGCGACGTCAAACGTAAGGACTACACGCCAGAGCCGTATGTCCGGAAGATGCATTACTTACTCGAAGACCTTGGATATCCTTTGAAGTATCTGTTGGAAATGGTAATGAGACTCTTTATCTCATTTTTTTTTAATAGCTCATGCCGTGACAGATAAAATAGTTATTTAGCTAAGATGGTAGCCGTGTTCCCCAACAGTACTCAAAATTCAACAATCGTTCAACTGCTTAAATGTAATTAAAGGATGCTGGAAGTCTTAATTTTCCCAATGATTTGGAGGAAGACAAAAAAAGAATACTTAGTTAAAGAAAGAAAATCCATTTATTATTCTACTTATTCTTTTTATCTATAATGTTAGACGTCTTTCGTTACACGGAAAGAGGAAACTGAAGCTTTACAATTCCTACAATCTGGAGCTTCATTCGTGTCTTATCACGTCATTGAAAAGTCATCATTTCAGTTGTCATTTAAAAGTGCCTGTAAATGGTTAAATTGAAATAAATGCTTTGCCTTTAACCCGCGACTTCATCAATAGATGTTTTTTTTTTATCGGTTAAGTATTTTTTGAGTTTATCCATTACAAAGAAACAAACAAAAAATCAAATCTTTTCTTTATAAAATACTAGCGGACCCGACAGACGTTGTCCTGTCAAAACATTGTCCAGCGGACAAAATTGTGAATCTAAACCATTCCCAGATCCCCTTGAACACACACAAAAAATTTCATCAAAATCGGTCCAGTCGTTTGAGAGAAGTTCAGTGACATACACACTCACAGAAGAATTATATATATAAAGATTAGTTTAGATAAGTCCAGGTTTCCTCACGACGTTTTTCTTCACTGGTGTTAGTAATATTCAAGATAAATTCAGAAAGTATAAATCAATTGAAAAGTCACATTGGTATTTACCAGGAATTGAACCCACAACCTCATGCATGAGAGGTGAGGCTTTAGCTACTAGGCCATCACGTCAATAAGTATATCGACACAATAAATTCCCTTTGTGAATCGTTTGTCATTTATCCTCGGAAGTCCGTAACAATAATCTCTGAAATTAAATGGAGGTTGATGAAACGACAATTCGTCTGTCGGAAGCCTTTTAAAACTGTTGCCGAATTTATTGTACAATGTCATTATTGCTCTTTTATCGAGAAGCTTTTATGAATATCTCGGGTAGGCCACTGAAAACCCTAGGGATATTACGGTAGGTACTGTGAACTGTACTGTGTGTGTAAGAATGTTTTATTATCATTCTTGCTTCTTTCAAATAAAGACTTTAATATTAAACACGTTTGGAGGAAAAATTTCACAAATAATAATATCTTGTTAGTATTAAACAGGTGGACGCTACTGCCCATTATAACGGCTTTTCGTTTACGGAAAGGTGATGAGTACTAAGGTACCAGAAGATTAACAAAATAGAACCTACTTTACTTTCATCTCCATACATAAAAAAACTTGCCCATGACACAGCCATGAGCTCCAGTAAAACCAAATAATAAAAACAATTGAAGTCGTTATTTTTATAAAATACGTATTGTCTGTTCAACACGTACAATTTTAACAGTTAAAATTTCAAACACCCCCGACACAAACATTTCCTCATTTCTCTTGCCTACTCCATCACCAGACCCTATTCACCATCTATGTATAACTTATTTATTGAGACCATTCCAATGAGCCCAAACACGATACTTGTTTTGTAAGTTGGTAAGAGAGTTGGGTATCTTGCAAATTCCAGGTGATGCTGCAGCATTAGTTTAAGGTTACCATGTTCTTCTAATATTATTGAAGTAACAGAATACCAAATTTCAAATCGATCAGACCTGTGGAAGATACCCACATCCATTCATCAACTAGAAAAGAGCTGATGATGTTCAAACAGCTAACCGATTTTGATAAAACATGTCTAAGAACCATCGCAAGAAAACTTGGTTTTAAATGAAAAAAACCCGCATTCAAGTCGGTTCACCCGTTTATGAGTTACGGTGCCATAGACAGACACACACATAGCTTTCAAACTTATAACACCCTTCTTTTTACGTCGCAGGTTAAAAATAAAATATTCTTAACTTGTTGCAGTTCAAGAGACCGTGCAGTGACATAGTAGTGGAATGTAACTGGAGGTCCAGATCGTACAACTGTTCAGAAATGTTCCGCTCTGAGCTCACTATCGTGGGACATTGCTGCCAATTCGATATACCGTATTTCATGTGAGTTTGATAACTGCTCATTATTTTCAAAATGTTGTATGTGAATCAATTTTTACGAACCATTATTGAGCGTACCGTGGTACACACAGCATCAGTATGTGCTAGCCCCTCAAGTTTTAAAATGTTACACTACACTGCTACAACATTGAATTCTTTACGAATAATGTAAATAATACTTCAAAAAGAGTTCATTGTTTCGACTTGGATTTGAACCATCGCATCACCTCATACCGGCTGTTTGACGAACTAGCCAGCGAGATCATGTGAATTGCGATGAAATTGTTGTATACTATCGTCCGAGTTACTTTATCTTTAGGTCTCTGTTTAATCGGTAGATGTTATAAATTGAGGGTATCCATTAACGTTTTCTTTATAAAATTAATCCATACCCTCAAGTTATAACTGCAACGTTTGATGTATACGTTCACTTTAAACTATTGTTTATTTCTAGCGCTTCCTATTTTATCGATTGCGATAATAGGATGTCACTTGTCTAGGTACCAGTTTGTAAACTATGTTGGCAAACTATTTATATTATGATAACTGTAAATTATCAAATTGTTAAATATAAATCTTTGTATTAAAATAAGATCAAAGTTTTGTTAAATAATAACAATAATAAATATTGTCAAATGATTATTAAAGTATTGAATTTTTCTGGATTTTTAATTTATTTATAAGTATTACTAAAATAAAATAGAAAAATATTATTAAAAAAAATATAATGAACGACAATAAGCACTTTTTGGGATTTGAAGCTCCTAACTTCTGCACGGCAAGCGCTCTTGAAACCTTCGGTCTATTTAGACGTTGAATAACTTATTGTAAATGTTAAACCTATTCACTAAAACAATACATTAATTTTAACAAAATGTTTTTCAAAATACTAAAACCTACCTGGGCCTATCATGGATTTGAACGCACATGTCTTTTGGGGGGATAACTACTTAATGGAGCTGTGTGTACAGTACATACCTATACATAATAATAAAATTCTTATCTTAAATCAACATTAAACGGAACAACCATAAGGTAAGCCATATACACTGATTCGGGCCATGGTACGGAGCGAGAGGAAATGGCAGGCCGTCACCTCCTTCTGCGAAGCAGTAATGCTCGCGAAGGAGAAGGCAGAACTCGTGAGGGAGAGGCAAAATTCGCGCCCTCACGCCCCTAACCGCCGCAGGAGGAGACGCCTAGGGCGTCAGGAATCGCGAGCCAATTTCCAGCCACCGTAGGCGCGGGCTTGCGGACGGTGAGTAATGGGTAGCTCACCGCCCGATAAGGACCAGGCTCGGGTTGATGGCGCGTTGTGTTCCACGCGTGCCTCAAAGAGATGTCAGCAGAATGGACGGGGTCCGCTAGGGCCGATGCTTGCCGGGGTTGCGAATAAGACCGAAAGGGAAATCGTGGCCCCCGGCAACATGGTAACTAAAGAAACACAGGTGGGTTTTACTCAGTAAGAGTCTGATACGCCCTCCCGTTCCACCCAGAGCGAGAGAAGTTATTTGATAATTTACCACCCAAAAAAAAAAAAATGTAGGCCATACAATATTTTGTTCCGTGCGGGAATCGAAACCGCGACTACCACGACTCAATCCATGCACTGCGTTAACCAAGCCCCGTCTGTTAGTCTAATTTGTAAAGAAGACGACACCGTTATGGCTCGTGTCCAAAACACATAACAAATTCTGCTATGATAACCGCCTTCTCAGACTTAATAGAATTTCTTTGAGTATACAAAACAACTTCCTAAGAGACAACTTGACAAATTGAGCAGACGTGCCAACTTAGCATATTTCTGGTCCATTACAGGAAACATGCAGATAACCAGACTAACTTCATTTCTGGACTGGAATCCACTGAAGCGCTGGATATTACAGTCAAGGGCCAGAGCTCCAATGGATATACTGTGGTATGTTGACAAGGAAAGTTATGATGATATTGATTAAAAAAGTTGTTTTTGGGTCTGTTCCCCAGGTCGTGCCACGTGTTGTTGGGTTGTCCCCTTTACAACTTATATAATTCTCCGCAAAATGTGCGTATATTATAATATACATAAACACATCTGCTTACCCAACGTGGAATATAAGGTATATTGTTCAACGAAAGAACTATAACAAGCATTAGCATTAGGACTGTTGATAGAACGTAAGAAATCAGTTGTTTATGTTATTGTGACCTAATCATGATCTAAAGCATTATAGTTATTTATGCAACTGTTATATAATAAGGGGTATGAAAACACGAATGTGGGTATATCACACGAGTGTTTTAATACCTAATTATAACAGTTGTATACAAGACTTTATCTACAACCATGATATGAATCCTCTATAAAAGTTTCTGAAACCATTGGGTGTTTGTAATTCAAGACCAAGAATAAATAAATTCCCACGAAATTCAGTACAAGTCCACGTATGTATATCGCCTGCGGCAGCACATCACACACACATGCGTGCAGCGGGTGCTGCTGTCCCCCATTCGAACATTGAAACGAGTTGCATAATGAATTTTAGTACAACATTATAACACTCGTTTGGATGATGTACCTAATGGTTACTATGACACTGGCTGTTATAATGATGCCAATAAAGCTAACTGTTTCAGAAACTTTTATAGAGGTTTTATAGCATGGGTGTAGATAAATACATTTACGTGGTTGTTGTTGGATAACAGTAATAAAATTGTTAATTAAGGCTGTTTACATCTTTATTTCGTTCAGTAGGATTTCGGTCCTGTAATCAATTTACCCAAATGTCAGCCCTCATGAATAAAATATTCATGAAAGGCGACTCTTTGTTTCAAACCAAGAAATATCGGTTTAAAAATGACCATAAAATAAAAATGTACAGAAGCGACACTCAGAAAGCCTACATTTAAGCTGCCTGTCCACTGGAACCACCAATAGAATCTAAACTCTGGAGGGGAATTTAGATTCTATTGGTTAATTTTGGCACGGCTCCGCTACTCTCTTCTCCGCCCCAGTGGACAGACAGCCTAACGGGGCGTAACAGCATTGTCACTTGAGGCATATAGTCAGCCTTAGGACGTAAGTAGAAACGACGTAAGTTGAGACGAAAGCGCCAGGGTAGCTTGTGAAATTCAAATGTTCTAACGTCTTTTGCAGGTTAATATTAGGTTGAATGTTGATCAAAATATGATTCACGATCTTAATGAACTAAACCACTCTTACCTACTGCTTCGACATAAAAAGACTTTCAAAGTCATGGTACACATTGACGTGCGGTTGGTGGCCATAAGTGATTATTCGGTATCATCAGCACACGCACAAAGTACAGAGGTACCTGAGATCATGGAATTTCCGTGCACGAGATTAACCTCTAAATGTATTTCATATTCTGTGACAATCCCAGTCGCTATACGAACCTTTCCTGACATAACCATGAATTGGGGTACATCCTCTAACTAGACAAAGGGATGTATCCCAACAATAAATTTTACTTCAATAACATTGTTCGGTTTTTTTTTTGAGCAAAATCAGTGTTGTACAGGAAGGTTATGCAAATATACGAATGAAAGGATGTCAAATATATAAATGCTCAAGGGACTTCGACTGACGATAAGGAAAAAATATGCTGTATATTTCAGATTGGCACTTTGTAGGATTTTTTTTTTGTGATTGGAGGAAAAAATGGGGCCGTGTTGATTAATAAACGAAATCTTTAAAGAGTATTTGTATGTATGTATTTTTTTACGAGCAAGGCCGCAGTAAAAAAGAAAATAAGCGTAGCTCCAATCAACGCCATAATAACAATATTTGTTCCTATAACAGTAATTTTTATTTTTAAACTTAATTTTGTTAGTGCTGTCAGTAATTCAGTCATAGAATTGTATTAAAAAACGTTATGATTTAGGATTTTCAAAGGGAATTTCTCAGTAGCAGCCCCGAGATTAATTTGAGCCCATTTGATGACAATAGATCGCCTTTATTATAATTATGAGATTTAAACTTAACTGGCGAAATGTGGGTGAATATGTACACCTGCCTAACCCTTAGAGGACCACAGCCGTAATGTTATGTTATTATTCTTCTGTTTCAGCTATACGTGTACGATTATAAAGACAAAGTGACTCTGATCGACAGTTACTACAGTTTGACTCCCGAGTCGACATTTGATATCAACATCGAAGTCTGGGCTATAGACTCCTCCACTAACGTCAAGGCACTGCCGATTTCCAGCAGAAAATGTATATTGGAGACAGTAAGTAATAATTTTGTTTTTCCTAAATATTTGCTGTTTAAATTGCGGCTAAATTTATTTTTTAATCACTTGCTGATTCACTAAGTAAAAATTTACCCTCTGCTAAAATAAGGTAAGATAAGATCATATTATCATTTATTTGTCTCAAACATGAGTACACACATGGCATGCAAGATGTTACAAACAATGATGCGGTTTTCCCCTACGTTGATTTGGTCTGCATAGCTGGTTTGCTATTTGTTCTTTTCCATCCTATTTTATTTCTCTCTTTATAATTATTAATTAATTGAGGAGCATCTGGCTTAGTAATAACAGTCGCATGGATTAATCCATCAGATTAAGCTACGCTTTCCGGGGTTGGTCCATGGATGAGTCACCATCTTTACATACCGAGACCCCTCCGTGCCTCTGAAAGCATGTTAAGCCGTTGGTCTCGGCTGTCATTCGTGGATCTTTGACAGTCGTTACGGATAGTCACAAGCCCAAAAGTCTGACAATCAGTCTTACCAAGAAGTATCGTATTACCCAGTTACTGGGTTGTGAAGTTCAGATAGTCAGTCGCTCCATGTAAAATACTGGTATTCAGCTGCATTCGGTTAGACTGGAAGCCGACCCCAACAAAGTTGGGAAAAGGCTATGCAGATTGATTGATAATCATTAATTAATTCTCGATGTATATACAGGCCATTAAAAAAGAAAGTCTGTTATTGTGTTCTCGTCAACAGTTATAGGTAAGTTTTCTCTCAAGGCTTGCAGATTAATCTCCAAGCCAATATTAAAACAATGCACAATGTTGGTTTAATTTTATTGAAGCCAATATCATCAATCATATCCTTTGTCGATCAGCGTTAAATGAGCCCTTATGAAACCACAGGCCGTGGGGTGAAATGTAGGTCACTGAGTCAAGTATTTTATATCAAACAAAATTGTACATCAAGGGTATCAAAAAACCTGTGAAATGTGAACTGTAAAGTAAACAAAAGTCAATACGCGGAACAGAATAATACCGTCGATTTTGTCATGAATTGTGTAAAACAATGGTCTGAGCTAAGCTCATATGCGAGTACTTTGTTACTAGACAAGTAGCATTCGATTTATTCCAAAAGTATTACAGAAAAAAACTAATAGAAAGAGCATGATTCAAAATCTACGTATATTCGACATCGTAATTGCATCACTTTTGACAACAACGCGCAGTAAATTGAAACTTCACTAAGGTTGAAACTATCTAACTGTCACATAGATAAATATACCCTGTCGTTTTGTGACGTGCAAGTGACATTCAGTCTGAGGATGGTAAAGCTATTGCAAGGCCGTCTATACATATTTCTCCTCATCGTGAATACATACTTATGTATTATTGTTATGTAAAACTAAAAATAAAATTATTTTCGCCAATGGCCTTACAAAAATAACAACATCGTTGTAATCGGTTCATAAAAGCTGAAATACGACACCCATTGAAAACGAGGGCATTCCAATATTTCAGGAAGAGAAATGAACCATTTACATAAAGTAACAGAAAAAAACATGAAAAATTCCGTGGTTATTTTACCATACTGTGTCGGCGAAAACCTACTTTTGGAAATGATGTTCTTTTATCCTTGTTTTGGTTAGCCAAAAATAATATCAGTTAAAACATAACCGAAAGAACAGGATGTCAAATGAAATAATACGAAAAATCCACAAAAAACCAGTGATTACCTATAGCATTGTTGTCTTTAAGAACGGGATATATTGAACGAGAACAGTTATTATTCAGTCAGTCATTAATGTTAAAAATTTTGTGTTGACATTTTATTAGTTATGACATTATAAATCACCATTTACAATAATATTTATTTAGTCTTAATCTGACATTATACTTGATCTGTTGAACTGACATAGGTATAGCTTTGACTTCATTAACTAATTATCATTTTTACCATGAAAGTCCTAATGCATGCATCTTATTTGTTGTTGCTGTAGTTTTTATTTAATTACCATTGTGTAGAACAAAATTAAATATTTGCACACCATAAGTAATGGTAGAATGTAAAGGGGCCATTACAATTTTAAGATCATCATTGTAAACCTACATTCTCGCAAATTAAATCAATTTGATTTGATTTTTGATTTTTTGCGCTACTATTACTGAAAACAAAAATACATACTCAACTGCGACAACAATTTGCTGCCTGAAAAATTGCAAATGGCACCTGCCACGGACTACCTTTCTGTTTTACATACATGAAAAAGTTTTAATATTTCCTAAATGCTGGCCGCAAAATTCGCGGTTGAAAAAAGAAGATTTGGAATAAAACAAAGCTTTGCTACACCGCGTTTGGATCGGAGGAGTAAAGATCCGCTTCTCTTTTATTACCCGACTACGGCAAAGCCAAAAGGAAGGGTTATGATTTTAGCAGTCTATGTATGTATGTTTGTATGATGTATGTATGTATGTATGTTTGTTTTTACGTGTGTTCCACCGTAGCGCCTAAACTACTAAACCGATTTTGATGAATGAGGTATCAATAGATTCGTAATAATGGTCCGGGTGATATAGGCTATATAATTTTTCCCTAAATTTAATTTGGTGGACTTTACACGTAAATTTCTGACCTCAAAAAAAAATTAAATGGGATGATCATGACATGTTTGGTATCAAAAGAAAGGTCTTGACGAGCACGTTACAAATATGTATATAATATTATATTTTCAAAGTAAATAAATATGTTTAAATCGTTAAAAACAAGCAAAAGTGAGACTGCGCTACGTAGTATCGCAAGAAGTTACCAACGTGCAGTTAATCAAATCTTAATAAATAGTAACGATTTTTAATGCCACTCTTATGAAGAAAAACAAGTACAACAAAATATTTATTATTTTAGATTTCTTCGAAGCTCGATATCGATATATGGTGTTGACGTCGAAATAAATCGCTCTATGGTTTCGTCCAAAGCACTATGCACTGCTATTGGAATTTAAAATAGGTTAATTACTGAACTATTGTATTACTCTTATTTACGTTTATCAAGTGTAAAAACGGAAAATTATAAAATAAAAAATAAAGTTTAATAAAAACTGTAACCCGACTACGGGAAAATAAAAATGGTCTAAAAAGTACGAAACAAGCAAATATTTCAGACAGAAATCAAGACATAGGTACAAAAATGGTCAAGGTAAAGCCGTCGTCGCATGCCATTATAATTTTGTAGGTGTTCCTTGCACCAACATGGTATACAGGCATGCGACCACGGCTTTACCTTGACCATTTTTGTACCTATGTCTTGATTTCTGTCTGAAATATTTGCTTGTTTCGTACTTTTTAGACCATTTTTATTTTCCCGTAGTCGGGTTACAGTTTTTATTAAACTTTATTTTTTATTTCACACTAGCTTCTGCCCGCGACTTCGTTCGCATGGAAATCGTAAGACATCACAATATACTACAATAACAGCCACATTTTTATAAAACTTCCCTGTATACTACGTTTGTAGTTTTATTCTCAGCAGCCAAAATATACAGAGAGTCAGGAATGGTGACTCGGGAGCAAGCGACGTAACAGTTGTCCGTGTGAGAAGCAGCTTATCCTGAGGTCGACACCCGCAGCCTTCAGCCTTTAGTGTCGGCCCCTGTGACTTGTTGATCGCAAAGCATACACTCCCAGAGAACTGCACGCGCTTTAACTGGTAATGGTGGGGAATTTGTACTTTATACGCGCTATAAACACTGTCTCACCATCGCCACAACCTGTTAGAATTTCCACCTCGATGACGTTTCTCTGCAAAGACATGACTTTGAGCTGGTTTCCGTTACACAGATATACAACCGGAAGTCCACTTGCCATTTAATGCTGAAATGAACCTTTTTGGCGCAGCCGTGAGGCACACACTATTGTTTTAAAAACACTATTTTTTATTTCCACTGTAATTTGTGTTTTGTGTTTCGCGAACTGTGTCCAAATAAATGTTTTTTCTATCTTTCTTTCTTTTCTTTCTATTTGTAAATTGAGAAATTCTACGGGGTGATATTTGGCATCATCTTCCTCCACATCACTATTAATGGAGGTGTATATCACTTCACTCCCTTCAATTTGTGAGAGAATACTGTGGTTGATCGCTGTAGCTTGATCATCTTCGGAGTTAAAACGGAAACACACCTAAGAATTCTCTTGGTACGGTATTTGACTGATATCTCCGTATATCAGACAAATAAGATCTTCTAAAGTGGGATCTACTCTACCAAGAGTCTCTGGTAGAGTGCTTTCACCAACTTTTAGAAGAACATCGGAGAATTCTTGAGCATTTGAATTACCGCCAAGCCGAGCTCGTATGATGATGGTCAAGCGCAGTTTATGAACTCTCGACCATAGAGTCGACCTTTTCAACGAAGTTTTCACTTTTTTTGTCAAAACTGTGACACCACCCATCATATCTTGGTTTCTGCGGATGTCCTGCAGGGTTCTGTTTACAGTTTCCACTGCTTTCCTTTTTGCCATAACGCATTCATCCCATACGACGAAGCGCAATCCCCGAAGCACACATCCCTTGTTACTGTTGCGTGACACCCCACAAACAGGTGTTTCGTTGCTCTCTAAATCGATGGGAATCTTAAACATGACGTGCGCTGTTTTGCCACCAGGAAGCAGTGTGGCAGCGATTCCAGAAGATCCACATACATATTATAAAATCGCTAGGACAAATCTGCTGTCAAAATCTGTAAAAAAACATTTTATTCCTACAGTCTTTTGCTCTAAAATGATCAGAATACAACCTTGAATGTTTTGTGACTGTAAAGTACTTGTAACTTAGTAGTTTCCCATAGCTTACGAAGTTTTCCATTTTTTGTGAATTAATACATTCTATGAACTATTACATACACAATCCAAAAAAAAATCGTTTTACAAAAAGAGTTTAAAAAAACAGATGTAAATCGAACTTACTACCCCGGGCGGCCTACCACCAGCTCATAAAGCAGTATTTTTTTAATGTTACTTCAGTGGGAGAAAGAGATGGAGCTATACATCCTGTAGAGCTTCATCTCTTTCCCACACTGAAGTAAACTAAAGTAATATTAAAATAATACTGCTTTTAAGCTGGTGGTAGGCCCTCAGGACTTCAAATCATTCGTCCAATCGCTTACTTATTCGCTTTGTTGAAAGTTAGCTAAAATAGCCGTTCCTATATAAAAGGTAGCGTGATGATAATCATTTAAAAAGTTAAATCGGTAACTACCTATCTACAATATCCCAACCTTTTGGCGCGTCCTTTTACAATTTGCAGAGAAAAATACGAACATGATGTAATATTGCTCATCCCCCATAGCAAATAGCGTGATAGTTTATGCCCTACGGTTGGTACAGACAAACATTCTAAAAACTTTATTTTCCGCATAAGAATCGATCCCAGACCTCTTAGCAATAACTTTCTTTAAAAAAAATTTACTTCGTTACGATTTTATTATATCTATAGATTATAGGTAGATTATCAAAAAAAATAATAATCGTATAACAAAATGTGAAAAAAAAGAAAAAAAAAACCGTAGGTGGGAATCGAACTTACAACCCCACGTTTACAAAGCAACCGCCCAACCGCTGAGCTAATTGCTTTGTTGAAACTTGTCTAAAATAGCCGTTCCTATATATTTTTTGATTGACTGCTTAGTTCCATAAAGGTATAGCGTGATGATAATCATTTAAAAAGTTAAATCGATAACCATCTACAATATCCTAAAATTTTGGCGCGTTTTTTCCCAAAAATACGAACATAATATAATATTGCTCGTCCCCCATAGTAAATAGCGTGATAGTTTATACCCTATAGTTTGACCAGACTTATAGGGAACACCTATGCAAAATTTTAACAAAATCTATCCGGTAGAATTTGCGTCATGCTAGAACATAAAAATACAACATAATGTAATATTGCTCGTCCCCCATAGTAAATAGCGTGATAGTTTATACCCTATAGTTTGACCAGACACACAGGGAATATCTATGCAAAATTTTAACAGAATCTGTCCGGTAGAATTTGCGTGATGCTGGAACATACATACAGACAAACAGACAAACAGACAAAAATTCTAAAAAAAATATTTTCGGCATTAGAATCGATCCTAGACCTCGTAGCAATTACTTTTTTTCAAAAATATTCAATGTACAGTTTTGATTTCGCTACGATTTTATTATATGTATAGATTTTGTATAGTTGAAAACAACTGAGCGCCGCGTGTTGCGATCCTGTTTTATTTTTTTCTTTATTACTAGCCCACTCTGTCCATCTTGTGGGAGGCCTTCCAACGCTACGTCTTCCGGTACGTGGTCGCCACTCCAGAACCTTTCGACCCCATCGACCATCCGTTCTGCGAGCAATGTGCCCTGCCCATTGCCACTTAAGTTTGGCAATTCTTCGGGCTATGTCGGTTACCTTGGTTCTCCTGCGGATCTCTTTATATCTGATTCGATCACGTAGGGAAACTCCAAGCATAGCCCTCTCCATTGCCCTTTAGGTGACTTTTAGCCTTCTGATAAGGCCCATTGTGAGCGACCACGTTTCAGTACCATAGGTCATCACTGGCAACACGCACTGATCAAAAACTTTCGTCTTGAGACACTGTGGTATGTGGGACGAAAAGATATTGCGTAGCTTCTCGAATGCTGCCCAGCCGAGTCGGATTCGACGTTTGACCTCTTTCGGCCGAAATGAGGATGATGATAACTAGCCCATTGCAAGTGCGTACATATTTGGTTATATATTTGTGGAGAATTTTTTCTTATTCCGAATCATGCTAAAGAAAAACTAAGTCATTCTTGTGGCAGTATATCAAAGCAGTACTTATTTTTTAACTTGATTGAGTTTGCGACGTCCATAAAACTTAAGACTTACCAGCTGTACGTAAGTCAGTTCCAATTGAAAAGTTGTCTGGAATCTTTCTGCAGCGTATTTCTGACGAAGTTAACAACTGAATTAAAACTGAAAAAAGAAGTCACTTCTTAAATACAATATTTACAGCTGAATTTCTAATAAAAACTTAGTGAAACAAACTGAAACTGAATTCTTGAAAATGTTACTTTCAAGTTTCTGTTGAACAAAAAACTTTTTACAAAAAAAAACAAACGACTTCAAAAAAAAAAACACTACAAAGTGAAAAATAACTTTAATTTCGGAAGTCGGTGTCTTTGGTTTTCAATTTTCGTTCTTTGTCACCGACTTCCGAAATTAAAGTTATTTTTCACTTTTTAGTTGTGGTACCTACCCCACACAAATTCGAATACCACTACCTGCTATGTAAATAACAGTGACAGGAAGTTATCATAATATCATTCACATACTATGTGGGAAAAAATGCGTATTATTGAAGCTAACTCAAAAACTACCCAAGTAAAGTTAATAAAATTTATATGGGACCACCTCTGAAGTATGATCTACCAAACAAAAAAAGAATCATCAAAATCAATTCATAATTGGCGGAGTAATCGCGTAACAAAAAAAAAAAATTATGACTTGATTCACTTCAGAGGACTTCAGAGGTGGTCCCATATAAATTTTATTAATTTGGCTTGGACAGTTTTTGAGTATGTGTATGTATGTGGATGATATGATAAGTTCCTGTCACTGTTACTTACATAGCAGGCAGTGTTATTGGAATTTGTGTGGGGTAGGTACCACAACTAAAAAAAGAAAAAAAATCATTTTATATAAAAAAACAACCGACTTCTAATAAAAACACTACAAAGTGCAAAATACTTTAATTTCGGAAGTCGGTGGCAAAAACGAAAATTCAAAACCAGACACCGACTTCCGAAATTAAAGTTATTTTTCACTTTGTTTTTTTTTATGTAAAAAGTCTTTTTGTAAACATAATTTCGTCAATGTAAAAAAAAAAAATATTAAAAGGGATCTTTAATCTCGAAAAATTATGGCCACTTTTATTATATTTAGAATTTCAGGTGAGTAAGTTACTTTCATACGTTAATAGACTACTAGCGACCCACCCAATTGAATAATAAAATGCTGAAAATACAGTTTTTAGATTTTTTTTCTGTCGGAATGTTCCAGCATCATGCAAATACTACCGAATGGATTATGTTCAAAGTTTGCATAGATATTCCCTTTACGTCTGGTATCACGCCATTTGCAATGGGGGATGAGCAATATTGCATTATGTTTGTATTCTTTTTCTTCTAGTTCACCGAAAATTGTAAAAGACAAGCCAAACGGATAGAATATTGCAGATAGTTACCGATTTAACCATTTAAATGATGATGTACCCAAGTACAAAATGGGCAATAAAACTTAGCATTTGATATAAATTAACTCTGCGTCGTTGGTCTAGTGGTCGCAAGCGCTACTGCTAAACATGAGGTCCTGGGTTCGATTCCCGGGTCGGGCAAAGTGTTATTGGGTTTTTCTATCTGGAATTTCTCAGTAGCAGCCCGGAGTCTGGATTTGTGCCCGGTTGATGGCAATAGGCTCGCCCCCATTACAGGGGACTTAAACATAACTGGCAAAATGTGGGTGTACCTGCTACAGGTACACCTCTGCCCAATCCTTCGGGGACACAAGGCGTGATGTTATGTTATGTTACCTCTAACGTCTTACACCTTTTTTATCATCCCGTCCCCTTTCTATTTACTATACGTTTTAAACATTCATTCACTATCTCTTTCACTCCTTGACTATTTCGTACATTTATCTCAGTCACTCGTTTATGCTTCACATGGGTCATCCATCTTCACGTCTCGTTTCACTATCCTGTCATAACGTTCCGATCCTACATTTGTATAATTTATTAACAATGTATTCTCTGAGGGGTAAGACGGAGGTTACTATGTATATGCTACCTACATTCACATTTAACTTGAATGAAAGTCTACGGTCCTTTGTAAAGGCGAGTCTGTTTCTGTTTTCAGTGGGCACATTTCCGATCGTCTGATTGCTTTGAAGATTTTTTAAACTGTTAACCTTTTAAGGTGACACAAAATGACCTCTACCTTATTTGCATGTTTCAGGACCCATTGACGTCCATAAAATGTATGGAAATACGTGCACGTTATGACGTTATCGTGGACGGAAATTTGAAAGCGTGGACATACATTTTACTTCTCTGTTATCGTGATTCCATGGACATTCACGATAATATCGTCACGTTAGAGTTATGAAAGCACACATTGTCGCAATAACCTTTGTTTTAAAAGAAAAATAAATAAAATAAAACTATATCAATAAGTGTAACTAATTTATAAATCAGGGAAATTCCATTAGTAAAATGAATTTGTGAAACCAACAACATAACATATTTTCCGACTTTTGAGTTGCATGCTTCGTCATTTTGCATTTACTTTTGTTTCTTTTTCCTTTTGGAAATCACCTAGTAACAATATAAAATTAATTTGATTTCAGGACCAAGGAGCAGGCGCTGGCTTCCACCAGGGTTGTATGACGCGCTTGATCTTGCAGAGAGTGGTCAACCGATGCAGATGCTTGCCTTTTGATTATACTTGTAAGTGTGTCTCTTTTCTGCGAACTGCTAGCTGCAGATTACAATTTGAAGAGCTCATTAAAATTCTGCAATTATCTTTGCACACTTTTCACCTAAACATGTAAGCAATGAGTTTTTTACACTGCGTTTGATGTTTAAACACATCTAAATAATGTGTACAAAGAAACGTTTTAAACAAAATATGAAATAGACTACATTTTTGTATTATGTTCCGACTTTCTTCCAATAAATATAGCAAATATTGAATTTCTATGGAATCAAAAGGAAAAGAAAAGTATGAAAGGAATGTAATTTGTCACAATGACAGTTTGCTGCTCTATTAGATACGGTTATGACTTGTAATAAAGTTTCAAAACATTTTAGTTGACATGTGAAAAGGAATTGCTCAGTTTGTTAGGGCGATCTGGCTAAGCGTGGACAAGATCTCTATTAATAAAAGACTTGTATTTTAAAAACTACTTATCTATAGGAAAACAAATATTATAATAAAGTTGTAGCAAGATACAAGAACATGCTTCAACTGGCATGTGAAGAATTGAAACCTTGCCGGGCCTTGCTACTTTCTGATGTGCAAAAATATATCTTTCAGAATTAATAATATTGTTTAGTAAAAATATTTTTTACCGGGCATCTTGTCCATGCTTAGCCGAAACTGGTAAAAAAGTAGAAAAATAAATCATTTTCGCACCTCAAAATACATACATAAGTAGGATAAAAACATTACCTGAAAATATGAAATCTTTTAAACTAAAAGCAAGTTATTTGCTGATATTTGAATACTTAACTAACTGGCTTCCCAGAAGCATTACTTAAAAACACGAAAATGCAAAGAAATTAACTGAGTAACTGAATTTCCCAGTCTATAATGCTTAAATCTCATTTTTACAACAACGCAAGCATTCGGGGAAAACCGATGTTGAATAACGAATTATAGAAACAGTTATGGATTTAAATTAATTCTATCATTCAAACATTTTTGTATGACTCTGAGAATTGATTAAACACATAAAGAATCAATGTTAACTTAAATTTGTTTCTCAGAAACTAAACGACGAAGAAGAAAAAAGAAAAGAAAAAACTTTGGGCCCTTAAAAAGTTTCTGATGGCAATCTTTTGTGTTGAGAAGACGTCTAAACGACAATATCTATATCAAAATGATCGAACTCTGTAATTTTGTGATAAAATCTCGCTTGATAACACCTGTCACGTTACAATATTGGAATTATATGGCAGGTATTATCAAGCAAGATCTGAGATCCAACATCAAATACAAACACATAAGTTAGTGAATATACCACATATCACACGTCATTTTGAATGTATATCTTTATAAATAGTATAAAATAAGGTTGCTTTTCGTGTGACCGCTTAGTTCTTCTGAACTATACAATGAATTTTGATGCGGTTTTCTCAATAGTTTGGAGAATTCATTTTGGAACGCATGGCCGATGAGGTCGAAAGGTCTGGAGTGACGACCACGTACCGGAAGACGTAGCGTTGGAAGGCCTCCCCCACAAGATGGACCGATGACCTTGTGAAGGCCGCAGAAATCCGCTGGATGCAGAAAGCACAGAATAGGTCGAAGTGGCGGTGCTTGGGGGAGGCCTATGTTCAGCAGTGGACGTCTTTCGGCTGAAATGATGGTGATGATTTTGGAAGGTCTATTTGTATTATACAATATGTAAAAAAAAAACCGGTCTGATCCGAAAAAGCCACATAAGTACTGCAATAACATTCCCAAAAAGTAATATTTTTTAAATTACCCGATATCCGTTAAAAAATTGCAAATTTTCAACAGGGGTCATAGGTTATTTTAGTTATTTTTTTCTTTTGCCGTATATTTCCCGCATAAATAGATCTCAGTACGATACTTAACACCCTCACGAATCGGGCAGGGTTTTTTTACATGTTATTTATTAATATTAAACATCAAATAAATTTAAGATATCTCGATTTTTGTCAAATCGTAAAAAACATGCGAAGAATTCGAAGGCTTCGGGGAGGGTCGCTGGTTGATAAACTTTTACTTGTAAAATGCACGTTTTTCTTTCAGCTCAAGAATTGAACGTAGAAGAATTTGCTATATGTTCCTGGGATAATTTTATTTGCATTTATCAAACAATAGGTTGGTATGTTTTGTTTTTTATAAATGACACGACAGACATGAGGGATTTCGCCGTATCCTCGAGGAGGGGATCGGTGGCGAGAATCTCTCGCGTCCGGCCCTGGTCCAGGCCATGGTACGGAGCGAGAGTGCATGGGAGGCCATCACCTCTTTCTGCGAAGCAGTAATGCTCGCGAAGGAAGAGGCGGCGGGCGTGAGGGAGAGGCAAATTTCGCGCTCTCACGCTCCTATCCGCCGCAGGAGACGCCCTGGGCATCGGGAGTCGCAGGCCTATTCCCAACCACCGTAGGCGCGGGCTTGCGGACAGTAAGCAATGGGTAGCTCGCCGTCCGATAAAGACTAAGCCCGGGTCGACGGCGCGTTGTGTGCCACGTGTGCCTCAAACAGATGTCAGCACTGCAGAACTGACGGAGTTGCGGTTTTGTCCGAAAGGGTACCGTGGCCCCTGGTAATACAGGCAACTGAAGGAACATGGGTGAGTTTGAGTCAGTGAGAGTCTAACATCCCTTATAATAACTTCTATATTCTGTAATAACTTCTCCCACTCCACCCAGAGCGGGAGAAGTTATTTGATAATTACCCACCCAAAAAAAAAGGACGTGAGGGGTTACCTATCTGTTTACTTTCAAAGATTGATTTCACCAAAGTTCTGTAACCAAAAGATATGATTCAACTGACAAGTTTTACAAAAAAAGAAACAAAAACTAGAAAATTGAAACTATTGTTTCAATTTTCTAGTTTTAGTTTTCAATCTCGTTTCTTTGCTTTCAGAAATGATTGAAGTTGACATAAAGGATATAATATCTGATAGCGAGTGCTATCAAAGATGCGACTACGTGGAATATGATACCGAAGTGGAATTTGTTAAAAAGCAGAGACATTTGAGGTTAATATTCAATTTTGTTCATAATTTATTTTATTAGATTTTCTTTTTTTATTATTATTATATCTATTGGTCGAATGCCACTCAGATAAGCATCTTAATAATTATACGCCCAGTATTTTTCGGTGTGACTGTCCACTACTTCGTAGGATGTGCACAGAAAGGTTTGCCACGTCAGCTGCGTGATTCGTTTGCTTGCCAACCACGTGCGTGGCGTGGCTGTGGGCTGCTATGAGAGTGTGCTTTTACTGTTATATACTTTCAGCGAAGTTGTGCGTTAGATTTAGGAATAAAAATAATCTTATTTTGATGGTTTGATTCAGTTTTCATTTAAGTTTAACAACCACAGCAGAATATGAACCAGACCTGTTATTTTACCACATGCCAAATCTCCAACGGTCTTTACAAATTATACTTGAGCTTTGCTCGGTTTTTTTTTTCAACGACGTTTTCTAAAAATAAAAACCTGGCTAGATCAATTTATCGCCCCCGAAACCCCCTGTTTACAAAATTTCATGAAAATCGTCGGAGCCGTTTCCGAGATTCAGATTATATATATCTACAAAAATTGCTCGTTTAAAGGTTTAAAATTAGATGTGATCCCAAGAACCTCAAAGTAAACAATCTTAATTTAGTAATCTGGTAGATAATACAACTAGATACCTCAATAAATTCACGGCGTCTCGAAGGACCGATACCGCTAACGTCGCTGTCTTATCGGCTTACTTATCGTCCCTTAGGACCAACAATGTTGCTCCGATATCTATCTTCACGTAAAATACATGAAAAGTTTACTTCTATTTTGTTTTTGCCCTAAAATTCTCAAGTCATGTTTTACACAGAGAATTTTCTTGAATGAACGTTTATTAAAAAATAGCACAAAACAAAACTCGGTAGTGTAAGACGTTTTGTTTTCAGTACGTTGAATGATACCCGCAGCAGGGTGCTGGTACATTTCGCTCAAAATACTTGTATGAAGTACAGACGGGAGGTACTTTACACTTGGGACCAAATGTTAGGTAAGTGTCCTAGAATGTTCTAGGAATATGCACTAGGCAACGAACAAATGGATTGTTCTAGGGGCCGCTTGCACCATAAATTCATAAATACATACATACATAAACTCACGGTGGTAGAAACTACAGATGGCCACGTGTTTCGATTCTTAACCGTGTAACTGTTTTGAAACATAAATATCTGCTAAAGTCCATTTTACAATTGAGATTAAACACAAAGAAGTCTTACAGAGAATTAGTCTTTCTTATAAGTTAAGCCAGAATTTTATCAAAGCCACATTTCGTACTTTTCCGAAGAAGAAAATATTTATTCCCAAATTGTTTGAGAGAACCTTTCACAGTAATTGTCTCAAACGGACTACGTAATGAAACGCATCATTTTAACTTTGATTTTTAAGGTAACAATGTTTATTTTCCCTGTGAATATATCTGATACGAAATGTAACATTTTAAATATTTTTATTAAATTAAAAGACAAAAAAAAAGTAGTTGTTAATGGAAAAATGAGAATGAATGTATGTGATTGAAAATGAAAATGTACTCAGTCAACATTTTGATGTAAGGATACGATGGATAATAACAGCCTGAAAACAAATAAACATATTTCTAGAATGAAGAGCTCCAAGAGCTTGCAAGTTTATACGCAACGAGTTTGATGATTAACCCATTCAATATTCCGTTTCCGTTTCGTTTCCTGGTTGGTATTATATTTTATACCTATTACTTCCAGCAAATCTTGGCGGTATCTTCGGCCTCTGCCT
This sequence comes from Agrochola lychnidis, assembly GCA_963680765.1. NCBI lineage: Eukaryota > Metazoa > Arthropoda > Insecta > Lepidoptera > Noctuidae > Agrochola > Agrochola lychnidis. The sequence continues at coordinate 1,320,425 of OY796852.1, read as the reverse complement.
CGGAGGGTCTGTGATCAGCGTCATAGAAATCATCTGGTTCTTCCTGGAGATACTCTTCACAGTCATCGGCTCCTGGTGTAAGGGTTCCGTCATTGTACCGAAAGAGAACACAAAGAACAAAGTTTTCATCGTCTCTCAAAAGGACATGCTTTCAAAGAAGAGTTCAGGGAAAAAAATTGTAGGGAAATATAAGTTTGTGAACTAAATTACTTTCCTCTTTTACATATTAGGGTAGTAGGTAGTAATAGTCTTACTAATGTAAACTGTGTATTTAGGTCAAGGCACTATAAAGAATGTGAAGTAGTTAATATGGATTTTATTTTAATTAAAAACCCTTAATTGATCCAATAATTCACTATTACACTGAATTCCTAATCCTGGAAACGTGTTTCGACTTCAGATTTGTCAGTCCGAAGGATACAGTGTTCTAGCACCATCATGTTTAAATGTTCATTTACGAGGTACAATTTGTTAGGTAGACATTCAGGATTTTTTTCTGTAATAAGCTGGCAACCAGACTGATAATGGCGGTTTAGCAGACACCACACCTCTATGTCAACACAGAACTAGGAGTGGCGGTGAGGTGCACCTAAGTGCACGACTCTAGTTCTATTATTTAACATACCTTCAACTGTTTTTGGTTCATTTTAAAAGACAAAACATGACTATCAAGGACTATTTTTGTTTAGAATTTTGCACACCAAAACAGTTAGTGTAACAATTGTTTTTAGGGTTCCGTACCTCAAATGGTAAAAACGGAACCCTTATAAGATCACTTCGTTGTCCATCTGTCCGTCAGTCTATCAAGACCCTTTACTTGCCAAGCTACGGCGTAGCAGCTACAGCGTAGCTGCTACGCCGTAGCTGTCCCGCGTCCCGGTGCGGACCCGATTTTTGTTTGAGCCACAGTTTATAAAATGTGTAAAGGTTAATTCTAAATTTATAATAGGTGAATTACGATAAAAAAGACTAACTTTAGTTTTCGGTAAAATGCAATTTAAGCTGGTGGAAAAATATGACGTCAGCAAATGCTGTATTGATTTTTCGGAATTTTCAGTATTTTATTCGGTCATTACTTTATTTGTATTCTCTTAAAAGTTGTCGAAAATTTGTATATAAAGCAATCAATTTCATATTTTAAGTATGCTCAAATAAAAAAAAAATCGGAGCTTTTGTTACTACCTAAATAATAATAACGGAGCGGGAGAAGTTATTTGATCATTTCCAGTCATTGTGCGCTGGTCCACAATATTCATTTATTTTGGTACGATTGTTGACCTTGGTACAATTGTTTTTCTTTACCGACTTAAAAAAGGACGAGGTTATTCGAAGAGTTTTTTAAGCATCAATTTTGTTAGTATAAACTACTTAAGCTAAGTTAATAAAATTTAAACTGTATTAAAAGTTATTTCAGTAGCTATTAAGTTAGCAAAAGTTATTACCAAAGTTAGTAAAAGTTGATCTATGTTGATGTAGTTGTTATTTTCACGTAATCAGTAGTTATACATGCGTGAAGTATTACAAAAAAAAAAAATTGGGAAAAATTTTAAACTTTTTTTTTAATAGTTATTCTAAACGCAATAACAAAGTTGTCAATCCAATGCAGTCTGAGTTGCAAATCTATTGCAATGTGATAGATGAGAAAGGTCGGATTTTATTTCTACATTATTTGCAAAAATACTTGTAACATAAATCTTGTTCATTTTGCAGGCGAGTGGCAAGCATAATGAAGCTACTTGAATCTTGCTTGTTACTTTCAAAATGTTTTATCTAATATAGTTTGGCGTAGCATCGTTAAAAATCTCTAGGTAATAATCTAGCTTTCCATACTAAAGTTTTTAATATCTATAAAACTATTTTTTCCCAGTAAATACAGAATGCGAAATTAAATTTTGATAAAATCGATATTAATTTGTTCGGGGATACTGCTTTTCGTATCAATCATGTCAACCTAGAAAATTGCAATTGAAAGATTTTCCTCATTTGATGTAATAATTCGAGTATTGATTTGTTCATACAAACGATTTTGGATTTGTTATTGTAATGAAAATCGTTTACGGAAAGAAATAAATTATTTCCTGTCGGTAAACATAAATAAAGGAAATTGACATCACACCACACCACACACGTCGATTTGCCGTGTTATACACCGTGAAATTTTAGTCACAGTTTTGCTAGAACAAACGTTATTCAGACCATGGTCTACTACCATTCTACAGCATCCAATAAAAAAAAAAACATAATTGGTTTTTGAAACAACACAAAAAGACAAAGTTTAAAATGTCAAGATTATCTACTGCTTACTAAATTTCGTTTATGGAGGTACATTTCCCTGTAAACAATGCTGTGTCCCATGCGTGGTGTCTGTGTTGTAGGGAGTAACGATAATTTTAAACTTTGTTTTTTTTGTGTTTTTTCAAAAACCAATTATGTTATTTTTTTTTTATTGGATGCTGTAGAATGGTAGTAGACCATGGTCTGAACGTTTGTTCTAGCAAAACTGTGATTCAAATTTCACGGTGTATAGACTCTTCACAAATATGTTTTTTTTTGAGATTAGTTTTTATTTTATTTTATTTATTAAGGGATAATAAACAACTACAACATATATAATACTGGATTAACAGAACTTTTAAGTAACAATTTTGCAGTCCACTGCATTATCCGCAATTAAAACATATTTAAAAAACAATAATTGCCACTAGATGAGCATATAATAATTATGATGATATAATATGATTTGATTGAATATACGGGCAATTCAAATTAAAAGTCGATTTCCTTAACAATAAATTTCCTTGACTTTACCTAATTATTGTGCAGACCGGAGAATTTTCTAGGCTACTAATATAGTATTTCTTGAAGAGAAAAAGGGGTCCCAACGGTATCAGTAAAAAACCGGTCAAGAGCACGGGAAATTTAGTGTACCTATAGGATGAAGCACTTGTCCCCCAGCGGCAACAAATGACTCTAAGTGGTCCCTAGGCTGCAGGGTTAGGCCTAGGTCCTTGATGAGGAGTTTATGGTAGTCTTTACCAACGATGGTAACTGCCGAACCGGAGTCCAGCAAGCCACAGACTGGCATGTTATTTATTTGTATAGAAGCGTAAGGTCTTATGTCGTTGTGAGGTTTGTTACGGATTGTTGATACAGAGTAGCAGGTTCTGAATTTTGTAATTACAGCTAGCCAATCTTCCCACTCAGTTTTACTTAGCCTGGCGTTAAATTTACTATTACAACAAACCTCGGTATTTAGTTTTTTGGCGGGTGACATTTTGCGCAATCAGGGTATTTCACCCCTTTTTCTCCACATTTAAAACAAACTAGGACACGGTCTGCCGTACACTGTCGTAGTGAGTGTGAGTTTACTCTACACCTAGGACAATATGGCTTACCTCTAGTTGGTGTACCCGTGCTTTTGTTATCTACTAATGCGACCGGTTGAGCAAGATGTGAGTCCTCCCCGGATGATTCCGCTTTTTTGTAGTAGTCACCGCGACCATACCTATAGCGGCTATAGTATGGTTTTGAGTTAGTATTAGTAGTTTTATTTGTTGGCTTGACGTAAGCAAATTCTGGGGCCAAGGTGGAAAGGTTTGTTTTTGTTGGTTCTTGATAGTGTGCTGCTCGCATCTTATATTTTTCATAGTTTTTACAGACCGACTCTAGTTGTTCCAGACTTTGCACGTCGCTGATTGCTAGTACCTCCGCATACATTGGTTTAATATTGTGAGTGATGATATCAAACATCTCTGCTTTTGTTGGTTTAGTATTTAATCTATTGAATAGACCGCTCATTATTGATATGTAAATAGTTATGTTTTCCGTTTCACCTTGAGAACGCGTTCTAATCTCAGTAAGCAATCTATAATCATAGTCATCGCAGTCAAAAGCAGCTTTCAATTGTTGTAATAGTTCTTCCCATGAAGTGATGTTTGGTTTTACATGCCTATACCAATGCAGCGCGTTATCCGTAAATATATCGAATGCGAAGTTAAACATATCGTTATTTTTTATTTGCTTACTTATTTTAAACTCTTCGATTTTTTGTATGAAAGAACGCACACAAGTTTTGCCATCATACTTAGGTTTATTTGGTACGTGACTAGTACATGTTACGGTTATGTTAGTGTTTGTAGCAGCAGTTGTGTCAGTTCGTTGTGAGCTATCAGAACTAAACTTAGTTTCTAGTTTGGTAAATTGTGAATCTAGTGTGTTATATTTTTCTACAAGTTTTTGTTTTAGCAAAATGTTTTCTGGGTTGGTTGGATTAATGCGGGCCAGTCGGTATTTAATATGATTTTTGTATGATATACCCTTTACCAATCCCGCTTCATTGTTAATTTCTCCTAGACTCAGCTGGTATTCACCTATAGTTGCCTTTACTGCACATAAATCCTCACTTTCATCAATTCCTGATTCATGTATGTCATCACTTGTATATTTTTTACACAAGTTGTTAATTTGTTTCCGTAAACTTAGGCAAGTACCAACTTCACCGCCTCGTATCAATACTTCATATTCTTAAATGTATGAAGTTAATCTGGTGAGTTCCCATTATTACAAAAATAGTTAACTATTAGTAGGCTAGATAATAACACTATAACTTTTACAACTCAACTTGAAATTTATACCGCAACGATGCAAAACGAGCAAGTGTGCTAGGGCTCAGTTCAGAACAGTGTGACAAGTATATTAAGCCTGGGCGCCACTGTAACGGCTAGGGCTGCGCAGGGTAGGCTGCGCAGGCCGTTAACGGTTTAGGTAGTAGTTAGTAAAACAGCTTGACAAGTTAATACATATATTTTTAACACTAGAATGTACACGGCTAGGTCGCGGTAAGGTCACACTGATTTGTTCTGAGCACTAACACAGTAAAAGGGGAAGGGTACCGTCCTTGGTAGCACGTGGTAGATTCGGGCGCCTGGTCAGCACAGGCTCCGCAGCAGGCCGGACGGCCCTGGCACGTGGTAGCACGTAGTCAGTAGCCGTGGAGGTCGCCTGACAGCTCAGGCTCCCAGCGGTAGGCTGCAGGCAGGCAGGCCGGACGTCGGACCTCAGTAGCGTGCAGTTAGCCACACATGCGAGCAACGTGCAGAATTGGGTAAGAGGTGTCTTCAACCCGTACAAAGAGCCCTGGAAGCGCCATAGGGAGCGCATGTTAGATGCGGTGCAAATATCAGCAAGCCGCATGCGATGTGCTAGCTTCTTCCCCTTTCTAAGCCAAGGAACGGTGTGGGAAGCATGGTAGGTGAAGCTCAATACATCGCAGCGGCTTACAGGCATAGAGTTTGCAAACATAGCATGGCACATGTACAGATGTGAAATGAGGTTAAGTATGGCGAACACGCGAGCATAAAACACAATGCAATAATGATATTAGCAGATGGCTCGCTGATCGCTTGTAACACACAGTGAGGCCCTACACAGCCTTGATGCAGTAGCAATACATACATATTACCATCTCCTGTGCACCGGATAACTCCAGCCGCGTGTCCGACATTGACACACGAGAAATCAGAAACTACATAGGTGATGAAATCCATATAGGTTATCCGGTGCAGAGGGTCTAGTATAAATACCAAAGTAATGTGGAACTCACCCTAGGTCGGGGCACAAGTAATCTTGATAATCAAGGAATACCTTCCTTTATGTAAGCCAGCGGAAGTCGAAATGGCAGAGCGTCCTTAGGAAATTAGTGTTGTGCCATGTTTCTAGTGATGTGTGGTTAGTAACTTACTAATTGTGATTAATTACGGTTGAGACCTCACACAACGCTACAGAGGGTTCTTTTCATCAGCGAGGCCTATATTCGTCAGAAAATTTGAACACTGCACACTGCGTTGTAGAATGTTGCAGTTTTAGGTCAACGCCATCTCTTGACCGATATTGGAACTAATGTAATTTTTGTTGATGATTTCTGAAAAAGATGATGTAGCAGGTATACCCACATTTCGTCTTTTAGGCAATTGCATATTTTTTTGGTAATGATAAATAAAGTTGGTGGTGGTGGTGGTTTTTGGTGATGTTTAAGAACTTCATGTGCTCTTTAGAAATTTTGTCCTGTTGAAAACAATAATTTATGAACTTAAGTAGTAAGATAATTAAGTAGGTAGAAACATGATTCGTTAGGAAGACCTGTGTAATGAACCTAGCGAACCACAGGTTACCTTTTTATTTTTTATCGTCGTATCGATGATTCCAAATTATTTGAGTCCTGTTCAGATTTTACAGCTATAAAAATAGTTTGTGTAGTAAAGGAAAAAAAAATCGGTTTCTTCAAAAACCGATTCTCGAGATATCGATTTATCATACTTAGACAGTTTGTAATCGACGTTTTGACTACATTGCTTAGAACTGATTCTCGAGGCATACCGTTTTATTACGATTACACGTACGAGTACGAAACGTCAAATCGGACTTCCGAGTTTAGGTACAGATAACCTTTATTTTAAATGGTCCCCAGTGCGTACCAAAGATGAGCTCCTGTAGTTACCAATGCGCATTCCCTTCTTTACTTTAAAACAAAATCATTTCACGAAGAAAGAACGGGAAGTCATCATGTTTATGTGACTCCGACAAAGGCCAAAAAATTCTACTTACATAAAAAGGTGTATTAAAATTGTTTTCCTGGTATTTATCCGTATCACATAGATAAAAGGATCTCAGTTTAAAGCATACCTTTTTAGAAGACAAGATCAAGCTTAGGTTTACTGGAAAACGTATTGTTTGATGTATAGGGGTATGAGGAAAAAAAGGGGTGTAAAGTTCCTGATCCCTCTATGAAAAGGCAGGATCCTCCGACCAGACGGATGTTGTGTCTTGTGGGCCGTCGTTTGTTTTTGGGTTTTTATATACATAATACATGCTAATCGCACAGATAAGTCTGTTTGCGCGATGTAGGAGTTGAGAGAGGAGTGAATCAGAAACGAGTAGAGGTAGCAACTAAAAATGAGTTGGCGAGCAACTAGCAGGCTAACTTGTGTTTGCAGGCTTGTTTCGGCAATATTCAATTAGCTTTAATATCAGTATGTTCTAAGATATTTGAAAAAAAATTGACATGACTATATTTACTCTCTTATAACTAAAAATAATGTATATTATGCGAGGAGCTAAAGGGCCATCAAAAAAATAAAGATTTAATATCTTAATTGTTTTGTTAGTCCTTTATATCGTATAGCCATAAAAAGTAACCTAGCCTAATCCCTAACCCTAACTAATATTGTAAAATACGAAAATGAGTTGGTTTTTTTATTTATTTGTTTGTTACGCTTTCATGCTAAAAACCTGAACGGATTTGGATGAAATTTAGCAAATGGATAGACCAAGACCTGGATTAGGACATAGGATATTTTTTATCCCCGTATTACCATGGGATCGAGAATTAGGCGCGGTGAAACCGACGGGCGCAGCTAGAAGGTATTACATATTTTAAAAGTAATTATGATTAACATAGCTAAGAAAAATCCTATGTGGAATATTCACAGACATGACAAAAGCATTTGATTATGTAAGATATGCTAAAAATTAAGTAAAATAGCCTAGGTGGGTACTCTATAACCATCTCCTAATTAAATATAAATACATAGGCTATAAGGCTATGGTTGAGTTGCTTTTGCATTGAGATTGGGTGTCATATTTTGAGGCAACATTAGTGACAGAGAAAGATTTTTTGAGGCCCAAAACTTTGCCATAGACTTAGATCAATGACAGGTTTTAAGACAATAGAAAGCTGTCAACCTGTATTTAAAGCCCTAACATTTTTAACATTGCCAATTTACCATCCTTGTAAATACTAGAAGTAGCCATATTCGTTAGATCAAACACTTATTTACGACAATGGTTCATATAAGACAAAGCACAGAACTAGTAAGGTACTAAATTAAAAACCTATCATACACAGGGGGTCGTAAAACGTCCCTACAAAAGAATAACATTTTATTAATGAGTCCTGACATATTTAATAAATCGAGGAGCTCGTGGCTAATTACTTACTAACAGCCGCTCGGGTCAATCTGTCAGGTTAAGCTACGCTTGCCGGGGTTGGTCTGTAGATGGGTGACCATTTCTACATACCGAGACTCCTCCGTGCCTCAGAAAGCACGTTAAGCCGTTGGTCCCGGCTGTCATTCGTGGATCTTTGACAGTCGTTACGGGTTGTCAGAAGCCCGAAAGTCTGACAACCAGTCTTACCAAGGGGTATCGTATTATCCAGTTACTGGGTTGTGGAGGTCAGATAGGGGGGAGTCGCTCCATGTGAAATACTGCTATTCAGCTGCATCCAGTTAGACCGGAAGCCGACCCCAACATAGTTGGGAAAAGGCTAGGCAGAACACACATATTTAATAAATTGCCTCAAAATTTTAAAAAAAAACTTTCCATCAAAATGTTTAAAAACAGTTAACAAAACTGCAATTGCATAAATTTTATTGCATAGTAAAATATTGATTAAATGGCTGAACTTACTTAGATGTTGCTGTTTGTAGGTATATGTTGGATTATTTTATGTGTAGATTAAGGGGTTTATTTATAAACGTTGCTTAAAGTTAAGTAATGATTAGCGACTGTTTAACTATACATTTTGACGTTTGAACGTCACTTAACTTTAAGCAAGGTTTATAAATAAACCCCTAACCTTACCTACTGTCTTTGCTAAATACCATTAGAGAAGAGTTATTTGAAAATTTTGCATGCCGTAAAAGGTAACAAACTGAGCAATCCCCTTTAATAACAATGGTACCGACCATTGCATCTTATCTGTATACAAGCAATTCTACATTACAAGCAATTTGACGCATCTAGCCCGAGCCACATAGATGCGGGCTGCTGCGGGCCGTCCGCAACGTAAATATCGCCTCCGTATTTAAAAATATTTTTAAAATTGTAGAAGCACATTTCAAGTGAAATACATAGTGAATTCGCGATATGACGCTAAGTTGAACAAGTGAAAACGTAATCTAGTGATTGTGTAGACAATTCATAAAGTTATGAAGAAGGAATTAACAATACACAAGTAGTTGAATAAACATGGATTGATTTAGTTGAGTTCACTGTGAAAACAAACTGGAATTAACGCTGTGTTTGAACCAAAATACATGTTACTGCATTACATATTCATTAATTTGGTATTTTTACAAACGGCTTTGTGAATTAATGTTTAACGAAGAGAAAAAGTGATTTGGAAAAAAAAAAAATTGTACCGTCAAATGAGTCGAATGGATCGAACAAAGAAATGGACTTTGGACTCACTAACACTTGAGTTAGTTACAAAATAATTACCCTAGAGCTATTCACCAATTTCAACAAGTCTCTTAACTTGTCAGTTGGCGCAGTGGCTAAGGCGCCCGCCTCTTTTTGAGATACATTCGAGCCCGAGCGCGTGGTTGCGAGTTCAAATCTCAGTGGCACAAACGACTTTTTCTATTTTCAAATATTTGTTTGAAGAATATTACTTACTATCGAAATGAGTTTCATTGATTATATTACGCTTCGCAGAACGCGTACTCGATCAATGACAGACGATACCAAAAACGATAATAGTTCAAACAACTCGACCATAGATGGCACTAGTAACAGTCTGCCAAATATTTCGGACGACGAAATTGATGAAGTTCAGGACTTGAGACAACAAATACGGAAGCTAAAGTTGGAGCTAACATTGGCGCATGAGGAAATAAATAGTCTCTCAATTGAAAACGTGGACCTTAAGCAAACTGTTAAAGAAATCACAATTAAACTTGATTTAACTGTACAAGCTACAAAGAAGCTATCAAATGACATGCTTACTCCAACAGAAAAGTTATCCACTCCATTTAGAAACGCTACAAATTCTACTACTAAAAAGTCTCATAAGCGACATTTGAATACTATACAAAAAACCGAACAAATTAAGAATAGTAAAACATCTGTATCGACCACAACAGAAAATGAGCAAATAAAGATAGCAAAGCAAGTAAAAAACAAAATATGCATTATAAGTAGTAGTTCAAGAAACAAAATCTTATCGATCGCAGAAGAAAATCTCCAGGATTTCCAATTATGTCATTACTTATATCCCAATTGTGGAATCAAGACCATTATTAATAATATACAAAACAAATTAACCGATTATACAACAAATGACTACTGCATCATACTGATTGGAGAAGAGGATTTCAAAAAAACTAACAACTTCTGTGAGTTGGTAGTATGTATTCGCCAATCATTGTCAGAATTACTTCATACAAATGTTATAGTGTGTCTACCAACATACAAATTCAGCCACTATTCTATGGTGTCTAATTGGAGAATAGAGACATTCAGTAATATGTTATATTTGGACATAAACACTCATAAATATGCAACACTACTTGACTCTAATCTGGACTTGTCGTACGATTATACCATGTTTTGTGAACACCATGGCACTCTTAATATTTATGGGATGAAAAACATTTTTAAAAATTTGAGAGAATTCTTAAGTGAGTATTTGAACGAAGACATGGACATACACTCTTCTGTGGATGAAAAATGTACAGAGGATAATTTTTTTCGTATATAAGCATATTAATATTTTACATCAGAATATCAATGGCCTTTTAACAAAACCCGGCATATTTGCTGTAGCATTAGACGAACTACTTCATTTAGGAAAAACAGTTGATGTAATATGTTTTTCTGAACATAATATGCTGATATCTGATGTTGATTTGCTGGGTATTCCTAATTATACTCTTGCAACTTGTTTCACGAGGGAATCTAGACATGGTGGTACATGTATAATGATACGTAACGGAATGAAATATAAAGTTTTGGAGTCGATAGGAAAATATAGTGTCACTAACATAATTGAGTGTTGTGCAGTAGAACTTACTGATCATAACATAATCGTAGTTTGTATTTATAGGAGCCCACATAGCAGTGAAGTAAAAAGAAAACTTGAGATATTCTTTCGTAACCTAAATAAAATTCTAAATTTACTATCTTTTGATTCTAAGAAACTAATTTTGTGTGGAGATTTCAACATTGATCTTCTGAAGAACACTTCATGTTTAGAACAATTCAAATATCTCCTAATGGGTTACAACCTTAAGTTCGAAATAAAAATTCCAACTCGATTAAGCAGCGGTACCTGCATATATAATATTATTCACAATGTGCGAGGATCTAAGGGTGAAGTCTTGGAATTAGCAGTATCTGATCATACAGCGCAACTTTTAAGATGCCCAGTTAGACAAACTTGCATGTTAGATTACTGGTTCTCCACCAGACGGGAATACTCAGAAGAAAATATTAAAAAATTCAAGGATTGCATCAAGGATATCAGTTTTGCTGATGTATATGAGGAAACAGATCCCAGTAAAGCATTTAAATTGTTTTATGACTTGTTTAAACTGTTGTATGATTTATGCTTTCCAAAAATTAAAATTCGTATATCAACTAAAGCAAAACCGAAGTGGATTAGTCGTGGCATCAAAATATGTAGTAAAAGAAAAAGAAAATTGTTGTGGAAATACAGATGAATAATACCCAATGAGCAAAATAAAGCAAACCTTAAACAGCTCTCTAACCGGTTAAAAAAAGTTATTAATCTCACGCAGAAAGCCCATAATAGTCGTTTTATTAATTCAGCGAAAAATCTGTGCAAAGCCACATGGAAATTAATAAATAAAAATAAACATAACTTACCGAATGACACTATAATGAAAATTAAATCAAATGACAAAATATTGACAAATCCTGTTGAAATAGCACAAGCTTTTAACAATTTCTTTGTAGATCAAGTGAAGCCAATTAATAATAAACATCTGAATAATAATACACCAATAAATAGTATGAATGCATCTATGTTTATGTCACCTACAATACCACAGGATATTCATCTAATTATAATACTATGTCACTAAGGAATACGTCTAGCACTGGGTATGATGATATAAGCACAAAAATTTTGAAAAGTGTCTCTATAATGATTGCGCCTGTATTACGCCATCTGATTAATGTGTGCATAGTTCATGGCATTTTTCCGGAAGAATTAAAGGTTACAGTTATAAAACCGCTTTTCAAAAAAGACAACAAAGAGAACATGTCGTGCTACAGGCCTATAGCCTTGGTACCTATTTTTTCAAAAATATTTGAAAAAGCAATATATAATAGACTTAACACATACTTTGAACAAAATAAGCTATTCGTTGATAACCAAAAAGGCTTTAGAAAGAACAAATCTATTGACATGGCCATTTACAACTTTTTACAAATAGTTAGCCGCAGAGTGGATAAGAGGCTACCAGCTCTAGCGCTTTACATGGACATGTCAAAAGCTTTTGACCGTGTTGACCATAACATACTTATACATAAACTGAATGCATACGGAATAAGAGGAAACATATCTAATTTAATCGAATCTTATCTTCGTAATAGGCAGCAAATAACACTAGTTAATAGAATATGTAAAAAAACCGAAATAACGTATAAGTCTAGCCAAAGGACTGTATCATATGGAGTCCCACAGGGTAGTGTACTTGGGCCGCCCCTATTCATTATCTATATTAATGACTTTCCGACAGCATCAACTTACCCAATGACAATGTTTGCAGACGATAGCACTTTACTTTTTAATAGTGACGAATTAAGCACCTTAGAGACGGAAATTAATTCTAACATAAAATCGGTCGTAGATTGGCTGCAAAATAATAATTTAATAATAAACTTAGACAAGACAGTAATCATGAAATTCCAACAAAGACCAAATCATAACTTAGCATTAAATATTAGATATAATGACAAAATAATTAATGAGACCAATGTGACAAAATTTCTTGGATTAAATATTGAAAACACGTTAAAATGGCATACACAGATCGATAAAGTATGTAGTAAACTTAATCAGTATTCCTATGCCTTGCATATGTTAAGCAAAACGGCAAATAGAACAACAGTCTTAACAGCATATCATGGTCTAGTCGCCTCAACATTGAGATACGGCATTATATTTTGGGGTAATGCCACAGGCAAAGATATGGTATTTAAGTGCCAAAAAAGATGTATAAGAGCTATTTGTAATCTGCGAACCACCGACAGTTGCAAGCCTTATTTTAAAAATATGAAAATCCTTACTATGCCCTCCTTATACATATATGAAACAGCTATGTTTGTTAAAAATAACATGTATAGATTTTCTAGAGTATCAAGTCAGCGTCAATGTGACCAGTTAAATTTAGTTGGATCTAGAACCGCATTATTTAAGAAAAGTATTTTTGTAATGGCTCCAAAAATTTATAATAAATTACCAAAATGCATAAGAAGTGTGGAAAATGTTGGCCTATTTAAAAGTAAATTATTTTTATTTCTAGTAGAGAAGACCTATTATTCCATAGAAGATTTTTTAAATGATACTATAAATTAACGGCTATTGACATTTTATTTTATTATTTTAACATTTATCTACATTATATTATATTAGAAATTGACTTAGACTTTTGAAGTCATTTATATAATCTTAATTAATTCTTTTGATTATTATCATTGCATGTTATAAGTATTTATTAAAATAACAAATTATTTGTATACCAATTGCATTGGTAGAACATTGAGATCACGCTAAAATGTATATTTTTAAGACCTTTCTGTACCCCTATGTTCACAAATAAAGTTTGATTTGATTTGATTTGAATTTTTTTTTTTCATTTCTATGACAATACTTATCAGTGCTGACCACAGACCAGGTTCAATGATAGTGGTTTAATGATAGTAACAATCACGAAACCATTATTGAATACAAAATTGATAACAGTTTTGCTTTTACTATAAAATGCCTTGTTTTTCAGGCCATACCTTACTGTTGAATATGGAGAACCTGGTCAGTCAACGAAGTCAATAAAGACTTATCAGAGAAGTTAAACAAAAACACAAAGATATGGCGTTGAATCAGGTATAGTATTTTTTTTTTAAACTGCTATTTAATAATATGTCATGATGGCCCAGTGGTTAAGGCCTCGCCTTTCATGCACGAGGTTTCAAATCCGGGCAAGTACCAATGTGACTTTTTCAAATCATATTATGTATTTCTGAGTTTATCTTGGACATTACTGACATCGGTGAAGGTAAACATCGTGAGAAAACCTGAATTTATAGTTAATAATATTAGTGTGATATAAGTCTGAAATCGCCAACCTGTCTTGAGCAAGCGTGGTGATCAATGCTCGTGCCTTCTCTGTATGAGAAGAGGCCTTTGCTCTGCAGTGATGCAGTGGGACAGTAGTAGGCTGATATTATTATCTAACAATAACAATAAGGTGATAGCTTTGTACACAGCGAGTGTGTAAAAAATCGGATCATCAAATACATTTTTCTAAATAAATAAATGAATTGATAATTTTGTAACTGGTTTCGTACGTGAAACGGAACTAACAGTTTCTGGCGTGTGGTGTATCCAAGTGTCAGTCCAATTAAATAAACAAGACGTCGCTCCACTCATCATCATCATCAGCCTATAATGTTCCCACTGCTGGGACACAGGCCTCCTCTCTGTGAGAGGGAGTGGGCCATAATCCACGACTCGGGCCCAGTGCGGGTTGGTAGATGTCACATGTCTTCGAATTTTCGGTTCTAAGACATGCCGGTTTCCTCACGATGTTTTCCTTCACCGTTTTGAGAGCAGTGGTGATGAAATAATTTTTTACACAAAGTAAAGCGCCTGTCTGGGTACGAACCTACGACGTACAACTCGTAAGTCACGGCCGTTACCACTGGGCCACCACTGCTCGCTGTCACTGTCGCTCCACTAAGCTTGATTAAAATTTATATTCTAGATCGGAACACATGATGGAGTCTTCCACTGCGACGAAGTTCTTGCATGTTCCATGCTCAAGCTTTTACCCAATACAAAGATGCTACCATCGTTAGAACTAGGGATATAGCAAAGCTAAACGAATGTAACATTGTAGTTGTCGTCGGTCACGTCTTTGACCATGAGAAGAAGCGGTATGATCATCATCAAAGGGAGTTTAATGAAACTTTGAGCTCTTTGAAGCCAGAGCTTGGGGACGACTTCAAAATTAAGTGAGTATTTTTTTTTTAATATTTGTGAAGTTTTATTTTCAATTGTTTTTTTTTTTTTTTGGATTTTCTCATGTCTGAGACCAGAAGTTTAATTTCATAAATCTTACGTGCAGTTATATTTATCAGAAGTACCCCAACTATTCTGACTACTTGTATTTACAGGTGATTCAAATATTATTAATATTTTTATTTGATTGAAGTCTGTCAGTTTCTTACAATAATATATCTATATATATATATATTATTAACAAGTATGTAAAGGAAAAAATAAGAAAAAGAAAGAGCTCATTGGGCATAAAAAATACTCGTCCGCATCGCTATCAGTGGGATTTTTTATTGCTGGAAACAATAAATTGAATTCAATGTAACAAAATGAACGCAAATAAATGCTTTTGATTTTGAAACAAAAAGTCGATCAGTAATATTTAAATTAAGTAATTTTCTTTCCTCAGGTTAAGTTCTGCAGGCCTAGTCTACACGTACTATGGTGAAGATATCATACAACAGCTCATTCCAAAAAATGTTTCTCTTATCTCGACGGATCTGACTGTAATTTACAAGAAAGTTTACCAAAACTTTATTGAAGAAATTGATGCTATTGATAATGGTATTCCGATAGCTTCAGGAGAACTGGAGTATAAAATATGCACAAATTTGACAAATAGAGTTAGACAATTGTACCCAAAATGGAACTCGAATCAAGTTATTAATTTGGGTGAAATATTTAAGAAAGCGATGGCACTTGTGAGTGAAGAGTTTCTGTATACTGTCAACTATTACATATCTGTGTGGCTTCCTGCAAGAGATTACGTTAGGTCCGCACTGGATAACAGATTCGAGGTTCACAACTCTGGACAGATTGTAGAAATTCGCAAATCTGATGAGAGTGTCAAATTTAACGAGAGATTTCCATGGAAAGAACACTTGTTTGATTTAGAAGAACAAATGAATATTGGACATGAAATTAAATATATACTACTTAATGACAAACCAAATTCATGGCTAGTGATAGCTGTTCCTATTACCTATACCAGCGTTATATCATGGTGAGTTACTAAAATATTGTAATTACTACCGTGTCACCGCCTTTAGGTTGACTAACTGTTTCTTTGACTGTCAAGCCAGCTAAAGCACTAGGAAGTGCTTCATGCGTCATGTTCGTCACGAGCGCTGTCAGTAGGTACAGGACATCTCTTAGCTGCCACGGCTACGAATATTTGTAGTGCAGAAACACGGCTTATATAATTTAATTTTGATTTGTTTTATTTTTATTACGGACGCTTTTAATGTTCTGCATCGTTTTCACATGTTTTTCTTCAACATGAATGATGTAACCAATATTTCGTAATGATATTTTGCCTTAAAAGAGTGTCTGTGGAGTTTCTTGCCGTTCTTCTCCATAGGAACTGTGGAATGGGCAACTAGCTTCATCTTTCTGACTGATCGACCCCTTGATAATTCAAAAGTGCCAGTTAAAATAAATGCTTTAAGTTTGAGTGGTGTACAGCAGGTGGGGGACTGTCTTATGTAATTTTGACGTTCAGAATTTTCTGATTTTCAGCCTAGTTAGAATAAATGAATTTTGATTATGATTGATTTTCTATTATCATTTTCAGGAAACCTTTACACAAAAATTGGTGGGGACTAAGAGATGAAGATTTGAGTAAAAAAGCAGGAATAGAGGGCTGCATATTCTGCCACAGCACTAGATTCATCGGTGTTAATACCACGAGAGAGGGTGCTTTAAAAATGGCTGTAGTCAGTTTAGAAGCCGAGGCATAATGATGTTATTATAAACAATAATGAGAAATCAAAATACAAACAGTATTTTATTTAAGTATTTAATCTATCTCAAAGTGTTAATAGGAATTGGTGAAATGAAATGAAATGAAATGAAATTGTTTATTCTGTAAATAGGATATCGGAATCACTTTTACACGTCATATAAAAAAATATTAAAAATAAGCTAGATGAGTTCGGCGTTTCCTATCTGACTACTCTGAGAAGAAAGGCCGAAACAAACTCAGAGGTCGCAGTCTCTTTTAAAGTCCAGACATAATCTTGGTCAGGCCATATGTGAACCATGTAGATTAGTGTCTGAAAAGGTCTTTTGAGGAAAGAACCACACAGATTTGAGTGGACCTGTCCAGTCAGTGCAAGCATTTGTCAGTAATCGTGGAGCTCAACTTAGAACTTAAGGAGCTCAACTCGACGAGCAATACCAAAGAAAGGACATTTGGGTAGGCCGCAAAAACTACTCAAACTGACAGACCATCACTAAAACTAGAAGAGAAATAAAAATAATATCTACATAGTCCTCACATTCACAATAGTTAAAATAATATAATACTTTACAAAGTAATCATGTCATTTTGATTATATTTTCCAACAATGTCAACGTGTTTATAAAACTGGTATATGTTGATTTTACATAATAATTAAAATGTCTAGTTCTATGGTTTTATCACAAGGCTTAGCAGAGCGAGCAGTTCAATCCCAAGCTTTTTTATCTTCTAAATAATCTGAAATTGTATAGTACCCTTTTCTACAAAGTTTGGTTTTAATACAGATTTTAAATCGTTTAATGGGTAAGTTTCGAATGTCAATGGGGAGTTTGTTGTAAAAGCGTATACATTGACCCATGAATGAGTTGCCTACTTTGTGGAGACGTGTGCGATGTACAGCAAGGTTGTGTTTATTCCTGGTATTTAAACTATGAAAATCGGACATTTTCTTAAAATTTGATATATTTTTGTGTACATACAATAGGTTTTCAAAAATATATTGTGAGGCTACAGTCAGAATATTTATTTCTTTGAATTTTTCTCTAAGGGAATCTCTTGGACCTAGGTTGTAAATGGCTCGAACAGCCCTTTTCTGTAGAACAAAGATAGTATTAATGTCCGCACAGGTTCCCCAGAGAAGAATCCCATATGACATAAGACTATGAAAATAACTAAAATAAACAATTCTGGCTGTATCCACGTCAGTTATCTGTCTAATTTTTTTAACAGCATAGGCGGCCGAACTTAGCCTTCCTGACAATTTTTCTATGTGTGGGCCCCATTGTAATTTACCGTCAATAGTGATTCCAAGAAAAACTGTCGACTCAACAGGCTCCAACTCTGTTCCATTAACCTGAACATTGGTAGATAGCTGCCTGACATTTGGCATTGAAAATTTAATGAGTTTAGTTTTTTTTTCGTTCAGGAGAAGATTATTTACATTAAACCAATGCACAACTTTAGAGAGTGCATCATTAACTGGATAGTCTGATTAACAGGCATTTAAGAAGTAACCTGAACCTGCATCACGCGCAGTTTGGCTTTCAACCTGGCCTTTCCACTGAGTGCTATT
Organism: Agrochola lychnidis; assembly: GCA_963680765.1. Lineage (NCBI taxonomy): Eukaryota > Metazoa > Arthropoda > Insecta > Lepidoptera > Noctuidae > Agrochola > Agrochola lychnidis. Next base: position 1,302,029 of record OY796852.1, on the reverse strand, counting down.
CTCTGTATGAAGCACACGGTTAGGTATTATTTGGATCGTAGGACACCGGTTTATGCGTGTTATTTAGATTTATCCAAAGCCTTTGATCTAGTTTGTTATGAGGTCCTGTGGGATAAACTGCGTAAGCAAAATGTGTCTACGGAACTAGTGGAAATTCTGAAATTTTGGTATGACAATCAATTAAATGTAGTAAAGTGGGCGGATTGCTTGTCTGAGGAGTACAAGCTAGAATGTGGCGTGAGACAAGGGGGAATTTCCTCGCCCACGCTTTTTAATGTTTATATGGATAGCCTGATTGGTGAGCTCAGTAGCACGCATGTAGGTTGTCATATTGATGGAGTCGCTGTCAATAATATAAGTTATGCCGACGACATGGTGCTGCTGGGCCCGTCAATTAGAGCCCTTCGTCATCTACTTGGAGTTTGTGAGCGGTATGCTAAGAGTCATGGTCTCAAATATAATGCTGCCAAGAGCGAGTGTATGTTTTTTGGTCTTGGTGATAAAACCCCTCATGAACCTCCACCTCTTTTTCTGAACGGTTCTCCTCTCACTAGAGTGAAAAACATTAAATATCTAGGGCACATTATCACTGATGATCTTAGGGACAACGAGGACATTGAACGTGAACGCAGAGCGCTGGCAGTCCGGGGTAATATGTTGGCTCGCAGGTTTGCTCGTTGCTCAGCTGTAGTCAAGTTAGCGCTATTCAAAGCATATTGCCAAACTTTCTACACGAGCAGCCTGTGGGTTAATTATACTCAAAAGGCTTACAGCGCTCTGCGGATACAATACAATAACGTCTTCAGGATGTTGTTGCGGTTGCCGCGGTTCTGCAGTGCGTCGGCCATGTTTGCCGAAGCGCGTACGGACGACTTTTACGCAATAAGACGCAAGCGTGTGGCGTCACTGTTGAGCAGAGTACGCGGCAGCAGCAACGACATTCTGAAGTTAGTTTCGAGTCAATTTCAGTGTCCGATGCACTCGCTCTGGGTAAGCATCGTGGTTGGGACGGTAAAATAAAATGTTTTAATTGTTATTTATATTCTTACCTACTAATATAGTTTATAAGCTCTTGTTGTTACTAACCATAATGGATCATGTTGTCTGACATAAATAAATAAATTAAATTAAAATTAAATTAACTTGTTCAAAGTTGACTAACTGACGTTTGATTTTAAAAATGAGGGAAGTATCATCTGCGAAGAATACGATCTTGTGATTATCCCTTATGTGATAGGGCAAGTCATTTATATAAATTAGAAATAAAAAAGGACCAAGAATTGAACCCTGCGGAACGCCCATGGTGACCGCAGATCCTGCAGATCTCTTGCCATTAACATCGACCCTCTGAATTCTGTTGTTCAGATAAGAAGTCAGAAGGTCAAGAGCCTTGTCCCTCATACCATAGTGGTACAGTTTCCTGATGAGTGTATCATGATGTACGCAATCGAAGGCCTTGGACAAGTCGCAGAAAATGCCAAGAGCATCTTGCGACTCCTCCCAGGCCTCGAATATGTTCTTTAGTAATTCCACGCCCGCATCTGTAGTTGAACGACCCTTTGTAAAACCAAACTGTTTCAGATGAAGTAAATTATGTGCATTGAAATGTCCCAACATTTGTTTTAAAATTAATTTTTCAAAGATTTTGCTCAATGTGGGTAATATCGAAATAGGCCGAAAATTTGTAGGATCAGTTGTGCTGCCAGATTTGAACAGTGGAATCACTTTGCTAAGTTTCATCAGATCAGGAAATACACCAGATGCAATACAAGAGTAAAAAACGATTGCTAAAAAGGGTGAAATAACATCAATTATTGAGGACACGGTATGTACTGATAATCCCCAAAGGTCAGCAGTTTTTTTTACATCAAGATTTTTAAAAGATTCTATAATGTCTTTAGCAGTAATAATTGTGAATTCAAAAAGTTTGTCACATTCTGGTACACATTCTTTAAGTATTGAGTAAGCAGAAGTGGAGGACGACGATGACAGAGTTTTGGTTGTTAGAATGGGAATATTAGTAAAGAAATTTTCAAACTCAGTTGCCACCTCCACGTCTGCCTTAATATCTACATCATTGATTTTTAGATGAAAGTCACGATTCCGTACTGTCGTTCTTCCCGTTTCTGAATTAATTATATTCCAAGTTGTTTTAATTTTATTTCCAGAAGATTTTATTTTATTTTTAATGTTTATGGCTTTTGCTGAGGAACAGGCTCTTTTAAAAGTTTTTGAATATTTCCTAACAAATTCTTTAAAAGTTTCATCATGGTTATATGTTTTTTCATGATACAATTCAAATAACCTCTGCCTACTTTTGTAAATACCTGGTGTTGCCCAATCACTAAATAGAACGCGGTCACAAACAGGCAATGTTTTTGAGGTGAAAATCTTATTAAACTCACAATTGATGAGGTTAAATAGTAAAGTGTAAGCTTGATCCGGGTCATCATGATAAGGCAAACCCGGTAGTTTTTCCATTAAATTATTTTTAAATTGTCCTAAGCGACTTTAATTTACAGGAACAAAACTTACAAGTTTTCTTTGAGCTCTGACTGTCTTCAGAGGGAAAGTGACTAACTGGCCGCAGTGATCAGAGTCCAACTCATTTATAATTAAATGGCTGGAAGGTCTTAAGTTTGTAAAAATGTTATCAATACAGGTAGCACTAGTGGCAGTTATTCTAGTCGGCTCAAAGAATGTATTATACAAATTATATGACTTTAATAAAGTTTTAAATTTATTTACTACAGCAGATTTTTCCAGTAAATTAATGTTGAAATCTCCACAGACTAAAACTGTTTTATTACTGTTACAAGTCTTTAATAATACTTCTTTCATACATTTCTCAAAAATATCATATGAAGCACATGGGGGCCTGTACACGCTTATTACAATGAACCGCTCAAGCTCAATGCAAGCTATTTCAATAACTCGCTCAACAGAGAGGCTCACAATATCCTTACGTTCTTTAAATTTCATATTGTTACGAACAATTATTAAAGAGCCACCACGTATCATATTAACTCTGCTGAATGAGCTGGCAACCTGGTGGTTGTTAAAGCTGAACATGAACTGGTGGACTTTTAACCAATGTTCAGTTACACATAGGATATCAATATTACTACAGTTCATGAACAACTCCAATTCTAATTCCTTACCTATCACACCCTGTATATTTTGATGAACAATTTTTAGAGTATTATTATTACATTTATTTAGATTACTACAATTTGATGGGTGAGATATCAAAGAAGAACTTTTTTTAACATTTTGATGATTTAAACCAGTATTTAAATTTTCTTTATTTACTAAGCAAGAGGTTTCCTCTATTGTCCTAATTTCTAATTTAAATGATAATTAATGTCATTAGTTGTTGCCAAATTATTGGCAGAACTATTTAAAATGTTGTTGCATTGCTCAAAAGAAGCAAGTTGTTTAGCCAAATTTTTGGCTGAAATAGAAAAAAAATATGATAGCGACACAGCTATCTGTCCTTTGCAATAGTTAGAAAGATAGTACATAACAATATTATATCTATCTCTTGTCAAATACAAATTATTACCAACATAATTGTTGGTGTCAACAAGATGGAACAGATTATTATTGAATGTCCAATTATACAATGTCATATTTAATTCAAATCTTAAGTTATTTTCTTCCTGTGGCAAACTGTTACTATATGGAAATGTAAACAACACAATTTTTTTTAAACTTAGATTACACAATGTTTTATAATATTGGAGCAATTCTCCTTTGTTCACATTTCCCCTATTACCCATAAAAATTAATAATGTAGTGCCCTGGTTAAAGTTACATTTATTAATTTTTTTCATAATATCAAATAAAGAACAACCAGGCATACAGTAATTTATTATGGAGTGTCCTGGATATTCATCTGTCAACAAGTGGCCTAAGTCCTTTCCAATCTCATCACAAAATAATACTACATCATTTTTTACAATTTGTTTAGATGGTTTATTTGAACTATTGATAGCAGGAAATGTCAAATCAACACAGGGCTGCGGTAAGGTGGTATTGCATGTTGTCAATGAATGGTCCGGTGTAAGTACTTTGGACGGTGTTTGACACTGCTCACAGTTGTTTGTTTGTGAGTTTACCAGCTCATTCATTGCCAGTTGTTGTGTTTAACTACAGTTAAACTTATTAATGTGAATTAATTATTTTTAATGTACATTAATATTTTAAAGAGCTGTTTGGAAACCGGCCACCAAATCATAGCAGCAAAACCGCAGTAGTTTGATTGAACTGACTCGCGTCATATTCCGCTACATCCGATTTGAGTAGTAGAACATGACGCGAATCAGCACTAGTAGTTGAATACTAATCTCAAACAGTCTTATAATACTAAATCTTAAATCGTATGTGTGACCTGTTCCATCATTGTATATTACAATAACATTATCTCATGATTAATTAAACTTAATGCGTGTTTTCTTGCCCCATTTCTCTTCGTGTCTTCACTAATCCCACGTCGAAGCTAAGCTACGAATGACTGTGGCTCAGAAATCAATTCTACTAAGATTTGGTTTGCCTTCCTTGTTCCTTTCCCCATTTTTGACCGACTTCAAAAAAGGAGGAGGTTCTCAATTCGTCGGGATATTTTTTTTATGTATGTTTCCCGATTACTCGAAGACAGCTAGACCGATTTGAAAAATTATTTTTTTGTTTGAAAGGGTATACTTTCAAATTGGTTCTATTGTCATTTGGTCACAATCTGATGATGGGATCTCGGAGAAATCGAGGGAACTCTTCAAATTTTATAGACACATCTATAGCGATTTGGGTATTTTTGATGAGCAGTTGACATAAGGCTATTGTACCAACCCACTAAAAAGTGAAAAATAAACTATTTAAAAATAACTTTAATTTCGGGAGTCGGTGTCTTTGGATCAGTATTTTAATTTTTTGACACCGACTTCCGAAATTAAAGTAATTTTTCACTTTGTAGTCTGGAAGTCGCTTGTATTTTTTGTAAAAAAGTTTTTTTAAGTAAACCAATTTTCTTCTTTCATTCATTGAAAGTAATTTTTCTTGGGGACATTATCTAGGCATTGCCATTATTTCCATATGTTTTGGAAAGTACAAGCCCAGGGCAATTCAATGTTTGAATTAACTTAAAATTAAATAGACAGGCACTTAAGAAAAGTCCAGAGTTTAGCACGATTCCAAATTGTCAGTCCTAATGGAGAAGAATGGGCACAAAACTCTACCGATATGAATATATTTTCTTAAAGACAAGAGGTTGGTACTAAAACTGGATAGTCTTATTAATTAGTACCAGCTTCGTTCGCGTGAAATTTCGCCTCCGTTACTTCGTATTTGCTTAGCGTTCTTTCTGGATATTTTTTCTTTTTGCTCGGTTCCTAAGGGTCCTAGCGTGATGTTAAATAACCTTCCTCAAGAATTGGACTATAAAATGCAAAAAGTTTTACAAATTCAACTGGTAGTTCCAGAAATTAGCGCATTCAAACATATAAACTCTTCAGCTCCATAATTTTAGTATAGATTCAAACTATGCAAAAAAGTTCATGCCGCGAATACTGTTAAAAGAGCTGTGTATTGAATATACCTACTGGAAAATCGCTACTCGTGGAGGCTTTTTCATTCTTGTATCTCAATTTCAAAACTCGTTTGTATAATTTATCTATATTTATTATCATCAGAATATCGATTCTCTCATCTTATACATAATTTCAAAAATTTATTACTCTTCACTTAATTTATTTTGACTACCTCGTTGGTCTAGTGGTCACAAGCGCTACTGCTGAGTATGAGGTCCTGGATTCGATTCCCGGATCGGGCAAAGTGTTATTGGGTTTTTCCATCTGAAATTTCTCAGTAGCAGCTCGGAGTCTGGATTTGTGCCCAGTTGATGGCAATAGGCTTGCCCCTATTACATGGAACTTAAACATAACTGGTGAAATGTGGGTGTGCCTGCTACAGGTACACCTCTGCCCAACCCTTCGGGGACACAAGGCGTGATGTTATGTTATGTTACCTCTAACGTCTTACACCTTTTTTATCATCCCGTCTCCTTTCTATATACTATACGTTTTAAACATTCACGCACTATCTCTTTCACTCCTTGACTATTTCGTGTATTTATCTCAGTCACTCGTTTATGTATCACATGGGTCATCCATCTTCACTAACTTGGACACCTCTGCCTAACCCTTCGGGGAAACAAGGCGTGATGTTATGTGTTATGTAATTTATTTCATAATAATTTACATCATCGAAACATAACATTACATAACATACAAACCCATTAATCTATCGCGATTTATTGCAATCGACGTCTTCTCAGTTCATCGGCCCCATGTACATCAGTTTTGTCTAGGTAGGACTGCTCCATCGTCGAATGCCAAATAACTTGGCTATTGGTTTAAATATATGCCTTGTGCCGCGAATGCACATGCGGATTATTGAGATGATGATTCTTGATCTTAGTCAACCCACCATTACGCTCATGGGCCTGTTCCAGTGGTCAGCGATTGCAGCTCCAATTTTTTTTACGAAGGTAGACATTTGTGGGGCGCAGATTCCGTCAACAGATGCAACAAGGGGGGTGAATGTCGCATGTCGCATTTCACAATCGTTTGAATATTTCCTTATTTTTTTCTTCTTCGGTGGATTTTAGTACAGAGGTGACAGGGCGTGAAATATAAGAAGAAGCGTCAGTGTTTAAGACCTGGATATCAAATAACGCCTCTCTCTGAGCATCCCAAACGCCTCGGCAGGAAAGGTCTCCGCGTAGTCCGCAATCTCCTTCGGAGATTATGGGTTCTTTGACTACAATTCCCCATGCGTGTCGACATAAGTCGCAAAATAGATCCCTAATGTAATTGTGATGAGTTATTAGACTACACTCACTACACCCTTTTTACAACATAGAGCATGATCATTTATTAAACACCTGTAAAAGTCTGTAAATCTATCATCGAAACCCGAAACCCGAACCCGAACCCTTAAAACTACCGAAAATTTAAATTCATCACCCGCGCTTTCTGCCGCTTTACTTAGAAATAATGTAAAAGCATGCCCTTTAGAGTTTAGGTTTCAGCATACAAACCCCCAGGCTGTTATAAAAGCTTTTAAAGATCTTAAAATTAAATCAACAGAAGATCTATGGGGAATGTCTATAAAAGTCTGTAAATCTATCATCGAAACCATTGCGCCCTATTTAGCTTTCATATTTAACACCAGTGTAGACCAAGGAGTCTTTCCGGATCTCATGAAACTCAGTAAAGTAGTTCCTTAGTTCAAGTCCGGTGATAGTAAGGAACCCAACAATCATAGACCCGTGTCAATTCTGCCAGTTCTCAGTAAAGTGTTTGAAAAGTTGATGCTTAATCAAATGTTACGTCACTTTAATAAAAATTCCATCTTTCATGAACAACAGTACGGCGTCAGTGGTACAACGCCCTTTGGTGAAACCAAAGGGCGTTGTACCACTGACGCCGGTGTCACCCTTATAAAGAACATTTTTAATGCCTGGGAAGAAGCACATGATGCCATTGGAATCTTTTGCGACCTCTCGAAGGCGTTCGATTGCGTAAACCATGAAACACTTCTGCTGAAACTAGAACACTATGGGATTAGGAATACAGCTATTGATTTACTAAGATCATACCTGAAAGATAGAAAGATTAAAGTTCAAGTGAACGGTGTAAACTCGTTGGGGTCTGAAATGGCAATGGGTGTTCCTCAAGGTTCGATATTGGGGCCATTCCTCTTTTTAGTTTACATTAACGATTTACCCCAATTACTTCAAAATCAACCGAAAATGGTGTTATTTGCAGATGACACATCATTGATCTTTAAAATAGATCGACGGTCACAAAATCTTGACGACGTGAATAACTCTATTCTTCAGGTCCAAGATTGGTTTACGGTAAATAATTTGGTACTAAATGAGAAAAAAACCAAGTGCATTAGATTTAAATTACCGAATGTTAAAAGTAGCGAATGTGACATCATATTGAATGGAGAAAAACTGGAATTTATTAATCAAACAGTTTTCCTAGGAATCACGCTAAACGAGAAATTACAATGGGGACCTCATATAACATCTCTTGCGGGGCGGCTAAGCTCGGCCGCTTATGCTGTTAGAAAGATAAGACAGTTAACAGATGTAGAAACCGCGCGTTTGGTATATTTTAGCTACTTTCACAGCATTATGTCATATGGCATTTTACTGTGGGGTCGGGCTGCTGACATTGAATCCGTCTTTATTTTACAAAAGAGGGCTGTCAGAGCCATTTATAACCTATGTCGTCGCGAATCTCTCAGGGAACTATTTAAAAAGATTAATATTATGACGGTACCTTGCCAATTCATCTATGAAAATATTATGTATGTAAGGGAAAATCTGCATCTTTTTAAGAAAATAAGTGATAGACATAATTTTAATACTAGAAATAAAGATAAAATAGATCAACCATTTTTCAGATTATCCAAAGAACAAACATCTTTTATGGGGTACTGTGTAAAATGTTACAACAAAATACCTTGTGATATATTACAGTTAACTGAAAGAAAATTTAAAACTCATATTAAAAGTACTCTTTGTAAACAAGCATATTACAAATTAGAGGATTATATTCTAGATAAGAATGCTTGGAAACATGCTGGTCTAGCTCCATAGGACAATTTAGAGTATAGACAAATTCAAACTGGTTGCTAATTCAATTGTGTAATTAAATATTATAACATTTTTTTTTTGCATTCTGTGATTACTCACACACTGACTAATTAGTATCACCTGTAATTTTTTTAGGAATATCGTACCTACTTTTACAATGCATGTAAATATGTGAACAAAAAAAATTACAGGTGATACTAATTAGTCAGTGTGTGACTGACTAATTAGTATCACCTGTAATTTTTTTAGGAATATCGTACCTACTTTTACAATGCATGTAAATATGTGAACACCATGTATCCATTACATAATTATTTTTTTTGTCATTGCTTCATTTTTAATTATTTTTACCTATTGTGGTATAGTAATCTTATTCCAAGTGCATCGTATTCACATATAATTAATGTATACAAAATATTGTAAAACATTTTAAAAGAGTAACGGTGGAGTTTCTTGCCCATTCTTCTCCATACGAAAACTACCTTTTGGAAGGGGCGACTAGAATCAATTTTATTATTTTGTAATTTTTGACGTTCAAAAGTGCCATACATGGGCCTATTTGAAATAAATGATTTGACTTTGACTTTGACTTTAAAAAAATAAGGAATAAGAAAATACATTTCGTATGTATGAAAATTTTATTCTCGATAGCAAAAATAATGGACAATATAGACAAGCTAAAGTAAAATCGGAATCCTGTGATAATAAATATGATCCTACCAACCATGTTTTCTCATTCATACAAAGCTCTTTCAAATAGAAACCTGAGCACATGTAACGTTACAAGGCCAAACCTGACAGTTCAATTACCTTAAAGATTGGCAAACTACTGGCAGATTCTATCTCTAACTTAGTTTATTTTAACGAATGTAATTCCAGAAGATTCTTCTTTAATTTGAAAAAAATGTCACTCATGAGGCTAGCTTTCGTGGTTAAAACTAAGTAATTAATATGGTGATTATTTTGTAGGTGCTCCTTTCAATTAAAATTAGGTATTTCATTTTAATAAGAAATATTTTTTTAAATAAAAATACCAAATCTTTGAATTTTTGATAAAAACAATTAAAATAACTAAATCAAAAAGGCATGAAGAAGAAGGAAATCTCTTCGAAAATACTAAAATTGTGTTTAATATTCCATGTTGTAGTAGGCTTATAAAAATACTACGAATGGGAATGTAAAAGCTACTTCTATTTTGCTGAAAGAGGAACTAAATCAGATTACTACTAGAGCTAAGTAGGTTTATGTTTACACACTTGTGACGCAACGAAGCTTCCAGAATATAAAGTTTTTCTCGAATTAAAATATTGCTTTGTCCATTTCCACCATTTTGTTAAAAATTCCAACATTTTGCAGTGAGAATAATAAATTCAGATTTCTCGCAATGACAATACAAAGCTTTTTAACGAAACTTCTTAAGATTTCAAAACAATAATATTTAAATTAGCCTTTGGAACAGCTTCACTAAGGTACTTGAAAATGAGAAACTTGTAGATAAATCGAGATTAACATAACATCTAATGATTCCGTCAAACCATTTAAAAGAATTGTAAGAAGCTAAAAGAAGAAATCACCATTAATAAATTAGGATAAAACTTAAACTGAAACAAAAAGTAAGTAATAAAGAAGAAAATTTATTTCGATAAAATAGGATCAGGCATCTTCTGGGCACGCTCGATCTATCGTAGAACTCATCCATCGCTTTCCATCAGACGAGATCGAGGTCAAGAGTAGGCCCGTTCCGCAATACACAAAAAAAAGGTAACTCGATGAACTTCTAGAAAGTGTTCGCGATCTCGTTTCTTCAGCCAATTACCATGTTGAAGGCTTATTTACATACCCTTAATAGGGCGTGCGAAGTCAGGGAATAATGATCGGGGTAAACCCCTGACTACACTGAGGCGAATCCCGCGCCGCATGTCATTTGTTTCAATTATTAAGAAGTCGCGTAAATAAAAGTTGAATAAAAGAAGTTGTAAGAGTCAAAATAATAACAGTCGCACGAGTCGCTCTTCAAGGTTAAAGCAATGCTTTCTGAGGTTGGTCCGTGGATAGGTGACCATTCATTACATACAGAGATCCTTCTGTGCCTCGAAAAGTACGTAAAGCAATTGGTCCTGGCTGACAGTAGTAGATCTTTGTCAGTCGTTACTGGTAATGAGAAGCCCGAAAGTCTGACAACCAGTCTTGCCAAGGGGTATCGGGTTACTCGGTACTAGATTGTGCAGATCAGTTAAGCAGTCTCTCTATGTAAAATACTGGTATTTATTCAGCTGCATGTTAAAATGGAAGCCGACTCCAACATAATTGTGAAATGCTGCTAAGCAGATGATGGTGATTAAGAAGTCACGCGACTATTCGCGCCAGTTTTAACACCGCAATAAATCAGTCAGTTGATAATCGGTGCCATCGAATTACTCCTACATCCCACGCGGGATCCGCTTTGGTGTGACCAGAGCTTTAACGAGACGGTAATAGGTATGCAAATTTATTTGAGTCTGCGATACTGGTTTGAAGATAGCGCTGATGTGGGAATTTGTGGGTCTTTCATTAATTATTTTGGTTTGAAAGATATTGATGGTGATAAAATATTGGACTGTATAAACAGCACCCCAATTGCGTAACACACTTTCGAGCATAACCCGAAGGATTTTGAAGGAAATTGCTAACCCATTGTTTCTATAGGTGGGAAATATGTTTAGAAAAATCATCTTCTTGACAACGTAGGTGTCTTATTAAATTGTCAAAATGAAAGGCATTTTCTTTGAAAGTGTGTTACGCAATTAGCTCGCAGGACAGAGACTGTTCCTTTTATATTTAAAAGTAATTGGGTGAGTTTTGATGTGAATAAAACATTAATAGGTAACTTTGATATTCTTCTTTTTAGGGTTCCGTATCAAAATGGTAAAAAGGAACCCATATGGTGCAACTCATTCTGTCTGTCCGTCTTTCTGTCACAGCTGGATATCTCAAGAACTACTAATGCTGTCAACTTGAATTTTGGAATAGTTTTAGATGACGTTTGCCCAACTATTTTGCAAATGAGAAATAAATAAAAATTTATATATTTTTATTGTAACAGGGACTGAACGGAGGTCTTAAAAATTCGAAGTGGGGCTAATAGGGCATGTGGAGTATCATATGAAAGAACGTTATTTGCGTCAAACATTTTTTTATAGGCCGTATAGTTTTCGACTTTTGACGAAAAATATAAAAAAATACCGTTCCCCTTATCGCCGAAGTTTGCATCGAGAAAAATCTGAAATTATTCCATGTGAAAGAAGTTTATGTAAAGATTACAGGAAAAATAAAAAATGTTTCTAAAAAGCACAATTTTTCAGAAACCATCAACAAAAATTACATTAGTTCCACTATCAGCCAAGAGATGGCGCTGACCTAAAACTGCAATATTCTACACCGCAGTGTGCAGTGTTAAAATTCTCTACTCTACTCGACGAATATGGGCCTCGCCGATGAAAATTTAAAATGGTACGGAATCCTCCGTGTGTGAGTCCGACTCGCTCTTGTTTCATACCTAAATAACATCATCCCGTTTTCTCGTCGGAGGAGGCAGAAATTGAATTTGCTTATCCATTCACGTATTTCTTTTTTTGCGGATGTTGTCTAGACTTTGCTAAGAAACACAAATCGAAATTGTGTCTCTGTTTAGTATTATTTTTATGCCTGTATGTATGTAAAGAAAATTTGTGCCTATTAGGATGTCTGAAAGATTTAAATGTAACATTTTATTATCAGCACTAAGTAAAATACTGCAATAATCACTTTAATATTTCTGCTTTCCCAACTTCTAGTCTAACCAGATGTAGCTGAATACCAGTATTTTACGTGACTACATATCTGACCAAAACCCAGCTACTAACAAAAACAGTTAGCTAAAAAAAAGTGTAAGTAGTAATGTAAAGTCTGACAAAAAGTCTTATCAAAGGGCAAGTACCCACAAGGGGCACAAGGGGCAGAACTTAGCGATGGGAAGTTCAAAACCCACATCAAACGTGTCCTTATCAAGAAAGCATATTATAAAATTAAAGACTATGTTGAAGATAAGGAAGTTTGGCAATAATTCCTTCTGCACATGTGGCTTCCCTGGTACCTCATTAACGGCATAAATAAGTAAGAGTTTATTAACTGCTCCCAAATTACCATGTTTATTTAAATCTTTATTTTTTTTTTGTTTTTACATTCGTCCTTGACATATTTATTATTCTATTATTTGACATTATATACCTACGATTTAATTTCAACTTTTTTTTAGTGACTTTTGTGGACATGATAATTACTCAGATTGATTACAGTTGTAACAGCAATCATATAATTGCATTTTATTAAAATAGGTTTTTTTACTTATATTAATTTATTTATTTTTTGTATAGATTCTTTTCTACAAATTTTGTGAATGTGAGACCGCTGTAGGCTTAGTGGATTGTAGACCTGTTAACCATTTTCTATTTTGTTAAGTACTTGGTACTTATTGAAAGACCTACACTGTCCTCCCATACCTAGAAACTTGTTATATGAAAGTATTGTAAAAGCCAATTATTTTTAAAAGAGTAACCGTGGAGTTTCTTGCCGGCTCTTCTCCATAGGAAACGACCAATTGGAACCGTGCACCTAGCTTCTGACGTTTCATAAGTGCCCATGTAGGTTTATGTGAAATAAAATATTTTGATTTTGATTTTGATTTTGACCCCTTGATAAGACTTTTTGTCAGACTTTCGGGCTTCTGACTACCCGTAACTACTATCAAACATCTAAAAATGAAAGCCGGGTCCATTGTTTCCGAGCACGGAGGGGTAATAATAATGGATGGACATCGTCAAGCGTGGCTTACCCTTCAGTAGACCCCTGTGGGTGTGTGTTATTATGTGCAACTCACGAGCCCCTCGCAATAATCAATTAGTGTTTATTATTCATGATTGATTATAATTCCAATCTCTAACAGTATTGTGTTTAATTATTAAATGTAATCCCTTCATAAAGGTACCGATCTTGTTCAGTAACAAATCTCAATACAATACAAACTAGTATTTACTGAACAATTACTAAGAGCATTCAAAAGAGGCTTATTTTAGGACTTACAATAATTCAACGTGTGGAACATGATTAGAGAGATACAGAAATCATAAGGTTTATGCGTAGGTATTACAGAGGGAATTACATTGTCTAATGGAAGAATAATTATATTTTATATTTATTTATTTGCTGAAATATGTGTACACATACAAAAATTAATACGTGCATGCAGGGCGTGTAAAGGCTCGTGCAGACCAGCGCGATACTGCGGGCGCTACATAGGTCGCGCTGCCTGTCGCACCCGCGATATCGCGCTGGTCTGCACGAGCCCTAAAGGCGCGAGTGAGTGTGTATTTTTTTTTACGTAATCAAAGCATAAAAATATATCAACCTACAATGTTCCCACTGCTGGGTAACAAGCCTCTTCTCTGTGAGAGGGACTGGGCTATTATCCATAACGCGGGGTCAGACTTATTAATAATCCAAATATATGATGCATTTAAAAGTTAGCAACTGTTAAGTTTGAATTTTATAAAATATCCCAAAAAAATATTAGTTTCTTCAAGCACGAAAAGCTTAGCTCATAAAATCTGAAAACAAAACTAAGTGACTGTTCTTATTTCAATTATTCGTCAAAACATTTATCTTCCCTTCAGCCGCAGAGACCGTACGATATAAAATTGAAATCAGCTGTTCAAAAAATAGTTGTCCGCTTGAATATCTTTTATCTACGTAGTTATGTCCCACAGGGTTAGATAATGATGTGGTTACAAATTGACATTGAAATATGTTGTGGGTTCCGTAGGCGAATTGTAATAAATGGTTACGTAACCCACAAGGGGAATACCGGAACTATATTTCTAGCAAAAGAATGTGTTTATTATAAGTCAGTAGGTACTGTAGTTATGAGACTAAGCTTTTTAAAGAATAAATAAATGAAAACATTGTGTAAATATTACGTAATTATGACATTGAGCAACATAAGTCCGCTGACGCATGGTTTTTGTGACAATAGTTTCATTTTGTGACAATTACTTTTTATGTAAGACTTAGGTACTATCAATTAATTTGGCATTTCTTGTGATTGAACGCACCAAAAGTTTTTTGTTTTCAATTGGAGCTCCAAATTATTGAGGGTTTTGTGTCAGTACACTTTGAACCCTATACTATAAATGAGTAATTCCACTGTCACAGACAGATGATACCTGACCCTTGTACAAAAGACACTGTAGTGGACTTGATGAAGTTACTACTTATGTTGGTAGATAGGTACGAATATAATATATACAGGGTGGATTTTGAAATGGCGCAGTAAAGGCAGGCAGCACCTTATCCTTTAAAATTAATGGGTATCAACATTTCTCAAAAAATAAGGATAGTCTCCCGAGTCCGTTTTCCAGAAGCTACAACGGTTAAGGTACCTGCCCTTACAGCCCCATTTCAAAAATCCACCCTGTTTAAGAACGCCACGAATCTAGAATGTTCTAACTGAAATAAAATGTTTTGGTCTTTTGATTCAAATGACAAATAAAACAATGTTTTTGCTAATACTAGTATGTTCTATATAAAAATATTTGTCTCAAATTACAAAATAAATGCTGGCACGTGTTACAAACTATCAGTGCCTATTTCAAGACATAATATAAAGCAAATAAAAATAATGGACATTTAAAGCGCACTCCCCTTGACATTTTTTTTTTGATACTAAAATTATGTAGATCTTGAATATGAAAGCAATAAATATTTTGTAGTTCTCCGAAACAAGCGCTGAATAAGTCTAACAAAAAATATTTTTCCCACGTTAAGTCCTACCCCACGTTTACACCGGTTTTTTTTAATACATAATAAATACGTTTCGTTTATCATTTACACTTAAAACAAGTTGTAAAGACTGGCTGTATAAAAAACTTGCAGAAACGAATTAACAACACAATCATGTCTAAATTAATAACGTCATTATGAATACATGTAGGTCTGATAAAACTGCGAAAACAAGTATCACAACTTGTAGGTATAATTTGTATAACGTATATTTTTTGTTTACTGTGTGTAAACACGGGGTTACAAAATATAGAAGTAAATAAAACAGGATACAACTGAATGTCATTTCAAAAGATTTGACACTTCAGTCTCGAGCAGGTTGTCATTACTGTTGCGCTTTGTGTCTTTTTACGACTCTATGAAGGAATGTGACGGTTTTTGAAGGTCCTGATAAGGAGTGTTTATTTTAGTCTTTTGCTGCGCATCTCAGTTTTATTACGTTCTCTTTGAATTATGCCTTTCCTTCTTGATACAGAATCATTCTTATTTCAATGCATTAACATGAATTAATTATTGCATTCATTTAGATAACTAAATTAGACTCTACTGTATAAGTGCACTGAAAACATTGTGGCTTGCGAGAAAATCAATTAATTGAGTTAATTTTTTGGAGTGAAAACTTCTTTAAGCACGTTGGCAATTTTTGAGATGGGACTAAACCATTGATTTCGCGACACTGTTACCGAGTATAATGACACCGTGGAGTAAAAGACATCAGCGCATTGATTACCTCGGTGTCGATTTTTTTTTTTAAGTTATCTCTTCCGTCGGCACTCCCGGAGTGCCAATGTTCTTGAAGTGAAAACTTCTTTAGACGCGTTGAGCATTTTTGAGATAGAACTAAGCCATTGATTTCGCGACACTGTGACGACACTAGCTTTTGACCATTAAAAAGACATCAACGCGTTGATTACCGCGGTGCCGATTTTTTTTTCAAGTTTTCACTTTGTCGGTACTCCCAGAGTGCCACTGTTGTTTTTTCGTAGATTTGTTTCGGCCATAGGAAAAAACCTATTGAAAATGGCTCTTTTATTCAAAGTAGTTTAATTAATAAAAAAACTAACTAATATAATATCTATAATTATCTATTTCCAACTTCGACCCTCTTCCGTTGCCTAGCAACCAACAAAGCAAACCTAAATAATCTTTGACAGTACGTAAAGATTGTGAAGTGGAAACAAAATAGGTAAAATTTCATCCATATGGATGGGTAAAAAGCAGACAAAACATACTTCATGAAAAATCGTTTAAATATTTTTCTGTTTTTGAATGAGCGTTATGAGGCGTGCACTTTTGGATTTTCCAATTTTATATATGAATATACAACCACAACCTCCAAGTGTTGCCAGTTAACGCTTAACACCTCAACATAATTTAAAATAGTTATTATATTGTAAGGTTTTATTAATTTAACTAAAACTACACTGTTTAAAATGTACAAATCGAGTCGATCTACGGTTAAAAATTTTGTAATGGCCATACTGATGGCGGAAATGCATATTGGAATAAAATCGGGAGATTGAATTAATTTGCACTGGCCACACTGGTGGCAACGGTTGCGGTGACTTGGCAGAGATCGGGCACTTTTTGATGGGAGTTGATAGCGAGCAGTCGTGTTATTGTTGTACTGTGGTGATTAATTTTAAGAAATAAGTTTTGATAGTAATAAGTTGTGAGAACAATAAATAAGTTTTGATAGTAATAAGTTGTGAGAACAACAAATAAGTTTTGATAGTAATAAGTTGTGAGAACAATAAATAAGTTTTGAAAGTTAACTGTGTTATTTCTGAGATATCCTACATCTCAGAAGTGGCATCAAGATCCGTAAGTACACGCCTACGATCTATTTTTTCTTTAGAGTTACCAACATTGTATTATTATTATTATAATTCTGGTACTATAATAATCCGTTAATCATGCTTTTCTTATTTTGACCAATTGCATAACAAGTAGTTTTGTTTATAAATATTTTGCTTGAAATTATTATGTATTTTATATTTCTATTAGTTATTAAAAGCAGAATTTTATTCTTTACATTAAACTTCTAGTTTGCCACCATAATTATAATTTTAAATTCCCACAGCAGAACTGTTGTCAAATCGGATCAAATTCGTTTAAGTATTTGCCTGATTTTAATTTTCTATTTTAATAGTTTGTTTTACCACGTTGGGAATAGTATTATGCATCATACGGTTTTGAATCTCGGCGACCGTTGAAATTTTTTATTTGATTTAAATTCCAACGGTTTATACAGCGAGGTTGCAAGACGACCGGTACATAATTGAACTTGTTACTTAACTTTAAAATTGTATATAGACGATACAATGATTGATAATAGGGTACCAGGAATGCCCAATGGAATTTCATGGTTTATTGGTTTATCTAGTATGCCACACATGAGTGTGGGGTTTTTAACAGGGGGTGATAAATTTCGTTAATTTTGCTCTAGGATCTACCGTTAGAAGATATTCGACATTTTAACTTTTTCACGGCTTGTTCAAACCCGTTGTTATGAGTTTCAGATAATGTTTCGCGACAGTGAAGCGTCCTCACGGGGCACCGGCTGACGACCCCGGCTCAAGATAGTATCCATTCAGGGGTAGAACCGGGAACTGGTCGCAGTCATAGCCGACGCCATGGAGGTCGCTGCCACCGTGGTTGGAGTCTCATGCACAGCGTCCGTCGTGAGCGGACGACGGGATGCGCGAGTAATAGCCGGCGTGAAGCGGTTACGGTGGTGTAGCTGGACGCCGGTGCAGCTAGACGCCAGTGCAGCTGGACGCCAGTACAGCTGGACGCCAGTGCAGCCGGACGCCAGTGCAGCTGGGCGCCAGTGCAGCCGGACGCCAGTGCAGCTGGGCGCCAGTGCAGCTGGACGCTAGTGCAGCTGGACGCCAGTGCAGCTGGACGCCAGTGCAGCTGGATGCCTGTACAGCTAGACGCCAGTGCAGCTGGACGCCTGTATAGCTGGACGCTAATGCAGTGCATCTGGTGATGGACGCCAGTGCAGCTGGTCGCCTGTATAGCTAGACCCCAGTGCAGCTGGACGCCTGTATAGCTGGACGCTAATGCAGTGCATCTGGTGAAGGTAATCAATGCTGTTGCTTCAATATTTTTTAATTATATCATTTTAGTATTGCATTATCATTTTAGTATTGTAAACTTATTTAAGTGTTAATGAGGATAAATATGAGAAGTCAATCCAGATAAGTTTTAGAACAATTGTATTGTGTCTAAAATTATTAGTATTTCTACTTAATTATAATGTATGGATTGACTGGTTTGAGATTTGATTACTAATAACTGGAAAGATAAGGATGAGAATACATATATGTGGATATGACACATATGTATGTAACTATTATTTTGTGAAACTTCTGTGAATATCAGAATTATAATTTCGAACAATCAGTATATACTTATGTGTTTATGCTTGTGAGAGCGCTCACAAGTAATGAGTATGGTTGGCGAGAGCGTGCGCTGTCACCGTGATTTTATGATTATATTTATGTATTTATGCTTGTGAGAAGGAAGGTTCACAAAATTATGGTCAGTGAGAAGCTACTGATTAGAGCTTATAGTAAGTTATAATTGTGAAGGTATTGAACTGTTTTAAGTTTTGAAGTTCTGTTTGGTCGTAATTTAATCCTTAGTAGTGAGAATATTGAAAATGAAATATTTTTGGACACAAGACAGTTAGATAGGGACATAAGTAAAATAAGAACCGAAGTTAGCGAATACATGCTTACCAGAAATATAGACGATTGGAAGATGGAAGTCGAAGCATAGGCCATTCATTGGAAGTCGTATAGTGGCTGGCAAGTGAGAGTGCTTGACCAGTGAAGCTTGCGGTACAATGTTTGGCATGTGCAGAATGTTATGTCACTTATTGGAAGTCGTACAGTCGCTGGCAAGTGAGAGTGCTTGACCAGTGAAGCTTGCGGTACAATTTTTGACATGTGCAGAATGTTATGTCACTTATTGGAAGTCGTACAGTGGCTGGTACTGAGGGGTATTGATGGTTGATATTGAAAGGAAATGGATGGAGGAAATGGAACTCATACTCAATACTTTATTGCATTCCACAATATATGTGCTTAGGTGGTAAACATTTGAAAATAAACAATCGTGGATCCTGTTGGGCACAGCAAAAGGAAAATAGAAGAGATGAGGACTTATTGTTTATCATATAATCTAATTAATTCTAAAAAAAAATATATATTTAATGTGTATTTTATGAGTTTTAGTGATCGCTCGCGCTCTAGGCACAGTCAGTTGAGCGCATGCCAGAAAAACTGCAACCGTAGTCAGCGCCTGCTGGAACGAGAACAAGCTTTGTTGCGGGAGTAGGAGCTTATTCGCCGGATGGAGATTGATCTACAAAAGGAACGCGACACCGAGCAACGCCGACGGGGTGAACGACGGGACTCGCCTGAAGTTGGAACGAGCCGGGAGCGCAATTGTTGAGGGCTGCCGGGTAGTCGCAACAGAGAAGGTCGAGGTACCACAAGCACGGATCATCACACCAAAAGGTCATGTAGTCCCACCTTTTCTTTTACAAATAATGCAATCCATTAGATGTCTTGCCATCGCAGCCTCAAAATCTGAGCACTGTATCTAGTAATAGAAGCTTGGATCATAAAAATATAAATAAATAAATATGATTCCCGAGTTTAATTCCCGAGTATAGATATGTCAAAAAAAAAAAAAGGGTCAACGAATGTGCAAAGGTTTATATGGCTGGGACGAGAAGACTGTGGTTCATTTTACTATGCAAAACTGACTGGTTTAGGTAAAACTTGGTATGAAAGTCTCAACTCGATATTGTTTATTTGGGAAGAGTGGCAGGTAAAATTAATGGATATTCTACCCTATGAACAAAATTACGGCCCAGGTACTTGACAAGGTAGCAAATGGTCAGCAGATCTTCAATTTACTAGGCCTGCAGCGTTCTCACATTCACGGGATGGAAAAGAGTCTGTACAAAAGATAAATAAATTAATAAAAATAAAAACCTATTACGTGATTGCTATTACAACTGTAAAAAATCTGAAGAACTAAATTGTAAAATTGAATCGTGGGTGTAAAGTGTGAAATGATGTGATGAATTTGTCAAGGACGAATGTCATCATCATCTTCCTAGCCTTTTCCCAACTATGTTGGGGTCGGCTTACTGTCAAAGCTGAAAGAATGTAAAAAAAAAAAAGATTGAAATAAACATGGTAGTTTGAGAGCAGTTAATAGACTCTTGCATGACTATGCAAGGAGGAGTCAAGGAGGTACCAGGGAGGCCACTTGTGCAGAAGGAATTATTGCCAAACTTCCTTGTCTTCAGCGTGGTCTTTGATTTCATAATATGCTTTCTTGATAAGGACACGTTTGATGTGGGTTTTGAACTTCCCATCGCTAAGTTCTGTAACAGACTTTGGCAACTTGTTATAAAAGCGGATACTGTTTATAAGAAAGGACTTGCTTGTTTTAATTGATCTAAATTTGGGTATCACAATTTCATGTCTACTACGTGTATTTATATTATGGAAATCCCTTCTTCTTTAGTGATACTTTTGACAGTGATAAGACCAAGCTCATAGAACTCCTTCGACGTCACGAGAAGTGTTTTGCTTACGATTTTGTGGATTTAGGCGAATGTTTCCGAAATGAGAATCGAGGGAAGTAGTCAACGTCCAGTAGTTTATAGACTACCGTCTGTCTTACTATGAACGCGAAAGGGTTTGAGGAATGGTAGATGACATGTTACGGGCAGGGATCATTCGGGAATCAGTGTCCAACTATGCCCGTCCAATCAGTCTCGTGGGCAAATAAGATGGGGTTTGTGTTTATTGATAAAATTATTAACTTTTATCGTTTATTTACATGTTGTTTTCCTTTTTTTCAGGTCAGGCACAAGAAATCGCGGAAAGATTTTGCATCTTGACCTGAGAGAAGCAAAATTCATGGTTGATCTGTTAAACCGTAAGATCCTAAGATACGTATTGGTTTTCAGATTTATGGTTAATATTGGTTGGATAAATGGATAGAAAATTGGTTACAAGGATAATTGGTTACAAGGATAATTGGTTACAAGGATAATTGGTTACAAGGATAATTGGTTACAAGGATAATTGGTTAGAAGGATAATTGGTTACAAGGATAATTGGTTACAAGGATAATTGGTTACAAGGATAATTGGTTACAAGGATAATTGGTTACAAGGATAATTGGTTACAAGGATAATTGGTTACAAGGATAATTGGTTACGAGGATAATTGGTTACAAGGATAATTGGTTACAAGGATAATTGGTTACAAGGATAATTGGTTACGAGGATAATTGGTTACGGGGATAATTAGTTACGAGGATAATTGGTTACGAGGATAATTGGTTACAAAGATAATAGGTTACAAAGAAAATTGGTTACAAGGATAATTGGTTACAAGGATAATTTGTTACAAGGATAATTAGTTACAAGGATAATTGTTGGTTACAAGAATAATTAGTAACAAGAATATTTGGCTACAGGGATAATTTGTTACAGGGATAATTGGTTACGAGGATAATTGGTTACAAAGATAATTGGTTACAAAGATAATTGGTTACAAAGATAATTGGTTACACGGATAATTGGTTACAAGGATAATTGGTTACAAGGATAATTGGTGATAAGGATAATTAGTTACAAGGATAATTGTTGGTTACAAGGATAATTAGTAACAAGGATAATTGGTTACAGGGATAATTTCTTACAGGGACAATTGGTTACAGGGACAATTGGTTACAGGGACAATTGATTCTAAGGATAATTTGTTCTGGGGATAATTTGTTCTAGGGATAATTTGTTCTGGGGATAATTTGTTCTGGGGATAATTTGTTCTAGGGATAATTTGTTCTGGGGATAATTTGTTCTGGGGATAATTTGTTCTAAGGATAATCGGTTGTTAGTAAAAAAAAAAAAAACGGGATATATTTGTATTTGTGATCAGATATTTCAATCAAGGTTATTAAATATTTTGATTAAAATTTTCTTATTTACTCACTGTTGTAATTCTTTTGAAGTGTGATCGATTTTTGCCGAGTGTAAGGTTTCACCAGATACGTGTATGAGGACATACACGTTATCAGGATGGTCGAGTGTAAGGTTTTATTAATTTAACTAAAACTACACTGTTTAAAATGTACAAATCGAGTCGATCTACGGTTAAAAATTTTGTAATGGCCATACTGATGGCGGAAATGCATATTGGAATAAAATCGGGAGATTGAATTAATTTGCACTGGCCACACTGGTGGCAACGGTTGCGGTGACTTGGCAGAGATCGGGCACTTTTTGATGGGAGTTGATAGCGAGCAGTCGTGTTATTGTTGTACTGTGGTGATTAATTTTAAGAAATAAGTTTTGATAGTAATAAGTTGTGAGAACAATAAATAAGTTTTGATAGTAATAAGTTGTGAGAACAACAAATAAGTTTTGATAGTAATAAGTTGTGAGAACAATAAATAAGTTTTGAAAGTTAACTGTGTTATTTCTGAGATATCCTACAATATGATAACTTAAAGCACAGAACTTAAAGTTCAAACAAAGTAAATAACTTTGCAGCGTGTGGGTATTTAGAAAGTTTCTGTAACGGCTTTGTTTTGAAAGGTGTTGACAAAGTTTTATTAATAAACAGTCACAAGTTAGTTATATAACTTACACTTACGCAATATTTAATAGTGATTTGCTTCTAAAGTATTGATATTTTATGAGACACAATAGAATTTCTATTATTATCGCCTTCTAAAGGCAAATCGACAGTTAAACGACGACTGTGAATTACAATTTTCCATCTCACTGGTGGGTGTTCACCTACACAAGTTTCTCCCTGACAACCTGATCCCTGACAATGAAAACTCGAAAACAGCTGAAGCCATCTCTCATTACGACATCAGTGTTATAAACATAGCATTAATAAATACACACTATTGTGAAATTGGTCTTGTCTTGTTGTAATTTGTAAGTTATACAGGGTTACTGGTAACTCGACGTATTCCTTGCAGGACGTCATAGTAGGGTTAAAATGCAACAAATTAAGCCACCAAATGTTCTACCGAAATTCAGTAGTTTTTGAATTAGTTAAGAGTTTTAGTTTTATTATGAAAAATCCCAGATTAAATCATTTGAAAGCAATTTAAATATGATTTACGGCGCGACTGTACTGAAATTTAAGTTATTATCATAGTTGACGCCGTAGCAGACCTTTGTTAATAATTAAAAGTTCAATAATGCCTAAAACTTTGGCAAATATCACTAACCAAACATTTAATTTTTTGTAATTTTTGCTATTACTTCATAAAAAATGTAGTCTAGTGCAAAAAAAAAATGCTACACCTGGTGTACAAATTATTAAGAAAATATCCTTGTCTTATCAGCTATCCAAAAAGGTATGAAAGTTAATACAAAATCATGGACTACATTATGAAAATCGTTTTTGATTTAGTACAGGCGTGCGTTTCACAAAAAGGTGATTATTCGAAAAATCAAAAACAAAATCGTGAACATTATTATTCTTTTTAATCAATATTAAAACTTTAATTACACACATTTCACATGTCTTGTTTGATGTGCTGCCCTCGGTTTCGAATACATGTTCTTATTCGCTTCCTTACTTCGGTTTTTGTTATTCTTGATGTGATTGTTGCCCTCATCTGGTCCGCCGTATTTGTAATTCTCTCCCTTAGTTCTTCAATTGAATTTACTGGGGTCACATAAACTAGATCTTTCATGTGACCCCAGACGTAAAAGTCTAGCGGCGTCAGATCAGGGCTTCGTGCAGGCCACGGAATCGGCCCACCGCGCCCTATCCATCGGTTTGGATAGTTTTCATCCAGCAATTGTCGAATTGTGATTCGGAAGTGGGCTGGACATCCGTCATGTTGGTAAATCATGTTTGCTCTTCTTTCTTCCGGTACATCCGTGAGCAGTGCTGATAAATGATTCCTGAGGAAATCTTCATAAAGTTCCCCATTTAGTGTTCGGGGTAAAAAATGTGGGCCAATTAATTTGTCGTCAATAATACCCATCCAAACATTAAGCGAGAACCTTCGCTGGGATGCGGTTGGTTTCAGTTTTTTAGGGTTTGCTTCTGCTTTCGGTGCCCAGTAATGTAAGTTGTGGTAATTTGTGATACCATCACGATCAAAACATGACTCATCGGTCCACAGAATGTTTTTTTAAAAGTTTTCGCTGTCGGCGTCGGCACTTAACATAAAACGACAAAATTCAAGCCGTCTCGGCGGATCTCCTTCTTCTAATGACTGGACTGGTTGGTAATGGTATGGATGTCGGCCTGACAAGTGAACTACAGACCCGACTTTCCACTGTGACATACCAAGCTCACGCGCTACGATGTTTGTCGATGTGTTAGGATCGTCAATAAAACGTTGAAGAATAAGCTCCTCGTCCTCAGCCGTGTATCTCCGGGAACGACCAGTGTCAACTTGCCTGCTTCTTTGGACGCTGCCAGTTTCAGATATTCGCCGATAAGTCGATCCGAAGACACTAACGTGGGGGAGTCGGCGGTTGGGAAAGCGAAGTTGATATTCTCGCCGCGCCTCAGCAGCGTTACCGTCACAAAGTCCGTAACAGTACATTATGTCAGCGTATTCAGGATTAGAATATGCAGCCATAGTCAGCGCTTATGAAGGCACAGCACAGCACAAGAGCAAGATACGCAGCAACAGTTAGGGAAATAGCCTGTAACAAAACACGAGCTTGCGCGACGTAGAGTTGAAACTAACTAACGCTGACGACCAAATTTTGCAAAATCGCACCCCCTGTCATGCCGAGAGAACAATAGCGACCAATCACAAAGCTCCCCGAGTGTTTGGAGTTCAAGCGCAGGTAAAAACTACGAATAATACGAATACGAAACAATAGGTTGACCGTCTCGCAATTTTACCTGCCCCCCATAAAACTCTTCTCTTCCCTGGCACACATGCAAAAGTATTGACAATCATACCTTTCTGAATAACTGATAAGACAAGGATATTTTCCTAGTAATTTGTACACCAGCTGTAGTATATTTTTTTGCACTAGACTACATTTTTTATGAAGTAATAGCAAAAATTACAAAAAATTAAATGTTTGGTTAGTGATATTTGCCAAAGTTTTAGGCATTATTGAACTTTTAATTATTAAAAAAGGTCTGCTACGGCGTCAACTATAATAATAACTTAAATTTCAGTACAGTCGCGCCGTAAATCATTTTTAAATTGGTTTCAATGACGTCCTGCAAGGAGTACGTCGAGTTACCAGTAACCCTGTATAATAAAAACTATCTTATGTCTAAAATAACTAATTTAATGCCGAATATAATTATTTAACCTCAAAATAGATACTAATCCCCAAATGAATCTTCAAGTCGTTACCCCAATCATCTTCATCATCATCAGCCTATAAATGTTCCCACTGCAGGGACACAGGCCTCCTCTCTGTGAGAATCCACCACGCGGGCCCAGTGCGGGTTGGTAGATATAACATATCTTCGAATTTTCGATTCTAGGACATGCCGGTTTCCTCACAATGTTTTCCTTCACCGTATTGAGAGCAGTGGTGATGAAATAATTTACACAAAGTAAAACGCCTTGTCTGGGTTCGAACCTACGACTCGTAAGTCGCGGCTGTTACCACTGGGCCACCACTGCTCTGTTACCCCAATATCATAATCTAAAACTGTTTAATAAAACTACATATTTACAATATTTCAGGGATAAAGAAAGAATATTAAACACCAAGATATTTGTCAGTCATTTATACATATTTCTTTGCCAACATCAAATTCAATATTCTACACCATACCATCACATCTCCTACTCCCCATATAATGCCACAATTCATTTCACAATCAAATCAGTATTCTAATATTTACCAAAAAACTAATAGGTTATGCCAATCTATCTTTTTACCGACACAGCCACTAAGCACGTCTTAGCGTCACGAGCGCCCGACCCAGAAGGCCGTTCCCGCGCCACTTTTGACACATCGAGTCTTTCGGTGCTGCCAGTATAATAAATTGAAACCTAACAGTTGTAATTTTTATTTCGAGAGATAAACGTTTTTGAATTTTGCGTAACTGTAAGGTGTTTATCCTCGGAACTGTACCTTTAGAAAAAAGTGGATAATCTAAATTGAATTTATGTAAATTGAGAAAAATTCTATTTCTTTTAATTCTTCCTACGGCTGATCTCATAATCTGTTAGTTTTATCAAAACGAATTCTCAAGAATATTTCACAATTACAGGTTGGCGTAAAAAACTACTATGAATTGATTATGAATGTATTCGAAATTAATAAAAGCAATGTTAGTAGAAAAGGATATTATTATGTTCAATTTTCGTACTTACAACGCCATCCATACGAACAGCAACTGAATTTATTTTCGTTCTTCAAGAGGTCACATCATTTCAGAATACTGCCATCTATTCAGTGAAGAACGAAGTCAGAATTTTCAGGAACGGCCAAACGTACCTGCTGTAAAGTTGGAGTAAGTAAAGAGTAATTTTGTTTAGTACAACACGTCATCGGTAGATGGCGTTGTTCGTCTTTGGCAATCTGTTTAGTTCTTATTACAGAGCTTAGATGGCGCTGGCAGTATCGTTCTCTAATGTAAGATTGTGTATAAATAAATATTTTATCTTTAGGAAACTATATTCGGATTGAAATCTGGATACCTAGGCAGGCAGTTTCTTGTATGCTATTTATTTCATCGCCACTACTTTCAAAATGGTGACATTTTTCCTCATGATTTCTATCAAGAGGAAAAATGTCCCAAAACCAGAATTCGAACACATTTTTGTGACATCCACCAATTTATAGAGAGGAGGCCTATGTAGCAGTGGGAACTTCATAGGCTGATTATGCTTTGCCTGCTAAACTATATTATATTGTGTGTTTTTTCTATTGAGATGAAAAAAATAATATTAAGAAAAAAATACCGGCAAAGTGATTTGGGCTACCTAATTATCTAGTATCATGAATAATCATCAGAAAAATATTTTCATACATACATACATAAACTCACGCCTTCTTCCCATGGGGGTAGGCAGAAACTACAGAACGCCACCTTCTACGATCCTTACATAGTCCTTTTGCCTCGTTTATATTTTCATAATCCTGCCATTTTACGAGTAACTTTTTTAAAAGTCTCTGGGAATAAAAACTTTTAAGTTGGAGTAGATAATATTTATTCACTTTAAGCTGACCCCAACATAGTTGGGAAAAGGCTAGGTAGATGAAGATGAGACATACTCACCTTTTGTCTAAAGGTGGATGTAAACCCCAAAGATCTGTTTTGTTTGAAGAAAAACACGTGCATACGTGTTTATGTGACAAATAAAACTTATTTTCTTTCTGCCTAACCCTACGGGGATTACAGTGTGATGTTATGTTATGATAGAGTAAGTACTTTCTTTCGAACATGGTAATCTTCGTTGCTGAAGTAAGGACCAAACAAATTTAAAAAGGATATACAAGATAAACAACCTCTTAAGGGGTCATTGTACTCATCATTATTGTTTATATAGATTTGTATAATTTAAAAGCATTTTTTTTTTTGTAAGTGTGAGTACCATGAATCCGTTTAATATCTCATTATCTGTTACGATGCCTCATTGAGGTGGATAACAATTAAAATTCTATTGTGTCTCGTTAATGACAGTTGAAAGGTTATGTTATTAAGATGTATGTTGACTTGAAAGAGCATGGCAATTGAGAGTATGTCATGCGGTTCTCTACAAAACGGTTGAGCTGGACGGTGCTGATCCACGCGTCATGTTCGTGAACGGATGCCGTGAGTTGAGACTGGTCATCTCTTATCTGCCAGGGCTTATTTTTAATCTTATATTTTCAATTGCTTTTGATTATTTTTTGTACATTATTCTCATACGTAGAAGCAACAAGAATAATGTACCCAGGATTTTGTAATATCTATACTTAAAAGAGTATCCTTGGAGTTTTTTGACCGTTCTTCTCCATAGAGAATCTACGTTTTGGAATGGGCAACTAGCTTCAACTTTCTGACTAACTGACCGATTCTTTGACAATTCAAAAGTGCCTGTAAATGGTTTAATTGAAATAAATGTTTTGCGTTTGAATTATAAACAACTTTCACTATGGGACCAAACCAGAAATCGCGAAAAAAATCTGCTGTTCCCTGTTATGTTTGCACAACTCATGGAAATGTAGGGAACACCTGAGTTCTTTTTCGCGATTTTAGGTTTGGTCCCATAGACCTTAAGAGGTTATAAGTGTTTCACCATTAACCCTGTGTACTTTTTCGTGTTAGTTTTGCCATCAACACGCTAAGAAGACGAAGCACACAAGGAGCAAGCAGCCAAGTTACGTTATATTAACATAACTTCTAAACCCAACTTACTTCCAAGAAGTAACTGGATACAAGATCTCTTGGAAACGTATCTACAAAGTGTATAACAAGGGTTCTAGAAAGAAGCCGAACAAGTTATATTCTGCACACGGTGCAGGTTACGCTACGTTAAATTCGACCTATCGAGAAAACTCGTTCGGCGAAAATCTAAAGAATTTACTAGAAACGCCAACATTCCTCGACAAATATTACTAGCAATGCATTGCGTGACATTTTGTATTAATGTAAAGTGAGTAGCAATGAGTATTTACGCAGTCCAATAATTTTATGTGAATATATTGCTATATGTTTTTTTTCTGTGAAAGTTTACCTACTGGTTTCGTCACTTCCTTTCACAGAAAAAACAAAACCGTGTTGTAGAAATGTCACTCAAAAGTAAGGAAACACACAGCTGAATTGAGAGTTCCTTTGTAAACTAACGATGAAGTTAAGAGCATTTATTCTAAAAGTGGGCAACGTCGCAAATAGATGTCAAATATTCCGCTGTTTTGATTAGTTTGGCAATATTAATGTATGGAAATAGGAAATGTGGCTAATTAGTTCCCTAGAATATTAATAATGAATTGCAGTTAAAACACTGAATTTGATGTTATTACTATGTTTATTTAATTTACCATGTTTATTTAAATCTTTATTTTTATTTGTTTTTACATTCGTCCTTGACATATTTACTATTCTATTATTTGACATTATATACCTACGATTTAATTTCAACTTTTATTTTCAACTATGATAATTATTCAGATTGATTACAGTTGTAATAGCAATCATATCATTGCGTTTTATTAAAATAGGTTTTTTACTTTTATTAATTTGTTTATTTTTTGTATAGATTCATTTCTACATATTTTGTGAATGTGAGAACGCTGTAGGCTTAGTGGATTGTAGACTTGTTGACCATTTTCTATTTTGTTAAGTACTTGGTACTTATTGAAAGACCTACACTGTCCTCCCATACCTAGAAACACTGTTATATGAAAATATTGTAAAAGCCAATTATTTTTAAAAGAGTAACCGTGGAGTTTCTTGCCGGCTCTTCTCCATAGGAAACGACCAATTGGAACCGTGCACCTAGCTTCTGACGTTTCGTAAGTGCCCATTTAGGTTTGTGTGAAATAAAATATTTTGATTTTGATGTTGTAACGACTTTAGGTGTAAAAAACTTTTTACAAAAAAAAAACAACCGACTAACAAAAAACCACTAGGTACTGGTTTTTTGGAAGTCAGTTGTTTTTTTTAAAAAAACGTTTTTATTTTTCGTTTTTAGTGGGTCAATTTGTAATTTATCTAAGTTACATTAGCTTAATGCCAACTGCTCATCACCTTTTACAAAATATTGCTTTTCCCGATGCAGGGACGTTCATCGTTGAGGAGTTCTCCTGGTACTTCACCATTAGCTCCACTTCGCCATATGTATTGTTCCGGTGGCTATTTGTGGTCTTCACCAAATGGTGCTTTCCAAGAGCAGCTGCACGAGTTACTGTAAAAAATACCCAAATCGCTATAGGTTTGCGTATAATATTTGAAGAGTTCCCACTATTTCTCCAGGATTCCAACATCAGATCCTGACCTGATCGCAATGGGACCACCTCGGAAGTATACCCTTTCAAACAAAAAAATAATTTTGCAAATCCGTTTATAATATGACGCAGTTATGCCCGAACACACCTGCTTTTAGAAGTCTCTTAAAAAGGCATTTGGAAAGTTTCTAAATATTTTTTTTACATCTAAAACTAAATATTTGGTATTACGATATTAATTATTGCATTTCATTATTAATATTCTAGGGAACTAGTTTGCCACATTTCTTATTTCCGTAAAGTAATATTGGCAAATTAATCAAAACAGCGAAATATTATTTCGCTGTCAAATATTATTTGACATCTATTTGCGACGTTGCCAACTTTTAGGATAAACCCTCGTAAGCAGCAAAAACAAGTGAAGAGTAGTAATAAAGGCCCGGAAAACTACCTCGTTCACGAAGAGCAGTAAGAAGAAAATTTAAGAATATATGACAAGCTTTTTGTCGCATCTAGAAAGCTAAAATTTGTGTTTCATATGCCTTCTTACGTACATATTGATTATATTATTAGTTAACATGTGGGTGGCGTACTAAATCAGAGCCTTCGGGTATTGTTCAAAGTTAAAACATAACATTATGTGATAATATAACGACCTAGTGGTAAGGTACCTATGGAGAAGAACGGGCAAGAAACTCCATGGACACTCTTTTAAAATATTGTTATACAATTATAATCAAACGTTCTAGTACCTTCAATTCAATTTGTTTCTTTGGCAACAAATACCTTATTTCTCAGTAGCGACAAACAAATTACATATTATAATAATAAGCGCCTTCAAACCATTATTAGAATGTTTCATTTCGTTTGAAAGCAAGGCTCGAGTTGCTTTGGTAATAATGTGTGGAAATGTTATAGGGAAAATTGCTTAAACATTATCAAATTTACTTTTTTGGCTAGAGAGACTGATCCTATTGGGATTTAATGAAACAGTTTATATTTCTTTGTTTTATGAAAATGTGACACATCAATCACGTGTAGCTCTGGATAGATGTTTTTGGGTTTTAAATTCAAATTCAAATAATTTATTTTCTCTTCACAAACAATGGCATCTTATAATTTAGACAGACTTGAAAAACTGTGACAATAGTTTGTGAGAGACTGGTGTCTATGTATAAATGTAAATGATGCCTTCTGTAAATGCCGTGTCGTCATCATTACCAGTCCATTTCGCTTTGTTTTAAAATTTGCGCTGATCACAAGTAGGGTCTACGTCTTTCTAAATGACACTTTTGTGACCGGTAGTCTCAGTGTGCCCCTCTTGGTATCCACTCCGCCAGAGCTTTACTCGATGCTATTTCAAGCTGGCTGAAAATAAAATACAAAAAAAGTCAACCAGCTCATACACCTAATCTAACATTTATATGTAACGGTACAGTCAAGCGAACAAATCACGTACGAACGGATCACGTTCCGCGAACCGGCGGGACGGTGTGTTTGCGGGCATTTGAATTAAATTTTCACGTCGCGGTGAACATGGATGTGTGCGTGACGCGGTCCAGATCGCGTGACAACTGTTGTACCTTTTGCTACCTATACATCTTAATTTCCACGGTCACTTTCTACTCCTAGTTGATATTTATGAACCCCATTTTCAAGGCACGTTTGCATAAATAACTGAAGTAAATGTCAAAGGCTAAAGATAAAGTTTGCAAATTGTATTTCTTTGTATAACACTGTATAAACCATTTATTCAAATTATGTGCATTAGTTTCTAACTGCAGCCGTAAACTATGATGAAAATAAATCTCAAGGATTTAGAAAATGCAAAAGTGTTTCACTAAGGCATTCAATTAGTGCTAATATTCACTAACTTAGAAAACGTTAAACATCCACATACTAACTATGATTGAATTGTTTAATTGAGCCCTTTTGAAAACACACGGAAGGTTTTAATAATTGATGTATAATGCTCAGTATAGTGAGCAGTGGTGACCCAGTGGTTACGACTCTGATTTACGGTTGTGGGTTTGAATCCAGGCAGGCGCTTCAATTTGTGTAAATAATTTCAACACCACTGCTCTGAAAACGGTGAAGGGAAACATCGGGAAACATGCATATCTCCAGCAATGGAACCAGTATAGGCTGACTATGCTCAGTATAAAAATAGGTAGCCTACTACGTTTTCATACTTCATAAATTATAGAGTTTAACAATGTTACATTGTACACTCACTTGCAGCTGCGTGGCTATTAACGATGATTGTCAATCGGTAACACAATTACAGGGTAAGTGCTTTCAATCAGCCGTCAATCGTTGACGTGAACTTGACATTTTATTACCATGTTTCAATCAAGGGAATGGCGGCATATCGTTTGTGTTGTTAAGTAGAAAGTTACTATTATTGGATAAAACTTGTTGCTGATTTTCCATATAATGAAAACGAATGATATATACCTACCTACTTAGAATATCATTGAAATCCAGGAATAACTCTTACAGATAGAAAACAAAACAAAAAGAAAATAAGATGGAATTGCTATTACGCTTTACTAAGAAAAAATATAATCGAAGTTACTGGAAGTCATAAAGGAAGCTTTTAAGATGGTAAAGGCTGAAAACAACCGTATTTTATTCGTCAGTCCGTTGTAAAAGCTAACATTTTGTAGACTATTCCACACAACTCATTCTTGTATTCCTTTTATTATAAAGAAGCTTTCCAACAATATTTCCGAGTCACATTTGGAACCTAATAAATCTTACGACAACACACATTCACTATTTATGTCTAAATTTTAAGTACCGCACGTCTGAACCATCAAGCCGACTGCCTCTGAATAATTAAATCTGGTCTGTTCTCAAGAAAAATTGATAGCGATCTGGAGCCAATCGGAATATTGGATGCGTGACTTGCGTTCCAAAGACACGTTTTATTTTTTTACCAGTTGTGGGCGATGCCGACTGTACTTGTGCGTGTAAATATTTTTTATGCTCCGATGTTTATTTGATGTGAG
The DNA here is from genome assembly GCA_963680765.1 of Agrochola lychnidis. Classification (NCBI taxonomy): domain Eukaryota; kingdom Metazoa; phylum Arthropoda; class Insecta; order Lepidoptera; family Noctuidae; genus Agrochola; species Agrochola lychnidis. The sequence continues at coordinate 1,268,557 of OY796852.1, read as the reverse complement.
TTAGGACTTTTTGTGAGGGATTTTGTTCATTTTTATTATAGCAGTATCCTAAGTTGCATTGGTTGCAGAGCAAAGGTCGTGAGATTGCTTGTGTCATTATGACTTGGTTAAATTTCTCGTGGTTTTTGAGTCATAATGAAGATTAAGGTGATAATTCCCAAGATTTCACAATGCAGGTGTTAAAAGTCCAATTATAACTAAACAAATCCAATATGAAAAGAGAGAAAAATAAAACTCATTGGAAACAACTTTAATACAATGTTAGTATACGTGGACACTAACTTATGATGATGCTATAGTTCAGTTTCAAAATTAGATTTTATGTTCGCTGGCGGACAGTACGTGGAGCTTTACTTTGACATTTTTAATTCCTTAAAGGGTAGATACACCTACATACTTTGTTTTGGAACGGTAAGTAAAAGGTCATTATGGTACACTGACTGTGTATGCTGTCGTCCCACGTCAAAGACCAAAAAACTAATTGGTAATTATTTTCATTAAAGCCGGCTAAAGTTGTAGTAAGTTAATGTTTTTATTATAAAAGTTTTTTTGTATATCGGAAAAGAATGAAGCTGATGAAAATAACGTAATTTCGCTCAGTACTCTGTAATGATGGCCCTAGAGATGTTAAAAGAGGTGAAGATGCAAGCGGAAAACTATCAGGCATAGTACATGTTAATAAATTGTACTACCTCTACTCACTTACGATTCTTGAAACGAAACCGGTAAACATAAAGATTCGGGGCCATTCTCAAACTCAAACTCAAAACATTTATTTCAATTAAACCATTTACAGGCACTTTTGAATTGTCAAGGAATCGGTCAGTCAGAAATATGAAGCTAGTTGCCCATTCCAAAGCGTAGTAGGTACCTATGGAGAAGAACGGGCAAGAAACTCCACGGACACTCTTTTAAATAAAAAATTGTTACAAAATATTGGTTACATCGTTCATGTTGAAAACATGTGAGATTCAAACAGAAACGACACGCTCTACAAATAAATCCATGTTTCGACATAAAAACAAAACACAACGCCTTAATTCTCACCGTAGATCACAACACGGATAGCTCACCGCGCGTGCGTAATTCACGCAAAAAAACCGCTTCCGGAAAAGAGGGCACTCAAAAACAGATAAAATAACAGTCGCTATCAGTAAACATGGAATATTATTAGGGCACATAAACGCTCCGTAATAAACGTGCACTAGATTTTTATGTGTTTGTAATAAAAGTTCTGGTTCTTCGGGAGACAGGCGGTTGAAGGTGGTATTCTGGGTGGTTCAAAGCGATCTTGCTGTTAAACATAGATTTGGTGTTCTTGCTCTCTATCTCCTTCTTCTCGCTATTGTCATCTTTATCTCTTCGGTCTACCCCTCGCTTTCTCTTACTTCGCTTATTTCTGTAATCTTAACAAAAATGCTATCTTAATTTCAGAGGTGGAGTCCATTTTCTTAGATCTTTCATCCATTCTTTTTATTCAATCTTCTTTTGTTACTTTTATTAAAATAAAAATTAAAGCTACAATAATACCTTTCACTAGTATTTTCTATTTATTAGAAAACTTAGTCCCACATCGCGATCGTCACATTCAACACTCGCGTTCACCAGAATACTGCCAAGGTATCGCGAAAAAGTGGCGTAACGGAAGCAACGGCTGTATTCATTCGGAATTTCAATGTCCTTTATCTGAGAGGAAGAGAGCCATAAACACAGTCGTAAATTTGGTGTTATTTGTGAAAAATTTTGTGCGCTACGCTTTATTTATACGCACTTATTGTGTTTAGTGGCGGTGAATTGTCTATGTTGATTCACACTTCTTGTGTTTCTGTGAGGTTGAAGATATTACTTATATATGACTATGACTTGGACATCGGAGTTATTTCGTTTTGTGAATTCCAATCTTAGTTGTTGCCTTATTTAGGTACTCTTCAAGCATTTCTACTTTAATCTGGTCTTTCTTCAAAATAATTTGGAAAAGAATGTCCAGCGGTACGTTTGTCGATATGCTGTGTCAAATCAAGGTCCAGTTGTCCAGTTAAGCGCTTTAAATTCTTAATTTATCGTTATTAGAATTTTGGTTTTATATCTTCATGGTCATGACAAATACCATTTAACCTAAACAACATTGTGACTCAGCGATGGACTGTCCAGTCTGCGTCATAAACTGATACTCCTAAATATCGACCAGTATAATTACATTAGTATCCACTCGCTCTCATCAAAGTTGAGCTGTACTAACTTGAAGTTATTCATTGTCATTTTAATATTCACCAGGAAACTGATACTCGCTTAACTTGGAGGGTAGTTTTAACCATTTTTACGTGGGTTGACTTGAGTTACGGAAACTTTATAGTTTGATACAGAGTTCTTATTTCTTTTACAATACCTTCTGTATTTTTTTAGGGTTTTGTCCCGTACAAAATCAAAGCAATATTTTTCAAGTTTTGTATGGTAAATTTTGATTCTTGATAGAAGAAGTTGACTTATGGTTACCTTTCTAGGTAAGCAATGAGGACTTAAAAGCTTCAATGGCGATATTACACTTTAGCTATATGAACAAATGACATGCGTTTGACTGCAATAGATATAAGAAAGAAGAAGATATGCCCCGGTAGTTGAAAATGTGTCGAAACCCAATGTCTCCAATTTGTCCCCAACACATCGCCACAACTACACATGAAAATTAGTAAACCTACTAGATACGAAGTAGCGCTTATAAATTAGAACGTACTACACAATCAATTATTAACCTTATGCCATCAAAAACAGTGTGCATTTACCATGCACCGTACAACTAACTCACACGAAAACATCGATTGCATCGTTGTAATAATAATTAATTTCAACATTATAAGAAAATCTAAATGAGTATAAAACAAGATTTTACATCGGTCTTCCAACTAGGCAATAACTGTTGACAAATTGAAGAATAAACTTTCAAAGTAGGTAATATAAATTCATACGACAATCGACATTGTTGTCGATAGCCTAACGTTAGTGGATCTGCACATCACTAGCTCGTCGCAAGATACAGCGGCCGTACTACGCGATGCAACCGCATAGCAAAAGTATCGTTTTGTGATTTTTATATTGGTCGTCCAGTCAGTAAGCGACATACTTAGGTAGTGGTTGAGAAGCAATGTATTTGCCGCAAAAATAGTACAATCGCTGTGATATATGAAAACAAAAATAACGTAGTAAAAGCAAGAAATATTTACGATTTGTTGTTTTTCATGATTTTCAAGACAAACATGGACAAAAACACGCCCCCATGCCACTTCGCTACGGGAGAGGGCACTGACTTCTGTAATACAGGTTTTTACCTAGCTCAGAAGTCAGGGTTTTCATAGGAAATTTGTAAAAAAGTTTGTGAATAAAATTTACTATTACTATGGGGGTCAATCACCTCGAGGGAAGCCAGTACTTGCTAAGCTGGTCTAAATTGGCGATCAATTAGATGTTACTATTGCTATTACTTCTCCTGTTTTTTTATACTTCTATGTACTAAACAATTATTTATTTAACCGCAAAAATACATTAAATAAATAAACAAATTAAAAAAAAAAATACAAATTAAACTTCAGCAGTAATCTCTGTACGGCAGTATTAAATTAAAAGTAAGTAATTTCGATGTTGCAGTGAGCAATGATAAACACTTTTATTTCTGGCCTTTTTAATCTACCGCGTGAAATGCTGTTTTACCGTGACATACGAACACGGCCGTATTTCGAACGAATTAAAATTATGTTTTCATCTCTTAATTTATTCAAATATTAATTTCCTGGGGTTCGGTGTGAGAGGTGTGTTGGATGTTTTTATTTAACGAACTTTGTGAGCATCGTTTGAGAGGCTTCCTGGGTGTCCTTTCAAATACTAACTAAATAGAAACGAATGTGTATAACTAGTTTTAGTCAAGATAAAAAAGACATTAAAAAATCTGTAAATTCCTTTGTAGGATTGGACGTAAAACCACGGCCAATTGCCTCCACCAAGAGGCATAGGATACTCGAAGACTGAGCGGCCAAGCCTAGTCAACAGAATCGGGCAAGACCAGTCTCCGTATGCATTAACGTCAGCTATGTTATCAAAATGACGGGTCATTAATTAAAATTCACTGATGAAGATGGCGCTGCTCTTACGCAATGTATGGCAACAGGTCAGATTGAAAGAATCGCAAAAGTAATACAAGCAGCAAAATAAGAAATAAAAAGTATCCCGCCACTTCACAATAAGCAAAAGATCAAACTTAACATAAAAAATATCCTAATTAAAACCGCCATTGCCACTCAAACTAACTCATTACTGAAAACGCGACATAATTTTTTTTAAAGAGGACGCTAGCGCTTCGCTCGCTCAGTTGCGTTCTGTGACCTCGTTCCGCTTGAGTCGGGCTCGAGAGCGCTTCAGCCGCTTCACAGCTTCGCGGCAACGCTTAGCATGCATGTCGCTCAAATATTCCCTTCGTAATTATTTTTGTAATTCAATTGTGTGTGGATTAAACTTTATTTGTGTTTTTGTTATGGCTCACTTGTTTTTTTAAGAATGTGGTGTTTTTTCGGCGGAAGCTTAATTTGCACTTTCTTTTTTTGTTCCAAAGTAAAAAAAGTTGAAAGTTGTTTTGAAAAGCAAGCTGATTACTACCAGTTACTGGTTTGTGGATGTAAAATTATTAAAGAAATAAAGGATAACACTTATTTGAAGACAGTTCGTGAAACAAAAAGAACAAATAAAAATATATATCTTTTAACAACAACAGTGTGTGGCTCACGGCTTCGGCAAAAAAGTTCATTTCAGATAGATAGATAGACAGAATATTCTTTATTATTTACACCATAAAAATTACAGACATTAATTTAGAAATTTTACATTGGGTGACACAATGGGCGGTTCAGCACTAGGTTATTGTTCTATTTTGGTCTATAGGTTTAACCCATTAAAGTGAAATATCCCGACCAATATTAGTCGACCATACGTTCTATATTGCTTAGTGCGAGAATCAAGAATGAAGTCATTTCGATCCATATGTCTTTTGCAGTGTTAAAAGATAAGCCAACGAGCCAAATAATTGGTAGTGTTGCTGACCAACCAGGGTGCGCTGGTCAAAGACTCTGTTAATACAAACCACATATTAGAATTTAAACCACATCCCATAGCAGCATTAGGTAATAAATTAATTAGCTCGCAGTATGACCAGTAAAGTTAGCGTAGTTACTGAAATGTTAACTTGCACAATGCGCTAGACTTACTAGTCATTATATTGGAAAATATAGCTGAAACACCCTAGCTACAAACATTTTATAAGACCCGAACAACACAAACACAAATTACTAAATGCGTTTATCGCTATACGTATTTAAAAAATTGTTCTGTTTCTGACAATCCTTTGAAGATGAATTAGACAAAACTATGTTTTAAATTATGTTTAAAGAGTTGTGGTGCAAGCGGACTTAAGTGTTAGTGTGACCACTCATACGGGTGGCCCAAGATTCTGATGGAATGCAAATTAATTAGGGATAATACCTAATACTAACAAAAATCATTCATTTCATTCATTCACAATAAAAGCGTACTAGAACCTGCGTGAAACCGTAGCCAAAGTAATACTCAAATCAGACAGTTATACAAAATTTAAAATGAAAATAAAACACGGAAAAATAAAAAGGCACAATATACAAAACAGCCTACCGTAGTAATGAAAAGTAAAATTTTAACCATCTGTGCTACGATGGCCCCGGGATAAATTCCGAGGGTCATAACAATAAAAACTTTTGGACTTCTCACCTCCTTAATTTAGCCACGGCAACTTTACACCGGCAACTTGGCCCACTGTTTCACGCGATATTATTTTGTTAAATATTTGAAAGGGAGCCGGTATTCTGCAATTAAAATTCAATATAACACCTTGAATTTTGTTTAGACTTCGGAGAATTTGCTGGTGAGTAGAAACATCTGTAGGATCTTTGTGGTTAGTAGCTATGAATAAATTATTTTTAACTTGTTCTGTATTTGTCAAGGAATATCTTTCAGAAGTAACCACTGACAGATTTTATAAAGAAAAGGGTAAAAGTATTTAATGTTACACGAAATGTCCTCTAATATAAATACTTTTATTGGGACCCATACTTTGCTGTACCATGGGATTGGTTTGCAGTATCATGGATTTGCGGTACCGGGATTATTGCAAATAGTGTTCCAATCGAACAACTGATTGGTGCACGTTTAGTTTATAATGGGGGCTATTCTCTTTCATTCACAATTAAGTATTGTAAATAGAAGCTAAACATAAAAGTTTCTTCTTTCTTTGTACCAATTTCAACATACAGCAGGTGTCATTGAATCACTGCAATATTTTGTTTTTGTGAAAATGAATCCATTTCTAGCAGGAAACCATTACTGAACAATTGATCTAAAGTTTGTAAGTACCGATAGCAAATATGAAAGCAGAAACAATAACGTACCAACTTTCACTTTTAGCTAACCTCTGAAACCAGCCCGTGAACATTACCGGGGGTCCAAAAAAGCGTGTGTCGCGGACGTAGCCGAACGGCTCCGAGATAACTTTTGCCCTGTTAAATAAAGACGACAGTTTTATTGAAAGTAGGGCCGTTTGCCTTCTGTAATTTTCTCGGGATACCCTTGTTTTGTGGTGTGAGTGAAAAGGGGAGAGCGGGTTGGTAATTGTATTATTTTACCCAATTTACTTTGTGTTGGAAAGTGGTGAAACTATCAAACAGGTATCTGATGCACGGCGGTATTTGCTGTCTAAACAACTACAATTAATTAAATACCCCGTCGTAAGTCGCTTGATGATTTGCCATTTCATTGCATTGAGCCTCATTAGAAAGATCGTTGAAAAATCAACTGTGTCTGTAATAATACCGAAACCCTTCAACCGAAATACATGGCTGCATTTTACTACTTAGATTGATTGCACTTTTTGCTGCATTTAGAAGCAAAAGTGCTAGCAAAGTAAGTATAGGACATCTTCAAAATCAAAATCATCAAAATATTTTATTTCACATAAACCTACATGGGCACTTATGAAACGTCAGAAGCTAGGTGCACGGTTACAAATGGTCGTTTTCTATGGAGAAGAGCCGGCAAGAAACTCCACGGTTACTCTTTTAAAAATAATTGGCTTTTACAATACTTTCAAATAACAGTGTTTCTAGGTATCGGAGGACAGTGTAGGTCTTTCAATAAGTAAGAAGTACTTAACAAAATAGAAAATGGTCAACAGGTCTACAATCCACTAAGCCTACAGCGTTCTCACATTCACAAAATATGTAGAAAAGAATCTATAAAAAAGATAAATAAATTAATAAAAGTAAAAAACCTATTTTAATAAAACGCAATTATATGATTGCTATTACAACTGTTATCAATCTGAATAATTATCATGTCCACAAAAGTCACAAATAAAAAGTTGAAATTAAATTGTAGGTATATAATGTCAAATAATAGAATAGTAAATATGTCAAGGCCGAATGTAAAAATAAACAAAAATAAAGATTTGTGGGTTTTGAACTTCTACCCAGAAGCTACTTTTCATTAGTTATGTTTACATTTCATTAATACTTACAAAACAGTAACTCGCTCCCGCTTCCCTCCCTACCTTCAACCGCCCCCAAGAGGAGATAGAGACATTTTTCGCTTTTCCACAAAGTTAAAAACTCGTTATTCGCGGGCGAAAAGTTAAGGGGAGCGAGCATTGTGTCTGGCGTCGAATTTATCGCTCCAGCCGTGATGACGACGGCCCGATTATGACAACAACTGGCAAATGTTAATTGGAGCATTTGCTGTTTGCTGGAATGGTCTGGGAGGAGCTTGGAGAAAGTAATGTGTCGTTTGAGATGTCGAGGATCCAGATTGAAGGACGGAGGTGGGGATACATCTTTGTGTAGTAGAGGCCTCACTGTGAAGGTTAATTCTCTTTATTATAAATCAGAATAAATACGAGGATCAGTCAGGAAAACGTTCACAGCAATAAATATCTTTAATCACTAATTACTGTAACATAAAGTAACTTTTTGGTGTGACAACAAATTTTAACAACCTTTTGTGACTTAAACTCCTAGTAACGGTGTCACGATTGCTAATAAAGACAGAATTATTAACGGTATCACAAGTAAAATCGTTTGAAATCACAAGGTTTTCTTTACAATGAAATAAAAAGAAACGTTACTTGAGCGACGTACTAAAAATTATATTTTTCTTCAACCTCAATAAATAAAACAACAATATGTCTCCTCAGCACCGGTTGAACAGAAGTATTATTTACCTCATAAATACCTGCACGTACGAACGTTTTGCCCGAATTATGTATCAGATAATAATAACACGAGAAAAAAAGGAAAAAAATAACGAAAAAAACCTCTCGTTGGAGACGCACTTTATTCTCACGAATAAAACACCCAGAAACATATGCCAGCAACTGGCTACAATATATATAAATATGTAACGCTATACCCGCCTACTGTCCTCCAAGATTCGGCTTCAAAACCGAAACTAACACTTCCATCTCTTTCTCTACTTTGGAGGATGACAAGGATGGAAGTTTACAGTCGAGTCGAAATTTTCCAGGGCGCTAAAATACCCGTTGACTCGCTCCCCCCCACAATATATTTTATGGAGAGCGCAACGTTCTTTTTGCAATAGCTACCAGAAGGTGCTCTCGAACCCTTCATATTTACGATTAAGTCGTGATCAGAAATATAAAATACTAGTGTTTTTTGTCGATAGGCTCCTCGATACACGGTGCTAGTCAAAATGCGATTTTTTGTACATTTTGCTTGTACTGACGGTATACATTATGTAAGAGGTGTCGCTGTTTCGTGTTAAGATTTTAAGAATATTCGCTCGTGTGCCCCAGAGCTTGCATTTTCAAATATGACGTGACTCAGAGAACCTATTTCATGCCTACATTACGAACAAAACACAAAAAAATATGGCGCCTGTCGCTCAGGAATTATGACGGTTTCTCACTTTTGATAAAAAAAATCTTTCGTTGACAATTTCAAACACCGCAATACCTACTCGTTACTAAGGAAAAAAGAAAGAACATTTTATTCTTTTATCGTATGTAATCCTTCTATTACAATACACGTAACACCGCCTAATCTCTATCGTCTCAATACGTTACACCTATTTGTTGAGTGGTCTCGAGTGGAAAGAGATTACTCTTTCACTCCTTATCCTAAAAGGCGTGTGGGAAAAAGATAGTGTTCAGTTGCTGATACTCGTATTTGATATACTTCAAAAGGCTTCTATTTTTCAGATTCTTCTTCTATTATAATCATGCTCACCATATACCTGATTTATTTTTGGAAAAAATCTAACATGTGTTTAGATAGGACAACATTAGAAGTGGAACAAGTACCATGAATAAAAAGTGATTTTTTTCTGTTTCCGTGCCTAAAAAACTATGAAACAAAGGTAAAAATATTGCAGTCTGACACAGCTCATTAAAAAAAGAGCTAGAAAAATGTCAAAATAACTACCTGATAGAAAACATCACATACTCATACACTTACGTCAAATACATCCGCAGAAAAAACTAACCTTTCTGTCTATTAAAAATGTAGAAAAGTCGATGAGTTTTCGAATCACGATCTGATCATAAAATGTGGATCGGGCAGCGCGATATTTGATTTGAACTCCACTATATAATATGTATGTAGGCAGGGCGCAGATATCGTAATGTAAGCGAAGTTTATATGCAAAGAGGACTCTGATTATCGTCATCTTTACTGCAGATTTGAAAGTAAATAAAGGACATATAGTGAGTACATAAACTGGGCCTTTAATTATTTATACGCAGCAGAAAAATTTAATATGACATTACTGAAAACTTTATTTGATTACCTCCTTTCTTTTAGTATGGCATTTACTTTCACAAAACTTCTTATTTTCAAAAACTTATAAAAAGACTTCGTCTTCCAAGAAAAAATCACCATGTAAAAACTCTCCGAGTTTACAAGCTCCGTAACCTTAGTTAAGACCAGATGAAGCGCCCACAGGCGGAGCTCGTGGCTAAATAATAACAGCCACACGGGTCGATCGAAAATTAGGAAGGTAAACTCCGCTTGCTTGGGTGACCATCCATTAGCTAAATAGACCCCTCCGCGCCTCGGAAAACACGTTATCGTTAAGTCGTTGCTCCCGGCTGTCATTCGTAGAGCTTTGACAGTCATTACCGATAGACAGAAGCCCAAAAAAGAAAGTCTAGCAACAAGTCTTACCAAGGGGTATTGGAAGCTGACCCCAACATAGTTGGGAAAAGTCTTGGCAGATTGATGAAGCGCCTACAAACAAAAATATTTACATAAAAGTAAATCACCACAACAGTGTATCACATACATACTACATAGTAGCTATGTGTCTGTCTGTACCAACACTACCCCCCAATTCCTATTAACAATACACAAACATCAGAACATCACTCAATCAAACACAAAACAATGAATTCTTTCCTCACATCCAAGAAGTGCCGTCTATAATGAAAGCGTACAAACGGACGAGCAATTAGCCGCTTTATTGCGCTCAATTAAGTAGCTGTAACAAATTAAGAAACGCGAACGAAAAGCTCACTCGCAGTTAACAGATTATGTAAACACGGTAACGAAGTGAATGCTGTGGAGCTGTAGTGCGAGTGTGGTGGAGGTGGTATTTTGTTAAATCTGAATCCATACTAATAAAATATGCGAAAGTAAATCTACATATCTGTATCCTTTTACGCCATAACCATTGAACCGATCGTTAATAAACAGGTAGTCCAGGTATCGGTTAAGGACATAAGCAAATTTTCATACTGGATATTTGTATTTAAAAAAATACACGCAGAGGAAGTCCCGGGCAATAGCTAGTCTAGAATAAACTTCTTCTTCATATGACTACTGTTATTTAAGATTTTATTGTTTGTCTATGCATTTTTCAATGTCTTCTGTTAAACTTAGGGCAAGTGAAACAATCATTTTAATAAATTGTCTCTGTCTGTCTGATTGTTTGTGAATCTTGAAAATGGATTTCAATAAAGTTATGATGTCGAAGGAAATAATCATTCCATACCATGTTCTAGATCTCTACTCTGCTCATTGGTAAGTTCCTGATTGCCCATTTTCTAATTCACAATTTTCACTTGTAGAAGCTCTGTGAAACTTGACAGATGTTGCTCACTATTCAAAGATCTTATAGATCTATTATTTCATCACCACTGCTCTCAAAACGGTGAAGGAAAACATCGTGAGGAAACCGGCATGTCCTAGAACCGAAAATTCGATGACATGTGACATCTACCAACCCGCACTGGGCCCGCGTGGTGGATTACGGCCCACTCCCTCTCACAGAGAGGAGGCCTGTGTCCCAGCAGTGGGAACATTATAGGCTGATGATGATGATGATGATGATTCAAAGATCCCTAATATTGTTAGGTTTCATCTTTTTAGCCTTCTGCAACCTGCAACCTTATCATCATCTTCCTGCACTTGTCTTATGTTACATAGGGTCGGCGCAACACATTTTCTCCTTCCTTTTCCCCTGTCAACTGTCATGCTACCACCATTCACTCCCTTTTCTTTCACATCATTCCTCACACAATCCATCCATCTTTTTTTTACCTTTCTCTCTCTCTCTCTCCGTCCATCAACATTTACATTCATCACTCTTTTAGTCACGTGCGTTTCACACACATACCAAGCAAAACAATTTTCTTACATTACAACTTTTCTGTCACTGTGGCGTCACTTTCAAACATCCTCTCAATCTTTTTTCATCCGTCTTCTTTGAAACCAATCTTAGTTTTTATTAAATTGAGCTATAAAGATATTTTGGCACCTAGTGTCATTGTTATGGGAGCGCTGTTGGTAAACATCTGTGAAATTTTGTTACAGACTTTTTTATTTTATTAAAAAGCACCAGGTTCTTAGTTATTAATTACAATCTAGCCTATAAGATTAAAATGCTATTTTAATCTAACAATTTTTTTTACGTAATAATTATTTAAAAAATTTGAAGTGTTGATTGTAGTTTACACAAGTTTGTTCCACTTTCTTAGAGTCTGATATTATAATATAAACACTTTGTTCATGTGTTATATGTGTGTCATTGTTACTATCATTTCTACACTTTTTACACTACACTAACTCAGAAGGTTTTGTTCGTTTTAGTCTTAGCACTATATTAATTGTTTGGTTTAGCAGCTGAATTGCCCCGATGTTCACATGTCGGTGAAGTCGGTGTTCATGACCTCAGCAAATTTTTGGATTATTCTGGTGACGGGTTCCATTTTTAGGTCACGATGGAGGTCGTCATTTCTTATATACCAGGGCGGATTAACAATACTCCTGAGTATCTTATTCTGTAATGTTTGTATAATTTTGATGTTGGTCGGTTTAGTACAGCTCCACAGTTGGATGCCATACGTCGATATCAGCATGAGAATATACTTATAAACTAATAAAATTTTGTTGTGTATCGATAGGCAAACACCCCGTCCAATCAACCAATACATGTTTTTAAAATGCATGTCTAGCTCCTGGCTTTTTTTTTACGCGCGCTCTCTTGCGCAGAGTCGCGTCAAGCGTTATGCCAAGGTCATCACTATAAAATAAATGTTCCCACTGCTGGGACACAGGCCTCCTCTATGTGAGAGGGAGTGGGCCGTAATCCACCACACGGGCCCAGTGCGGGTTGGCAGATGTCACATGTCTTTAAATTTTCGGTTCTAGGACATGTCGGTTTCCTCACGATATTTTCCTTCACCGTTTTGAGAGCCAAGGTATTTGGTTGTATTTGCGTGTGGCACTTGTTGGCCATTTATGAAGATTGGGTGATAATCACAATTTTTGTTGGTGAAATCAATGTGAAGTGACTTCGACTCATTGAATTTGATTCTTTATTTTTGTGCCCAATGATGAACTTCATTTACAGCGATTTGTACCTTATTGATTGTTTCTGTAGGGCATGACCCTGTAGCCATTTTGGCAGAGTCGTCCGCAAAGGTTGCACTTGTAAGTAACAGAAATTGTACTGATAAAACAAGAAAGCGACGTTAGTTCCGATTTTGATCACGCGCCACAATAGCCTTGTACCGTTGTACTCTTAAAATAGTCAAAAAGGTAATTATTGGGTCTATTTTTTACCACAAATCGACATTCTTTTTTTGTAAAATTACCGCATCCAACCTCCTCTTGCTCAGTGGCTGGTTGTCGCGCCGTGCCCCTGATTACGACGACACCTGACGAACTGCATCCGCTGCGAGCTAATTGTTTGAAAAATTGCATTCAATTCAAGTAAGAGACTTTATGTGATGCGTCATATTTTGTTTTTAATTCTTTTAGGGAATGACAGTGTTGTTTTTAAGTATTATTGAGTGATAATGATACGTTTTTGATGCATTATTATTGCTTTGATAGGGACACCTTTTGTGTATTTTTTACTGATAAAATGCTTTTTAACCGACTTCCAAAAAGGAGGAGGTTATATGTTCGTCGCGTATGTTTTTTTTTTTTTTATGTATGTCCACCGATTTCTCCGTCAATTGTGGACCGATTTTGAATATTATTTTTTTGTTTGAAAGGGTGTGCTCTCGAATTGATCCCATATAAATTTTATTAACTTTGCTTAGATAGTTTTTGAGTTAGCTACAAAATACGTATTTTTTTCCAACTTAGTATGTAGATGATATGATAAGTTTCTGTCACTGGTAGCAGGTAGTGGTATTCGAATGTGTTTGGGGTAGGTACCACTTAACAACTAAAAACGAAAATACAAAACCCAAGACACCGACTTCCGAAATTAAAGTTATTTTTCACTTTGTAGTGTTTTTTTTGGAGGTCGGTTGTATTTTTTTTTGTAAAAAGTTTTTTAGTACCAAGTATTGGGTGAAATCAGTATGTTTCGTCGAGTTAGTTTACAAAGACAAATATTTATAAAGACAAATAGATGATATTAAAGAAAATGCCTATCAGAAAACAATGATTATCACAAGTCAACCGATACGACGATTAAAGCCGATATGAACGAACAGCCGCAGTAACAGACATCGGCAGTACACGATTCTGTCTAGTCCGGTGACCCCATAACACTAACTACGATTAATTCCCCAACAATCCAAGTAAGCGGGCCAGTGGCAATAACCAAGCCGGGTCAAGTGTACCGCCATAACTTGCGGAGAACGACCGCACATAGAATATTTACACAAGCTCACTCAAACACCTTGCCACACTTTGATCAAAAGTTAGCGCTACGAACAGTAATCCAGAGAGATTAAGAAACGAGTAGTTGCAATGATATTACTCGTAGAGTATTTGTTAAAGCTAACTCTAGTTATAGTTCGGTAGAGGCGGACTGGTAAATGAGTTAGGAAGTTGCTTGTTTATGCTTATAGTTTAAGCTTATGTATTTGTGTGCTTTTAGTGTTTGAAATTGAGCTGAATAGCTTAATACACGAGTGTTAGTGTGGCTAGGATTGTTATTATAGGTTTGGATCAGTTTTCCCAACAATGGTTTTAAGTCCCACGCTAAATCCTGGTCCAATTCGACCCCTGCATGTATTTGACGAGTTGTTGGTCGTAGTTCTGAACCCCAGATAGGCGCTTTACTTTGTGTAAATTATTTCACCACCACTGCTCTCAAAACGGTGAAAGAAATCATCGTAAGGAAACCGGCATGTCCTAGAACCAAAAATTCGAAGACATGTGACATCTACCAACCTGCACTAAGCCCGCGTGGTGGATTACGGTCCACTTCGTCTCACAGAGAGAGAAGGCCTGTGTCTCAGCAGTGGGAACATTATAGGCTCATTATGATGACTTGCATAAAATCATCAATACTCGGTAAACAATAGCATGCTTTTAATGCCCATTTTGTTCTGTGCATGTGAAGAGCCCTTTGCGATAGTAGTGAAAAGGTTTTAATTGCATAGCTACATAAATATCAATCACAACATTATGGTGTTAGAATTTAAACGTGTTTATTACGAAAACTCTGTCAACTAACACAAAATTTTATCTGCGATCGTTATAACTGGTTACATTTAATCTTTAACTTCTAATTTACAACTAAACATTATAATTTATCATTTAAAATACTGCAACATTAAAATGGGGTAAATATTCAAGCAAAATCCAAGTTGTCGAACTTGGATTCTTATAATCACTTCTAAAATAATTCTTATCTTTAATAATTGTATCGACTGTGGGGAGTTTCCTGACCTGATGAAAAATAGTAAAATAATACCTTTGTTTAAATCAGGTAGTACATCAGACCCCACTAATTATAGGCCTATTTCAGTACTACCTACCTTCAGTAAAATTTTTGAGAAATTAATTTTAGAGCAATTGCAAAGATTTTTTTAATAGACATAAATTATTACATAGCAAACAGTTCGGTTTTACAAGGGGTCGTTCAACTACTGATGCCGGTGTTGAACTTTTAGGTCATATTTATAATGCATGGGAAGATAAATGCGATGCCTTGGGTATCTTTTGTGATTTGTCCAAGGCGTTTGATTGCGTTCTTCATGAAACGTTAATCAGGAAACTCCGCCACTATGGGATCCGGAACAGCGCTCTGAATCTTCTTATTTCATACTTGAGTAATAGGATTCAGAGTGTTGACGTTAATGGAAAAAGATCTCCCGGATCTATAGTAACAATGGGAGTCCCTCAGGGCTCAATTCTTGGTCCTTTCTTGTTTCTTATCTATATTAATGACTTGCCTTACCTCATAAAGGATAACCATGATATAGTGTTGTTTGCGGATGACACTTCACTTTTGTTTAAACTTAAACGTCAGCAGCTGGTTACTGACGATGTAAATAGCGCGATCTCAAAAGTAGTTCACTGGTTCAATGTTAATAATTTACTTCTTAATCAAAAAAAAACCAAATGCATTAAGTTTACCCTACCTCATGTTAGGCAGGTGAAAACTAATGTGTTAATAAAGGGCGAAGAATTGAATCCTGAAGATAGCACAGTTTTCTTGGGCTTAACTTTGGATGCTAAGCTTCAGTGGGGCCCACATTTAGATAAATTGTCAAAAAAGCTAAGCTCCGCAGCATATGCTGTTAGAAAAATTCGTAATTTGACTGACATAGAGACAGCCCGTTTAGTGTACTTTAGCTATTTTCATAGTGTAATGTCGTACGGTATTCTGTTGTGGGGAAATGCCGCTGACATTCAGACTATCTTTGTTTTGCAGAAAAGAGCTGTTTGATCAATTTATAAATTAAGTCCGAGACAGTCTCTCAGAGATAAATTTAAGGAGATTAATGTAATGACTGTGCCTTCTCAGTATATTTTTGATAATCTTTTATATGCCCATAAAAATATAAAATTGTTTAAAAAATACAGTGATATCCATAACAAATACTAGAAACAAACACAAATTTGTTGTACCTACAACAAGGCTCAAGAAAATAGGGGGCTCGTTCAGATGTCAATGTATACGCTTTTATAATAAACTTCCAAGCCACGTACAAGATCTAAGCCTTAATAAATTTAAATCATTCATTAAACGTAAGTTGTGCCAGAAAGCTTTTTATACTGTTAAAGATTACATTGAGGACAAAAAGGCTTGGGATTAAGCTGCTCCAATTATTATTTTTTATTTTTTACTTTTGGAACTTTGTTTATTTTGCAAACTTCAAAATTATATACACAATGACATGCATATTTACTTTGTAAAGTATAACATTATTATTATTTTAATTGATGTGAATGTAAGGACTATGTAGCTCATGTATATATATTTATTTAATTTTTCTCAGTTACTACTAATGATAATCTGGCAGTTTTGAGTACTTTATGCGGCCTACCCAAATGTCCTTTCTTTGGTATTGTTCGTCAAATCGTTGAGCTCCTTTTAAGTTCTGAGTTGAGCTGCACAATTACTGACAAATGCGTGCACTGACTGGACAGGTCCACTCAAATCTGTATGGTTCTTTCCTCAAAAGATCATTTCAGACACAAATCTACATGGTCCTCATATGAAATGCTCTGACCAAGATTATTTCTGGGTTTTTTTTATTTTATTATATACACTATGACATTAATGATTTTTATATATACGATGACATGAATATTTACTTTTAAAGTATTATATTATTTTAATTATTGTGAATGTGAAGACTATATGGGTCATTCCTTTTTGTTTTGTTTTTAATTTTTTCTCAGTTAGTTTTAATCATGGTCTGACAGTTTGAGTAATTTATGTGGCCTACACAAATGTCCTTTTTTTGGTATTGTTCGTCGAATCGTTGAGCTCCTTAAATTCTGAGTTGAGCTACACGATAAATGACAAATGCGTGCACTGACTGGACAGACCCTCTCAATCTGTGTGATGCTTTCCTCTAAAGACCACTTCAGACACCAATCCACATGGCCTTCACATGATCTGACCAAGATTATGTCTGGACTTTAAAAGAGACTGTGACCTCTGAGTTTGTTTCGGCCTTTCTTCTCAGAGTAGTCAGATAGGAAACGCCGACCTCATCTAGTTTTTAAAATATGATTGACGTGTAAAAGTGTTTGTACAAACCTACTTACAGAAATAAAATCATTTATCATTTAAAAATCACTACAGAAAAGATAAAAATCAAATAAAAGGTGTAAAGTGGGATGTAAAAAATTTACAGGACAGTGTGCATTAAGGCTGCGCCAAAAATGTCCAGTTCAGCAAAAATGCCAGACACCTATAAGTGCCTGATGCTCGTTTTCAACTGGACCTGAAAGTGTGATCTGACTGATATAAATCAGTTTTATGCAAACTCAAATAAAGGACAATCACTATGCTAAATAATTTTATTTTTAACCACCTTAACATAAAATAATCGGGTTCTATTTTTGTTTCATCTTTCCTAAAATGTTGACCACTCGGAAGCACTTTACAAGCAAAATTAAAAATTCCCACATGGCTTGTGTCCTTATTCAGATATTCACATAAAACCATCTCTATTCGGCAGTGGGTAGTAAATAGTAAATAGTGTCGAGTCGCCAGACGTGGTACGTAGCACGTAGTGCCTTGTAAAATATTCAGAGGTGAGGGGTGAAATAAAACCCACTGCCGTCTACCAGACGGAATGCTGGCATCGGTATTAACTTTTCCTAGAGGTGACCAGGAAATGTGGTAAGGAAATTGAAGGTGTAAGAGAATTTTTTAGATGGTACTGAAGATGTTTTTGCTATTATTTTATATCAAAATGATTAATCGCAATAAAAGTTTGTAGTATTTTTTTCTTTAAACATAACTTCGAAATTCGAGACGGTATCGGAGTGTGAATCTTTACGTTCGTTTTCGGATTGTGTGCGGTCACTAGTAAACGTCGAAATGAACTTAACAGAATTTAATAGACCTGGGAGTAAATGTTAATGCCAGTATAATTATATTAAAAATTCCTTTACCTTAGCAAGTCTCTTAATAAAAACCTAACTGAACCTATCCTTTTAACCTACACAAGTATGTTATAACGAAATATAGCCCTATTGGGTACTGATTCAACAAAATTGATGGCGTCGATTACTTCGATTGAGCCTGCAGCATGAATGTTTAAGTTCGGAGCGGTCATCACCATCCATCGCGAGATTGAAGGTCGGTACTTGATACAAGTCCCAATTACCCTTATATGCTTACTGGGAGAAGATATTCTAAATTGTGAATAATCATGAAAGTGTATATATAGCGTTGTTTATATGAAAGTGGCGAGACATTGGCTTAACTTGAGGTGAGATATGGGTAGCTGTTTTCAACACGTATACAATCCTGTGACCACAATGTAGACACACACTCATTTACTGACGACTAGCTGGCCTGTGACAGACAAGTCAAAACTAGTTCACTGCACTTCTGGTTTCGGACAAGTCACAACCAGGTTGGAACTAGTTATAAGGACTAGACATAACTGGTTTCGGTCTTGACATAATTTCGTAACTTCTAAAGCACCTTTTTCTTCGACAACACCTCTATGGAAATAGCCGAATATTTTGATTACCTTCATTTAGCAATAGGCACAAGGAAAAACGAATTTAATTCAAACAAATTTATTTATGCCCAGAAAAAAATGCAAGAATACCCCCAACCAATTACTTCGTTATCTTGGGCTCTAACTGAATAAAACTCTGGAGCGTTTCATCATTTTCGCGTGGCAAAACTTTTAGTTAGTTTTTGTGCTAACTTCTGATTTATGACCCCACCGACCATCCCTCACGGCATACTCTCTAATAAAGGAATTTACTCGAAAAAAGGTCAAGGAATTATTATTTTTTTCGCTCCCACTTGATGAAATTTAAGCTGGTTTTGACGGGAGACTGTGTGTAATATTTTATAAGGACGAGGGTTTTTGTCAAGATTCTTCTTAGCGTATACGGTTTAGGATAGAGGTAGGATAAAGAGTGATATCGCGTGAAGAGAACGGCGAAGTGTGAAACGGTTTATTAGCACCTACATGTAATTGTGATCCGGTATTTGGTGCCGGCAAATTCTTATAGCAAATAAAGTAGCTGGTGGATTGAAGCTATGTAAGTACAGTGATGCTTTTGAAAGCTAAAAACTCAAAAACAAACACTTAATTTAAGGTACTTTAGATTGTACATTTCTGTTCTTGTGGGAGCCAAAAGCGCGGTGATGATTATTAAATCCATACCACCAAAACCGCAGCCTTATATATCTAGTAAAATTACGAACTACATGAGTTGATGAAAAATCCGATTTCACGTGTTACGACCTGCACGTTTTGTTAGCCACGCGAAATCCCTAAAATTGGCTTCTTTAATGTATGGCACGCGCAAATGTATGAAAAAATCGTGTGCAGATGTACTACTTACACAGCAAAAGTTTGGCATCAGCCAAACGTGGGTAGATGGGAAAAATATATGAAGGAATATTTCAATTTTTCAAATGGTGATTTAGAGATATCGCTAAGACTGACACGTTTCTTTTTTTCACATAGACAGCCCGAATCTTTTATCTTTCTTCGGTCGCTCATTAGCACGTGTATGCTCATATCTTACGGATTAAACGGTCACCTTTTTTTTTTAAAGCGTCTTCTGTCCCAGTCTTGAGCAAAGACTTTACTTGTTTAGTTGATTCATCTAACAATGGCCATAATCCAATGGGTTGTATTAAAACTATTTTGTATACCACCTACACCTACCTAATTATTATGAATTCCTGGTAGTTCAAGCCAATAGGTAATTTTGAAGTTTTATTTTCGGTCTGCGAGTATTTTTCTATCTAACGTGGGTGGCGACATATTTTCATATGCGATAATTTTCCTGTTAAACCTTATATCTAGTCTGAATAATGTTATTTTAAGGAGTGGGTTTAATAATTTCAAATATAGGTTTCGTAGTATTCAGTGTGAAACAGCTAATATTTATTTTAATTATTCCTAGAAACGTAATATTTCCGAGTATTCTGTTTGATGAACTTTGCTAAATTATTAGAATTAGACATCTTTGGATTTCGAAATTACATATCCCACCAAAAACATTTTCATGTGGAGCCAAGCTTCTAACTCTACACGCCCTAACTGTATAGGCCCTAATTTCACAAACTCTACTCTTAGTAAAAATTTGTGGCTTGGCCGTTTCCGGCCCGATTTATTGGCGGGGTGTGTAGAGTTAGAAGCTTGGCTCTACATGAGAAATAAATAACTAAATGAATGAAAAATTAACTATTGTATAACAGAAAAAAACCGGCCAAGTGCGTGTCGGACCACGCACAATGAAGGGTTCCGTAGTTGGGATGAATTAATCCCAAAAAAAACTTAACTTTGTAGTTGAAAAATATGTTCTCCCATACGGAATGTATGGGAAAACATGTTTTTGCAACTGCAAAGTTAAGTTGGTCGATTATTACTCGTTAACTTGTAGAGTCTACTTAGCTGTGATATTTTTCCTTTTAATTTCGTTATATAATCTTCTGGCTCTATTCTTCTGGCTCCTGAAATACAGGTACTCTAACTTAGCTCTGGAGCCAGGGTCTCAAATTTTTCTGTAATATTTGTATGGCAATAAATAATTTATTATTATTATTTCCTTTATTTCATTAAAATACTTATAAATTACATTTTTAAATATTAGAATATAAAAAATATAGGAACATTTAAAAATATAAAAAATAGTAGCCCACCGGTATCGGGAACAGGGTCCAAGCTACCGGCGGTCAGGGCTCCAGAGAGAGGAACCTCCTGACAATGCGAGCCGTGTCCAGGAGTACCGCTTTCTGAATCAAGCCCTTGATCCAGCTGTCCAACGAGAGCCTCCTTAGGTGTTGGTCGAGGCTCTTGGCAATTAAGCCATTGGCTGATACGACTATCGGCACAATGATCGCTGAGTCCACATCCCACATGTCGACAACCTCGCGAGCCAAGTCAAGATACTTGATTTGTTTGCCTTTCTCGGCTTTCACGAGGTTCCAGTCATGCGGGACTGTTATGTCAATAATCATTGTGCGCCGCTCTACTCGATCCACCACCACTATATCAGGTTTATTGGCAACAATAGTCCTGTCAGTGATGACAGGACTATTGTTTGTTATTATTATTATTTATTATAATCTACTGTTGTGATTTTTGTCATACACTCAAAACCAACCATTTAGCCAGCAGGGGGGGGGGGGACTTGACTCTAACAAAAATTAGCACTTTAAAGCTTAATATTTCGCAAACGGATCCCTGAATCTAAAAATGGTGTTCACAAACTCTCAATGTTTTTAAAGGACCTTTCCAATGATACCCCTCACTATGGGTTAAAAAAAGAAAAAAAAATAACATCACCACTTTACTTGTATGAGAGGTACCCTAAAAAAAAATGTTTTTCATAATTTTATTTTACCACTTTGTCGACGTAATTAAAATATATACCTATGCCAAATTACAGTTTTCTAGTACTAAGGGTCTCGGAGCTAGACCGCGGACAGACAGACAGACAGACGGACATGACGAAACTATAAGGGTTCCTTGTTTACTACGGAATCCTAAAAAGTAATGAACAGTGAATAAATTTTTCACCTTTCGCCCGTGTGACGGTAGCGAAACGGCCAAGCCTAATTTTTACTAAGGTGTAGAGTTTGTGAAGTTAGGGCTTGTACAGTTAGAGCGTGTAGAGTTAGAAACTTTGCTCTACATGAGATCTGATAACTTTTGACAGTGCGAGCCATATTTTACATGAAAATGTTTTTGGTGGGGTTTCATTTCTTTTTGTAAGTTGCTTATGACAACATTTTTTTATTTTGTTAATTTTGTCTATCTTTTTTTGGTGTGTATTTCTTACACATCAGGGTGCCTTTTTCATAGCCCACTCTCTCTATATCTTTTTGAGTTTCCCCTAATCCCCTATTTTAAGAGGTGATTTACAAAAAATCCTGGAATATTTAATTTATTATTTATAACAAGGAGTCCCTATATCAATTTTCAGAACTCTAGCCTCAAAATTTGCGGAAGTCTCATACAAACTTCCATCCCCTAGTTTAAGGGGTTGGGGGTAAAACAAGTTTTAGATAAAAAAATTGTTGTTTATGTACTAATAGTAGCTTACATATCAAATTTCAGCTTTCTAGGGCTTCAGGAAGTACCCTAAGAATGTTGATGATCATCAGTGAGTGAGTGAGTCAGTAACAAAATCGGGTTTTTTAGATATCAATAAAATCTAAAGTATGAGAGCTATCTAATTGAAACTTTATATGTTTAATAAATTTACTATTGACATCATATCCCGAGAATTTTGTTTATCTGATATAATCCAAACCCAAGTTATGAGGGTTAAAAAAATCGACGAAGCGCTTCGAGAAAAGTTAGTTAATACCCTTGCGCTTCGCTTGGCTCGTCTTGGCGGAGGCACTACTGTACCCCTAGATAAAAACAAAATACAAGTAACGGTTCAAAATACGAACTTCTCTATTTTCGCTAGCTTTTTCAGGTCATCATTTTTCTTGGCATGTTCACCCGAAAATTAACCACCGCCTCACGAAACGCCGATAGCAAAATAATGTATCATAAAGGCGGGTGCATAATGCCGGCGTTGCACGCGCCACCTGCGACGCTAGCGACACATTTTATGACCCGCCCGTGGCGCGAATTGCAACTAACTGCCGATACGTTTGGGAATGTACGGGACCATAGTTTGGTCGGCAACGTGGTTTGAGTTTGCAATTTGTGTAAAAAGTTTTGTTGATTCTTGTCTAATTCTGATTGTATGAAAATGGTGTGATAATGGTACACTTTTTAGGTACTATTTGTATAACTTGTGATTAAATTTATGGAACATAAAAATAATTGCTTAAATTATTGTTGAAGAAAGGTTTATTTTACAGTAGTACAAATTTATACCTACGGCACGTAGCTAAAGAAAGGGAAATTGTGTTATTTTGCCAAGACGGTGTAAAACGATGATTTTAAATAATAACATGAATGAGTGAAAATAATAGATTTAATCGTTTTTACTGATGTAAAAACTATTTAATGTGAAATAACAATATTTCGTATAGCTCATTTACCTATTTATCTACAAATGTATAACTAAGCGTTAAATATAAAACCAAGCGTTCACGTTCTCACTATATTCCCATACGCTTTCGCAATCGGCTGCCAATAACCAGTGTGTTGCTGAGCAAAACTCGTGTTGTAAGCTATTTATTGCCTATTTACAATCATTCCGAGTCGCGGGACTGTGCGATTTACAACGTAGTCCGCTATTGTGCCCCCCGCCTTGCTACACGCGTGAAAAAGTTGGCGAGTAAAGAATGAGAAATACCTCTCTTATGTTCGAAGAAAAATACTTTGTTTTGTGATACCAGTGTATATTTCGTTCTGAGTATCTTTATTCGAATGTAACACGTGTTATCTTTGTGTATTTTTCTTTTGTGTAAAAAAATACGTTAGTTTGGTTGAATTTCAATACATAGTTCCACAAGGTATGACTTCATTTTTCCGGTATTCCTGCTGGTCGCGAGGTGCTTATCCTGAATTGAAATCTTGGATTATGCTGTACTATATTTATTTGGTTTGATAATCGCAGTACACTTTTCAGCAGCAGCAGCTGCTTCAGCAGATTTGCAGCTTTTGCAGTCGCTCTATGTATAATACTGGTATGCAGCTGCATCTGGTTAGACTAGAAGCCAACCCCAACATAGTTGGGAAAATGCTAGGCAGATTGATTGACTGAATCACAGTTCACTCATACGATGACATAATATTAAAAATAGATAATATCGATAAAGAGCGAAAAATCGATCATACTTACATAAATCAGCTCGAAGATAAAGTTGAGAATCTGGAGCGTATATTATGTCTCACAAAAATAGAGATGAGAAATATCCCAAAGAAGGAAGGAGAAAATAAAGATGATCTGCATCGTATCGTATCAGAAACAGCGAAAGTTCTGGATATCCCTCTCGAACAACGCGATATTAAGGATATTTTCCGCATAAATAAAAAAGGTGGAGGGCCGTCTATTATAGTCGACTTTGTCTCAGTAACTACAAAGGAAAATATTCTGCAGAAAGTGCGCAACTTCAATCGCAATAACGCCCGAGCTAAGTTAAACACATCCCATTTAAATATACCAGGTGAATTAAAACCAATTTATCTATCAGAGAGCTTGACTTTAAAGGGACAACGTTTATTCTATCTTGCGAGGAAATTTGCGAGCGAGAATGGCTTTAAGTTCTGCTGGACCTCATTTGGAAAAGTTTTTCTTCGACTTAAGGATGGAGATCAATACATACATGTAAGAAACGAAGCTGATCTAAAACTCAAATTACCACAATGACTGGATAAAGGACTTGCAAGTCCCACTTACCTACTGCTATTTGTTTTATTCTTATTTTTTAATTTTTTATATCTGCAATTGCTCACTTATTGTAAAACACGGAAACAAAAATCAATCAAACACATTTTATCAAAACCATTTAACACAAGAACACAACTACACGTTAGTCATATAACAAACATTGACATCACTTACATACATATAAATTGTTCTCTTGTGGGTATGCCTGACAACATTAATTCATGTCTTATTTTCACCACGTCTATCATAGTAATACGCACCCTAACATGCAACAAAAAAGGTACATGGTTATTCAATGGCTAATACAGACACTAATATCTCAGCACAGATAGATAACTTTACAGTGGCATCTTCCCATCGTTGTGATACCGACGCCTGTAACGAGATCATAAAAACCACAAAGTCATCGCTTAAAATTATAACTCAAAACATTCGAAGTATCTATAAAAACTTAGATGGTTTTCAAGCTCAATTGGCCAGGCTATCGTGTGAAATTGACATCATAATCTTGACAGAGTGTTGGCTAAATGATGACAAACCGATACCAACTATGGAAAATTACGTGACATACTCTAGTAAAAAATGTCTAAATCAAAACGATGGCATTACAATATTTGTTAAAAGTAATCTCCAATGTACGGTTGAAGAACCGGACCCAATAGGTGCTAATTTTCTACTATTCAAAATTGCTTCAGATATTTGTATTCTAGCTTCCTATAGATCCCCATCAATATATTGTACTGATAGCTTCCTTAACTCCCTAGAAAACATTTTAAGTAAATTAAAAGCACATAACATCATTCTGATAGGTGATATCAATATAGACATAAAACCTAACAACTCAGATAGAAATAGTTCATCCTATCTTAATCTAACTGCAGAAATGGGCCTTCTACCGGGACATACCCATCCTACAAGATTGCATAGCTGCCTCGATCACGTTATGATTGGTACCACTACTTGTGCAACAGTCATGGTTATAGATTCCACCGTCAGTGACCACGCCTGCGTAATGCTATGTCTAAGTAACGCCTCTTATAAAAACAAGAACCATATAAAAAGATACATTACAAAAGTAAACTATGAGGGCGCTGTTGATCAACTAAAAACTATGGATTTTAATTTTATTTCACAGAATTGTGATGCAAACGAAGCCGCTTCACGGTTTGTCGAATGTCTTATGTCCACGGTATCCCAACACTCAAAAGTAACGAAAGTCTCCAACCGTAAAGTAGTCCTTAAACCTTGGATCACACCTGGCCTCTTACGATGTATTCGACACAGGGATAAACTCCACAGAAAATTCCTGTCTGACCCAAAAAACGGAATAGTCGAGCTATCATACAAAAGATATCGTAATCACTGTAATCTATTACTCAGGAAATTAAGAAACGATCACGAAAGCTCCGCTTTAAAAACTTCAAAGGACAATAAGGAAACATGGAATATTATAAAATCTATAACCAACCAAAATAGAAAACACTTGTCGGCTGATAAACTTCTATCTGTCACTGAAGATGTGGATGCGCCTAATGCCATTGAACAAATAAACCATTATTTTTCGAATATTGGGAAGCAATTGGCAGACACTATTATCAAAAACCAAAATTCGCCCCCACTTGCCCCATACAAAAATGAGTCACCCCCTGCGCGAAATTCTATGGTTCTACTTTCTCCGGACGAGGCAGAAGTAGAGACAGTCATTAACAACCTAAAAAATAATTGTGCTACAGGATGGGACTCTATTCCGGCTCAACTCCTCAAACTGGGTAAAGAAGTACTAGTACCACCTCTCACAAAGCTTATTGGAGCCTGTTTTGAGCAAGGAGTTTTTCCCCGTATCTTTAAGAAATCTTTAATCACACCTGTTCACAAGGGTGGAAACCAGGGCGATGTTAAAAACTACAGACCTATTTCAGTTTTGTCAACCCTGTCGAAAATAGTGGAAAAATTATTGAACCGTAGACTCATGAAATATTTAGAGCATCACAAATTATTAGCGGATACACAATTTGGTTTTAGGTCCGGAAAAAGCACTGCAGACGCAGTTAATCAACTTGTTGATTACGTGACTGGAAAAGTTGACTCAAAGCAAAAATGTCTGGGTGTTTTTCTGGACCTAGCCAAGGCGTTTGACACTGTCTGTATTCCAACCCTTGTGACCAAGTTAGAGCATGCTGGAATCCGGGGAGGGGCTCTAAGCATATTTACAGACTTTCTCAATGACCGGACACAAAAAGTGAAGATTGGTGAGGTCATTAGCAATGAAGACAGAGTTCATTATGGTGTGCCGCAGGGTAGCTGCCTATCCCCGAGTCTTTTCCTGCTCTATGTGAATGATCTTTGTCAGCAGTCTCTTACTAACGGTAAAATATTTAGTTATGCAGACGACACCGTACTTATATTTCATGGAGAGAACTGGGAAGCGGCACGGCAATTTGCAGAGGCAGGGTTACGCAAAATAATCCACTGGCTGGAAGTTAACTTATTAACCCTTAATATCTCGAAAAACTCATTTCTGCAATTTACTTTCGCAAAAACTAAACCTACAGTAATAAGCCTTAAAGCACACTCTTGTGATGACCCCAATAACAGTCCTCCATGTTCATGTCTTCCAATCACACAACAAAAGACAATGAAATACCTGGGTGTGATTCTGGATGAGGGACTTACCTGGCGTCCCCACATTGAACAGATTGCCTCCCGTGTTAGGAAACTTATATGGGCTTTCAAGAGACTGCGGCAAGTGGCCGACTTTAAACTTCTCCGTGCGGTGTACTTAGCACTAGCACAATCAATCATAGGTTACTGTGTCACGGCATGGGGAGGTGCTTGTAAAACCTACATGATACACCTCGAGAGAGCTCAAAGATCTCTGCTAAAAGTCATGACCTTCAAACCGTGGCGGTTCCCTACAAAAACCCTGTATGAGAGTTGTCAGGTACTTACAGTGAGACAATTATACCTTCTCAATCTTATAATAAAACAGCATGAAATCACACCGGTAAATCTCACAACAAAACATAAGAGAACTATGACTAATGTATGCCGCGCAGTCAAGTGTAGGACCGCAGCCGCTCGACGGCAACGCCTATACCTAGCTACTTATATTTATAATAAAGTAAACAAAATTCTCCATATCAACCCACTAACAAAAAATAAAACTAAGATAAAACTAAACACATGGCTTCAAACACTGGATTACCTACAGACAGAAAACATACTTAAAGAACAATACTCGTGATCATTAAATAACAAATTAAGCACACAAATCCTCACATACACCCAAAGTCCAATCCACCAAGCACAATCACTTACACTCACTCGCTCACACATACACAAAAACACAACAAACACACACGCACACAAACCACTCAAGAGCATTTTAAATTATTTTATTTTTAATTTTATAGCATAGAATGTTTATACTCAAAAAACGGGTGAAGACACTGATTCCTGTAACACAGGTACCACCTAGCTCAGGAGTCAGGGCTTCAAATTAATGTAACGTCTTTTTATATGTCAATAAAATATTTTTATTTATTATTTACTTTCAGTAGCAAGTTAGTATGCAAAATTATAGTTCATAAAGCCTTATAAGGTCCTAGCGTATCTTATTTTACTTCAGTTTCCTATCCTATCCTATACTGTTGAACGAGCAATATATATATATATTTGTACTCACGTTCTCGAAATCGGCTCTAACGATTTCGATGAAAGTTGCAATAAAGGGGTTTACGGGGGCGGAAAATAGACCTAACTAGGTCTCATATCTGGGAAAATTTGTTTTCTCCGTATTTTCACTCGAGCACAGCTCGGTCGCCTAAAGTTTAGAACAAGATATTGAATAATGACATGAAAATAATGACATTAGAATAATGACATGGCAGCATGGAATTAGTAAGTACCTACTATCATGGCAGTATGGAATTAGTAGGTACCATACATGGATTAGTATGAACTTTCCTATACTATTGAATGAGCATTCTTTATTTTCACTTGAGCAGAGCTCGGTCGCCCAGGTGATAATGAATCTTCAGATATCAAAATAAAAGAGGCGTTTCGTTAATTGTGTTTATGTTGATAATTATTTTAGTCCACACAAAACTATGAATTCTTTCACAGTACAATGGTATGCCAGTATTTTCAAAAACCAAAAGTTCTATCCTTTTCGGCAAGGCTTCTTCTAATTCATTCCGACTCCCAAAAGGCCAGTGCAACAATGGGTCCATTCTTCATACAGTTGCAGTATTCGAGGCGGAACTAAGCCCCGATGAGCGAAGCCTTAGCTTGAACTAATTAATGCACTGCTCACAAAGTCTGTATGGTTTTGTGAGACCACCTTTGTGCAACAATGATAAAGGTATGTAGATATTGGTAGGGAGTAGAGGATTCTGTGGCAAAAAGTTCCATGTGGATGGTTTGATATTGTTTTCAAAAGTGATTGGCAAGCTTTGACTGGGTGACTGCTTTAGACAGCACTGATGTACCCGTAGAACTAAGTTTATGACTAAGTCATTTAGGTGGTCAAATTGAAAAGGGTATGCTGAGATGGTTTGGGCATGTTGAGAGAATGAATGAAAGGCGACTAACAAAATATATTTACAAGGCTGATGTAAAGGGAAAGGCCGGGCGGGGACGCCCTAGGAGGACATATACTGACCTTATTGGTGATGTTCTTCAGAAAGGCCAGGTGCGTAGTACTCGCAACCGGCGTGCGTGTGTGACCAGATGTATGAACGTAAACGAGGCAAAAGGACTATGTAAGGATCGTAGCAGGTGGCGTTCTGTAGTTTCTGCCTACCCCCATGGGAAGAAGGCGTGAGTTTATATATATATGTATGTGTCATTTAGGTAAATTGGTGAGATCAAGAAGCTCTGTTTTAAATTCTATCCGGTTTTCCTTAGATGTATGTGATTAAATATCTGAATAGTTTCAAATATTATTAAGAACTATTAT
This sequence comes from Agrochola lychnidis, assembly GCA_963680765.1. NCBI lineage: Eukaryota > Metazoa > Arthropoda > Insecta > Lepidoptera > Noctuidae > Agrochola > Agrochola lychnidis. The sequence goes on along the minus strand of OY796852.1, from coordinate 1,238,809 downwards.
TGTAGTATATTGTGGTGTCTTACGACTTCCACGTGAACGAAGTCGCGGGCAGAAGCAAGTTAGGAACTATTCTTGAGCCTACGTTTTTATTATATTTACAGTTTGCTTTGTTTGTGCAGATATTCGTAAAGTTTTATATCCTCGCACTTATCTAAATTAGAAAACCAACACAAAACATACTGCAGACTTCCACTAGAAACTGCAGCAAAACTCAAATAAATCCATACCAATCCTCCATTACAGAATTAAGACTTGGATCTCTGGCGCTGACCAAACTGATTAGTATTCGTGAGGCGCCACCGCAGAGGTATCGGGAGTTATGACGACCGCCTTGCAGGAAGAGAGATGCAATAAAGTGAATTATGCACACAACTGCGATACTTTGTTCCGTACCCTCGAGAATTGGCCTGGAGTTTAGTAGTGAGAGGAGCGGGAGCGAGAATTGGGTTCTAAGGATAATAAAATTGTACAAAAAAAACCACGCACCTGCTCTGCGTCCAGCGCTCGGTGTGGCAACATGCCATATTTGGGTTGGCGACAAGTCAATTGTCATCTTGAGGATGCCTCGTTGAGAGGTGAAACACATGTCGATTTCTTTCAGGGTTTTATTATGACTCTTCAGAAATAGCTAAGCGGAACAGATTACTTAATTTATCCACGTCTATTGTATTTTATAATGGATTTCCGCAAGGTCACGCCTGAATCAATTAACTATCTTATGAATAGTACAATCAACATAGCGTGAGTGTTGTAACAAGCGACTGAAGAAAGATTAGTTTACAAAAAATAGTTCTTACTGATGGTCTTGGTACTTTAATAAATGTCAACCAAAAGCTGCACAAAATCAATAAAAAATATCCAATTAGTATTTGGGAGTAGAACAGTGTAACAAAAACGCCACGCCAATTTGTAAAACATGACAGTTGACCCAATTCTATATCTAAGGATAGAAAAACCGTAAGAGCCCGCACACACGCCACCGACCCGGTACTCAGCCATCATCCCGACACTCGCATACCCACGGGACTCCTAATGCAGACTTACACAGAGCCGCAGTGTTCGTTCAATTTAAACTTTAATATGCAACCGACTACCGCGCCAAATTGGAAATAATGATCTGTGAGAGCACTATTTTATTTTTCCCGGCTGTATTGTGTTCGTGGTGCGCGGCATTAATGCAATACCGATATTACGATTCAGGGATATCATTTTAGTTTGGTTCGTACATAAAATTGTTTGTTAAAAATTGTATGGGATTTAAAAAAATAACGGAGATTTTTTTCCATATAAACGAGTGAATTTTGGTCAGATTTTTTGTGAAAAAGATTAACAATGAAGGAATAAAACTGCTGGACACAATATTATTGCGTTACAAAGGAAGCTCTATTAAAGTTTCAAGAGGATACGATCGTAGCACAGTGCAAGCTACGCCGTAGCCAGCGTAGCACGTAGCAAAACTATACAATGCAGTTTTATACGTTTTGTATCTTTATGACTGGAGTGAATATTCTCAATAATGGATTCTTAATGAGATCAAGAATGAAATTTTATCAAGTTATGTTTCTAGGTAAATGTGAGTTCTCTAACCTTAATAGCTTGAAAGCATCAAACATTAACAGTTCTTTCAACAATAGGCCTCATCATTCCTATTTTATATGCACGCCGATAATTTCAATCGCGCATCAAGCTACATTTTATCGCACATCCTTCGGAACTATAAAAATATATTACAGCCATAACACCATAGAATCAGCGGCTTTTTGGTACGAGATACAAATAAAACACGGCGATAACGCAACACGACAGGCGATAAAAGTGATATACGTTGTAAAAATCACGCTGGAAGCACCGTGTTTGCATAATGTAAGTTTTATTTTGTGGCTTATTGAATATGTTTATGAGGTGTGGTCGCAAATGTTGAGTTATGACGTTGGAGGTGATGGTTACTGGTTATCAGCTGTTGATCGGCTTGATAGGGTTTGATTAGAGGTCATCAAACTGGGTTTTATCCAGTTTTGCCAAAACCTTCAACCACCGGATATAGGTTTGCATAATAAGCAGTTTCAGAACGCTTTTGCTATTTTTCGAAGACTTACGGAGGTACTTCTAAATAGATCCATACTTCTTGTTTTTGTACTATGACTGTAGTTTAGATTTCTATTCTTTGTTCAATTGACTTAATTAATAAACTAGAATAGTTAACCGTCACCTTCGCTTACACTTCCACTTCCCAAGCTTCCGTCAAAACTAAGCAAATAACATGCAATCAAAATCTGCATTTCAAATTCATAATCTTGCTTTTCAATTTAATTTCGAGGAACAAGTTGCAGAGCTAAAGAAATATTCGCTGCAAGGGACGCTCCGATGCCACGATGTTCCGTCTTGTGATTTGCCATGCGAATATAAATCTTAATTGCCACATTTTAAGGGCCCTAGTCGTGGGAGTTTTTTGCTGGGGCCCTCCACATGGTGCTAGAGGTGCGGCGTGCTTGAGGTTGGCGTGTGGTACAAAGTAATGATGCAAGTTTCTGGTGGTGAAATTTATTTTATACTTGCGACCCGTTTTTCCGACTTTATAAAACATCGAGATTTGTTTATTGTATGCAAGTTTAATATTATTGCATTATATTATTAGATTAGTCTAATAAGATAGTTATATTACTAGATCGTGCTCGTATCATAGTTATTATATTCCTAGTAAGACACTTCACACACATTCCTAGTTAGACGCTTTCGTAGTACTATGTTACGGTATATAGTTATATCCCTAGGAATATAACTATATCACGGCTTCAACCATTTTACTGGGACTTATAACCCTAGTTTTTTAAATAAAATTGCTCCCGAATAGCATTGTTTTTTCCAGTTTGATAGACAATATTTCATTGGATTTACAAACGCGCTGGAGTTTTAACTTATCCCATCGTGTGAGTTAGAGTTTCTTCTACTATGAATTAAAAATAACACTGTTTTGTCTCTTCTTCACCTCAAAGGGCTGAACCAATTAGGATAAAATTTGGCACACAGATAGTTTATAACCTGGATACTTTTTATCCTGATATTCCCACAGGATCGAGACTTACGCAGGTGAAACCGCGGGGCGCAGCTAGTACAAAACATTAAAACTAAAAATTAAGTTTTTTGTTAATTGAAATCAAAAGTCAACCCTCTCAAACATTCCTCGCTCTCACTCTCAACTTGTACCACAACATAAGGTGAAAAAGTAAGGTTTCCTGAGACACTGTCGCGGAAAATTTAAGCCTGCATTTATGTTAGTTTATTTTTCGAGTGTTAGGTAATTTCTGCCATGTTTCTTACGCCGTTGAGTTTTTTATTCAAATGGATTTTCTTTGTACCCGTCGTATGTGAGTGACAAAGTATGTCACATCTTATAATCTATCCTGTGTCTTGTTAGGAAATGGAGCTGAAATACATCAGAAAGCTTTGAGTGTTATTTTTTTTTTGTGTCGACCTGGATTTGAGATTAGAACTTAATTATGAAAGCTACGGTAATAGCTGGTGCCTGTCTCGAAACTGGCATTCGAATAGTTTTTCGGTCAAGTTGAGAAACAAACATCTGTAAAATAATTATTGTTGTTGACTGAACTTAAAATCAAATAGATTCATCAGTCAAAGCAGTTTTGCTCCTACAACTATAAAAAGTGTTCATAGAAACCTTCATAGAGGACGATACCAAGAAATGTTTGTTTTTTTTTTAATAACTAAAAATACCTATTTTGATCAAAATCTCAAGCTTTAAAACTTTCTTATTTTTTGTAAAACACCAATCAGGCGTTAAAAAGAAAGTATTCCAAAAAATTACAGTTACAGGATTGCATCGGTTAAAATTCACATTTCTGACGCGAATGGGACCAACTGCAAACGCGGGACGAAGTGCGCATAACCCGTTCCAATTAGTCGATACTCATGGAGAAAATTCGGCAAAAATAGCAGATGAAGTCATAGAAATTGGAAATACCCAAATGCATGGGATGCGGAATTTTTACCTTGTAAACCAAAATAAAGTGCTCAAAGGACACATTTTCGATGGAACCGTAGCAGTCATCTGTAGTGGTGTCAGTTGCTAAGGATTGACACTATTGGCAGCTCACTTCACCTAAGTTATCACGGTGAGATTTTTACAGAATAGCACTACTGAATGCCTTAATGCACAGTAGCTGATTTTTTTGTAAACTAACAGAAGATAACTATATAGTAGGTAATTCTAAGCAGCCTATCAGGACTCACATGCAGGTACATTGTCCATACATAACCCTGCATGGGCTATAACCGCATTGATTAAGGTGCAGTACAATTTACACGTGCCTGTAATACCCAGCGGCTTTGTGCACCACAATGGAGGGTTAACGCGTCCCGTTTGTCTATGTTGGTGACGTCATTTGATGGTGGTTGATGGTGCAAAAACGATGGGTTTGGAGGGTTAGGCTTGAATGTGTTTGTGGCTACTGCGGATAGTAAAAAAAAAAACTTGAAAACGTTATTATCAAGACAGATATGTAATAGGTTTATGATAATGTATGTGTTTCTCTAAAATGAATTACTACAGTTCACTGAGGAGGATGAGGATGAAAAGTTGGGAGATTTCATAATATCCGCGTTAGTAAACTCGTAAACAATAATAATAACATGAAGGTGTAACACAAAAGTATAGGACCTGCGGGTGTCGTAAAATGGAACTAAAGGACCACGTTATAATGATGGTTGACAAAGTTCTCACATTTACTTCTTCTATTCTCGTATTGGATCGTCATGAGCTGTAGGTACGACAGCAGCTCTTGAGGTGGTAAACAGATCATTTGAAGACCCTGTCAAAAAACTTGTGCTTAGCGGTAAACGTCTCATTCAATATTGGTAAACGATCAAATTATTTATGAAAACTATGTAGAATTCAAACCATAATTCCAAATTGAACCCAATAATTCTACCACTTTCGAAGCGTAGCATTCATTTCCATATTTTCACGAAATCACCAAGTAAATGGAATGTCAACTGTAGTCTCGACAATTCGTCGCCCGAACTAACAACATTTTGTCGCTTCGCAAATTGCTCGCTTGCAACATAATACCTTTGCGTCCTTCATAATAAAACAGCCTTCCCTAATTAATATTCAGCAACAGTACCGTTTCTTGAATAATTAAACTTTTTTATGGAAAATAAGAGACTCTTACTTATTAGTCGTGAAATGAAGTTAGCATAAAGTAATGTTAATTAAGCATTTGTCTGTTAAATAACATTAAGGCGGTCAAATGTTTCACGAGGCTAGAAAAAAGTGTTGAAGACTTTTTATTCAGAGTTTTTAAACTAAGCTAAAATTTGATCGAAAACGTAGTTACATACTGCGTTTTCGATAAGTTTTCGCTTCGTTATTAAATACTAAAGAGCTTTTTACACTATGCTAATTGTAGAAATTAGAGTCGAGGGTGACCTTTATAATTTATGCAATAAATATTTAAGATTTATGACTACTTACAGTATCAGATAGTTGGCACTCTGAATTACAACTGAAATATATTTTATCAAAAAATCTAATATTACATATCCCAGAAACAAAATGTTTTATTGTTTATCAAAGAAAATATTCGATATTTTCCATATTTTCCGGCTACGATGTTCCAGTGGCATCAATATAGATTAGTGGAACGGAAACGGAATTAGATATCTGAAACGGCGGAAAAATATGGAACAAAAATGCAAATGTACTCGAAATTTTTATGTTTTTTACGAAAACTAAGTTTAGTTCTCCTTATATATTACTTAAATAAAGGTAACGTCTCCCTGTTTGACCATCCATTTATAATAATGCGTTTAATAAATCGAGATATGTATTTTACCTACATTATTATTTCGGTACATATAATTAGTTACATATATAACTGTATTCTCCTGCTAGTGGTGCTGTAGGCTGCAGTTTTCAAACATATTTTTTCGTATCAATACAGTCTCCCAACACATTTTCAATGTATTGCAGTTTAAAAAACCGCATCCTCCTCACAGTGACAAGATGCTGGCTGCGTGCCAAGGAAACCAAATCTTAAATCCTTAAACAAGTCTAGTTCAGTAGAACCTCTCGGAATAGTGCTGTTCCTGAAGAATTTTCAATATTCTATCGCGTAATAGTGATGCGGAAATTCCTTTTAGAATATGGTTATATATAATCTTTAATCTTTTGTAGGTTAAGAAGAAATACCTGCGAATATTCGTAGTTGAAGAACTTTTAGAACTTGAAAATAACTCACTAAATGGTTCTACGTTTCCTATTCGATTTCCTGCAAGAAAAAATGCTGAATCAATAAAGCTAAGGTCTGTTTTTAAATGCAAGTAAAACGATGTGTACGTATAAAGTTTTAGAGTGATAATCTTGTGTAAATGAATACAGAGCTGAGAAAAGTACCGCGACGTTTTCAAATATCAAATATCAATACATTCGTCAAGGGGTAATGGCATTTACCGTCTGAGAATTCCTTTGGTAACTTGCTTTGTAGCCGAGAGGATATTAACAAAGAATTAACCTATTCTTGATAATTTCCGTTCTGCTATTAACATAGATATACCCGAAAGACTACCTACGCTACGTTAAAAACACATACTTTTCAGAAACCCTTTAAAATTGAAATAATTAAAACAAGTTTTGCTGAATGCAGAAGTCCCGTGTTCATTATTTTTACGCCAAATAAGAGCTAGAGCTTCATTCAACGCCTTTCGCTTTACATAAAGGGATGTGACTTGTTAACGAAAAATAAAGAAAAAACTATTTGCTTGCCATTTCACAGCTGGAACTGGTATTTTTATATTTGTGTGAAGTGAAATGTTGTGAAACCTTGACTTTTGAGCATGTATGAACATGTTACATGAGGTTTATAATGAAATGTTTCAAGGAAAGACTACGGCATATACTCCGACCACCTCATAGATCTCAAAAAGTTTAGTTCAATTGAAACACTGTACATACACTAAGGAAAATTTATTGTAAGGCAAATTATATAGCCTACCCTACGCCACTTTACCGTTTACAACTGTCAAAGAATGACAGTTGTTATATAATTTTACGGAAGATTTTAGTTGGAAAACAATTAATTTCCTGTCTTTGCGTTGCAGTCTAGCAGCATAACTCTCCCGGATTGAAGGGTGTTAGTGCCGACTTCTGGTGAAAGGTTGAACCGTCGGTCAACCATTGATAGTTGCAGATGCCGACAAATTGCTTTGCAGTTTGGCAGATGTTATGTAAAACCAAAACTGTAATATTATGAAATAAATAAATAAAAAAAAAATAAAAAAAAAAAAAAAAAGATAAGATGTCTATAGATGGTCACCATGTTACATCAAGTGGACCGTAGTGTCGTTTCGCAACTGTTAGAGGTTGCAAACCTATAAGTTTAATATAAACTGCATCTTGTCTACTGCTTAGGGTGTCCTAGCAACCGTAGTATTTTTAGTCTAAAATATATTTTTTCTGTTGCACTACAAATAAGTATTTTCTTTCTGCAATCGTATCCCATTCTCTAATATGGTAGCAGAGCGTGTGGTAGCAGAGCGTGAGGAAGCAGAACGCGTATGATATAATTAATTACATTATCAAATAATAATTACGAAATCGCGAAAATGAGTAACCAATCCATCGCAATTGAAAAACTCTCCGGAGTAAATAATTACACCACCTGGAAATTTCAAATGAAGATGTTGCTTATTCATGAAGACTTGTTTGAATGTGTCAACGAGGTCGATACGAAAAACAAACCAGAATGCGAAGACAAGAAGAAACAGGAAAAAGCGCTAGCACGAATCTGCCTCAGTGTTCAGCCATCTGTTTATTCCGTTGTCAGGAACTGCAATACTGCGTTTGACGCCTGGAAGAATTTACAGAATTCGTTCGAGGACAAAGGTCTGTGTAGAAGGTTAGGTCTCCTTAGAATGCTATTTAGCTTAAAATTAGAGCAGTTTGAGAGTATGGAGGCGTATGTTACAAAAATTCTAGATACAGCCCAACAACTGCAAGACATAAATGCTTCTCTGGAAGACGAGTTCGTTGCTATAATAATGCTCAGTGGGCTCCCCAAGCAGTTTGACCCACTCATTATGACGTTAGAACATAGTAGCCTTTCTCTCTCAAGTGAACTGGTGAAAACTAAACTACTCCAGGAGGCACAGAGACGAGGTGATGCAGAAGGTACGGAACAGAATGCCCTTACGACTTCGACTTCGATCTCGAAGCGTCCCAAGTGCTTTCGATGCAAAAAATTTGGTCATTACGCTAGAGATTGCAAACAGAAAGATTCGCATAAGAATAAGCCATCTAGTTCCAGTTGTCAAGAGGAGGAGAAGGTTCAGAAAACTCCTGGTAGGACGACTATGTTGTCGGCTCTGACAGTAAAATTGGATCGAAATGTGTGGTACGTCGACAGTGGTGCAACTTGCCACATGACCAATAATAGAGACATTTTGCATGATTTTGTGTGTGATACGCCAAAAGAAATAAGCGTTGCGAACGGTGAAAAACTATTTACATCGGGTCGTGGTAATGTGAAACTCTTTTTACAAAACCAATGGATAACTGTCAGTAATGTAGTTTTTATACCGAACTTGTCATGTAATCTGTTATCTGTCAGTATTTTGACACAAAAATGTTTTGAAGTAAAATTTATATCGAGTTTTTGTAATATTTACAAAAACGGAAAGGTAGTAGCTGTAGCAAAACGGGATGCATGCGGTCTTTATAAATTAGAAACCGGGGATGCGTCTATAAATTCCGTTTCGCGCGAACACAGTATGCCAGTAAGCATCTCCTTGAATACCCAGGTAGAGGTTCAATCTCAGGGTTTATGGCATCGTCGGCTTGGACATCTGAATAGTCGCAGCATGAACCTACTCAAGAGTGGTATGGCAGCTGGTATCGACTATGATGTTTCCACATACGAGCAATGTATCGCTTGTATTGAAGGTAAGGTTACTAATTTACCTTTCCCTAAGAAATCTTTTTCACGTGCAAGTGAGGTGTTAGGACTGGTACACACGGACGTGTGCGGCCCTATGCCAGTGAAATCTATAGGCGGTGCAAGCATCGCAAAATGCAGTTGCCGAACGAGCGAACTGCACGATTATGGAGGCGGTGCGCTGTATGCTTCTGGAATCAGGTTTGGATCAACGGTTCTGGGCTGAGGCTGCGAACACTGCGGTGTACATTAAAAATCGCTCACCTACGAAGGCAGTTAGAGGTGCAACTCCAGAAGAAATTTACACTGGACATAAGGTAAACTTAGACAACTTACGTGTGTTTGGTTGTTTAGCATATGCTGTACAAAATAATCGTAATAAACTGGATCGCAAATCTAAACCTTACATATTCGCGGGATATTGTGAGAACACAAAAGGATACAGGCTCTTGGATGTTGAGAGCTATAAGCTAACAATAGCGAGAAATGTTAAGTTCATTGAGAATCAATTCCTCAAGCATCTGAACTTCACTAAAGTAGAATCAGATATGGTTATAGAACTTAAGGCTCCTTGTGTATCCGAGCATAGAACAGAGTCGGAACAAACTTCTGTGACTTCTGATGATGCTAATGATAGCGAGGCTTCGACCAGTAGCTCGGTCACAGATCATCACTCAGATGCTACTTATGTTCCAGATGTTTCATTTGAGACAGATGACTCTAGAGCAGAATACGTAGAAGCTGATGAGAACATCTTCCTGTGTGGTTTTTTGACGGGGGAAGCGTGTGGTAGTGATGATCCAAGAACAGTTGAAGAAGCATTGAATAGTCCTGAAGCCAGGCAGTGGCGAGCTGCTATGAAAGACGAGTATCAATCCTTTTTGGACAATAAGTGCTTTACCTTAACCGATTTGCCGAAAGGTGCAAAGCCAATAAAGACCAAATGGATATTTAAGAGGAAAAGAGGTCTTAACGGTGAACTGTTACAATACAAAGCACGTCTAGTGGCAAAAGGATTTACACAAAAGTATGGAGTGGATTATTTTGAAACTTTTTCACCTGTAGTGAGATACGAAACCATAAGAATGTTATTAGCTTTGGCTGTGGAGTACGACATGGAGATTGACCATATGGACGTAAAAACAGCCTTTCTAAACGGTGATTTAAAAGAAACCATTTTTATGGAAATACCAGAGGGTTTTGAAAAAGGTAGAGGCAATAATAAGGTGTATCGACTACACAAAGCTGTGTATGGTCTAAAACAAGCGCCTAAATCATGGAATGAAAAGATAAATCATATTCTTGTCAACAAACTCAAGTTTAAGAGATTGGTCTCTGTACCATGTGTATACATAAAGCGAAATGGCGACAAGTTTGTGATTATTGCATTGTATGTTGATGATTTAATCATTTTTAGCAATTGTAATGCGAAAAAAACTAAAACTAAATCATTGCTGATGAAAGAATTCGTGATGAAAGATCTTGGTCCTGTAGAAAGAGTTCTAGGATTAAGAATCAGGAAAGAGAATGGCAAGATCACTCTTGATCAAAGTGCCTATATTAAAAAGATATTAGAGAAATACAAAATGCAAGACTGCAAATCTGTTGAAACTCCAATGCAGTGCCAAAAATTGAACAAAGCTGAAGAAAAAGATGACAGTTTGGAGTATCGAGAATTGATCGGTTGTCTTATGTATGTAGCGGTCTGTTCGCGCCCTGATATATGTCACGCTGTAAGCGTATTAAGCCAATTCAATAACTGTTTTTCCGAAGTCCACTGGAAAGCAGCTAAACGTGTGTTGCGTTATCTTAAAGGTACAGTAGATTACTGCATTTCCTATAAGAAAACTGGCTTATCTGTGACGGGTTTTGCTGATGCAGACTGGGCTTCTAATGAAATTGATAGACGATCTTATACGGGATATGTTTTCAAAATTGGGAATTCTATTACGTGTTGGGAAAGTAAGAAACAGCGTACTGTTGCGTTATCGAGTACTGAGGCGGAGTACATGTCGCTCTCCGATGCTTGTAAAGAAGCACTGTTTATAAAAACTTTCTTGCACGAATGTATAGGTAGTAACATTGAAATAACTATTTTCAATGATAATCAGTCGGCCTTAAAATTAACTGAAAGTAGTATGTTTCATGGTAGGTCAAAACATATAGACGTACGTCATCATTTCGTCCGGGAGGCGGTCAGCAATGGTGCAGTAAAAATAAATTACATGCCAACGTCCAAAATGACGGCGGATGTCTTAACTAAACCTTTGTCGGTAGAGAAACACAAGTATTTTGTAAACGAGTTAGGTTTGGCTACCGATGTATGTTTACAAGATAAGTTTAAGGGGCAGTGTTAGAGGTTGCAAACCTATAAGTTTAATATAAACTGCATCTTGTCTACTGCTTAGGGTGTCCTAGCAACCGTAGTATTTTTAGTCTAAAATATATTTTTTCTGTTGCACTACAAATAAGTATTTTCTTTCTGCAATCGTATCCCATTCTCTAATAGCAACTTGTTGAAAGAAGAAGAAAAATTCAATACCTTAGTATTTTTTCGATAGTTCAATGACTAGGTAACAGTTTTGAAGTCACGCTATTTCATACGATCGGGCTACAAATCTATACATTTTATTAACTCCGAACAAATTTTAATGCAGTTTTCACTAACGTTTAGAGAATATAATTAGAAAAGTTTATGTGTATAGAACATTAATATTAAATTTATATATTTAATATTATTACTAAAATAAAGAAATCTTCTTCACATATAATTAATGTATAAAAAAAAATTTTGTAACGTTTTAAAAGAGTAACGGTGGAGTTTCTTGCCCATTCTTCTCCATACGAAAACTACCTTTTGGAAGGGGCGACTAGAATCAATTCAATTTTTTTTTTGTAAATTTTGACATTCAAAAGTGCCTTTTTGTGCCTAATTGAAATATTAATTATTTGACTTTGACTTTTACCAAGTCGCAAAAACCGTGCAAAGTATGAGTGGATCGCTAGTATTTTATAATCGCTTTGTCATAACACTCCTGCTTACTCTTTAAAGGATTACGAGCAGTTCCACGTACAAACACGTACACGTACAAATACCATGAATTACTGTAAGATTAATCATGGAGTGTAACATTTCGTTTCTTACGTCTTTGTACTTGAGACAGCCGACGTGCTCATTAACATTAATCATGCCTCATGTGACGTCACTCACGTAATGATGACGTTGCACAGTCATACGCGAATTATTTGTATTTCTATAATTATGTACTTTTAAGGACTATTCTTGGAATAATGTTTTTCAATATAAATAACAGGTAAACTTTATGGTTTTCAAAGAAAATAATATACCTAAGTACTGTAGCGCTAGAAGAGTAGAGCTGTAGAGCAATATTATGTGGGGGCGTAGAGTAATCGATGACAAATTTATATTATACTAGCAGACGTCACGCGGTTTCACCCGCGTAGTTCCCGTTCCCGTGGGAGTACGGGGATAAAATATAGCCTATGTTACTCGCTGATAAAGTAGCTATCCATTGCTGAAAGAATTTTTAAGATCGGTCCAGTAGTTTTTAAGTTTATTCGTTACATACAAAAATACAAACCTTTCCTCTTAATAATATTAGTTTAGACTATCTGACCCGTGCCCACTTCGTTGGGCGGTAAACATTTTAACTTGCGCACTTAAACACTTTAACATTTTAACTCGCGCTTTGGCTAGCGACCCTCTGCGAGCGCTCAGCGCTAGACTCCCTATCCCTTGTTGCAGAGACATGCTGCCTTAAATCACTGAGATGCTGCGCACGTTCAGCGCTAGATTCCCGAGCACGGGCCTGCGATGTTCTCACAATTTGGCTAGCGAGCCGCTGCGAGCGCTCAGCGCTAGACTCCCTATCCCTTGTTGCAGAGACATGCTGCCTTAAATCACTGAGACGCTGTGCACGTTCAGCCCTAGATTCCCGAGCACGGGCCTGCGATGTTCTCACAGTTTGGCTAGCGAGCCGCTGCGAGCGCTCAGCGCTAGACTCCCTATCCCTTGTTGCAGAGACATGCTGCCTTAAATCACTGAGACGCTGTGTACGTTCAGCGCTAGATTCCCGAGCACGGGCCTGCGATGTTCTCACAGTTTGGCTAGCGAGCCGTTGCGAGCGCTCAGCGCTAGATTCCCTATCTCTTGTTGCAGAGACATCCTGCCTTAAATCATTGAGACGCTGCGCACGTTCAGGATAAGGTTTCATATTTTGTTGTTTAAAAATCGTCCAAAGGTAAGTACTCGTATGTCGAAAAATACTTTTTTAACACATAAAAGCTACTATATCTACTAAAATATAAAAGATAGAAATATGGTGTCACGGACTTTTTTGTAGAACTATTCAATGCGGACCAGTACTCTAATTGCGTAATGCAACACAATTACAATCTATTTCGATTTGAAACAGCTTGTTAATTAAATGTGCCATTGCTTCATAAGTTGGAAAACAAAATCTGCTCAACAACGTAAATAACGCAATGAATGTTGTTGAACTGTCAAAATGAAACAAATTTGGCAAAATTGTTTTCGAAAATTAGTAACGCAATTAGGGTACAGGTTGCTATACATTGTTTTCAATTATATACAACTGTTAAGGCAGCGCATGCAAATAACTCTGTTGTAAGAGCTATTTTTTTCCGCCTGGCTAGACAAAAATTGAGATAGTTCGGCTAATTTGCATGATATATCTTTATAATTTATAGCCTATAGCACTCACGAATAATGAAGCTTTCTACCAGTGAAACAATTTTTAAAATTGGATCATTACTTCCGGAGATTACCCCCTACATATAAACTTACAAACAAATGTTACCTCTTTATAATATTATAGTATAGATATAGATTTATTTTATACTAGCTGCGCCCCGCGGTTTCACCCGCATAAGTCTCGATCCCGTGGGAAAAAAAAAGTATCCTATGTTCTTTTCCAGGGCATCATCTATATATGTGCCAAATTTCACCCAAATCCGTTCAGCCGTTTTAGCGTGAAGGCGTAGCAAACAAATTTACTTTCGCATTTATAATATTAAGAAAAGAAAAGAAAGAAAGAAAAATAATTTTAATTGTCACAGACACACGTGCATAAAAAAAGAGAACAATACAATAAAATAAAACAATACATTTAAATATAATCACGAGCACAAAACAGAAATATGCGGCAGCTGCTGGCACGTCATGACTGTGACAAGAAGGCTTCCACTCAGCATGATGCTGTGCTATGGGGACCCACAGCACAGCGCTGATTTTTTTTTTAAGGATTATTTTGTAATGTTGTCTCAGAGAAACACACACTTCTACGCGTCTATTTTAACACTGTTGTTTTTTCAGACCAAAAACCTAATAATTTTTATTAATAATTAAATTCAAATTCGCTTGAACGATCGTTACCAGAACCAGAATTGAACTAGTCGAACCAGAGTTATTTTTCTATCAGCCTGTACGACATAAGGTTGCCTTTTGCATGTAACCTTTACAGTACCTAAACTACGGAACAATAAGAAAACACCAAAAAATTTAGCTAAGAGCAAAATCTGTGTAAAAGTAGATTTCGTATGTTGCTATAATCAAAACTCAATCATTTATTGGATTCCACAATTATTCTAAGGGTGAATTTCACCAATAAAACTGAACGCGATCAACAAATAAACCACGTTTAAGAGCTGTCAGTATAATTATTTTCTTTGGAATATTGACACTGACAGATCTTGAACTCGGTTTAGATGTGCTGATCGCGTTCAGTCTCAATGGTGAAATTCGCATTTAGGTGGTAACTCAAATAAGAATGGTTACGTTAACATCAATTTATTTTATAATTATAATTACAGAAGATTTTTCCTATGTTTTGTTTGTTTTTTTAAATAAGAGAGCCCAATATGTGCCCGAAGTTCTTAAACATCCAAAAGAAACTCTTCTTCTGAAATACTTAAACTAGTACTAACCTATTTCAACCTCACAAAGTGTAGTGTATTTAACCACAGATTTTAAGAGTAAAGAGGTTAAACGAGTTAGTTTACAGCGCGAGAAGGTAAACAGGTTACTTGTCGGTTAACGGTCGCGGTTAAATCACTACACCGTTAAACGTAGTTTAACGAACTTAACATGAGGTTACGAGCTACGTTATTATTATGACCGACTTATTTCAGTTTAGAAACATAATAACATCGCGCCTGTTTTCACCGAAGGATAGGTAGCGGTTAACAAGCATTTAAAGAGAAAACTGACTGTGCCACATGCTAGATAGAATACATGACTTTATAATTGTCTTGCGGTTTTAAATAATTTTTATGTGGCCTACAGATCTGGTAGCGTCATGTGACGGGTCGTTGAGCTCCCAAAAATAGGGTTGAGCTACACGATAACTGATATACGCATGGCGTCTGTCGGGACAGGTCAGCTCAAAGCTGCAATGACTCTTTCTTCAAAAGGTCCTTCCAGACTTTCTTCAACAGGCCCTGAATTATTAGACTCACATAATATTTTAATAATACAGGGTAAGTTTTTATCCAGTGAGCAAACTTTAACACGTGACTTTACTCATCATTATGAACAACTTTTACTATGGGACCAAACCTGAAATCGCGACAAAAAATCAGCTGTTCCCTACATTTATGTTCGCATAACTCATCAAAATGTAGGGAACAGCACATTTTTTTTTCGCAATTTCAGGTTTGGTCCCATAGTAAAAATTGTTCATAATGATGAGTAAAGTCACGTGTTAAAGTTTGTGCTCTGGATAAAAACTTACCCTGTATAATGTTTGGACTTTAAAAGAGACCATGACCCCTGAGTTTGTTTCGGTATTTTTTCTCAGTAGGGATCAGACAGGTAGGAAATTCCGGCGCCATCTATTTTTAAAATTATGACGAAAACATATTTACGTGTAAGTGTCTCAAAAGATATAAATGATAATAATGATGATGTAAAGATCTACTTACAGAAACAAATATCATTTCATTTCATTACACTTATAGTACCTACCTACCTAACTACACCCACATTTTATCAGTTATGTTGTAATTTGTCTCATGTCACAGAGGGCAAGCCTATTAAGTACCATTAACTAAGTATAAATGCAGATTGCAGTCACCGTACGGATTCAGTGTCCTATCCTCAATAACTCTATGTAGACCTGACAAATGAACTCAGGGTCCACGTTTAAAGAAGCAACAGACGTCAAGAAAGCCGTCAAGATGTTATCTGTTTGATGATTTGTATTTTTTATGTGTTCTTATTCTATAACTAGCTGCGCCCCGCGGTTTCACCCGCGTAAGTCTCGATCCTGTGAGGATATCAGGATAAAAAGTATCCTATGTGTTAATCCAGGTTATAAACTATCTGTATACCAAATTTCATCCAAATCCGTTCAGCCGTTTGAGCGTGAAAAAGAGACAAACACACACACACACACTCACAAACTTTCGCCTTTATAATATTAGTGTGATGTACACATAATTACAAAAACATGTTACAACATTATAAGGACAGTTTATTACAAAGGTACTTTTCATAGATCACCCAAAAAACACTGTGGAAGACAAGACTTAAAAACCGGAGGTAAATACCCCAAACCGTTGCCGGCAGCTCATCTTTACAATCAGTCAACGTCATATCGTCAGATAAAATGCCATTTTGTATCATCCACTTTAGATTTATCGCGCTTAGGTATTGCCACACACTTAACTCGATTATTTAAAGCCCCGCCAGCTTTATTTAATGGCTTTATCTTACGATGTTCGTTTATTTTGTCGGTGGTTTCCGCTGAAGGGAACGAGGTTGTTGATATTTGGCTTTAAGCGCAAATATTAGAAGAAAATTATGTGGAAAAATAGATTAGAGTTAAATATAGATAGATGGAATGATTATAATTTTAGCAATACATATAGGTACTCATTGACGTCACAAAATCACGATACAATTCCAATCGCGTTCCAATTTATATATAGCTATAAAAACATCTAGCAATATTTTAAACATTTATTACAATCATAAAAATAAAAGTAGTACTGCCTCGTTTATCAACATTGTACTTAGAATTTATTTAACTTTTACCTATCTAGACAAAAAAACGAGTAAATAATGTTGCAGTTGTTTCTATTATTTACAATTAAAGCACAATTGTGACATTTACATTCACAAACCAAACCAACGTAACCAAACAATATCTGTTTCATCCGCCAACAGTAACACACACCCTTCACCCTTTACAAATCCCTTAATCCTTACAATACTTCATTATTAATGAACACCAAAAACAGGCGAGTTTTAACGCCGCTTAATAAATGAATGTAATGTGAAAGTACAGATGATCTATCAACGTCTTCTCAAGATAAAATTACGTCACACGAATTAGATTTATTATTGTCTTAGGTTAACTGAAGTGTGTCATGCGTTCTTAAAGGTTTTCCGACGGTTGATTTATTGTACGTGGTTATTATGAAAGTGGAGTTGTCATATATTTACTTACAGCAATGGTTGGGGATAGCTTTGAATAATTATGCCAAAATGAACCAATTCAGACAACAGTTCCTTATTATTATTTTTCCAAGCTCACTAGACACAAAATACCACATCAAAATCGGTGAATCCATTTTTGGTCTAGATGAAAACAGCCAGACACATGAACAATTTTAAGCTATTGCATAGCTTTTATCGCGGGCTTTGAGCGCGACGACCGAATCAAAAAATTCCGTAACATAACGAAAATAAAAACCTAACACCCCCCACTCCGCCTACCATGTAATGACGGTTCAACATATTCGCCACGGTCAGTAAGAAACCGATCGGTCTCGAGGCACAACGGTGGATCGACATTTCTTGTCCTCCGATTCGATCCCGGCCACAGGGGTTTTTTTGTATTTGGTCAAATATTTTATTGCATGTTGTTTACTTTTACTTTGTTTTTCATTGTTATGGTTAATTTTCCGTTAAAGATTTTGTTAGTTTTTCGTTTCCGATGAAGATTTGTAGTTGTTAAGGTGTTAGTTTGTATTTATATTTTAAAATTAAATTATTTGCTCCACCTATGTTCTTCTTTCATTAGGTAGTCAGTTTACTTAGAACCCCGGTCATCACGTTGTCATGGGAACGTAATTTTTGTTTTATGTCATCACGTCATCATCCCAAGTGTAGCGTTGACAAATAGGAAGTATGGAGGTTACAAATGCTATGCAATAGCTTTACCGCGGCAGTCCCCGAGTGCCACACGTTTTTTTTTTTTATAAAATAAATAACACCTCCTCGCAAAAACAGAACTCCTTAACGAATTACAGAATTGGCCAAAGAAACACCAACATTTTATTTCTTAGCTGGGAAGAATCACATTACATAGAGGCAAAAACATTCTGCCAAACTAGTCCCATCCCAGCAACAAGTGCACAGTCAAAACTACATGCTTCTAAAATGCAATTGCATTTCATGTTATTCTTTCATATTCCCAGAACTCGTCCGTCACACATACAGTGCCGACATACAACGAAGGTGACTAGCGTGCGCTTTAATTGTGCGAATATTACCACTTGGCGGCCCGTGCAGGGTTCAGGCTTGTGACGAAGGGACGGTACACACTGTATTATCCGTGACTGGGTACCATTGACTGTTGGCAAGTTGGTTACAGATGTTGCCAGCAGTGTTTATTTACTGATGACTCGTTGGCAAGATAGTAGTGACGGGCATTTCTTGGAGTTTATACTAACTATTCTTGTCAGACGGTGCGTAATACTTAAATCGAGGATAATACAAGGATTATCAAATCTCAAAAGCTAGGATTACCTTCAAATCATTATGGTTTAGTAAGTAAGAATTACAACAAAAAAATCCCAGCTGTTATAACGTAATTCTCTTATCGTCTTGGTAGTAAAATAATTAAAAACAGATGCAATATATTAGAGACTTATTAGTTATCACCTTTTCCTATTTTTTTAGGGAACTGAGACTTTATAATGAGTACAACATAAAACCCACGTTGAGCTCTCAGCTTTAAATCAGAACGTTGAAATGAAACAAAATTTTGGCGGTGGTAGTAAAAACTGCAAAAAGGCCGGCGCGTGTTGAAGTGGTCGACTGTGCCACTGTGGCATTGTGCGCTGTATTGTTTCTGCGTAATAATGCCGAGCTACTGATTTAAACCACCTCGAATTGCATGTGTCGTAGTCTTTCGTATTTGTCTGTCAACATTGTTTAGTATAACGCTATTTTTCTCGCAGCATTCTACGAGTAAGGTATGTCACACCATTAACGACAAATGTGAAATTGGTTGTTAACTTTTCCACATTCATCATGGAGTTACGTTCCGAATACCTCTTTTTGTAAGATCTGGGTGAAATATTTCTCAACCCATCATTCATGCCCCAGATATCAGTCCACATGCACCTGCAAACTTGCACAGATACACACACAGTTTCCCAAAAACAAGTGACTACAAAAAAAAGCGCATATAGGTACTATCCGTTTGAAATGATAATAAAGTATCATTAAAATATATTCAAGCACCTTACGACCTCTTTGAAGATTAGTTTCAGAATCATCAGTAATAGCCCCGTCGCTCCATCTTCGATGCAAATCGCGCATCGATTTTGCCTCTGCCAATCGGTACTCGGAGAATTTAACACTTTTGAATTAATAAGCGCGAGATGGAAAAGTTTTTGCGGGTCTCCTGGTTTGTCAAATAACTTGTTATTACTTCGAAGCCGGCGAGTAAGTTCTTTTAAAAGGGTATTTTCCTTAAGGACCGAATTGCAAACGGTATCAATGTTTGGTGCAGCGATTTGATCAAAGCTTTTTGTAATAGTATCACGTTATGAGAACCCTGGGGTTCTGAGAAGAAGTTAGGTCTTTAGAATCTTGTTTGCTAACAAGTGTAGAATTATTATGGAGAACTTTAATTCGTTACTGAACTTTAGGATCTCAAATAGTAACTAAGTACAGATATTTATTAATTATTTCGCTTAATACACCAAAATGATGATAAAGTCAATCTATTTGAGATCAAAAAGTGCCTTTTAAATCAATTATTTAATTCACAATTGAAGTGATCATCCTATATTCACTGACACCATAAAAGGTGACATGATTAGGAACTTCAACTAACAAATTAAATTCCTAAAACGCGTATTTTGTGTGTAACTGACAAGTGCCAAGAATGTATTCTTTCGGCGGCCGGACAGTCATTTTCTAAAAATAACTTCTTAAATAATTGTTTATCAAACAAATAAAAAGCATGAACACATCTGTCTACAACCTTTTCAAAAGCCCTTTGAGTCATTATATCCTAATGGCATTATAATAATTTAAGTGTTGGAAAAATATTTAAAATTCTGCGTCAGTTCTCGTCAGTCACGTTCAGGATCGGGTTAAAATTCAACAGTTTTCGCCTTTTCCGTAATTTATTCAAATAAATTTTGGACATGCGACGCGACGGGAAAATGGCCTGTTTAGGCACGTCAGGAGAACCCGTTTTGTATTTAAATTGTACGGTCATTATAAACGTACTAATGGAAGATCAACACATCTTTATTTATGAACATTCATTTGTTCCAAGTTATGAAGGAGCGGGAAGAGTAATAGAATTTGAATTTACTTGTAGCTAGCGACCCCCCTGCTTCGCACGGTTTTTAGCTCTTGATAAAACATCGTACACAAAACTTTAATGAATTCACCTAAACCTTCCTCATGAATCACTCCGTTCATTTGTGAAAACTGTATGAAAATTCGTTCGGTAGTTTTTGAGTTTATCGCGTTCAGATAGACAGACAGACGCGGCGGGGGACTTTGTTTTATAATATGGAAGGATAAGGATATAGTGATGTTCAAGAGTTTCTGAAGAATAGTCTCAATTCATTGTTAATCTTATAAGCAGACCTATAAATTGAGATAGTTTTTTTTTTTTATTTCTTTTTTGGGTAAAAGACTGCTAGGTACTGTAAAGATTACATGCAAAAGGCGACCTTATGTCACACAGACTGATAGAAAAATAACTCTGGTTGCATTCGATCAATCAAGCGAATTTGGAATTAATTTTTAAATCAAAATAATAGATTATTGTTTAAGAAAAAAAGAGAGTGTTAAAACAGACGCGTAGAAGAGTGCACGTTTCTTTGAGATAAGATGACAAATATAAAATAAATATAATATTAATTAATCATTTAATATTCTACGCCCCCACACAATATTTCTCCACGAGTTAGCGCTCTTCAAGCACTACAGTACCTACACACACGCCTCGGGTGTAAAATTGACTTTTTCAAGTTAGCGTAGTGTTCATTGCTGGTGTTTAATGGTAATTGCAAGACAACAAGCGGAAGGTAGTAATTTACGAGTATGATAGTGAATTATCTCATAAACTGCATCACTTGATACGAAAACTGGAACGGCAAAAAAACATAAGCGTGCCTCTTAAAGAAACTCAAATCTGATCTAAAATCTATACATTAAATAATACACATATATTACATGGAACTTAAACATAACTGGCAAAATGTGGGTGTACCTGCTACAGGGACACCTCTGCCCAACCTTTCGGGGAAACAAGGCGTGATGTTATGTGTTAATATAATACAAATGAAATGCTGTTCGTTGGTAAGCGTATCACGGTATCACTTCAGAACGGCTGGACCGATTTGGCTTTATTTTTAAAATATTCATAATAGTCCGAATCAGGTTCTTACAGAAAGGAAATTTAAAAAGCTGCCGGGAAAATGGAAAAATTTGGGGAAACTGAGTGCCTTTTCTAAAGTAAAGTAAAAATTTCTATGGGGAATTATGTATGAATTATTGAGATTTGGACAGGACAACGTCTGTCAAATCAGCTAGTAAAGTAATAAAAATAAATCTGTACTTGAGTGGACTTCGTCCTATCAATTAATTTCATTATTACTTACATTATTTTGTCTTTGTCTTAGTAGCATTCCACTCCCAAACACCTTTAATTTTCCTAACATTCGCCGTCTCTTTCTAACACGTGTCATCACTCGTTACATTAGTACAGCAGCAACGCGCGTGCGCTCTGCGCGTCATCACGCAAGGCCAACCGCCAACCGGCGAGCTGTCAAATGAGATAAACACTCCAAATTGTTAACACTCATAGTAACAGTGTTTTGTTTTATAGACCTAGAAATATAACGACAAAATGGTCTTTGAAACGTGTATTGTATTTCATAAGTGAAGTGTACTACTAGCAGTTCAAATTTACACAGTGTTTCTATGACATAACCTCATCCGGATGTGTTTATAAGTTCTACAAGGAAAATTGATCGTTATTGCCCAGGAATTACGGACTATAATAAACAAGATGAAGTGCGGCAAAAGAATAGTCTTATTTACGTTATTTGCGATGAATTTAGTGGATCAGCCCGCACCCGAAGTAACTATCGAGCAAGGGATTTTGAGCGGTAAAATCAGTACCGATGGGTCGTTTTTTGAATACGTTGGAATACCTTACGCGACGACTAACAGCAGCACAAGGTTCAAGGTAAGCGTGATCGATAAATACTTAGTTATTTCTCTTATTTATAGGTTTTTTATCCAATGTCTAAATAGTTACTATCAAACAAGCATAAAACATAGATAAACACATATCTATTTATTGGTTTTGTAACAGTCGGTCTCATAGTATACGAAATCCTAATATTTTATCAACATTACTCATACTTAAACATTTGCAAAGATAAGACAAATTATGTAGGTCATCATTAGTCTGTAATATCTGAGGTTAGCTCGAGGGCACTAAATATGTTATTTATTACCTTATTACATAATAATTGATAATAATAACATGTTAATTATAATGTAAGGATGGTTGTACACAGTGAGAGTTACTAATGCAGTTACTTTAATAGGTTGCGAGCTTTATGCGCCAATTACACATCAGTTAAGCGCACTTAGCAATAGCTTAACTAAATACATAAATATTACATACACAGGTACATTAACTCATGCATGTAAGCTAACTTGTACATAAGTACGACAAAGGTATTTAGACCGATATTTTCTTCCTTAGGCACCACTGCCGCCACCATCTTGGAAAGGAGTTTACAAAGCTGTGGACGAGATATATCAATGTCCACAATCCTCATTGACAGGTATTGTTGGAACTGAAGACTGTTTGAAAATTAATGTATACGTACCAGCTTTAGCTAAAAAACCACTACCAGTCATGGTTTATGTCCACGGAGGAGCATTTTTACTGGGCAGTGGAGGAAAATTCATATACGCACCAGATTTTTTAGTCAAACACGACGTAATATTAGTCACATTTAACTATAGACTTGGAGCGTTAGGATTTCTATGTTTGGGCATCAAAGAAGCTCCAGGTAATGCTGGAATTAAAGACCAGATTGCAGCTTTAAGATGGGTTAAGAAAAACATTGCAGCATTCGGTGGAGATCCTGATAATGTCACAGTTTTTGGACAAAGTGCTGGAGCGACTTCTGCGTCATTGTTACTGGCTAGTAACGCAACTGAAGGATTGTTTCAAAGAGTAATCATTCAAAGTGGTTCTTCCATATCTAGTTGGGCAATCAACAGACAGCCATTATGGGTAGCCAGTCTCATAGCGAAAGAGTTAGGTTACGATACTGAAGATCCAAAAGAAATATATGAAATATTTTCAAAAATACCGTACAAGAAACTGTTAAAAGCTAAACCTAAAAAGCCACTTGGCATGTATTTTGACACTCAATTATTAAATTATCCTTGCGTTGAACAAGAAATTGAAGGAGAAGAGGCTGTTATAACAGATTACCCTTATAATATTTTTAGTAATAATCCTAAAAATATACCAGTAATATATGGAACAACAAGTAGAGAAGGAATATTTTTAATACCTGACGACACAAAGGAATCTTTAGCAGCAAGAGATGCGAGATACATATTTGCATCTGATCTACAGTTTCCTTCCGAAGAAGAAGCGGCTAATGTATCAAAGATGGCGAGAGAATTTTACTTTGGTGAAAAGAATATCAGTTTTGAAGTACAAAGTAATATTATTGATCTCAACACACAGTTGTATTTTGAAGTACCTGCTATATTAGAGTCAGAAGCTTTAATTAAGAATACTAAAGCTAATGTATATAATTATTACTTTAATTACGCTGGTGGAAGGAACTTTCTAAAGTTTATTGCTGGATTTAAGAATGAACCAGGAGCTTGTCACAGTGACGAAATTTTGTATTTGTTCAAGGGAAATATTTGGCCTTTCCCTATCAATAAAGATGATCAAAAACTTATAGATTGGATGACTAAGATGTGGACCAATTTTGCTAAATATGGGTCAGTATTATTTTTGTTGCAACTTTTGAGACCAGATGGAAAAATAAAAAAATATGTTTTAATCCAATATTTGTTTTTCTTTTCAGAGTGCCTACTCCATCAAATGATTTTCCAGTAAAATGGGATCCCAGTAGCAAAAACAATATAAAATTCCTTCATATAGATCAAGAGTTAAAAATGGGTCTTACTCCGAATCCTGAAGCTAATCGGCTATGGAAAAATATTTATGAAAAATATCGTAAGAAGATTAAACCAAATGATTTTAAAAGTTAAAAGCTTGTTTTTTTTTAACCTTTGTCAAATTTCATTCAGTATTTTCTAAATTCATGTTTCTTTTTTAAACAAGGGTTTCTCTCTCTAGATTAACAATTCTAGTATATTTCCAACCTACACACGACCTCTGAAACTATTATCAGTAGTTTTGTTACAAAATATTGATAGTTATAATTACTAGTAGGGCCGTAGATCGCGCGCGTTACACCCGCTTATAAACCTTTGAACTAAAAAGCAATTATAAACTTTGCCGTAATCAAAGTAAGAAATGTAATTATTTAGTGAGACACGTCGCGCCTAGTACAATTTCCATATTTCTATAATCCTAACATAGTATCTTCATACAATAAGTACTTGAAACTGTTCGAAAGACTTTTCCCATTTACTTTACAAACATTCAAAGTCAAAAGCTAAACCTGGCAAAAGCCAAACTGCGTTTATTTTAAGGCTGAAAGTTGAACGATCAAATATGAAAAGTGGCAAAAGAATAGTTTTATTTACATTATTCGCAATAAACTTAGTAGACCAGCCAGCGCCTGAAGTGAAGATTGAACAAGGGATTTTGAGCGGTAAAGTGAGCGCTGATGGGTCGTTTTTTGAATACATCGGCATTCCTTATGCTTCTACTAATAGCAGCACGAGGTTCAAGGTAAGCTTGATTGTTTGTTTGTTTATTGCAAGGGATTTTATAGACCTACCTACTTGATAATATACCTGTTTGAAACTGTTCAAAGTCAATGTCAAATAATTTATTTCAATTAGGCACATAAAAGGCACTTTTGAACGTCAAAAATTTACAAAAAATAGAATTGATTCTAGTCGCCCCTTAACTCCACCGTTACTCTTTTAAAATGTTTTACAATATTTTGTATACATTAATTATATATGAAGACGATGCACCTGGAATAAGATTACTGTACCACAATAGGTAAAAATAAATGAAGCAAATACAGAAAAAATTATTATAAAAATAATTAATATACATGGTATTCACATATTTACAAGCATTATAAAATTAGGTACCTAGGTATTAGGTTCCAAAAAAAATGTACAAGTAATACTAAGTAAGTCAGTGTGTGATTTCAAGTAATCACAGAATGTAAAATCAATTAATGTTACGTCTTGGATTTGTGTGTAAATAGTGTCTCAACAAAGCATAGTTTTTCAAATGATTTACGCATTTACTTTATGTTGCAGGCTCCATTGCCACCACTGCCATGGAATGGAATATACAAAGCAGTTGATGAAAACTACCAGTGCCCACAACCTTCCATCTTTGGAGTCATTGGAACCGAAGATTGCTTAAAGATCAATGTCTACGTTCCAGTTAAAGATACAAAGCCATTCCCAGTTATGGTTTACGTTCATGGTGGAACTTACATTATTGGGAATGGCGGTAAACTTTTATATGGACCTGATTTTCTAGTTAAACAAGATGTTATTCTAGTTACTTTTAACTATAGACTTGGAGCATTAGGATTTCTTTGTTTGGGTATTAAAGAGGCCCCCGGGAATGCGGGATTGAAAGACCAAATTGCTGCTTTGAGATGGGTTAAGAAAAATATTCCAGCGTTTGGCGGAGATCCCGATAACGTTACAGTTTTTGGATTGAGTGCCGGCGCGACTTCTGTTTCTATGTTGATAGCGAGTGATGCTACTAAGGGCTTGTTTAATAGAGCAATTTTACAAAGTGGCGTGTCTACCTCCAGTTGGGCAGTTAATCGTCAACCTTTATTTACAGCCAGTCTTATAGCAAAAGAACTTGGTTTTAACATCAAGGATCCAAAAGCGATATATGAAATGTTTTCTAAGATACCGTACAAAGATTTGATCGCAGCCAAGCCGAAGAAACCTATTGGAAAATACTTTGACTTTCAGTTGATAAATTATCCCTGTGTTGAAAAACTTATCGAAGGCGAAGAGGCTGTCTTGACAGATTTACCTTATAATTTGTTTAGGAGAAACTCTAATAACATATCTGTGATATACGGTACTACGAGTAGGGAAGGAGTGATCTTGTTACCAGAAGAGACTGAAGACACATTAAGAGAAAGAGATTCTAAGTACATATTTGCACCTGATTTAAAATTTCCCACTGAAGATGAAGCTGCAAATCTGTCAAGTGCAGTAAAGGAATACTACTTTGGTCCACAAAATATTAGTTTTAAAGTTTCCAATGCTTTGCTAGATCTCAATACACATTTATATTTTGAAGTGCCAACTCTACTAGAATCTGAAATAGTGATTAACAAGACTAGTGCTCCTATCTATCACTATTATTTTAATTATTCTGGAGGAAGGAATTTTCTGAAATTCATTACCGGCTATATGAACGAACCGGGGGCATGCCACGGTGATGAAATAATGTACTTGTTCAAGGGAAGCGTGTGGCCGTTTGCAATAAGTAAAAGAGATCAAATGATGATTGATTGGATGACTAGATTGTGGACGAATTTTGCTAGATATGGGTACGTGTATAGATCTTTATTTATTTTATTCCAGGGAAATTGTTATAGCAATTCATATAGCACAAAAACATTAAAACATTTTTTTTTTCAGAGATCCAACTCCAACTGCCAATGATTTTCCTGTAAAATGGGATCCCAGCACCAAAGACAATATGACATTTTTGTACATAAATGATGAATTAAAAATGGGGCCTATTCCTAATCCGGAACCCTATCGATTATGGAAAGATATTTATAGTAAATATCGTAAAACTAACAAAGTAAATGATTTCAGAAGATAATTCGTTGTTTTTGTTGGAAAAATCCTCTGCTAGATAATAATTTAAATCTACAGGTCAGTGTGTTTATGTCTTTTGATCAGTGATCCCTAAAACTAGTTTTATTCACATTTTCTACTCAATTATATTTCTGCTAAAGCAATAATAAATACAAGTTATTATACTTTGTTTTGTAGAACAAAGTATCGTACTGCAATTAAAATGTTTCGATAACACAATGATTTACATTTAACTCATATCCAAGTAAAAAAATACAATCTATTTATAAAATTTATGTTAGTTGTTATATTATTTATTACGTTATGGATTTTAAAAGAACTACGGATGCAAATTGAACTATACGTAGGTAGATCGAACATAATAATAATCATATGTACAGGAACGTAAAAAAATATATTGGGATTTCTTACACTATGACATAATAATTTTGTTGTTTCGTTTTACTAAAACACAATGATATTTTTTAATATGTTTTTTTGTTAATTTTAAAGTTTTTAGTATTGAGTTTAACATTCAATCTATTTTGACAGGCACCACTACCTCCACCAAAGTGGAAAGGCGTCTACAAAGCTGTCGAAGAAATGTATCAGTGTCCACAAAACACACCCCTTGGTGTAGTCGGCACTGAAGACTGCTTGAAAATTAATGTATATGTTCCAGCTAAGGCCAAAGAACCACTACCTGTCATGGCGTATATCCATGGAGGTGCTTTTATTTTGGGAAATGGTGGAAAAATGGTAATAGGACCAGATTTTCTAGTTAAGCGAGATGTCATATTAGTCACATTTAACTACAGACTTGGAGCACTGGGTTTTCTATGTTTAGGTATCAAAGAAGCACCTGGCAATGCTGGCTTGAAAGACCAGGTAGCTGCTTTGAGGTGGATTAATAAGAACATTGCAGCTTTCGGAGGAGATCCAGATAATGTAACTATATTTGGAACAAGTGCCGGTGGAACATCGGTATCTTTACTTGTAGCTAGTGAAACAACAAATGGTCTTTTTAAACGAGCAATTGTGCATAGTGGATCGTCGTTGGCAAGTTGGGCTGTAAATTACAATCCAGTAAAGGTAGCAAGCAAAATTGTAAGCATGTTAGGGTATGATGTAAAAGAACCTAAGAAGCTCTACGAACTATTTTCCAAGTTGTCATACAAGGACTTAGTATTAGCAACAGCACATATTCCTATAACACAGCTTGCGCTTAATCATGTTTTTCATCTGCCATGCGTCGAGAAAAACTTTCCTGGATTAGAATCAGTACTCAATGATTTGCCATATACTTTGCTAACCACCAAACCTAAAAATATTCCGCTTATGTACTCGACAACGGATCAAGAAGGAATATTTTTCATAGGTGAAGAAACGAAAGAGACACTCGAAAATAGCAACAATCGAACTGTGTTTGGTGAAGATTTAGTATTCCCATCTAAGAGTGAAGAAAACAAAATGTCGAATAAAGTAAAGGAGTATTATTTTGGAAAAGAAGATATTCACGAAAAAACTATAATGAAATTATCAGATTTGTATACACATTTGTACTTTGAAGTACCTGTGATATTAGAAGCAGAAATATTGGCTCGGAAAATTGACGCTCCCGTTTATAGTTTCTATTTCACATACTCGGGTAACAGGAATTTCGTCAAATTCAGAACAAAATATCGCGATGAAATAGGAGCAAGCCACGGAGATGATCTGCTTTATATATTCAATGGTTTTATATGGCCGTACAGAATTAATGATAAAGATCAAATAATCATAGACAGGTTGACAACAATGTTGACTAATTTTGCTAAGTATGGGTAAGTTCCATTTTTACAAATAAATAATCATTATTTTAATGGGTCCTCTTCTGCTGCTGTTATGATTTAACAATCTAGCAGGCATCATTTTAGCAGAGACAATAGTAATTATTAAAAAAAATATCCACTAAATAACATGTTTTATTTCAGAGATCCAACTCCGAATGATTTTCCCATCAGATGGGTTCCGCACAGAAAAGATCAATTGAACTTTTTAAACATAGGCGATGAACTGAAGATGGTACCATTACCAAATCCTGATGAATATCAATTATGGAAAGATATTTATAGCAAGTATAGAAGAACTAAAGCTGCTTAGGATGATACCAATGCAGTATTGTTGAATTATGCAAATGTTCATTTTTATTTTTATATTCAATGAAACTTTTACAAATTGTTAAATATAAATAGATTACTATTATAAACGGTAGAGGGCACAAATATAGAAATAGTATTTTATTTTATTTTATTTTATTATAAACCTCTTTGAAAATACGTGAGTCTTTAAAATTTATTTTACTCATTCACATTCCGTACTCAGTTATATAGATCTGCTCAAGTAAGATATTCATACACATTTCGTGTGTGCGTGCTTTAATGCACCATACACAAAATATTTATATTGGTTTGTAGTCATTTAGAAGGCCTTTTTTCAGCTTTGGATTTTTACGGCTGATGTGATGAAAATGCATTTATTGTGTGAAATATGAATACTGTTGCAGTTCCCAGAAATAACTTTTTTTTTTAGTAAGGTACCTGTGCAATAAGAAAAAACATTCTGGAAAAGCAAGGGTACCAATTAAAAGCTTAACAAATAATTGCAATACGTGACGCGTACTTTGAACAATGCCTTGCTTTGTATTCCCTGTTGATAATCTATTCTTTTTTAAAGTAATATTTTGTATTGTAGGACGAAATAGTTTACTGCGATATAATGCTTCGATAGCACAATCATTATAGATTAGTTCTTATCAGTCAGATACTGATACGATTCCGGACATATTCTAAACCGTATATTAGTATTAGTAGCTCAAAAATTATTAAATACAGGTACAGCTTGTAGATTTATTCACATTATGCAATGAACTTGGTGGACTAACCGACGCCCGAAGTGAAGATCGAGCATGGGGTATTGAGCAGTAAAATAAGTGTAGATAGGTCGATTTTGGAATACGTCGTTATACTAATAGCGATTTGAATGCACTTGCTGTGGAGCAAGTGCATTATCATGTTTTACAACTGCCATGTGCCGAGAAAAACTTTCCTGTAGTAGAATCAGTACTCAGTGATCTGCTATATAATTTGCTAACTACCAAACCAAAAAATATCTCAGTAATGTACTTTTCAACTGTCCGCTGTGCCGTGATTTCTCGCGGCAGCTGAGTTAAGCCCTGGCGCGGCGTTTTGCCTCCTCGCGCCACTCCCAGATGTGCGCGAACACCTTTACCTATTGCGAGGATCTTAAATATAATTTTAAAATAAATGCTTTTAAATATATTTAAGAAATTCAATGAAAATTGACCATTATCTCCGAAACCACTGGACCAAAAATTTTGAAAAAATACATGGAGTGGTTCTTTACTCATAGATTACAGGAAAATCTATAAGAAATCTGTAGTCAAAATAACAAGGTAAATCTCTGAATATTGTGCGTACAAACTTACATTTGCAGTTGGAATCTATGGGAGAACATGTTATTCAATTGCAATGTTATGTTTGTTCTTGGGATAAAATCATACCAACTACAGAACCCTTCATTGTGCGTAGACCGACACGCTCTTGGCGGGTTTTTTTTCTAACGCTCTAGAATACGTCGTTTCATTAGAGAAGGTAATTTTTTTTTTTAGGTATGATGGAATCTATAGTTCGCTTTAATTCATACCTGAGTGTCTGATATATTATTATTACCACAAAAAATAAACGACTACTTGAATTAATCATAATATATTTGAGTCGTATCTCAAACTCAAAGCATTTATTTCAATTAAATCATTTACAGGCACTTTTGAGTTATCAAGGAGTCGATCAGGCAGAAATATGAAGCTAGTTGCCCATTCCAAAGCGTAGTAGGTACCTATGGAGAAGAACGGGCAAGAAACTACATGGACACTTTTTAAGTTTGTTACAAAAAATTGGTTAAGTACATCATTGTTTTTTTTTTTCTTTATTTGTTTATAGAGGGTTTGATCAGTATGATCATGCCACCCCTCACAGGGGCATTCTGTATCTATCTACACTTTATACCTAAGTTTACAATTTTGTATAATTTTTGGCTGACCTGGACAAAGGAGCAGCCAAGATACTGTTATACATGCCTACTAATAGAATTAAAACCGTTATTTATGAAATAGTTACTCCTCTCAACCCCGTTCCGAACACATTCCGCTAAAATATGAGTGGTATCTTCTACCTTATCACACTCAGAACAATTGGGCAAATCACTCTTTCTCATTAAAAAAGAGAAGCTATTCAACGGGACATGTTCAGAAGATGTAGTGACAAAAATTTAAAAGGGTATGCTGAGATGGTTTGCGCATGTTGAGAGGATGAATGAAAGGCGACTAACAAAATGTATTTACAAGGCTGATGTAAAGGGAAAGGCGGGGCGGGGACGCCCTGATCTTATTGGTGATGTTCTTCAGAAAGGCCAGGTGCGTAGTACTCGTAACCGGCGTGCGTGTATGACCAGATGTATGAACGTAAACGAGGCAAAAGGACTATGTAAGGATCGTAGCAGGTGGCGTTCTGTAGTTTCTGCCTACCCCCATGGGAAGAAGGCGTAAGTTTATGTATGTATGTCCAGAACGTAGTCTGAAAGCAATAACTATCTCATTTTGATGCATATCTTTACCCACAAACCAATGAAGGCGGGAAAGACTGTGTTGAATGGTTCTATACCAAATTCTCTTACTTAATGACCTTTCATCAAAGTGTTCTTTCCATAATTCTAAACACTGGTTGCGAACACGGTACAAGAGGTCATTAAATAAGGGAAAACACTCAACAGTTACCCCGTCTGTGATAGCCTCTTTTGCTAAACGATCTACTTCCTCATTTCCATACAATCCAACATGGGATGGTACCCATGGAAGAACAATTGTTTTATCTTGGACCTTACCAATAGAGTCTAAAATCTCATAGGCTATCGGTGCACCTCGACAATTCGACTCAATGTATAAAATAGCTTCTGAGATCGCTAGTAGGTCAATGTACATTATTGAAATTTAAGCACATGATCTAAACTTTATAGATCCTTTCGTTTGCGGATCAAAAACAGCCCATCCCGACCCGTTACCTTCCTGTGACCCATCAGTATAGACTGAGTAAAAATGTAAATAATTAGCCTTTAGATAATGATCACAAATTTCATGAATGTTGCTACATCTATACTGATGTTTCGGACTGTCTATGACATCTATACAAGGTTTAACTACATTGGATAGTTCCACACTGCTAACCCATGTGTGTTCAAAGAAAATCTTTCCGATTGCTATGATGAAAGTATAGAGTAGTCAATAAGATACTCATGTACCGTCACTATTAGTGTTTTTTTTTTCGCCTCCAATATAATCTCGGACATGACTCGGCAAGACTGCTTAACAAGAGAAATATTTTGCTACTCCGGGACGAATTCAATATTTGCCGGCTAAGAAGTACCTGCGTACATATAAAGGTTGAAGGTGAAGTTCACACTCCATCACTTGTATTGCAGTAGTTCTCACAAAACTCCCAATAATGCGCATACACTGAAATTTCGAGATGTCGCGACGCATCCGAAAGGGGGCGTGGCGAGCGGGGTCAGGGCTTTGCCCTTCGCCCGCGGAAGCCATACATTAGCCCATAAATATGGGAAACTTTTTTCATTCGCCTAAAACGCCATAGTGAATTGAGGCATTGTACATTGCAAATTGCGTCGGTGTGATTGGTTGCTATGATTATTTCTGTAGGCGCGCTACGACGCTAATTACTATAGCGTCGCTTTCTTCACGAGATCTCGGGGGTCTGTCGCCGCCAGATGAGACCCCCAGTTGCCTGAGGAAGGCCCAACGAGAACGACCAGCGACGGAGATGTCGACTCGACGCTCCTACCGATAGATTTATGTAGTTTACCCTCGCCTCGCTTACAGATCTAGCCGTTTACGTATTGAGGGATAAACGATCGTGTATGTGTGAGCGGCTTGTGTTGTAATATAAGACCGCTCAGTGTTAACGCGCGGCGCGACCCGTGTCGCGCCGTCGCTTGTAGTGCATAGGCGTCTGTTTAGTTGTGGGTGTCTATGTTTAGTTAAGTGACATGCCTATTTTAACCCAGAACACGCTACTTAAAAGATGTATGTGTACATCTGTACGAGATATCAGTCTTGTTATATCGAGTAAGCTGTGTAAACTGCGTGCTGCTTACTCGAGGCGTCAATCCGGTGCGATGGGGTCAAGGGTCCGCTATTAGGGTCACGGGGCAGGGATTTCGCGTCAGGCGGGCGTGCATGCAATGGCGCTATCTGCCTGATATGGGGCCAAGCAGAAGCGTCCGCTCGCCTGAACATCGAGTTATGAACATGTGAGTCGCCTCACAAATTCATCTTGGCTCTCAATCCCGAGATCCCAGTGCAGTACATCGTTCCTCAAGCAACGACGAGCATCAACTATGGTCCGCAACGTAAATTTCTGTTGCGTGCAGAGCATCTTTCGGCTCGACTCGCTCGTGAGGGCGAACCAAGCAGGTGCGGCGTACGTCAAGACTGGGTATACGTACATTTTGTACACGCTCAGCTTGACGTGCTCCGGGATGCGGGATAAGTTGCGGTTGACCTTACCCTGTGTGACGACCTTGCGGACATGGGGCCCCATCGTGAGGCGGGTCGATGGTCACACCTAGGTACTTGGCCCGGGGCGATCAATCTACGTCGACTCCATGTAGCTTTAAAGGTGGTGGGAGAGCCGCGAACCCAGTTAGCATCGCCTGCGTCTTACTCACGTTCATCGACAACCGTCACTTCGACAGCCACTTGGAAAGGAGATCGAGGGCGCGCTATTTTTGACCGCCGCGTACTTCGCATTAAGCGATGTAGTAATGTACGCGGCGTCGTCAGCATACAGCGCGAGCGTCGCATCTGGAGTGGTGGGGAAATCGTCGGTGTACCGTGACTAACACCACGAGATGCAGCTGCCCTGGGGCATGCCAGCCATCACCGGGTGCCGGCCGGCGGGGGCCGGATAGCACCCCGTTGACCATCACCTTGAAGGTCCTGTGGGACAGAAAAGAGGAGACCACCCTTATAACGCGACGGGGTGCGTCTGACGTGGCCAGCTTATAAAGTAGGCCGTCGTGCCACACATGGTAGAAGGCCTTCTCCATGTCGACGAATACTGCCACCGAGTATTCCTTTTTATTTAACGCAGTTGTCAATAGGTGCAGTACCCTCGACAACTGAAGCGTCGTGTTATGCTCCGCCCTAAAACCAAACTGTTCCGGGCATGGGGCAATATGTGGCTGGAGATGTCGCAGCAGGAGTGCTTCGAACACCTTGGAGACCGTCGGCAGCAGAGTGATGGGCCGATAGCTCTCCAGCTTCGCTGTATTCTTCCCCGCCTTGGGCAGCATAATGACGAGCCCCTCCTTCCACGAGGTGGGAAAGGCCTTCGTGCGCAGTATCGCGGTGAACAGGCGTGCCAGAGCCGCTACTATACGGAACTGCAGGTGGCGCAACACTGTATTCGTGATACCGTTGGCCCCGGGGCCCTTCCTGGGCTTCGGGGCTCTCTTCGGGAGCTATCGGCGCGGGCGGTGCGAAGTAGTCTCCCAGGTGTTTCTCGACCGCTGCGACATGTTCGGTGTCATCGATTGGGTTAGGGCAGAACTGACCTCCGTTCGGTCCTCCGCTACATACTTAAGCGCCCCGTCGCTGTTGAGTAGAAGGCGCACCGGGGCTGGGGTGTTTGTGAGTTGGCTGCAAAGTTTGTAAAAAGACGGCCAATTGTCTGTCATGGCGTCTATTCGTTCTTCCCAGCCCGCGACGGTGTGGGCCAATAACTCGGCCTTTACCTTCTCCGTGAAACGGTTCAGTAACGTTTTTAGTGTGGGGCATCGTAGTTGTTACCACTGCTTTCGAAGGCGCCTTTTCACGGTGATAATCGCACTTATATGCACCGGCAAAGGTGGTAATAACCCTCTCCCTTGCGGCGCGCATACACTGATTTCGTATTATGTCCAATTTAACTAAGTTACTCTTGTACCCGTTATCATATAAAAAGTTGCCATAGTCCAATTTCGAACGAATAATAGAAACATATAATAGCATCAAGTAATATGGATGTACGCCCCACCCAGACCCAGCAAAAACTTGAAAGATTCTCAAAGATTCTAAACATTTTCCGGCTAGTTCCCCAATATGTGTTTTCCGCCTAAGCGAGCGGTCTAGCCACAACCCTAAGTACTTTATATTATCTACTACTTGAAGCAATTTTTCATTTACTAACAGATTCATATATTCTCTTTTATATCCTCTCTTAAAAACGCATACTTTACTCTTTGAAGATGAAATTTCTAAGCCTATGTTTGAAAGCAATTTAACTAAAATATTTAATGAATTTTGTAAAAGATTAACTACTTCTTGTATGTTTTTAACCGACTTCCAAAAGGAGGAGGTTCTCAATTCGATTGTATGTTGTTTTTTTTTTTTTTGTATGTTTGTTACGCGATTACTCCGTCAATTATGAATTGATTTTGATGATTCTTTTTTTGTTTGGTAGATCATACTTCAGAGGTGGTCCCATATAAATTTTATTAACTTTGCTTGCGTAGTTTTTGAGTTAGCTTCAATAATACGTATTTTTTCGTCACTTAGTATGTGGATGATATAACTTCCTGTCACTGTTATTTACATAGCAGGTATTTGTATTCGAATTTGTGTGGGGTAGGTGTATCACAACTAAAAAGTGAAAAATAAAAACTTTTTACAAAAAAAAAAACAACCGACTTCAAAAAAACACTAGAAAGTGAAAAATAACTTTAATTTCGGAAGTCGGTGACAAAGAACGAAAATTTAAAACCAAAGACACCGACTTCCGAAATTAAAGTTATTTTTCACTTTGTAGTGTTTTTTTGAAGTCGGTTGTTTTTTTTTTGTAAAAAGTTTTTATTATTTACTGAATAAAGCACAAAATCGTCCGCGTATTGAGATATCAAAACTCCACTTCTCATAATACGTGCACAGATATTTGAAGTTACTATATTAAATAGCAACAGTGAAAAAAGGTCACCTTGGGATAATCCACGGCCAGTAGTTCGACATACCTTCAACCTTCTTTTGTTAGGTTTCAATTTTAAAAATTTATTAATTCGTAATTATTGGATATTGTTCTGGCAACACCCAAAGATTCGATGTGTCAGAAAGTAGCGCCGGTACGCCCTTCTAGGTTGGGCGCTCGTGACGGTAAGATGTACTTGGTGGCTGTGTCCGTAAAAAGATAGATTGGCATGGTATTGGTTGGAAATCTACTGCAAATTAAGGTAACCTGTTAGTTTCATGGTAAATATTAGAATACGGATTGAATTGTGATATTATGTGGGGAATAGGAGATGTGATGGTACGGTGTAGAATATTGAATTTGATGTTGGCAAAGAAATATAAATGACAGACAAAATATCTTGGTGTGGCATATTATTTTCCTTATCCTTGAAATATTGTGAATATGTAGTTTTATTATACAGTTTTAGATTATGATATTGGGGTAGCGACTTTAAGATTAATTTGGGTATTAGTATCCATTTTGAGGTTAAATAATTACATTTGGAATTAAATCAGTTATTTTAGAGTAAGGGTGGTTCTTATTACATTTTCTTTTAATAAATGCCATACATATTGACATATTTTAGATCCAACCCCAATTAGGTCCATTGTTTGCATTAATGAAATGATATTTACATTATTATATGCATTATCTATAACTAAAAAACATCCTACTGTCGTCTTATTTTCTGTAAAACCAGTTTGAATATGAGAAACTAAAT
Organism: Agrochola lychnidis; assembly: GCA_963680765.1. Lineage (NCBI taxonomy): Eukaryota > Metazoa > Arthropoda > Insecta > Lepidoptera > Noctuidae > Agrochola > Agrochola lychnidis. Next base: position 1,201,738 of record OY796852.1, on the reverse strand, counting down.
TAACTAGATTATCCATTGTAGATTGATTTTTTCTAAACCCCGTAGTATATGGCGATAAGATGTTTGTTTTTCCGATGAACCATTCTATTCAATTATTCAAAATACTGTGGAATATTTTACACAAACACGGCAACATTGATATTGGTCTGAGTGAAGACTGAGACTGCGGATCGTGCCCAGGCTAATGTATTGGAATGACTGCAATGTCCCGCCACTGATTGGGTACAAAACCGGTTGACAGAGAACCATTATACAGCGATAACAAAATAGATTTGCCGTTCTCAGGTAGGTATTTAATCATCAAGTACGAAATATTGTCACAACCGGGAGACGTATCCTTAGAGCGAATACAACAATTAAGTTCCTGTTTCGTGATTGGCGTCTCTAATTTTGAATTATGAGAAATAAATGACAGATCGTAAGGAGGTGCATAATCAGGAGTTGGGCTACGAAGTAGATTATTGGCTCGTTCAGCATCAATAGGCTGTCTAGAACTTCTGCGTCCTTAAAACCATCTCATTTTATGCCATATCTCAGATGTGGCATAAAATACATCATTAGCCGGAACAATTTCTCAGAGTCATCTCATTTATTTATTGAGAAGCGATAGGTTATTCGGTTAGGAATTACGTCTAAAGGTTGAAAAGGCCAATCTACATTTTGCAACTGATTTGGATAGGTCTACATTCCAGTAGGGTTGGGCCTAAAGACGTTACGAGGGTCCATATTGAATTTGATATAAGGAATATGAACGTCTGCTGCTAAATTTAAAAACTCAATAAACATGTCATAGTCGGTCTGAAGATCGCCTGATTGCTCAAAAATAATAAAAATCAAGTAAGCTTTCATAACTATCCCAATCCGCATTTTTTTAATTCCGTAGATAAGTATTTCTAGGTACAACATTGAAATTGGTCGTTACATTAATCATTAAGTGATCACTTCCAAGGGTTTCGTTCATAATGTTCCTGTTAAATGTCAAAGCTAAATCAAAGGAGACTAACGTTATATCGGGCGTAGACTGTTGAAGTTGGTTATTAACTAACCTAACACGGGTAGATTTGCGGTCATTCAGGGTTACAAAACCGTTATCTAAAATAGCATCACAGATTTGAGATCCTCTTGAATCAGTCTTATAAGACCAATTGGTATGGTGCCCGTTAAAATACCCTACAACAACACCTTTTTTGTTAATAAAAGAAAAAAACTGAATCCCAATCTTGCTGGCTGGTACGCACAAATGGTGCGCAATACACAGCAATAATATGTTCAATTTCACTACAATTGACTACATACAAAAGTTCAATACCCTGGTTTGAGGTTTGAATGCCACAAATGCATGAATGAATCGACCTATGTACACACGGCTACACATCAAGCTATACATTTCCAGTATAGGTTGACCTCGCATTGTACGGAAATCCTTTACAATGCGAGATCTGCATAAACTGGAAATGTATAGCTTGATGTGTAGCCGTGTGTACAAAGATAGCAACCCCACCATAACCATCATCCCTATCTTTGCGGTAAATATTATAATTTATCAAATTGAGATAGCTATCAGGCTCTAACCAGGTTTCACAAACGGCGGCAATATGGACTTTCCCTATGACAAAATATTTTCAAATGCAACTAAATTCGGCTTTTGACTCTGCGTGTTCCATTGGAGTATATAGTCAATTTTACATTTTCCTTGTTATAATTCATGTTTTACGAAAAAAAAAACTAATATCTGTTAGAAAGCCAATTCTAATAATTGAAAAGAATTCTAATGCCAATCTGAAATATTATCTACCACAACTGAAATTATCCATTCGATGCAACACTTTATAATACTTGTAATCTTCGTTAAAATAGATGTAGATGTTTTTTGTAAATATGATTTCTTTCAGTCTTTTAAGTAACCACTTCTCTTTCTCTTTTTCTTCAACTTCCTCACTAAACACCTCCGGTTTATTAGTATCCTGTGGCTCTGAATTTAAAAATAAATCATATTCAGATCGATTAGAAGCAGTTTCCTTACGTTCCCCTTGTTTTTTAGACGATGATTGTGGTGCTTGTTTAACTTGTTCCCCTTTGTGCATTTGTGCTTTTGTCGATATGATTTCAACGTATGTTGCAGATTCACGGTGCGACAATGTCGTGTTTTCTAGAAGTGAAGGTTTAGACCCTAACGCCGAGAACGGTTTGATAGATGATATCTAAGGGGCAACCTCTGTTGGTGAACTTGGTGCTAAATAAATACTAACGGCCTTTCTATACGTGCAATTAAACTCCGCCATAATATCTTTTAATCTTTTTCTTGTAGGTATGCTAGGCAACCTTTGTACAAAGCCATGTATCACCTTTTAGCACTGCGTACACTGTGATACAGGAAAGATGTATGGATCCACGTTAATTCTCAAACCATCTACAAATATATATTATATATCTGTAGATGGTTTGAGAATTAAAGTATGGTAGTAAAAAGGAACCCTTAAAACATAAACGAACGGCTTCACTTCGTGTCCAGCCTTCTTTAGAATTACGTCGGTTAAGTCGAAATATTGACACTAATTGGCTGGTTTAGGGCACGCGATTGTATTTTATATCTCGTCGTCGATTAAATCTAAATCCACATCTCTGATAACACCATATCACATAGATAGCCCATAGCCCATAGCCCGGGCGCCCATAGTCCGTTGTATACGCCAGCCTTTCTCAAGAAATTGTTTACAGCTTTCTAATCTCTCTACATTGACTTCAAGCTGCATATCGAGGCGGACTTTGTATGGGTTTACATATTTCACCCTTAGAATATCCGTAATGCCGTTATCTTTAAATAATCTGGCCAAAGCAAATTGTTTAGGCTATTGATCACTATGTGATATATATATATCTCTATTTTATCTATATCAAGCTTGTACTTCTTTTTAAGCTGTTGCATAGCTTTTATCGCGGGCTTTGAGCGCGGCGACCGGATTAAGAAATTCCGTAACGAAAATAAAACCTTACATCCCCCACTCCGCCTACCATGTAATGACGGTTAACATCACGTTGTCATGGGAAACGTGATGTTGTCATGGGAACGTAATTTTTGTTTTATGTCATCACGTCATCATCCCAAGTGTAGCGTTGACAAATAGGAAGTATGGAGGTTACAAATGCTATGCAATAGCTTTACCGCGGCAGTCTCCGAGTGCCACACGTTTTTTTTAAATTTTGATTTCACCTCTGTCCATTCGCTATCATCGTCATCTCCTTTCCTCTTCTCCGACCTAGTTACGCCTTCCATTTGAATAATATCTTCCTTTTGGTATTGTGTCCCTTCTAAATCTCATACTACTAGATCACTTCACGGACTACTGCTAGGCATAATAGTCGCATCACAAGATGCATACATTCTTGCTTATTTCCATTCATCGCGTAGAATTAAAAACCATACATCGTTAGCTATTACATGCAGCAAGTCAACCCAACGGTATTTACATAGTACACGATGGGAATAGCTACCGCGGCTGCGCGCAGGTAATAACAACAACGTAATAGGTGCGCGCGCGACTTGAATTATTAACATACGACCACCTCGCACGAATGCCGTATTGAGACTCGTTACATCATTTATGTTGAAATTATACATGTGAGAACAATGTAGAAAGACATGCATGTTCGAAGCGTCCGTAATAAAAAGATAAAACAAAGAACAATTACAAAATTTAAATAAATAAATAACAAGCTATGGCAGCTAAGAGATGGCCAGTCCCAACTGACGGCGCCAAGACATATTACCCACTAAATGGTAGCTCTTTAGTACATAGTGCTCACAACTATGCTATGCAATTATATAATACAATGAAGATTGAGTTTATACAGTGCAAAGATGATCTTACAATATTCAGCGACTCCAACAGTATTTTCAAATGTTAATCAATTAGTTGTGGTTGTGGAGCAGGACCAGCACTGAGCCAAGCATTTTTACCAGCGATTTAATCCCCCAACTTATAATATGCCTGCCTGCATAGTGTGCTTTTCATACAAGATTTGAATTTTGTCTCGTTCAGTTGAAGTACTATCGATATCTATTTGTAAAACTTTGGTTTTAATACAGCTATTCTAGAATACAATCTTTGGCAGCAAATGTGAGAAACAATTGCGAATTCTTATTCAGTGGAGTTCAAGCGCAGGATATTCAGTCTTCTTGTTCAAATTGTGCCAAAACTTATATTATTTTATAAAATATGATCTTTTGTACACACGGGCTTTTAAAGTAAAAATTGAAGCTGGTTTTAGCTTAGAGCAGACAGGTTAGAAGTAAGTAGCTTTATGAAAGTTAGGAACGAATAGGCAAGTGAAAGTGCTGCCAGAAGAAATAATATTATTTTTATTATATATTTTTGTATAGTCGACCTTGTAATTGATTTACCACCCTAAGGTCGTCTATGTGACAGTTCATCATTTATCATTTCAGCCGAAAATCATCCACTGCTGAATATAGGCCTCTTTCAAGCACCGTCACTTCAACCGGTTCTATGCTTCCCGCGTTCAGCGGATTCCTGGGGTCTTCACAAGGTCATCGGTCCACCTAGTGGAAGGCCTTCCAACGCTATGTCTTCCGGTAAGCGGTCGCTACTTTAGAACCTTTTGGCCCCATCGATTATCTGTTCTGCGAGCAATGTGCTTTTTTTTTCTTTTGGATAGGGAATCATCAAATAACTTCTCCCGCTCTGGGTGGAGCGGGAGGGCGTGTCAGGCTCTTACTGACTAAAACCCACCCGTGTTCCTTCAGTTGCCTGTATGTTGCCAGGGCCAACGGCAGGTATCGGCCCTAGCGGACCCCTTCAGTTGTGCTGACATCTCTTTGAGGTGCGCGGGACACACAACGCGCCGTTGACCCAGGCCTGGTCCTTATCGGACGACGAGCTACCCATTGCTCACCGTCCGCAAGCCCGCGCTTACGGTGGCCAGGAATCGGCCTGTGATTCCCGACCCCCAGGGCGTCTTCTGCGGTGGTTAGGGGCGTGAGGGTGCGAAATTTGCCTCTCTCTCACACGTCCCGCCTCCTCCTTCGCAAGCATTATTGCTTCGTAGAAGGAAGTCACGGCCTCCCATGCCCTCTCGGTCCGTACCATGGCCTAGACCAGGGCCGGACGCGAGATATCACCACCGCCGATCATCTTCACGAGGACACGGCGATGCTTCGCCCAAGCCGGGCAGACCTCCACCGTATATTCCACCGTGTCCTCCGGGCGATCCACACAATGTTGACACCCGGGCGTTTCTTCCCGCCTTATCCGGAACAGGACCCTCCCAAATATCCATGTCCGGTGAAGACCTGCGTCAGGCGGAAGGTGAGGATGCCGTTCTCTAGCCACTCCTCAAACAGGGGACTTATTGCCGCATTTGTGGTGTACCCAGAGCAATGTGCCCTGACAGTTGGATATTTGCAATCTTAGTGAAGTTACAATTTACTGGGAATTGTTGCCAAAAGTGATAAAGTTTTGCAGTGAAAATTTATTTAGGTGCGTTAGGCATTTTTGAGATGGGACTAAACCATTGATTTCGCGACACTGTTACAGAGTTTACCGACCATGAAGTAAAAGACATCAATGCGTTGATTACCGCGTTGCCGATTTTTTTTTCAAGTTTTCACTTCTGTCGGCACTCCCGGAGTGCTGCTTTTTTTGTGACGTCGGCTATACTGTACCTACTCAATTTTAAATTATTTATTTTACATAAACCTAAATGGGCACTTGTGAAACGTCAAAAGCTAGGTGCACGGTTCCAATTGGTCGTTTCTTATGGAAAAGAGCCGGCAAGAAACTACACGGTTACTCTTTTAAAAATAATTGGCTTTTACAATATTTTCAAATAACAGTGTTAATAGGTATTAAATTTAAAAAAAAAATGTTTTTATTTATGCTTCAGTTTACAAAAAACGGTTTCGTGTTTGGAGTCTCCTTTTAAGCAAACAATGCCTGTGTTAGGAGACTCCGCTCTTCTATAGTACAGCATAATCTTAATCTATTAAAATAAATCCGTAGGTACTTAAAATATCAAATAAAAACAAGTATGTTAGTGAGTGTGTGATTCGAGTGTGAATACTTGTGCGTTGTGTGTCTGTATGTGAGAGTGTCTGTGAGAGTGAATGAAAGAGTGTATGTTAGAGTGTAAGTGTATGTGTGAGTGTATCTGCTACTTAATGTGCTCTAAAAGTGCCTCCGTTTCATCATATGTAAGTGTCTTTATCCAACTGGTTATTGTTTTTTTACATTCATAACTTTTTTTTGTGTATATGTTAATATGTCTGTTTATTTTACTGTATAGTTGAGCAGACCGTTTATTAAATTGTCTACAAGCAAACATGGTTTTAGTTTTTGGAACTTATGCAACAATGTCGGTCCTCCTTTTCTGTAATAAGTTTGGATCATATGGTAGGGTTTTATGCTTTTTTAAAACTATTTGGATAATGTACAGTTTTCTTACGGAAAGTAGATCACTCATTTTATATAAGATATCAGTAGGATATCTTTTATTTTTATAGTACATTATCTTTATCAGAGCTCGTTGGGATCGCTCCACGTCTATAAAATTAGTTTTCGCTGCACCTCCCCAAATAGGGATACAATATAACAAGACAGACTGCACCAAAGCCATGTAGATCTCATTAAGAACATTTCTTGGGGGGTCTCGTTTACTGGTAATATTTTTTGGAACAACATGTCGAAGTGTTTTAAAGATCCAGCTTAATCTCCTAACCTTATTTGAGACCTGTTCTAAATGTGGATACCAGGATAACCGCTGATCGACTATCACGCCTAGATATTTAGTCTGAGTAACTTGTTTAATACATGAACAATTATAGTATCTGCTATTGGTATCTCCACATGTGTGTATTCTTAGACTGAGATCCTCACTTGGTTGACTACTTTTGTTAATACTAAAGCAAATGTAATTGGTTTTTGATGTATTTAAAGTGAGCAGGTTATTATTTAGCCAATTGGCTACTTGTGCCATACCCATCTCTGCTTTAAGTTTCACATCTTGCCAGGAGTTCCCAGAGAAGACGACAGCGGTATCATCGGGGTATGAAAATTTGTTTGCATTATTGATATGCATGTTGCAGAGATCATTTAAATATACCAGGAATAGTGTAGGGCCCAGTACGCTGCCCTGGGGAACGCCGTATGTGACCTCAGCATCACTACTAGTTAGTTCACCCACCCTAACCCTTTGTTTCCTAAAAGAGAGATAGTCTTTGAGCAATTTCAGAGGGGTATCTCTTATTCCAGCTTTTTCCAGTTTACTCACAAGAAGGTATGGGAGGACAGTGTAGGACTTTCAACAAGTACCAACTACTTAATAAAATAGAAAATGGTCAACAAATCTACAGTCCACTAAGCCTACAACATTCTCTCATTCTCAAAATAGAAAGAATGTACCTATATAAAAGATAAATTAATTAATAAAAATAAAAAACAATTTTAGACGAAAATTCAATAGAATTAACGCAATAGAAGAAGGAAAAACCAAATCAATTAAGACTTTTCGATTGGAAAGGTATAATACATAATTATTTTCATACGCAGTCGCTCCATGTAGAATATGGGCATTCAGATACATCCTGTTACACTAGAAGCCGACCCCAACATGGGAAAAGGCTTTTCAGATGATGTCTACACTAATATTATAAAGAGGAAAGATTTGATTGTTTTTTTGTTTGTTTGTTTGCATTGAATAGGCTCCGAAACTACTTGACCTATTTGAAAAATTATTTCACTGATGGGAAGCTACACTGTCTCCGGTGAACATAGGCTATATTAAATTTTCAAAAAAGTTAGGGATATATACTAAAACTCCAATAATGTAACCCAAGGTGTGAAAAAATTACCAAAAAACTTTCTCACATCGCGTGCGCTGCGAAAACTATTGATTATACAACAAAATAATGTACTACGTCTTTGCAGGAGATATAATTATCTACAAAAAATATCGCGACAGCATATGTCTAACTATTATAGTTATGTCACAATAAGTGTTTTTCATTTCAAAAAACATATATAAATGCCACCGCTATAAAAGCTCTTTTATTTATACTTTGGAATTTATCAAAATAAATCTGCTTTAAAAGTATTATATAACTTTTTGAATTATTCAATTTGGACATTCCATTCGAAAGATATCACAAGTTTAAAAATATAAGTTATTTGAAAAATGTCGCATGGTCGCCGCTCACGCTGCTCGGTTAGACGGCACCATAATAATAATAAGCGATGTAAGCGTCACTGGGGTACGGGAGGGGAGTCAATGTCAAGAAATAAATACAAAAAAAAAATATCATTTCATATTCGAATTTTCTTCATTTTACTCTTTTTTAATGACCCCACGCAAAAACGAGAAAGTACGTATGTATGGGAGAGTGTGTGTGTGTAAAAAATTATAATTTTTGAAATGTTTGTTTAATACCCGTGCGAAGCCGGGGCGGGCTGCTAGTAAGGAATAAAATTGAACCCAAAGCTAGATTAGAATCTCATTATGATTTGAATAAAGATCGTTCCGAAACCGCTTACGCTTGACAATTTGAACCATAAACACTAGTTGGATCGCAGTTCTGGAACTACAATAATACGTTATGAATATTGTACGAGGGGACTGCGTCTGCGACACTTCTGTCTCCTGTCTCACTCTAGTGTTGCTCAAGGTTCAGATTATTGTTAACTTTTGATATTCTTCTTAAAAAGAAGGACGTTTGATTGTATTGGCAATGTTATGATTATAATGAGGGTCAATTTCGTTATTTCCTAAAAGGGCGTTTTAGAATTCCCGGCTGAAGATTATACAGGAATGAGACAAAATCTAACCTTTTCCTGCCACTGATGCAATAAATGGTGAGAAAGCAATCGCCTAAAAATAATAAGTAATACATCAAAATGATTTCCCTAAAAAAAAGTGGTTTACTTTGAATTCATAATAGGTACCTAAGTACAGTCTCTCGACTCGTACATTAATTAACCACCCTTGAATTAGAACCTTGTCGCGAATTTAGAATAATCCTTTGTGCTTTTACTCCTACAATCGTGATTGTCAGTAGGTAGTTAGTAGTACATAAGTTATTTCTTTAAAACAATAATTAATCCCTAAGTGATAATTCTTCTTATTTTATTCAGCAATTTTCAGTAGGGTCTGCTATCTCATGGAGTGATAGTTAAACCCCTTGCGGTGTACAATTACACTCCAATTAACCTTAACCACTGATATTTTCATTAGGTACCCAAAAAAATAGCTCCCAGAGCACACGCCACGAATTTTAACAAGACATTACAGAGCCTTTATCTAGCTATGTTTTCATTACGCTCCCTCCGTAGGTACAATTGCAAAATTTTATAAGTATTTAAGCAATAAAATTAAATTTACGAGTCTCCTTAACAACGCCTGTGCGCTTAAAAAGATAACCCCGGGACGAGTAAAGGCATTATTTATCGCAACTTCGGACTTTCTATTCATAATGTTGTGGTTTAATATTTATATTTTTGGCGTTTATTAAAATTTTATTTGTATTAACTTTTTAATTAGTTTGGGTGAGATCGGGTCGTGCTCTTTGGACACTTTTGTTTTCTCAGTTCTTATTATACGAGGAGCGGAATTTTTGCTTAAGGAAACCTTTTATATGGTATGAACAGCTTCTTAATTTCTTTTCCATCTGTCGTTAATTTTCAAGACTTAGTAAAGCATGCTTGTTACTAAAAGATTATAAATTAGAATAATTTATATTTAACATAACTGGCAACATGTGGCTGTACAGGTACAGCTCTGCTCTCCAACCCTTTGGGGAATACAAGCGTAATGTTATGTTAAAAAGTTTTCCTATTCAAATGTCATTGAAACTCTTAATGGAACGCCAGAATCAACTAAAGATATACCTACAAAACTTGCTATTCTAAATTATTCATGATACTCACGTTACGAAACTTTGTATTTGTGTAAAAATTACTCCATTATTAAGGAAATTCGAAAACACCTTTTTTCCGAAATCGAATCGAAATAATAGTGGCAGTCGCAGCGAAGCTATCTTGTATGTAAAATAATCCAGCGCTGCATTTGCCATTCATTGCGCTTTAGATAAAACACGCAGACATTTTTATTTTTCCATGTAAAATGTCCGTTTCAACACGCTATTTCGACACCAGAAAATGAACCTTAAACTTTAGTTTGAAAGTTGAAAATTCGTTGAAGGTTTGATTTGAAAAAGATTGCAAGACAATTTCTCGATTTTCAAAAGGGGGCGTGCAGACGGGACGCTTTTTACAGTTGTTTAGTTTTGTGAAATCGAGAATATGATAGAATATTTTATGAAAATATTGAGTACCCTAGCTATTCTTCGTAAAATAGTATGATGATAAAATCGTAGTTTTATAAAACTTTTGGTATTATCTTTGTTATGTAAGTAGGTTAATGCACCACCACAATCATTGCGGTATTGAATAATTTATGTTTGATTTTGTGTTGGTCCTTAGATACGCTCATTTGATTCAATAATAAGTAAATGTTTATGGACCTGCAATGCTGAAAATACAAGTAAGATAAATAAACTCTTTATGCACACCCCAAAAATGCCAATTAGAGAAAAATCTGTTCGGTCTATTTACAGTTCAGTGTTCATTGATAGACTTTCACGGATTCAACCTGGCACGACCAAATAGTCGCAAGCCTATACAAAAAAAGCGAAATGAATAGCAAAAAGCGCTTGAAGTCCACAACAGCCGCGGAAGCGCGAACCAGCAGCGATAAACAACAGACAATCGTACTTATCACTCGCTGGCCATATCTGACGTATTTGTCATGGAAATATTGAAGATTGTCTCAGTAACAATATTGGTGTTAGGTTTGTGACCGTTTGTGTCTTAGATCTAGTGCCAATGTTAGACTATAGGTTTTTAATTAATAATGACTGAATCGAATGTCTTGAAATTGGCACATGTAAAAGGCGTGCGGTTGGAGAGACCTATGTCCAGCAGTGGGCTGCTATGGATTGCTGATGCTGGTAATGCCTGCTGAAGTTTATATTGAAAGGAATAATGATGCACGGATAGAACACGTTGTTCGGCAAATCTTCAGAAAACTAAGAAAGTATGTCATCTAATAAAATTTAATATTGTAGCTTCAGAACTAAACTCTATATAAATTTTGGAAACCCTACTAATGTTAGACTGTACATTGTAAATATTATTAGCTTATTAATTTACATATTTGCTTCATAAAACTGGACTTTAATATTTTGCTTTCACAATAAAATTGTTCTCCTAAAGCTTTGTTTCAATACGTCCTTTAGCATTACTAAGAAGAATATCTCATTTGTATTGATGATTTGCAAAAAACGTTCCTGACGGTCATAAAACTAAGTACAATTAATGATCTAACAATAACAATTGCAAAAACTAAAGCAACTTAAAATAAATAACTAGAAATAAACAGCCGGACATCTGTATTCATTATCAAAGTATAATTGTCTATACCCTCTGTGATTACGTTCCCCTGTCGTCCCCTAGCGTCCCGAGTCGGCTTTACAATTTTATGCCACTAAACAACGCCATATTGCCTACCCTTATTTAAATTATTGGTTCGTATTTTGTCCTGAATTTGGATCTTGACTTGATTTGAGCTGTTAAATATGGAGGGGCCCGGGAAGATGCTAATTTTAGAAGAGAAGATTTTGTTAATTTTGTTTTGGTTTTAAATTTTAATGTATAAGAGGAATATATAATAGAAGTAGAGACATCTGCTACATTTACAAATTCAACAAAAAACAAAAACAGTTACAAATGATTTGATTAAAGAAACAAATAGTCTAGTAGAGACGAAAGCACTTGTAAATGAATAGCCACGGATCTAAGCTGAGAGTCTGGGGAGTCGGTTAATAGAAACAGGTGTCTGTTTAATTGTACTCGTAGGTATTCTCGACACCTTTTGTACGAATTAATAGATTATTCCACACACAAGTGAATAGCTCGCGTACTATTCGAGGTGTTAATTATCTCGTGAACTAAAGCAATTTGAATATAAGCCGACCTCTATTTTAGGAAATTAGTTAATTAAATTATGTCTGGAAAAATCTTTTAGTGCGAAACGTACAGCAATTTCAGGTTTTCTTTTAGTTCTTTTTTTTATTATAGTGTACAAATAATTAAATTACTTGTCAAAATAAATCTGGCTACAGAACAAGATGAATTTAAAATCACATGTTTGAAACAATTTTATTGCATTTAAATTGATGTTTTTCCATGTCATGGTTATCATAATACGTTTTTGCATGATTGATAAATATTAGTCTTGTACTTCCAGGCAAACATTTTCCTTCTTAAATATATTTGAATTTGCTACCAATAAATCCGTCCATCCTCATTTACGTACCTACCAATATTTTCCACATAAAAAATAACATTTCGCAAAACTCCGATATAAAAACCGTTATTCATCTGTAATTTCATTTGTCGAACTTCTTCAAACTCATTACAGGCCGTTTTTACTTCGTGAATTTATTCAGCATCAATCAAAGTTGCGACAGATGCAAACCAACTAAGCGTTTCATTAGCAAATCCATATTTTTCCACCCAGGCCTGGCCAGGTGTTCTCAGATCCACGTAATCACTACGGTGATGAGAAATGGCCTCGTCTCGAACGCTGCTGGATTCGATCGGAAATTGCTATCGGATGTTTAAGTAGCTGCAATTTGTCATGTGATCTGGCTGTCTTAATTTTCTTTGTGGAGCTCGTTAGTGTATTGGTGCCAGAAATTGATGTTAGTTATAAAGTACTTTATTGCGACTTTATTTCTAAAATATTGAATCTCGTGTCGTTATCTTCCATTTTCAAAATAAAGCAACGGATTAAAAAAAATAAAAGTAAAGTTTAATTTCCTTCTTGTTCTCTCAAAAACCCTTCTGTACCATTTACTGCTGCATCACTTACCCAGCATTACTCAACTTTTTCGGCGTAAACTCAAGATAATAATGCAAATAATTGTGAGTATAATTAGCCGCTCGCTACTAGCCTAATGACGTGTATTCCGAGTGCTCCTCACTGAAGCCCTGGCTTATGTAAATTATATTGTCATCTTCAAGAATAGGCATTAAACCGCGACGTCTACCTGGGGTGGTACAAGTTTTAAGCGATCGGCGGTTGAACGTCCCATGTAGACTTGTGAGGTTCTGTAATATTTGTCTCGGTACGGACTATGTTCCAGGTTAGAATGACGTTATAGGGACTAAAATTTATAGCACTTAACATCTATTCATAAAATCCTTGTACCTAAGTTATTTGAAAGATTTTTGGGGTTCCGTACTTCAAAAGGTAAAAATCGGAACCTCATGTAGGATCACTTCATTGTCCTTCCATGCATTTGTCATTCTGTCAAGACCCTTTCTCTCAGGAACGTGTGGAGGTAGGTATCAAGTTGAAATTTATTTCAAATACATCTACAGTATCTTAGAGCTCTAAAAAAATCAAGCTTCTAAATCAACGCAATAAAAAAGTACGGCCACTTGTGCGACATTATTTGATACTCATAAATAAATTAAAACCGTACCGGTTACTTGCCGGTGACTTCGAATCATGAAATTAGACAAGAAGCAAGATCTCACAGCACAAGTAAAGGAAAAAGGTCAAAAATCATTCATTTGTAGTTCTACCACTTGTGTATTTCGCTATTACAAACTTACATTTGCAGTTGGAGAATTGACTGTGAATTGATCGATGTATGGAAGAAAAAAATGTCAACTACAAAGTTACGTTTTTTCTTGGAATAAATTCATTCCAACTATTGAACCCTTCATTGTGCGTGGTCCGAGATGCACTGGGCTGGTTTTTTCTTAAGTATTTAACAATCTAGAACTTCTAAGTGTAATGAAAACATTAGCATGAAGGTAAGAGCGATACGATGAATTCATGACGTCTAAATACACAATTTTGTGTAGACAAATAAATTTACTATGATATTCTTGCTTAGTTCTTATAACTTGCAGATTTGTTGTACATGAAAATGCCATCTCATTTTGGAACATAGAATTATTCCTGTTTTACTTACGTACTACTTTACCATTCGTCTTTAGAGGTGTTATTTTAGTACCTATTGTTTTACTTTAGAAAGTTATTTATGTATTCAAAATTAGAACTGTGTCGTATCGATGCGAAGACAGAACAATGCCAGGGAATAAATCAATCTAAAGCGAAAGAGGAAGCAAGAAACTGAAGCGAAGAAATAAAAACAAAAAAGCAGGGAGTAAGAAAGTATTTTTTTTATCTACAATCCAAAGATAATAACCGAAGTTAAAATTTAGCTTCATGTACATAAAGTTGGGCGTTCTTTTAGTTCGCTAAACGTTATTCCATTGTTTAGTTTACTTTTAATTTATTCTTTCAAACTCGTTGTTTTGTCATCCCTTAGGAGTTGGCGAAAAAGGTAAATTAAAAAGGAAAGTTGGTTCGAGGTTTGACAGCTAAAAATACCGCTGTATTGGTGGTAATCACTGGTTTCAGTCTAATTTAATAATCGGATTTCGCATTCCATGCTCGTGTAGCAACCAAAAAATTTACTTCGATCTTTGGCCGAATACGTGTTTCAGGAAAGGTGTTAGAAGTAACATTACAGTCAGAAAAGGATATTGAATGAGTGAATGCAAGAACGTTAATTCTTTAAGACCTTTCTCACCTTGAAGTATAAAAATGTACCTACGGGGAACTAGAATGACGATACAGTCTCTTTATTTTTTCATCCCGAATTCCATTTTACAAAATGGTAAGAGTAAGTATATACAGTGTGAGTCTTCATAATGTGCACATATCGAAATGAGGGAGTCTATGCTTAATTTTATCGACGGAAAAAATGGTAATTTTTTTTTTTAGTTTAAAAAAAAAAAAAAAATTTTACAAAAAAAATTTTTTTTTAAAAATTTTTTTTTGCTCTCTTTTTATTATTATCTTATTTATAAATTTTACAATTAAAAATTGAAGAAAAAAATACAGATTTTTACTAAAAAAACATGTTTATTTTCAATTGAGGGTAGTTTTTTTCTCAATTTTAATTTTATGTGGACGGCTACTTACTTTCAATCATTATGGAGTTTGTTTCATCGCGATAGCTGATTCAGTTTAAAAGTTACACAGTTTTGTTACAATTTTTTTTTAATTTCATAAAAAGTATAAAAAACAATATTTAGATTTTTTAAATATTTTTTCTGTCGTTAAAATTAAGCATAGATTTCCTCATTTCGATATGTGCACATTATGAAGACTCACACTGTATAGTACCTCTTTACACCTCTTTTTTTCCGTGGCGAAATCCTCATGGATACCCTCCGTCTTGGGAGAAAGGAGTTCCTACCACTACCAGGAGTCAGAGGCCCGGGAGATACTTGAACATTCACTGCACCCCCGACTGGTATAGCCCGTCATGCGGGCCACATCCTCCCATAAAGGCGCGCATGTAACACTGCAGGCCACCTCTTTGGCCATGACTGTTCTAGCGACGACACAGCCCCAATTTTGCCGCCCAACATCACCTTATTCATAATCACAATAACGTTAGCGCCTCGCTTAAGCGAGCTCAACCGGCGGGTACACTTAACAAGGCGATTGGTCTCTCTAAGCGGACCCTAATAATCTTCATAAGCCAGGCGACGCCGTGACTGTACCCTGCATGGTACCCTGATACCCTGGCGATTATAATAATGGTTTGTTGTGTGAATGAGAATAGTTGGTTAATAATTGTTAGGTTATTAGGTTCGTTTCGTGTGAAGTTTTTGTCCTAGTTTTTGTATTCGAACGTTTGTAATTTAAAAACTGGCAAAAGTGAGTGACAGCGAACTGATTTATAATAAGTGTTTTTTTTTGCCAGGGAAATGAAATTCCCAGGAAGAGTTGTTTTTATTTTATTTATAGTGTTAAGATTTTAAAGTCTATAATTGAGTGAGGTATAGTTAGTTAGTTTCTGATCCTTAATAAAATATTATAATTAAAATAATTAGATCAATTAACATTTAAGCCTTGCGCAGACTGGCGCGACGCGACTCTAACAAAACAACTTCTAAGAAAACTTCACGGTAGAACAATTTAACGAAGCTTTAAGCTATTACAGTGTGTCATAATAAGACCTTTACGCCTATGCACCATACCATATAAAAACTGGCCCATACTATTTTCCATACAATTCTCCCAACTATTTTCCATGTTTTACACATTCATCATTACGTAATAATAAAACGACAACAGTTGCGCAATTACCACGCGACCCTCGTCAACAGCCGCTTGCAACCCTTTGCAGTTCCACTAAAAGTGTCGGCTATACCTCGTTTAGTTGTAACGCGGTAATTATTCTCCCGTTTAAGTGGGCGCGCGTATAAGCCGGTATAAGTAGGGTGCTGTGTGACTACAAACACGAATTAACTGTAATTGTTAAAGCGGTTGCAGTTGTTGTTGTATTGTAATGCTGTTAGTTGGTTGTGTGGTACAATGTTTATTGTTATACAATTATTTTATTGAATTTTCGGTAAGGAAAAAAATACAAATTTAGTCTTCTTTTCTACTTTTGTTCAAAGACGTCCTCCGCTTCCCTCTCCTTATGATTATTTCTTCGGCGAGTATCTTTGTGAAGGCATGCCAGTCAATACGTCAAGCGTTTCCTTTGGCAGAAATATCTACCTGACCTTACTTAGAATGAGTATTAACTGACATTTCTCTTTGTTTCACTTATTCCTTGCAGCAAAAACGATTATTAACCTTTCGTATGAACGTGGATCCATGCGAGACACAATGGTTTTTAAGCTATTATAGCTTTTATCGCGGGCTTTGAGCGCGGCGACCGAATCAAGAAATTCCGTAACGAAAATAAAACCTGACACCCCCCACTCCGCCTACCATGTAATGACGGTTGAACGTAATTTTTGTTTTATGTCATCACGTCATCATCCCAAGTGTAGCGTTGACAAATAGGAAGTATGGAGGTTACAAATGCTATGCAATAGCTTTACCGCGGCAGTCCCCGAGTGCCACACGTTTTTTTTTAAATTGTTTCTGTAATTACGGCATTCGGGATGTTAAACGAACCAGTGTATAAAATTGACTTTGATTTAAGTTTAAAAAAGCCCTTAAAATGCCATTTAAAAACCACCTTATAAAGTTTCAATAAATGCATTTACTAGCAGCATATTAATAATTATTTTGGAAAATGCACAGATAAATAATCTGAGTTTTTGACTGCCAACCGCAAAATATTATAAGCTTTTATTAAGAGGAAAGAAGTGAACTGGTTTACCAAAAATATATGTGGTGATTGTAACAACTATTTTATCTATTGATGTTAGGTATAGGATACTATTTAATCTCCTGTAAGCCTGGGTACATCCACGTCAGGTGAGCCACTAATTAAATGTAATCGCTGTGTGGTCACCATAACAAACGTACCAGCACTGTAGCTTATCATGTTCAATTAGTTGTGTAATAGAGCTTATTTATAACTAGCTTCTGCCCACGACTTCGTTCGCGTGGAAGTCGTAAAACATCACAATATACTACAATAATAGCCACATTTTTATAAAACTTCCCTGTATACTACGTTTGTAGTTTTATTCTCAGCAGCCAAATTATACAGTCAGGAATGGTGACTCGGGAGCAAGCGACGTAACAGTTGTCCGTATGAGAAGCAGCTCGTCCTGAGGTCGACACCCGCAGCCTTCAGCCTTCGATGTCGGCCCATGTGACTTGTTGATCGCAAAGCATACGCTCACAGGGAACTGCACGCGCTTAAACTGGTAATGGTGAGGAATAAGTGGTATACGCGCTATAAACACTGTCTCGCCATCGCCACAACCTGTTAGAATTTCCGTCTCGATGACGTTTCTCTGTAAAGACATGACTTTGACCCGGTTTCCGTTACACAGATATACAACCGGAAAAGATACTTGCCATTTGCGAATTGAGAAATTCTACGGGGTAATATGTGGCATTAATGGAGGTGTATATCACTTCACTCCCTTCAATTTGTGAGAGAATACTGTGGTTGATCGCTGCAGCTTGATCATTTTCGGAGTTAAAATGGAAACACACCCAAGAACTCTCTTGGTACGGTATTTGACTGATGTCCTCGTATATCAGAACGAATAAGATCTTCTAAAGTGGGATCTACTCTACCAAGAGTCTCCGGTAGAGTGCCTTCACCAACTTTTAGAAGAACATCAGAGAATTCTTGAGCATTTGAATTCACGCCAAACCGAGCTCGTATGATGATGGTCAAGCGCAATTTATGAACTCTCGACCATAGAGTCGACCTTTTCAACGAAGTATTCACTTTGTTTGTCAGAATAGTGACACCACCCATCATATCTTGGTTCCTGCGGATGTCCTCCAGGGTTCTGTTTACAGCTTCCACTGCTTTTCTATTTGCCATAATGCATTCATACTATACGATGAAGCGCAATCCCTATGCACACATCTCTTGTTCTGTTGCGTGACACCCCACAAACAGGCGTTTCGTTGCTCTCTAAATCGATGGGAATCTTAAACATGGCGTGCGCTGTTTTGTCACCAGGAAGCAGTGTGGCAGTGATTCCAGAAGGTCCACACACATACATATTTTAAAATCGCTGGGACAAATCTGCTGTCAAAATCTGTAAAAATCATTTTATTCCTACAGTCTTTAGCTCTAAAATGATCAGAATACAACCTTGAATGTTTTGTGACTGTAAAGTACTTGTGACGTAGTAGGTTCCCATAGCTTACGAAGTTTTCCTTTTTTTGTGAATTAATACATTCATAAAAAAAAACGTTTTACAAAATGTAAAAAAATTGTTTAAAAAAACAGATGGAAATCGAACTTACTACCCCAGGACTTCAAATCATTCGTCCAACCGGTTACTTATTCGCTTTGTTGAAAGTTAGCTAAAATAGCCGTTCCTATATAATTATGTCATGATTGACTGCATAGTTCCATAAATGTATAGCTTGATGATAATCATTTAAAAATTAAATCGGTAACTATCTACAATATCCCAACCTTTTGGCGCGTCCTTTTACAATTTGCAGAGAAAAATAAGAACATAATGTAATATTGCTCATCCCCCATAGCAAATAGCGTGATAGTCTATACCCTACAATTGGAACAGACAAACATTCTAAAACTATATTTTCCGCATAAGAATCGATCCCAGACCTCGTAGCAATAACTTTCTTTCAAAAATTTTAACTTCGCTACGATTTTATTATAATATATTATAGGGACATAATCAAAAAAAAAAAAAAAATCGGATAACAAAATGTGAAAAAAATAAAAACAAAAACCGTAGTTGGGAATCGAACTTACAACCCCATGCTTGCAAAGCAATCGTCCAACCGCTGAGTTAATTGTTTCGTTGAAGTTTATCTTAAATAGCCGTTCCTATACATTTCATGATTGACTGCTCAGTTCCATAAAGGTATAGCGTGATGATAATCATTGTAAAAGTTAAATCAATAACCATCACAATATCCTAAAATTTTGGCGCGTTTTTTTCCAAAAAATACAAACATAATATAATATTGCTCGTCCCCCATAGTAAATAGCGTGATAGTTTATACCCTACAGTTTGACCAGACTTATAGGGAACACCTATGCAAAATTTGAACAGAATCTATCCGGTAGAATTTGCGTCATGCTAGAATATAAAAATACGACATAATGTAATATTGCTCATCCCCCATAGCAAATAGCGTGATAATTTATACCCTATAATTTGACCAGACACACAGGGAATATCTATGCAAAATTTTAACAGAATCTGTCCAGTAGAATTTGCGCCATGCTGGAACATACATACAGACAAACAGACAAACAGACAAAAATTCTAAAAAATATATTTTCGGCATTAGAATCGATCCTAGACCTCGTAGCAATTACTTTTTTTCAAAAATATTCAATGTACAGTTTTGACTTCGCTACGATTTTATTATATGTATAGATTTTATTTGCGAAACTTTGACGTCATCGCGATTGTCACGTTTTAAACTATTTTTCAGTTTTTACCCGTCAGATGACTTAAGTGGCAATAGGCAGGGCACATTGCTCGCAGAACGGATGGCCGATGGAGTCGAAAGGTTCTGGAGTGGCGACCACGTACCGGAAGACGTAGCGTTGGAAGGCCTCCCACAAGATGGACCGATAACCTTGTGAAGGCCGCAGGAATCCGCTGAATGCGGAAAGCACAGAATCGGTCGAAGTAGAGGTGCTTGGGGGAGGCCTATGTCCAGCAGTGGACGTCTTTCGGCTGAAATGATGATGATGATGACCCATCAGATAGGGGAAGTTTGTGACCGTTTGTTCCTAATTAACAAAATATAACCTAATCCTAGATTTATTTTAAGATAATTCTAATATAAGAAAATATAACACCTGTTCTGCCTCGTTGGTCTGGTGGTTGCAAGCGCAACTGCTGAGCACGAGGTCCTGGGTTCGATTCCCGGGTCGGGCAAAGTGTTATTGGGTTTTTTTATCTTGAATTTCTCAGTAGCAGCTCGAAGTCTAGATTTGCGCCCGGTTGATGGCAATAGGCTCGCCCCCTATTACATGGGACTTAAAACATAACTGGCGAAATGTGGGTGTACCTGCTACAGGGTCACCTTTGCCCATCCCTTCGGGGAAACAAGGCGTGATGTTATGTTCTGTTATAACACCTGTTATTGTTTTTGTAACAACATTGGCATTGTCCTTATAGAATTCCTTCCACCAGAGTAACGACTGCCATGAAAGCACTCTACCTCCTTATATACAAAAATAATAACCAAAAGCACGGCAGGATCCTTACAATATGACCACTCAAAACTCCTGGCGCTCTAACAGAAGCAGTGAATAGCTAGTGAAAAATAAAATTACAACTAGCCTTCTAATTAGCAGCAAGCCGACTTATAACGGGAATCCACTGAATAATTATGAAAGGCGAAATTCTACGGCAACCTGAAGCGTAGGCTCACATCAAAAGAGCAATATAGCAGGCCACAAACACGTGGTTGGGGCAGGCCTTGCGAGGCCTTTTTTTAGCGATGTTACATAGAGTTTCCGTCCAGAACAGTTAGATAAGTTTTTTTATGGAATTTACACAACGTCGAAGCGAAAATATTACACCAACTAGATATGCAACGTTACTTACCTATTAAATGCATTAAGCTTTTAACACATGTCTAATTCAGGAAAACGTGTACACAGGCCTTTACGGTAACAGTAATTAAAATTAAGCTCTATGTAGTCAATTTTAAAGTTGTTTTTAGTTTGTCCGAAGTTTTCAGATGGGATCATTTCGAAGTTTTTCATGGGAGAGCTAGAGTGTTGGTACAGGCGTGAAGTTGGGTCGTCTCATTTATTATTGAGTGGATACTCTCGGGGAGTCGGTGGAGTTAAAGTTTGTCGCCCACCGAGTTCATAGTATAGCGCTGACGCTGCACTTTGTAAACAAGGGAGTTCCTTGTTCAAGCTGCTTATTGCGCTTAAGCAAACTTTAAATTGAAATATGTAATTTAAGTTCCACAAACTACATTAAAAACGCATGTATTTTGCCAGTACAAATAATAACTCTAAACAAAAATATTGTGAGGCAAAAAATATCTGAAACAATCTAAAATATACGTACATTTGAAGAAAGTTGGACAAATAGCTGTCACGTTGAGCAGGCGAGCACTCCAGTCGATTAAATGCCAAGAGCTCACGACTATAACTGTATCGATGGATGGATGTTGTGAAGGGTGACGGGAGAGGTACAACCCAATATGGATTGAGGATATTTAAATAGTGAAAGGTATGAAATATTGATTTTAAAATAACTTATATTATAAAGTTTGGATTTAACTTATTTCACCACCAGTCTACTAGATCCGTGGATTCTATCCTAAACTATCTTATAGGAGATACTCATGAGATTTTATTATTTTGATTTGTTAATGTTATATAAAAAAAAACAAGCCAAAGCCAAGCAAATAAAGACAAGCCAGAGGTGAGGAACACACTTTTCCCGGAGGATAGGGTCCGTGGGGTCGCTACTGCCCAACAGCTCGCCACATGCTGCCCTGCGGGTTTCTGTATCTAGGTCTGGCTCCTCATCCTAGACCCGTTCCGGCAAAGTAATCTCTACCGGCACAGACCTAGAGTTCGGAGCGCACAAGCCCCAGCATGACACCAACGTAGAGGTACGGTAGTGGGGAATTTATTTAGAATTAAATTTTTGTTATTATTATTGGTATGCATGAATTACCAAAAATTACTGAGTAACTTTAATTGTGAATATCCTTTTTGGCTTTGTAATGTTATGTAAAACCATTAATGGTGCATATTGTGTTAGCCTGTACGTAATTGTGCAATTATAAATGAACCTACTATTATGGAAATTATTTTAAACTAGCTTCTGCCCGCGACTAATTGGGCTATCTAACGCAAAAAGATTTTTTCAAATCCGACTGGCAGTTCCAGAGATTATTCCCTACATACAAACTTACAAACAAACTTTTACTTCTTTATAATGTTAGTATAGATGTATTGTGTAAACAATTGTTGGCTATCCAAATAAATAAATAAAAATACCTAATGCCCTTTGGTGGAGTATCAGTGGTGAACGGAGGTTTTTCTTCTAGGATTTCATCATCATATTTATGTGTGGGAGGCTTGTGGCTAAGTAATAACAGCCGCACGGGTCGATCGAGCCGGGGTTTGTCCATGGATGGGTGACCATCTTTACATAAATACCAAGACCCCTCCGTGCCGGAAAACACGTTAAGCCGTTGGTCCCGGCTGTCATTCTTGGATCTTTGACAGTCGTTACTCGTCAGAAGTACGAAAATCTGACAGCCAGTCTTACCAAGAGGTATCATATTAACCAGTAACCGGGTTGTGGAGTCAGTCGCTCCATGTAAAATACTGGTATTCAGCTGCATCCGGTTAGACTAAAAGCCGACCCCATTATAGCTGGGAAAAGGCTAGGCAGATTGATTGACATTATGTGTGTGATTCTTACTACACTAAAGTAAATTAATTTACCAAACTGAACAAAATTCTGACGGTCGGTAGGAGTAAGTGTTTGTTAGACTTGTGTCTTAAAAGACATCCACGTTACTGCAGACATCTTAAAGTAGGGCAGCGCTTCCTGGTATTCAGGATGCAATGCGAATTATCGCTTCAACTGTATCATAGTCCTAACTCCTCTTACATTGACTGTATCGGTATTTGTTACTTCTCCGGTAATTTCCATCTCTTTATGTTCCTCTGTTGCTAAATAACTTGCCGATTGTCGTAACCGACGCGGTTCGGTAGCCGTTCGGGAACCCTTTCGGCTTTATTTGAATTCAAGACTTTGCTAATTTCGCCTTTGATTATAACGTAAAAGTTTATACTGGCTCTAAGTACTAAGATGAAGTAGTTAAAGATTGGTGATTTTCATATTTAATCTACTTACAAAGCCCGTTTGATAATGACAGTGGACTTAGTAATTATGTTTTGGATTGTAAAGAGCAAAGATAATTTCTATCTTTGTCATCCATAGTAAATTATTTCAAGCTACCGTTTTACACTAATCAAGAGGTCTAATTAACTACCCAATTGATTGCCGTACTATAAAAGATTGAGAACGAGTAAAACATCTTAGCAACTTAACTACAAGCAGTAGGCTGGCTAGGAAGCTAGAAGTAACCAAGTCACGAATTCCCGATCAACAAAAACTACGAGTTTCGTCTACCAATACATTGGTCAGAAGCCGCTGTAAATATCTCAACGTGGCAATGGATTGGACCGGCTCAACATCGTAAAAGATGGCGTAATACAGCAGTGAAGACTCAGGCTTGAAGTAAATAGAATAAATGGGTAAGCACTTATGTTGTCTGAAATACGCAAAAAACAGCCAACAATACATTTATTTTATCAATAATATCTTGAGAACAATCCTCAAAGTTGACGCTAGATTATCTAAACACAACTAATGAAATATACATTACAATTAAAACAAGGCAACTTTCTGGACAGACAGCTATAAAAAGCCCACAACAAGTTGAACGACAGAGCAATCCCGACTCGTCAGGGTCGTCAATCAGCAGATTCAACAAAAACAACCGAACGACGAACAATGCGAAAGCGAAAATACAAATTGTTGGATTTGTTTCGTCATCCCTACTGATTTGTTAAACAACTAAACGCAAAAGTTGCTACGGTCACCATTATGGTACAGAGCAAAAATGTTTCAACATTCAGATTCTCGAGTCCGTCAACTACAAAAAAATTGTTCGAGGATTTGCTAGGCTGTGACTGTAATGAGTAGCTTCGATTCAGCTCGGGAGTAGGGTCGGGAATAATTTCCATTCCATGATTGGAGCACACAAGCGACACCTGCGACGGCGTTTGTCAAACTGACAGACGCTCCCCTCTTTTTGTATAAACATCAAATATGTAACGAATTATTCATTGCGGTTCGCTCCGCTGTGCGAGTTTTATTACAGTTTCCATTGCGAACGTTCTGGACTAGTGCTTTCTCGTTTAGTTAGACAAGGCGCTAGTTTGAACGCCGTCTGTTCAGTTAAAGCGATGTTTTGTAATTGTCTATGTTTGGTGTTAAGAAATTGCTTGCGCTATTACCTGTTACAAGTTATAACATTGTGTAAGCTTATTTCAAGCAATGTTTATGGGCTTACATTTCCCAGGTTTGTTTGCATAATTGAATCCCCACAGCATTATGAATAATTCCGTATCAACATGGTATCAACATATATTCGTAAATATTTATCTTTAACTAAATACACTTCTACTAAAGAAGGCACAAATGAACGGCTAATAATGATTACCGTTGAGAATTTCTCCCCTATCTTGCTAACGCTGTCATCCATTTTGCGTAAATCCAGAATAAATAATAAAAATAAACTTACATAAAAATAAACAACAGACAAACTAAAAGCCCAACAATATCATTTGGCTAAAACGTCCGGCGTAGACAATCAGTTCTCTAAAGGTATTATTGTTTTAAAGACGCGCCCTGCAGCCGACAGCCGCATTGTGGCCCGACCGCACACTACGTGGGGTGACATTGTCAGCGGTTACACTGCTATTTTATACGCTGTGGCATGTTGTTTTTTGTTGTTGTACGTATGTAGTATTGTGTTTGGCGAAATGTAAGGATAGAAGAAAAAAAGGTATGTAAGATTGCAGGTTTTTGTAAATCAGGTTTGTTATTTTCTTCATTTAATTCAGAACTCTGCTTATACAGAAAGCTTACAATAATAATTACAAAAGAATAATACTCGTGACTAAAAAATCACAAAAAATTATAAAATTTTAGGTTAGAAACCAGTCATGGCCCTGTTTTTTGTTTTAGTCAGCTAATCTGCCAGAATCCTTTTCACTTTATACTCTTAAGACCACTCACATAAACAACTCCTCATCTTAATCAATTTCCTTGTTTTCATTAGGCTCATTCCTAGTATCTATTGTCCTGCCAGAAGCTAACTCCGCCGACAGTCCCTCGTCTTCACGCTCTCGTGAAATTGAAAAACAACGATACGCCTCTTTTGTTTGGTCCTTCTTTGTTTCAAACAAGATACTTATCAAGCATTTACTCGTTTACCTGGCTGTCCGCTTTTTTAATAAGCCGTCTTGTTTACCGTTCTATCCGGGAGGGATCTCGGTGATTTTATTTTGAGCTCATTCCGTCCTTGTATTAAGTTACTCGATAACTGTTCTCTTAATTTAACTGGAGTGAAGTTTATTTTTATTTTTTGAGTGATCGGCAGATTGTTCTTTTGCATTTAACTTCGGAACTATTTTTGTATACCTACTTACTTTCTGGAGAAGTTTATCGCAGAAGTAAGTGAAAAATTGTAGAATGATATAATATTTATGGTTCTAGTACAGTAATTTTTACAATATGTTTAGTAAGTGTCATTAGCTTGGGTAATTTTAATACGTTTTTTCCCCAAAATTTTTGGTCGTATTATTAGTTTTTTCGAAGTTATAATCTAAGTTGGTGGACTTATTAACTGTTATTTTCTTTTATACATACACAGTTTGCTCTTATCTAAATTTAAAACTACCCACACAAGGTATCGGGTGTAGTACCAAATAAAAATGGGAGTCATTCCACCACAGCAGCAGGTTTAAGGATCTCGCAGTGCATAACTAACGTTAGGTCGCCGTCTTATCGCACTTGAACCCTATTAAATAACCCATTTCGTTCGCTAACTCTACACTAGCGAGCACGATAAGCTGATACTGTGGATATTTTTCTTTCATTCCACATCAAGGAAGGAATTACAAGGTACAATTTATTTTATTTCAAGGCTGGCGTCCTAGTTTACTTAACTGTTAAAGTTTGTTAGATTGTTTTGAAACGGTCTCATTCTGTCATGGTGTCGTTTTGTTGTTGCTATGAATTGTCTGGTTTCGCAAGTCATTTATTCAAATTAGGCTGGGAATCAACACTATTTGAACGTCAAAATTACATAAGACAGTCCCCCAAAACGCGGTTATTTAGAGTGTGGTCACATTCAGCTGTGGTTGTAGCCGCTTGTATTATGGCTGTAATGATGATATTTAAAAGCACACGTTATTTCCGTAATTCAAATGACTTTTTATTAATTTTTATTAAAGACTAATCTAGTTAAAAATAAATAATTTGACGAAAAAACATTACACCAAAAATATTATACTACCATAAATACTTCTCACCTCATTTCCATACCATACCATACAAGTAGCATCGATCAGACGCAACAATGAAGAGGCTCGCTGAACGGTGGCTCCTCGTCGCCCTCGTATCAAGGGCCCTATACTCGAGTTGAGAAGTTTCGCCTAAACAGATGACCTTTGTATGGATGCTGTTGTTTATTTTGTTTGGCACTCTTAAACACCGTTTAGTCACTATGACCACTATAACCACTGCTTAGTTATGAGGAAGCATGAGAAACGTAGATATCTATTAACTAAATTTAAAATAATGTGCTACCTGGTCACCATTGAATCCGAGCGGCCCAGAATAGACATTTATGCAAGTGTGAAGGCTTTCGTTCAACAGTCTGTAGGTAGACACAATTCGGCTGTAACAATGATTAAGAAATAAATACGACGAAGTAGAACTCTGGCCAATTAATGGTCCCTCTAAACGTTACTTGAGATAGAATCTGACTTTATCGAATGCTTTTAGCCCATGATACCCTTCAAGAAATAAAAATACTAATAAGAACAGAAGTCCTGAGTATTAAGATCGGTTTAAAAGCATTAGTAATAATGCTTCTAATATCATAACGACCAGCAGCAGAACAATGGAGTCATCTTAAACGTCGAGTCCTTCACTCAAGAGTCCTCACTCGAGATGAGAGTGCTCGCCTAAATAGATGAGGTTTACATGCTTGTATTACTTTTTGATGTAACTGGCTCTTGTTGGACACTCGTGAAGTTATTGTCGGGTCGTGGGAATTTAGCAAGCCACTGCGCACTTTTACAAGTAATTATAAAACGAAATATATCCTTACTAGCAATTACTTTGATTAAAATTGGCAGAATAGTGTGCTTGGTATCTGAAAAAGGAAAAGGGTTAATTTATGTAACATAACATGACATCACGCCTGTAATCCGCGAAGGGTTAGGCAGAGGTGTACCTATAGTACACCCACATTTTGCCAGTTATGTTTAAGTCCCATGTAATAGGGAGCGAGCCTATTGCCATCAAC
This sequence comes from Agrochola lychnidis, assembly GCA_963680765.1. Lineage (NCBI taxonomy): Eukaryota > Metazoa > Arthropoda > Insecta > Lepidoptera > Noctuidae > Agrochola > Agrochola lychnidis. The sequence continues at coordinate 1,174,054 of OY796852.1, read as the reverse complement.
CGGGCACAAATCCAGACTCTGGGCTGCTACTGAGAAATTCCAGATAGAAAAACCCAATAACACTTTGCCCGACCTGGGAATCGAACCCAGGATCTCATATTTAGCAATAGCGCTTGCGACCACTAGACCAACGAGGCAGTCAATTTAAATTAATTTATGTCTTCTAAGTATATATGCATGCGTAAGTCTCTTTACTCTAATTTGATCAATGATTACCCACGATTTATAGGCGATAGGGTTGATGGTACATACATATTATATATTTTATGACTCTTGTACGTAGTAGTAGTAAGTAGGTATTTACTTCTTAATAGATAAGATAAAAAATCTTTAGAAAATATCACAACACTTAAATATAAGTTGTCAGAAACAATACAGTCATTAAGTTAATCAAGGTGTTCGACCTTATCAAGCTCAACGCAAACCATCTCAAATCAGCCGAGAGTCGGAAGGTGTTGCAAGTAATTAATAAGGTTAACGCGAGCATCGGCTGCGCGTGAGTAGACGCCGCGAATCATTCATCGAGTCACCGTGTACTTGGGGCTGGCTGTTCACATTATGATACACCTTCATTTCAAAATAGAATAGAAAATAATATCATTTATTGTTGCTGCAGCTGGTTTTAACAAATAAAGCTGATCAATATTTAAAAAAAAATATCTACAACATACATACATGTACATTACAATGGGTCTACAATATGAAAATAAATAAAGAATATTCCAACATAGACAAACAGAACTAAACTATGGACAAGAATTACTATTCTTAGTAAGTTTTAATTTATTTTCTGTATTGATGTACTTATTTACTTTATCGTAGCCCAAGTTTTTTTGGTATCCTCAGACCAATCGTAATCAAGAATGTTAGCTTAGGTTTTAGTTAGGACTGATTCCATTTTTATGTTTCTGCGTTATCGTAATGAGCGGGTGAGGGGTCCCCATAGTGGAATCGCGAGCCGATTTCCGGCCACCGTAGGCACGGGCTTGCGGACGGTGAGCAATGGGTAGCTCGCCGTCCGATAAGGGCCAGGCCCGGGTCGACGGCGCGTTGTGTTCCAAACGCGCTTCAAAGAACATGATGTCAGCAGAACTGACGGGGTCTGCTAGGGCCGATGCCTGCCGGGGGTGCGAATAAAACCGATAGGGAAATCGTGGTCCCCGGCAACAGGGCAACCGAAGGAACATGGGTGGGTTTTAGTCAGTAAGAATCTGACACGCCCTCCCGCTCCACGCAGAGCGGGAGAAGTTATTTGATAATTTCCAAACCAAAAAAAAAAGGGGTCACCATAGTCATGGTTTATTATTTATCAATGAGCTAGTAGTCTACTTCTCTTAATTCTTGTTATGAAAGCATTATAGACCATATTACATTGGAGGACAACTGTCTATTAGATGCGTTGCTGCTGTTGATAATTAATGTAATTTTTTTGGTCACTGCACCACTTTCGTTCCCAAAGAATCGCATTCATTCTTCGATTGCAAATGGAATTAAACATTCAAAGATAAGGTGTAGGTAACTAACTCTTGCCTCAATAAAATTAAATTCCATTTCACTCACCTAAATCCTGAATAATACCTTCGCACCCAATCCTCCAGTCTGAACATTGAACGGGCGCCTTAATCACTATTTAATTATGCGGAACTCAGGCGTCGCCGTCGCGCGAAAGAGCCCAACTTAGCGATTACTTCATGTTTTTGTTTCGCCCCGACACGCCCCGGTGTTTGGTCCCGCAATGAATTGTCATTATATTCCCAAGTACCCTCAAAGTGTGGGAAAATTCGGTGAGTATAAGAGGTGTGGATAATTTGAAGTTATTTTTAAGGTGTTTTTTTTTGTTTCAAATTTCCTAGTACATAAACAATGTATTTTACCTGAAGAGTTGATAATCAGACAAGGGTTACTGATGTAACGATAACGATAGGACCAAGAACTTAAACGGATTGAACGCAGAACGGGGTTGGTAAAGGTGCAGATAGTGAAACTACTAGGATTCAAAACAATACAGGCAGTTAAGCACAGAATACTAGTCTCAAGACTAACTACTAAACGAGGATCTTGATGCGTAATTTGAGCTTTGCATGAATTGCTTAGGCGAGACAATCAACGCGATTACAGTTTGTAAGAGCTGCCTATTTCGTCCTAATAAATTTACCTGTTACACCTTCCAGAAAAACAAGTGAAGAAGAAGACCAGTGTCCTGCTCTTTGTCAGAACATGGTTCTTTACAAACTTTTAACATAGAATGTCCCACTTCAGCCTAAACTCTAGACATAAACGGGATCTTAGGAGGCAATAAAAACAAAACAAATTGCAGGTAAAATAATGCCGTGAGCTTTGCCCCCGCCTCCCTCGCCCCGCGGAGGCTGGCGCGAAGGCTTTAAATCCTTATTTATATGATAACGGTATAATTCTTCGGCGGCCCATTTTGGTGGTTCCCTATGTACCTCCTTTGTAACAACTGTTTTGAGATAAGGTTAGGATCATGTTTTAGGCAAGATAAAGGTTTGAAAGGTTAAACAAAATTCTGCTTTGCAGTATTTTTTTTTTAATCAATATGCGTATTTTACATAATTATTGCATTGTCTTGTCCCGAGTTTAATATTATTTTATTTTTGAAATTAAGAAAGGAAAAAAAAGTATTTATTAAGACTCACACAGGAAATCACAAATTAAACTAAAACACTCTCAATAAAAACATAAATTAAAAAACAAAGTAAAATTAAAATAAAAGCAGAAAGTCCTGTACGAGGCCAAAAGGCTTTTATCTCAGCATATGCTGCGACATTTAAAACTGGTATTCTGATGGGTCAACAGTGATGTCACAGATACAGAAATAAATAGTAAATAAAATAAATAGATACGTGAAATACAATTTTTTTTTTTTTAAATATAGTCCGCGTGTCTGCACCCGACGTAACATTAGTTACTTGTCTATGCCTTCAGTGTCGGTGGTACTCTATGGTATCGTTGTGACAAGTAAAGAAAGAGACGCAGACGCCGACACCGGCATTTTTTTTTATAAAACATTACGACTGTATATAATGCTACAATACCTATAGTGAATAGAAGAATTAATAGTAGATTGTTATACAAGGGTCGAAAGGAATGAATCCCCATACGAGGTATTTAGGCTATAGTCCGAGTAGGAATTGATGACTTTCACCCGTGTTAAACACTCTACTTTTCATTTCGAATGTAAGGAAAGTAAAACATTTTTAGTTTTTCTAAAATATTTATTGATAATAATAATACAGCGTTAGTATCCCGCCAAATTATTCAGTCTTTTAAAAAAAATTGATACGGAGCACACCGCGTCATCGCCGCGGGCCATCCCGCTTAATACTTAGGTATTTTTTTTAAATTCACACTGGCTGTTAATACACTCACAAGACCGCAGCATTTTTATTTTATTTTAATTCATATTTCTCTTAATTATGTAAAAATTTCGTAGCCGACTACCTAACCAAATTTAGTTCCATTTTTAAAATTCATTCCCGCCCTAGAGAGGGAAGCAATTACTATGAGTCTCCCACCCGAAGATGGGGAGCATCGTTTTCCACCCGCTACTCGGATCAAACAAACACTACTTTCCGAGTATGATAAATGAAAATTGTGTTGTGGTAGTCAGTTAACGGCATTTGGAGAAATACAGATAAACTAATGATGAGTGGTTTAAAAAATTCTAATTTCACCAATGACAAACAATGAAAAAAAAAAGTGAAACAACTGCGTGAACTATCGCTACCAAACACTCACCACCATCGCTAGACGCGTGCAGATCAAGGGTAAGTTTAATGTGTGGTATCCTTTTGAAGCTATAGTAAGTGATTCTGAATGTACCAACAGTCTTTATAGCACAAAAAGGGGGTGGCCGGTCGTTCCAATAACGAGAGGCAGCAAATTTGAAACTACCACTAATATAATATAATACAGGCATATACTATAATACAATACAGGCATATACTATAAAATAGGCATATAAAACAATAATTCACCCTATCTGTAAGGTTGACGACATAATAGTTAACCTATTGAGTGTTGAAGCAATCAACATAGGTAGTGGAAACCACTGCCTTTCAAGTCAACAGCTTGTTTGCCATTTACCCAGTTGAGCTTTTCACAGAGAGATTTACAAAATTATCAAGCGTTAATTACTTGGAACTTATGTAAGTATTTAATATTCATAATAAACCTTCCTGTTACACAGCCTCGCCAAATAAACCATGAAACTTAATTCCCCCACAATTGAGCTTGGCTTAAAGCGTACAACGGTCCCCAAAAGTTGTGTTACAAACAAGTGTGCGGTGTTATCACATCGTAAAATAAAAGTAATGACCACACTGCGTTGCCCGGTGTACGGCTTTGCGTTACTATTTGAATATACGGCTGTGGTATTGAAATGTGAAATTTTATTTAAAGTTCTGAGTTGGTACTATTTTTTGTGAGGGTTGTCATTTTTGTCGATGCCTAAGATTTAAAGACAATCATTAGGTAAAAATTATCTTCGTTTCCTGCCGTATGAGATTAATTACAAACAAAGTTAACTGTCCCGAGTGTGCCCGACATGGTCATTCAGTGGAGGCTCTTGCACTCTTTACAACCTACATGCCAAGTTTTAAATTTACTTTCATCAGACAATTAAATATTCGACCTTACATGGTCGTTATTCAGTCATATTAAGTTGTCAGCTAAAAGGGGAAAAACCCTATTCAAATTACTCTACCGTACATTACATTCTAAATACCCTTTTTACTCTTTCACAATCGATTCCATTCTAATCACAATATCAGAACTCGACATCCAAAAATTCATTTCGCCCATGAACTTCACGGCAAGTTATCTGAGCCATACATCACGACAGTGGCACACCGTGGCCTATAAATAAACGATCATAACACGAAGTTATATTTGTCATTGTTTTGTCAAAGTCAATCGCACAAGTTTGAACAACTATAGGGTTTTATTTGCGATACGCGTGACTTTGGTGGATACCTTTTTCGTAAAAATTAGTTTTTCGACTGAAACTGCTAAATACTACTTTCATCACAAACGCACTTCACTCACACACATATTTTTAAATGACAGTTCATTTAGAATAGGCTTAGAATATGTAATCTAACTAAGAAAAAAAAGAGCAATGGTCATTATCTGTTTCCAAACTCGGAAGTATACAACTTTAAATTGAGATTATTTTTATTATAAAAAAATAAAGTTTAAAAAACTGTAACCCGACTACAGGAAAATAAAAATGATCTAAAAAGTACGAAACAAGCAAATATTTCAGACAGAAATCAAGACATAGGTACAAAAATGGTCAAGGTAAAGCCGTGGTTGCATGCCTGTGTACCATGTTGGTGCCAAGAACACCTACAAAAATATAATGGCATGCGACGACGGCTTTACCTTGACCATTTTTGTACCTATGTCTTGATTTCTGTCTGAAATATTTGCTTGTTTCGTACTTTTTAGATCATTTTTATTTTCCTGTAGTCGGGTTACAGTTTTTTAAACTTTATTTTTTTATTTTATACTTTTCCGTTTTTACACTTGATAAACGTAATAAGATATGATAGAGTAATACAATAGTTCAGTAATTAACCTATTTTAAATTCCAATAGCAGTGCATAGTGCTTTGGACGAAATCATAGAGCGATTTATTTCGACGCCAAAACCATATATCGATATCGAGCTTCGAAGAAATCCAAAATATAAATATTTCGTTGTACTTCTTTTTCTTCGTAAGAGTGGAATTACAAATCGGTACTTCTTATTAAGATTTGATTAACTGCACGTTGGTAACATCTTGCGATACTACGTAGCGCAGTCTCACTTTTGCTTGTTTTTAATGATTTAAACATATTTGTTTACTTTGAAAATATAATATTATATACATATTTGTAATGTGCTCGTCAAGACTTATCTTTTGATACCAAACATGTCATGATCATCCCATCTTGATTTTTGTCGAGGTTAGAAATTTACGTGTAAAGTCCACCAAATTAAATTTAGGGAAAAATTATATAGCCTATGTCACCCGGACCATTATTACAAATCTATTGATACCTCATTCATCAAAATCGGTTTAGTAGTTTAGGCGCTACGGTGGAACACACGTAAAAACATACATACATACATACAAACATACATACATACATACATAGACTGCTAAAATCATAACCCTTCCTTTTGGCTTTGCCGTAGTCGGGTAATAAATAAAAATAACTAAATGTTTTCCAGAATAATATTTCCGAGTCGAATACTACCGAGCTAGCCACCCTGTAGGTTTTTCATGGAAAATGGTTACCACCGTGTGGACGCTGACAGCACAAGGGGTAACTTGCTAATTTACACACCATACAGACAAAGGAAATCTCACATACTTGTAACTTCACCGCCCGTGCTCTTCAAACCGAAACACAGTAGTATTTCCCTGGACAAACAATTTGTGTCATAAACTTCAGCCTAGAAATTGGTAGCATTATGGCAATCTACATTAATAATGAAAATGATAATCATTTATCTAAAGGCACTAGGAAGTGGTGAAGGGTGGGCGTTTTGGGGGACTGTCTTATGTAATTTTGACGTTCGAAAAGTGCTGATTCTCAGCCTAGTTTGAATAAATGACTTTTGAATTTTGAATTTATATTTTCCATGCATACGTACCCCACCATCACTTTTTGCATCACCTTAAGGAAAATTACAAAAACATAATTTCTTTCTTGACAATGATTCATGAAAATGGGCAGCAAACATTACATACTTTTTGAATACACACACACTTAGAGAACTTACTGCTTAAATAAAAACTTTAATACAAAAAAGACTAAGAACTTTAAAAAAAAACATGATATAATAAAAAATAATTTTAATTTCGAAAGTCGGTCTTTGGTTCTGTATTTACCTATGTATTTTGCTACACCGACTTTCGAACGTGCGGCGGCTTTGTTTGGAACACAATAATTTATAGTTATTGTATTAATAAATGTGTTGCAAAGGAAATTCACGGGAAAGCCCATTGAAAATTATAACAAATACATACAAACAATATTATCACAGTCATGGCTTCATGATACTTACAGGATAAGGCAAACTACAAAATAAAATAAAGCATCGCTGTCCACTGCTGGAAAAATGCATGATGACACCATTTGTAATCTGCATTCAATATTAATTTTAAAACATGGTAAAAAAATTGAAGGTAATCGCCATTTTTTTATAAAATAAAGGGATGAATCACTACACCAATGAGTACTACTGGAACTTCCCTATCAGTCATCGATCGATAATACTTTATCAACGTCTCGATAAAATAATTCATGGCACGTTATCATTTTATCTCAGTGCACCACAACAAGAAAATAATATATAAATCTGCAGAAAAAAAAATTGGGGACATAGTCAAAGTAATCTTTGTTCGAATTAGTCCTATAATAATTTAAAGATCAAAATGTATCTTATTACAAATGCTTTGTTAGTATGTGTGTTGTGTGTGGCCCTGTATAGTGCCGATGACTTGCAGCTTGGGTCTGCAACCAACGGACAGTTGGGGTATCAGGAGACTGTCAAGTTAGACTCCATTCCTTTCAATACAAGGATCGAGAATGTATTCTACAATTCGAAGAATAAAATAATTAAAGCGAGTCTATTGTTTTAATTTCATAACGTCTTGATTTTTAAAATTCATATAAGTACCTAGTGACTGAATGCTCATGATCTATTGTCTACATATATCGGCACGATCTATCCAATGATAGCCTATCACTATCATTCTCTAACCTTGATCCTAACACACATGGGGTCAGCGCTGCATGTCTTTTTGTCCCATATTCCCCTGTTAACATTGGCTATAATTTTATGATGTTAACTCATGTCGAAGCTATAAGGTTACTAAGAAAAATTACAATTTTCAGCACATAAAATACGAATTTCTGACTTTTTATTTAGATGGCTATCGTAGAATAATTTACGCGTTCTCCATATCCTCAGATGAATAATAATAAGCATTATTAATCAGGTTAATCGTTATTAGGTATTGCAGAGCATATCAGCCATCGACAAAGATAAGTCGAAAGCCAAGCCAACCATCACGGCGGGAGGCGTCGGCTCGTCCTTCGTCAACCTTCGACTAACGAGCGAGAAGGGAAAGGCCCTCCACTACCTGGTTCAGGTCTTTGTATGATAAATGTTATTACACATATTTGTAATGACAGAACACTTTAATGACGGTATTGGTTTTGATATAAGAAAGGCACCTTGCGAGGAAGATATGTAAATTATATTTAAGTTGGTTGTGAAGATAAAATAATTTTGAAGGACAGTTGTTGTTTTACTGATAACTAAAATAAAATTTCGAGGAAAATACCTATCGATGTGACACGTCACATTTTAAATTTTACTTGAAACTAGCTTCTGTCTGTGAAATTTCTTGTTTTAACATAAAATATACCATTGCAATCACCGTTCGTTTTCATCCGTTTTTTTTTTGTTGAGACATGTTTCCAGAGTAAGCAGTATTGCCGATGTGGGTGTCAGTGTCTCACAATTTAACTGATCTGAACAAATGTCGGTAGGAAGACGCAAGCATACGAGATGAAACCATTTTCTCAAAGCGAAGTTAATAAATAATTATAGGACCACCGCGCGAGCTTCCTCTATCAAATGAAAACAGAATTTTAAAAATCGATCCACAATAATTGTAAAAATATTGATGAAATACATACAGACGAACATAAAACCTCCTCCTTTTGTGTTGTCAATTAAAAACTAATAAACACATCCATGCAATAAACACCTAAAGCTTTATTAACAATTCATAGAGCTTGATTTCTGATCAATAACGCGGGATATTTCCTGATAAAACGTTACTTAATATTCCAATAAATAACTTGTGTGTTTAATGAGTGCGTGTAAAGTTTGAAAATGCAAGATATATGGGACTACGCTCACATATTGGTCACGGAGCAGCGATGCGTGGCCGTAGATCGGGAACGGGAACTTCAAGTAAAGTGCTTTTATTATTGGAAATGGTTTAATTTACAAGTAAGTATGGAAAAGCACGAGAAATTGCTTATCGACAATTCCAAGAGTAAGTAATGATTTTCGTGAGTGTTAACATTTGTGTTGGTGCCAAAGGTTTAAAGCCAATGGTTTAATATTTGGTAAAAAGTATCTTCTTTTTCTGCTGTACGCGATTGACTACAAGAAAAGTTAATAACAAATTTAACAGTCCAGAGTGTGCCAGACATGGTCATTCTCATATGGAAGCTCTTGCATTCTTTACAACCTACACGCCAAGTTTTAAATTTACTTTCTTCAAACAATTAAATATTCGACCTTACATGGTCGTTATTCAATCATATTAAGTTATCAGCTTAAAGGAGAAAAACCCGATTCAAATTACTCTACCGTGCATTACACCTAAAACCTAAGCACCCCTTTTACCCTTTCACTATCGATACCATTGTAATCACTAATTATCAAAACTAGACATAAAAAATTAATTTTGCCCATGAACTTCACGGCAAGTTATCTGAGCCATACATCACGACAGTGGCACACCGTGGCCTATGAGTAAACGATCATAATCCAAAGTTATATTTATCATTGTTTTGTCAAAGTCAATCGCACAAGTTCGAACTACTTCTGCGTTTTATTTGTTTGCTTTGGCGGATATTTCTTTCGTTAAGTTGTAGTTAAGTATTATTTCATCACAAACACACCTCACCCACACACAGCATATTAAGATAGCAGTTAATTTAGAATAATTAAATTAAGAAACAAAAGAGCAAAATATGCAATAGTAAATAAAGATTATTTTTATTACAAACAAAATTATCTATCACAATAATATTTCCGAGTTGAATACTCCCGAGCTGGCCACCCTGTAGGTTCTTGATGAAAAATGGTTAACATGAGTTGTAGATAGTGACAGCACAAGGGTTAACTTACCAATTCACACACCATACAGACAAAGCTGGGAAATCTCACATGCTTGTGATTTCACCGCCCATGCTCTTCAAACAGAAACACAGTAGTATTTCCCTGGACAAACAATTTCTGTTATGAACTTCAGTGTAGAACTTGGTAGCATTATGACATTCTACATTAATAATGAAAATGATAATCATTAGAATTTATCGTGCATACGTACCTGAGAAAAGAATTTGGAAACTCTTGTGATGATAGACATTATCAATGAACTAATAATATCTCACTTATGTATCGTTTCAAGTAGTATTGACTCAGCTTTTGTCCATTTTCATGATCATTTTTCGCACCACCTTAAGGAAAATGATAAACATCATCATTTCTTTCTGAAAGACTAAACGATGACTCATGAAAATGGGCAGCAAACATTACATACTTTTTGAACACACACCCACACACACTTACAGAACTAAGTGCTTAAAGACATGTCAGTGTTAAATTCCATGCCACGTTGAGCATTAAAACAATTAACACAAAAAATTAAGAGCGTTTACGCCATCCGCGCGCTGTTTAGCTAAAAAACAGTACTTTTCGATCCAGTTAATATCCATCAAACATTATTTTAAAAACATATTAATTACTAATCATTTTAGGAAATATTGTTGTCTAAACACTTAGTTAGGAAAATTTTTAGATTATTAGAGTATTTGTGAATTATATCAAGATTACTGAACAGAGGTTTTGTTAATTTTACTTCGAGCGTCAACTTTGACGCTTAAAATATCTTAAATCACTGATCACCCTAACAAACAATATTTTTTATCTAACTGCAAAGATTCTTAGGAAAAAAGTTAGTTAAAAGAAATTTTCAGTTTAGGTTCCCTACATGAGAAATAAAAATCCAAACAATGCGAAATTATAATGAAATTTTGGTGAATAAAATGTTTTTTTTTACCAATATATCTTCCTTAATTTAATATAATAAAGGGTTACTGTAATAGAAAAACATTTTCTTAAAAATTTGCAATCAAAATTTTTAACTATATGTGTTTGGTTATTTTTCTAGAATTTTTTTAAAACTACTCTAAAATTACTATAAAACTCCACGCGCAAACCGTTTCAAATTCCCCCGGTTCAGACGGACTCACCAATAGGGTGGTCCAGCTCTTCCCAGCCCACTTGATCATGCTACTGACCACCATCTTCAATGGTGCTCTAAGCAATAACATCTTTCCCCAGACGTGGAAAGAGGCCACGGTCATAGGTATCCCAAAGCCCGGCAAGCCTAAAAACGAGCCCTCTAGTTACCGCCCAATCAGTCTGCTCAAAGTTCTCGGAAAAATCTACGAGAGGCTTATTTATAAGCGTCTCAGAGACTACGCCGAGACTAAGGGCCTCATACCCGACGAGCAGTTCGGCTTCAGAACTCAGCACTCTAGCGTGCATCAGGTCCACCGCATAGTCGAGCTGGTCAAAGGTGGTCTCACCCGCGGCTATCCGACATGCGCAGTCTTCTTCGACATAGCGAAAGCTTTCGACAAAGTCTGGCACAACGGCTTAGTATACAAGCTATACAAACTCGGAGTGCCGGATCGTCTCGTACTCATCATACGAGACTACTTGTCGAATCGTACCTTCCGCTACCGTATCGAAGGTGCCCTATCCTCCCCTCGCCCCATAAGGGCAGGAGTCCCTCAGGGCTCAGTGATAGCCCCCCTCGCGTTCACGCTGTTCACCAGCGACATCCCCAGACACAGAGGGACGCAGCTCGCTCTGTTCGCAGACGACACTGCGATCACCTGTAAAGGCAACGCCCCTTCGTCTCTCCTAAATCTACAACGGGCCGTCAGTAACCTTGGCGCCTGGTTTAGACGGTGGAGGATCGAAGTTAATCCCGACAAAAGTCAAGCGGTTTCATTCTCGAAACCGAGATCTAGACCCCCCCCTCCCCCCCGAACGATCACCCTGTTCGGCAAGCCGATCCCTTGGGAGAAGCGAGCCAAGTACCTAGGTGTGATCTTAGACCAGCGTCTCTCCTTTTCAGAGCACATAAAGACGGTTCGTTCGCGAGCCGCTTTTGCTCTAGGTAGGCTTCACTGTATCCTAAATTCACGCAGCAAATTGTCACTAAAGTGCAAATTGCGTATCTACACAGCGTGTGTCCGTCCCATAATGACCTATGCGGGAGCAGTCTTCGCCCACGCCAAACCCCGTCATATCCATAGGATGCAGACCCTCCAAAACAGATTCCTTCACAAGGCCACGGGAGCCCCGTGGTACGTCAGAAACGAGACCCTCCATCTCGACTGTAAGATCCCTACGATCCACCAGTTCCTCAAACGCATGGCAAAGCGCCACTTTGAGTCCGCTCCTCGACATCGGAACCCTCTGATAGTCGAGGCAGCCAATTATGTCCCGTCCCAAATCAGTCAGATCCGCCGTCCGAGGCATGTACTCTCCGACCCAGATGACCCCATTACACTCCTCCAGGAGAAGAATAGGGCCACCAGTACAGTGCACAAACACAGACGCCTCCCGTCATTCCGACCTCGCCGCCGAGGTCCTTTACGTACGCGATCTACTCCCCGAGTAAACGAATCCCCCCCCCGACCCTTGCTCGATAACGAGGTGCCAGCAGTTGTTGCAGCTGAGCACGTAGCTTTAAATACCCCGAATAATAATCATGATATAAATATAAATTTGATCCAGCCTGTCCCCTCTTGCTGTCCTCCCGTCAGCGATGCCCTAAGCCGAGGTCCGTACCCCACAGGGGGTGCCCTTAGCGAGCATTCGCTTAATTTTAATTTAGAATAGTTGAAAAAGCTCCTGGCTGGAGGCTCTAAGTGTAGAAGCTTATGGCACCCACAGGAAAGTCCGGTTAAGCAGCCAAGACCTTAGTGGTCAAAACTGCGAGAAGCCATTATTAAAAAAAAAAAAAAAAAAAACGTTTCAAATTAGTCCGCCGTGAGGCCTGTCAGAGAGTGGACGCGTCGCTCGGCGCTCTGCCTGACCGCTGTTGACCTTTGTCGTGCGTACAACGATAATGCACGAATATAGCATGATCGCCACATCTTAGTACTTTAGTAAGTAAAATATTTTATTGAAGTGAAAACTAATTTAGGGTGCTAAAGTTGATATCGGTGCCGATTCTCATGTCACAAATGCCTTCTGTTGTCACAAATGACTAGACAAAAAATCACCATTTAGTTTGGGTAGTAATAAAAGTTCCAAAAAAAGTTAAAATATGAGCATACTTAAAATTTGAAATTTACTGCTATAAATGCTAATTTTCCGACAACTTATATGCGAATACAAATAAAGAAAGGACCGAATAAAATACTGAAAATTCCGAAAAATCAATACAGCATTTGCTGACGTAATATTTTTCAAACAAACAAACAAGCATACACCAAAGTATTAACTCAGTGCCATCTTAGGCCCGTATTACAGAACGACACTCAATACTCAAGCATTACTTAAAACTAGTTTCAACCAATCAAATGGCTTGAATCTAGTTTTAAGTAATGCTTGAGTATTGAGTGACGTTCTGTAATACGGGCCTTAGTGAAAGATGACACTGAGTTAATACTTTAGTGAAAATGGCAATTTTGCTATTCTGAATTTGACGTTTTTCTTGAAAAATTTTGTTTGCCTAACTAAATCTGACTACTTTTAATCGCCATTAAAAAAGTGTGGAATTAAATTAGTTGTCATGAACTAAAATTCATACCCACACCTCGACTTCAGCTGCAAAAATAGTACTGTATCTTTTTTTCTTTTCTTTTGCTTATATTTCGAAAATGGTGTGATCTATCGCAAAAGTAATGAAAATTTCGACCTCCTTTATAAAGCCCATAAACCCATAAAACTCAACATATAGGTAATAATTTTTCATGGTCTCCATACAAAAAGTGAAAAATTCTATATAAAACACGGCTGCTTCGTGAGGTTCCTGTTCAGGATAAGGCGGGAGGAAACATCCGGGTGTCACCATTGTGTGGATCGGCCTGAGGACACGGCAGAGCATACGGTGGAGGTCTGCCCGGCTTGGGCGGAGCAACACCGTGTCTTCGTTGAGGTGATCGGCGGCGGTGATCTCTCGCGTCCGGCCCTGGTTCAGGCCATGGTACGGAGCGAGAAGAAATGGCAGGCCGTCACCTCCTTCTGCGAAGCGGTAATGCTCGCGAAGGAGGAGGCGGAACGCGTGAGGGAGAGGCAAATTTCGCGCCTTCACGCCCCTAACCGCCGCAGGAGGAGACACCCGGGGCGGGAATCGCGAGCCAATTCCAGCAATGGGTAGCTCGCCGTCCGATAAGGACCAAGCCCGGGTCGACGGCGCGTTGTGTTCCACGCGCGCCTCAACGAGATGTCAGCAGAATTGACGGGGTCCGCTTGGGCCAATGCCTGCCGGGAGTTCGAAGAAAACCGATAGGGAAATCGTGGCCCCCGGCAACAGGGCAACCGAAAGAACACGGGTGGGTTTTACTCAGTAAGAGTCTAACACGCCCTCCCGCTCCGCCCAGAGCGGGAGAATTCATCATGGGTGTCGTTTTCATATACCCCGTTTACATTCAGCTTACTTCCACAGCAATGAGCAGGAAAGTGGGCAGGATGAGTATGTAAACACGATACTTCTTATACTGCTGCCACTGCTACTCGCGTTGCCCTACGCTCCCCAAATGAGCGGTTTTTTTATGCGGAAGTCAAAGAACGAGCAGCACGAGTGGCAGGGCGTGTTTACGTTCAGCTCTGCAGCTCACTTCTTACCGAGCGCCTGGACGAATCGGACGTGCGTACCGCCTATTTATACGATCTGTGAAAATGCCCTTCGAGTGGAATAATAAAAACACTATAACATTTTTGGAACTATTGGAATCCAAAAAAAGTATTTAGGATTTAAATGACAAAAACCACAAATTAAAACTAAGTTCACGACGTCTGGACACGTAGCATGACCACAATAGAAACGGGTTTTGTCGACGGAAGAATAGACAAAATGACAGATTGTGATTGTTTATCTGTCATTTTGTCTATTGTTCTATTATCTATGGTGGTCATGCTACGCGTGCTGGAAGAGAATTAGTGAAGCTTTAGAAGATACTCCTTCCTATTGACGAATTGAAATCAAAGAAGTCACTGATGGTCATGTTTAGGCCTCTTTTGAAAATAAAAATTCATCTAGCCGATCTGTACCCCAATAATTGCGTAATAGAAAAGAGGACCACGCTCGAGGTTTGCCAGAGAGCTATGGAACGGAGTATTCTTGGTATTAAACTTGTGGACCGGGTTAAGAATACAACAATCCGTTCCATCACTAAAATATCTGATGTCACTCGGAAAGCTGCCACGCTTAAATGGAATTGGGCTGGACACATCTGCCGCATGTTAAACGATCAATGGGCCAAACTTACGACCCAGTGGGTCCCGCTTAATGGCAAACGACATCGCGGCAGGCTCAGACGGAGATGGCGGGATGAGCTGGACTCCTTTAAGAAAGATTGGTTCTTGGAAGCTCTAGACAGAGAGAGGTGGAAAGAGGGTAGGGAGGCCTTTGCCCAGCAGTGGGACAATAAAGGCTAAGAAAAAAAAAATAGCGTAATGCACGATCAATCACAATTGTTTCGATTTGAAACAGATTGCTAATCCATTGCTTCATAAGTTGGAGTAAAAATCTGCTCAATAACGTAAATAATGCAATGAATGTTGTTGAACTGTCAAAATGAAATAAATTTGTTATAATCGTTTATGAAAATAAGTTATGCAATTAGGGTACCTACTGGAGCAGATGCAGACGATATATTTCATCCGATATGGTTTGTATTCGATGTTATGGAGAGGATCCACCATCTTCTACGAAGATAATTTTCTTTTTTTAAATTTGTTTTTTTTTTTTAATAAAGAACATAATTATGTATTGTGTTTTCTACACAGCGACGCTGTAATTATTTCGACGTCTACCATTGTTGAAAGTCGAAAGCGATATGAGTGGTAGGGCAGTTCTTTCGATCCTACTACGGCAGTATTTAGAGAATTATGGCTGGCAGCGCGAACAGTAGCGGCAGGGGCAGAATGTAAATGAGGCATTAGTTTTTGAGGGTACTAAAGTCGATAGTGAGGTCAAAATGTAAATCCAAGATGGCGGCTGCGAAAATTTTGTTTTTGTTTTAAATGATACGTGAGAAGGAACTTTATTCCTGAGTGGGTTCTCACAAACGCACACGTTTTTTTTCAGGTGAAAGCTTCTTTAGGCGCGATGAGCGATTATTGGTAAAGGAAAATCTTATGGGTTTGCGACACCGACATGCTAATATTAACAGTACCCATAATGTAACTATGAGTATGACATGTTGCGTTTGTTGTTACTCGGAGTGATAATAAGATAAGATGTTTAAAAGAAATAAATATGATTCATCAAATTGTTATGCCTAATATAAAATAAACACGAAAAGAAGCGTATAAAGATGTAAACTGTTCCAATAAAATATTGTAAAATTATTTATTTAATTCGTTTTTTTAATAATATTAATCATAGGTGTAACAATAAATTGAAGTTGGATTTAAATTCCAATTAAATATTTACTAAAACAATTATTGCTCTAAATCGAACGGATCAACGTGTGTTAGTCTGACTATAAAGATAGCGAACGCGCCAACTCTACGCACACATGTACGCGCGCTTCTGTGTGAGTGAATTTTGCGAAGAATTTACCTAAACTTGACTTCTCGCGCTAGACGTAAACGCTCTTAAGACAAGAAAAAGTCCTTCGAATCTCAGCTGACGAATAAAGGGCGACCAGTAATAGATGGCATCATAACCCTCAAATGCGAACGGGATAAAAAATAAGTTGAAGTCGTTCCACATCGCCCACATCTGGTACTAATGTGTCCAACTTTTGATAAAGCCGTAGTGCCCAACGAATTGGTGCGTTGAATCACTTTCTCATGTTCAACTGTTAAGTGATATTTTAAGGTTGAAAAGTAGTTTTTTGAAGCTATTTTAGTAACGGTTTGTTTTTTTAATGGTTGTTTAATTTTGTTTTTATAAATATTGGTTGTGATTAATTTGTGATGACGTTTAAACTCGAATATTACATTACAATAAAATTACTGAAAATAATGAGATTATTATGAACGTTATATTTCACTTACAAAACAAGAATCAATCAAACAATGGACTTATCTGTTGATGAATACTTAATTCATCAAAATGGTTTATCGTGTTGTGAGATTATTTTTTGTAAAACTTAAAGTGATTCAGGAGACAATATTTCTGCTTATAGTATTTACAGGTTGGAAAAAATATAAGACTTGATTTCGAATAGTGAAGTGACTACTACACATTTATTTATACAATAACATCACGGGAAGTTCCATGGAAAATTATACTTAAACATGTTAAAAAATTGAACATCTATGAGTACCACTGATGATTCACTATCAGTCACCTATCGATAACCTTTATCAACTTCTCGATAAAATGATTCACGGCCTTATCATTATCATTTTATCTCAAGTGCACCACAGAAAGAAAATAATATATAAATCTACAGAAAAAACCTTCGGAGTTCATAGTCAAAGTAATCTTTACTCGAACAAGTCCTATTATAATTTAAAGATCAAAATGTCTCTTATTACAAATGCTTTGTTAGTATGTGTGTTGTGTGTGGCCCTGTATAGTGCCAATGACTTGCAGCTTGGGTCTGCAACCAACGGACAGTTGGGGTATCAGGAGACTGTCAAGTTAGGCTCCATTCCTTTCACTACAAGGATCAAGAATGTATTCTACAATTCGAATAATACTAAGATTATTAAGGTGAGTCCATTGTTTTAATTTCATAATATCTTGTTTTTTTCGACATTCATTTATAATGACTGAATGCTCATGATCTGTTATCTACTTTTATATCGGCACGATTTGCCATATCACTGGCATCCATCATCATCATTCTCCAACCTAGATCCCAATACACGGTCGGCGTAGCATGACTTTTTTTCCCAAATTCCCCTTTTAACATGGGCTATCATTTATTTATTCATTAATACTTGATTGTTTACCACAAAAATACATTTAAAAACAAACAAACACTTCTAAATATACAATCGCTTTCCGCGATCTCGTCCAGGCAACCTTCGAATGGACAGTGATTTGCCTGGACATAAAATGAGGCTGTCGTTGGTGCTAATAATAACTTTACAAAATACTAAAATAGATACATAGATATATATTATATACATATCCTAAATTATAGAAATATAAATACACACATACTAAATATATGCAGCAACGAAAATAAATGAAGACAGATAATTACAGTTACGAGAACAAGATCACAACGACAAGTAATGTTCCTTTACGAGTCTTTTAAACCGGCCACCGTAGGCGCGGGCTTGCGGACGGTGAGCAATGGGTAGCTCGCTATCCGATAAGGACCAAGCCCGGGTCGACGGCGCGTTGTGTTCCACGCGCGCCTCAAAGAGATGTCAGCAGAATTGACGGGGTCCGCTAGGGCTAATGCCTGCCGGGGCTGCGAATATGGGCCGAAAGGGAAATCATGGCCCCCGGCAATAGGGCAACCGAAGGAACACGGGTGGGTTTTAGTCAGTAAGAGTCTGACACGCCCTCCCGCTCCACCCAGAGCGGGAGAAGTTATTTGATAATTTCCCACCCAAAAAATAAAATAAAGTAACGACTGCGAGCGTTTTATTTGAACTGGCAATGCATACCACAAAAGAGCAGCCTGGACAGTAAAGGATTAGTCGAGGAAAGTATAAATTTTTTGTGTTACCGAAGTTAAAAGGTTAGCTAGAGACCACAAGAAAAAGAACAGTTTTCAGTACATCAAATACTAATTTCTGACTTTTTATTTACATGGTAATCACAGAGTTATTTGCTCGTTTTCCACATCCTCAGGTGAAGAAAAATAAGCATTACTAATCAGGTTAATCCTTATTATTGCAGAGCATATCAGCCATCGACATAGACAAGTCGAAGGCCCAGCCGACCATCACGGCGGGAGGCGTCGGCTCATCCTTCGTCAACCTTCGGCTAAAGAGCGAGAAGGGAAAGGCCCTGAACTACCTGGTTCAAGTATTTGTATGATAAGATAATACACATATTTGTATTGACAGAACACTTTAATAACGATATTGATTTTGATATAAGAAAGGTGCGAGGAAGATATATAAATTATGTTTAAGTTGGTTGCGAAGATAAAATAATTTTGAAGGACAGTTGTTGTTTTACTGATAACTAAGATAAAATATTTGAGGAAAATTCTTCTCGTTGTGACATTTGTCATGTTTTCAATTTTATTTGAAACTACATAGCTTTTGCCCGTGAATTTTGTTGAGATGTGCTTTCAGCCTAACCAGTCTTGCCGATGTGTGTATCAGTGTCTCACAATGTAACTAATGAATGGGACACGGGGTGGAACCATTTTCTCAAAACAACCAAAGCAAAGAACCACCGCGCGAGCTTAATCTATCAAATGAAAATGGAATTTTCAAAATCGATTCATAATTTTAAAAATATCGAAGCAAATACACAAAAAATACATACAAACGAACAAAGAACCTCCTTCTTTTTTGCAGTCTGTTAAAAACTAATAAACACATCCATACAATAAACTCCTAAAGCTTTATTAATAATTCATAGAGCTTGATTTCTGATCAATAACGCGGGATATTTCCTGATAAAACGTTATTAACGAACTCGCTGATTAAAATTCCAATAAATAACAATATGTGTGTTTAATGAGTGCGTGTAAAGTATGCAAATGCAAGGTATATGGGACTACGCTCACATATTGGTCACGGGGCAGCGATGCGTGGACGTAGACCGGGAGCTGGGACTTAAAGTAAGGCGTTTTTATTTTTATGAAATTTACCGGTAAGTATGGAAATGTATGATAAATTGCTTATTGAATATTTCAACAGTAAATGTTCATCAACCTATCCCTAGGCACTTATAAATGAAAGCATGGCAAGTCTTTGAGTTAAATAGTACTTTGTTCATTAGGACCACGAATACATTGCTTAAACCTACCAATCAAATTCACTTATAAAGGCGAATTTCGGCAATGAACTGAACGCAATCAGATCATCTAATCCGCGTTCAAGAACTGTTTGTGTCTTCATGGTAACGAAATATTGACACTGACAGCTCTTGAACGTAGTTCAGATGTGCTAATTCCGATTAATTTAATTGCTGAAATTCGTCCTAAGTGATTATTAGCGATTGGTTTAACTTGTTTTTTATGCAACGATTAAAAATTATTTACATTTATACGGAACAATATGTAAGTACTTGAAAAATAAAATGCTTAAATAGCATAAGAAATACTTTCAACGTCTCAGTAAATTCAGGAAACTTCCTAGCTAACCAGCTGGCTCAGCCACAAAACTAGTATCAGTCTGCAACGCCTCCACTATTTACCGACATCATTAATTTCACTTACTTTGCCTCAACTGCGGAAAGGAAACAGCTGATCGAGTTTATGTTCTTTTATTAGGTAAATTTATATCAGTGTCTGCATAAATAAATCCTTGAGTATCGTTCTTTGAGGTTAAAGAGAACAATTTGTTGCTTAAATGGATTACTAAAACATTAATACACCTCGAACTTTTTAACACGATCTTTTGCGAACTTTTCATTCAGACTGGGTAGTTTATTCTACGTTTTACGCTTTAATCATTGATTCAAAAGTTTATGGCTTTGAAGTTTTAAGTTTTTATTTTATTAAGAAAATGTTGAAGATTAACTAATCGTATAATTATGGTCTTTTGGTACGGACTGCTTCTGCAGTGACTCTCATACCAGTGAAATAAGGGACCCTGATAATTATGGTTTTTAATGAAAAGCAAGGTCTTCGCTGCTTATGGACATCTGCAATACTAGAGGCGTTGGAAAGGTGTAGTTATCCTAGAAGCAAAGCTGAAATATTTAAAATACCTATAAGCAGTTACACCGGCACCCATACTGTTTAAATCGGAAAACAGCAACACTGCATGGCGATCGAAATAAGTAAGGTAGTAGTACTTCCCAGAACAAGCTGCTGCACAAAGAGCTCCATTACTAAAATATTCTATATACCGTTGTCCAGAGCATCCAGCTCCCGTGCTAACATGTTGACTCTGGCCCCGTTGAATATGCAGTGCACTGGGCGTGCCCTAAACTCTTGTAAGCCTTTGTTTGGACCCGATATTGGATCCCGACGTTTATCGGCCACTTTGATACAGTCCCTAAAATATTCATGTTGTTTATACGCGGGTCCGTGCGTTCGTTACCTATAGAGTGATGAGTTTTGTACCGTAGTCGGGTAGTTTGGAAGAATTGGGGATGTAGGTAGGAAATACCATTATACTGCCCTCACGGCAGAGGTAGCTTTTTTGGGATTGAAAAATACACCATCATAATCATACTCAGTTTGCAGAGTTTCTTCTCAATTGTAAGCGATCAAAGTTTTTTTATATCTCTCACTCATTTAAAACTAAATTAAAAGTCTTTTTGTTGGAAAAATGTTTATACTCGGTATCAGAATTGTAATAGTAAAAAAATAGTGTTTTATTATTAATAAAAAATATTTAGCGAAAAAAATATTATGCATTATTGTAGTCCTTTCAGTAACCCATCTTTTGATACCATTTTTACTTCTCTATCTTAATAATTGAGAACGCTAGCCCCCGATTGCACTTTTCTTGAAAACGGGTACCATACCGAAGCGATCGAAAAAGCATTTTTAATGCTAAGAATCAAGATGGCGGCGTAAGTTTAAATTTTAGCCACGTGTCAAAACGTGAGACAATAATGAGCCTTATGATACGACTTATAGCTGTACAAGGACAGCTATAAGTCTCATTATTGTCTGACATTTTTCTTTCTTGGTTTGACTTAGGCATCTAACCTTACATTGTTTCGTAAAATTATTCCCATTATACAAAACTCAGCACTCCATCCATACAACAAGTTAGTTCTCTAGTCAAGACTTAGAGCTCGTGACGCGAACAAAGTGCGGTTCTAGTCGGATGCGGCGACATTACATCGCAATCAAACGCTCGTTAACGCGCCGAGTAATTACTGTACCGGACCTCACTGCTGACTAATATTCTCTAGTTTAGTAGGACAGGTACTGACTGTATGTGGGTATCGACATGCCCATGGGATGAGTGGGTTTTAATATTGTTGAATACTTGCAACAGATATTAGCAGGTTAATCATCAGACACGTAACGACGATCAATTTTATTTCATTTGTGGTCCTGAAATATCCTGCTGTACTAAAGTCTTCTAACGAACTGTAAAAATAATGAATTAGCCGGATATCCCTCAACTTTATTAGTCCCGCAGTCAAAGCTTTTTGTTTTAATTAGAACATTTTAGGTACCGACAGAAGAATGTCAATGTCAGAAAATTTATGATTTTAAGTATAAAATTGGTGACCAAGGTAAAAAGGCAAACATTTTTTGTTGAGTATGGGATATTAGGAAGCTCATCTATTTAGGTAAGTCCAAAATGTGAATATCTAAACTAATCCTTAATATTATAAATGCGAAAGTAAGTTTGTTTGTTACGCTTTCACGCTAAAACGGCTGAACGGATTTGTATGAAATTTGGCACATATATAGATGATGCCCTGGAAAAGAACATAGGATACTTTTTTTTTTCCCCACGGGATCGAGACTTATGCGGGTGAAACCGCGGGCGCAGCTAGTATTATAATAAAGAAAAAAAAAAAATTTTTTGTATGTTTGTTTGTAATGAATAAACTCAAAAATGACTGCATCGATTTAAAAATAATTTCACCAGTAGAATGCTATATTGTCACTGAGTAACATAGGCTATAATTTATAAAGATATCATGCGGGCGAAGCCGCTGGCGGAAGCTAGTAGTAGATACTTTGATCTTTCAATCAGGAAATATTTAACTGAATTAATAAATGAACATCAAAACACTTTTTGGGTTTCTTTTGATGCTCACTTTTTTTTTCAAATAATTGAGCCTCTTTTTGTAACTTTCTTACCTTTTCTCACAGTTGGTCGCAGTAAATAAGCTAGAGTGCCCAGATCAAACGGGTTAGGTTAGAACTGTGACCAACCACGAGCGAGCCGAAATGGTCACAGTAACTAAGCTAAGGCACCCCAACCAAATAGGTTAGGTTAAGTTAGAAGTGTGACCAAACGCGTGCGAGCTGAGCGAGCGAAGCTAGCGGTGCCGCGGCAACGGTCAGCGCGGGCGTGCGTTACATCTAAATTAGTGGCAATTACTTGGATAAGTAGTATTTTTAGATCTCCAAAATAAGAATTGTTTGAGGTTCACAAAAAGAGGCGCGTTCGTTATGTTATTATTAGTCTTCAATAATATTGTTAGAAAAGCAGAATGAGAATTATTTCTTCTGCATCACGCACTTACTCGCTTCTCTTCACTTGTTCCTAGCTAGGTAGATACACAAACCTATGAAAGTTCGTTTGTCTATCTACCTAGCTAGGAACATCTCCAAGTAAGTAATTTACCAAATTTCAACTGGTATTATCTACCAAGAGAAGCCAGAAAAACTAGTAGGGTAAACCAGGCAAACGTGCCCCAGTCGGATACGTGCCCCACTCGCGAAACTCAGTGATGCATTTTAAATTTGGCGCTTATTTGATCCTAGCTGGTCAGTAACCCAAGTATGGCCGCGATGTAAACAACACTGTGCTGGTTTTTATTTAGTTTGAGTGAGAAAAAGTGATTAAAAGGTTTGTATGACTACATGAATTTGTTTTATATCTATTTTCAGGTTGATTAAAAGTATTTGCTCGATATTATTTCGTGTTTTTAAAGTTTTTATCGAAAACTAACCTCATTTAACTTTTGTTTGCCTATAATTAAGTTCCGTTTTTCGTAACAAAAATCAGAATTACTTAAGTGGGGCACATTACACTGTACATCGTCTAATGCGCCCCAATTTTTTTCGACTAATGTGCCCCATTTGGAGATTATTCCTTAGTTCTTATTTTGATTTGTTTCAATTTTTTTTATTTTATTAGGAAATGGGAAAGGTTAAAGCTGTTGATCCAAGAAAATGGACGTAAGAAAATATGCAGAAGGCGGTGGAGGATGTGATAAATAAGAAAATGGGGGTAAATGAAGCGAGTCGTTTATATGAAATTTGTTTGCAGTGTTCTGGCTGATTATATGAAGACTGTACAAGTTATAGAGAGAAATGCAACAACTGCGGTACCAAAGAAAAAGGGAAAGGGAAAAGAAAAAGAACCTCTAAATGAGAGGTTTTGCTGGGGCACATAAGACGGATCTATCCTTGTAATGTGCCCCACCCTAAGTTTCACAAAATTGTTGATCTCAGTTATTTTTAATTATATTTTACAAGATTTTTTAGTTTTTGTTATGCCAATTGAGTCAGAGGTTAAGACTGATTTCTTGAATAAACATGTTCTGAACAAAAAATGATTTTTATTTCGAGTTTTCGAATAGTGGGGCACGTTTGCCTGGTTTACCCTACTATCCACAAAGGTATATAAGCCATGCATATTATATCTAAACACCTATTAGTCAGCGGTAGGGCTGCGCTAGGAGGAACTTAGAAACTACTTTAGAACTTAGGCCTTGCAGACCGACACTTTGCCGCTACGCTGTGTGGCTTTGAATAACTTATGTTGCTTCTAAACTTTATCTCGTATTTGGCTTATTTTTAATTCATCATGGGAAATGTCTGCCTCAAATGTGTGAATAAGCGTTTAGGATTAATCAAACATATTTTTTACGTTATTAGTGTTATGTTACCCGTCTTGAACAACCGTAGTGATGAATGTTCGTACTTTTTCTGTAAAGAAAGAGGCATTTATCCTGCAGTGGGGCAATAGTAGGCTGGTATTATTATTTAATTGTTGTGTGTGATATAGATGAGCGCAAGTTTAGTTACACCCATATTTCCAGTTACGTTATAATATGTCCCCCAGATCAAAACTCTAGGCTACTATTAGGAATACCCTAAAACTAAAATGTTTATTTCGGACCCGAGATTCTTTGCTAATATTTTTTCGCGTTTGCGATCACAAGGTCAACCAATCAGTCTGAAACCCGTAAATGTCATATTTAATAATGTGACATTTTGTTATTTTTAACCGATTTCCAAAAGGAGGAGGTTCTCAATTCGACTGTGTTATGCGATTGCTCCGCCAATTATGAATTGATTTTGATGATTAGTCGACTGCCTCGTTGGTCTAGTGGTCGCAAGCGCTACTGCTGAGTATGAGGTCCTGGGTTCGATTCCCGGGTCGGGCAGTGTAATTGGGTTTTTCTATCTGAAATTTCTCAGTAGCAGCTCAGAGTCTGGATTTGTGCCCGGTTGATGGCAATAGGCTCGCCCCCTATTACATGGGACTTAAACATAACTGGCGAAATGTGGGTGTACCTGATACAAGGACACCTCTGCCCAACCCTTCGGGGAAACAAGGCGTGATGTTATGTTATGTTATGTTTGATGATTAGTTTTTTTTTTTTTTGGTAGGTCATACTTCAGAGGTGGTCCCATATAAATTTTATTAACTTTGAATGGGTAGTTTTTGAGTTAGCTCCAAGAATATTTTTTCCCATTTAGTATGTGGATGATATGATAAGTTCCTGTCACTGTTATATTCATAGCAGGCAGTGGTATTTATTTATTTATTTAAGGATTACCAACGAGTTACATTACAAATTATCTTTTTACAATAGTAAAACTTAGTTTTATTACATTATCCTGTAACGCACACTCAATTACAGGTAACCACAGCTTACACATTATCGAGTACTTAGTGCTCTGAATACATAATTTAAATTAAATTAAGAATAAAAAAAAGAAACAATATACATGCCATTCTAAAAGTTTAAGTGGTATTCGAATTTGTGTGGGGTAAGTACCACAACTAAAAAGAGAAAAATAAAAACTTTTTACAAAAAAAAAAAATAACCGACTTAAAAAAAAACACTACAAAATAAAAAATAACTTTAATTGCAGAAGTCGTTGGCAAAAAACGAAAATTTAAAACCAAAGACACCGACTTCCAAAATTAAAGTTATTTTTTACTTTGTAGTGTTTTTTTTTTCGGAAGTCGGTTGTTTTTTTATTTTATCGAAACAAAGGCTTCTGCTTACCCCCTGCAGAGTAACGTATAATAATTTCCCACATACCTCACACTAGCTGCAGCACCCACAACGCAACGAGGCAGCGCGTGACCAATTGTGAAGGAGTGTGCGAGGAGTACCGATGACGAATACCTACGATGAAAAATGTGTCTAGTGAAGTTCTATCATCCTTGTATGTGAGTCTTGGTCCAATTAAAAATACTTTAGAACTTATTTACCATGATATATGTTTTCCATTAATATCTTTATTACAAGACAATGGTTTTCAAAAACACTCACTCGGAGTTCGTGTAGATGAATTTTGATGCTGATTTTGAATACGAATAACACTCACATTTATTTTCATTTAATTCTGCATCAATTATTAGTAAAATTAATTAATAAGAATCTTGTGACCTAACCAATTTTACGAAAATGTTATTGAATCTATCAGAGACACAACAGAGTTCACCAAAACACGAAAAAACTACGCCCGTTTAAAAAACCTAAACAACAACATGACCAACACACTCGTTACAAAATACACAATCAAGCGAACTCTTGAACACCATAAGACTAGAACAGAACAGTTGGCAGTCTGGAAAGCAGTCACGTATCGCTTTTACTGCCGCCTCAGCTGCTCGCGGCCAATCGCAGAAAAAAACCAACTCATTTAATATTTCATCGGAGCTTCCACCATTTCATGAGGGAATCAATATATTTTAAATTCTAATTCTGTTCAATACTCAAAGAGTCTTTTACAGCGGCAATCGATTCCGCTGAATATAAAGTGGGCTAGTTACCGCTGGGCCGCGCTGATTCTGTTGCGAGGAATTTTAATGTTTCATTGTGTTTAGGTGTTCGTATGTGTCATGTTTGGTTTGAATAGCGATCTATTTTTGTTTTTGGATCGATTTTGGGCTAAGCTGTTTTGTTTGTGGGGGATACAGGTGCTACTGATGTTTTTGCTGTTCCGTGTTGGTGCTTACGTGTGATCGAAAAGACGTTGTGAGCTAATAACGCATGCAGTTACATAACCTGTGTAATGAAAACTGCGTTTTAGTAGAATAGCTTATTGTGCAAGACTTACTTGACAAGTAATAGGTATTAGAACCCTACCCCTTTTTAAATCGAACCTGTATACCGCTTATATCCCTTTAGTTTGCTGGGGTTCATATGTGGCGGTACTCATTTTCATTTATATTAGATTGCTCAATTGTCTGCATTCAATAACCAAAAATAAACTCAACATTATAACTAAAATAATATCAATAAAAACTCCAACATTTGTTCAAACACTCGTATAGTACACATTACAGTAATCGCCTGGGGACAAATTGTTCATATTTTCACGGGAACACATTGCACCGGAATATAACCGGATTGTCGGTAATGAGGATTGTGGCGCGCGTACATTAAGGACCAGCGGAACAACGGCATTAACAATTATAATCCCAGTTCAGTGTGCTTATAGTGTGATTAAGCACGCTTATGTTATTGTACACAGTAATAACTAAAGCCTTATGGTATGTCGTTTCACGGTTATAGCAACCGATAACAGATTCCTATTGGATTTGAACTTCACAGATAAAAACATTGACTGCCGTATCATAGAGCTCTGGATCTAGACGCTCAATTGGAGCCCCTTGAGATGTTAAAAGGCGCCTATTACGCTATTGGCTATAACTGACATAATGACTGACCAGCCAGGTCATCTCCCTAGGTATAGTCAGCCTATAGCCATAGGATATAAAAAATACGGATTGATAAATCACACTGATAGATGTTGGTTGCCCTTTCCTGGGAAATACATAAGCACTTTCTTTCAGTTCAATGATAAATGATTTTATTTCTGTAAGTAGGTTTGTACAAACACTTTTACACGTCAATCATATTTTAAAAACTAGATGAGGTCGGCGTTTCCTATCTAACTACTCTGAGAAGAAAAGCCGAAACAAACTCAGAGGTCACAGTCTCTTTTAAAGTCCAGACATAATCTTGGTCAGATCATGTGAAGGCCACGTGGATTGGTGTCTGAAGTGGTCTTTAGAGGAAAGCACCACACAGATTGAGAGGGCCTGTCCAGTCAGTGCACGCATTTGTCAGTTATCGTGCAGCTCAACTCAGAATTTAAGGAGCTCAACGATCCGACGAACAATACCAAAAAAAAGGACATTTGTGTAGGCCATATAAATTACTCAAACTGTCAGACCATGATTAGAACTAACTGAGAAAAAATTAAAAAACAAAAAAAAGGAATGATTGACC
Source organism: Agrochola lychnidis (assembly GCA_963680765.1). Classification (NCBI taxonomy): domain Eukaryota; kingdom Metazoa; phylum Arthropoda; class Insecta; order Lepidoptera; family Noctuidae; genus Agrochola; species Agrochola lychnidis. The sequence continues at coordinate 1,145,754 of OY796852.1, read as the reverse complement.
ATTACACAGAAAAAGTCCCTGTTATTGTGAAATCTGAAGACCAGCTTCATAAATTCATTTCAACAGGAAAAACCCATAATTCCCTTTAGTAAATAAAATATGAACGTTATAATCGATGGCACAATCAACAGAGCAGTGAGACGACTCGCCGCCAATTCGCCAACAGCGCTCACTTTATTCCATTCGAGTCTGGCTCGTCACTTTTATTCCGCACTTTGGCTTCCACCTCAATTCAGCCACTCTCGTCTTTCCCTGCATCTGAATTTACTGAATTATCACCACGTTCAAAATTCAATTCTAAACTATCAAACTTAAGGTTCGAATTAGAGGCAAAAAAGTTCTATCTGCAATGTTTTTACTTTTCATTGCGACGGAATATGATGCAGAAATGTAAGATGTAAGGACAATTGAGTGGGGGTAGAGGGGGGGGGGGGCGCGAATGTGTAGTGCGTCTTTGTCTCAACCGTGGGTATTTTTTTTTTCAAATTCCTAGTGCTCTTTTTGACGTCAAAGATATTCTGTGAGCTGCAATTTTGTGAAATTTCTGTGCCTTCAGGCGGATATCTTCCGATTTCAGAATATTATGGAATAATGAAACGTTAAATAAAAGTCGTTGCAGGCATTTTGTGGGAGCTGTAGACTTGGAGCTCGCATCTCTTTTTTAACATCTCCGGGGAGGGTCATATTTCTCGTTCTTATGCGAAATGTATGTGGTAATGTGATATTTGTTTCAATTTACTTACACAAATGTATTTCAAAATGAAATAATGTCCCACTGAGTTCAGTAAAAATGTGAATTTTAGAGACATAAAACCTACGAGATGTTATTTCATATTTTGAAAGCTGTTTGTAACGGAATAATTCTATTGAACTAAAACATTTTTTTTTTCTTATGTAGTAATATTAAAATATGATAAAATGTGATTTAGAAATATAAATATTTTGTAGAGTGAGGAAAAAACGCACTTCCATCGAAACAACTATCATCTAAATAAATGAAAATCAAAAAAATGAAACTCGCCCAAACATAAAAACATAACCTACCCCAAAACAGCCCTACTCCGCGCCTACCGGAGCTTATTTCATATTTCCTGACAAGACAATGGAAAATTTGACACCTGAATCTGAAACAATGTTTCGACGGCGCACTCACGGCCCTCCAGGGATTTCAATATCGCTTCTCAGTAACAGCCGGGAGGTTGTCTTACGATATGAAGCGAGGCGAAGCCTGTTTGTATGGCTTTCTATGTTTAGTATGTTTACCAGTAGGTGTAATGTAATTACGGGCGATGTTTTTGATCCTTTTGTATGGGTTTATATGGCGATAAGTTAATTTGTGTTGTTTTATGTCACTCCGTTGATCATTTTGTTTTAGTAATTGGGATTTATTTTACTATGCAAGTGTTTGGGTAATTTTACTTTATACCATCAATCCTACCATTTGAATTTATTTGGCTTGATAAATATTATTTTGAGGCCCGTGGCTAGATTGGAATATGAAATTGAATCACATGCAGACATTTCAATAAAATTCGCAATCTTTTAAGATTATATTTTTATTCCCAATTGTACACAAAAATAAAGAACAAAAGCATTTGAAAATTCAAAAACAATTTTATGAACAAAGAATAAGGTCTTGTAGAACATTTCTCTAAGATACTAGAGCACTTTATAGTATCATAAGTTGTGTAAACATATCTCCGAAGTCGTTTGGGGATTAGTATTATATTGTGGTCGGAGCGAGGGCGCCGTAAACACGGGATTCGTCATCAAAACTTTATTTATTGCTTGTCTATTATTATTGCTTATGACTTAAGATTATGTTATTCCTCGAAACTGCCCCTTTGGGTGTTAGCTTGTTAAGTTTGCTTGTTTTAGTTGTTACTTGTTGACCTTGAAATAACGTTTGAGATTTTTATTTTCTTAAACTATTTTGTCAGTTTCATTTGTATCTGCATTATTTTTGGTTATTAGACTATTATTGTAAGAAATTATTATTATTCATTCATGTAAAAAATTACTACTTTGTCCACAATAGGTTAGTACATTATACTATATTAGTCTTAAAGTAAACACTATATTATAATTTTTATGTTGTCCTACACTCTTCCACTGCTGAAAAAAGGCCTCCCCCAAATCCTTCCATGCATCCTTTTCCAGGACCACCTCGACCCAACCCTTGCGGTACGCATCTAGATCGTCTCGCCACCTCTTTCTAAGCTATACTATACTATCATTATCACATTTTATTACTTACTTTGTCAAGAGCAGTGGTATCTCTTCATGTTACGATATTATGATAAGATTGTATGTTTCTGTGATTGTATGTTCTTTTTTAAACAATACACTGACCACAATTTTATTACACTAAATTGAACTTATAATTAACCGAAACGATAGTTACCAGACATATGTTCTTTCCTCTGTCTCTTGCAAAAAATACGATAATTCTCCAACTTAAAATACAAAATTTAAACTAAAGGGAATGTAGAAACGAGTAGCAGTCTACAAGGCAGCAAGTTCAAAGGGGCCCTTCATATCCTATTCGTGCACGCACCGGGCGTACGGAGCGTACCGGGCGTAACGTCTGAGCCTCCGGTAATATTTAAACTGCAGCCTCCAACGTTCTAAGTATTTACGTGTGGAGCTTATGTATCTAAGTGAAGTTATATGGGTTGATTTCATTGTGTGTATTTTTATTTGTAAAACAACTGTCAGGCTACTTAATTGACGCAGATACGTTGCTGATTTTTGTCGCTCCTATTGCCATTTGCTGTTACACGGTCATTATTTGTTCTTTCTTACCATCTTTTATTTCAAATTAAGACAAATCTTCGTGACAACCTAAACAATGCACCTTAATCTCTACTCAATTCAACAAGATGACGACAGACAAGTGCTAAGAATCCTCTTTGTTACCGACCACAATATACAAGCTCAATGAAATTGTATGAAAGTATTTCCTTTGCGAGCCGGCCGCTTCTGAGCGCTCACGTGAAATTGTAAAATATTGCAAAACGCTATACCCGATGGTGGATTATTGCGGTAACGAGAAATTTCCAACTGACATCGTCGGCGGATGCACGTACACCGATCTCGATGCACTTAGTACTGGGAACTTTCCCCTTGATATTAGAAGATCTTTTTATAAAACCAACTCTCAAACAGAAAAGAATTTTATTACTCACAAATAAAGTCGATAATCGTATCGAACAATCTGATCTTACTGTTTAAGTGACTTTCAACGAAAAGGATGTAAGATTTGGTTGAAGATTACAGAATTTGAACCTTATGAATTTGAAAACTAATTTGATTTTGGAAATGAAATAGCAGAGTTTATATTCGGAAAGGATGAGGAGAAATGAGAGCATTTGTAGACTAAACTGCGGGATGGCAGGCAAGACTGAATGCGATGTAAGTAAAGGAATTCTTTTTATTTTTCAATTAAGTCTAATGAAATCTACGGGGCGGTACGTTGGTATAGCGGATGTTACAGCTCGATAGTTTGATTTAATAACTTTCCAATTTGTGAGATTCTTCATAGACTTTTTATCGGAAGAATTTTTAATTATACTTTATGATTCTTCTTCTGTATTAAGCGATTGTTCCTTGATATCTGTCGCTTGGAGTTCTTCGTTATTTTCAATCAGTTTTATACGAGAAAATAGTTCTTGGTCTAGTTTTATTGTCACCGTATGATTTGAGGGTTCTTATGATCGGACGGGATGCGACAAAGTTTCGCAAAATTTATTTTTGAAGTAGGTTTGTTCTATTTTAAGAACTTTTTTGAATCTCGAGTATTTTCTACGAGTAATTTGAGTGTGTATTTTAATCTAGTTTTCGAATTTAATTCTTTATTATGATGGTTACTCATTTTTAGGTATTTCTAAAGTAACACATAACATAACGCCTGTAATACCAGAAGGATACGGCAAAGGTGTACTCACAGTACACCCACATTCCACAAGTTATATTTTAAATCAGATGTAATAGGGGGCGAGTTTATTGTCATTCCGGGCTGCTCCTGAGAGATTCCTGATGGAAAAACCTAATAAGTTTTTGCCCGACCTGGGGATAGAACCCAGGACCTAATGCTCAGCAGTAACGCCTGCAACCACTAGACCAACTTGGTAAAATAAGTAACATAGAAATTTACAAAGTTTAAGATTGAATTCAAATCAGACACTCGGAGCCTATAGAGTTTTAGTTTTGTAGCAGCAAATAACTACTAGAAAAGATTCATAGGTAAACATTTCTAAACATTTTCCATTTATTATACAAAGAGTAAATCTCTAGCATTTAACATTGTCATCACACATAAAGGCCTTCAACAATAGAACTTGAGACGGTTTGCGGTTCAGTACCGCACTACTTATGGCCTCCATTCAACTCTTTTCTTTCATAAGTCCAAGTTTTATTTCCTCCACATTTTCAAGAACTGCATATTATAAAGTAGCTCTTGTTGCTAATACTATTTAATGTTATAAGTGGGGTATTAAAGGAGTAATTACTTGCTAGTGTTTACATTAGCTGTAAAAGTCGTGTTCATTTTGTTCGGTGGAAATGTTGTGAGAATTTAAAATGGTTGAAGGAAATGAAGGTAAGTTCTTTGTTCGTGTGTAACGGTAATGTTTGGTTTTATACACGTGAACTTAATAATGTACAGTTACTTAATTTAAAAAATTTATAATGTTTCTTACAGGAACTATAAAAGGCTCAGAAACACTAATAAGTATCCTTATTAATAACCACGGGGTGATTTTATACCAAATTGAATCCTCGAAAAATTTATGGTCAATCTTTCTAAAGGTTACACTGGTTGTGACTTTACTATGCGTTCATTAAAAGGGGATTTTGAACTAAAAATGTTCATGGCCAGCAAAACGGAAAACCAATTACTACAATCCATTCATTCGCCTTTAAAATAATAAATCGATTCAATTAATCATTGACCTAATAACTCTCACACAAAGAAATATACCGTGAGTAAAATTGAAAGCAATACGTTAGGAAGTTTTCAAAGTGCAGAGCAAGGAGGTGATTTGTCGTGAGCAATGGTCGGGACGAGATTAACTGCCGCCGCGCGCCGATAGATGGCATTGTCCAATGGTCAGTTAGACCTGGCTTGTTTGATGAGTATAATGACGGTATTAGAACTTGACATTAAGGAATAGTTTTTCAGTACTGTTATTTCAAATAGGTCCACTACTGGTTCTCAGAATCTAGCAATTCTTTAATTTAGTTTAAAAGTAGGTGCCCCACAATCCAGTCGAGATTGCGAGACTCCCGGTCTCCCAACTCTTGGTAGCGGAAGGAACCGTTGGGTTTTGGTTGGTATTAGTAGTTCGACATAACCTCCGTTCTCAGGTGGTGGGTATCCATAAAGATTGCAACACAGAAAAAAAAGGTGACCCACTATACTTCGGGACACCACAATGCTTCCAAGTTATGCCATGCATTATGTATTTTTTGTCTCTGATATAAAATCCCCGATATGCTAAAAAATTGGAACATATAAATGCAGGTATGGTTGTAGCTATACTTCCTACAGACGCGTCCCACACAAACGACTAAACTATAACTTTAACAGGCACTTATACAAGAAGAAAACTTCCACAGTCCTGCGAAGTTTTCAAGAAGGTCCCTGGAACTACTTTTCCTATTACCACGTTATCTCAGACACAGGTCATGTAGATAAACGCGGCGCGTCCCAGACCCGAATCTCAGCGAGGTAATCGAGGAAATGCGAACCGCTAAACTATCTCCAAGTTAACTTCATAAATCAATCGTCTGTTTCCTACAACTCGTTTAAACTTGCCTTAAACCGTGCAGCTGCTTTAATCGCTGCAAGGATTAAGAAAATTAATTTAAAAATGCTGCCTAAAGTCTAGAGCGTTTGTTAAGCGTGGTGATAAGTATTACAGAGCTTTTTTTCAACAATGATCGAGCATAGATCACCTGCAGGTTTTTCTCTATTGACTTATAATTGTAATAAATTAAATAATCCTTTTAACTGTCTGCCTAACTATCAACTGTACCGAAATAGGCCTAAGAAACGCAGACTTGACGATTTAAAAAATGTTTCCTGAAAAAGCTCAAAGTAGACCGTTAAAAAGCTATGTCAATAAATTTGCTACATCAAAAATTACACCAGTTGCATATAAAGACCAGCACAATCTTTTTAAGTTCGCCAATCTGTCTTATAAGAAAAGGCGTATATATCCCGCAAGGCTGCCTCTCGTTACGATTGAGTGAAGCGCTGAGTCGCGCGCCTTTCGGTGCGCCACTTCACTCGAGAGCCTTGTTATGTCAAAGGTTTTCGTTTTCTCAAACTACACATAGATGGCTTATCATTATGATCATTTTGAATTAATAAAGTTTTTCCGAGGTAGGTAAAGAAAGCCATTTGCATGTTTCGTAAATACTGAATGAAAACAAAAAAAAATTTGACCGCCGATTAATTTGACTGCCAAAGGAGAAACCAAAAAAAAAAAGAAAAAAAACTTGCGTGTTTGTGGGGTAAAAGGGCATTAATTGTATATAACAATATGAAATTACATTTTTTGATTATTATCACTAAGGCTATGTATTCTTCTATTTTAAATAATAATAATTTTCTTGCTTTATTATAAAAAATACATCGTTGTTACATTATCGTGATCAACTAAGAAAGCATCTAGAAAAATAGCTGGTTAATTATTTTAATAAAACATGCTAATTATATACGCACAACTTTCTTTCAATGACGATCATTAATGTTTTTAAGCTATTGCATAGCTTTTATCGCGGCCTTTGAACGCGGCGACCGAATCAAGAAATTCCGTAACGTAACGAAAATAAAACCTAACACGGGGGGTGTTAGGTTACTCCGCCTACCATGTAATGACGGTTCCCATGACAACGTGATATTGTCATGGGAACATAATTTTTGTTTTATGTCATCATCCGTCATCATCCCAAGTATAGTGTTGACAAATAGGAAGTATGGAGGTTACAAATGCTATGCAATAGCTTTACCGCGGCAGTCCCCGAGTGCCACACGTTTTTTTTTTTTTAGCGCTCTTGTCCTAGTAGGTTTCTAAATATGCATTAATGAGATCTGCTGCGATTCTAATGTCACTCATTGCATCGTCGCTGTTTTGTTGAAATAAGGGGTATTAGCACTCTCAGTGCATATATGACTTTTGTAACATTCTTTAGATGGTGGAATACAGGGTAAGTTTTTAACCAGTACGCAAACTTAAACACATGACTTTACTCATCATTATGAACAACTTTTATTATGGGACAAAACTTGAAACCGCGAAAAAAAAAATCTGCTGTTCCCTACATTTATGTTACTAACAAATTATGGATTATTCTGAATTAAAATGATTATTATTATTTTTTACGTCTTTGACATTTCTCGGGACCCAGGGGTCCCGGACCTTTCGAAGGCGTACGAGGAGCCGAAGCCAACTCGCAGAGGCCCCTTAGACGTTTTTAATTAAATGAGCTACCAGCCGACGATTATCCCTGTTCGCACTATGCAAGTGCAGCTAAGGACAACCCCCAGTTGGTGTAGGGCTATTGTAAGATATGGAAACAAAGATATCGGACTATGGGTTTGGGTTGCTAAAGTGGACTGGTCACCTGGAACTATGGAAGGACTATGGCCCCTGCCTGATCTATGTTTTATATGCACACGGATAAAATGGCAGGGGGTGACTTGCACACTCAATAATGGGCCCCCAAAAATGGTCGCTAGCACATAGTGTCGTAGCGACAAGGGGGCAACACGTCCTGAGGTGCTTATGAGGAGTGGAGAGGTATTCCACGGCTATCAGGACAATCCCGGAAGTACGGTCAAGATCCCTACCAGCATCTTACTGGAATACTTCCTTCCTCCGAGCACGTTTGCTCTAGCGAATCTCCACTCAAGCCGGCCAATTAAGGCAAGAATGAGGCGGGAGCGCCGTTCCTCGTCAGTGTTCACTCCAGCCAGCCAATGAAGGCAAGCCAGAGGTGAGGAACAAGACTTCTCCCGGGAGATAGGGTCCGTGGGGTCGCTACTGCCCAACAGCTCGCCACACGCTGCCCTGCGGGTTTTTGTATCTCTTTTGGTCTGGCTTCTCATCCCAGACCTGTTCCGGCAAAGTAAACTGTACCGGCATAGACCTAGAGTTCGGAGCGCGCAAGCCCCACCACGACGTCAACGTAGAGATACGGCGATGGGGTTATTATTATTATTATTATAACTCGTTAAAATTTAGGGAACAGCTGATTTTTTTTTCGCCATTTCATGTTTTAATAATGATGAGTAAAGACACGTGTTAAAGTTTGCGCACTGGTTAAAAACTTACCCTGTATGCAACATAACCACAACACTTTTTAACCACAGGAATTTTTTTATTCGACACTTGCAATGTTGCCGCTTTATAGAATGTTGTGGCGTTTATGGTAATTATTTTGTGAGAAACTTATTTCACATTGGATACTATCGTACATAATTATAAGTTTTTTAATCGAGGCTGGTTTTTTTTTGGGCAGTCTCCTTTTTTAGTATGATATTTTTTTTTTCCGTGTGATTGTCAATAGATTTTATGTAAGTTACCAAGGTTATGTAATGCTAGAACGAAGTTGAGAATTTCATTATCTACCGATTAAAATATTTAAAAAGATTATCTGACATAACTTACTCCACTTTTCTTCAACAAATCAGCTTATGATTACATATGAGGTTTCTTATATGCATAAAATTCCAATATTCAGTATCCATTGCTGCAAACCCGTTGCAGGCACTTGCCATAAATCCTGCTAAGCGCGCAACGAAAGATATCGTGGCAAGTGAGACGATTAATTTGCAATTCGAACGACGCGAAGGATTTTTGCCATGGGAGGTAGTCTATTTACTTAATTACGTACGACTTTAGTATTACTTGCATTTGGGATAGAGAAAAAGGTTTCATATTTTAGAAAGAAAGAAAATAAAGGACGTTTTTTGGACCTAATAAAACGCACAAAAAAGAAAATGAGGCAAATATGCGTCATATTCGCGTAAACCAGCTAAAATAAAAATAAATAAGTAAGAGAAAAGTTTTGCACCGCCATCGACGCACACGCAAAGCCAATTCACTTACAAATAAAAAATAAAGTTTAATAAAAAACTGTAACCCGACTACGGGAAAATAAAAATGATCTAAAAAGTACGAAACAAGCAAATATTTCAGACAGAAATCAAGACATAGGTACAAAAATGGTCAAGGTAAAGCCGTGGTCGCATGCCTGTATGCCATGTGGGTGCCAGAAACACCTACAAAATTATAATGGCATGCGACGACGGCTTTACCTTGACCATTTTTGTACCTATGTCTTGATTTCTGTCTGAAATATTTGCTTGTTTCGTACTTTTTAGATCATTTTTATTTTCCCGTAGTCGGGTTACAGTTTTTTATTAAACTTTATTTTTTATTTTATACTTTTCCGTTTTTACACTTGCTAAACGTTACAACAACGTAAATAAGAGTAATTCAATAGGTCAGTAATTAACCTATTTTAAATTCCAATAGCAGTGCATAGTGCTTTAGACGAAACTATAGCGCGATTTATTTCGACGCCAACACCATACTTAGAAAGTTTTGCAACTAACGGTTTTTGTCTATGAGACACTGGCTAGTTTTGATGTCGATTAAAACTATGACTATTTATTTAAAAACACAATATTCCAAATTCGAAATTGCCACCACATTTTTTTACGAGCAAAATCAAAATACTCTGTCCCACTGAAAATTGAATTTACAACGAGAACATTTTCGCGCGATGATTTTGTACGATTTCAAATGTCGACTAAAACCAGAAGAATCATTTGAAAGACTTCGAATGATGTTCATAGACAAAAAAAAGCCCTTCTAAAGCGACTGTTTTCCGCTGGTTCAACGAATTTAAGCGTGGTCAAGTAACTTTGGCGGACGAAGAAAGAAGTGGCCGTCATAGGGTTATGACGGCTGTTACATAAGAAAACGTGCTGGCTGTGAGAAATTAAATTTAAGAGAATAGGCGAATTACATATGAAGAGATTCAGCATATACTGCAGATTGGATCGGGAAGTGTACATGAAATTCTACACGGGCATCTTCAGGTAAGGAAGATAATTCACGCTGGTTACCGCACAATCTAACGCAGGCTCAGGAGGTTCGGGTAGAATGGTGCCGAGACATGATAGCAAAATTTGAAGCAGGCTCATCTCGGCGCGTTTACGATTTCATTACGGGTGATGAATCATGGATTTGTCATTTTTGTTCCCCAAAATAAAAAATCAACTCAAGGGAAAACAGGGATTAAAGAGGTGTCTGATGCGGACTGGAAAATGTGTAATGAAAATTGGTTAAAGACGCATGAAACTGTGTATACACGCCAATGGATAGTTATTTGAAAAGATTTAATAAAAAAATATAACCTGTAGTATATTTTTTATAACCAATCGCAAAATTTTCTGAGTGCCCCATGTATTAATATTAATATTTCGTTGTACACAGATGTGTAGCCACACATCAAGCTATAAATTTCCAGTATTAGCTGACCTGGCATTGTACGGAAATCCTTTACAATGCCAGATCAGCTTAAACTGGAAAATATAGCTTGATGTGTAGCCGCGTGTACTTGTTTTTCTTCATAGAGGAATTGAGGATGGAATTACAAACCGTTACTATTTATTAAGATTTGATTAACTGCACGTTTATATCATCTTGCGATACAACGTAGCACAGTCTTACTTTTGCTTGTTTTTAACAATTTAAACATATTTATTTACTTTGAAAGTATAACATTATTTACATATTTGTAATGTGCTCGTCAAGACCTTTCTTTTGGTACCAAACATGTCATGATCATCTCATTTTAATTTTTTTCGAGGTTAGAAATTTACGTAAAAAATCCACCATATTAAATTTAGGGAAAATTTATATAGCCTATGTCACCCAGACTATTATTACAAATCTATTGATACCTCATTCATCAAAATCGGTTCAGTAGTTTAGGCGCTACGGTGGAACACACGTAAAAGCAAACATACATACATACATACAAACATATAAACATACATACATAGACTGCTAAAATCATAACCCTTCCTTTTGGCTTTGCCGTAGTCGGGTAAAAATGTTATCCTTGCTCATAGCTGTCACAGAGAAAAATCTTTTTGAGTTCGGCATTTATTTATCTACACTATAATATTATGAAGAGAAAAGATTTGTATTTTTGTTTGTAATGAATAAACTCAAAAATTACTGAACCAGTTTTAAAAATTCTTTCACCATTAGCATGCTATAATATCACTGAATAACATAGGCAACAATTTACAAAGATATAACGCGGGCAAAGCCGCTGGCGCAAGCTAGTTTAGTAAAAACTTAATTAATTACCTATCTTGTGAGTGTAACGCAAATTACGCAATGGATTTTCTGTATGTGATTTTGGATGAATTGTTTTGAGTTGTTGTTGTCTCACACACAAAAATCACAAACACATAATCATAATCATCATTTATTGCATTCATGTAGTTTAAGAGTTGTTACAAATTTAAATAGGATTCATACATGAACTCTGCTAGGGCACAGCAATATACATAGTTTCATGTGCTACACTGTCACAATATTAAAACCACTGTGCTTAATCAATTACCTAATACTAATTTTACATGGTTATTAAATGTCCATCATTTATCATTTAAATATAATATAAATTAGTTATTATCATGATAAAATATAGGATAGGGTAAGAACAATTAATTGGTCATCATTTCCATTCATAATTTAAAATAAGATTAAAAAAAAAAAAAAACAAATAGCGATAACAATAATAATCATGAAACAACACATCATAACATAGGTAGGTAGTAAGTCAAGATTGTAGGTGCTGTGTGTATTGTGTACAGGTCTGAATTTCAATGTCAAGATTTACTTATCGTCAAAGAATTCCTTTAGAGTGTAATACGATTTTAATATAAGGTATTTTTGGAGACTGTTTTTAAATTTATTTTCGTACTCTATGTCCTTAATTGAATTTGGAAGTTTATTATATATTTTCACGCACATGGCTAAAGGTCCTGAATGGAACATAGTTAATTTTGAGCTTGGTAAGGCTAATTCATTTTTGTTGTAGCGTCTAACACTGCGATGTTGCGGGCGAATGTCCTTTGTGAGTGAGAACATTGATCAGTGTTTGCCAATTTTGTGTTTGAAGGTGTAATAAAAGGTCGTGCAGGTGACAAACTCGGAGATGTGTGTGTGTGCGTGCGTGTGATCCTAAACTGTAGTGCTATTCTGTAACCATCTCACCGTGTTATCTTAGGTGAAGTGAGCGTGGAGTGAGCTGTCAGTTGCTAAGGATTGACACTATTGGCAGCTCACTTCATCTAAGTTATCACGGTGAGATTTTTACTGAATAGCACTACAGGTCAAGATAATAACACTAAATGACTAACCCGTATCTTTGTGGTAGTTCACCACGAAAGTAAGTACTTGTAATATAAAAGACCCAAGTTTCATTAATAGATATAAAAATCTTGACGTAAGCGAAACAGTTAACGTCGCACCACCATCCTGAGGAGTCAGCTAATTAGTTATAATAACAAAATCTTGTCGAACAGAGTGGATATAGTAGTGCATTGTTATACCATACCATATATGATTAATATGATGCCTCGTTGGTCTAGTGGTCGTAAGCGCTACTGCTGAGAATAAGGTCCTGGGTTCGATTCCCTGGTCGGGCAAAGTGTTCTTGGGTTTTTCCATCTGGAATTTCTCAGTAGCAGCTCGGAGCCTAGATTTGTGCCCGGTTGATGGCAATAGGCTCGCCCCCTATTACATGGGACTTAAACTGACGAAATGTGGGTGTCCTATGGGTACCACCTCTACCTAACCCTTAGGACATTACAGGCGTGACGTTATGTTATGTTATGATGTATTACTGTTTCGTATCAAAATGTAAAATGAACAGAGCAATTCGATATGAATTAACTGCGATATTACTATAATTAACAAAAAAATAATTTCCCATCCAAAATATTGAAGTGTAAGTGCCATACAAGGGCCTATTTGAAATAAATGATTTGACTTTGGTGTATTCATATATTTTATTTTGGAAGTATTTAATGATGTTTTAACAGGATTATGTCTCTGTTGACTGCACGTTCGCATTTTAATTTTCGATGTGAGTCATAAAACCGTTTCATTATTTACATTAATTCATATTACCGTTGTAATTTTTTTTAAAGCCCTCACTCGATTGCGTATTGAGATTTATACATTACCGTCGACCGAGTATCGGTTTTTATCCAAACCTTAACAATCGCATTATTCATACTACGGTATGCACGAAATAGCTCGTAGGCCGTAGCACCCCGTAGCACCGGATCCGCGTAGCCGCGTAGCATGTACGTAGCAATCAAAATTCTGTACGTAGCGGGCCGATTTCGCATCGTTCAGTGGGCGCTCGCGGACGCAACTGAAATTAATTATTACCAGTACCTGCTAGTACACTTTCAGGCGTATTTTTGAATGCTTGAGTAATTGTTATAGATTTACGTTCAGAAAACTTTTTGGTATAATTATAGAAACTTACATTTCCGTAAACCCTTTCGTCAAATACAGGATACAGGCAAAATGTTATATTACTTAACGGTATTTTATAATTTTTTATTAACCAGCGCATTGTTGCCGTGGTGACACCTACTGTAAGTTAAGTGTTCTATGCCTATAACCTTTGCGCAACTGCAAGCGATAACTTGACAAAGTTTTATCGCAATCGGATTAACGGTATGGTACTTGTTGAAAAACCTACACTGTCCTCCCATACCTAGTAACACTGTTATTTGAAAATATTGTAAAAGTCAATTATTTTTAAAAGAGTAACCGTGGAGTTTCTTGCCGGCTCTTCTCCATAGGAAACGACCAATTGGAACCATGCACCTAGTTTCTGACGATTCATAAGTGCCCATGTAGGTTTATGTGTATTTTATTAAGCTATTGCATAGCTTTTATCGCGGGCTTTGAGCGCGGCGACCGAATCAAGAAATTCCGTTACGAAAAAAACCTAACACCGTTCCCATGACAACATGATGTTGTCATGGGAACGTAATTTTTGTTTTATGTCATCATCCCAAGGGTAGCGTTGACAAATAGGAAGTATGGAGGTTACAAATGCTATGCAATAGCTTTACCGCGGCAGTCCCCGAGTGCTACACGTTTTTTTATTATTTTTTATTTTTGCCGCTCATAAAATTCGAACAAACAAACATTGATATATTAGAATAAGAAAGACACCTTTCAGTAGGAACTTGCGTCATCTTTGATGTAATCGTATCTCGAACCTAAGTATTTGGCTAGCAGCAAGACACTAGCTATTTCGTGTAGAGAAAGGAAAACCACATTGATCACCACGTTTATGTACTCACTATAAAGAGTCTACTTTTATAAATAACACACGCAAAAAAGATTACCTCGATATCCATAATGGCTAATAAATAATTAATTTCCAATTACAATTTCACATCCCTTATTAACCTCAAATGTAAACATACTTAACGGACCGGTTATTGCCATAAATTGTAATAAAACGTTTAATAATGTATGGATTTTGTAAGGTCGGTAGTGCAATTACGGGCTATAATTGGGTCAGTCAGAGTGGCCCCGGGCTAATAGCTTAGCCTAAATCAATTGAACATAGCTGATAATTGTGACGGAGCAAGACTTAATGGAATCTTTGCTAATTCAATATTCTTCAATTTGCATTCATCTTAAGTGTGAGAGTGGATTAATTTGTGAAGATCAAAGTGGGGGTTTCGTTTTATTTACTTCTGTGAGGAAATGTTGAATGGTCTTTATTAATGGATTTTACTGTTTGTTATGTTTTATAATGCTGCAAGAAACTTTTAAAATATTGAGCCCACGCTTCGTCTGAAAATAATCTGTCAATGAAAGAAAATAATTATAATTTTTACTACTATGTCTGCACTATCTGTTATTGAATAACTCATAAAAGAGGTGGCGACTACAGCGGTGGGACATAGTGATAAGTTTAGAAAACAGAAGAAGAAATAAACGTAAATCATCCAAACAATGAATCTGCACTTCACATCTCAAATCAAAACAAAGCAAATTCATCCACCCATAACCTCATTCACACAAACTCAACAGTTTCCGTTCTTGACTTTAAAACAAAAACCATCTAATTTTCTCTTAGCTGTAAACCCATAAATCCACAATGGCGCCGCGGATCCGCGATAGAAGAAACTGTAACGCGTTAACGTTCCGACAACAAAGAGGCATTCAAAACGATCTCCGTCTTAGTTAAGAGGCCGACACTCGAAACGCGTTCGTCAATGCACACTCGAGTTATTGCTTTCGAAACGAGCGCTTCCCTTAACTTGTACCAGAATACACCGTTATTCCTGCAACCCAAAGCTTTCATAACCAAAATTCTTTTTACATTACTCGCCATGTTTCAGTAACAGAAAATTTGATCGGTTACTAACCAGCAATGGATGTCGTGTGTATCACGATGGTCGTGTTAAATGAAGCATACCGATCCCTCGATGCTCGGGCATCGTGAGAGGTGCACGGTGTAAGTGCAGGGATGCATTATGCAGTTGGCGAGTCGATGGAATTACTGCAGCCGGGGCACTGCGAGCATCATCGTAAACTTAGTTCAGGTTCGCTAATGTTTAGAGATGGTTTAACCGACTGTTAGCAACTTTGACAGCGGGTTTAACTCGTATTGTGGAGGTTTGGGCTGTATTGATTATGATTGTGGTGTCTCAAATCTAAATACGGATTATAGTTTGTATATGAATAGTTGTTTCTTACTACCTAATGCAACTTAGTTCATATAATACGTTTTTATTGTAACAAGAACAAATCAAGTCTTTAGGTTACCTGTACCTTCTGTTTCGGAATTTTACCATGCTACCTATATAATATGTATTTTTTAAACAATTAGTCACGAGGCAGTTTTACACAACCATTTTATAATATACAAACTACAAAATATCAAATTATACAAATAGTTACTGCAATAATATTACCATTAAGTAAAAAAAAAACCACTATTATTTAAAATAAAAATTACCCAAAATCCTTAAAAAATAGCAAATTTTCACCTACTAAACGACAGCCGCCCGCACCCCATATAAATAATAACCCGGTAAAATTCCCCATTGAAAAAAAATGTGGCGATTTTTTTTTCTTGTTTCCTGTATATTTCCACATAAATAGACTCTCCGTACGATACTTAACTCGTTTAAGTTTACGGGTTTTTTTACATGTTGTATCATAAAATAACATTGAAAATGTGTTCCTTTTTTTTTCGAAAATCTTTTTACGACAAGATAAACTGAGCGCACCAATATCCAACTTCTATATCGTTGGCGTAGGTGGAGAACTAAACAACAAAAAAATCTTGTTTGGAGAAAATTGCGATTTATTTATGCGGCATGGTTTGGGTGTTACGAAAATGGTGAAAAGTCAATTTGACCAAAATCGCAGTTATTTAGTTCTCCACCTACGCCGACGATATTCATTTATAGAAGTTCCTTTTTTTATTTTTTGTATTGCAATAATACACAAAGACTCATTCAATGGATAGCCATTACTTCTCAATGGCGTCTACAATCTGCGCGGGAAAATGAACAGCTGACACTTGTACTTCTTTTGTTTTTAGCTGGAACATGCAAATGTGGCCATGTTGCTTGCTGTGTTGTTTAGTTTTTTAGAATATTCCTAAAATCTGTTTTGTTGACGAAAATGGTTCGTATTAATTAACTGTCGCTAGTCAATTAGATTTTAAAAAGGTAAAAGGTATGAACTGTTTTGCTTGGTATTTTTAGTAGTGTTTGATTTAGATAAGATATTAGTAGATAGATTAAGTAGGACTATTTAGTTAAGGAAAAAAATTACAATAACCTAATTAATGTTTAAGATATTTTTAGCGTACTGCGAATATTTTATTTAATGCAGGAGTTCACAGATGAATTTAATACTAAGCAATAAATAAAAATAATGACATTCAAGAGCAGTGACCGGCCGCGACTTACGAGTTGTAGGTCGTAGGTTCGAACTCAGACAGGCGCTTTACTTTGTGTAAATTATTTCATCGCCACTGCTCTCAAAACGGTGAAGGAAAACATCGTGAGGAAACCGGCATGTCCTAGAACCGAAAATTCGAAGACATGTGACATTTACCAACCCGCACTGGGCTCGCGTGGTGGATTACGGCCCACTCCCTCTCACAGAGAGGAGGCCTGTGTCCCAGTAGTGGGAACATTTATAGGCTGATGATGATGATGATGAATGACATTCAAAATGCAAATGCCAAACACTTTTTTTGGTGTCTCATAATGGAATGTAAATATTTACAAGGGTTTCTATTGCCAAGTATAGTTTATTTGACACCTACAAAACCACCTTTAACATAAGCACCACCCAGCTGTATAATCCCGTGCGCTGCACATTCTGTTAATCCATCAGCACCATGTTTCAAGCTCATTAAGCATTAAATTTAAACGTTGCTGCTACAGCATACATCACGGGCTGTTTCACCTGATGCGTTGCACCAATACTGCTCACTCGCTTGCGATAACTAGAGTCGACAGTGACCAGTGTGATGGTGTACATTGCTGGCTGGATATGGTGAGAGTAACATGTAAAAATAGTGCTGGAGGCAAAAACTAGGATGCGGGTTTAAAATCCGGCAAGTTATCATAATTCTAAACTTTCAGTTGTGTACATAACGTTATTCTTAGATATCAATGACTTTAGTAAATAGAAAAACTTGTAGGGTAGCTTAGAAGTCACCTACAGACAGGGATACCATCTATACTCCACAGGTTTAGGTAGTTAAAAAAAGGTAAACAAATCGTAAAAAGGGTTTTTATAATGACACTTAACTTGTTTAAAACTTGTTTAAAAAAAACGATAAAACCAAATTAAATTTATTTTAGTGTTTTACTATAGTTTCCTCTTTTATTAATGTATGTTAAACTTTATCGTTTATCCTTAAACTACTTTTCGTAGATGTAACTGCTTGAGCACAGTTTTTTTGTCTGATTTATAATATTTTGTAATCTGTCTATTGTAAAGAGCCCAATTTCTAAACGTCAACGAAATATAACATTGTTAAATTGAAGAGTACAACTGTGACGTAGCATAACAACTAAAGTGACAGGTATTACGTTTAGTCGGTTACTTGACAGCTGTAGCTTCACGTGATTTTTTTTGTTTACCTTTATTTAACTACCTAAACCTATGGAGTATAGTGTCAGTGTTCGTTGTTCTTCAGTATTATTTACCCGGTAGTGTGACCAAAGGAAAATACCTAAAGTGCCTGAATATTCACGGTTACCATTTTTTTTTAAAGTTTTGCGTCACTATTTCTGGTAACAGGTTTATGTACTGTGATTGCTGTAAATATGAAATATGAAGACCCAATATGAAATAGAACGACGTTGCTGGTCCTTTTCACATATCTTTACATTCCCAAATACATTCCCGCAGTAGGTCAAACTAGATCACAAAACAGCAACGCATCTCAAACTCACTTACACCGATACGACCACTCGTATCACTTAGTACAGGCATCAGGTAATGCCAGTGATTCATAGCGCGGTGGACGGCCACGCTCCCTACTCATCAATATCGGAAAACGGCAGCGTTTGATACCGGCCGCCGTTATTACACGATGTAGTGGCGATCGACGATGCCGATTCAACGTGCAATGGCAGTAATCTTTTGTTAAATGGTTGGTGGTTGCTTAATCTGTGGGTGGAATTGTTGAAAGGGAGTCAGAATGAAAAATTTAATGAAATAGGCCTCTAAAATCGCACTTCTCGGCTACTTTCATACAGCTGCTAGATTTATAGTAATAGTAATTTATTTCCAAAACTTAGGTTAAGATATCAAATCTAAACATTCAATATTAATTAACGGAAGATAATTATAGGGTCAAAATGATAATAGTCCATCGGTCAAAGCTCTGCTTACTGAGAGTGAAATCGTGAGTTTATAAGCATGAGTTTAATGGCAATTACCTTTGTAGATTCCAGGTTTTGAACCATCTTTGGTTTGGTTCAAACTTTGCCTGGGCCATTTTGTTTTAAATGTTTTCTTTCTAAGTGTGTAAATCTGGCTACTACTAACTTCAAGTGGAGGAAAATCTCCTCCAAAACATGGGATATCTTGGCTTGTAATCAATGCTTATTCCCACTGAAGGAAAAAGTTTTTGACATACAAAGGGCCAATAAAACTATAGGCTCTGTTAATATTAATTTACACCTAAATTCTCGAGTCAGTAAAACATGCTGTTATGAATGTAGCAGTATCGTGTGAATTCAGTGCGTCGTGATTATGACCAGACTAATCTGTTTAGGGTGCGCGAAAATTTGATAATTACGGTCTGCTTCATATGATTTGGGTTCGCGGCGTAATTGCTATCTGCTTCATTTTCCAATTCACATAGTTAAAACTAAGATTTCTGCTAAATACTTTGTATGAAATGAAAAGTGATATTTTGAACCTATTAATTGTTTTAAGGTCAGATAAACAGTCGCTTCTTGTTAAGTATTGATGTCTCTTAATGTTCTCTTCGTTTTCCTATTTATTTAACGTTTCGTTTGCAGCATTTCCAACAGGCCTCTGTGCAATTTGCCCATGCAGTAAAGGGGAAACACACTATTTGCGGTAGTAAAATAACATCATACAGGCTTTTGATACAGAAATCGTTACAGCCGATATGTTGTGATATGACGATGCAGCTGTGCAAGTATGCGCTGTAGCTTATGGTTGATTTAATGGAAAAATCATTATTTGTAATAGAAAAATTACATACATAACATCACGCCTTGTTTCCCCGAAGGGTTGGGCAGAAGTGTCCCTGTAGCAGGTACACCCACATTTCGCCAGTTATACTTAAGTCCCATGCAATAGGGGGCGAGCCTATTGCCATCAACCGGGCACAAATCCAGACTCTGAGCTGCTACTGAGAAATTTCAGATAGAAAAACCTAATAACACTTTGCCCGACCCGGGAATCGAACCCAGGACCTCATGCTCAGCAGTAGCGCTTGCGACCACTAGACCAACGAGGCAGTCAAAATAGAAAAATTAAGACTATAAAAACTTGCAAAGATGAAAATCGAGCAAAATTTACGTATAACGGTAAGTTAAAGGTATTAAGGTTTTGAAATCATAAGGCAATCCTTTTACCAATTTTAGAGAAGCAAGTTCTAGAAAATAGCCACTCTCTCTATAAAAAATCCAACAACATTTTTATAAATACAGGAACCAAATTCATCCCCAACTCACTCTGTAACAATTAAATAATGTATCATAACATGTTCTCATTTTTAATCCCAACTGCGCGACGCATACCTACTTACTAACGAACTTATATACCTACCCAATATATCGCCAACTAGTTATCAGCTAATGAGAATATAATACAAAAGCTTAACTGCGCATGCTCCAAGCAGTTAACCTGTGCCGATGTTTGGGCACCCCTGACCTGCCCTGTTGGCTCATTGTTGCCCCTACTTAGTGTGTCAGCACGGTCTATGGATGTCTCATTATGTAGTTAGCATGATTGGGTATCCGCATACTCTTAAGGTTAATACAATGTCAACGTAGAAACGTGAAACGTTTCGTGAAAACTCTGAATAACGTGTAAAGGTAATATTGTTTTGTATTTTTATAATCTTTTAATAAAGCTTTCGCATTTAAATCGTAGTTTACGTTCTGGATACAATGGATGTAAGTCTTGTATTTAGAATTGTTTAGTGACATCACAAAATCCGTTTAAACAATAATTGATCGCCAAAGGAGAACAGACGAGTTCGTAGAAAGACCAAGCATTGATGGCCTAAGGCATAAGAAAGAATGAAGGAAGGCCTTTGTCCTGAAGTCGGATTATCATTTATGTTAAAGGTATTAATTCGTCATTCATCGCTGGGGTTCAAAAACAGGTGCAAAACCGATCAACTTATTAAAAAATATAATACTGTAGACATTTCAATGTTCAGTGGTGATAATTTTAGCTGACATTATGATTACTTTCAAAGAGTAAATATAACTTGAACCGATATTGACGTAACAACTGTTATGTTAAACATGATTTCACAGCTTGCTTGCTTTCATAGCTAAATTGAATCCAACCTCGGCCGGCAGATGAAATAATTATGTAATTGATTATTATTGGAAATTCCTAGTAATTTTGACACACTACGTCATCGTCTCTTGAATGTGTTCACGGGTTACAAGTAGTCATTGTTGTTTTATGAATTGGTTTGGGTTCCCCTTTTCTGTATCGTGTCCTTGTCACTTTAAATTTCAATTAATTTAGAGGACAAAAACGACTTTAATCAAAAGAGATTAATTAATTCATTAATAACGTAACCCAATAACTAAGAATAAAAGATAATAATTATTCAGGCCTAATGAAACCCGATCAGTCAAGTTAAGTAGGTGTAGGTACAGTGTACCTAGTTGTACAAGTTCAATATTAATCAAGTCGTCTCAATCATACTAAGTGATTTACTATCTAAAATCGTTAGATTAATCTCGCGCGAACTAATCCAGTCGCTTAATTACGCTCCTACAGAATGTAGAGCGAGGGATGTATAGAGAAGTAGGTAACTTATGTAGCCCATTGAAAGAAAAACTTATGGTGAATAGGGATTCATCCAATTTTGCTTTATAGTTGTTATTCATAAGTTGGAAAGTATTAGTGAGAAAGGAGATGGAAAATGTTGGGCCCAAGTGTAATAGTTGAGATATGATCTAAAAATAAGTCATATTTTTTTAAATCTTGAATATCAAAAATCAGCTCAATTCTTTGTCTGGAAGCGGAGAAATATGATAAAGATACTTTTCGTGAGATCATTATTTATTTATTTATTTGATTTACACGGCTTAAGATACCAATTACATAAATCAAAGTATATTTAAGTACAAACAAACATAACACATAAACGAATAACAACAATTAAATACAATTATAATCACAAAAATGTCGGCACATAACCATTAAATTGTCGAATTTATCATCGAACAGATCACAGTCCGGGTTGGCTTCCACGAGCTTATTTAGTGCGGTCAACACGCGCGGTAGGGGAGACGCAGCACGGGCTGCTGTCCGACACGAAGGCACGCCTAGCAGTCGATGTTTTCTACCACGGAGATAATTATTCGGTGTGTATAGTCGAATCAGCTCATTATGGATATCAGGCGCATCCATCATACCCTTCCACACCTTGAGCATAACGCCTACCTGGCCACATGCCCTTCTGCTCTCAAGCGTATGATATCCCAGACACCCTAAGAGGAACTTGGTAGGATAGAGGTAGGGAATCATCGATTATAGTAATCGATTACACAACTACAAAAAGAAAACCTACCCACTAGGTAGCACTAGGTAATACAGTTAACTCAAAGTAATTAAATGCACTATATTATATATACTTTTATACAATATAGTGCATTTAATTTAAACAAAACATCATTAATTACTGAAAAACCAAAATAATGATTATCAATTTCATATCGATTAAAATCAGTTTTATTTTTTTGTCTATGTTACTGGCAGTTCATATTCTGCACTGGCAGACTGACATTGACAATTTGACACTAGACATTAGTGGTGGGTCATTCTCGAATTTTTGGCGACCGAAAACGTTTTTCCGACGACGAAAACGGTTGCAGAAAACGGTTAAAGGACGAAATTTATTCGACATGGAATAGAATTGGCTTTTCGTCGAGCGCAGTTTCTTAAAACTATCAACGATTTGAAATGTATGAAATAATTTTTTCGCATCACGAACGACAGCATTGACAACTGGTAATACATTCCTGACTATACATTCATTTCAAAGAGTTGACTTTTTAAGAGTTCACTTTTTATTGGAAGGACTTTTACGAGTGTGATAGAAAGTTGAATCATTGTACCCAACTGTATTTTCTTAGATATAAAAATCGCACTAAGTAATTCGAAGACTGGTTTATGCAATGAAGACTGTTTGAAGTTGAACTCAGAACGTAAAACGGTTTCATCATCACAAAACGGTCTTTGTAAACGGTTTGTTGTCGCAAAGCCCATCCCTACTAAAACTAGACAGCTGTCACTTATTTCGTGTTTTCGGATGTGTTTTGAGTGCTTTGTGCAATTATTTTTCATTTTCAATGATCACTGCTTTGATTTTTACGGATTCTGATCCTGCCTACCTTGTACGACCCTTGCTTTCACACTGGACACCGAATATCGCTCACACGATTGACTTGGAATTGTTATAATGGATTTTACCGCCACTTTGTGGATTGGATATTGTTGAAACTATGGATCGCTATGTAAATTGTGGGATAGCAACTAGTCACTGCAATACACTAATGCATGTATGAATCTATAAATTCACACCATTTATATCTCGTTACTATTCAGGCCCAAGAGTGTATGTAATCGTTTCAGTATCCTTTACTTACAGTACTATGCAATACTTCTTGTGGCTTGTTTTGTTTATTCGCAGCCAGCCAGTGCTTTTACACAAGACAACTAATATCGATGTCAGTTCCCACAGTCAAACAGTGGAAACGGTTTTGTGGGGCATAGGTTTAAGTATAAGATTGCTGTAAACTATTTCCCCCTTATTTATGAACGTTACTTAAATTAACAGACGTTTAAACGTCAAATAATTTATGGTTAACCTTTCAACTGTCATTACCGAGACACAATAGAATTTTAATTATTATCCACCTCAATGAGGCGTCGTAACGGTTGATGAGTTAAGCAGAAGCTAATAATTACTTAACTTATAGCAGAATTTATAAATATGTTTTTTACATTCTCCGATTACATTATATCAGCTTATAAAATAAAATGCGTTTCTTCTGTCAATTACTTAAACGTTGGACTTCTAATACCCTCAATAAGTCTATGCAAGTATCAATCAAGTACAGTGTAGGTACGAGAGAAACGGTAAATACATAATTATAGTTTTCAAATAACACCACTGAGCTATCAAATATATCAGTGATACGAGAAATGCCGAAAATAGGAATAGGTAGTTAGCTTAAAAACTGTAGGTACCTGTTCATAATCTAAGATCGAAAAATATTTCGGAATAATGAGCTATCCAAATCAAGTCTTGATTATCTAGTTCGTAACATAAATAATTTAATCAGATTATTAAAATTAAATGGCATTTTCTTCAGACTTACAGCATACGACGACTCTGCGGCATTCCAATTGTAGATGATCCTATGGAACATACATGAAGAGTCACGTCAAAACATTCGGCACGACAAAAACAAAACACCAAAAACTAGTGACATTTTCGAAACGTCAAAAATATTCGTACGACACGAAAGTGGTTCCGTAGTTTAGACCCATCGGCGTTCTGGCGACACACAACAAAAACCTTTCTAAAACACAATGGCCGCCGCTGTGGCCGCCGATTGGCAATATTATTGAATTTTAGTGGGGAATTGAATTTGTTCAGCGCCCAGCGTCCCGTACTGGTGGCGTGTTCGGCTTATGTGAAGATACTTGTGTGGACCACTGTGCTGGGTATTTCCAACATGTTAAGAGCCTGCACAAATTGACAAATGTTTGTAGTGCACATCTGTCTGTTGTATTTGAATGAATAGTAACCACTGCTGACAAGTTTTTACCCAACTGCGTGACAGCAAAGACAGGTTTATATTTTTATCGTTCGGTTTATGAAATAGGATTTGAAGCTCTGGTCAGACTGAGGCGAAGCCAGTGAAGGATGCGGGACGTGCCTGCGCGCGCGCGCGTATTTTGTTTTAGCGATTAGGTAGTCACGCGACTATTCGCGCCAGTTTGAACACCTCCTTACAAGTTAGTTTACCGAATCGACGTGAGTGAATTTCCTCTCGCTTTCCACGCGGAATTCACCTCAGTTTGACCAGAGCTTTAAACCGTATTACACAAACCAAACTATTAGACCAAAACCCTATTCGGTTCTAAATTCAGGGTTGCCACTGACAATTGCCCGACGATAGCAAAATCCAACCACAAAACTCCTTTAACAACAAAATCAAACAGACTAACAAGATTCACCATGCAGACGTCTTGCTTGCTGATATTTTGTACCAAATGAGGCCGCTTTCTAAGAAATTACGTACATCTCTTCTTAAATACTGTAATCCATAAAATATAAATACTCAACCATTGAATGTCAGTTTAATAAATCCTCCGTAATGCTTCAAACTGGAGGTAGTTTGCGTCTTAAATGCAAGGCAGTCTCCTGAGAAATTAGTGTGGATATGAAGTGCATAGAAAAAGAGGATTAGAGATAGTTTTAAAAC
Source organism: Agrochola lychnidis (assembly GCA_963680765.1). Lineage (NCBI taxonomy): Eukaryota > Metazoa > Arthropoda > Insecta > Lepidoptera > Noctuidae > Agrochola > Agrochola lychnidis. The sequence goes on along the minus strand of OY796852.1, from coordinate 1,120,409 downwards.
TTAAAAACCTAGAATTTAGGACTTTCTTTGAAGTACTAGCCAAAATGCACATAAAAGGGCCCTGTCGTTAAATGTTACTGTAAAGCGATTTTGACAACACCCTCGAACAAAGACAAATTTATTGTAGTTTAGTGTGTACTGCAAGGGATGAACGCTTAAATTACGAGTAGTTTTTATTAAAAAAGACGGCACCACGGCAGCCCTAAAATTATTTTAAAAAGTGCTGCAATTCTACAGTGAAATACCAACAATGAATGTTTTATTTTCCTTTCACTATCAGGCACACAATTTCATACTTAATGTTAAAATATAAAAGATCATATCCGCTGTAATTTTTTTCTAGTATAAACAGGCAGCGGAGTGCATGCAGCGAGTGCGCGTGACAACAATGTGGAAGCGTGTTCGCGCCAAAAAACTGCGACGTGATACTGTTTAGTGAGGACCGGTGATTGGGCGAAACTGAGACGAAGGCCGAAACTAAAGTGGTATGCCGAAACAAATAATTATAAAAAAAAAACAGTTAAAGAATTTACCAGATGCTATGATTTTCTTAACTGACCTGGATTTTTGTTTCACAAACCAGACACATTTTCAACCGACTTAAAAAAGGAGGATGTTATACGTTAGTCTGCATGTATTTTTTTAAATTTAATTTGTCGTCTCCCCCATAATTTTCCAGTCTTCCTTATGTTGTATCTTCTCCGACCAGTCACCGGTCCTTGTCCGGACCGGTTTGGACCGGTCAGGAACGAGTCCAAATCGTCACGCCAGCGTTTTTAGGCCTGTCCCGGTGGCGACGCCCGTCATCAGGCACCCACTGTGTGGCGATCTTGGCCCATCTGTTTTCATGCATCCTATAAGTGTGACCCGCTCAGTCCCATTTCAGCCTCGCAGACTCGCCTTTGCCTTTGCCCAGCAGTGGGACAAAATAGGTTAACAAAAAAAATTTTTTTTTCGTCGATCTTATTGTCTTCTTTGTTCATTTGGGAGAGGTAGCTTGCGCGGTGGTCGTTATTTTTTTTTATTATCTTTGCTTAATTATTTTTTGAGTTAGCGTCAATAATACGTATTTAATCAACTTTGTGTATCTTGATGATGTTATAATACTTCCTGTCACTGTTGTTTACATAGCAAGTAGAGGTTTACGAGTTGGTGTAGGGAACCATAGCCAAAAATAAAAAATAAAATTACAAAAAAAACAACCGAAAAAACAGCGCAAAGTAAAAAATAACTTTAATTTCGGAAGTCGATGGACAAAAATTAAAACATCTATCTAAAGACACCGACTTCAGAAATTAAAGTTATTTTCCACTATGCAGCATTTTTTTGGAAGTCTTGTTTTTTTTACATATCTGTGCAGTACACATTTGTATAAAAAGTACACGAATTGAATGATATTATCAGGCTTTTCAGTGTCAAAGTCGAACTTGATCAAAATTATCGACGTCAGCACTTTAGTCTTAGCGTCAGCCGAAACCTAAATTCAGGCCGAGACCATAACCAACCTCGGCCTGATTCCAGCCATATCCATCAAGGCACAGTTTAGCCCCAGGATAAATGGGTTTTATTCTATTTACAAGGGGCACACGTCGACGGTCGGCTTCTTGCTATGGATTATGTAAATAACGTTGTTCAGTTTTGCATATCTGTGTCTTCAGTTTTGCTAGTCAGGTTATTTTATGCACTTTTAGTTAAATTCTGCCAACAATTTTGTTTGTGCAGAGTTCGTTGGCTGGTGTTTCGTTTTTGTTTTTATTTTCAGTGGATTTAAGTTAGAGGATTTAAAATGGTGGTATAAACGTTATCACTGAAGCTTTAATTTGGCAAGCTGAGAAAAGGAGAGAGGGATAAATAAGTTTCTGTGGAAGTTCGCGTGAAATCAGTTTTTGTTATAACAATATTAGGTGTTCCAGTTATAGATGTGAGCTCTGTGGCTATTAAAAATCATATGACCTGTTTTTAACCCCCGACGCAAAAATAGGCGTGTTATAAGTTTGACCGCTATGTGTCTGTCTGTGGCACCGTAGCTCTTAAACGGGTGACCTGATTTGAATGGGGTTTTTTTTACTTGAAAGCAGGTTTTCTAGCGATGGTTTTTAGACATGTTTTATTAAAATCGGTTCAGCCGTTTGAACTATTGCGGTTTTTAAAAGAAGAGTGCTTCACCATAGTTGCATAATATGTATTTATTATTTTATAAAGTAATTTTTGTCTATTTTAGTGATATGTATTTTAGAAGTATGTATTTAAGTATATTCTCATGTTGTATGTTTATATTTAAATTAGTGAATAGTTAAGTTTTTTATTTTATGTATTCTGTTTTCTTTTCTACTCTTACACACGTTGTCTACATCTCTTTAACTACTTTCCTATCGCAGGTATGCTGGAAGAGATTTCTTTAGAAATAAGCATCACCTTTGTACGTATTTTTCTGTTCCTTTATTCTTATCTGTTTATATGTGTGTACATAAACTGTTAAATAAATAAATAAGATTATCAGCTCTTTTCTAATTGATGAATGGATGTGAGTGTTTTCCACAGGTCTGATCGGTTTGAAATTTGGTATTTTGTTACTTCAATAATATTATAAGAACATTACATACACCTTAGACTGATGCTGCAGCATCACCTGGAATTTACAGGATACCCAACTCCCTTACCAACTTACAGCACAGGTATCGTGTGTGTGCTCATTGCAATGGCCTCGATGAATAGGTTATAGATAGATGGTGAACAGGATCTGGTGATGGAGTAGGAAAGAGGAATGAGGAAATATTTATGTCAGGGATTTTTAATTTTTTTATTGTTAAAATTGTACTTGTTGTATAACTCCTGAGCGTTTTGACATAGTTCGTTCTTGTTTGAATTCCTCAAAATTTATGGACAAAAACATTTTTTTTCTAAATATATAAAACCCCTTTAGACCTGCTTCTCTTCCATTTCCGACTAATACAGCAACAAGCCACTTTGTCTAAAACTAACAAACTGAAGTCCTATTCATTCCTCAGGAGTGTCGAGGACGTAACTCTAAAACGGTTCCGATCTCGACAAGGCAATCGGTATCGGTACCGAGTCACCTCTGGGACACGTTTTAAAAGTTGTCCCGGGACTGTAACGAGTCCTTTGAATCCGCTTTGTGTAAACTATGGACTGTAGTTACAATATTTCGAATCCGAGGTATGGAATAAATATTTGAAGTGTTAAATCTAAAAAAATAGACTGTCACATAATGATGAATTTATGTAGATATATATGTCACCGTAAGATTGTGAACACCGTTAGTTTATAATCTATCGGTATTATTTCTGTTAGATCATAATCTGTCGAAAAATTGTGAACTGGGTGAAATGGGTTAGGTTAGGTTAGAACTGTGACCAACCGCGCGCGAGCTGAGCAAGCAAAGCGAGCGGTGCCGCGGCAGCGGCCGGCGAGCGCTACTTCCAAGTTGCTCGCAGCCAGGCAGGCTATTTAATACTAGCGCAAGGTGCATTACGTCGCAAACAAGTTGGTTATCAGTTCACAACTTTCCAGTTTTCATGGATACATTATAAACTATCGAAAAATAATGCGTTAAATTGTAAATGATTTGTCACAGTTTACAATTTTTCGACAGTTTATAATCTAACGGAAATAATACCGATGGATTATAAACTAAGGAAGTTTATAATTATACGGTGACATATATATAGCAATGACTAAGTCAGAACATAATGAAACTTTTTACATAATATTATTGATTTTGTTTTCATGAATATTCGAATTATTTCGGAAAATACAATGGTGAAGGATATTTAAAATAGGTACCTACACCTTGAGGAACAGCGGATTCAACAATTAGTAAATTATCATTACCATACATTATAATTTTGTTAGAAAGAAAGATAGGCCAGTGCCCAGCCGTTGAAAATAACTAGTAAGTACTAAATAATAAAATTGTGGGTTACCCACAATTTTATAGTACTTACTAGTTATTATTTTTTTATCATACATTTTTTACGAATACACAAAAGCTGTTAAATATAGATAATACATAATCTGAAAGCTTAGTAAGAAATACAGATTAAGAAGAAGATTTATACTTACTTTCATATCTCTGAATCATCAAAGGGATCCAGATTTTCTTCAATTTCAAAGATCGGGAGTTTAGACATTGAGTAGAATAAAACTAAAATAGCAGACCAAAAGATTTCATTCAATGGCTGGTCGTTTTATCCTCGTCTTTAGATAATGCCGACAACTGCTTTGATGTCTTTTTTAATAAAAATAATCTGGTTCATTCCCACGCCTGTGGCTGGGGGGTTCATCAGTGTGTAGGTAGGTACACAGTGTCAACGGATCTGTGCACAAAAAAAAATCCTAGCCTAGCTGAGGTCGTTGACCTAAAAAGAACATGTTTAGATATCGATTGCCATTACAACTGTGCTGTTTCCCTAGCGAATTTTATTTGACCCTGTACTACAGGCAATTATTATAATTCATTAAATGCTTATCATTATTATTATTATATGTTTAAGTCCCATGTAATAGAGGGCGAGCCATAATATAACTGGCGAAATGTGGGTGTACTGTAAGTACATCTCTGCCTCACCCTTCGGGAAATACAGACTTGATGTTATGCTATGTGATATTTATAATTGTAATAATAAGTAATTACTTTACTTATTATTATAATTGTAGAAAATTAGACGTCATAAAAATAATTTCTACTAAACGGTTCGCATCGCGTCGGATCGGAACGGATTTTACAATCTTTAAGCGATATTAAATCGTGTAGCTACACAGTATTTAAAGTCTATATTACCAAGCCACACACAGCAGCTTGACCGCGGGCGTAGTCGAAAGTATGCTGCGACGCGCGATCGGCTCCGTTCGCCTGTCGTCGTATCCGATCCGATCCTTTCGGCTGTTTTATGATTATTTTCTTCTTCTATAGCCAACAATACTTCGTCAACTTTACCATTTTCAAATATTAGAACACGTCAACACGGTAGGAATTAAACTATTTGACTAAGCGCAGAAATGGATACGTTCGCAAGCGACGGTACGGAGCCGATCTTATGCGTCGACATCCTGCCGGACGCGATCGGCTGTTGCATCCATTCTTATCCTTTCCAATCTGATGCGAGGCGAGGTATGTAGTGGAAATCATCCTATAGTTTGTGAAAGACAGTATTTTAAGCTGGAATAAAGGAGCGGCGCCTTAGAACTTAATATTATCATCTGTATCGCTACCTTCACAAAATCCATTACACATACACATAAACTCACGCATTCTTTCCTTGAGAGTAGGCAGAAACTACAGAACGCTATCTGCTACGATCCTAACATACTCCTTTTGCATCGTTTACGTTCCTACATGGTCATACACGCACGCCAGTTGCGAGGCCAACGCACCTAACCATTCTAAAGAACATCACCAATAAGGTCACTATTATATGCTTCTAGGGCATCCCCTCCCGGTGTTTCCATTTACAAAGTCCATTACTAACTCATTAATACTCGGATTATTTATTGATGTATTAAAAGTCAAACCATAACAAAGGATTCTCCAATCGCAAACTAACTAACAATACTCATACATTGTTCGCTCCGTTCACAACGCCGCATACACCAAAATTGGCATCTTTATAATCTCAGTTACGTATTAATAACAGTAAGTTATACCCACATCCCGCGTTACCGGGATCCCGGGGGACTGCATTGTTCCCGTCACCGGGATATTGTATGCAAGCCGGGAATGGAGCGTGCATTATAACAATATTTACTGCCACTAACCCGTTAGATATTCAGCTTTACGATTCAATTGTTGTTATGGCGGCCATTTTGGGAGTTTATTGCGTCTAGTTAATGCACATTATAATTGTACACAATGTGGTGAGATTATGTAGTTTGTGTTTAGATGAATGATATTAATTGCTTTGTCGTTAGAGTGGACTGACAGCTTGATATATCTTTATTAGGGAAATAATAGATGCAGTTTTGGTATATTTCTTTTAGAAAATCTCGCACATACACCAACCACATTCAGACAATACAACTGTACAAATGTACAAAACCAAAAAATATTTTACGAAACAAAATAGCTAGGTATCATATTTTAAACTCATTTCAAGCCACAAGCTCGGAAACACACAAATATAAAAGCATCCTGAATGACTTTTAATCAAAACCAACTGTTTGAAACTGGAATCAACTGGCCGAAACTAGTTCCGAATAATATTTATCCACTATCAGCGAAACAAAAGTGAGCTAAGCAAGAAGTTTGCAATCCCGGTCGCGGCAACACTACCGAGTCGCTTCAATACAAATTCTACCTTATATGCATACAACTAAAGTTTAAAACATTTTGTATTCTAAAGTTTTTTGTTTCACACCAGCATATGAATCGCTGAGCCAATTTACTGCAAAGGAAATAAAGTTTTATGGGCTTTGTGAGAGGATTTAAAATTGGATGCAGTTGTTGTTGAATGCGGTGAATTTGAGGAATTTCCAGCGTCACCGGTGGAAGGGTTGAGTTCACTCAGCGCAAGTTTATGCTGTTTTTTGTCTTGAGATATAATTTATGTTTAGTTATCGTTACATAGAATTAATTCTCGGAACGGATGGAGAAGTTTATCTGTTTACTTGCTCGGATTAGTAAGTGTTTGTTTGTGGAGTTAGTGATTAGTTATCTGCACTATTGCTAAACATAATATTGTCAGAGTAGACTACTTGGTAGATGGATTATGTTATATTATGTTATGGCTAGAAAAAGAAGAGACTAGTGTGATTACGCCTGATATAGTAATAACCATTTTAAACGAGAAAATACAAAAAAAAAACACGTAACCTGGGCTTTTAAAACTTTTGAAAAAGGATTTCGAAATGTAAAAAGCAGGCCACTTGAAAAACATGACTACCTTTCCAAGCCATAGCACCTTAAAAAGGACCCCTCTAAAGTATTGAAAACTGAATACCTATAAATAACCTCTTTTCACGTGAACTTAGCCGACGCTCTATTGATGTAGGGGACCTCTGGCCGTCTTATCTCAAAAGTGTCGCGCTAACGACTTGTCACGGGTCTACGATATGTTGGATCATTAGCTACCTACTAGGATAGAGTAGGTTTGTCCGGACTGTTTGTAGGAAAAATATTATGTTATGGTAGGTACGGATAAGAAGACATAATGTTAAACAATTTTCAAACAAATTGCTTGCCCACATGGTGCTTGTCATCTTTTCGAACTATCAATGTAATTAAAAAATTGGCAGTGACGTAGTCGGAAAATAATAAAGTGCAAGTAAAAATTTTACTGATGGCGGTTGACTTAATTATTTTTTGCTTGTATATTTACAGATGGTGACATAAAAAGAGTGATTAAAATAACTTACAATTTCATACTAATAAATATATTAAATTATTATATATAAAGTAAATGCTGATGAAGGACCACCTGTGAATTTTCACTTGGCATAATCAGTTTATAATGTTTCCACTGCTGATACACAGGCCTCCTCTCGGTGAGAGGGAGTGGGCCGTAATCCACCACGCGGGCCCAATGCGGGTTGGTAGACGTCACATGTCTTCGAATTTTTGGTAATAGGACATGCCGCCTTCCTCAAGATGTTTTCCTTCACCGTTTTGTGAGCAGTGGTGGTGGAATAATTTACATAATGTAAAGTGCCTGTCCAGGTTCGAACCTACGACCTACAACTCATAAGTCGCGGCCGTTACCACTAGGCCACCGCTGCTCTTAACTTTCACTTACATAAATTATTGTAATACGCCTGGTCGACCGAGTTCTGCCCGGGTGAAAATAGAGATTATGCTCATTTAATAGTGTAGGATAGTTCATACTAATTCTATGCTGCCATCTATATTACAACGTTCATCGAAATTGTTAGAACCGTTTTCGAGAACGTGATTACACACATATACATATATACAAATACTGCTCGTTTAATAGTATAGGATATATAGGATTATGACGTGTAGACTTCAGGCATAGTAAATTATATGTCCTGCCAAATGCAAACCTTTTGGCTTAAATAGTATCTACGTCGAAAAAAAATACGTACTTAAAATGCACGTGCCGTAAAAAACTTTGTCATTTTGCAAAATGTATTATAGTTTTCAAAGTCAATGAGATTGCAAATTATTCGCAGTACGTTACATTTTACTATCTAAATCGTCATAAATCACCCACTTACATTATATATTATCAGGGTTCACATAATTTACTACTTTATTTTAATATTATTTTATCTCATACGGGTTTAACATGTTTTAAGTACCTTATGCGAAATGAGTATAAAATTATTCATCGTTGAACGCAATCAATTAGCATTACAATAAGAAATTAAAGTGGTTCATTAAATGAAAAATGTTTTAATCATTTGTTTAAATGTGAATTTTCGAAGCATTAAATTCTGCTGTATTTATCCCTAGAAAACGGACATTTTGCAAAGAGTAACTATCGTAATTACCAATATATTATGATAGTGTCAACAGTTTTCTAAAACGAAAATGTTCATACATAAATCGGAAACAAAAGCAAAGTAACACGTTTTGCAATTTACACGAACATTTCATCACCTTTTCTTGTGGAACTGCAAAGAAAAACTAAAACAAACAGCTTTTACATTTATTTTGTTTTTATTTTTAAAAGTCTTTAAGCTAAATCCTGGCGTCCAGAGTAAAAAGGCGGAGAACTCACGCAGTTTGAAGTTCTGTTGGATCTCACAACAACATTGAAGGAACGTTGTGAGAGTGTGGAACTTGCTCCGTAACAACTTTCTTACTATCTGGTTCGATAACAGCTGAGACAATAAGCTTTGAAATCTAAAATATTCTTTGTTCTACACAATGGTGGTCTTGTTTTTCGTCGCTGAGGATACAATAAAATGGATACTTACGTCGAAATTGTTATGATTTTGTTTTGGTTCGTAGAAGTTCTGGAATGTGGTTAGTATACTAAGTAAGTCTTTCGCTGGTGAGGTTTTCATGCGATATTCAATATTTCATAAAAGTTGCGGTTTGTTTTCACACGAGCGCGAATTTTTTCGGCACGCACGCTCTGCCTGAGAGATTTTGGAATTGAAACTTTATGCCTCTTGTCATTACGTAACGTGCGTATTCTTAATGATCAAGGTCGCCAGCCACGCTCAGCGCCATAGCACTTCCATCAATCCTGAAGCGTGATATTTAAAAAAAATTGCACGCTTGCTTGCAGGTAGAATACAATGACAGGTTATAAGATCTCACCTAAACCAAAACAATTTATTTCAGGCAAATAAACATTTGATTCGATTTGATTGATCATTGAGAATATGTTCGTTATGACAAGAGGAATAAAGTATGAATTCCAAAATTTATGAGGACAAAGTGGCGTGTGCGCAAAGCGCCGCAAATTTGCTCCGGTGAACACGTACAGACGTGTTCTCAATCACCAATATTTCATTCAAGTACAAACAACCTTAAAAAAAGTTTACATTGACATGAATTCATTTGATTGTCTACAGTTTGTGTTCCATAATACTGTATCAATGTGTGGCTCTTCGACGTATACTTTTGAGGCTGACTGTGCCTATTATTTAAGTTATCTTATAGATCTTAGACCGTATTAAATTAATGTCCAGTGGCCAGACTGTAAGACATCTTTAAACCAATTCCCGTTGGCTTCCACAAGTTGCACTGGATGACAAACTTAAGTTCGTACTTAAGTAAGTCAAACTACTCGATTCGCGATCGGAAAACTCGACAAATTCACCCTGAAGTCATGACTTACCCACTTTAAGAAAATGTTACATTTAGCTCACAGAATTAACTGCACTAGCTTTTTAGAGAAAATATTTTTAACTTTTAAAACAAGCAGCTCATTTTGCTAGCTAAGAAAATCTTGCAGTATGCATTTATACACCAAAATATGATAAGACTATGACTAGAAAACAGCAACTTTGGGGTTGAAAGAAAACAGAAAGCTAATTCCCGGAATGAAAAACACAGATACTAAGATAAGAATGGAGAGACTAAGATTGGAATGCAAAGCGTTCTTAAATTATCGGAATTGCTCCTAAGCCCCCCCCCCCGCCCCCCAATTGCTCCTTGCTTTAGTCATACCAAGAAACATTAAGTTATATCCATGACAGTACTTCAAGAGATAGGTAGAACTGCTGGAATGGTATGTATTTATAGTAATTAAAAACATAGTGCAGCTTGTATAACAAAAATCTGCAAAAACTTCATGGTTTTCGTAGAATCTATGCAGTTTTTATCTATTTCCGTAATAAGAAAATAAAAAACTAACAAAATAATAAAGATTCTTACTTCTCAAACTATAAACCCGAGTGACGCCACGCAGCACACTAGTATGTCCTAATATCAGCATACATTAATGTGTTCCTGTATATTGGACGGTTATCGGTGGTTACCTGTAGGTCACTGAATACGCGCCTATTATAAGGGCAAGTCTAGGGAGATGCCGCGGTAATGCTCGATGTTTAAATGTCCATGCCGACTTTAATTTTTTGAATCAACAGTTAATAGTTTGACGATGAATAAATAATTTAAATATTTTCTTACCGATTATAGCCACATGCTTGTTTTTATAACAATTTAGAAGATTTTATTCCATTTCCGACAAAACGACATTTTAAATTCTTCTGAAAGGTCACTGTATTATTTGATCAATACTTGTAAACGTGTACTTCTTTTATGGGTCGGCATCATATTTAATGTTTTAAAATTTAAAGTGAAACATCCTCTGCGGCGTTGTCTCTGGAACAAAATTATATCAAATGACAATTTATTAAGAGATACATTGAAGAATTGCGGGCTTATAAATGACGGGCCAACCATAAACTATTGATTCGACGTTTAAACCCGACCGAAATTTGTTTGTGGTTGTTAATAGTATTTTGTTGGTCAGTCAAGAACTCCTACAGTTTTAAATTAAATGAATGCCAAAAAATTATTATAATAGTAGTTAGAATCTGTAACATCATTTTATTGTTCTATTGTTTGTCTTAATTACGAGGTAAGAATACAACAATAGGCTATGAAGAATACACGTCCGATACAAAACAATATTATAATCGACGCGTAGCGGCGTAGGCGGTGTAGTGGTTACGACTGCTACGCCGTAGCAACCGCGTAGCAAATACATACTTGTGTAGTAAAAAGTTATAATACTGCTACGAGAAAGGGTCTTATTACACACGTTGCCATTTTAAAACAGAAAAAAAGGTTTACTTATAAATGAAGGTTGTATGAATAAAAATAAATAGGTTAATTTGTGTACAGTGAATATGCAATACGCCGCTTAGCTTAAGTTAAATGTTTGTAATTCGGTTCAGTGACTGGTTTCCCATAGTTAGTTTAGTTAATTAATGGTGACGTCTGGAAAGTGATTAAAAATTGTATTTGTAAAGCAAATAATTAAGTCATCCATTATATTATTTCCAGTATTTTAAATAGGTAATCAATTTCACAACATTTTACCATCTAAAGGCTATAAAGACATACTGACATACAGTTTCACTTTAGCTAATAATAATATATCATTTTAGAGCATGTCTCATATATTCACGTGTTTGAGATGACTGGCTGATTCCTTTTGAAACGTTCGATGAATGAACCGATGGTGACCCCGGCTTTGCGTTTAATGCCTATTTAGTTTTTATGGAATCATCCAAATAACATAGATGTTCTTTGAATTTAGGAAGCTAGAGTGATAGAAGAAGTGAGAAACTAAACAACAATCTATTAACACTTACGGTATTTTATTTTAGAAGCCCTCTAATAGACAAGTTAAACTAAAATTATTTATTTGGGAATATTCATGCATTCAAACCCCCAATAAAAAATTACTACACAACTAAGTAATAACACTAAGTACCAACACAAAAAAACAGCGCATTCCTATGGCGTGGTGCAGTGGTCTCGGTCAAACTACTTCTTACAATAAACACTAAGGTGCTCACTCACCGGAAGCATTCGCCTGTATTGTAGCAATCCTAGATTTCACTTTAACGGCTAGGGTTTTGCATCTAGACTGCGCAGGTCATCAACTGCTAGGTATTGTAAATAGATTATTGAAACCAGCAGGATAGGTTATTTATAATCAAATAAGTAGAAGTAACACGGCTTAGTCGCAGGTAAAGGTTACATTACAGGTGAATGCTTCCGGTGAGGGAGCGCCTTTAATATTATGGCCTGAGTTCTGAAAAAATTACAAAACATTTTTAGCGAAGAAAGATACAAGTATCATTAACAACTCTACGATCACCAATACTTCTGTGAAAAACCGTGATTACCTCAATTAATCAAATGAAAAGGAGAAACCTTTCTGAAGTATACTTTTGCAAACTGCAAGTAGCCGATACTCCAGCTAAGTTGAACTTTTCAGTATTATTTCGATCTTTCAGTTCAATAAGCTACTGAAGTTCAAGAGGCTATTGAAGTTATTCTGCCTTATACTTTCATGGACGGCCGCCAGAGGCCACTTGGTATGAACTGTTCCTTTGTCTATTATAACGTGATTTCTTGTAGACTGGCAAGCCGTCCCTTTTCCGCACAATATCGAGATTTCTGTTCTACATCTGAGAATATATATAAGTAAATGTTTATATGTTTATTGTATATGCAGGTGGTACACTGACTACCTGCAGTATTGTCTCTCCTTCTCCCTTTAATCCATCCAAAGGTTGTCTCTAAAAGATCGCTTTTAGCGATAAGACCGCCCATTGTGTCACTCTATATATAGAATTTCTAAAATGTTTGTAATTTTTATGGTGTACATAACAAAGAGTACTATATATATCTCGAGAGCAGTGGTGGCCCAGTGGTAACGGCCGCGACTTACGAGTTGTAGGTCGTAGGTTCGAACCCAGACAGGCGCTTTATTTTGTGTAAATTATTTCATCACCACTGCTCTCAAAATGGTGAAGGACAACATCGTGAGGAAATCGGCATGTCTTAGAACCGAAAATTCGAAGACATGTGACATCTACCAACCCGCACTGGGCCCGCGTGGTGGATTACGGCCCACTCCCTCTCACAGAAAGGAGGCCTGTGTCCCAGCAGTGGGAACATTTATAGGCTAATGATGATGATGATAATATATATCTAATATTGATGTATTTAAACACATGGTTGTTTTTTCTAAACACATAAACCTTCCGGAGTAAATTCTATTATTGATGATGAAAACCGCATCAAAATTTATTGTGTAGTTTAGAAGAACTAAGTGATGACACGAACAGACTCGAAAAGCGTATATTATAATATAAATATGACGGAGAAGGTACGTCTCTCTCGTTATCATCAGCCATATTTTAACTACTGTGGGCGTATTAAGGGTAGTGTTGGTTATTGCGCAATAGAAAAGCCATTTACAGTTCAGATCAAATTATAATTTACTATCAAATTAATCACACTAGGAATTCACACACTGTAAGTGTAGGTACACGACACAACTTATACGGAACGCACGACAGTTTCTAAACGTCTTCACTGCTTGACCACCAGAGCGTTATGTTGTAGACTCTGCCGAGCGCCGCTAAGCAGCGCTGGCGCCCCGATTAGTCAAATCAGTGACGTGTTTCCGACAAATATATAGATGTAGAAGATTGTTCATCGCCTTTACCTTGTCAGCCTTTAAACGTCTAACACTGAACGTTGACCTACAAACAACTATCAAGGCAGCAATTGCTATACCTAAGCACCCACGCTTGGCAGACGGATTGAAATTCGCAATTTAATATCATATAAATGCTACCCACAAGTGAAATAATAGACGTGGCTTCTTGTTAAATAACTATTCAATATATACAAACATAATAATTGATTAAACTAACATGAATAATGTGAAGATATTTCTAAAAGCATTCACTGTTTAATATAATACACCAGATCAAGATGTTGACACGATTGTATCATGTACAATTCAACAGTCGAACGAAATTCATCAAAACCTCGACAATTTCAACAATACAGTCACAACCTATAGTATACTACTGAACATTCGACAGCCATAGATTCATTCAAATTTCAATCATTCGCTTATTAAATAACTGGACTCAATCGGGAATCGAACCGGTAACGTTTGGCGTTTCGGACGGCACGCGGGAATTTTAGTCGCTTCGTTAATATAGAATCAATCTAATTTGTCAATGAAAGTCAAAAACAGACGCCGATTACTCGACAGAGGTAGGTAAAATGGCGCTGGATTGAGGTGGAATAAATTGAAATAGATGGAATAGAAGTAGGGAAAAGATTTTTGCAAAGGAGTATTTCGCTGCGAAAGTTTTATTTTATTTTATTCTATTCGGGAAACTTACAGCTTACTTATACAGTGTTCTTGGACAATATGAAGTTGATGGCCATTTACTAGTTTCCACTAATAAACAATTAAAATAAAAATAAAAAAGGTCAGTCCAAATACCTATAACATTAATATTATAAAAATTAAATAGTACACACGTACCTATAAATCCTATAGACGCAAACAATTACTTTTCCGTATATAGAAGCTTTTCACCAATAAATCATGTTCACTGGACACAGTTTATTAAAACTTATGCGCGCACTGATTAGAAACGTATTCTGCCTATAGGTGGACTTAGAATGTGGGACATGTTGTAAAGCTACGTTTGCAAAACATTATGCAGTGTGTAACTAATCCTAAACTGCCTAACAGCTCAAGACAATCTATAGTATCATTTGTAATTTTAAAAAAAGTATGTCATAACTGCAATGCATCTGCGCTCATGTGGTGGTAAGATGTGAAACCTCTTACATCGTGCTATATAATAATTGGAAGTATATTTCTTATTTTTTATTGCAAGAAGAACTTTTGAATTTCCTCAATTCTGTCTGTATAAATATTATAGTTAGAGTTCCAGGCGTACTCCAAATGGCTGAAATGCACAATAAAATATTTTAAACGTTTCTACGTTAAAAAACGGAAAGAAAGAAAGAAGAAAGAAGTTATTTTATTTGGGACACGCACAAGAAATACAAACAGTTATAAAAAACCGCCCAAGTGCGAGTCGGACTCGCGCACGAAGGGTTCCTTACCATTATCTATAAAAACGGCAAAAGAATCATGTCTGTTGTATGGGAGCACCTTAAATATTCATTTTATTCTGTTTTTTTGTATTTGTTGTTATAGCGGCAACAGAAATACATCATCTATGAAAATTTCAATTGTCTATCACGGTTCATGAGATACAGCCTGGTGACAGACGGACAGCGGAGTCTTAGTAAGAGGATCACGTGTTACCCTTTGAGTACGGAATCCTAAAAATAATAAAAGAGCATTTTAAACTAGCAAACAAAAATAATAACGACCTGTGCGAGGCTAAGAAGGCTCCTATCTGAGCATAATGCTGCGATGTTTACAAAAAAATAATACCGCAGCTGGTATTCTGATAAGGCCCGAACCCTATTACTAAGCCACCGCTGTCCGTACACCAGCATTTGATGAACAAGAGTCTTTGATCCAAATACTCGTAACAATTCTTGTCCAAATCCATCACGAGACCAAACCAAGCGAATCCCGTACAACAACAAACACACAGTCCCCGGGGTACATTTTAGCGGCGCGGCGTCTAAATCAGTAGCAATTAATGTCAAAACGGTAATATCGCTCGATACACTCCGGGCTGCTCTCAGATTTATTCATCTCTTGGGCCTCACAATCCACCTGATTTGATTTATACATCAATCGTCTTAGTTCGTGGTTTATTTAGTAGTTTTTCATAGTTTCTATGTAATCCGAACTGTGAGTGATGTTAATTGATTGAGTGACTTTGTAAAGATATGATGACGATGCAATCGTGGAGTATGGATTGGGGACCATCATAAGTATACGAAGAAAAGGCAATAATTTAAAAAGGTGTCTAATATGATGTAAATTAAAACTCTTCTAGATAAGATCAGTGTTTGAGTGACGGTTCTATTCTTGAACAAGATTTTGGCAATTTAAGAATTTCAATGTAAGAATTATTTTGATATTTCTGTTGCATCTACCTTTTCATTTTTTGTTTTTTGGTTGGGAAATTATCAAATAACTTCTCCCGCTGTCCCGTGTCAGACTCTTACTGACTAAAACCCACCCGTGTTCCTTCGGTTGCCCTGTTGCCGGGGGCCACGATTTCCCTATCGGTTTTCTTGGAACCCCCGGCAGGCATTGGCCCTAGCGGACCCCGTCAATTCTGCTGACATCTCTTTGAGGCGCGCGTGGAACACAACGCGCCGTCGACCCGGACCTGGTCCTTATCGGACGGCGAGCTACCCATTGCTCACCGTCCGCAAGCCCGCGCCTACGGTGGCCGGAAATCTGCCTGTGATTCCCGACGCCCAGGGTGTCTCTTCCTGCGGCGGTTAGGGGTGCGAGGGCGCGAAATTTGCCTCTCCCTCACGCGTTCCGCCTCCTCCTTCGCGAGCATTACTGCTTCGCAGAAGGAGGTGACGGCCTTCCATTTCCTCTCGCTCCGTACCATGGCCCGAATCAGGGCCGGATGGGAGTGATCACCGTCGCCGATCGCCCTGTTGCATCTACCTGCAAATACTATTGTGGAATGGTGTACGATTACATCAAAGAGAAACTTTCTTACTCTGAATACACGGTCTTCTGGGAAATCGAGATTATTGTTAAGGGTTTAGTTCTCACAACTACATACCACTTGCTTAATTCTGTGTTTGTCTAGTGGTCTACCAACACGTGTAAAACCCCACCTTCAGATTCCTCGAACGAATTTCATAGTATCACGTCTTATGGTATTTTACTATGAGGACGGGCTACAAATAATTATACCTAGAGTATATTTTAATTCTGCAGAAAAGAGCCATCAGAGCAAAATATGGCCTTCGCAGGCGCGATTCTCTAAGGAAACTGTTTAAAGACATTAACATCATGACGGTACATTATCAATATATCTATGAAAACATCATGTAGTACGTAAGGAAAAATCTTAATCTTTTTAGTAAAAGAAGTGAAAGACACAACACTAGACATAGGGACCTATTAGTTCAACCAGATTTCAGACTGGTTAAAGTAGACTCATCATTCATGGGGTATTGTTTAAAATGTTACAATAAAATACCTCCCCAAATACTTCAACTGAATGAAACGAAATTTAAATCTTGAATAAAAAGCACATTATGCAGCCAAGCATATTATAAGTTGGGGGATTACATCCCTGACTAAAATGCTTGGCTCAAAGCAAGCAAGCAAGCATTGGCGGTTCGATGCAACATGCTTGTCCGTAGGTTTGCTCGTTGCACGTATGAAGTCAAATTGACGCTTTTTAAAGCATATTGTCAGACATTTTACACGTGCAGCCTCTGGACAAGTTGTACTCAGAAAGCCATCAATGTTCTTCGAGTCCAATACAACAATGCATTCAGGATGCTGTTGGGGCTGCCTCGCTTCTGCAGTGCGTCGGGAATGTTTGCTGATGCACACACTGATGGATTCGCAGCGTTCAGACGTAAGCGTGCTGCGTCGCTACTGCAGAGGGTCCGGGGCAGCTCGAACAGTCTCCTGAGTGTCATTGCAGGGAAATTTGATTGCCCGCTCGTCCATTATTTGTCCAACCTGCATGTTTACTAACATAGTTATTAAGGTTAATGTTTACTAACAAATTATGGATTATTCTGAATTAAAATGATTATTATTATTTTTCTATATTTTAATAAATCTCGGGACCATGGATCCCGGTCCTTTGGAAGGCGTACGAGGGGCCGAAGCCAACTCGCAGAGGCCCCTTAGACATTAATAAGAGTTGAGGCACCAACCGACGATTATCCCTGTATGCACCATGCAAGTGCACCCAAGGACAACCCTCGGTTGGTGTAGAACTATTGCAGAACATGGAAACAAAACATATTAGGCTATGGATTTGGGTGGCTATAATGGATTGGTAAACTGGAACTATGGAAAGACTATGGCCCCTGCCTGATCAATGTTTTAAATGCACACGGATAAAATGGCAGGGGGTGATTTGCACACTCATTAATGGGCCCCCGAAAACGGTCGCTAGCACAAAGTGTCGTAGCGACAAGGGGGCAACATGTCCTGAGGTGCTTGAGGAGTGGAGAGGTATTCCACGGCTTTCAGAACAATCCCAGAGCCCGGAAGATGGTCAAGATCCCTACGAGCACTTACTGGAATACTTCCTTCCTCCGAGCACGTTTGCTCTTGCGAATCTCCACTCAAGCCGGCCAATTAAGGCAAGAATGAGATGGGAGCTCTGTTCCTCGTCAGTGTTTACTCCAGCCAGCCAATGAAGGCAAGCCATAGGTGAGGAACAAGACTTCTCCCGGGAGATAGGGTCCGTGGGGTCGCTACTGCCCATCAGCTCGCCACATGCTGCCCTGCGGGTTTTTGTATCTCTCTTGGTCTGGCTCCTCATCCCAGACCTGTTCCGGCAAAGTAAACTCTACCGGCACAGACCTAGAGTTCGGAGCGCGCAAGCCCCACCACGACGTCAACGTATCGTATTATTATTATTACGTCTTTGACATTTCTCGGGACCCTAGGGTCCCGGACCTTTGGAAGGCGTACGAGGGGCCGAAGCCAACTCGCAGAGGCCCCTTAGACGTTTTTAATGAAATATTATTATTATTTTCATGTCTTTGACACATATCGGGACCTTGGGGTCCCGGACCTTTGGAAGGCGTACGAGGGGCCGAAGCCAACTCGCAGAGGCCCGTTAGACATTTTTAATGAAATGATGCACCAACCGACGATTATCCCTATCCGCACTACGTAAGTGCATCCAAGGACAACCCCCGGTTGGTGTAGGACTATTGCAGAATATGGAAACAAATCTATCGGACTATGGGTTTGGGTGGCTTAAGTTGACTGGTGACCTGGAACTATGGAAGGACTATGGCCCCTACCTGATCAATGTTTTAAATGCACACGGATAAAATGGCAGGGGGTGACTTACACACTCAATAATGGGCCCCCGAAAACGGTCGCTAGCACAAAGTGTCGTAGCGACATGGGGGCAATATGTCCTGAGGTGCTTGAGGAGTGGAGAGGTATTCCACGGCTTTCAGAACAATCCCAGAGCCCGGAAGATGGTCAAAATCCCTACGAGCACTTACTGGAATACTTCCTTCCTCCGAGCACGTTTGCTCTTGCGAATCTCCACTCAAGCCGGCCAATTAAGGCAAGAATGAGATGGGAGCTCTGTTTCTCGTCAGTGTTCACTCCAGCCGGCCAATGAAGGCAAGCCAGAGGTGAGGAACAAGACTTCTCCCGGGAGATAGGGTCCGTGGGGTCGCTACTGCCCATCAGCTCGCCACATGCTGCCCTGCGGGTTTTTGTATCTCTCTTGGTCTGGCTCCTCATCCCAGACCCGTTCCGGCAAAGTAAACTCTACCGGCACAGACCTAGAGTTCGGAGCGCGCAAGCCCCACCACGCCGTCAACGTAGAGATACGGCGGTGGGGTTATTATTATTATTATTAAAGCTAGTCCTGCTCTTTAAGGGCGCATAAAGTAAATGATTGATAAGCATACTATTGATTAACATAATAATTGATTAGCATTCGAAAATATTGTTGGAGCTGCTGAAGATTGACAAAATTAAAAAATTTGCAATCTTCATCAAAAACATGCATTCTGAAAATTATTTTCTGAATGTTCTAGTGTTTTAATGAGAAGGTGGTCCCAAGTACTCCATTAATCTCTACCTAGTAGTTAGAGGACCGATTCCACTGGTAGAAATCTAAAAATGAGCAATTTACTGCATTTTGAGGAGCTGTTCTGCTCATCACGCCGAAGATCCTCATCAGATCTTCACCAAATTTATATGAGACAAATTTAAAGTTGCTACCTTTCATTTAAAAAAGAACCATCGAAATCGGATCTCATAAGGCAAAGATATCCAGTAGCCCTCTTTTTGCCCTTTTTTAGAGGAAGTAACCCTCCAATAAAAAAAAATCGTGTGGCACTCGGGGACTGCCGCGGTAAAGCTATTGCATAGCATTTGTAACCTCCATGACAACATCACGTTATCATGGGAACCGTCATTACATGGTAGGCGGAGTGAGGGGTGTTAGGTTTTATTTTCGTTACGTTACGGAATTTCTTGATTCGGTCGCCGCGCTCAAAGCCCGCGATAAAAGCTATGCAATAGCTTAAAAATCCCGACGATAAAAAAATATAAAGTCGTTAAACCTGTATACCAAGTTTCGTCCAAATCGGGTGTAAAATACGACCTGTAGAGGAATACCAACAAACTGACACACGATAGCAAATTTTGCCAGACTTAAAGCAGAGATGCTTTGCTTGCTCGGTCAATAAAGCTATCATTTAACTACCGACGTACTGGGTACGTCTTTCATTGACTTGAATGTGCTCGAGCGGCTGAGAGTATGTCATGCTCACTCTAATGTCTCGCTGATGGTGGCGTATGTGTTGAATCATAAAGTTCCCTTCAAAATGGTTGAGTTGATCGATTTGTCATGTTTTCGTGAACGGGCGCCGTCAGTAAGGACTGGTCATCTCTTAGCTGCCACAGCTTATTTTTTTTTTTTAATATTTTTATTACGGACGCTTTTAACGTGCACATCTTTTTACATCGTTCTCACATGTATAATTTCAAAATTAATGATGTAACCAATATTTTGTAATAGTTTCTTGCCCGTTCTTCTCCATAGGAACCTATTACGCTATGAAATGAGCAACTAGCTTCATCTTTCTGTATGATCCCTGGACAATTCAAAAGCCCCGTTGCCGCTGGTATGAGTTTTAGTTTTGTTTTCATCAAAATCTATGAAACTGAAACCTTGCCAAACAAAAACTTCATTACAATTTGCGAAGTCTTTAACTAGACGTAAATCCTGTTATTTTAAAAAGGGAAGCATCACTCTGGCCTCCAGTACTCACTTCCAGTTACTATCCTCTAGCTACTAGCCTCGCCTGTTTACCTAGACAATCTCCACTCTACCGTGTTAATAAACTGCGACTTGTTATGCAAAGAGTTCTTAAACTTTGTACTTTGTTTTTGCTTACAAAATTAGCCTTGGATAGCTTGAAGGTAGACGGATAGTTGGAGGTCAGATGTAGTTGGTAGAACTATGGAGATACTTGCCAAAGCTAGGTCCAGGATGATATTGTTAGCCATAATGACTATTTAACATAACTGTACGTTTTTCTTAATACAGAGAAAATCATTTTGAAGCAAAACAAATAAACATTTGAGAATATATTTTTACTAGCCGCGACTTTGTGTACGATCTAGTATGTTGTGTGTGCCAAATTTCATCCAAATCCGTTCAGCCGTATTAGCGTGAAAGCGTAACAAACAAAGAAACTTACTTTCGCATATTTAATATTAGTTAGGATTTCTAGTGAACTTCAATACGACAACAATCAATATTGTAAACAATTCAATTATCCAATCACAATATTATTACCAACTAGCATGTTAACCTATTACAACTACTACGTCGCCGTCAACCCCTGCCGCGCCGCGGCCGCGGGCGCAACTCGCCGCGGCTGCTAACACAGGTAACTCGCCATTACAACTCGCCCCACGTAACCCAGCTTAATGTGGCTCATCAGGCCTGCAGCATCACTGCAAGGGTTGAACGACCGCGCGCATGCGTATAAACCACCTTTTTCGGTCTAAATAGCCAACGGGCCGTCTTAGTGCGCGTTCTAACTGCGATCAAATTTCGATCTTACTATGTAACTGAGTGGATCGTTTTGGTGGTGCGTTCACAGCGGGAGGAGGCAAGGCTCGGAGGCTCAGTAAGTCGCGGACCGCCGTCGGCAGCGCGTGTGCCCTCCCGTCGCCCGGATTTTTTCCGCCCGAGAAAAGTTTTTCAAGTTTCCGTCGGACGTTTAAAGTGTTCAGTCGGAATATTAGGAATTAACGCTTGGTTAAAAGTGCATAAGGATTTGTGTTGAACGGTGTTTTGGAGAATATAACTGTGTTTTTCGGGAATTATCGGACGGTGAGTTTTGAAAAAAGTACTTATGATTTTTTGCAGGAACAAATTTGATTACTTTGGATATGATCATAAATTTATTGAAATTAGTTTTATCTATTTACATTACTTAAAACGGAAAACCGGCCACCTACATACTAAACTTTTCGAGAAAAGATATCTAGAAATATTTTCATATTTAAAAAATTATAAATAATAATACTACCAATACATTTGACCACATAATAGGACACTAGAATCGCCTGGTTAGAAGGAACCGCGAACCAAAAGGATTAACAAACTTAGTTAAAATCCGTCGCCTGTCGGGACAGTATTTAACAATGGATAATGAAAGTTTCGTGTCAGGAAGCTAAGCCGCTTGAGCTTGAAAACTTTCGCAAACAATGCTTTATACAATAAAATTAAATTAAAAGTTTTTAAAAATATTTTCATTTTCCTCTCTTATTTGCACGAACTATTTATGTTATTTTGGCATTAACCAATCAGCAAAGTGAAACAAAAAGTATTTATTTTGAACTTGCACTGGAAATGAAATAATTTAAAAAAGGCTCATTGGGTAGTAACAAGAAATGGTGATAACGTTTGCCGTTCAAGATGCATCGGATTATGGTTTTTAACCATTATCACTCTTGGAGATACGTAGCGGTATTGTGTTACTCTAAAATGGGCTGTGGAGGTCAGATGTATTCAGCTGCATCCGGTTGATTTGTAAGCCGACCCCAACAAAGTTCGGAAAAGGCTAGCGGCAGATGATGACTCTTGGAGTTGTGTCAATACTTCGATGAAAGCAACTTACTTTAGGTACTGTGCTGGTTCGCGACGGTAAAAGAGGCCATCTCCTTTCCACCGGTGGGTGTTGTGGGGTGGATATTATTACGCATTCTTGGAATCTATCAATACAGTCCCTGCATTTCTTGAAGCTTTCTGCAAGAAAATGTAAGAGCAATAAAGTCTTTTCAAATATGGACTTTTCTTTTATCTTTTTCCTATCTCTGTTGTTACTTTTTGAGATCCTAGATCACTGTTGCTAGTTATCACTACAGTGATTCACAAGTCTATAATAAGAGCATTAAACGATAATTTTGATGATCAAACAACACAATTAATGAAAATGTATAAGTTACTTACCATTAATAGCTAAAATCTCTAACACAATAACTATTCACCATTTAAATACAACATTATCAACTTTTTAAGGTTAACAAGGCATCGGCAATCTCTTAGGCAATGAAAGTTGTCCATAGGGGACAATCACAACTTTTCATCAAGAGGACCTTCGAGACCGTAAGTTTGCTAAACGACAGTGTACCAACAAAACAAGATAACACAAAACAAATGAATCTAGTAATTCTAGATTTGACAGTTTTCTTCTTCTTTTCGTGTGGTTAGTGACTAACCTGTACCCTAATTGCGTAACTCATTTTCGTAAACAATTTCGCGAAATTTGTTTCATTTTGACATTTCAACAACATTCATTGCGTTATTTACGTTGTTGAACAGATTTTTTTCCAACTTATGAAGCAATGGATTAGAAATCTGTTTCAAATCGAAACAAATGGTGATTGTGTTGTATTACGCAATTAGGGTGCTGGTGTCAGAGTTTTAAAAGGCCGCCCGTGGGCATCTGGCTAGGCTTCACATTCCGTCAAGAAATATCTCTTAGGTATTTAGGCTCTTAGGTTACCTCTCCATGTTTTCCTTCACCGTTTTTGAAGCAAGTGATAATTATACATTATGCACATAAATCCGAAAAGTTTGAAGTGCCTTGGGTTCGAACTCGAAACCTCCTTGGCAGTCTGACGGTCACACCACTAGGCTATCACTGCTATACTTGACAATCATTTGTTATATGTCCACATACCTACTGTAATCATCTACATTGTGGGGATAATCAAGACATTTATGAATCAGGAATTATTTTTTAAAGTAAATAATGTTATGAAACTTTGTTTCATCCGTGTTTGTTTTTGGTATCACAATTTGCAATATAGGATCTGTTTATTCTTCCATATTATTATAAAATTATTCAGACCGTTTTTCATATAATTAGTATTGGTTTCTATGTTCATGAAATTCTAGGAATAATTCGGCTTTGTAAAGCGTCTTTTCTATCACTTTAGGTGTACACAATAAGTTGTTTAATATTTTACCGAATATTTTTAACATTATTTTTAGACAGATTTGCGTTCCATTGCGTATGTCATAATCAAACCAACTTATAACAATCCTCCTTGTCACCCCACGTACTGTCAACAAAACAAAACAAATTCAAAATACAGTTTAATAAATAAAACAAACAATTCGGAATAGGAATTTTGTGAAGTAAGCCGTCAGCGAGCAGTATGATTACATCAGTGTTCACCTGTCAAACGCACGCACACCCGAGACAATGGAGACTGCAATATAGTTTATGATGAGTGGCAGGGGAATATAAACTGTGTATATTGTAGACAATATCAGAACTTTAATCCGAGATAAGCGAAGCAGGGGAGATGATAGAACAGAGATATTGTGATGCTTGTATATGACAGTGGGTTTAGCTCTAACGCGCGGAGTAAACATGACGTAAATTCGAACGATTTTAAAATCGAAATTACTCGTTTCGCCCATAATATTTACTTAGGTAGTTTATGGACTTTATTCTTATCTATGTGTTATAAAAATTGTGTTTGTCGCCAAAATTCAAACTAAAATGCTATAGGATAGTTTACGATTGTTGTTCGATAGAAAAAACGTTCAATCGTTACGTTTACGTGGCGCATTCGTGCTTGTGTCTTTGAACGTTTATTCTGTATCTAATTTTTTTTAACTAACTGGCTCACCGATTTTCTTGTGGTCTTGTATTCGATCTCCGGCCAAGCGTTATTCGCTTTCCATCATGAATTTCATGGTAGCAACCCGGTATTTGATAGCAATAAGCTTGCTCCTTATAATAACATAACATCACGCATATAATCCCGAGGGTAAGGCAGAGGTGTACCGGTAGAACACCCACATTTCGCCCCTTATTATTATTGGGCATAAACGTAACTGACGAAATTTGAGTGTACTATTGGGATTTTTCATCTAGAATTTCTCAGTAGCAGGCTGGAATTTGGATTTGTGCCCGGTTGATGGCAATAGGCTCGCCCCCTATTACATGGGACTTAAACATAACTGGCGAAATATGGGTGTACTAATAGGTGCCCCTCTGCCTAACCCTTCGGGGATTACAGGCTTGATGTTATGTTATTTTAAGGAGCATGCTTATAGCTATCAAATACCAGGCTGCTATCGGGAAATTCATAATGGAAACCGAGTAACGTGTGCAAATATGATTATGTTAAACACCTCTACCTACACCTAGAAAATCAAGCGTGGTGTTATGTTAAATATCTCAGACTTAAGATGGAAAAAAACATCGGACTAACAATAATAAAATTGGACTCAAATACCCACCAGGCAAAGGGTACTGATAAATGTTAATCTCTGTATAAGAAAAGCCTTTGCCTTGTAAAGTCCCATATGTCAATATTACGAATATATACCTCCCATTTTTTATCGGAACCGATTGACTATCGTTACACATTTCGTAGAACTCTCGAGGGTTATGACTTTTACGACGCATGATCAGAGTGATCATAAAGTCTAGTCAAGCGCCAAGAATTTATAAGTATCCAGAAAAAGATGGGTCTTTTTTAAAATACTGTGTTATGTAGAAGAAAATGTTAGGATTTTTTCTCGTAAAATATGAAGAAAAATCTAACCTAACACAAACCTACAAGGAGGATAAGTAAATATTTACTGTAGTAATCTTACTAAGTATTAAAGATACTAAATTAATATCGAAAACATTGATTTTTGGAGAAGTTATTTACTTAGTCAACATTCATATGGTTGTGATGTGCTCTGAACAATTTTGTTCATTAGTTGTGAGAACGGGAAACAGAATTTAAACAAAATTATTTGTGATTTGGAAAATCTAATTTTTTGTCTTGTATATAGCGGACAGGGTTTCAAATAAATTAAGGATTCGTGGAAAATCACTAAAATTTGCAACAAGTTTTCCAAAAATTTACGCGAGACTGACGTTTGATCGTTTCTTTAGAAGAAACAAATGTTGATTTTGAAAACTAAAAAATATCATCAACATCATTATATGGTCTATTTGTACATAAGGTAACCACTTTTTTCAACTTCCATACAAAATATGGCTGAAAAATAATGTTGAGAAAACCATATAAAAAACCCTGTCAGAAATGTATTTTTTCCTATTATTTAGCAAACCATATCAAGAAATTTAACCTTTTGAACGCCAGCCAAAGTTTACCTAAAACACTTATTATGTCAATCTAATCTCAAGTGCTTTTGATTTTTGGGTAGGCCTTCGGAAAAACGGAGAATTCGTCAATAAAGAGCCATTAACACGGCATGTATTATACCTTCCCGGGTTCCTTGGGAGCTGTTTTACTTGTAAAAATAGATAGTAGCATTTTTTCTTAAGTTCCGCGGGGGGACGCGCGACTTGCTAAGGGTTAAAAATCACACATTAGTTTCCAACTCCTTTTGAGATAAAATCATTAATTTTATTTTATGATTATACAATATCTTCAATAAGTAAATCAAAGGCGAAATAAACAATATTTTCGAGAGCGCAAACGTGATGCAACAATATACAGGTGCTGTGACTGACACAAATGGTTTAGCACCACTAAAACTGTACTTTTTAACAGACTTCCAAAAATGAGGAGGTTATATGTTCGTCGCACATGTTTGTTTTTTTTTTTTTTTTAATGTATGTCCACCGATTTCTCCGTCAATTGTAGACCGATTTTGAAAATTCTTTTTTGTTTGCAAGGATATACTCTCGAAGTGGTCTCATGTAAATTTTATTAACTTAGCTTCGATAGTTTTTGAGTTTTTGAGTTAATTTTTGTGGCTAAGTAATAACAGCTGCACGGGTCGATCGATCAGGTTAAGCTACGCTTGCCGCGGTTGGTCCGTGGATGGGTGACCATCTTTACATACCAAGACTCCTCCGTGCCTCGGAAAGCACGTTAAGCCGTTGGTCCCGGCTGTCATTTGTAGATCTTTGACAGTCGTTACGGGTAGTTAAAAGCCCAAAAAGTCTGACAACCAGTCTTACAAAGGGGTATCGTGTTACCTAGTCACTAGGTTGTGGAGGTCAGATAGGCAGTCGCTCCATGTAAAATACTGGTATTCAGCTGCATCCGGTTAGACTGGAAGCCGACCCCAACATAGTTGGGAAAAGGCTAGGCAGATGATGATAGTTTTTGAGTTAGCTTCAATAATACGTACTGTTTCCCACTGTATGTGGATGATATGATAAGTTCCTGTCACTGTTATTTACACAGCAGGTAGTGGTTTTCGAATTTGTGTGGGGTAGGTACCACAAATAAAAAGAGAAAAAAAAAAACAACCTACTTCCAAAAAGCACTACAAAGTGAAAAATTACTTTAATTTCGGAAGTCCGTGACAAATACGAAAATTCAAATCCAAAGACACCGACTTCCGAAATTAAAGTTATTTTTCACTTTGTAGTGTTTTTGGAAGTCGGTTGTTATAATTAGATAAGTTATTGACGAAAAAGGGTTTTTTTCGTGCACGGAGCCTTGTGCCTGTATCAAATAGATTACATTTTTATCCTTCTACTCAGATATAGAACAGTGTGGCTTTACCTTTCACCTGTCGAAATGGTTCCTGAACCATGCAATAGGGACTGCAATACCCATGTGTCCATTTATGTGTGTACGTATTTCTCGAATAAGCCGGCAGATGAACGAAGGACATCTCACCCACATTTTACCCGTTTGGTATGTTATAAATCCCATGTAAATGTGGAATGGAGAAACCCACTAACACTTTGCCTGAGCAGACTAAACCAACACAGTTGAGAATTGTGGGTATAAACTCAGGGGGAAGCAGCATGGCGTCACAATTCATCTGTCAAATGCACAGTACATCTAACAATAGTGAGTGCAAATATCATTATAATCTTGTTAGTTGTGTGTACGTAGTTTGTGTTAACATGTATGTACTACATACATATTTATATACAATGTTAGAAAAAAAAGAAAGAAAAATTGTTTATTCTGCACAAAATAAACGCACATTACACAAAAAAATATAACATAAAATACACATTCACCAATAGCAAAAAGCCTCGTATCCAATTTTCGAAAACTAATAAAAAGTTCGACAAATTTTGTCTATTGCTTATGTCAAGGCCAGATACCAAAGACAATTTACAGTTTTGTTTGCATTATTAGCAAATGAAAACAACAAACAATCAAAACAAACAAAATGCCGATAGCTGAGTGAAATAATAAAAAATAAAAATAAAAATTGTAACAAGCAAACCACATTAACAAGAACAATTAATCTGTGCGTCGCATCTATGCAAGAATAGGTCATTGCTCAGCGAAATGCCACAACTTCGGACGAACCTACGGTTATGGCGCTGATTTTCAGCAAAAACCTCGCGAATGACGTAATGACGTCCCCCTGTGTGACCATAATTAAATCAGGTAAGCAAAATTGACTAAGGAAATGAGTGTGAATATAACTGAACATAATATGTACATAAAAATAACAATAAAAAATATATATATAAGTACTTATGTATAATTAACTAAGCGTAACTTATAAAAAATAAATAAAGATACTGCAACAAACTGAGAGTTATAATAATTACAATAAAAATAAAAACAAAATACTAAGTTATTGTGGTGTCTTCCTAAATCTAATATTTTAGTAGGTAAATAAGTAATTATTTATAATTGCATGCACCATGGGAATTGCGATGGCATGGCGGCCATTTGCAAAAAGCATGGCGTTGGCGAGTGACAACCATGCTTTATTCTTAGTTGAATAAATGTATTACTTAATAGATATTCATTTTTATTATTTTAGTGGACCGAATGGGTCGCCGATTCTTCGATGTGTGAAGGAGCTCGATGTAAATCGATGGAAGGAGCAAGATCCACCGACATAAAGAAATGCTAAACCAAACCACCTTCCAAACCTCCTGATCGTAATGGTAAGTATTACAATAGGTGTTTGTATTGCCTTAGTAAACAAATTTAAAATTGTAACCAATACTTATATGGAATAAAGTTGGTAATCCTTGCAACACCATCGACTCATACCCACCCATTGTCCCACCTAGATATGCAGCTTCGGAAAGACACAGCAAATACGCCCCAGATGACTAAGGACTGCCATTCCGCCCGTGACAATAACACAGACCGGACGTAAACCGGGAGGAATCAGACAGAGGCCACTCATGTTATTATCATGACTTGACGTTGCTACCTCTAGAATTAGGTTAACATATATCTACCGGCTTTAACGGTGATTGGTGAACCATTTAACTTAAAAATCTTACCTAAAATAAAAGTAATAGTTTGGTTAGTGAAATGAAATGAAATGAAATTGTTTATTCTGTAAATAGCATATCCGAATCACTTTTACACGACATATAAAAAAAAGCTAGATGAGTTCGGCGTTTCCTATAATTATGACTATTCTGAGAAGAAAGATGGTGATTGGTAGTTGAAAATAATAATTATGTCTTGTTTTAAACAACAGAAGTAATCTCAATTATAAAGGTATTTTAGCTCCTTTTTTGACTTTGTGAGAACTGGCACAATATTCATTTAATTTTACATGTTTCTGGATTTGTTATATTTTGTTCTATCACTAAGATGATTTCTCAATATAGTAAATAATATGTAGATTGCTCTTAATACCAAAATAAGAATCATAAAAAAAAATAACAACCTGAGTTCTAAATATATCATTTCATATCACTATCTGAGCTCCGCCGCATCGCAAATCTTTATTCAAAGTTCTCAATCGATCAGATAAGTCGATTCCACGTGAATTCATAACAAAGGAGGAACTTTCCTCTCCACAATATTGGCATCATTGAATGGAGTTCTTACTTTCAACACAAACTTTTACACCAACAACAATACATGTTGGTTTTCGGATGAAAATACTCCATTTTACGTATTTATTCATGTGGTTAATACCTAAGGTACTTATTTGATTTATTTATTTATCATTCTTTCATTAGATTAGTAACTAACAAGCTCAAGATAATTAAGTGAAGGATCATGATTAACTCCACAGCCTCTTATCCCTCTCAACAACGTTAACCAAAATGAATAATTATAATCTAAACAAAAAATACTCCCCTTTTCTTATCATCATCCTGCTACCCTGCACGCAAATTTTAACTTAAGTACACAAATATACGGTTTAAATTCGCTTGTGGGAATTAAGATAGGAGACTTCTATACATGTCAGTTGCAGGGCCCGGAACAAACAAGACAATAGGGCTATATGAGCTGTTATTTGCGTTTGATGAAATACATACTATAGGTCTATTATATTGCGAATTTGAATGTCATTTTATATGATATTAATTAAAAGCTTTGAAAATTATCTCAGTTAGATTTGTGAGATTGTTTGATTTTAAGGAATTTATTATTTTGTGTCTACTCAATATTATTTTTTTGGCAATGAAAAATGTAAACTTTTAATATAAATTATTATCACAATAAATTTTTGCGAAACGTACATTCAACTGATATACAATGTTAATAGTTTAAATTACATTTGCGTTTAATAAGTATAATCAAAGCAATTTACATAAACATGTTAACTGCTTATTTCTCCACACTGTATACTTCAAGACTAAGAACTTTATAAACACGTCTAGAAAACAAATAAACCGTAATGTTCCGTGTATAAAACAAAACACGGTAAAGTTCGTGCGAGTACGTACTTACGAATATGTTCAGAGGAGTAAGGCCTCGGTGAGGAGTTCCCGCGGGTACTGAGGCGGGCGCGGACTATCAAACATATTAAACCGCTGATGACGTCCAGTCATTAGCGGTTTGTGTGATGGGACTGTTGCCTGTTTTCACTAACGTAAAGTTTAAGCAATACCTAACCCAAGCAGACTTCTAAGCAACCAATCCCGTTTCACCATTATTTCGCATAGTAGGCAACTCGTAAACTTCGAAATCTACATGTTGACATTGTCTGTGGTTTTTAAGACAAGTTCGCTGCCTGTCAATATTGTTAGAAATCTGGTACCCGTAAAAGTTGCCTACGTATCGGCAAAACGGTGTCGTAGCTATAGTCTTCGTCTGTGTTTGCTGAAATACGTCATTAGTAACTGATTATAATCTTTTCGCATTACATCTAAGTGACAACCTAGATGATATAGGCATAACAACACATAGATTGACACCTAGACACGTACGTGTATGCGATGTAACAACAGAATTCATAATCAATATTAATAAATCTAGGAGTGAAAACTGGCACGAGCTAACGAGCTACTAATAATAATAATAATAGCCCCACCACGGTATCTCTACGTTGACGTCGCGGTGGGGCTTGCGCGCTCCGAACTCTAGGTCTGTACCGGTACAGTTTACTTTGCCGGAACAAGTCTGGTATGAGGAGCCAGAACAAAAGAGATACAAAAACCCGCAGGGCAGCATGTGGTGAGCTGTTGGGCAGTAGCGACCCTACGGACCCTATCTCCCGGGAGAAGTCTTGTTCCTCACCTCTGGCTTGCTTTTATTGGCCGGCTGGAGTGAACACTGACGAGGAACGGCGCTCCCGCCTCAATCTTATCTTAATTGGCCGGCTTGAGTGGAGATTCGCAAGAGCAAACGTGCTCGGAGGAAGGAAGTATCCCAGTAAGATGCTGGTAGGGATCTTGACCGTACTTCCGGGATTGTCCTGATAGCCATGGAATACCTCTCCACTCCTCAAAAGCACCTCAGAACGTGTTGCCCCCTTGTCGCTATGACACTATGTGCTAGCGACCGTTTTCGAGGGCCCATTATTGAGTGTGCATATAAAAACATACTAGATCAGACAGGGGCTATAGTCCATCCATAGTTCCAGGTGACCAGTCCACTTTAGCAACCCAAACCCATAGTCCGATATCTTTGTTTCCATATCTTGCAATAGTCCTACACCAACCGGGGGTTGTCCTTGGCTGCACTTGCATAGTGCGAACAGGGATAATCGTCGGTTGGTACCTCATTTCATTAAAAACGTCTAAGGGGCCTCTGCGAGTTGGCTTCGGCCCCTCGTACGCCTTCCAAAGGTCCGGGATCCCTGGGTCCCGATAAATGTCAAAGACGTATAAATAATAATAGACAGTTTTCGCATTTACGTAAACCCTCTGCTGCCCGCTAAAACAACTCGTGATACACCGTGGCAACCTACTCGCACCAGCCACTGCGCCCGCCGCCGCTACCGCAACCGCGCTCGCTTCCGCGCTTTCACCCTGGCCGAGACGTAAGAGCCTTCCGCTAAGCTGAACAAGAAAAAATTGTAACTCGTATTATTTTATTTCATAGTTGCTTTAACATTTTAGCTTGTTTACATTTCCCGAGGACGGGGAATTGTACACAAATGTGGAGTGCATTAATGTTATACACATTTTAAAGTAATTTTGTTTTTTTTAGAGCTGGGTTTGTACGTCATCAATTTATTCATCGTCAATAGTACTTCTACACAATCCATATAAACATTTGGCTTGTTTTAAAAGAGCTCAAAATATTTTATTTTAGCAATTTTCATTTCAATAATCGCAGTCTGAAAAGTATTTTTGGAACGAAGTACCTTAAAGCGGCTTGAGGTAGGAGTTGACTGCTAGAAATCGTCACGTACAGAAAATGCGTTATCCTCCTCCATGCAACTTTCTCTCCCTCTCTGTCTCTTTCTATTATAAATGAGTGTGTGTGTGCGTGCAAGTATCGCGTAAGAGTCTCCGTTTCTGACGGGGGTCTCCCGACCGCACACGTTTTTATTTTGTACAACGGCTGCGACCCGTCCCTGCTTCGCAAGGTTTTTACGACTTGACAAAACATCGAAATTTCTTAATTATCTGTAAGTTTCACAAAAACCTTCCGGAATATATTATGTTGAAAACCTCATCAAAATCCATTGCGTATTTTAAAAGAACAACGTGAACATACAGACAAACGCGTAAAGTGACTTTGTTTCATAATAATATATATAGATTTAGCGAGTGTTTTTAACTATCTTTATAATTGTAACATAGTTGACCTCCTAGAGTGACTAAAGGTTATATTTACGAGTTATAAAGACCGAAATCATCGAATACTTCAGCTGTAAGGACTAATGTAGGCCACACACGTTACGATATCCTTGCGCAAAATTGGACTTGCACAAGTATACATTAACGTGTGAGGGATGAATTAGTACAAGTATTAGTATTAAGCCATCCGTATCATGCAGACTTGTGCAAGTCTATACTTGCGCAAGTATATCGTAACGTGTATGGCTACCATTAGAGCCTTGGTTGCTCCAAGACGTCTGAGATAGCTCGCAATGTGTAATTGAAGGGAAATTGGTAGCTGACACAACTGTGGCAACCGTTATTTGACTTCTACTCTCTAATATCCATTCGGAGTGATTCTAGCATTAATTAAGATAGTAAGTTGTAGAGTAAAAATATTGAGATTATAATTTTGATTTCTTGAAAAACCTACATTTATTTAACTTGACTGTCAAATTACGCAAAATTCCGTAACAATTTTTTTTCTTTTACATCTATTTGTATTCATCAATACTAGATAATTGTTCTCAATAATTCATTCCATAATTATTTTCCCACTTCACACCACCTTAATCTACAGTATCAATTTATTTCAGCATAGAATAAACGAAATTGCTACAAATATTGCCGGTAATATCAAGTTAAACAAAATTAATTAAGTTTAAATCTAAAGTGCTCGGCGGTGGGTCAATATTTGACGCCGCGTTCACGACTCAAACAAACATTGTTCCGTGCAGCGCATTATAAAATACCGTTTATTTCGTGATCAGTCAGTTTTCAGGACGCCGCCGGATATTAAAATGGGCTCGAAAGAAGTTTTCAGAGTAAAGAAGTTTAGTAAAGTGTGAGGGTACAAACAAAAATCGTTCAAAATCTTGACTTTCATGTCCAGCTGTAGTGTAATCTTCCGTTTATTTCCAAAAAGGTTTTATATAGAAAAAAAAAACAGTAGCTGTGTGGATAAAGGACAATAGCATAGATCATAATGAGAGTGATCCCTAGTTCATCCTGACCCAACTATCCAGTAAATTCAGGGTCAAGTGCTGTTTCCAAAATATGCAGCATACACAACCAGCAACATACTATTTTTCAAAGAGTGTAAAACGATTGGAATATTTCATCAAGTTCGCGTGGATGATCGATTAAAATTGTTTTGTTGCTGCAGTGGGGACTGTATTTTTTGCTCAAAGCGGACAATTGAATTAAGTTGATAGTATATACCTACAACGTTAACAAAACCACACATTGAACGACTGTTTAATTCTTTAGATCGAAAAATAAACAAAAATTTACATACTAAAACTTGACACAAATGGTCGGTAATTCTTCTTTAAATAGATTCCTAGATAAAATATAGATCCTTTATTCCCTCCATTATAAAGCTCAAGAGAATAAAAAGAAGCCAACATATAATTTGATCTACTGTAGCGTCTAATAAGAGAAGTTAATTAAAAATAGTCTTCTACGTGCTCCCGACGATTATGAACGGTTCTACAAGAAACTGGGCTAAAATTAACGCTTTTATTTTAACTCAGTAGGAGTCCAATTGGACTAATTTCTTGGAATTTGTTAACTATTCAGGTATGTCGGAACTATGAGGGTGGCTGGGCAAATTCATGTTCAACATTTCGCAGAAACGAGGCTACTTTCATCAGGCCAGTTGGGTCGTAGTTAGTAGGCGTCCAATCTAAATATGTATTTTAATTTTTAGAAAACCGTCATTATTCCGTCGTCTTTGTAATTCATTCACTAGATAGACATACCGACTTTAAGATTGTAACTTTAACTAGCTGGAAGCACAAAGTCTGTCTACCACGTCGGTTTAATCCTAGGATATTGCGCTTTGGTTATAGCCTGGTTACCTCGTTAGGCAACTAGCTTCAACTTTACTAACTAACTGACCGACATCTTGAGAATTCAAAAGTGCCTGTAAATGGTTTAATTGAAGCAAATGCATTGAGTTTGAGATAATGACAATCATGATAACACGAAAGGTCTTTACATATAATTATCAGCAACCAGGGAATAAATGCGTTACAACCAATTTGTTCGGTTGTTATTTTTACAGTGAAATTGCGATCACAAATATGTTTGCGAACCAAGGCAATCATATATAGAAATGTATCGAAGTTCAACATTTAAAAGTCAAGGCTTTAATTAAAAACTTTGTCTCTTAAGTCTCAATCAATAAAGTAGTTATCAACTTACTTTAATTAGGAATAACCGACCAAGTGCGTGTCGGACCACGCACAATGAAGGGTCGTAGTTGGGATGAATTTTATCCCAAGAAAAAACTTAGCATTGTACATATTTGAAAAACGGGAATAAATAAACGCACTTTTAAAATTAATCTTACTTTAAAATTAATTGAATGAACTAGAAAAATAATGGTTTCTACTGTAAATATGCCTATATTTTAATTTATTTTTAACCCCGACATGGAGACATGAGGAGCGTAGGCGACGACAACATTTTTGTCGGAAGACAGGGCGGCAGCTTTTTTTGTAATACGAGCGTAGCGAACGCATGTCACAGCCCTGTTGTCTATTTTTAGATATATGATTATTTGCGTCCTATTGGTTTTATGCGTAAGCAATTGTATTGTATGTAATTGTATAGTCCTTCTAATGTGGGTAAATCTTCATATATATAGAGAGTTCGACACAGTTATACTGCAAACCATTATTTTTATAGTTCATTCAATTAATTTTAAAGCATTTTATTAAAGTGATAATATTAAATTACAGATGTATTATTATTTTAAAGTGCTGATATACAATTTGGTAGCTGCTTTCATCAAATTTAAAATGCTATTAAATACATCCCGTTGAAAAACATGTTCTCCCATAAATAATGTATGGGAGAACATGCTTTTTCAACTGTAAGTTGGTCGATTATTACTCGTTAACTTGTAGAGCCTTTAATTTCGTTATATATTAAAAAAAATCATATAATTATACAAAACCAACCATTTAGCTGGTACGGACACTTGACTCTAACAAAAATTATAACTTTAAAGCTTTTCGCAAACAAATCCCTGAACCCAAAAATGTTTTTCACACACTCACAATATTTAACGACCTTTCCAACGACACCACACACAATGGGATAGACGAGAAAAATAAACATCCCCACTTTACACGTATGAGATATACCTTCAATTTTTTACATGATTTTATTTAACATTTTGTCATCGTAATTAATATGTATACCCATGCCAAATTGCAGCTTTCTCTCTGGCTACGCCGCGGAAATACAGATAGACAAACAGCCGTCTGTTTGGCGAAACTATAAAGTCAAAGTCAAATAATTTATTTCAATTAGGTACATAAAAGGCACTTTTGAACGTCATTTACAAAATAATAGAATTGATTCTAGTCGTCCCTTCCAAAAGGTAGTTTTCGTATGGAGAAGAATGGGCAAGAAACTCCACCGCACCGTTACTCTTTTAAAATGTTTTATAATATTTTGTATACACCTCCCGGCTCTATATTATCTACTCGGCCTCAATTTTAGTTAAATCATACATCAGTAGCTATGACACACTAACAAGCAGTAGACTTAACCATACATTGCGCAATAAAACATTTCACACTGCAGTATATAGCAATAGTATTTTTTGTATGGGCATAAAAATATGTAATAAGCAGTTGTCGGAATAGGCTGACTTTATTTGCCTAAACTTCGGAGAACAGAGACAGAATGTGGACACTTCCTTACGACTATATTTTTTTCCCAGGATTCGGGAAAAATCTTCAGTAAATTGAAAATAAGCTTTATACATAATTTTTTTGTAGACTAAAATAAATTGTGCGTGTTGCATAAAAAAAGTAAAATATATACTTATTGACAAAACGTAATGTATTCAATTATTTGATACAACGGTTAGTTGGATCGTAAATATAATTCGAATACGTGAATTAAAGTTAGATTATTTATTTCAGGATTTTACGTGGAATTCCCGAAAATTTGATAATTGCAAGTTTCGTTAAAAATAGCCTTTACACATCTTAAATAAAGGTTATTTTCAACTTACTGAAGATATTCCCCAAATCCCGGGAAAAAAAAGTAGTCGTAAGGAAGTCTCCACTTTCTGTCTCTGTTCTCCGAAGTTTAGGCAAATATAGTCAGCCTATTCCGATCACTGGTAATAATTTACCCATAGATATTAAGAACCAACATTCAATTGGTATTTTTAAAAGGAAGCTAAAAGACTTCCTGATTAAAAAGGCATATTACTCTGTAAAAGAATTCCTTGAAGAAAAATAATTATTGAATATTAAAATGATTGTGATATTTAATGTGACTAATGTGATAATTATAAGAATAGTTTGATATAATATAAAATGTATAAACAATGATAATTAATATAATATAATGAAAACAGTATAACTGGAATATTGAGTCTGTACATTTTGTTTTTTTTAATTTTATAACCATTTAAATTGCAATGCCTTAACAGGCAACTAAGTTCTAAGAACCCACCTATTGTTAACATCTTCAACATTCTGTACACTAGTTCGCAATAAAGAATTTGATTTATAAAAGCGTTCATTGTTGACTACGGAACCCTAAAAACCCAATTAGACTTGTCGCATGATCTCACAAAGAAATAAACGTTACAAACTGCGTTGACGGTCTGTCAAAATCGTACGTAATCGTCTACAAAATTTTAACGTACGAACGGGTTGTATCAGAGCCGCACCTAATCTACTGTCGGCTGCAGGACGAAATTAGAACATCCGTAGTTACATTTCAATTAAATATATTTCCATTCGTCTATCAGACATTAACGTGATACACTAATTTGGCCGCTTTGCCGAACCTAGAAAGTCTCTATAAAAATCCATGTACGATAATAAATAGGTCTTATTAATGCAAGGGATAAAATAAATAGGGTTATTAATGTTATTGTTTAACAAATAGGTCTTATTAATGTAAGTAATGGGAGGAGCTCGTGCCTAAATTATAAAAGCCGCACGAGTCGCTCGAAGGTCGCTTGCTGCGGTCAGTTCGTGGAAAGGGGAAGGTGTCCGACACACACACCCATCGGGAACCCTCCGTGCCTCGGCAAGCATGATAAGCGGTTGGTCCCGGCTGTCATTCGTAGATCTGATTCAAAGACCTACGAATCTGACCTCCACTTTTGGGCTTGTCATTCTCATTAGCCTGAAAGTCTGGCAACCAGTCTTAGTAAGGGGTATCGTGCTCCCCAGTAACCGGACTGTGGAGGTTAGATAGGCAGTCGCTCCATGTACAAGACTGGTATTCAGCTACATCCAGTAAGACTGGAAGCCGACCCCAGAAAAGTTGGGAAAAGGCTAGGCAGATGTATTGGTCTAATTAATGTAACCTTATTATAGATAGGCTACAGCTGACACCGACCCCTACAGTTATGGGTTACCTTATTAATATAAGATAACCCATAACTGTAGGGGTCGGTGATTATACTATTCTGGTCAACTATAATTAGTATGACCAGAATAGTATAACCTGAGAAATTATTTGATAGGTCGCGTTATTTCAGTAACCATTTGAAATATTCCATGATTTTACAAAATCTTAATTTCATTCACTAATATTTTACACCAAAAGCAAAATAATGAACTGTCATGTCAGTTACACACTTCCCAAAAATCTAGGATTGACTTGCAAACAACCAATAACAATGACAATAATAACGGCTCTTCATATTCCCGCAAATGAAAGACCAAACCAAAACTACAAAACAAACAAAAATGATTCGAAAACTGCATCGAAATATTTAGACAGCAATTACGTCTAACACAGTGCCGACATAACAACGAAAAAAGTTGCCAAAAATTCATCGGGACTACTGCAGTAACGTAACGCGAGGCCTTTTCAATAAAATAAAACTACCCGGTTTGTAGGAGGGTTGACCCGACATTTTCAATACAGGAGAATGTCCCCTGGGTCTCGTGCCAGGGGACCGGCCCTATTTGGGCACAAAGCGAGGGAATTTGCGCGACACGCTCGCACGGGACCCAGGGCCTAACACTTTTTAGGAGTACCGTGATTTTTCCACTGTTTAGATAAAAACATGTTGTTAGTTATACGATTGTTTGGTACCTGTCTGCTTTCTGATTGGATAGTTTGTTGTTGCTTGTTTCTATCTTTTCGTTCTGATATTGTCCCTTGTTCCTTTATTTATGAACCCACCCGGTTGATATAAGTTTCTCGCTACTCTGTTTCCCATTAAACATAATTGTAATGGTCCTGCACTTCGTGTTAAAGTGAATAAGTATCTAAGTATCTACGTCAATATTTCATCCTCCAGTAGACGTTGAACTGTGCTCCTGTATGTAATCGCGTAGCAGTTATACCACTTTCCCTCATTTACGGGCAGCAAAATTATGATGATACTAGACTAGATATACTTGATTATTTTATGGATAATATTTCACAAAACACCTTCACGTAGGTCGAGTGCGTACTGAAGCTGTAATCAGTATTCAAGTCCTATTCATACAGATCCGTTTCCATAGAAACAGTGTTATATACGTCTACTTATTCACTTTTCAGTTTCCTTTCCTCGAAAGATATAAATAGCACTTATCTTTGCGCCCGAGTGAGCAGAACTCGAGGCAGCATCACTTAATGCAACAGTTTTACTCAAACTCACATTTTAACATCCGAGATGGATAAGAATGAAGTCGTGAGTTCCAAATAATCGGTAGAGGCAAAGGCAAAAAGGTCCAGATTATGATATTTCATTTAGAGCCAGCGTTTACTTCATTTATCCGTTTTCTTCGTTTTTGTCATCGGCACCACGCTCAATACATGAACAACTCATGTATTGTTCAAATACCATGGCTTAAGTATTATTATGAGTATTTTCTTTTGTTACATAATAAAAATCATCTAATTTACCATGATACCCTTCATCATCATCATCATCATCAGCCGAAAGACGTCCACTGCTGAACATAGGCCTCCCCCAAGCACCTCCACTTCGACCGATTCTGTGCTTTCCGCATCCAGCGGATTCCTGCGGCCTTCACAAGGTCATCGGTCCATCTTGTGGGAGGCCTTCCAACGCTACGTCTTCCGGTACGCGGTCGCCACTCCAGAACCTTTCAGCCCCATCGGCCATCCGTTCTGCGAGCAATGTGCCCTGCCCATTGCCACTTAAGTTTGGCAATTCTTCGGGCTATGTCGGTTACCTTGGTTCTCCTGCGGATCTCCTCATTTCTGATTCGATATCGTAGGGAAACTCCAAGCATAGCCCTCTCCATTGCCCTTTGGGTGACTTTGATGGGTGATATGATACCCTTTACTATTATTATTGTGTTCAGTATTTTAAGACAGGTGTCATATTCAGACACAAACAGCGTCTATCAACACTGTACCTACAGTCTCGAATACGGAAGTTCTTTAGTCCTGTCTCGAGACGGAATATTAAGCGTCGAGTGGTGCAGGGCAGAGTAAAGAGTAATAGGCCACGCGGGAGGTCGCCGATGAGGTGGACCGAAAATAAATCCGCGCTTGGAGGCCCTGGTAATGAATGCTCCAGACTATCATCTGGGTCGTTTTCAAAATTATTGTAGGTAATTTTTTTGTATTTATTTTGTGTTAACGTGACACAAATGAAGAGGAAGGGCAGAGTCACAACGAAGTCGACGAATCTAATGACGTTCGAAAAGTGCTGATTCTCAGCCTAGTTTGAATAAATGACTTTTGAATTTTGAATTTAATCAAATTTTTTTC
Source organism: Agrochola lychnidis (assembly GCA_963680765.1). NCBI lineage: Eukaryota > Metazoa > Arthropoda > Insecta > Lepidoptera > Noctuidae > Agrochola > Agrochola lychnidis. The sequence goes on along the minus strand of OY796852.1, from coordinate 1,079,608 downwards.
TTGTACTTCCTTCCATTTTTGTGGATGATTTGATTTTAAAGGCTCTCGGTAACGTCTTTGCCATTCAGCGAGCGTTAACGGCATCTTTCCTAATGCGGAAATGGAATTACTATTCACATTTAAGTGAATATACTGTGTTAAGCCCTAACTGTAACATGACACAAAAATAATAAGACAATGGACACAGAAATTAAAAAAATGAACGTGTCCCTTTTTTGTCTTCATTTTGTTTTGTCTCATTTTGTCCCGCTGCTGGGCAAAAGTCATACTTTTCCAGTCTTCCATTATGTTGTGCTTTCTCCGGCCAGTCGGCCAGGTAACGTGTCCCTTATCTACAAAAAATAATATTTTTGTAATCTCACCCTCGAGTTACTCGTGAAACATGCATTTGACTATAATTTACCATCAACTACACTGACATGCTGCTCTGTAAAGTACTTACCGAATTCACGTAATTTGGCACTTAAAACAAATTCTTATTATCCTATTTACGACGCGCATGAAGTGAAACCATCAGTTACAAAACATAATGCTCAGCCGAAAGAAACTAGCACCCTCTCGTTATAACTATTTTGACGTATAGAGGTGCCATACTAAATTTGGAATTTACTTCTATTATTATAAAATACCAAAGTAACAAGAAAGAATAACACAAAGGAATGGAATATGAGACACGTGTTTGTGGGCAAATAAATAAAGTATAAGTTTACCGGCGTTCCTATCCTCGGTCCACAGTACCAATGAATTAACTAGGAACATTTTATCTTCCTCACTGGCCGATTTTGAGGTACCGTGCCTGACCGAAGCGTTGAACGCTTGGAAAATGGCTTGTCCCAATACGGATCTGCCCGACAACCCCTCTTCCCAGAGACGATGGGACGTGCCGCTCTGCAGTATTATACGGAACACCCTGTTAAACACGTCACCTAATACTGTTGAGCGCGCCCGTCTGCTGGCTGTGGGAGAATGGGAGTCAGGCTTGTGGCTTCAGGCGCTCCCGTCATCCACCATAGGCACTATGATGGATGACTCATCGTTTCGGCTCGCTACGTGTCTCCGCTTGGGTGCACCTTGTGTTGCTCCACATCGGTGTCATCGCGGTGAAGCTGTCGACAGTCTCGGGCACCATGGCCTATCCTGCTGCAGGAGCGCAGGTCGCATAGCACGGCACGCCAGCATCAACGACAATATTCGTCGAGCCCTTGCCACCGCCGGCGTACCAGCGGTATTAGAACCAAACGGCTTGGTACGTGACGATGGGAAGAGACCAGACGGGATGACGTTGTTGCCTTGGAAGATGGGTAGGCCTCTGGTGTGGGATGCAACCTGTGTCGACACCCTTGCGCCATCTCATGTTCCTAGCACAGCGGGCTGTGCTGGCGCCGCTGCTGCGGCTGCTGAGACCCTCAAGCGGCGCAAATACTGTAACCTTATTGGTAACTACAGTTTTGAGCCGTTTGGGGTCGAAACGCTCGGATCATGGGGCCCGAGTGCGCGTCTCCTTTTTAAGGAAATTTCTCGCCGACTGGTCGACACTTCACGTGACTAGAGGGCTGGCTCGTTCTTTGGCCAAAGAATTAGTATTGCCATTCAACGTGGCAATGCTGCCAGTCTTCTGGGCACGTTTCCGGATGACAGCGATGCGGACGAATACTTCGACGCCTAAGTGTCGTTTTGTTTTTATTATTTTTATTTATACAGATAGTTAGTTAGTCTTTTAATTTAGTACTTAATGTAAATAGTTAGATTATTTTTTTTTATTTTTATTAGACTGTAAAAGTAGACAATTCATTAATGATTAATAAAGTAATTTTGCCGATTTAAAAAAAAAAATAGTTTATTATAATAACATTGTTTTAAAGTTAAAATTCCTTAATTTAATTTTTATTCCTTAAAACTTACCCGTTAATCCGACAAAACATTGTTGAATCAGGTTACTTATTGCGTGCGTTATTTATTATTTGCTGCGTTTTTTAAATACGCGCGACTGTGGACATTGCAGTTTTGTATGGGAAACAAATTACGACAGGAATTAAATTTAGTTTTTTTAATAACCAAATTCCATATAAAAATTCTGTTTGCTATTTTATTACTAATAAATCTGAATGTTGATTTATAATGTTTACATGTCGAACTGTTTTATTTTATATTATATTACCAATAAGTTTCAAGGACACATAATTACCACAAAATGTACATTAATTTTGAAAACGACCCATCTAATAGAACCAGATGGAGAGAGATCGTGAGGTAAGCTACGACAGCACCTGCAGTTAGACACAATTCATCATGAGCGAAGAATAAAAAGTCATATTCAGCAAGTGACACATCTAATGTTATTTTATACCTACAAAAAGTTGTAAACATAATATGTACATTATATCGGAAACCACACAACAAAACAATAAATTACAAAAGCCAAACGAACTAGAACAAAACAGATCCAAAATACCAAAGTATGAAACATGTATACCTCGGTTAAACCCCAATGGCGTTAAGTGTAGCTGCAAAAGTAGGAGTAACACAACTTAGCTAACTAGAAAACTTTGACTCTTGTAATCCCCAGACCTGTATTGAAACATTAAAATTTTCAGCGCGGCAAACATTTCTCAGTTGCTTAATTAACCAACAAAATTAGTTATTGTTATGAAAAAGTAACAAAAGGGGAGAAACTTCGCAACTCTCGAGCCAGTGGAGTGTGGAGTGGATCGAATATGGTGCGAGGTATAAGAACATGGCGGATTTTAATTTGGTTGTCGCACATTATTAAGATGATAATTATCTTTAAAGTTTAAACTGTAAACTTATACCTAACTACAGGAGCAAAATTCAAATATATTTAATTTCACAAAATCCAACAAGGGTACTTTTGAAACGTCAGAAGCTAGGTGCACGGTTTCAATTGGTTGTTTCCTATGGAGAAGAGCCAGCAAGAAACTCCACGGATTGAAAAAATAAGTTTCTACCGTAAAAACAAATTATAAGGTGAAAAGCCCAGGATGTGATACAGAGATTAGTCGTCAGCAATGTTGGAAGTGGGACTAATTGCACAGGCTACTCCGGAAGTACTTATGTTTTGTTACTCGTGGAGAGGATTTCAATACACCTTTTTTTTGCGTTAGTTAACAATACAATGAACAGTTCTTTAGGTTGTTTTCTGTTAGTCATAAGTAGGTATATTTGGGAATGCCTGGTGAAATACTTGCATGAAACGTCATACTTTTTTTTTTGGTTTCCTTATTCTTATTGCCAAGTTCCACATTATTGCAAAATTGTGTTATTTTATTAATTTACGGCTAGTTTCTTTTTATCCGTACTACTGTAGCGGGTTCCAGATCCTATGATAAGCTTATTTCGTTTGAACCCCAACCCGTAGGGAAATCAGGGATTTACTGTTTTGTGGATTTGATAAGGGTGTAGTATTAATGCTCCTTGGAATTAAAAGGGATGTTTTGGTTCCATATTCCCTGCGTTCTTTAAAGTTGTCATAATATAGTTTTTCGTTTTATGATTGTGTTGCACATTGTACAGACAGATCTATTAAAGGGAAGACATACGGACGGTACGGAAGATATACGTATTGTTTCTATATGCAACTTCCTTTTTTCTTTATTTATATTATTTTCCATTGCAGTTACATATATTTTCTTTTTCAAGTAAATGTTGTCCTCGAAACTTATTCTTGCAAAGTTGAAAAATCAAATAGAGTTATCAAGGCTTACTCTAAAATTCATCTCCTTTTCACACTAACTCGTAGTTTAAGTTTAAACAAGTCCTAAACGATCACCGTGCCAACTTTTCAAGTAACCCCACTAGCACAGAGCGTAAATTATTAATCGCCTCCTAAAAATTACTACGCTACATCGCCTCCCTTACGCCATCTTGTAAGGAAATTACACTGGAACCGGGAGAACTTCTTTTAATTTATTCAACTCACACAATATCCGACTTTAATATCTTCGTATTATGGACGAGAGTCCCACCAAACTAGGACGAGAAGTTGATTCTGATTTATAACCGGTTCAACTATCTCAGTGTTTGTCTTTAGCCAATTTGAATAAAACACTGTTCGAGTTACGTGAGGTTTAAATATGATTGTATATTAATGAGATGTGGAATTCGGGATCATTAATGTATCTGAATAGATTAGCAAATGAATTAGATTCTGGAGCAGGCAGCGGTTTGGGAAATTCTGCGTTATTTTGAAGATATGTTGATGTTAGTCTGTGATGGATTGGAATGTCTAACAGAGTTTTGGTTTCTTCTTTAATTATTATTTTCTTTGTAAATTAGTTATTCTGTCGTCTATGATAATAACAAGAATGATTCGAAGGGCCATGTTCAACAGTAACCATTATGAGCTGCTGCTCTAATGTATGATTTGTTTAGATTATCGTACCGGTCGTGAGTTTGAATCCTGTCTGTTATAGTTTGTCCAGTCTGAAATGACGCACCCCACTACCGCATTTTATGTACACGGCCGCTATACACAATTAACGTAAACCGCTCAATACTAGTAGATAGTATTGAGCATTCCACATTATTGGATTCCATACAGGCGGTTCTCACACGACGCCGCGCACAGACGCGGCAGGCGGTGAAGCGGATCTCACGTCGCATTGGCTTGTATGTAATCCGTTGATGCCTAACACAGGTACCTACACCGCCCGACCGTACTTAGGAGCGGCGCTCGCGCAGCCTCCGCCCCTCTCCGCGGAACACCGTGCGGTAGGGCGGCGCTTGCCACACGAGACACCTCATTACTACAGCGTGGATCACTATCATGGGTAAAGGGGGTGTTGCACTTTTTTGAACGCTGGCAGGCGCGCTCGCCGCCCATCCGCGCGGACAAGCATGCTCATTGCCTCAACGCGCGGCGCCCTGCCACAAAATTCACTTCGCCGCCTCCGCCCTCCGCGGCAGTGAGCGGCGTCGTGTGAAGACCTCATTTCCATAAAAAAACTTTCAAAGTTAACAATTCAGATAATAAAACCAATAAACCTTCTCAGTTTCAATATTTAGAATTCCCTCTTTTATTACGAACTCTTTTTTAAGTTTAAATGAACAATTATCTCCCACGCAAGTTTTTAAAGGTCAAGTATGGAAAGTATCATGACTTGTGCCCAATTTTACATGACCTTCGTTGTTCCTAAAATCCTAATCCGATTCTTCAATACTCCTACGCAAAGAGGACGTTGCGATTCCTTCCTTTACGAATGGGGCCTTTCCGAAATAGGGATATCGATGATAAGTTGGTATAACTAGCAACTGGTGGCGGTAACCACAGTATCTTAGTTTTAGTTTTAACTGCAGAAAAAATATAAGTAATGGCCGCTACTTGAAGTTATCTTTTTATTAAATACTAGCGACCCGCTCCTACTTCGCACAGATTTACGACTTAACAAAACATCGAGATTTCTTAGGTAAACGTAACTTTAATATAAACATATTATACACATAAACCTTCCGGAATAAATTCTCTAAAAGATCGTGAAAACCTAATCAAAATCTATTGCGTGGTTTAGAAGAACAACGCGGACATACAGACAAATTCAAATTGGCACATGGGCACTTATGAAACGTCAGAAGCTAGGTGCACGGTTCCTATTGGTCGTTTCCTATGGAGAAGAGCCGGCAAGAAACTCCACGGTTACTCTTTTAAAAATAATTGGCTTTTACAATACTTTCAAATAACAGTTTTACTAGGTATGGGAGGACAGTGTAGGTCTTTCAATAAGTACCAAGTACTTAACAAATTAGAAAATGGTCATGGACAAACGCGAAAAGCGATTTTGTTTTACAATTTGTATAGATTACAACCACCAGCAAAACCAATCCAATTAAAACCCTTCTAAAATATACCTATTAAGTAATCAATATAAATTTATAACACCTAAGAACAAAATCAATACCGCAGCTGTTAAAGTATAAACATCTTAAAATTTTATGAAAATCATACTTTTGTCCAACTACCCTCAATAAGTTTCAATAAAAAATCACATAACATCTCTACAGCACGAGCCATTACTAATACAAAGTTGCCTTCTCTTAATTTTTACTCCAACGCTACATACCCCACGTCCACTAATTCAAATCTTCATACGTGGTACATACATAAGCCCTTGTTAGCAACGCCTCGGGTCGACTTATTAGCAGACGAGCTGCCTTGATTAAACTCCGAGCACCCTTGAATTTTACCTGACGTTATTACATATATGTAGGTGTAGTATATGTAATGTTGAGATGTTTTTGTATAATTTATGGGAGGGAAGTGAAAGGTTTTGAGTGACTTGGGTTTTAGTTTAATAAATAAACACGTTACGCTAGGAAAGTGGGTTTACCCAATCTTTGTGTAGCGATAAATGTAATAAGTTTGTTTTATTGATAAGATTGTTTGATTAGATTTATAAATAAATTGTCCCTCAATCTTGATTCGGAACAAATAATAAAGTAGGTATTTTAAAGATTTTACTAAAATAATAAAGAATAATGTAGAAACCAAATTCAGAGCTCAAAAACAATATGATCAAATTAAAGTAGAGTTTGTATAACAAAGCTTAAGCTTCATCGATTTTCATTTTTAAACTAGTTTTCCAATTCTGTAACATGATGCACCCATTCTCATTATTTTCCAAAACTCTCTCCTACAAAAATAATCAGGCAAGATCCACCAAAAAAATACAATGATCATTTCAATTCACCTTTCAACAACAGAAATTCCAAGAAACCTTAAAAAAGTTATATTAAACGCCGAACACAGAACCGAGGGTGGTTGTAAGCGCGCCATTATTTCGCTTTTCGACAATTACGCGCGGCTGCAAATAAAGACGTTTGGAGAGCAATATTCAAGGGGAAAGCGAAAGGAAGAAAAAATTATCATCACCTCATTCCTTACGACAGATGTGGATTTGAAGCGTGCATGGGGTGCAATGTAAGCAATAACTTGTGTGAGAAATGGGAGCGATATTTTTGGGTGTTCCGTTATGTTAATTTGATGACACTTCCTGTAAGAACTGAAAACTGTGGCTTTTTTCAACTTCTTAACATTCACAATCTAGGCAAAAATTTTACGTACTTTTGATGTCGCAATAGATAAAATTGCACTTCTAGAGGAACCCGTTAAACTTACCCCGTTTAACATTAAAAAAAAAAATCTACTTGTACCGTTCGCACCTGAGAAACCGTCGTTTTTCCACGATCAATCACGTACCTAGCCAGGTGTTTATAACGAGAATACTTGTGCACTGAATCTTGCCTCTTCGCGCCTCCAACCGAACTTCAGACGTCCCTGTGTTACCCAAATAAAAAAGTGAGGAGAGAGTAATTTTTTTCTACAAGCTTTACACATAGCGGTAATAAAACCGCTCCACGGCGCTCGCGCTCGCCTATATTTCATTTTACCCGTCTCTCCCTCTATTTCGGGGCCGCAGTGGGTACTGTCTGTGACACCGGGAATGAAACTTTAAATGCTGCTCGGAAATAATGTGGATTACGTGTGCCGGTGTGTCCCATGTTTTTTTGTTCTAACAAAAGTTTTATTAAAATATGTATCAGTCACAGTGTCTCTTGGCATGAAAGAATAATACAGTTGAAAAGTAATTGTCTTGGCAATTTCGAAGATTAAGTTGTGGAATGTGTTTCTAAGTCGTAGAAACCATATACGGGTTTATTTACTACGTACCAGGTTAATATTGTGTTTCGTACAAACACAATATTATCACTGTTTAAGTTTAAATCGTGAATCACACACATCATCATCTGCCTAGCCTTTTCCCAACTATGTTGGGGTCGGCTTCCAGTCTAACCGGATGCAGCTGAATACCCATATTTTACATGAAGCGACTGCCTATCTGACCACCACAACCCAGTAACTGGGTAATACGATACCCCGTGGTAAGACTAGTTGCCAGATTTTCGAGCTTCTGACGACCTGTAACGACTGTCAAAGATCTATAAATGACAACCGGGACCAACGGCTTAACGTGCTTTCCGAGACACGGAGGGGTCTTGGTATGTAAAGATGGTCACCCATCCACGAACCAACCGCGGCAAACGTAGCTTAACCTGATCGATCGACCCGTGCGGCTGTTATTAGTTAGCCACTCATATCATACTATATAATCATACTAATATATTATAAAGGCGAAAGTTTTTGAGTGTGTGTGTGTATGTTTGTCTCTTCTTCACGCTCAAACGGCTGGACCAATTTAAATGAAATTTGGCACACATATAGTTTATAACCTGGATTACCACATAGGATACTTTTTATCCTGATATTCCCACAGGATCGAGACCTACGCGGGTGAAACCGCGGGGCGCAGCTAGTCGTAAATAACTACAATCCTACTATAATAATATTATAAATGTGAAAGTTTGTGAGGATGGATGGATGTTTGTTACTCTTTCACGCAAAAACTACTGAATGGATTTAGATGAAATTTGGCACACAGATAATTTATAACTTGGATTAACACATAGGATACTTTTATCCCTATATTCGAGACTTATGCGGGTTACCGCAGGGCGCAGCTAGTATTTTATAACGATAACAATCAGTAACAAAAGAAAGCCAAAATAAAATAAATCCATAAATTCGAAATTTTGTTTGTTTGTTTTACGCGTTTCACGCTAAAACGGCTAAACGGATTTGCATGAAATTTGACATATGAGTAGACCATGACCTGAGTTAGGATATAGCATACAATATTTCCACGGGATCGAAACTTATGCGAGTGAAACTGCGGGGCGCAGCTAGTTACCAACAAATGCCACACAAAAGTTGCCTCAAGCCATTAAACTGTTCTAACAATAAAATATGTACAGTTGAAATAATTGGTAATTAATACCCAGTACCGATATCGTAACGTGTCTTAATATTTTCCCTCCTTGCTATATTTTACCAGCTAACTATAATAACAGACTATGAAATTCTCAGCGAGATGAAGATCCTTAGCGCGTTTCGTTCTTGGAAATGGCACGCCTATTACAGAAATTCCCTCAAAGAAATATTCTAGTGAGTTTAAAAGGTATTTTGCTGCTACACTTCTAATGATATTGATTCTTCAAAATTAAGGTTTAGTTAGAATTCGTTCAGATAACGTAGTGAGATTGGTGAGCTGAAAATATAGCTCACTAGTTTCCGCCAGCAGTTTCACCCGCATTATCCATGATCCCCGTGGAAATATCGGGATAAAAAGTATCCTATGTGTTAATCCTGGTTATAAACTGTTTGCCAAATATCATCCAAATCAGTAGTTTTTGCATGAAAATTAACAAACATTCATCCATCCCCACAAACTTATACATTTATAATATTATTACTGTAGGGTAAATTATAGCCTATGTTACTCAGTAATAATATAGCTTTCTACTTGTGAAAGAGTTTTTAAATCAATTCAGTAGTTTTTGAGTTAGTTTATCACAAACAAACATACAAAATATCAAATCTTTTCTATATAATATTAGTTGAGACAAATGATAGGGAGTTATTGATAAGCATAACATTTTAGACTACTAAAACAAAAGGTAATAAAGAAAACAACAAACTCTTTTGTAAGATACATGCAGTTATTCTGTTTCGCTCTGTTCTTAAACCGAAGGAACTTAAACTGTAGGTTCGGTAAAAAGCAAAACTGCATTAAGACCAGAAATCCAATTTATAAAGGCAAACATTTCAATCCCCTATTATACTTTTATTTCCCTTAAATCGTGACATCGTTCATAATAAAACTCTAAAACTCATTTGCGGGCTCTTAATATCGTTCAATATAAGACGGTGGAAAAATGTTGATAGTCACGCTCCTTATTACCGGGCCAAAGGTTTAACATTTTCAATTTAATCGCATTATACTGTAACCCTTGGAAATATTGGTATCTTGGAGCAAAAAATGATCGGCGCATCGTGGATTTTCCGATTTAGAATTTTTCAATAGATGCCCATGAAAGAATTTGGGATGATGAAAAATGATCGGGTAATGCGGTCGGTTTGTTATTAAATTAAATTTAGATTCACACATATTTGATGGCATTCCTATGAAGGTTTTTCCAAGAGCCTTAGTTGTTTTTGGCAATCGTATAAAGGAGAACATTCACCGTCCATACATTTTTGGGCTAAATGTGAAAGTGCCAGCCAAACAAAAAAAAAATATATTCTGTTAGAATCTGTTATTTTCTTCACTTTTCACCATAGGACCAAATCTGTAGGGCCATGTCTGTAGGGCTGTTATACGAGTTTAAGAAAAAATACTGTTGTCAATATGTTCTAGATAAAAGAATAACAGTAATCTAATTATAATAATAGCTTTTTTATGCCAGTAAAGCAGTAGTGGCCCAGTGGTAACGGCCGTGACTTACGAGATGTAGGTCGTAGGTTCGAACCCAGACAGGCGCTTTACTTTGTGTAAATTATTTCATCGCCACTGCTCTCAAAACAGTGAAGGAAAACAACATGAGGAAACCGGCATGTCCTAGAACCGAAAAATTCGAAGACATGTGCAATCTACCAACCCACACTGGGCCCGCGTGGTGGATTACGGCCCGCTCCCTCTCACAGAGAGGAGGCCTGTGTCCCAGCAGTGGGAACATTTATAGGCTGATGATGATGATGATGCCAGTAAATATTACAGAAACTAAGCGTCTAGGGTTGTTTTTCACGTAACTACAGTGTGCGAAATAGTTATTTATTTCTCCAGTACTAATATTAGCTGGTTAAAATAGGTATCAGTCGTAAGTATCACCAGTATTAACTAGTTTTAGGTCTGTTTAGTGGTTTTATTCACGCAAAAACACTGAAATAAAATAACACATTATTTTAGATAGGTACATAAATAACGGTTGTAAAAAGAAGCTTAACGAAGCCGAGAGTCATAGACTCCCCGTCATTATTATTTTTTTATACTGGACTATGGTCCAGTATATGCAGATATGCCTCTCGTAATAGCTTGCCATATTTGGAATTGCATAACAACATTAAGAACCTTCTGGTTACGAAAAACATAGGAGTTGAATACATTTAAATCTTGTTTTTGTGAAAAAAAGTAAAGTTGAAACCTTCAATATCTCCTCTCGGTTTCGTTATGGTTCTTTTACATCCGTTATTTATGTATCTAAAATAATGTGTTATTTTATTTCACTATTTTTGTGAAAATAGAAACCACTAAATAGACCTCAAACCAGTTAATATTAGTGATACCTATTTCAATAAGCTAATACTAGTATTGTCGAAAAAACTTTATTCCGCATACTGCAGTTATGTGGAGAATAACCCTAGAACCTAGTTTCACAGTAAAACATAATAAATGTAATGTTTACTGGCTAAACAGCTATTACTATAATTAGATTACTGTTATTCTTTTGTAACTAAAACATACTGAAAACAGTATTTTTCAAACTCATATTACAGCGAAGGGAATGGTCTTACAGATTCGGTCCCGTAGTGAAAAGTGAAGAAAATAACATATTCTAACGGAATATTATTTTTTTTTTGTTTAGCACTTTCATAGTTTAGCCAAAAATGAATGATCTCCTTTAGGTATTCCATTTTGCATCTGCTGTTGAAGCATAATAATTATCACACAAGTTCAGTAAAACACAGGTTAATATTACTGTAGCTGGTAACCTAACTTGGCTAATATTTAATCTTTCCTTATAAATTCAAGGATGAATGCCTGCCTCTCTTAGTTACCTCTCCTTTGCAGTCGCTTCTCCTGAATATCTTTAAGACCGTATCAACTGCAAGAACTTAACTGTGTTTATTTACCTCAACCTTTTAGCTCTAGTATTAAATTCGTGGTATCTTCTCAATTAGTTTCGTGTTGATTAGACTATCAACAATGCCACGTTTTCTATCCCTTCCGAAATTTACAGTGTTTTTACAAGCTTTTTATTAACTTGCTTCGTTCGTATGTGTTTCTGGTTACTTGGTAATCCATTTGTCAACCAATTCCTGGCATCCGATTAAACTGAAACTTGTTAATGTCTTATAATCTCTTGTATAGTTAGTAACTGGTTTTTTTTTTAATTATTGAAAAACTAGAAAGCGACTGATGATTTTAATTTTTGAAGAGTCAACGTCGTCGTAGTTTACCTAATAATCTACGGGTTATATATTAATCATAAATAACACGACATATTTTGTGTATTAATATAAACCTATTTAACTGAGTATTACTGTGTAAAAGCTATTCAAAATTAGTAACAACAAACGCTCTCACTAGGATTATCACAAGCTAAAACAGTGAAGCAGACGACTAAAACTGACGAAAGTTTAAAGCTAATAAAGCGAGGAGCAACAATCTAAATCCCATTTCGGGCCACGCAGGCTAAGGTTCACACGTTCAGGCTGAAGATTAATCGCAGCTTGAGGACCGCTTCGGTTAAACCGACTATCTCCTTCGTACACCGAGGAGCCAAGGAGCGAATTCTATCATAATATGTCGTTAGGTTACTTATATGATTTTATAGACAGAACTGTTATTTGGCAAAGGACAGTGTACAGAAGAGTTTTAATATCCAACGTATCATTGAATAAATAGTTTATCAATGTCAGTTCCTCTTTTCTAGATAAAGCTTGTAGTTTTACGCGAAGGGATTATCTTCAGTTATAAGTATAATATAATATGTTTATTTGACATAAAAGTACACAGATACAGGTTGAAACTTAATTACACGTGGAAATAGGTTAATACAAAATATTGAACAATGACCCCATGCTAGGAAAAACCTGTGTTACAGGGGTCATCCATTCGTCCATTATGGATGTTATAAAACTTACATACAATTTAGTAATGTGCACTTATGTAAAAAAAATAAAAATAAACTAGACTAATTGATTTTGGGGATAAGAAAAGGGGAGAAGAAAGTAAAGGGGTTTAAATTCATTATTGACATGGAAAAGGTAGTATCTAATTAATTGCCGGGTATGTGTTGTATGAGTGGGTGTAGGTGTGTGAGTGTAGATATGTATGAGTGAGTGTAGGTGTGAATGTGCCTGATTTGTTTAAGTTATGGTTTTAGTAGTAGTGTATCTGAACAAAAAAAAAAAAGTGTGGCACTCGGGGACTGCCGCGGTAAAGCTATTGCACAGCATTTGTAACCTCCATACTTCCTATTTGTCAACGCTACACTTGGGATGATGACGTGATGACATAAAACAAAAATTTCGTTCCCATGACAACATCACGTTTCCCATGACAAAGTGATGTTGAACCGAACCGTCATTACATGGTAGGCGGAGTAGGGGGTATTAGGTTTTATTTTCGTTACGTTACGGAATTTCTTGATTCGGTCGCCGCGCTCAAAGTCCGCGATAAAATCTATGCAATAGCTTAAAACTGTATGGTCTACATTATAGAGGTGGTGTAATAAACAAAAACAGTTGCTTTTTAATTCTAATTAGTTTTTAAGATACAGGGGGATCAAAATAAAGTAAATAATAGAAAAAATCTTATCAAAAATTCTGAGTACAACAACTTAAAACACTCAACCGAGTTCCATCATCCGACCGAAGTTAGGAAAGTGGCTAAATCACAAAATACAGTAACAACAGGGACGCTTTTGGTTCCAGGCTTTTAGCTAGTGAATTTCTACTTTGTTCCCGGTAATAACGTTGTAGTGCGCCAACAAATTATGAAACCCATGTTAGATGGCCTGCTTGGCTTTAAAGAATCGTTATCGTGCAAAATGTGAAATGATGAGGTACATTTGAAATTGTTGGAATTTATGATAGTGGCTCAGATAAAGTTTGGGACTGACGTTATATCTATAAAATGTCAATATTTTAGTATCTGTAATTGTCCTATTGATAAAACAATGAAAAGAAAGCAGAGTGAACTCAGCAGTGAATTCGACAATTCAGTAAATAATGATGAAGGTGAATATAGTACCCAATTCATTTCATTCTCTTTAATAGATAGCGACACTTCAAGACAAACAATTTAGATATTTAGTTCTACATCTACTTCTTTTCTAAACAAAACATTAAAGAATCAAAATAATAATGACAACAAAACGTTATTAGAAAGACATTACAGGGTAATCACACGGCGGTCGACCTGATGAAGTACAAGACAAACAAGGGTGTCGTAAACAAAAACATTCCGACTGGGATTTTAACAAAATGAACGGTTCGCCTGCTCGGAGTACTCGGGCCAAGGGACCGGGCTGCCCTGCGGCAATATCAGGGCTTGCACCACTATGAAAATAACCTAAGAAAGTTATACATTTATTTCCCAAGTCACGTGAGAAAATATAATATTGAAGTAAGGCTCTCAGACTCTAATTTCATATTCACATTTTATTACATATTCATTTCGGAGTGAGGGAAAATACGGCGAATAACTGCTGAATTAACTTCGCTTCGCAAATTGCTTTACTTCAAAATCTGAGTATGTTTTCATCGTGACACCTACGACCAATTATGATGTATTATTATATAAGACAGTTTTAACTTTTTCTGCCTTAGAAAAATAACAAGCGCTGCTTGGAAATTCCCAGTAATTAAAACCTTTTCCGCTACTCATAAATTTTTTCGTAATGAAACTAAACGTATTTGAATTACTGTTGTAGAACCGCCAGCAAAATTAACAAAAGAGAATAATGGAAAAGGAAAAGGTTTTTCTCAGAATAATTGCTATAAACCAGTCGTTGTTTAAAACTAATTGAGTGATAATTTGATACTCTTGTTACCCAGAATTAATTAATTAAAACCAACCATCAATGGATTCGCGTTTATTGTTCAAGTTTTTCCCAATACAAGGCTTCCCATAAAGGTTAAACTAAGGCATAATGATTTCAGTCTAAAGGCCCGATAGCACTAACATGGACAGGGCTTATTGATTAGCCGAAAAAAATGTAAGGCCCAGTTTATTCACAATAGGTACGCTTGCCCTGTTTATGTTTTAACTATTTTATATTTCTTTTTAGAAGGCAAAAAATCAGATTGTTAAATTAATTTTCCTAAAATTTATATTTCATGAAATACTACTCAATACATTTGTAGAAGTCATTTTAATAAAATCTCTCGTTTGCCCACTTGTGCTGATTTACTCTGTTGACTTCATCTATAAAAATATTTGGTGCATAAAATACTTTTTATGTAGTTCCCAGGCGAAACGTAGTCATAAACCTGCTATTTATTAAGGAAAACAGATGTCTCTAATGAATTCTTAAAATCATAACTTGCTTATCTCACTAATAAAAAAACGAAATAAAAGTGTGAAGCGTCAACCCTGAACCTTCGGCACGACAGCGACGTAAAGATGAATCACAACCAGACGATGTCCGCCCGCAGCGGTTTCGCGACGACCCTTCAATCGATCGAGTTTCAATTCACAATTCTATTACAAAAGCGCCACCGATTGATTTCCGACGAACAAAACAGGTATTGGATGCGAAAATTTTGATAATGTTGACGGGCCAAACACTTTTATCGGCGGTAATGGTACGGTAGTGGGATATTTATACAGGGTATTAGCCGATCAGGGGCGGCATTAACCGCTGTTATTTTTTCATTACACGGGCCTAGGGGAACTTTTTATCAGTAATATTTGCTTGTAATGGAGCAATGATGATGTCCGTCAGTAAGCGGCGAGGATTCGCAACAAATAACGGCAAAGTAAATGATGTATTGTTGGCGTTTTGGCGCGATTTCGCTCGCGTAACTTTTGGGATCGGGTGAAATTTTGGTCCGGATTTATTTTAGTTATTTTTGGATGAATATTTGCGTTGCGTTTTTAACTTTTAATGAGACAACTGATACGTGGGTAGTTTGTTGCGCTTACGTATAATAAAATCAGAATAATTAAATTGTGGTTAAAGTACGTAAGGATAAATTGGCTATATTAGACAGTACATGTTAATTTGGTTTTAACAATACTATATAATTATTTAAAAAAAAATGTGTGGCACTCGGGGACTGCTGCGGTGTCCGATAAGGACCAAGCCCGGTTCGATGGCACGTTGTGTTCCACGCGCGCCTCAAAGAGATGTCAGCAGAATTGACGGGGTCAGCTAGGGCCAATGCCTGCCGGGGGTTCGAAGAAAACCGATAGGGAAATCGTGGCCCCCGGCAACAGGGCAACCGAAGGAACACGGGTGGGTTTTAGTCAGTAAGAGTCTGACACGCTCTCCCGCTCCACCCAGAGCAGGAGAAGTTATTTGATAATTTCCCACCCAAAAAAAAAGGGACTGCCGCGGTAAAGCTATTGCATAGCATTTGTAACCTCCATACTTCCTATTTGTCAATGCTACACTTGGGATGATGACGTGATGACATAAAACAAAAATTACGTTCCCATGACAACATCACGTTTCCCATGACAACATCACGTTGTCATGGGAACCGTCATTACATGGTAGGCGGAGTGGGGGGTGTTAGGTTATTTTCGTTACGGAATTTCTTGATTCGGTCGCCGCGCTCAAAGCCCGCGATAAAAGCTATGCAATAGCTTAAAAATATAAAAAAATATACTTACATAATGGAAAAAGTGCATGCCGCATTATGTACACTAAACAAACCGGTGAATAGTATTCACATTATTGATACAAACACAATGTGGGTTAGTGCTTGCAGTCACGAATAATATTAACGTGGAAGAAGAACGCAATGGAACATCATAAACAAGGGACTGGCAACCCGCCAACTATATGGTTTTTACTAAGAAACAATAGGAATAATTAAATCTAAATTCAAGGTACTAACTTTTAATCAGCTACTGTTCAAACAATGTAATTTTCAAAGTAATTATTAGGTAGATGCCATTTAAAAATTGGCTATAAGAATATAAATAAAAACACCCTTAAAAATGAGTCAGAAATTTTATCATTACAGCTTAAAATTCACATACGTAGGGAAATTACAAACATTAATGAAAGATGTCACGCTAACTATGGATTGATTACTGGAGTAAATAGCATTAACTTAAAGTACTTATACACTACAGAAAACTAAAGACGATCCCTACTTGAAATTTAAATCTAAAATAAGAAAATATTTAAAAAATGTAATACTTCCACGTAACGTCAGTGCGACAGTAGAATTTTTAGTCAATTTCTCGTTTGACACAATTGAATTTGATCGCGGGATAAATCAAGTTTCTGGGCACGAGCGGAGCTGACTTCCGTTGAAGCCGTCGGCTGTGGTCGAAGCAATGACAGTGTATAATGGAGCCGAATGTTAGGACTAAAAGGACTATTTCTATTTTAGTTAAGCCGCAGCTAAGTTAACATTGGAGTGAGTTGGGATAGTTGCTGAGTGTATCAGGATTATAAATAAGCCTAGTTCATGTGTATGGAAAATACTCCATTTTTAAGATCTATATTTTAGAAATCACATTTCTATCAGCAAATTGAATTTTGGTATCACTGTAATGTAAATGTACGGAATAGTTTAATCCGAATAGAGAAAATGAATATTCTTGTAAAAAATCATTTTCTGAATAATGGCAATCAGCAAGTGACAATATTAGATTTGCTATAGTTTCACTCCTACATTGAATATCACGTATAAATCTTTCCGTAAATCAATTTCTATTTCCTCTAGTATTTCCTGCTCTTCGTCAATAACTTAAGTCGTTTCCTCAAAACCTTTGTCTCGAGCTGAGTCGACCTCAGATGACTCGTTTGAGGCTACTTAACGAGTCTCCTCCTCAATTCTTACTTCATTTGTGCCTAATGCAAATCGACTGACGGCTTAACAGAATATTTTGTCGCTACTCAGCCTTTGTTTGGTTTATTTATGTTTGGTAATGGTATAATAAGTCGTGTTTTAAGACTAAGGAAAAGAATGGAAGACCACAGACGATTGACTGGACCATTTGGTTTTTTCGCAAATATTTGGAGACTAAACAAACTAAAGACAGTCGTTACGGGTCGTCAGAAGCCTGAAAGTCTGACAACCAGTCTTACCAAGGGGTATCGTATTACCCAGTTACTGGGTTGTGGAGGTCAGATAGGCAGTCGCTCCTTGTAAAATACTGGTATTCAGCTGCATCCGGTTAGACTGGAAGCTGACCCCAATATAGTTGGGAAAAGGCTAGGCAGAACAACAACATTTGAAGACTAAACAAAATTTAATCTATTCTGTGCATAGTACCGACTTACATTTTTTTTTTATCAGTTTTGTTTCGACTATACAACAAATATGGAATACTTTTAACTAAGTCGTAGTTATCGTGGATTGAAAATAATGTGTCTCTTGATTGGACACATTATTTACAATCTTGAAGATTTAAAAAATCTGTATAGAATCAAACTAAAAGAGATTTCTATCCTTTAATAATATTATATTGATTTTGAATACAGCTGAACTAGCCTCCGTACTATCATATCGATTGAACTCGGGTGGCCGACAGATTTAGATCTGAATGCCGGCTTAGTTTGCTTCAGTTTCATGACGATTTTATTACTATTGAATCTAATTTGCATTTAAGAACAATGAAAACATTTTCATATACCTACACGATACGCAATTACCTAGATATAATGATGCAATTACATAATGTTATTCTTTTGTTAATACGTACATAAAGGACATATTAATCATCAAGCAAAAATATCACCACATCCCACAAACCATTGAAATACGATAATAATTCTCAATCGTTATCATTTCATTGACAATTTATTCACAATACGTGATAAACATTAAAATACCGTGCGTATGTGATTAATTACCTGGCAACCCCACCCGTTTATCAATTTGTATCAGCAATGACAATACAAAACTTATTGGTTATAATGATAACATTGTTTTGCTTTGACATAGGGGAATAGGTTGGCAACATTAATGTTATTAAAATAAAGGACTCGAACAAATTGTGCTTATAACTGTGATGAATTGTATCGAAATGTGTTACCATGTTATTTGAGGAAGATAAAGCTACATGATATGCATTTGCAACCAAATGAACTAAATTTGTTCCAAAATGTTCTCGGTTTCGGTTTACACCACCCCATCATTTCCCATGGGTATCGTAAGAGAGGGACACAGGTATTATGTCTAGGGGACGGCAGTATTTACCTTCTATCCTAACAGGGTGAATATCATAATAAAAGGCCCCCTTCATAAATTATTATCAGGAGTGAAGCCATGAGGGAAACAGATTCCGAATGTTTTTCTAGCGGAAAATCCTTTTGCATATTCTCGAAAATATTTGATAATCCTTTTTGACACATGCTGGCTTATCATCAAATTTATATACCTACACAATGTATTTTGGAAAGGACTTTCTGTTCAAAGTTAAAATACTATTCAGCTGGTATCATTCTTTAAAATGTATCTTACTTTGGTATTTACAGTAACTAAAAAAATTATAAAAACAGAGTGTTTTTTTTAGAGATTGTTTTAGTGTATTTCTAACTAAGAAGACTATTTAGATGATAGTCTAACTTCGTCTGTTTCTATGTCTACAGATGGTGACGAGAAGCTACAGTAGTGGACGGGCCACGAGAAGTTGATTGGTGACGAGATGCGAACGTGACGCACCATGACCCGCCGAGGACCCTGCAGGAGTTTTGCCATCAGCATCATACAGATCATCACTATTATATGTCAAGGTAAGGACGTACATTTTAATGATGAAATCGAAACAAATCACATTTCTCAATTTAATTCTGCAATTGTTAGAACAAATCAATAACGCATAACCTTATAATATACAAATTTCTAATACCTTTAAACGAGCAATTCTTGTATATATACAGGGTTATTGGTAAAACACCAACAACCTCTTAAGGGGTCAATGTACTCATCATTATGAACAACTTTTAGTATGGGACCAAACCTGAAATCGCAAAAAAAATATCTGTTGTTCCCTACATTTATGTTCGCTTATCTCGTCAAAATGTAGGGAACACCAGATTTTGTTTACACGATTTCAGGTTTGGGACTATAGTAAAAGTTGTTCATAATGATGAGTACAATGACCCGTTAAGAGTTTGTTGGTGTTTTACCAATAACCCTGTATAATCAGAATCTCGGAAACGGCTTCAACGATTTTCATGAAATTTTGTATGCAGAGACTTTTGGGGGTGATAAATCGATCTAGCTAGGTTTAATTTTTTGAAAACTACAAAAAAAAAACCGAGCTTAGCTCGGTCAACCAGATATTTTATCTTTAACATTCAATTTATGTAATAAAATCGGGAAACATTTAGATATTTCTTAGTATCATTTTCAAAATCAATATTACTTACCTTTCAATAAAAAAAAACAAAATTCTCAGTGATCTTCTTAGATCTCATTTGAAAGTGTTCTTATTCCCTTTCAGTTAACGAATGTGAATTTTATTTCGCAAAACGCGTCGATTCTTTTGAAATTTTGTTCACTGGATTTCAGGTCAAGTTATAAAATAATGGTATTATATAAAAATATATTTTTTTTTAACAGAAAACATTCTTCACATTCATCTACCCACACGACTTAATAAAATTAAAACGTGTTTGCGTCGACAATTTTTTCTGTATTTTTAGTTCTTAGAAATTTCAACTCATTTTTTTTCTAATCTACTTCAAAACATTGAGTGTTGAGAAACAATGGTCTTCTAAAATAGCACAAGAAACCATACCTAAGCCCGACTAATAATAACAATGACTAGCAAATGCTTCTCAAAAACATAAACACATTTAAATGTGATGAGAATCAGGAACGCGAACGTTAACAGGCCACCTAACTAAGTTTTCCAAAATTACACGCGAACTTTTCGAATAAAACGCGACACAAAGGGAGCGAACCCTTAATGAAGACAATATTTTGAGGGGCTCTCAACTCGAGTAATTAAATCTCGCGGCTCATATCTCGGAGCAGTAGTAACGGGGGCTATAGACAGAGTAATTGGTTATTAAATTAGTCGTGGTTTCGATCAATTTGTGTGTTTCCACGACGTAATTGTAGTTTTGGGTTCGGTGGTAAACGGGAATTTTGCAGGGATGTGATCGGTGCGAAACTTACGATTGGAGAAGGAAAAATAACAGTTCAGAAGAATGTTTTGGTAGTCGTCTGTTCTGTGTCCTTTTATTTACTAGAAATAGAGATAATATAATGGGTATTTAATAAACCAAACACAAGTAATTACACAGAAAGACAATGGAAAGAAAAGTTTTTACCTGTTGATTTTTATATATTTTACTTTATTGAAAGTTAAGTCGTTCACGAAAAGAAGTGAACCTAAAATCAAAATTATCGTAGCATATATACGCGATAAACCAGTGCAATGTCTCGAAACAGCAAACATGATCGATCATATAAAAACAAAACCCTGGTATACTGAACTGAGTAAACTACCTAATTTGCTAGAAGATATAAAGCACCAAATTCTAAAAGGTTTTCACGACATAAGTTTATACAACACGTCAAGCGTACACTCAATTTAGCGGTGTTTTATAAATGCCAAGACACGCAGATGTTGGTTTCACTACGGTAAACAAGTTGAAAAATGTCACAGTCAAGAAACAATATTACTTTTTCTTTGAAACGAACTCCGACTAAAATATAAAATTTATTGCCATTTCGACTTGCAAATTATTCAAAGAGAAAGCTATCAGGGAGACGGGCAGCGGTGAATTTGGGGAAACGATATACTCGGTATTATTGCGGTAAGTTAATTTAGCATACAATTTTTGCTATCGGAGTTTGAGTGATCGGAATTGAAATAATAGGGATATTATTAAAATATTCTTTTATGGACACACATTACTATTATGTTTGTTCGCTAAAACTGTTTTAATTGATGTAACAAGAATTAAACAATGACTTGTTGCTTTATGTTTTTTGATGAAACTATAATACTTTATGCCTGAAACTCACTAAACGATATGCGTTGTCCCGGTTTTCAGTTGTATACTACGTCATGAAGAGTTAATGAATGATTGATTAATTTGAAGAGTTAATGAATGAATGATTAATAAATGATTGATTAATTACACAAAAGGTTTAAGTTTCAAATATTATTATTTATAAAATAGAATAGAAACATAGTATAGAGAACTGAAATGTCATAATTTATAAAATAAGGCGTAGGTACATTAAAATAATACGTGCCTCATGAACAAATAATTTAATTAACGGATGACGAGTGGAGATGAGAGCAAAACTGTGTTTAATATCCTTAGTGACGATTCTACATGTTACGTTAATGTTGTTTAATTTATAATACCCACTAAGTCATGGGAACGTTTGCTATTTTTTGTTGCATTCAATAATAGTTAAAAGTATGTTAGAGCTGTTTGTCATGTGAACTGTATAAGTTGCGAAAGATGAAGTTTTAATAAATGACTGCTGATCTTTTTTTTTTCTAAACAAAGATATTAACGTAGATTAAAATATTCTCAACTTGAACAAAATAATTATGCCATCAAACTTTACAAAAATAGATAAAAAATAAAAAGTTTGCTAAAAAGTAAAACATCTAATCGTTGACAAGGAAATTATTTTCATCGAAAAATCTTTCCAATATTAATGCTTAAATAAGAATCACAATTCTAAGAAAGTAATCATCGTCGTCATCATTGCGACGAAAGCAATATAATAGCGTACAACTGATACACAAAAAAAAATCTATTGATAAAAAATTATCGTCGTTCGCTAAAAGGAAAATGTTAGCTTCATTTATTAAGGCTGCCGCTACAGGCGCTTTTTTGCTTTGGAATGATGTACATTTGAGTTTGTGTAACGTACTTCTAATTACCATACTCGGCGAAATATGAGTCATTAGGCTGTATACACACAGCGCCGTCGCGTCGTGATTCCAGTTATGAATCCTGAACAAGTTCCAACAAGTTTTGCTCTCCGTTCGATGTGTAGTAATTTCCCGTTTCTGTATTCTGTCTTCCGTATAATGAAAGGGAAGTAAACGTAGACTGCTTTAAATTAAATATTGTAGCGGAGTTTAGAAGGGTCGTTCAGGTATTCAGTGTTGTAATAAAGTCAACGTTAATCCTTATCGAACAGGCAGTTATCCCTTATTATCCGGTTATAAACGTTAGACGAGATTTAGGCCTTTCATGCATGGTTAATGTTTCTATCGGCGATAGATAACAATCGGGTGTTTCGTAAATATTGATTGTACATTTACCTTCATTAGTATTTTCCTGGTCTGAACCTGTGTTTACATAATAAAAACACGTTAGTGACTGCTTTTTTGTTACTTTAGGTATATTGTTCTGGCAGTTGGGACTCGAGGTGGCCCTGCCAGTCCGAGGCCATATGTTTTCATGGTCCTCGGAATGCGCCACCGTCGAGTTCCCAGGTAATGGCGGGAGGGGTTCATATCGGCGTCGAGTCGACGATGAAGTATCTGGGACTCGTCCTCGACAGCCAGTGGAACTTCGTGGAGCACTTCAGGCATTTGGCTCTGCCTGAAGTGCTTCACAAAACTCTGGACTGGAGCGGGTTGGGGCTGCCTTAAAGCAGGGTCCAAATGCCTTCTACCGGAGGCTCTACGCGGAGGTCATGCGGTCCATGGCCCTTTACGGAGCACCGGTGTGGGCGCGTTCCGTAAGCCGGCCGCCAGCCCGCCGGTTGAACGTGTCCCAAAGGATCATGGCTATCCGGCTGGCCAAAGGATACTGCACGGTCTCCTGTGAGGCGGCGAGCCTCCTTTCCAAATTACCGCCATGGGATCTAGAGGCAAAAGCGCACATTTGGGAGTGGCGCGAGGAGGCGAAACGCCGGGGCTTAACTCCGCTGCTGCGAGAAATCACGGCTCAGCGGACAAAGCTCCGGCAAAATCTCATGGCGTCATGGAGAGTGCGATTGTCGCAACCCAGTGTTGGGCCCGCCACAATAGCGGCGATAAGTCCCCTCTTTGAGGAGTGGCTAGAGAGGCGCCTCGGCGTCCTCACCTTCCGCCTGGCGCAGGTCCTCACCAGACACAGTTGTTTTGGGAGGTTCATGTTCCGGATAAGGCGGGAGAAAATGCCTGGGTGCCACCATTGTGTGGATCGCCCGGAGGACACAGTGGAGCATACGGTGAAAGTCTGCCCGGTTTGGGCGAAGCACCGTCGTGTCCTTGTGGAGGCGATCGGCGGCGGTGAGGCCGTAACCTCCTTCTGCAAAGTAATACTCGTGAAGGACGCGGAACGCGTGAGGGAGAGGCAAATTTCTTGCCCTCACGCCCCTAACCGCCGCAGGAGATGTCTGGCAGTCGGGAATCGCAGGCCAATTTCCGGCCACCGCAGGCGTGGGTTTGCAGATGGTGAGCAATGAGTAGCTCATCGTCCGATAAGGACCAGGCCCAAGTCGCCAGTGCGTTGTGTTCCACGCGCGCCTCAAAGAGATGTCAGCAGAACTGACGGGGTCCGCTAGGGCCGATGCCTGCCGGGGTCGCGGGAAAGTCCGAAAAGGATACCGTACCCCTGGCAACATGGCAACTGAAGGAACACGTGGGTGGGTTTTAGTCAGCAAGAGTATGACACGCCCTGAAGAAGTTATTTGATAATTTCCCAGCCAAAAAAAAAATTAGGTACGCATATTGTTGTCTTTGTAAAAATTTACGTTCAATCAACTCAATAGAAAAATCCACAGAAATCAAGACGCCGATGACCTTCCGGCGCATTGAAAATTACTTTATTTCATTGTGACACTTAAAAATTGGAAGAGTAAAAAAAATGAGTCTCCGAAAGGGGTAAACATCTACCCTTAATAAGAAACAATTGTACTCCGGGAGTGCCGACAGAAGTGAAAACTTAAAAAAAAATCGGCACCGAGGTAATCAATGCGTTGATGTCTTTTACTCCACGCACCGCGGTAATCAACGCGTTGATGTCTTTTACTCCACGGTGTCGGTAAATTCCGTTACAGTGTCGCGAAATCAATGGTTTAGTCCCATCTCAAAAATGCCCAACGCGCTTAAAGAAGTTTTCACTTAATAATTCTATAGAAACCAGAATAGTACTATTTTGAAACCCTTTATATTCTCAATTATTCTTTTTGTTTTTGAGAAGTTTAAGATTCTTTGAAAAAAGTCCCAAAACAAACGGTAAAAATTGGCGATTTTGTAAAAAAAAAATCTTTTACAAAGTTTTTTTGCACTAATATTTTGATACCGTTTTCATTTCTCTGTCTTATTAATTGAGGAAGCTAAACCCCGGTCGTATTTTTCTTGAAAACGGGTACCCACCCTACTGAAGCGATCGAAAAAGCATTTTCAATGCTAAAAAGACAATCGGCCAAATGCGCGTGCCAAAGGTTCCGTACCAAGTTTCGTTCGTTTAAATTTGTCAAACTCTTACAGATGAGAGGATAAATTAATCATGACTGGCATTACTTAGGGCACACCCTAACAGTGATCCCTATCCATTGACAGGTCTTTGACTTGGCATAAGACAGTAGAGGATATGATCGACCTATTGACTGTTTTTAATATGCGGGAAGTGATATACAACACTTTCAATATTTCCCTGAAACTTTAGAACATCAAGAAATAATTTTAAATTATAAAAATGAAAAGGCCTTTAAAATCGTCTCCCTTAATTTGACCTCGTTGATGTGGTCTCAGCCGACGACGTTCCGCGTACCCTTTACAAGCTCATCGTTATCACCGCCTTGATCTGAAGTGGGGGGAATTTGCCAAACTTCCGTAATAAACAATATTTTGCTTGTCATAACGAGCCGACAACTCCCGCCTTCCTAACTTTGAGGTTGATTAAAAATATCAATCTAAGCGCTGCCGCTGTTACATTCTACTCAAATGCTCCTTCATTATTTTATCGGAGTTACACTTTTTACATCACAAAAGGTCGTAAGTCTGAAGGTTAGTGGATATTCATAGCTCGTAACTATGAAACTTTTAAAATAGCTCTAAAATATTACAACTTGTCGTTCAAGTGCTTTCGTAATTTTAATCTGAAATATTACTTGTTCGGTTGTAAAATGTGTCGTTCTCTCCGTGATTTATGCGGGGGTTGATATCTTTGGTTTTACAAACTGCGATAATTTGTTGGATTTATGATGTTGCAAATGGTTGATATTTTGAGGATGTTTGCTGTAATTAAAACTCTTGTTATTAACAGGGAACTGTGCTGACACGAGTACGGAATACCAATTTCATGGAGGGTAATGAGCTACTTTATACTGTGCGTTATACTTGCGAGCTAGTTTAAAGAGTAACCTCTTCGTAATAGTTAAAGAAAACAATTGCGAATGAATGTATATGTATGTATATTCAATAATGTTCACAATGAAAACATTCAGAACGAAATACAATACATAAATTAAACTGAAAGAAAAAATCCACAGAACTAATGGTCCCATGACCTTCCGGCGCATTGAAAACGACTTTATTTCATTAAGGTACTTAAAAATCAGAGGAGTCAAAAAAAGGAAAACTTCAAATAAGCATGTTAAGAATAATAAGAATACATAAAAAGTTACTTTTCTCGAACATGTTTGAAAATTCGAGCATTATTTTGACAACCTTCTTTGAGATAAATCGAAATTGCTGTACTGGTCGAATACATGCGAGCGCCCGGCCGGCAATATTTGTATGAAAATTCATAGCTGTCGTGTTTAGCGACCGAATAAATTACTACAAAAACTTTTTACTTCAGCACATGGCAACCAAGGAGGTAACTTTCAGAGATTTTATTTGAATTTCGATTTGGCTTGCAAATAGCTTTGTATAGTAAAGAAAAAACAAATGAACATATTGGCGCGTGAAAAATTATCGTTGTTCGTCATTGATTCTGTAATTTATAATTAATTTACTTAGTTTGAATTTCCGCGCATTGTTTGAGAAAAGTACTAAACAAGCCGCAATCAGGCATTGATGGACTCACATATGTATGCCTCGGCTTCGATCATTCATCAATGCCCTAATTGCTGGCAGCGACAGTAATGTACTATTTCAATGCTAAAAAACTTTGTATGTTAACAAAACATCCGTATTGATATTCCCATAAACTGATTTGTTCGTTGCCATTTGTTTATTGAAAAGATATGAAGTAAATGTAGCGTGCGATGATGTGAGTAGCTACTGATGCATCAACAAATTTGATTTGCTCATGACATTAGTTGAATAGCCATTGTAATATTATTATAACCATAATAGACAATTTAGAACAAATTAATAGTTTAACACAATATTCAGTGTTTTGCACAATATTGGATATTACTGAACAATGTGTTTATGAAAAGTGTAAACCAGAGCTGTATACTAAACAATTCCATCTTCTTTTGGAGGTGTCACAGAAAGTGACTGAGAGGTTTGATGCATCTGATTTTAAGCTTATAGAAATAAAAAAGGAAGATCTGTAGATACTGATTCCACAGATAGACGAAGAAATTGATCATGAACTTAGTAACACGAATAATACAACTAGGTGTGCAGCTATGCTAAATACAACCGATGGAAGGAGATACAATTAATAGGAGGAGGTGGCTAGGAGGATTACGATTTTTTTTTAAAGTTATGTTAATATTTATAAAATAATTGTTTGTCTCCAGTGCTGACGGAGGAACCTCGCTTCGCGGAGCCGATCCCCAACGTGACGGTGGCGCTGGGCAGGGATGCCAGCTTGCCGTGCGTCGTCGAGCATCTCGGCACTTATAAGGCAAGCTTTCTTAATATCTAACGACCGGGACTGCTTCGCATGGTTTTTACGACTTGACAAAAGATTTAAATTTCTGGACTTAAAGTTAATATAAGTCTGAAATCGCCAACCCATCTTGAATAAGCGTGATACGTCAATGCTCGTGCCTTCTCTGTATGAGAAGAGGCCTTAGCCCTGCAGTGGGACATTAACAGGCTGGGATTATTATATACATATAAACTATTCAGAACAATTCCCAAAATATGGTTAGGGTCGCATCAAAATCTTTTGCGTAGATAAGGAGAACAACACAGTCACACAGACAGACACGAAGAGTTATTTCAGTTTATAATAATTATATAGATACCTCGGCACTTATAAGGTAAGTCGCAGTAGCATCATCATCATGCTTGTGCCAATCACCACGCTCCTGCACCAGCCTTATTAAGGTTTAACCCCTGATGGTAATTATTTCATCTACCCATCTCGCCACCAGACAGCCAACATATCCCAAGTAGCACACAAGCTCTATAACAAGCCGTACACCGGCTGATTAGAGGTTCTTAATAACGGCATAGCCTCCATAAGTAAGCTCTACAGTAGATGTACAAGCCGCTATAGCGCCGCTGTACCCCCAAAAGAGGCACCGGTTTATCCGGCCCACGGTTCTACAATGACGATACAATGGTCGTAAATATGTGTTAGTACGGAGATACAAAGGTGCTATGCGAGCGATAGTGTACGCCTCAGTATCTAAAATAAGCTCTTGTAGCGCGACTGTAGCGCTCGCATCTTATTTAGACACGTCTGTATCTCTGAATTAGAGTTTACAGATCTATATTAGATATACAGTAGCGATATTTTGGGGAAATGAACATAACTTATTGAAATTTTAACAATGACGTCTAAGAAAGTGATTGATGGAACAACAGAAATAATTAAAAAATAAACAACAGAAGTGTTGATTTTTCCTTTTATGCATGTAAAGTACTAGTGCGAGTAACAGTGTATTGTAAATATACACATATATTTTAGCTAAAGTTTTCACGCGCCTGCCATTTATGCAGTTTTTTGCATATTTTTTGGATAAAAGTACATTTTATTACTCGTAGAAGGTTTGAATTTAGTTTATTTAAGATAGTTTAGCTTTTTAGGTAGTTTATTTAGAATCCTGGGTGAGAAAGAGTGACGTTTATTCGGTTTTTATACATATTTATGATATAAATAGATTATAAAAAATCATGAGAATTGCTTGTATTAAAAACTATAATGGCGTCTAGGTTACAACCGCCTTCAGAGTTTACTAGAACCATTCTATCGCTTTTAAACCGCTAGTATCCATCATTGTAGACCTACCGGTTCTATGATTGTGGTATTGACGCGCTAATGTACTCTTTTAGGTGTACATCGGTAATTAATATAGTCTAAGGTTGGACAACGGACTATTGATATTCTATTATATTATTTATTTATGGGTCCATTATTATTATTATTCATTTATTTCTTCGAGTAACAATGACTCATACGCAAAATACAATATAACACACATAACTTCATCAAACATTAACATTACAATAAAATACAAAACAAATACCACCTTACACTTACACTAACATAACATTAAAGACCGACGACTGTAGGTGACGTGCAAGTCACTGCAGCGTCGCATGTAGCGACATCGAGCCTGTCAGCTATCATCATCAGAACGCTGTTGGGGCTGCCGCGTACCCTGCGCACCAGAGACGCGCTCCGCTTACGCATCGTAGCATAGAAGCAGTCAACGCTAGCTTCGGCAAACATGCCCGAGGCACTACAGTGTCGCGGCAGCCCCATCAGCGCTCTGAAGGCGTTGTTATATTGCCATTGTCTGAATCTTAAAACCCCTGTTAATCCTTCTTACACTTTCTCATTATTCGTTTGTGTGTTTCTATTTATTCTCTACTAATTAAATAAAACTTACTGCAATATTTCTTGTTTATATGTATACAATCAATTCAATATTTACGAATAACATCTAGTCTAATTACTTGAACCTTTAAATATGAAAACATTAATTGCACTTAAATATGAAAGAGTTTGTGAGCAGAGTATTATCCTATGTTTTGGTCGCCGTCACTATGTTCTGGTCGATTATTAATTATATTCCGATAATCTTTGCAAATTTTTTTCCTCACACTACCATTTTTTTTTCACGCTTTTTGGTTATCCATGACAAATTCACGCGATAATATTTTACAAAATGGAGTCACAATGAAGCAATTAAATGAGTAAAACACTTTTGTGCCACTTCAACCGCTATATTGACGCTAGAAACGAATTTGAGCTTTCAGCATTATAAGGCGTGGTTTTCTTGCCTTATTCAGCTATTTACGATAGATACAGTTGCTGTAAAATTCACAACTATAACAACCTACGTGCTACTACAGAATTATAATTCTCTGCTGTAGATACAGAGTTTCAAAGACGGTAATAAGCACTATTTAACAGCTTAGACATTTAGAAATATGCAATATACAACCCAAAGTGCTTTAAAGGAAGCTTATAACTCCATTTTAACACTTTTAACTATTAAAGCCCTCTTTAAGACTTAGCGGTGTTTTAAAAGGTATTTATAACTCTACTTTATATCAAATGCTCGTACAATAACTCTATAACACGCCTTTGTATCTCCAATGGGATTATATTTACTGTTGTGCGGCTACTGTACCACATGCCTGTTAAAGAACGTATAAATACGCTACTGAACCACCTAAGTATTATAGTAAACCCCTTGAACAGCTATTATAGCACATTCAGGTGGTAAAGAAGTCTCGCGTCCGGCCCTGATTCGGGCCATGCTACGGAGCGAGAGGAAATGGGAGGCCGGCACCTCCTTCTGCGAAGCAGTAATGCTCGCGAAGGAGGAGACGGAGCGCGTGAGGGAGAGGCAAACTTCGCGCCCTCGCGCCCCTAACCGCCGCAGGAGGAGACGCCTTGGGCGTCGGGAATCACGGGAAAATTACTGGCCACCTTAGGCGCGGGCTTGCGGACGGTGAGCAATGGGCAGCTCGCCGTCCGATAAGGACCAAGCCCGGGTCGACGGCGCGTTGTGTTCCATGCGCGCCTCAAAGAGATGTCAGCAGAATTGACGGGGTCCGCTAGGGCCAATGCTTGCCGGGAGTTCGAAGAAAACCGATAGGGAAATCGTGGTCCCCCTGGCAACACGGCAACTGAAGGAACACGGGTGGGTTTTAGTCAGTAAGAGTCTGACATGCCCTCCCGCTCCGCCCAGAGTGGGAGAAGTTATTTGATGACTTCCCACACAAAAAAAAAAGGTGGTAAAGAAGTGATATAAGTTGCTTGTGTGCTAGTTGGGATCTTTTTTCAGTCAGACAAGTATTTCATTATTGGTTTCAAGTGAATTGTTTTGAACAGCTGAAATCTAAACTAAATGATCTGCTATAGAGCTTTATGGCATGAACAGTACGAATTACTACCACAGCTACTAGTTTAAAAACAAATTGGTGGAAACAATTTCCAGATTTTGTTCATAATCAGCAAAGTGAAAAACTAAGCACATAAAAGGTACGCTACTCGTATATAAGCACAATTTTAAATGATAAACACTAGTAATTAATAATCGATAATAATACTTCAACCAGTAGGCAGTATATAAAATGGAGTTATGATTAAATTTCGACCAAATTGGACACAAAAATATAAAATATAATTTTCAATAATCCCGTCCTTAAAACAGAACAATGAACCCACAGCTTTTTGTAACCCTATCAGCTAGTGAACTTGTAATATTATTTTAAAATGTTAATGGGCCGCTCTAGTACAGATCCGGCGGCATTCAGCCTTGAAGTGAGTGAAATATAATGTAATTATCTCATCAAGACCCTGAATGCCCCCTTTTACCACGAAACAGATAGATAGAAGCCCGGCTTCATAAAATTAGTGAAATTCTCTTAGGGAACTATTTTTAAAGACTAATATTATAATGACGGTATCTTGCTAATTAATTTATGAAAAACATCTTCCATTTTTAAAATAAAATAAAATAAGTCATACTAGGAATAATTAAAGATAAGTCATTTATTCATTTGTTTAACATAGGTGTACAATAGTAATGGTATTTAAAGATAAAGTGTTCGCTATGTTATACCAGAGGGCGTACAAATGTTTGTAATTGAGTAATTATTGAATTAAATAAGTCTGAACAATAAAAAAACAATTATAAAAACCACACATTTCATAATACAAATTAATTAATAATAAACAGCAATAGAAATCAATGTCAAAATAAAAAATAAAAATACAAATGTCAATACAGTGCATGACAACACACAGACTGAAAACAAATAATAAGGATATGTCATTAAACAATACTAAAGTTAACATACAAAAACTGATGTCAATAATACTACTGTCAATAAATAAAATTTATGTCAAGGATTACAATACATTTTATTTTCTTAGCATGTCATCATTCTGTCATTAAATTTTTGTCTGTTATAAATTCCGAAATACTGTAATATGTACTGTACTGTATTATAGAATTATATCTAATATAAGAATGTTTGGAAATATGCTGGTCCTGCTCCATAGGACAATCTAGAGTCTAGTCAGAATCAAACTGGTCGCTGATTTGATTGTATAATATATTTTTTATGTCATTAATTTCATCACTAATGGTCTCACGTGCAGGTTTGATGACTTCCAGCCTCCCGAAAAAGCTGGATATCGTAAAAACTTTAGCACCGTACACCACATACATACGGTGCGGCAGATTATGCAGAAGACCGAAGAGTATATCTTGTCTCTCTGCTTAGCGTTTGTGGACTATGAAAAAGCCTTCGATTCGATTGAGACATGGGCTATACTGCAGTCTCTTCAACGGTGCCTTATCGACTATTGGTACATCGACGTGCAGAAGTAACATAACATCATCACGCCTTGTTTCCCCGAAGGATTGGGCAGAGGTGTCCCTGTAGCAGGTACACCCACATTTGGCCAGTTATGTTTAAGTCCCATGTAATAGGGGGCGAGCCTATTGCCATCAACTGGGCACAAATCCAGACTCCAAGCTGTTACTGAGAACAGATAGAAAAACTCAATAACACTTTGCCCGACCCGGGAATCGAACCCAAAACGTCATGCTCAGCAGTAGCACTTGCGACCCCTAGACCAACGTTCAGAAGTGTGAAGCGTGTTTATATGAAAACGCCACTATGTCGACTCCAGGACCGGACCTCGAAACCTATCCTTCTGCAGCAAGGGGTGAGACAGGGAGACGTTATCTCTCCAAATCTTTACACCGCTGCACTGGAGGATATTTTGAAAGTTCTGGACTGGAAAGGACTAGGCATCAACATGAATGGCAAGTACATCATTCATCTTCGGTTTGCCGATGATATAGTTGTCATGGCTGGGATTATGGAAGACCTCAGTACAGTGCTCCATGACTTCAGTAGAGCTTCCGAAAGAGTGAGTCTTAAAAAGTCACGTCAAATGCCCATGTAACACCCACTCTCATGAAAATCGGAGACGCTATACTCGAAGTTGTGAACGAGTAAGTTAACCTACTATCTAGTTAGGTAGGTCCAGCTTCGAGAAAGACGTTCGGGCTACGCAATATCTTCTCGTCCCACATACCGCAGTGACTCATGTCGAAAGTCTTTGACCAGTGCGTGTTGCCAGTGATGACCTACGGCCTTATTAGAAGGTTAAAAGCCACCCAAAGAACAATAGAGAGGGCTATGCTTAGAGTTTCTCTACGTGATGGAATCAGAAATTAAGAGATCCGCAGGAGAATCAAGGTAACCGACATAGCCCGAAGAATTGCTAAACTTAAGTGGCAGATTGCAGGGCACATTGCTCGCAGAATAGATAGCCGATGGGGCTGAAAGGTTCTAGAGTGGCAACCGCCGGCAGACGTAGCATTAGAAGGCCTCCCACAAGGTGGACAGATGAGCTTATGAAGGCCGCAGGATCCCGCTGGATGCGGGAAGTACAGAACCGGTCGAAGTGGCCGTGCTCGGGGGAGGCCCATGTCCAGCAGTGGACGTCTTTCGGCTGAAATGACGTCGACGGTGAAAATTTCAAATATCGTAAGGGACAGGAATACATTGTCCCTTACGACATTTGAAATTTCCACTATCGATGTTATTAATTTGTCATTCTGTGAGTACTTTAACCCACACTTACGACTTTTCATTATGTTTTTTATATTTTATTCTTTATAATTCTTCTACTTTTTGTGAATATTTTGTGTGCACCACATATCAATCACATAATTAATGTACCTATCTGTTGGAGCTTGGAGATAGATAGCATTTTTCTTTATGTACTCAAAATAAACTTAACGTGAATTTATGCAAGCCTAGTACTTTTTGTTAGTTATAAACTATCGGTGTGCCAAACATCCAAGTCCTATTAGAGGGATGATACTATATTGAATACTATTGTAATACTATATTGAATTCATGCAAGCCTAGTAAGTACTTTTTTAACCGACTTCCAAAAAGGAGGAGGTTATATGTTCGTCGCGTATGTTTTTTTTTTTTCTTATGTATGTCCACCGATTTCTCCGTCAATTGTGGACCGATTTTGAAAATTATTTTTTGTTTGAAAGGGTGTGCTCTCGAATTGGTCTCATATAAATTTTATTAACTTTGCTTTGATAGTTTTTGAGTTAGCTACAAAATACGTATTTTTTTCCCACTTAGTATGTAGATGATATGATAAGTTTCTGTCACTGGTAGCAGGTAGTGGTATTCGAATGTGTGTGGGGTAGGTACCACAACGAAAAAGTGAAAAATAAAAACTTTTTACAAAAAAAAAAACCGGCCCCCAAAAAAACACTATAAAGTGAAATAACTTTAATTTCGGAAGTCGGTGGCAAAAAACGAAAATACAAAACACAAGACACCGACTTCCGAAATTAAAGTTAGTGTTTTTTTGGAGGTCGGTTGTTTTTTTTTTTGTAAAAAGTTTTGTTAGGTTACTCTCAGAAATTGTGCACAACTATCGTGAACAGAAAACCGTCTTGATGACGATAACTTTTTTTCAACATCCGATTTTAATGAAACAAACCTTACATTGTGCTCCAAATTAATTTCTGTCGTCTACCTGTGAAAACTACATGAAAACCCGTTAAGTAGTTTCGGAGATATAGGTTAGGAATTAATGGGGGAGTTTCAACAGGGTCCCACTACGTATGGTTCACTAGTGTTGAAGACATTATTACTTCTCCCTCTATTGAGGTCAAGGCGCATCTAAATCTGTCCCAGGGTTATTCAGTTCTGACAATGTTAGGTTAGGTTTGTTATTTAGTTTTTATTTATTTTTATCACCTATAATTTATTATTTTACATGGGACAAGACCAGACGGGATGACGTTGTTGCCTTGGAAGATGGGTAGGCCTCTGGTGTGGGATGCAATCTGTGTCGACACCCTTGCGCCATCTCATGTTCCTAGCACGGCGGGCTGTGCTGGCGCCGCTGCTGCGGCTGCTGAGGCCCTCAAGCGGCGCAAATACTATAACCTTATTGGTAACTACAGTTTTGATCCGTTTGGGGTCGAAACTCTTGGATCATGGGGCCCGAGTGCGCGTCTCCTTTTTAAGGAAATTTCTCATCGACTGGTCGACACTTCACGTGACCAGAGGGCTGGCTCGTTCTTTGGCCAAATAATTAACATTGCCATTCAACGCGGCAATGCTGCCAGTCTTCTGGGCACGTTTCCGGATGACAGCGATGCGGACGAATACTTCGACGCCTAAGTGTCGTTTTGAAAAAAAGGTGACGTTTGACGTCTCTACCGGTGTAGCTCGCTGTCCAAATAAATAAAAATAAAAATAGTAAATAAAAGTCAAAGTGCAATAAAATTAGTTTAATAGTGATCATAGTGGCAATCAGCATAACATACACTGTAGTGAGTGATAAATAGTGCGTTTAAGGGCCGTATAATCACAAAAATATTCATCCAAAATTTACGAAATTATAGTTAGTTACCCGCTAGTTCAACAATTTATTCGGTAACGTCGCTTTGACAACAGAGCCATCTGTCCTGGTAGCAGCAAACGACCTATCGACCCGTGACAGGAATCGTTACTACCGCCATCTAGCGAACATCCCCGATACCATCTGCCAAGCTAGTCTGCAAAACGCATAACCATGCCGGGCATCAAATGTGGAGGTTGCGGTCGCTTCATATCTACGTTAGAGGGCGCTAGGTGTGGCAAGTGCCAGGTGCAGTATCACAGAGTGTGCGTGGGCGTACCAACGAAGGCCAGCTTAGCACCTAACTGGCGCTGTCCAGACTGTAAAAAGAATATTGCTAGGGATAACAGGGCCGAAACTCCTGTTAGAGGTCCCACACAAAGCCCCCCCGCTAATAACACAGAGATTCCATATGTATGTACACCTAAAAGTCCTGAGGTAAGTTCTAGATACGAACTCACGCAGACTATCAGCCCTGTTAATGCAGCCTCGACTCCCCCGCCGCCTGAAATTTCAATTGCCGATGTCACCACTCGGGAATTATTGCCTGTAGCTGGAACCGACCTGCGGGTGATCATGGAAGAGCTGAGGATGGTGCGTGCAGAGATCCAGGTGTTTAGGAAGGAGATGGAGGTTGAAATGGCGGACCTCAAAACCACCTTACATAACTGCAGCACACGCATCGACGGTTTGGAGGCCAGGGTGGACGCGCTGGAGCAACGAGCTACTTCGGGCCCCACGAACTCCGCAAACGTGGACAAGATTGTGGAGGAACTGAGGAGAGATATTAATGACAGGGACCAGGATCTTCTTGCTAACGACATAGAGGTGACTAATTTGCCGGAGGGAAAGGCGGAAAATCCAGCACACATAATTAAGGTCATTGGCCACAAGCTGGGGCTCAACCTTGACGATCGCGATATCGTCAGTGCGGAACGTGTTGGTGGAAGGCAGCTCAACGCGACAAGCTCAGCAGGACCGACTGAATCTCGTCCGCGGCCGATCGTCGTGCGCCTTGCCCGTCGGGACCTGCGCGACCAGCTTCTGGCAAGCGCGCGAGTGCGACGTGGAGCGACCACTGCCGACCTCGACATGCCCGCTCCAGCGCAGCGGTTCTTCCTCAACGAGCGGCTGACGAAAGCCAACCGTCTGTTGTTTCGTAAGGCGCGGGATGCAGCCAGTCTCCTTGACTGGAAGTTTGTGTGGACCAAGCAGGGCCGCATCCTTGCCAGGAAGATGCCAGGAGACAAGGCGCAGAGGATCCGCACTGAGGAGGACTTATCCCGTGTCTTCGGTACTGCAAATAACACTGCTTAGTTATTATTGTGTCTGTTTATATGTGAATAGTTTTATTTTTTATGCTTGGGGAAATGTGCGTCACAACCATTTTCATAGTGTGTTCGGCCATGGACTGGATGTATGTGGAACTTATGTACCCACGTTATACTATTTTACTCTCATACTATATTTACTTATATTATATATACAAATTCTATTTATACCTAATCTATTTAATCCTAATTATGCACAAAGTCTTTTTATACCTAATCTATTTAATGCTAATTATGCACAAAGTCTATTTACACCTAATCTATTTAATCCTAATTATGCACAAAGTCTATTTACACGTAGTCTAATTAATGTCATAATTATGAGTCATAGTTATGAACAAGAAGTATTCTTTATCATAGAAAATTTCTCAATCATAATTACATACTCTAGTGCCCAACTGAACCTAAACACAACACCTTCATACATTCATTCATGCATCATACTTCCATATCTAATACCTACAGCTATTAGCACTGATGGCTCCCAGTAAATATATTAAGTTTGGTCTACTAAATGCGGGCTCTCTAGGGACAAATCAGGATGAGTTCTTGATTGCCATGGGCAACCACTCTGTGGACATCATGGCTATCAATGAGACATGGTTGCGCAAGGGGGAAGAGGACCGCGCTCCTAGTGTACCTGGTTATAAATTTAGACACGTTCCGCGACCAGTGACTACCCGAGGTGGGCGTGGCGGAGGAGTTGCTTTTTATATAAAGAATGGCATTAACGCGCGTGTGAGAACTCATCCTGAACACCCTGATGTGGAGCAGCTCTGGCTGGGCCTGACCATAAATAAAAAAAAGGTTCTTATTGGGACTGCGTACCGCCCGCCTTGGCAAGACTTGGAGCTTTTCCTTGACGCCATAACTGCCAGTATTAGTGCATTGGCCCCATACGATAATCTTGTACTGTTGGGTGACCTAAATGTTAATCTGTTGGATGCAAACAGCTCAAAATCAAAGCAGCTTGTGGACTTTTTTAATTGCTTGAACCTTGCTCAAATAGTTCAATCAGCGACGCACTTTGTGGGTGACAGCAGTACGCTCATCGACATAGTGTGCACTGATGCTGCAACGCGAAATGTTGAGGTGAGCCATATCAGTGAGCTCGGCCACCACTCTTTCATTACATGTCAAACTGTTTTTAAGAAGCCCAAGGTTAAACCTAGGGTGGTTGAGTTTCGCTCCTTTTCAGACATCATGCCGGATCACTTCCATAGTGATTTGAACATGATACCATGGTCTACTATAGGAGATATGAGTGATGTCGATGCCATGGTACATACTTTTAGCTCATACATGCTACAGCTTTTTGATCTCCATGCTCCTATCAAGAAAAAGACCTTCTATAGGCGGCCTACGCCTTGGATCACTGACATAATTCGTCTGATGTTCAAGCTGCGAGATGAAGCTAGGGACAGAAGCCGTAAAACTAGAGAACCACATCATAAGCAGTACTATCTGGATCTTAAGCATGAAGCCGCCGCCGCATTAGTGAGGGAAAAGACAGCATATTTCACAAAAAACATCAATGATCAAAGTAAGGATCCCAAACTACTGTGGCGTAATCTGAAGTCAGATGTGCTTCCAGACCATAAAGAAAGGCCACTGCCAAGTCATTTCGACAATCCAGATAGTATCAATGCGGCTTTTTTGGATGTCCCAGGAAATTGTGTTGATAACGTCTCGCAAATGTCCTACTTCTGTTCTCGCAAACATAGTCCAGCCAGGTTCTCGCTCGCTGCGACCAACCAGGAGACAATTCTAAAGATAGTCAGGAGCCTACAATCAAATGCTCAGGGTGTTGATGGTATCAGTTTGAAAATGTTAACACTCACAATGCCAACCACCCTGCGAGTCATCACTGATATCATCAACAGGTCAATAGAATCGCGCACTTTCCCTGGCCTCTGGCGACAAGCAATTGTTCGCCCTGTCCCTAAAATCAGTGATCCAGCCAACTTGAAAGACCTCAGGCCAATTAGTATACTGCCCTGCCTATCAAAGATTCTGGAGCGTGTAGTGTATCTTCAGGTAATTGAATACTTGGAGGCTAATAACATTCTCCCTGAGCTTCAATCGGGTTTCCGTAAGGGAAGAGGCACTACAACGGCTCTGATGGATGTGGTGGGAAATATCCTGGAGGCGCGTGATGGGGGGGAGGGGTCGATCCTGGTCCTGTTGGATTTCTCTCGGGCTTTCGACGCTATTAATACCAATCTACTGCTGTCCAAGCTAAAATATTATGGCTTTGATTGTGACGCTGTGGATTGGTTTAATAGCTATCTAACTGGTAGGTCGCAGTATGTGCAGATCCACAAGGAAGACGGATCAACTGTGTCTTCCCCTCCGCTCCAGGTGTCTAGGGGAGTCCCACAGGGATCGATTCTGGGCCCTTTGCTGTACATCCTCTATAGTGCTGATGTTGCTGGATCCTTTCTAAATTGCAAGTATCACATGTATGCTGATGATATCCAGCTGTATATATCTTGCAAAGGGGATGATACAGCATTAGCAGTGCAAAAGGTGAATGAGGACCTGCATAGAGTGGTGACCTGGTCTGAGCAAAACTCTTTGGTCCTGAACCCACTGAAGTCCAAATTCATGGTGCTGGGAACAAGAAAACAAGTTGCTGCAATACTGTCTGCCAAACCAGCGATTTTAATTAAAGGGGAGAAAATTGAGCGAGTAGATCAGGCATGTAGCCTGGGTCTAATCCTAGATCCAGAGCTGCGTTTCGAGGCTCATTTAAAAAACGTACTCAAAAATTGCTTTTATAGACTTAAGGTATTATATAATATACGAAACTATCTTAGCGTACCACTCAGAAAACAACTGATTGACAGTCTGATCCTATCTAAGCTGAACTACTGTGACACTGTCTACGGGCCCTGCCTGCTTGCCAGGACAGATAGGTTAATTCAGCGAATTCAGAATGCCTGTGTTCGTTTCTGCGTTCATGTCCCTCGCAGGCATCATGTAACGCCATATATAAACGAACTCAAGTTACTCAAAATGGCTGCTAGGCGAAAGCTTCATTTGGCGAGTTTAATGTTTGGCATTGTAACGACCCATAAGCCGCACTATTTATTTGAAAAACTCACTTGGAGACAGGCACGTTACAAGTATGGTCTTCGTTCTGTGGTTGGCCCACTAAATATGCAGCGACATAAAACCGCAGCATTCAGAGGTAGTTTCAGGTTTGCGGCCACACGCTGCTGGAACGATCTTCCACCACCAATGCGAGGCCTAAAAACAGTACAGTCTTTTAAATTTCAACTCAAGAAGTTATTGTTGCATGTGCAACTCTCTGAACAATAGGTTTTTAACTCACATTCAGTAATTTTTTTTTTTTTTTCTTTCTTTCTTTGCTCACCTTATGGGTCATGGCCTGCAGTATTTGGTTTTTGGATCTCCAGCAGCGCTGCAGCATGGTTTTCGGTCCCCTGTTACTGCTGGTAGCGTCTCCCCTGTCCACTCTCATCCTATGTTGACAACCTATTTATGGAATTATATTTTTGATCTCATTACTTGTCCATGTTATTTGTTTAATATTTGTTTTTTATAATCATTTTTACAATCTAATTTCAAATTAAATTTCAATAATTATATTATTTACTTATTCTGTGTTGTTCTATCTTGTGTTTCCATTCGTGAATCGGACTTCCATTTTTCACACCTTCCTGTTTTTGAGGCTGCATATCTCTTTGGAAAGTGTTTGGCATGTCGGGTCACCCTCCAGTTTTCCAGGGTTTTGTCTTTTATTGGGTCGATCTCATTTCACAGTCACTCACAAACGCATATAGCACTGACACATCACGTATGCATAATAATAAACACATTACATCACAGACTAAGTACCTAATACTCATTGCATCATTGGCCATTTTGTAATTTCTTACATCACAATTTGGTTTAATAGGACGCGTCGAAATGTTGCCACTATATAAAACGTAAAACGTTTTTTGAGGATGATATTCTCGTAACATAGAATAAAGTATGTCTATTTATTTTTTATCTTTTATATCTATTTAGTATATCAGTTATATTCATCAGTTATATATCCGTTGTGTATTTAGTTGCATCTAAATTATTTTTCATTAAATACGCTGTACTGGTACAGCGTATTTATATTTGTTTGCTGCACCGGTCGACGTCATTACGTCGGCGCCGGCTGTCGCTGAAAACCAGCGCTGGGGCTCTGTCTTGCACAGGGTCGTAGCATAATGCTGAGCGATAGCCGATTTGCGTGGATATGACGCATGTTTCCCCCAACTTTTTCTCATTTTTGTAATATAATATTTTTTTTCTTGCGTCATGTTTACCGCAAATAAACGTTTTTTCTTTCTTTCTTTCTTCTTTCTTTTGTTTTTATTATTTTTATTTATACAGATAGTTAGTTAGTCTTTTAATTTAATACCTAATGTAAATAGTTAGGTTTGTTATTGTTAAATCATTCCATAAAAAACCAGCCAAGTGCATTTCACGCACAATGAAGAGTTCCGTAGTTGGAATGAATTTATCTCAAAAACAAACTTAATATTGTAGTTGAAAAACAATTTCTCCCATACGGAATGTAAGAGAGAATATGTTTTTGCAACTGTAAATGTAAGTTGGTCAATTATTACTCGTTAACTTGTAGAACCTACTATAGAGCAGTGATAGTTTTCCTTTTAATTTCGTTATATATACTACTGCCGTGTTTTTCACATATCCAAAACCATCCATTTAGCTGGCAGGGGGGGGGGACACTTGACTTTAACAAAAATTACCACTTTAAAGCTTAATATTTCGCAAACGGATCCCTAAATCCAAAAATGGCTTTACACACTCACAAAATTTTTAAACTGCCTTTCCAACGACATCCTACACTATGAGATAGACGAGAAAAAAAAATCCCCAAGAGAAAAATACTTTAGATACACGTAGATCGGTTCCTCTCGGATATATTTTGATGGCGTCATATTAAAAAATATTCAGTGTTATTTGCTCTTTTATGTAATTCACACTTAGTAGCTGGCGGAACTAGGACCATTATTGCCCACCATCCTTTATATTTTGTATAAAATCAAAATATTTTATTTCACATAAACCTACGTACAAGGGCACTTATGAAACGTCAGAAGCTAGGAGCACGGTTCCAATTGGTCGCTTCCTATGGAAAAGAGCCGGTGGAGTTTCTTCTCCACGGTGATTCTTTTCAAAATATTTTTTTTCTACCATGTTTTCAAATTACAGTGTTAATAGGTATGGAAGGACAGTGTAGATCAACAAGTACCAGGTACTTAGTAAAATAGAAAATGGTCCACAAGACTACAGCTTACAACGTTCTCACATTCACAAAATCTAAAAGAAAATAATCTATTTAAAAGATAACAAAATAATATAATTTAAATAAGATGGATTTCAATCTGTAATTCAGTAGTATCAAGGCGGTTAATGGGAAATGATATCAATTTTCACTTCTTTAATTACAATTAAACTTTCCTTTAAAGAATAACAAAGACAAACCTACATACCATCACCAAGCTCAGAAATAATAATTGACTTTCCATCGTCACAAGTACGTCGTCAGTTCCCTTCAATCGTTACGCTCTGGTTCTCTAGATTTACATTCAACATTTCCAAATAAAGCAAGAAAGCTCTCCAGCTCTTAAGAAAATCAAGAGCCGACATAATTCCGTGAGAATAATAACTTAATTAAAACAAGAATATCTGTTCCACCTTTTCTTACACTGTTTTTCTCATCTTCCCTTCTTAAAGAGCATTAATCATCCTAATTAATCGTATAATTTAACGTCTTTACACATTTTATTAAAAAGATAGGTCTAGAGTTGCTTCAACCCCCCCCTTGAGCTCCCCTTCTATTCTCTCCCCCTGTCTCCTCCACTAATTATTACGCTATAATAAATATCGCTGAAGGAATTAATGCAGTAATTTCAGGCTGTATTCCAGTCAGGGCAGGTTATTCATTAAGTTCAGCGTCATAGCGAGTACAAAGGTAGCAAAGTGTATCTACGTACAATGAGGTTAGGCTAGTTGCAGATTTAAGAGAAATACGGCTATTTATTTTCTGTGATGCTGTGATTGTTCTTAATCAAGAGGTTGACAATTTAGATAATGTAAGTAGTGCCTTTGAATAATTATTTGATTTTCAAATACTATAAGATCGACAAACACGGATAGACAGGGACTCAACTACGCAGTAAGACTTAACTTTGTACTGTGGTTAAACAATGATTAACGGTATGTGGTAACTGTAACTAACACGCCAAAGCTGCGGTTAACGTTGTGTGATGTATAGCTAACTGTGTAGGTACTCCTTTGTGGAAGTAACTCGTATATATTTTGTTGATGCAATTAGGGGAAAGAAGCCTATGACTCCTTCCCTTCCTTCATTTTTATACATGTACATATTTTTATCATTATAATGAGGCTGTTAGTTAAGAAAGCA
The DNA here is from genome assembly GCA_963680765.1 of Agrochola lychnidis. Classification (NCBI taxonomy): domain Eukaryota; kingdom Metazoa; phylum Arthropoda; class Insecta; order Lepidoptera; family Noctuidae; genus Agrochola; species Agrochola lychnidis. Next base: position 1,036,309 of record OY796852.1, on the reverse strand, counting down.
TGTACCTATATACATTCTCGGACTCCTAAATCGAGTCACCCTACATTTTTGTACAGAAGTCTATAACTTTTTAAATGGTCGTGAATTAAATTCGGAACACTGGCGATACTAAAATGATGGCCAGGATGTTTGCATCAAAACTGTATAAAAACTTTTACTTTGACTCATCATTATTTTGTTGTTTTAGGCTTTTATACCTCACATAGCATGGCACACTCTTGCTCGATTTAGGAGTCCGGCAGTATATTTCACTGTAAATAAAGAACCCCATATGGTAACTTTGTAATGACTTGTCACAAGTTGAAGCAGCAAAAATACCTCCATGTTTCAATACTACTTTAAACAATTTCCACAAACATTTAATATAAACCAAAAACATCCTTCCAAAATCCTCATCGTCCCATCCTCAGCACTGTTATAAACTTTTACTCTAAGCTTAACACAATTTCCTACAACACACATGACATTTATACTTGAAAACAACTGACTTTTAAAAAACACTACAAAGTGAAAAATTACTTTAATTTCGGAAGCCGATGTTTTTGGTTTTGAATTTTCTTTTTTGTCAACGACTTCCGAAATTAAAGTTATTTTTCACTTTGTAGTGTTTTTTGGAAGTCGGTTGTTTTTTTTTTTGTAAAAAGTTTTTATTTTTCACTTTTTAGTTGTGTTTCCTACCCCACACAAATTCGAAAACCACTACCTGCTATGTAAATAACAGTGATAGAAACTTATCATATCATCCACATACTAAGTGGGAAAAAATACGTATTATTGAAGCTAACTCAAAAACCATTAAAGCAAGTTAATGAAATTTATACGGGACCACCTCGAAAGCATACCCTTTCAAACAAAAAAAGAATTTTTAAAATCGGTCCACAATTGACGGAGAAATCGGTGGACATACATAAAAAAACAAACATACGCGATGAACATATAACCTCCTCCTTTTTGGAAGTCGGTAAAAAAAACAAAAAAAACATGCAACGCTCCAGTTTTATGAACTCATAAAGCCGTGTGCAACGTGCCTAACGCTAACAGTTGCACTGAACCAATTAAGTTATTCATGAATGGCGCGGATGAGCGGCGCAACATTTAGATATAATGTACGTTCAGACCATTTCACTAATAATCGCGCGACTGTTACGGTGTGGACTCACCTTTGCAGATCCGTTTTGAATAGATAATTTAGTTTTGAGAGTAGGTACCTTTAACTGTCATTCGTAAAAGATGGATTTTCGTTCAAAAAACTTATTTACTATAGTTTTCCCGTGACTTCGCCCGCATGGAATCCGTGTGCCCATCCAACTCTGTTCAGCCGATTGACAAAGTTACTTTTGCATTTATAATATTAGTATGGATCATAACCGCAATATGTGCGACTACGTTGGTGTCTATTGTTCGCAAGCGCGACAGCTGAGCGTGGGCTTGTGTTAGATCCCCAACAAAGAGTTATTGAATTTAACATTACTGAATTCTCAGTAGCAGGCTACAGTTTGGATTTGTGCTCGGTTTACAGAAATAGACTCGGCCCCGTCCCTTACTTAGTACTAGAAATATGTAGGTAGCGGAATGTATGTGTACCGACTGTACCTATGACTCTGTCTTCCCCTTCGGGGAATACGAACTACTGTACAACAAACTACAAACTTAACGCAACTAAATTTATTTCTTTAGGAACCTACGAGTTTATCAAATCACCACATACGTTATCGGCAGTAAGAATGATTCTGATCGTGATTATCACTTACCTTCGTCAGAACTAGTGCATTTCTGCTATTTTGGTTCCAACCTGATAGGTGCACATATCTTCATGCACCACTGCACACGGCTTAAACGTCCATGACAACTTGAAAGAAATTCTCACATCGTTTACTTAGACCTTAGGGCTAATCTTTACGTGTGAAGTTCAGTCAAAGATATTTTGCCTAAGGTTTACAGCAAGCATCTGAGATCCTGAAATATGAAGAACATTTAAATAACCTGTGAAATTTTTTCTGGGATTTTTGAATTTCTTTGCCCCACCACTGGTGGGGTAAAGTGGAATGCCTAAAATTTTGCAGTGGAATCTGCCCCACTAGTTCGATTAGTGGAATCTGCCTCACCAGGGCAGCTTCCACTAGTCTAAAATCATGCTGGATCCTGCCCCACTAAGGTTGGCACCTTAGAATTTGTGTAGGTAGGTATGCTCGTATTTTATATTTATTTGGAAAATAAATAAATGTATATGTAAGTAAAATGTAACTACTACACCGACCGCCTTCTCAATAACTGCATTCGATTCTTTTTCAATCTGCGTAAATATGATCATGTCTCTGCGCAACGGTCGCTTCTGAAGTTTTTGCCCATTTACGCCAGTGCTGAGAGCAAAGGGCACTAACCACCTTGTCTTCATTTCTTGACTCTCCCACTCTCTCTTGTTATCTAGCTGCTGACTTTCAGTACATTTGTGATATCCACAGTTAAAATCTACGGTCGTCACATAATCGCGTTCTTCAATGTCCCACTCACCGCTTAAACTTCATTCACTCTTCCTTCTTCGTTCAGTCTATCACCCTGTGGAATGCGCTCCCCCAGGAAATCAGGATGGCAACCAACCAAATATCCTTTAAAGATAAAGTTCGCGAGCACATTCGTAAGAAGCTGGCAGTATCATCACAACGTTAATGTTTTCCCATTGTTTGTCTTATTTGTTTTAGTATGTTCCTGTATACATGTCTATTTATTTGTGCTTATATTTATATATAATTTGAAATTTATATTATATTTATAGTTTATAATATGTTTATGTGTATCTTTATATTTAAATAATTTTTTACCCCTCAATTTTTCTTTATTGCACATTATACCACTGTTTGTCTCTGCATCGCCCAAAAAGGTTGAGTGGTAGAAAATGCCTATGGCATTAAATCCACCTCTGTACATTTCTGTGCTTGAAGTATTAAATAAATAAATAACTAGGGCGTTGGACTTAGTAAATAAGTATTGTTTTTAGTCTTAGTAAATAGAAAACGAAATGATATTAATTATTCATAAATGGAAAATATAGTCGGGGCGCATGGAACAAACAATTGAAGCCATGAGTAAGGGTTGTTTAAATATAGTTAAGATGTTTTTTATTAATAAGGTAATCAGTAAGACTATGTTTCGCCATGCGAAATGACGATTAATCTGTGATTTTAGTGTCTATATTAACTCCATGTTTATGAGGCAAAAGTCATGCTTGTCAAGTCCTACATTTAAAATATTTTATAACGTAAATAATGATACAAACATGTACCTCCCGAAACATAATAATGCCTTCCACATTATCACGTCAGTATATCAATTTAATTTTGTATGCTTGAAGCTCTCATTAAGTACATTGTCTTGTTCGCCACAATGGATGTGCAAGTTAACTGCGTCAGCGACAATTATGTGTCCTGGGAACACCTGGCGGGTGTATACACGGCGTGATATGTATTGGTATATACAATGTTTATATAGGTAATAATAATATCAAGCGGTTACATGCGTTATCTGGCATTATAATTATCGATATGGTGATAACATTTCCCTTATTAAGCAAATAATTGCGTGAAGTTTTCACTTCTTTTCCATATAAAAAGATATCTAGTAAATACCACAAAGCACTAGGCAACTACCCGTAGAACCTTTAGTGATATTAAACGTTACCCAAGAGAACACAGGTAGCCTACATTTCACCTAATAGCTATCTGATGTTTCTCAAAAATACAAGAACCCCAACATGACCTTTCCACGACCTCTTTGTACCATTTAAAGTCTATTATCCAGCCAGCAACAAAGCCTAAAAATAACTGTCTTCCATAATATCCCCTTAATGTTCCTGTACAAATATAAACAAGTTTAGTAGCCAATCCTTTACCCAATCATATTCCAGTGTCATATTTCCCTGCCAGTAATTAAGTGAAGGGAGCTCCCTTGCAGCGAACAATTAACTTATTCATGAATGTGCTTCAGTCCTAATTATTTATTTTATTTTACGATCCCTATTATCCTGTAACACCCGCCTCGTAAATACTTGGGCGGTGGAGGGTAATTTTGAATTTTGAAGTAATTTCAAAGGCGTTGTAGACGCTTTATTTCAAATACTACTTCTTGTAGATTTGTTGGCTTTGTCAGATTTTGTCTTAATGTATGGTGCTACGGAGTCGTCGCGTTTCTTCTGAGTTTATTTGTTTAATCTTGTTACGTTATTGTTTTATGGTTTTCTTGGCGGATGTATTGGGAAATTGTTTTTAAGTATGCAATAAAATTCATTGCAGATTAATCTAGAGGAACGAAATAAATGTTCTTATATTTGCTTAATAATTATGTCGACTAATAAGACTGTTTAGTGTGCAGAGTTATAAAGTGAATTGGTAGATTCCTCTGTACCTTCTTCATTTTAGTAGACTTACCACACCAGCATATTAAGTTGTACTTTAGGAAAATGACTTACTTCGTGTCCATAAATGTAAAAATATATTTAGAAAGATACGGAACCTACCTTGATTGAAACAATACCAATTACTCCATTCGTTAATAGTTCTATGAATATCAATGACACGTGGTCGATCACAAAGCAAACATCAATTTTGTTAATTTCATCGACGGCGGGCGTGTGTTTATAAAACGACGGTGTGCTAACAGTGAATACGATTCAATTAGCGGCTCATTCGCCACGATTATTGGTTTTCATAACATGGACAAATAATGCACAGCTGTGACAATTGATGACAGGATTATGTTTTTAAATAACTATATATTTTATTCGCTTTTATAAGCTATTGCATAGCTTTTATCGCGGGCTTTGAGCGCGGTGACCGAATCAAGAAATTCCGTAACGAAAATAATACCTAACACCCCCCACTCCGCCTACCATGTAATGACGGATGATGACATAAAACAAAAGTTACGTTCCCATGACAACGTTAGGTTTGTCATCCCAAGTGTAGCGTTGACAAATAGGAAGTATGGAGGTCACAAATGCTATGCAATAGCTTTACCGCGGCAGTCCCCGAGTGCCACACGTTTTTTTTTTTTTCTTCCTACCTCGTTTGGTCTAGTGATTGCAAGCGCCACTGTTGAGCATGAGGGTTCGATTCCAGGGTCGGGCAAAGTGTTATTGAGTTTTCCATCTGAAATTTCTAAGTAACAGCCCGGAGTCTGGATTAGTGCACGGTTGAATGGCAATGGGCTCGCCCCCTCTTACATGGGACTTACTCGTAAAACATTGCTGGTGAAATGTGGCTGTACATGGTGCACCTATCTGCCTAACCCTTCGAGGAATACAGTCGTGATGTTATGTATGTCAGAGACGGGTATGTGACCTTCGTTATTATCAGCGATATTTTAACTACTGTGGGCGTAGTGTGGGTAGTGTTGGTTAATGCGCAATAGAAAAACAGTTTGTAGTTCAGATCACATTATAATTTACTATCAAATGAATCACACTAGCTAAATTATACACACACTGGGTGCGACGGCGTTTATTAAAATCACCAATTAACAAAATGATCAACAACTAACACAATAACTGAGCACCACGAATCGAGAACAGTTCCGCGACGTCTTGACTCCAATGCGACCCGAGGCTGAATGTCCTCCTCACCTTGGCCTTAAAACATCACGACTCTGTAGAAGCGCGCCTTTTTTGGAGTCGATAGATCTCTCTTGATGTCGCCAGTGGCGCGCTTGCGATTCGTTTCGTGTCCGTACTAATGACCGGATCCGACATGTATATTAATTTTTTGTTGATTTATCGGCTGCATTTGCCAAATGCAGCTGAATACCAGTATTTTACATGGAACAACTGCCTATCTGACCTTCACAACCCAGTAACTTGGTAATACGATAGCCCTTGGTAAGACTGGTTGTCAGACTTTCGGGCTTCTGACGACCCGTAACGACAGTCAAAGTGCCGCGAATGACAGCCGAGCCAACGGCTCAACGTGTTTTCCGAGGTATGGAGGGGTCTCGGTATGTAAAGATGGTCATCCCACGGACCAACCGCGGCAAGCATAGCTTAACCTGATGGATCGACCATTGTGGCTGTTATTAATTAGCCACGAGCTCCCCTGTAATTTTATAATATGCTCTATATCATTCATAGCTCCTTACCTATTGTAAGGACTGTTTAACTCAAATTGTACTTTAAAATCTTGTGTTCTAGTCTAATTCAGCTTTTGAATAATTATTATGATCTACCTACAGCTTCGTTTGATATCTGAACAATAAGTTTCACAAAAGATGATTTTTTTTTGAAGCCGCCGCTAGCTATGCCCCTGTCTCCACTTGCGTGCATTAAACGTTACAATAAAACCTGGTCCAAGCAAAATTGTGTAAATTGAAAATGTTACAACTAACAAATAAAGACCTATGTCGCCGTTGGTCCCGGCTTTTATTCACGGTTCTATGACTGTCGTTACGGGTCGTCAGAAGCCCGAAAGTCTGACAACCAGTCTTACCAAGGGGTATCGTATTACCCAGTTACTGGGTTGTGGAGGTCAGATAGGCAGTCGCTCCACGTAAAATACTGGTATTCAGCTGCATCCGATGAGACTGGAAGCCGACTCCATCATAGTTGGGAAAAGGCTAGGCAGATTGATTGTCTTTATTTGTTAGTTGTCTATACAGACATAGAATGAGTTTTATAAAATATAAGTATTTCTTCTTTATTATTAATTAAAATAAATATTCCATAAAAGGAAAAATTTGGCCCGTCAAATAAAAAAAATTGGAACATTAATAACCAGATCAAGAAACATTTAATTTCATACGTGTTTCATGAACCGTAAAATTGAAACCGAAACATTAACATTATCTCCACGCATTCAAATTAAAACCAAATAATCTTTCATAATATTATTATATAGGATTCGTATAAATTGTGTAAAAGCATCCTTTGAAAACGATTTAATACAAGGCAAATAAAAATAGCAGTATGAGCAGAGGACCAAGTGGCCCAAGGGACCCTAATCAAATATACCTTAGGCGGGCCCGGTGCGAACCCAGTTTATAACCTGCGCGGATTATGTTGGGACCTTAAGTGATTTTTGGAAATACTTTTATTCTTCTGCTTGATCGCACCTGCGACCAATTTCATGTTAGAAATTCGGGTGATGTAATGATAGCTCACAGGAAAAAATAGTTTTATGTTCATAGAGGACAAACCTTTTGCGAGTTACGCTGGCAGGAAAATAATGTTTCTCTTTCTGCGCCCCGTAATAAAAGTATTATTTTTCTCTTTTAGAACAATGTGTATTTCTCCTTCGTGTATTGTTTGAAGTACATTCATAATAAATAATTTTATGAACAGAACGGGTGTGTCCAGTTCCGAAATAAAAATACGTAGACTATGTTATGAGATTGTCTTTATAAATTTATAAAATTCCAGTTTCTTGCTTGTAAACGGTTATGACTAAAGCGTATTCAAGAGAAGCAAGTATATTTTTTAACGACACTTGTATTTTTTAAAGTTTATTATTATTTCAATCATTTAGATATTCTTACATAAAATTATATTTTGAAGAAGTTAAACAGTCAGTCAAATGTTTTATTAATCACCATATTTATTAACAAATTTTCCCAGCAGTTCCCACCACAAAGATAATCTCCAGACTAAATTCTGCTAATCCCATATATAACGGTTGGAATAAGGATAGCAGTTGCGGCGCCGAAAATAACACAACACAAACACGCGAGGACCCGAACAAATACTTGTCGTGCTCAAACATGTTCCGGCGACTCGATGGTGTGGACTGCACCTAATAAATGAACAGGGCGAAGTGACCAGCCACATGAGTAAACAGGGAAATGAGATGAGAGGAATTTAAATTATCCGGTGTTTTTCAATGCATAAACCAATCAGAGTTGACCTTTAACGATAAATGTATTTAACTCTTGTCTAGTAATAACTGGTTATTTGCCCCAGAACATAGTGAAAATGGTAATATTTAATTTCAGAAATGAACGAATATAGGTCCTACCTATTCCAAAACTATTGCCAGAAACTTCAAACACACCGCACATCCATTAGATCCCTATTTATAAAAACAATCCACAATACATTGACACCGGATCGAAAACTTCTACCACTGTCAACAAACAAAACAAAACTAATATTTCAAAAGTCAATAGTTTCGAATTCCGAATTCAGAACCTTCGAAACGTCGCCGGCTCAAACGGGCCAAAGTAACGTTGGATGAAGGGGCACGCTTGAAATTGCCGTTAAGTATGTGGTGGGGATATAAAAAGGGGGCAAAGAGGCTTAAAGGGCTTTGCGCGGCTCGCGAGTGCCAAGTTTTCACGGAGTTATGCCCTTACAGCTTGTTTGTTCACGTGCCATTTCCTATGTGATTAAGTGGTGGATTTTCTGTGATAAAGTTTGAAAAGAATCCTCGTAGGAGTATATGAAATATTAATTATATTGTTAAGTAGAAGTACTGTTTTATGAAATAAAATAGATTGATATGTAAGTAGGGTGTGTCTATCGTTTTACTACATTTTTATTTAATGAACTTTAATATTTATGTGGAACGTTTAGAAACAACATTAAAATTAAGAATAACTAAATTAAACATTTTCACACAGTTATGCATGTTCTTAATACAATTTATTCAGCGCTGAAACTAGTTTCACACCTAAAGTAAGAATCCCAAGAGTTTATTTAACAAGAAACTCATTAAAATGTCTTTCAACACTTTATCTTCAAAGGAAAATTACCCGACAATTTCAATATTTTGCATGCAACACGCGAAAGCTGAGCGTAATGCAATTACATTGCGACACGCCCACGGTGACAATGTACGCGAGGGAAGATTCTGCATTACGCCACCAGTCCCACGTTGGGCGCCAATATTAAGAAACTGCGAAACTCGTATGACATGATTTATCTTGTACGCTCTCATCTTTTAAAAGTTCGTTATTAATTTATAGACAATATTACTATAACTATATAATAAGCTACTTATGCTTATTCATTTGTGTTTATCAGCCCCACGCTAGGTGCCAATATTTTGAACATCGAAAAAAAGAGATTTTCTTTTACAATATTATATTTATTTAAACGTCAGGAGGTATCAGACACTAAAAACTGTTATGATGATTACAATTGATATTATTTGAATAAAATTTGCGCCACGGTGGGCGCCAACTTGAGAAATTGGCGCACAACATGGGACCAATTAGTTAAGACCTGCTTAGTTATCATGGAGTAAGTAATAATTGGCTGACTTTATAAATGATTATAATCGTTTTGACCTGTTTGAGATACCGATTAACAAGATATGCGCAATTCAATTTATTATTCTGAGAACGTGTAGTGTTATTAAATGAAGTTCATAATATCTCTGTGCCATGCCTTAATAAGTTTACTATATTTGATTATATTACAATCATCAGCTTACCTGCTTGTTATATGTATGTCGGCGACGGGTATGTGACTTTCGTTATTATTAGCGATATTTTAACTACTGTGGGCGTAGTGTGGGTAGTGTTGGTTTATGCGCAATAGAAAAACAGTTTGCAGTTCAGATCACATTATAATTTACTATCAAATGAATCACACTAGCTAAATTATACACACACTGGGTACGACGGCGTTTATTAAAATCACCAATTAACAAAATGATCACAAATTACAACTAACACAATAACTGAGCACCACGAATCGAGAACAGTTCCGCGACGTCTTGACTCCAATGCGACCAGAGGTTGAATGTCCTCCTCGCCTTGGCCTTAAAACATCACGACTCTGTAGAAGCGCGCTTATTTGGTGTAGATAGGTCACTCTTGATGTTGCCAGTGGCGCGCTTGCGATTCGTTTCGTGTCCGTGATATTTATTGGAGTATGGAATTGAAATGAAGTAACCTTAACTAAATGGTCTACTAAATAAGTTTATTATCATACAAACATTACACATATTATGTACAAGTGTGTAAATAACTTATAACTAATTCGACAGAAATAACAAAATTATATACTAACTTAACTAGAACTATTTACAAACTAAAATATAGCGTCGAAAAATTTATCCGCATCGCTGTCGACTGGTAATGTACCCAAGAGACTGACCGCATTGCCACGTTGTATAGCAATGCTTAGCCTCTGGCCAAGGTAAAAACCAGCCCTTGGGTCGCGGGAAGTGTCAAATAGCCGTTTTGAGATGTGACGGAAGAGGCCATGGGCACTCGGACCCCACGGCCCGAGGGTTTCAACCCCAAACGGCTCGAAAGTATAGTTACCAATGAGGTTATTATACTTACGCCGCTTGAGGTTTTCTGCAGCCGCAGCAGCAGCAGGAAGATGGGATGGCGCAAGAGTGTCGACACAGGTTGCGTCCCACACTAAAGGCCTACCCACCTTCCATGGAAATAAGGACATGCCGTCCGGTCTCTTGCCATCGTCGCGTGCCAAGCCATTGGGTTCTAATACAGCTGGACCGCCGGCGGTGACAAGAGCTCGTCGGATGATGTCGTTGATGTTCGCATGCCGCGCTAAGCGACCCGCACTTCGGCTGCAAGGCAGGCCGAGACTGTTGACAACTTCCCCACAGTGACAGCGATGAGGAGAACAACATGGAGCTCATAGTCGTAGGGTCTGATCGTAAGGTCGTAAGGTCTACACCTAAGGTTCCTACACGTAAAACTTATATCTTACTAGCCCAACACTACCCCCTACTAGCAAACTGAACTAATTACCTTACAAAATTCACAAGAACATTGTAACAGATATTCAATAGACTATAACTCATCTTGTTGAAAGCTAATAGAGTGAAGGTGAGTAGAAACTCGCAGCCGGCGCCGCTTTATTAATACCCGGAACTGTGCTAGATAAATTATGACGTCACTTAATCACAAATCCGCCATTGCTCCTAATAGCAGCAGAGGTCGAAAAGCATTGATTTATAATAACGACTAATTCGACCGAGAATTATCCCACTGTGGCGCTTTGTGATAGAAATTCAACCGTTAAGTTTCTAAATTGAGTCTTCTGTATTATCAATGAGCAAAGAGTGGGTTCGTTAAATTGTTCATGAGCTCAGTTTTAGCGGTGCGGATTGGGATCACAAAAGTAATAAAATATTGAAACCGTGTCTGTTAAAAAACTGGCTTATTATATACCACTGAAACATTAAATGTTTGAACATTCCTGTTGTATACATGCTTGTTGTATAATAGACATCAAGTCTATTGACAAAAGGATTACTGTTATGGCAGTCGTGGGATGAAGTTTGATCCCCACGCAGTAGTGATCTTCTACGCAACACGTCGTAATACGTGTGTCACATACAGGCTTTAGGGTTGCCAACGCAGTTAATATTGGCGACATTCTAATTATTCATATTATTAAGCTTAAAATCAAGTCGTTTCTTGTGAAAGCAATCGCAAAATCGCAAGCAATTTTATCGCTAGACTGTTGAATAAATAATGTATCATCACTCTTTGTCTAAAGGGAGACTGAAAATACACGTTTATTTCGTCTACCCCCAAATGCTACGCGCACTTGGGGAGTAATCAACCATTATTTATAATGCATGATTTCCGTAAAAAATAGTCATTATTTTTGGCACAAAATTCTCAATTTAAACTTTTTTTACACCAAAAGGGTAGAAAATCTCCAATCTCATGAATAGACATATATTTAATTCAGAACGCTATTGCACCAGCGTTGTTTGCAATCGTCGCCTTACAAAAGTTCCCGGTACGATAATTAAGATAAATAAGTAAGTGAAGGAACTAAAATTCCGATTGTATCGCGAGTCTGAGGGTATCTGAGTCAGGTCTCGTAAAATATGCACTGTATCGAGTGTTGCGCAGTGCGGCACCGCGGCCCGTCTGCGGCGACTCTCGAATTTAACGGTAGTCTCCGTCAAAGTAAACAACGATGCGTGGTTAAGCCAGTTTCGCAGTTCGTCGTTTGGTTTTAGGATTGTTGGTGGTCTTATCTGTTTGTCTAACTCGCCTGCGCGAGACCAACTATAGAATTATAGAAATAGATTTGGGAGTTCGGATCTAAGCTGACGGCTTTTATTTATCTGTTGTTTGCTATTGTTTAGGGTCTTTGCTTTATGGATTATCTTTGATAATATGTATGTCTGCAAGTAACTGTACAAGTACCAGCTTGTATAAATACTTATACATAAACATAACATCACGCCTTGTTTCCTCGAAGGGTTGGGCAGAGGTGTACTTGTAGTAGGCACCCACATTTCGCCAATTATTTTTTTATTTATTTATTTATTTCAGACAAAATTCTAGTCCATATCTATCACATTTTCATTTAAATTATAAATTATAATCTCACCGATAAAAATCTAAAATACAGTAACCTTTAAATATTCATTGAAAACCAAAATAACTTATATAAAATTGTCAAAAAAAATTGTAAAAATGTCAAAATGATAAAATAAAATGTCAAATATAAAATTGTCAAAGAGTAAAATTTTATAAAAATGTCAGAATACTTTTAAAAATAAAAATAAAAATTATGAGAAATCATATTTTGCATTTTTACCTGCCCCAAGCCCGATATACGGGTGCATGTAAGGCCTGCCAGTGCTGCATGAAAGGCCCGTCCAACCTGTTGGCAACAACGGTAAGAAGACTGCTGCCGCTGCCCCGCACTCTACTCGCTATCGAGGTTGTTCTCTTGCGCATGCTGGCATAAAAACAGTCAATGCGGACGCTCGCGAACATTCCCGATGCGCTGCATAAGCGAGACAACCGCAGCAGCGCCCTCAGCGCGTTATTAAATTGAACGCGGAGATGTTTAAGTTCATTAAGTTGGATTATGTTATGATTAGTTCCATTAAGTTGGATTATGTTTAAGTTCCATGTAATAGGGGGCGAGCCTATTGCCATCAACCGGGCACAAATCCAGACTCCGGGCTACTACTGAGAAATTCCAGATAGAAAAACCCAATAACACTTTGCCCGACCCGGGAATCGAAACCACGACCTCAAGCTCAGCAGTAGCGCTTGCGGCCACTAGACCAACGAGGCAGTCAAACAACTAGGCAGAAATACTTATAGTAGTGTTATATTATAGCAATGTAATTTATGTACGCAGTTTCTTCGTATCGGTCTTTCCGGAGACTCATTCAACAGCAACCGTCATTGTTCTGTTTTTAAAAGTTATATCATCAAAAATAAACTTCTGTAAATGGTTTGAAGTCGTAGTCATTCAGAATGTTAGTGGATACGACAGTGTCACTCAAGTCACGTATGGCCGTAAACTACTGGGTTTTAAAACTGCTATAAAACATAAGGAGGGCTACCTTGCTGGCTATTCGCTCAAGAGCTCTATCTTTTAGCTCACTTCCGGAAATTACATGGAAAATTAAATAGAAATGTAAAATGTACACATAGTTCCTTATTAAATAAAATTATAATAATATGGTGAACTGGAGGTAGTGATGTGTTGTTATTACAGGCTGAGGAAACTTGATTTATTTCGTTTCATCTCTATCATTTAGTCGTATTTTCTGGTAAAGAGAAAGCCGTACACCTTATTAAATAATGTCAACATAAAATATTTCACAGAAAACTACGTACTATTAAAACGAAGAATTTATAAGCAAAGAGAACAAGGAGTCACAGAAACCGCTACATAATAGGATAGGGGTATGTGTTTGAATTCAATTTCCGATCGAGTTAGAAGTGAATTTATACTACAGTTCAATCCATTCCCGACCAATAACCTGACTTCAGAGCGGCATAAATTTCACGTGGATATAGTAAAAGCAGCCGCAATAAACTTTCTATTTTAGTTTTATTACTTTTACCAGGTAGGGAATTTGTAGTACAACTCGCTTTTGCTCGATATATCAACCGGTCGGACGTCCAAATGATAACTCACTGCTTTGATGCCAGAACTTTTATGAATTCAGATGTTTAGTATTCTGTGTTCATAAACCAGTTATGTGCAGGTTTTATTTGAAAAAATTTCATACTGTGGTGTTGAGCTGAAAGTTTTATGACATAAAATGTATTATTTTATATAAAAATAACTACAGTGTTGAAAACATAATCTGTTTAATTTACAGTTTACTGTGGTCGTTAGTTAAAGTGGTTTTTTGTCAATTTTCGGTCAATTTAATAAACACAACGGTTTTTAATCTAAAATGACTAAACCTACTAGGTACGTTATTCTGATCTCTTTTAACGGTAAAATAATTTCAACGGCATAAATGAGCCAGCAATATTAGGTATACACTCACATTATTTGGCTTTGAAAGAATCCGTCCAGCACAACTTAGGTAGTCATCATACTTGTAGACACACAAATATTTACTACGACTATAGATTTCCTTTAATCACCAAGGATGCTTCCCGAGACTCAAGGAGTGGCTTTTACCTTGGCCAGAGGCTAAGCATTGCCATATAATGGAAATGCCGTCCGTCTCTTGGGTACATTACCAGTCGACAGCGATGCCGAGGAATTTTTCGACGCCATATTTTAGTTTGCTAATAGGTATAAGTTAGGATATTTATTGTTATTTTTTAATCATTTAAATAAAATTAATGTAGTTTGTTAGTTAATTTAGTAAAAGAAAAAAGTTAACGAAGTTATCGTATTTATTTCAACAAGAAAGTTTTATTGTAATTTGACTATCTTCGTCCGCAGGTGGCATGGATCCACATCGACCGGCAGATGATCCTGACGATCCACCGGCACGTGATCACGCGGCTGGCGCGGTTCAGCGTCTCGCATGACAACGCCATGACCTGGCTACTGCACGTGAGTCAAGTGCAGCAGGAGGACAGGGGCTACTACATGTGCCAAGTTAATACCAACCCCATGATCAGCCAAGTCGGATATCTGCAGGTTGTTGGTGAGTGTTTTTTTTTTTTTTGTTTCTTAGTGTAACCCCAGTATTTTGACAAGTTTTAATGTAGTAATAATAGCTGATAAATGTCCACTTCTAATATAAAATCTCAGATAAGTAGGTATTCCCAAATACACAGTTATTTTGGTGATTTCACTTAATATTGATTGTAAAGCTTATGTAGGTACCCATTGAGGTTGTGGGTTAAAATCCGGGCAAGTACCAATGTGGCTTTTTCAATTCTTAAGTACTTTCCGAGTTTATCTTGGACATAACTGACATCGGTGGAGGAAACTATCGTGAAGAAACCTGGACTTACCCTTATTAATAATATAATATTATGAATGCGAAAGTGAGTTTGTTTGTTTATTTATTTGTTACATTTTCACGCTAAAACGACTGAAGAGATTTGGATAAAATTTGGCACATGGGTAGACCATGTCCTGGGTTTGGACATAGGAGACTTTTTATCTCGATATTCTCACGAGATCGAGACTAATGTGTCAAAATTATTGATATCAGCCCAGTAGTTCTTGTTGTCATCATCGTTTTTACAGTCGATCATGATTTCGTTTTTGCTTACAGCTTACTAGTTTTTGCCCGCGAGTTCGCCAGCGTGGATTTTGAAAAATATAATCCAGGCTATGGTCTATATATTTCATTCAAATCCGTTCAGACATTAAAGTGTGAAAAGGTAACAGACAGAGTTACTTTCGCATTTATAAAATACTAGCTTTTACCCACGACTTTGTTAACGTAAAAGTCGTAAGACACCTCAATAAACTAAAATCACAGCAATTTTTTTATAAAAGTAAAAAAAAGAATCACAAAGAATATAAATAGTTGATAATCGAATTTACAACCACAGGTTTGCAAAGCAGCTGTCGAAACGCTAAACTTTTTTTATTGAAAGTTGACGAAAATAGCCAAAAAGAAGAAAACGTTTTCGTTCCAAGTCATGATTGACTGCTTAGCTCTATAAAGGTGAGGTAGGGAGGTCAGGTAAGGTCGTGATGATAATCATTTAAAACGACCAATCTGTATTTACTTGCAATGTTCAAACCTTTTGGCTCGTCTTTTTACACGGTAAACTGTAGAAGAATTCGAACATGATGCAATATTGCTCATCCCCCATAGCAAATAGCGTGACAATTTATAGTCTACAGACTGACCAGACTTATAGGGAATATCCAAAGCAAAATTTGAACAGAATCTAACCGGTAGGATTTGCGTGATGGTCGAACATACATTTAGATAAACAGACAAAAGTTCTAATTTTATGCATTACTACTATATTTTTGGCAGTAGAATCGTTCCCAGACCTCGTCGTTAATCCTTTTTTTTCAATAAAATCATAATCCTTTCTTTTTGCTTTGCTGTAGTCAGGTAAAATATTAAATGTTCAGTTTTTACTTCGCTACATTTTATTATATGTATAGAGAAATATTAATGTACCTATACAGACATAAATGTTTTCTCCCTGTCACTATAATTTCAAATTCTATGCCTTTAAGTTTATTACTCTAACCTGGCACAGTGCACTGAACTCCTCATGTATTAAACGCGGTCCTGCGGGACGCCTCCGTTACGATCCAGAATTCGTCGATATACGCCGCGTGCGCGATTAAGTGCGATGGATGCATCGCTTGTGTAGTCCTAACCCCGCACGACAGATGGATATATATCTCTCGATACGGTTGCTAGCTATATTTGAATTTAGATACAGAAATTCTTGGAACTCAGGTAGGGATATAGTAGTGTATTTATGCGTCGGGTCGAAAAGTAGAAGCTTGTTGGTTCTATCCAGTTTCTTTTTCATATTCAAAAATACAAAAGTTTTGGAAACATTAAATGTTTCTGAAACTAAGTCTACAAGTAAATTAATCTCTGTACCTCAATATTCGTGGGTTATTTTTGCTGAATCCATTAGCAGCTAATTATATGTTCTCATTCACAACTGGAGCTATTTGGCAATATAATAGAAACTTATTAATCAGGAATGGGAAAATATCGACGGGCCCTGTTTACCGCTGATCCTGCTCAGCGAAGAAACTTTTAATTACTTTCCTTTAGTATTTTGAAAGGGGTAATAGCTTCTTCTTTTGGTTCTTATCGCTTTGTGAAATAAACTCTTTGGTAGAATTTAATTGTTATTTTATACTGTCGACGTAAATTATTAAGCAATGTAACAAAAATGATTACTTTGGGTTGTAATTATATGTTTTTGAGTCTCCAAGAATGTTATGCAAACATTGACATACTTTTCCTTCTTCTTTGTTCATAATTTTCTGTAAGACACACGAGGATGAGGCAGCATAATTCTATGTCGAGGTTTCCGTCGTATCATCTTAACATAAATTGTTGTTTACCAGAGCAATATAACTGTCATCTTACTAATCTGCACTATCAATAATTCACCTGTTCTTGGCATCTACGGCTTGTTCAGCTGCCATTGTTTACGTCGCAGCATGTATTTACTCTTCTACAATACAAATAAATTTGTCGTTATTAACTAATAATTTTAGCACTCCAACCCGAAAATCAGCAAATATGGAACGTAGCCAAAGTCTCAGTTACAATTCAGTCGAGATAACATTCCTATCAGGGTGCCCAGTGGAAATGTTAGATATATAAAATGGCGTAGGCGTGGTTCGGTCCCAAATCACCGATACGGGTAACACTTAGTCTTTTATATGGCCGTTTCCTACAAACTTTTAAGTGGAAATAAAGCGGTGGTTTTTTCTCGTGTTTGCATTTTAAACGTGCCACGTAGTTTTATCTTGTTTTTATTGCTTTAGGACGCAACTTGTGGCCGCTTACGTGTTCTAAATCTGCATCTTTTATTTTTAGAATCGGTTTATTAATCGGAACGGATAGGGTAGGTTATTAAATATTATAAAAAGAATTCAAGGAATGTGCAAAATTCTTATATTATATTGGTTATATCAGAGCTAAAAATTACAAAATTTGCTTTTAGTTTAGATTTCCACCATCAATTCTAATGACTTAATTCCTTCTACCAGTGCCACCAAATATCCTGGACGAAGAGAGTACACAGTCCGCAGTAGCAGTTCGAGAGAATCAGAATATCAGCCTGGTGTGCAAGGCAGATGGCTTCCCCACGCCCAAGATCATGTGGCGCAGGGAGGATGGCCAGCCCATCTCCGTCGATAGGAGGAAGAAAGGTAAACTTCATGTATTTCTAGTAAAGATGATGGAAAACTTGTCGGATTAACAATTTATTTATTATTAGGCTCTTTAACAATGAGTACACTATTACTTTACAATTAGTACATTGCAAACTTAAGTCTAAGCGCCTCATTACTTAAAGAAAAGCACAGCATGCACTACACTATGTGCAGATTAAACACAACGAATTAATTAAAACAAGTAATATATAGTTTAGATAACAGTGAAAATAAATGATTAAAAGCTACATTGATTAAAATAAAATGCAGTGATTAAATTAAATTAATTTCGATTCAATTTTTATAAACGATTAAGTTAAAATTTGATTTAAGACTAGAGAAACCAATTAAATGGCAAGCGCGGCTTTTTTTAGAGCAGGTATTGATGAGTGAAAGAGGTCAATGTCCACTTCGTGCTCTTTGTATGCAGCAAACATTCTAGACAGTGGACAGTATTGTCTCAAGTTGGTATGACATCTCGGCATGCAGAAAAGCCTCCTATTAGAACTTCTTGGCAGATTACGGGGCACATGGAATAACACCCTACTGAGCCGATCGGGACAGTTCAGAGAGCCTGTTACTAACTTCTTGAGGAAAATCTATATAATCCAAATCTAGCATATTCCTGCGTTTTTCCTGCGACACCATGTTTTAAAATACTTTACTTTTTCCTGGTATGACTTGAGCTTTTTGCATTTATTATTATTGGCGGAACTAGAAGGTTATTTTTAATTATCCACGAGTCAATAAGTTCTCAAACTATATTTTGAAGTTTGTTGACACTGTCTTATTAAAACTGCAATAATCTCTAGTGAAATCTTCTTATCAGATGATAGTTTATTCTTTTTTTCTACACCGTCTCAAGTTTGTATTAAAGATCGAACTATCAACACTATAATAAGTTGTGATATGTTTTAAATGTCTCGTTGATGGAGGCGTGTGTGTTGGATCATTAAGTTCCCTTCAAAATGGTTGAGCTAAATGGTGCTGATCCATGCGTCATGTTCGTGAACGAGCGCCGTCATTAGGGACTGGTTATCTCTTAGCTGCCACGGTTTATTTTAATTTTTTTTATTTTTTTTATTGTTATTATATTTTTATTACGGACGATTTTAACGTGCACGTCTTTCTACATTGTTCTCACATGTATAAGTTCAACATGAATGATGTAACCAATATTTTGTAACAATATTTTAATTTAAAAGAGTGTCCGTGGAGTTTCTTGCCCTTTCTTCTCCATAGGTACCTACTACGCTTTGGAATGGGCAACTAGCTTCATTTTTCTGACGGACCGACCCCTTGACAATTCAAAAGTACCTGTAATTGGTTTATTTGAAATAAATGCTTTGAGTTTGAGTTTAATTTTCAATATTTAATATTCACAGAAAAAAAAAAGATTTATTGTCACAGAAAAACGTGCGTATAAAAATAGAATACCGACTTAGTAAAACAAAACAAATATATACTTAAAAGCACGGAATAAAATATTTGGCAGTTGCATGTCGTGAATGTAAGAAGAAGGCTTCCACTCAGCATGATGCTGTGCTATGGGAGAGGGAGACCCACAGCACAGCACTCATTTTCAGTGATCACGTAAAAATCCCGTATGGAAGCCAAGCAAGCACGTATCATAATGTATAACGTATACCGTAACGTATCATAATAACTCAAAACTGTATGAAGCTATAAGTACAATCTATAATTCATACGTGCAATTACTTAGAAAGCTGAAGTCCCAAAAGATACCGCAATCTAAAATCGCATTTTGAGCCCGGTTCAGTTTGCGAAGTTCTGGCGGCGTCAGCAAACTTGTTTAATTGCGTGTCAATTAGCAGCGAGTGTTGCAGCGATTTATCTACTGCGCACTGATAGGGCAGTGCCAATTGCTGTTCAAATGCAATTTATCTTCTCTTTATTTAGAGGAGGATTTTTAGGGGTATTTTTTCTGGTAAAGATATAGTGATTTGTATTTGTAAAGTACCTATCAAACAAATAAAACGGTTATTGTGCTGTGACGGTTGAAAATTATTAAAATTATGAAGATTTGTTGTTGTGATGTAGTTATCTAAACTGTAACATCATTAAATTCGTAGTTATTTATTTGAAGTTTTTTTTTTAAAGATAAACAAAATCACATTTTTCGTAATCTGATACATTTTACTTGCAACTAAATAAGTAATTGAGTATTTTTTTCTTTATATATAACAGAACAATAATTGCAGTCTTTCGTAAAGAGTAAGCAAGAAGACAGAGTCAAGCAATTTAAAAATATAAGTAACCTATATTTTGTGAGCATTAAGATTATAGATTGCAATAAAACTAACTTAACGGTTCATTTCGTTTTTATTGGCGACATTTCTTTTCATTGTTCCGTCGCGTCCGCGTCGTCCCGACTTCTACACAGCACTGGCAATAAACGTGAAATAATACCTAGTTAGTTTAAATTTCCTAATAAAAGAAACAGACTGTTACGTGCAATATCTTTATCTTCATTTTTCGATACAAAGTCCTTTGCAGATTATTACAAAATTGTACTGAAGAGGATTTTAGAACCTGTTAACTTGTAAGCTAAAAAAGTAATTATTATTTCCTGGAATTTGTAAGGCGAAAAGCCTGGTAGAGTAGTAAAGATTTTAAAAAAAATCTTTTGTCTAAATAAGTGAGAAACTTAAGTATAAAGTGGTGAGAAACTTAACTATATAAAGTTTCTCACGATGACATCAACATTCTATTAACTAAGCATCTACAAGTCGCAGCCGACATTCCAAGTTAAACCTCTATGTAGGAGCATGTTGCTACCGTCGCATATAATATATTTTAACAACCCGCAGAGCGCAGCTGTTGCCACTGCCAACTACAGATCTCTATACCAGGGTTGCTCCTCCTAAGAGACTCTAAAATTAATTTAATTAACTTAAGGTTTTACTTTGTAAAAAAAATGTTTAAAGCTAAAGTGGAGAGTTAAGGTTGGCTTCCTTTTGAGATGGCCTTTGGTCTCATTCAATTTTTTTTTTTTTGTTATTACGTAAAATTGTTTTATTAATTGTCAAAGTGCTGCCTAAATAGGCGTTAATATGGAAATGGTAATTTCTATGTACCGTCATTTTTAACCGACTTCAAAAAAAAGAGGTTACTCAATTCGACCATATTATTCGTATATATATTTGTTTTTTAATCAATTTAACATTTTGAAAAGATCTTCGCGTTAAGATTTAAAGTGCATATTAGATTGTAATCAAAAACCTAGGTATTATTTTCTTCAATTTTGTATAACAAGTTCACACTATTTGTACACCATGCCATGTTGGTTTCCTCTTTCCCTTAGTAAACAGATCAGAATTCTGATTCCGCCATAAGGAAAATCATTACGATTATACTGCCCAACATTTGGCATTCTATCGCTACTTATGCAATTGTTTTTGTTCCCCTTTTCCCATAAAATTGGTTTTGTTTGCATTTCCTAATGCGTCCATAACGGCAGTGAATGGTCGTGTAGCTAATACAATTGCATTCGATGCTATTCCCCAACCATTAACTAATAGAGAGTAAAGTGGAGCAGCTTTCTTGATCCTTGCTGTATTTTATTGCAATCTGGAGATGGGACGTTTTGTTAGTAGAAACGTTGAAACTTATAGCCGTAATTTTGAGCAGTGAAGTGTTAAATAAAAGTATAATGTGATGAATTGATGATTAGAACAATTCAAAACAAAACAATATTTTGTTCTATTCAAGCCTCAAATCCAGCCATGAGGTTTACGGTTCTTTGAGCTAAGAAAAATGAATTAATTCATACTACGGGTAGGTACTTCTCATCTAACTGCTTCAGAAACAGAGCTCCCAATTACGTACACTCAACTCCACTCGTTATCTTTCTGCAGATATGATAACAAAACCACTTTGCGCCACCTTAATCCCACATCCAATATGGCCTCCACTCCAGCTGAGGATTAAGCCTCATTTCAAGAAAAAATCCAGTTTAAAGATAATTATGGCGCGGAAAAGCTGAGTTGTGCCGCCAAATTAAACTGGTTGAGAGCTCCCGAAGCGCCGACAAAGGCGTCCAAAAATTGAGTTTAATTTCAAGAGCGATTTCCTTGTACAGAGTAAAATTAACGTGTGGTGTGGAAAGGTACTTGTCGCTAATTGTGTGTGACCCTCTCCCCTCCTGTCATTCCCACGTATGTTTGTCCCGACGGATGTTTTAATTACGGCCGCCATCGAAAAACTCCCGCTTTCGATTCTATACGTGTTAATCTTTTGTTTGAATTAATACGGTGGCGGTGTACCCTTTTTACTCGCGGTGAATAGGAGGAGTCAAGTGCGACCGCCCGTGCTGATGAATAAAAGTTGTTATGGCGAGGTTTTACTGAAAACATTTAGATTTGATGTTGAACAGTGAATTGGGAACTCTGGCGATGTACTTTATTCGTCGCCTCAATAATGTAGAAAATGGGTAAAGAAGAGGCAACATTTTTAGTTGGGGAAATCTTTTTTGAAATTCCTAAATGCATTGCAATTTAAGAAAATGTAAGTTCATTTTTTCCTGGCAGATTGGAATATAAAAGTAAAAGGAGGGAGCAGCTGTCATCTGCCTGAGCAAGCTATAATCGTCTCACTTAGTTAACTACTCTCGCTCGTCGTATAATGAAAGGGTGACTAGAGAAGCTCTATTTTATTTTATTTTGTGGAGCTGTGACATTGTTACTAAATTATTTATGTACTAAGCGCTCTACTTTAGGGACGTTGTGTTGTATTAGAAGTATTTTTTATCACTCGCTTTTTGTGGCTTATTTAAATTCAGGGGCTTAAGTAGGGGCAGGGTTAAGTAATAATAGCCGCACGGGTCAATCGATCAGGTTAAGCTATGCTTGCCGCGGTTGGTTCGTCGATGGTGACCATCTTTACGTACCGTATCTCGGAAAGCACGTTAATAAGCCGTTGGTCCCGGCTGTCATTCGTGGATCTTTGACAGTCGTAACTTGGTTGTGGAGGTCAGATAAGCTGTCGCTCCATGTAAAATACTGGTATTCAGCTGCATCTGGTTAGACTGAAAGCCGACCCCAACATAGTTGGGAAAAGGCTAGGCTGATGATGATTTAAATGCAGGGGGGATTTTTGTATAAAAACTAACAACTTTTTATTGAAAGAGATATAGGCACCGCATTATAGTAAATACGGAAAATTATAAAACAGAAACGTTTTCAAACATTTATTTCTCAAAAACAGAATATAATTATTCACTTACAATGAGAAACACTGGTTGCATATTTAAGATTTAAACTTTCCTTGGAACGATTCGAGTATCGGAATGGTAGGTTTGAGGTTAGAAGTAGGTACAATATTGTTAGTCACTAACTTATCAATATGTTAGTAAAATAAACTATGCTAAAAGAGATCGAGTTTAGAAGGTATTTTTTTTTTTGCAAAATACCTACACCAATGTAGGTAGTACGAGTCCATTATTACGTATTGAAACACAGTTTCTATCATAGTTGCTACTTAAAGTATAATTACTTACTTTTTAATGTTTATTTTTTATATTTAGTTTAAATTTTGCATTAAGTTTACGTTTTCTTGTATTTGTTGTGAATATATGTAGGTCTATAGTTTTATTATTAATAATTTTTTTTGTGTTTATTAATATTTTAGTTTAAATAAATGTTCTGAGTTATTATGAAATACATAATTTACCTACATTACAATTGAAAACTTTTAAATTATGTGGAACTTAAATTTCTTTTTATATAATAAAATATCATGTTTCCCATTTGCCCAAGCAGGGAACCTTGTGGTAAAATAAATGAAATGGTTTACAAAACAAGGATACAATCATATTATTATTTTCCCTTTACAAACACTACTTAGTTAACTAGACAACATCAAGAACCTTGTATGTAAGGTCGATCATACTACTTCCAAAATTGCTCAACAGAACTAATAGCGCACTAGCTGATTGCCAAAACTGACTGCCTCTATAATAAACAATGTAAACAATAAAATAAACATTAAAAACAAGTACCCGGTTGCAGGGTAAGGCACTAATTGTTTAATGTATTCAAGTGCGAGTGGAGAGCGTTCTCTCATTACATTCATTGCGCTGGCGCGGTACGGCGGTAGAAAACGTACCCTAATTGTAAATAGAGGCAAACTCATTTGGGCACTTGATGGCGCCCGCCGACCCAACGCTACGAGCCAGGAATTTTTAATTTTTATACCTCGAGCTAGATTGTTTTAAATGACCTCAATAGAGGTAGCTTGAGGTTTGGTATTGTTGATGGAGGTGCCTTAGATTGTCAGGTGGTTTCAAATATCTTCTAGTTGAAAATAGAACCTAATTAATAGTTAGTTTGGCTAACTATAAAATGAAAAGGCAGTTTGTGGTGGTGGAAAAACGTGAAGTTGATATTTCTTCTAACACACTCATAAAAAGTTACAAAATGTTAGAATATTCTTACTTATTTTTCGTGCACTTTTGAAGTTGCGTAATAACCATAATCAGCCTATAGCGTTCCCACTGCTGGCAACAAAGATCTCCTCACTGTGAGAAGGAGCGGGTCGTAATCCACCACCGTAACTCCTCATGTTGTTTTCCTTGACATGTTGAAGTTGAGTCATTTTTTTTTTTTAATTGTGTTTCATACAGGAAAACAAACGGAACTGTAGGTATAGTTTTATTTTTCTTTTGTAATAGCATGTACTGATAGGTCCTCTTTCTTCCAGTGACAGTGTACGAGGGGGACACCCTGATCCTGCAGCGCATTAGCCGCACAGAGATGGGCGCGTACCTCTGCATCGCCACCAACGCGGTGCCGCCCTCCGTTTCCAAGAGGATCATTGTTGATGTCGAGTGTAAGTACTAATCTAATCTTATTGCGTTCTTCTTCTTTATCTTCTTCTTATTCTTCAGAATCCAAGGCCCCAGCAGTGGGAACGATCTGTTTATGATAAGTTATTTTGAATGTATTGACAGGAAAATAAAATATATGAGTAATATTTATCGCGTAATTGTTCAATGCCAGCCTGCATGCTAAGAAATCGTCAGCAAAATCATTCAGACTTTTTCTACTGACTACCCAACGGTAGGCAGTAGAAAAACTACTTTAATCGATTAAACTGGTTGCAGTCAACCCCTATGAACCGACTGAACCGAGAAAACGCTTACTTGGAGAAAAAGGAAGTAACAGAATTTTAAAAATGTCATTTTAAACTCAAATTATAATATTTCAACTATAAGGAACCTTTGCAAAATTGTTGCTGAAATCAATAGTATTGAAATCATGACTAAAATGTGACCAGAAATTGCCTCGTTGATTGTCCAGTTGAACATATTGCTCACTCAGATTCAATTCAAGCAATTGCGTGTAAAATCAGTGGGGATTCGCCATAATCCACAATTGTCTCACGTACGCGACTGTCGTATTACAAGCTTACAGCTTCCAGCTCGTTTTCCATTATGGACTAAGCGAAATTTCGAACTGTGACAATGTGGAGTGAATTGGTCGTGACGTAACGTAGTAAGACCATTTTATTTAATATGATTATATGTATTGTTATCATTTTACCGATTTGCCATCTTTGTATGTACCTAGGTACCTGCAGGTTCCATAAGACTGAGCAGTAACAAACTTAGCATACCAGATTTTTTATAAATGCGTTGAAAAATTTAAATTCCTTTTAATTTTATCAATTTAAACCAGGTTCTCCATAAAATTACTTCATAGTACAATCTGCTACAATGAGTCTAGATCAATAATGAAAATAAAAATGATTATGATGAATGTAGAAAAAATAATTAGATACAGAGTAACACAGTCACAGTGAATCCTATAGTGCCTTAATTAGTCCAAAATTCTATTAATTTAATTTGATTTGACCAGGCCATTCAGACTAAGGACAAAGATGAAATACCTAATGATGAGCATTCAACAAAACATCTAAAAGTAAAAATGAGCCCCCAAACCCACTTGACGTCGCTAAATCTGAACATTGAAATTGTGTGTAAAATCTTGTAAGACCCTCGCATCTGTAATCCGCAATTGGCTCACGTGCGCTCGCTATTGGCGCATTACAAGCTTACTGTATTGTTATGTCATTATTGATTTCGACTCAGCCCGGCAAACTAGGCTCCGAGACGGCTTTCAATTGAGAAAATTTCAATGCATTACAATAATGTGTACCTGGCTATAGAACTGTATTTGGCCATCAACAAACAAGCCGATTTGATTGTTGATGTTAGTACCTAGCGTAGTTATAAGAAAATATTTCTGACATTACGGTTTTGCAAATGGTGTCAAACCCATTGGCCCAGAGATTAGTTACCTCCACGTAATCAATAAATGTTACTAAATCTTTAACAGTCCAAAAAAAAACAATAGAATTTTAATTGTTATCGATCTCCAGGAGAGCACGGGACTGTCAAGAGTAAATATACTTAAACAGTTTCTTCTATTATATCATTTGCTGCAAACCCCTCGAAATATATTGTTTTATATATCTCTGTGGTACTTATTTTGTATTTTGCCTCATCTTCCTGTTTCAATAAATCAATTCATACAATCATGTTTTCCATTATTGATCAATTTCCTTCAATCTACATGAACACAGACTTCTTTACATTAATTCTGCTGTAGGTTCTTATGGGTGCACTAACTGAGGCGACATCACCGCCTTGTACTGTCACAACTTGGCCTAGTTTTTCTTGATCTACTTAGTCGTAGCTAGTTTTTTTATAATAACTTTACCATCCTTGGAAAAAATAGATCTTCTTATTGTCTTTGGAAGTTGTATTCTATCATGTCATAGAGCCATCCCGAAAGTTTTATATCCATAGAAATGGTTTTAACGGAAAGGATATTTTTTCTCTCTCTTTCTCAGAATCTTTTTAATGATAATTTAGCAGTTTAAGTACTTTATGTGGCCTACCCAAATGTCCAGTCTTTGGTTTTGTTCGTCGAGTCGTTGAGCTTAAATTCTGAGTTGAGCTACACAATTACTGACAAATGCGTGCACTGAATGAACAGGTCCACTCAAATCTGTATAGTTCTTTCCTCAAAAGACCATTTCAGACACCTATCTACATGGTCTTCACATAATCTGACCAAAATTATGATTGCCTGGACTTTAAAAGGGACTGTAACCTCTGAGTTTGTTTCGGCCTTTCTTCTCAGAGTTGTCAGATAGGAAACACCGACCTCATTTAGTTTTAAAAATATGATTGAAATGTAAAAATGTTTGTACAAACCTACTTACAGAAATAAAACTATTTATCATTTAAAATCTATACTAAAGAGGTGATTTCTCAGATTTTCCTGTCCGAAGATTTTTAAGACATAGCACACAATCTAATTAACATATTTTTTTGGATGTATATGCATATACATATTAAGACCATTATTTAGCCTTTTATTTAATTATGCTTATTTCGTACCTGGGCTTAATTTTGTTACATGTGTATCTGCGATGGCATTACAGAATAAAAATATTTATAATAAATTGTTCCGCAGTGAGTTCTCCATACAAACAGACGTATGAACACTTTATATAACTACAGCAAAGTTTTACCATCAATCTTCAGCGGAACTTTGTAAAGTATTCATTGTTTTAATATCCTTTGAGACCGCCTACCGAGTAATGCACTTTTACATCGTTTGCCTTACGGGTTATTGGAATATCAAATTCATGTTCAGACAAAAATGAAATAACTTTCCGTTCATGAAACCACAGCTAAACTTGAGATACCTCTACAGGAAGGAATTTTATCATTGCAATGCAATCATATCTTTCACCATATTCAATTGAAGCGAAATACATACGGCATGAACAATCGGCACTAGTAAACTCGCTCAGTAATAATGCATAAGCTTCCAAGGTGAGCCTACGCTCAAAAGGGACCGCCTTCCGGATGACATGGCAAGAATAGGCTAGCACATCTCCTGCAGCATATAGGTGACCTATTTCCTTAATATTACTGCATATTTTATGACCTGGAGACTTTTATGTCTTCCGATGTTATCTACCCTGAATGTTTTCGTCATCTGCAAAGGATGATTTTTGTCTTTCAATAGAGCTTTAAAGGAATTTGTGAATAAAACAACCCTCATTCGATGTTTTAAAATGAATAAAAGATAAAAATACTGAGATTCAATGGGAATTCGGAGCTGGGTTCCCCTTTATTTTCAATTCTTATTACAAATTGCGGCTGACTAAATAGACGGCGATGTCCCGCAATAATTGAAAGATAATATTTTTTCGCGGTGCACGCTCTGTCATGATTGTGGCTGCAGATCCTTTTTACTCAAGAAAAGCCTTTGAAATGTTTGCAAGATGAAAATGTAGTTTTCGATTAATCGCCTTTGAAAGGCTAAAAAGAGCTGAAGTTTTTCTTAGCGGTTTTAAAGAAAGGAGTGTTCTGTTTGAAAATTTTATTGGTTTGTCACAAAAGATTTTTGCGATTAAAATTCTCTCCGATGTATGTTATAGTCGTGGGTGTTAAAAATGTATTATTTCATGTGCCTGGTTATGAAAGGACAGTAACGTATGACAGTTAATTTTTGTGCAGAATTGCAGTGGTCAGCGGGAATATGAGAGTCGTCAGCATAAAGGTTATATTCACAGTAAATTGGGGGAAATAAAACGAATGAAACCTTTTGCAATTTTATTCGATACTAGCTTCCGCGAGCGGCTTCGCCCGTGTGATATCTAAATAAATGATAGCCTATGTTACTCAGGGATAATAATAGCATTCAATTGGGGAAAGAATTTTTAAAATCGGTCTAGTAGTTATTGAATTTATTCATTATAAACAAACATACAAAAAGTCAAATCTTTTCTCTTTATAATATTTGTTTAGATTAAAAATATCTTCAGTTCTTGATTCTGCAAGATCTCTTTATTTTATGCACTACGGCATTCTGTATACAGAATATCTAACATTGTTCACAACTTGGAAATTCCTTCTCACGTTGATATCGTTTAAAATTCCTCTCACTTTGCATGAAACGTGAGCGATACATATGTAGGTATGTATGGATACTTATATTATTTCTGTAAAACACGCACGTTAACTTACCTAACACAATATTTAAAACTTAAATTTTTTCGAGCTTGTGACATTATAATAAGTACCTGGGCGACCGAGGTCTGCTCTGGTGAAAATAGAGAATGCTCATTTCATAGAAAGTTCACACTTATCCATGTATAAGTATGTACATACGCTGTGGTATTTGTTTTTTTTTTCAAATATCTTAGAATTATGCTGAGATAGGAGCCTTTTTGGCCTCGCACAGGTCTTCTTTTTTGTTTATACAATTTTTTTTAAACTTTACTATGTTTTTCTGAAATGGTTATTTTTTTGTATAATTTTCTTATTTTTAATGTTGTAATTCCTGTGCGTGTCCCGAATAAAAAAAAAACATTCTTATACTAATCTACATCTACTTTTATTTTCTTAGATATGTCCAAGGCTGTTGATTTCGTCAACTATAAATTGCTTCTTCCCAAATTGGATCGATACGGGATTAGAGGAAACGCGTTGAAATGGCTCGATAGCTACCTCACCCATCGACAATAATGTGTTGAGATCTCGAGATAAACAGGGCACCAAAAATCCGTCTGCAGATCTTCCTATCGGGAAAATAATTGTGGTGTTCCCCAAGGAACCATACTGGGACCACTTTTATTTCTGCTATATGCTAATGATTTAGCTGGCGTAACCTCCCACAACTGCATACTATATGCTGACGATACGACCTTCAGCATTCTAAACGATAATTATGACATAAATGAGTATCAGACCGAAATTAACGAGACACTAAATAAAATTATCACATGGCTGAAACAAAATAATCTCAACATTAACATTAGCAAAACCAAAATCATCCAGTTCCAAACCTACAACACTCTGGCTAGTCGCCTCACGTGTAGCTAGTGTTGATGCGGCACCTATGTGCAAGTGCATACCATGGCTATGTCACATCAATTTTGCGTTATGACATTATAATCTACAATATAACCAGTTGGTCAGTAAATACAAGCTTTTGACACATAGCTCTAGACGTAAACAATTAGAAGCAATGACATTGTATAACATTGTTAATGGCAATTTTGACTGTATAGATTTAAATAATGTATTGTGCTATGCAGTTCCCAGAACTGTCCATAGACGGCAGATGCGTACAGGCAAACTCTTTACTCTTTGCAGTAGGTACCTGTCGATCTAACACTGGTCTACGTTCACCAGTTCGGCGAATGGTAGCAACCTACAATGAAGCATTCGAACACATAGACATATTTATATGCTCTTTGAAAAGGTTTCGTAGTCTTTTGTATGAGACACTTGAACTCTCAGACTAATTGTTTGTTGTTGTTTTATAATACTTCTTTTTTCTGTTTTTATAATATTAGTGTAACTGTCATACATGAACAGTTCACCTCCTAGTGACTTTAAGGTTTTATTTATAAATGGTAATCTGTGAACAGCGTTATGGGCTACATTATTACTTAAGTTATTTATATTTTTTGTGTGTAATATTGCATAATGTAGCTGTTTGTTGTTCCTATTGAAAAAAATAATAATAATATGTGGTAATTCTGTAGAACTGAATAGAGTGTTTTGAGCTCATAAAAAATGTATTCGCTCAATATGTGAAGCACACCTACTGTACAGCTGTGTCCCATTTTATTTAAAAAAATAAAAATATTACCACTCCCAGCATTATATATTTTTGAAATTTGTATTTTTGTGTACCGAAATAAGCATGAATTTGTTCTGCATAATGATGTTGTCTTCAGACCTAGCCGCAAAGTTCACATGCTTCGTGTACCTAGACGAAGTAATAAACTATTTTCTAATAATGTATTTTGTATGGCGACCAAAATTTATAATAAACTATCAGATTGTTTTAAAACTTTAAACTTTAGAACATTTAAATGTAAATTATTCAATTACCTCTTAAGTAAATGCTACTACTCGACTAATGATAATATGAATGAAAAGTTGACATTTTAGGAAATCATTATTATATTATTCTCGTAATACATACTTTTTCCATGCTGCCATGATAATAGGTAGTTACTAATTCCATGCTGCCATGTTATAAGGTACTTACTAATTCCATGCTGCCAGGTCCAATTCCAAGGTAGACATTTTATTCTAAACTTTGGGCGACCGAGCTCTGCTCGGATGAAAATAGGGAGAAAACGAATTTTCTCAGATATGAGACCAAACTAGATCGATATTTCGACCACGTAAACCCCTATATTGCAACTTTCATCGAAATCGTTAGAGCCGTTTTCCAGAACGTGATTACAAATATCACAATTTATACAAATGTTGCTCGTTTAATAGTATACGATAAGATAGATGTATTTTTCACATATTCGCTTATTTAATAAAATATAGCAGTGAAGTGATTCACTTTACGACGCTAAACAATTCAAGTATGTCATCTATATAAATAACATATTAATTTATAGCCAAAGACAGTCAACACGAAACGTGATAATGAAGTCGTAAGAACATAAAAAAACGCAAACTTTATAAATATTTTAAAACGTCGTAGAATATTAAAGTGTATTACTGAAGCGAGTATTATTCCTCGTGAAAATTGCCACCATAAACTCGAGCGTTGTGAATTACGTTTTCAAAGTGTGGATTTTATTATCTGAGCGTTATGTGAAAAATCGTCGGGCGGCATTCGGCCGCACTCGGCAAACTTCGGGCCGATCCATCATTATTGAAAGTTTATAAATTGCTTCCTTCAAGTTTGTATGTACTTGCAGCGCTAGTCGTAGTGCTGCTTCAATTGATAACTATAGCTATATTATAGACTTGTTTGTCTGAAGTAAGCGAGTAGCGTAAATAAGAAACTATTACTTGTTTGCATTTTAATTTATCTTTCCAGTTAGCATCTTTCTATCTATTTAAATTGTTAATTAAAGTTTCTATATTTCAATCTATTACTGTTTCTAAATCTTAATGGACACAACATATCATGCAAAACCTGTGAAGTATTATACATAGTAACAGTAAGACAGCTTTTCATACTTCACAATATCCTCAAAATGCATGGTTTACTGACGTATGACCCTACAGCCTTTCAGCAGAAACGTAGAAAAAATACACGCAGACTGTAGAAATATAAAGCTTGCCACACTTATTTTGAACAGAGATTTTTCAACTTCTTTGGTGAAAATTTGTACAATAAAATCAATTACATTTTAAAAATATATCCTTTAGCTAAACAGCAACGTTAAATAATGGTCACCAAATGGTTTCTAAGCCTTGATTATATCAATACGGAAAAAATACTGAATATTATAAAATAAAATAGAATTAACAGACCGAAAGCACATCTACACGTTCGCGTACACACTCACACGCTACACCTACACAACACACACCACACACATTCACACCCTATACCTACACTACATAAATTCACACCCTACATCCACACTCCACCCACCACACACGTTCACACTCTATACTTACACTACACACTACACAACTCACTCACATCACTCAACCGTCAAGTTTTAGATTTAGATTTATGTAGTTTCTAACATAGTCTATAATTTTAGAATTTTGATGTATGTATTTTGTAAGTTTTTACACTTAATTTTGCACGGAAGAGCACTGATTTCCAAGATACAGGGTTTACCTAGTTTGGAATTCAGAGATTATTTAATTTTAGCCGTCTACTCACCTACATTATTTGTAATCTATTTCTTAGGAATATATATTACACTACACTTATTCAACGTTTCAACCGCATCACACGTTAGAATAACATTAGCATTTCTCCGGTACTTGCACTTGAGTATCTGCTAGTGTACTAGTAATTACACAATGTTCGTCGCACACGGCCACTGCATTAGTCTGTTTCTCTCTACTGACTGCTACATTGACTTCTACAGCTTGTTCTACCTAAACATTAAATACACCCTGTTTAGCTGCATCACTAAAAATCATCATCATCTCCTTCGTTACGTAACCACATACTAACCGACACCTAACATTATTCATAGCCAATCTTAGAGCATTGTTGTCAGATAATCTATAATGGTTAACATGATCATATATTAGATCATGAAGATTTTTGAAAAGCACTACATTATAACATTCTGTTTTCATTTAGATAACAATATTATTTCCAAGAACATCTCGTTCTTATCCTTTGTTCCCATTTTCTATATTGTTCCCAATTTATTTATCTAATTTAAACTCAATACAACTTAGCAGCGTTTTAGTAAAATTAAAACTTACATCTAGACGGACGAATTTATACAAAATTCATATTTCTGTAATCTGCTTCACGGATGCCATTTATCCATTCCCCAAGCGTTTTGAGTCAGATTATCTTAATACAAACTTCTGCCTGCGGCGGCGTCAGTGTGGACTTCACTTTGTGGAATGTTACGGAATATCCTATTTAATCAATTTATTTGGAATATAGTATTAGCATTTATATTTGTTTTACTTTAAAATAGCACGGCTATGAGCCAATTGGATTCGCATAAGATTTATTAATCGTAATGTGGTAGGTACTTATGAAAAGATAATATTTGTGAATTCCGAAAAAGAGCTATTATTAATAGGTAACAAATTTTTATAACAGGTCGATGGCCATGAAAAATTCTTGTCGTCAACTTAAATATAAGTAGAATAACAGTAACTTAATACGGAAAATATATCATTTTGATGCGCGTTTAACCCCAAGGGTAACGTAACAATAGGTACCAAGTAACTCTCTGTCAGTCAAGGCTTGATAGATTACATTTGTATCTATTTCCAAAACTAAATGAAATTGATCAACCCTTTCTTGAACGATTAATGTTTACATGTATATATTTATGTTCAGTGTAGTGAATGTGCATCACTCAATCGCATGTTGATCCATCGGTATCTCGTAGCTAACCTATAGCCTTATAGTCTATAGCCTCTAGTTGGCAGCGTTTATCGGCTATCCATCCATCGCCGGTTTCAAAGCGCTGCACACGTTTGAGACATCGTAATGTATCTTCTACAGGTTATATCGTCGTAAATATATGTAGGTACAACTCTAGTTTTGCCTGTATAGCTATCATTCTTGATTTTTAAGTGGCTGGCCGAAATAAGAAATATATTTTTATACTTTTGATTCATGCAATTTCAAATCCATGGTTCTCGAGTTGCAGCTAACAGTTAGATGGAAAAAATGCCCTTTAATTCGGCAGTGAAAACGAAAGCTTTCCAGAATAGGTTGCATAGGTTTTGGGAAAACAAAGGACTGATCTAAATCAAGTAGCCTAGCCCAATCTTTTTAATAAAACGCATAGAAAATCTCTCAATTTTATCATCATAATACACAGATTAGATCAGTTTTAGTAAAAAGACGTCTGTTACTATGAACGAGGCTCATAACCTCGGGGGCAAGCAATAAAACTTTCATAGAGCATACTTTAATGTGGGTAGTATTATTTTTATCATTTTACCTCTTAAACTCTTTGATATTCTTTTAGATAAATCTCGTGAGTGCCTAGATGATACACTCTCCGAGAGAAATTTGATTTTAAAATATTGTATGAATGGCTCGGTCTGAAAAGATAATCTTTTGTTTAAACTTCATGAAAATTCTTGTGTCTGCGCTGATGGACAATGGAGTATAACAGATTTATGAAAAGATTTACTCAAATGTGTCTATTCAAAGATAGAACTCAATAGGTGTTTGAGTTTATAAAATAGATAAAGGAGGCACTGCAAATATGAAAAATAAGAACACAGTATGAGTCTACTACTCGAGTCGACAGCGACTCTATATGAAAAATTGCAGTTTTGATAAATCTTCGTATAGTTTACCCAGGATTCACCGGACGACTGACATTCTTATTTTTAATTCTACACTAAATGACAAAATAGCGTTGCGATAATTTGGATAAATAATGATAAACATGGCGAGCTAAAGCCGCAGAACTTCGGATATATTGGATAGCCGAAGTTGTAATAGAGCATATAATGCAACTAGTCTTTTGGGATTGAAGCTAAAATGGAACTTAGCTAATTCTTTCATTAATGTTTTTTTTCGTGTCTAACGAACCGTTATCGGTTAAACTTATGCATATACTTATGTTATATTCTTCACTCATTCGATGAAGTTACGGAAAAGGTTTTTGACGATACATGGATAATAATCTTTTTAAATAATATTTAGATATTCGGAGGCCTAGGCCTCGGGCCTCGGGCGCGACTTAAATGATAAAAACACAACTTTTATAGCATTTTGTTTAAATTTTCTGCGATAAGCACAATTAACTGTAAAATTCAAAATTCAAAAGTCATTTATTCAAACTAGGACAAACTTTTCGAACGTCAAAATTACATAAGACAGTCCCCCAAAAACGCCCACCCTTCACCACTTCCTAGTGTCTTTAGCTGGGAAGAAGAAGTGGCGCAATGTATCATCCATAGTTATGAATAAACTCATATAACTAACAACAAAAATTGTTCGAATTTACGTAACATTTACTAGTTCGTGGTAGGCACGTGGGAGTTTATACCTGAATTTCAAGTTTCGTACAAAAACGTTTTTTGTGTCGGCACAACATACTCTTTAACAAGACATTAACCAACTGCTCATTGTTCCAGTTTCCCCAATGATCTGGGTGCCGAACCAGCTGGTGGGCGCGCCGGCGGGCACGGATGTGACGGTGGACTGCCACACGGAGGCGCATCCTCGCGCCATTTCCTACTGGGTGTACGACAATGTCATGGTGCTACCCACCAAGAAGTACGCCATCAATACTGAGGAGAACTCCTACAGGTATGGAGTTAGGGGGAAATGAAACATAGCATTACGCTTGAATTCCCCGAAATTTACGGCAGAGGTGTTTAGTCCAGTCAGGGAAATGTATTGTTCAGCAAATTGACACCCTACAAGTATTTGCCGTGTGATAACCATTTGATAAAAATATCAAAGAATGTCAGTTGTGATTTGAATATAGTAGACAATATTTAAGTTGGTAGTCAAGTTACTTAACAAAGTAATTTCCCTGACTTCACACTCACATTTCGCCAGTTATTTTAAGTTCCAGTTATGAACCAACCTTGGCAGAACATGATGTATATGCTCGATTATTTCACAATTTCTTCAATTAGGTGTGAATTTGATACCCATTAACTTTTACGTGACAACATAAAGAATCAATAAGAACCCATATAATTAACTCTTCGAAAATTCAGAAATATTTGCCTTCATTAAATCCTGATTAACCAAACAATATTATAATTTCACTGACTACTACTACCCTTAAAACAAAATGGGAGAGAATTATGTTTAGATATGAGTAGAAGTTAGCCGATGACGTCAGAACGAGCTGTTACTACAAGCAAACGGTACGTTACAAAATTAATTTCAGCTCCCAACGTTTCTGTAAATAGTTTCAGTCTAAACGTTTATTAGTACGTTTATCACAGCTACTTTGGAGCTATATAGAGAGAAATTGTAATTAGCTGAATTTATATTGAAAGAAAATAAATTGTAACGCAAAGATTCGTTTATAGCATTCATCCCCTGAATGTTTTAACTTGTAGACATAGACTTCCTGGCCGCTAAGAACTTTACTTCAGCACACCTGCTTAATACCTACCTAATGTTGCCAATTATTTATGTGGCATGATTGTCTTGTGTATAACTTTTGTTGGAGATCCTAAATAAATTCGTTTCGGACTTAGGCAAATTCAAATATAACTCCAATTACCCTATATTAGAAAATCTACTGCAGGTTCTGGGAGTATAGTAAAGAGAGACTGAAATTATTATTAAAGACAGTTGAAAAAATACCAGTCAATAAAAAACTTTTTATGTAAGTAACGTTTTGGTTTTCAAAATGAACACGCCCTTAAGCCGCGATTAATATTCGGTATTATAGTTCAACAAAATATAGGAATATTATATGTTTTAACTTAATGTCAATGTTTTTTTCTATGAGTCCTTTTGTATAATAAAATAATAATAAAATAAAATAAATATACGCCGCGAAATATACGTGAAAATGTATTTATCGCTGGCAAAGGGATTTATTGAGCACGTCACGTCATATATTAATTTAGCCGATCAGTGAAAATAATTCACTTGGCGATGAGCCTATACAATTTTGGCGCCGTGGCGGTCTAAATATGTAATTTTTAGGGTTCCGGTGTAAACAAGGAACCCTTATAGTTTCGTTTAGCTCCAAGACACTTAGTACTAGAAAGCTGTAATTTGGCATGAGTATACATATTAATTATGCCGACAAAATGGTAAAACAAAATTACGAAAACAAAAATTTTTTTAGGTTACCTCCCCTACACGTAAAGTGCTGATGTTTTTTTTTTCTATCCCATGGTGTGGGGTATCATTGGAAAGGTCCTTCAAAAAACTGCGAGCATCTAAGAACCATTTTTGGATTCAGGGATCTGTTTTCGAAATATTAAGCTTTAAAGTGCTAATTTTTGTTAGAGTCAAGTGTCCCCCCCTGCCAGTTAAATGGTTGATTTTAGATGTGTTGTAACATAACGAAATTAAAAGGAAAACTATCACAGCCAAGCAGGCTTTACAAGTTAACGAGTAATAATTGACCAACTTATTGCAGTTGCAAAAACATGTTTTCCCATACATTTCGTATGGGAGAACATGTTTTTCAACTACAAAGTTAAGTTTGTTTTTGGGATAAATTCATCCCAACTACGAAAACCTTCATTGTGCGTGGTCCGACACGCACTTGGCCGGTTTTTGCTAAATATTGTACGGTGGTACTCAACCCTTCGTGTGCGAGTACGACTCGCACTTTTTTTTTAATACTTAAAAAGGTTGCTTAAGATGTTCCTTTTTAATTTTATTGGTAATGTAACACAAAAATCTGCTTGCAAAACAAATTACTCAAAAACATTATTCTGTCAGTTGATAGTGACAGAATGTAAGTTAACTTCAAACAATTTGCCAGAATTATGTTAAAAAAATAACCTAACAATATTCTGTCTGCTTTATCCTTATCTAACCAAATTAAACCGCAGAATATTGAAGCAAAGCTACAAACACTTACCAAAACTTCCCCAGTATAAAACAGTAATAAATAATTGACTAACAAACTTGACGAAATCCAAGTTCAACGCAAAGTAAACCGGGCTACGCCGCGGGCTATCGTAGTATAGAACAAACAAGGAAATTATCCGCACCATTTGCAAAGGTCTCTTGTTAACGGGGCCCGTCGGTAATAAATTTGAATATTACAAATCCATTACGGCTTGTTATTATAATCGTGTTTAAGCTTACAATGCTGTTTAGGATTGGCTGAATTTTTGATATGCTGGTTGGTTATTTATGTTAATGTTTTAATTTGGTTAGGTCATACTTTCGATTCGTGGAAGTCATTGAAAGAAACTTAGGTATATGATTAGTCAGCAGCCACTATAAGGGTGAAAGCTTGACATTAGAGGGAAGGACAATAGTTTAAGTTTTTAAAATCATACTGGAACAAATAAAAATAAATTTATTATTATTGTGTTGTAAGTGTAGATTGTTGGTCTTGAAGAGTTTATTTTGACATTATAGATAACTTTTACCTAACCATGGTGTAACCTGGCGTTTCAGCAAACTTACTGTCTAAAAGCTGTCACAACGTCAAACTTTCTAATGTTTAGAAATAAAAGTAATGTAACGTAAGCTAACAAAACGGCCTAACCCACCTATGTACGACCAAACGGCAAAATTAAACGTAGGTATTGTGAAAACAACAATTAGTTATCATGTTTAATGTACTGGAATTAATACATAAAGTAACAACAACGTTGTAGGTATTTACAACTTTCAAATTAA
Organism: Agrochola lychnidis; assembly: GCA_963680765.1. Classification (NCBI taxonomy): domain Eukaryota; kingdom Metazoa; phylum Arthropoda; class Insecta; order Lepidoptera; family Noctuidae; genus Agrochola; species Agrochola lychnidis. The sequence continues at coordinate 997,456 of OY796852.1, read as the reverse complement.
TAGTAAAATTCACTAGTTCGATACTGAAATTAGTTAACATTTATTAAGAATATTTAATTAAGTGTTGGAAATATAATTGAATTAAGCTCAGAGGTTAATTATTTACAATTACTTTTGTGAATTCTGCTGAACATAACTTATACAGGGCCGGATTAACAGTCTAAAAAATAAAGAAATAATAGCAAAACACAAAAGAACCGAAGTGGAATGTACGGTCAGGAAAACAGACTGTTTAGCAAATTGACTATCAATTTCAATTGCTCAATATTTAAATCATAACTGTCATCAATCTGTCTATCTGTGTGCCAATCAGAACATAACATGGTCTGTTTACCTATCGTGTCTATCTGCTTAGCAATAGGTACTTTTCCCAAACTGTACAAACTAAAATAAAACAAAGACGAGAAACGAAGAAGAGCGAAAGATATATTTATTCATCGGATGTGATAGGTACAAGTTATTAAGTAGAGTTGTGTTCAGGACACTTCCGCCGCCAAAAGCGGCATACGAATATTTACAATATCATACATGGGTATAAAACCAAACTTAGGGCCGGCGCGCGGCGCCCAGTGGCGGCACGGCATTGCAAGGGATTTTTATGCAACGAATAGAAATAAAACTTATATGTATGACAGTCAAATTGAAATTTCAATGATGATACCTAAGGACGTCGCGGCATTCTTAAGGATACCGCGGCATCGTTGCCGTTGAAATTTAAATTTTATTGTCATGCTATTAAATTTTATTTCTATTCGTCGCATAAAAATCCCTTGCCATGCCGTGCCGCCACTGGGCGCCAGCCCTTATACTACATAAACTCTAATAAACAATATAAAATAAAAACACAACAACATCAACAACATTTGTATTACCTATAAAACTAAATAAATCTTGTATGTAATTATTAGGCCTTATAATCAAACAATTAAAAAATACAATAGACGTAGATATATTTAGTAACCTGTTCCGCTTAACTGTTCCAAAAGAGCCATAAAAAACCCTGTAAGAAATCAACACGTATTTCACCTTTCAACGAGGCATCCTCAAGATAACGATTGACTTGTCGCGAACCCGAACAAGGCGTGTTGCCATACCGAGCGCTGGACGCAGAGTCTCTCTGCGAATAGTAAGGCGGAACAGGTTACCAACAAAATATATCAACGTCTATTGTATTTCATCATGTATTTCCGCAAGGTCACGCTTGAATCAATTAATTAACTAAATCAAACAATTCTTTAACTATTTAAAAATTAACACATCTGTCACCTTTCGTACTTCTATCTATCCCAACATTGCCGTAATACCAACTAACAGAATGATTCGTCCCCAGAGCGCACATGAAGCTAACAGTCCGCAACCTCCAGACGGGTGACTTCGGCAACTACAGATGCATCTCTAAGAATTCCCTCGGGGAGACCGAGGGCTCTATCCGCCTGTACGGTAAGTGAAGCTCTGAAGTCATTGCGTATTCTCATTGTAATTAGGACTACTCTAGTCCCCCAGAAGATACCGCGTGTTAACATTTGCTGCCAATTTGTGACTTTGTGACTTACGAATGCTAATGTTATTTAGATGTGATTTATATGGAGTTTGCTTTTGGTTTGTGACTAAATGTTGATGTTTTAGTGGATACTGATATTTGGAAATAACTGTTGATAGGGATTACCTAAGTCCGCCTTTGTAGCTTTGCGTAGATTAATATTAAGAAATAAATGTGTTCTTCAAGATTGTAATACCTAAATACGTAACAGGTAATTAATTTAACAGTCGGCTAATTCAGCTTCTATTTCTTCAATAGAAATCCCGATGCCGTCGACGTCACCCAAGGCTACAGAAATGAAAAGCAATGCCAACAAAGAGAGTAAGTTCTATCCAGTTATAATTAATTATAAATTATAAATATTATATAATCCATTATTATTATTAATCAATTATCCATCAGCATTATAAAACTGAGAAGCGAAGTTAATATAAAAGTCTCCTTCTCAAGTCCTGTATATGTTTATGTTAGTTTAAAAATAATAATTGTATCATTTGTGACTACGGTCTCAAAAAATATACTTAAAGAGGAATGTACTTATTTATGATAATCGTTTATACATCAATTCGACTAAGTTAGTCGAGTGATTGTTTTATCAAATCGCAAAATATGGATTGGACATTTTCAATAAAAAAATCACAACTTAAAATCATATTCAAAATTGGTTGATAGGTTATACAATATTTTTTAACTCTCCATAGCTCGATATTTAGACAAATAAATAATATGACAAGATTAATAAGTATAACGGCGTAGGATAGCCTTTACCAGAAGTGGTCATCGTATTAGTGGTTCAGCATCTTCAATATCATCAGGATTATGCTGGCATGTAGCAGTTCATTGTGGATGTAGTACGACAACGGCTCCTCTGACATCATCTCTGTCATCAGCCGCCGCGCAACCATCGATGCGACGCTCTGCTAGACTGATTGTCAGCCAGTGACATTCTTATCCGACCTTTTGCCAGTAAATTCGTAACAAAATGAGGCGGCACCACTTGCTGCGCCGTCAAGTACTCATTGCACATGTAAACATATCTCACTATGATTTATAAAGTTTGCGGCGTGGCTCGAGATGGTAAACATGCAGTAATGACTAATTTAAGTTCGTGTTGACTCGTGCCTAGTAAACTCACGTCTACACGACGCGAGCAAATATGTACGAGATTAGAATACACTGTCACCTTGTCTTAGTATAGTATGTTGAAGTTTTACTGGTTCTCCAAACAAAGGCGATGATTGTGAACAAAGCGTAATGGTTCGAGATTATGTTACGAAGTTATATTTAATCCTCAAAATTCCGATAGCAAGATTATTCTCAACATGACAACAACACACAAAAAAAATATAAATTTAAACCTCCAATCCCCGTTATAGGGATGCAGTACTCTAATTGCGTAACTTATTTTCGTAAACAATTTCGCGAAATTTGTTTCATTTTGACATTTCTTTAACATTCATTGCGTTATTTACTTTGTTGAACAGATTTTTTTCCAACTTATGAAGCAATGAATTAGAAATCTGTGTCAAATCGAAACAAATTGTGATTGTGTTGTATTACGCAATTAGGGTACTGGTCTATAAAATAAAACTTCTAGGATATTGAACTATTGCAGGACACAAATTTAAGTCTTAATTTCTTACCATAAGCCCATAGGAGTGTATAAGCAACGGCCGCGAAACGGCAAAGCCTTTTATTTTGACCAAGATATAAGGTTTGCAGAGTTAGGCCTTGTAGAGTTAGGGGCTTGGCTCTACATTAGATCTGATAACTTTTTAACAGTCTTGGCAACCTACTTAACATGAATAAGTTTTTGGTGGGACATAGTATCCCTACAGGCAACGTTATCTATGCAGCGCCAAACCAACAACCACAGTAATCTAATCGTCATAATATTAACAATGAATAAATCGACAAGCTAGCTCACGTCACCAGTCTAATTACAAAAAAAATATGTTTAATAACGCCCCGTAGCTTTGAGCCGTAGTTCGTATTATCGCCAAATTGCAAAAGGTTTAATCATTGTGGGTCATTTTAATACGATCATCGGCGCTCGGTAAACTATCGCTCTAATTAACATTTTAATGACTTGTTTTACGATAGGCCCGTAATTACGTGTACATGTATGTGTAGTTTTATCTTTGGTAACTATCATCCACTGTTCGTTTGGGGGCGGATTATTTTAATTTAGTAAAATATTGCTGGTAGGCGTTAATTTTATTATTATACTGTAATTGAAGTAAGAAACAAATATAAATGCTCATTTTATAGCTATCTACATATTAGCACAACAAAGAAATATATTTCTACTACGAACATTACCAATCAGCCATTTAATTTGAATAATCAATCATTTTTGTAGTAGTTAATGCAAACATCACCATTATGTTAGTTTCTCAGATAATATATAAACCCCCAGGCTATAATAGGCTCACCCCCTATTACATGGGACTTAAACATAACTGGCGAAATATGGGTGTGTCTGCTACAGGGATACTTCTGCCCAACCCTTCGGGAAACAAGGCGTGATGTTATGTATATAAACCAGACCTTTTAAATTGTATGTTCAACTCATCCTATCCCAGTACAGCTGTACATCCCATAGAACATACCTTCTTTATTCATGAATAGCTACACCCGCGTATCCTATATCCTAATCCAGGTCACCCTTGTGCCAAATCTCATCCAAAGCCGTTCAGCCGTTTTAACGTGAAAGCGTAACAAACAAACTCACTTTCATTAGATAGATAGATAGGATATCAGTGTACGTACAGTCGACAAAAATTAAGCAGTGACAAACCACACCCCTTCCTCGCCCAATTAGAAACAACATGCATTTGTTTGTGTGAGTGTCAAACTTCTAGACATCATTATATTAATACGAACATGATTAAAATAGGTACGCTTCGTGCATCCTATTAGTCAAAACGCATGCATCGGGCGATCGAGTCACAAGTCGTGCTATGCAATTATCGCCTTAAAGGTGAGCTTGCGGAAGATTGGTCGATTGTACCTAGTTGAAGAAACAGATCTGACAAACATTTACTCAAATAATTATTTTATTTACCGATGGTTTATATTGGACAAACTGTATACGAATTAAGTCTTATGTCCATAAAGTCAAAATCGTAACCGATTAACATAACATAACATCACGCCTGTAATACCTGAAGGATTAGGCAGAGGTGTTAGGGTTAGGCAGAGAAATGTGGGTGTACCTACGGTACACCCACATTTCACCAGTTATGTTAAGTACCATATAATAGGAGGCGAACCTTTTCCCACAACAAGAGACAGTATTGTAATAGATTAACATTGCTACAAATTACTATTTTCAATACTATATCGCAAATTACAAACTTACAATTAAAATTCATTTTCAATACAACCTTATGAAATCAGCTGAATGTTATTCAAGATTAATAATATTATGCACACATTAACAAGAAACAACATAAAACATGAACTCGTGTATACTCAACCTGCGGAAGGCTCAACGCAGCTTAAGGCTCGGTGCAAACACATGCGAAGCATAAATAGGGCTGGGACAAAATATGGTGCTGAAAATATCCGCGACAATTTCGCGTTGAACTCTAACATTCCGGTGACGATGTAAATAGACGACGAATTGATACAGAATGTGGCTGGTATTTTTAGCCTTATTTGTCAATAACAACACAACATCAGGCCTGTATTCCCAGAAGAGTTAGGCACAGATGTTTTAGTAGATATACCTACATTTTGCCAGGTAATGCATTAGTCTCATGTAATAGGAAGGCAAGCCTTTTAGTCAATGTTGGATAGTGCGTGTATTTCAAAGTAACTTAATACTTAAAATTCACAGAAGTTTACAAGCACTTACATTTAGAATACATGAATACATTCTTCAATTAATTCATCATTCGACCAAACAAACACACATGAATGTTTCTTAACACAACAACTATTGTAAGAAAGAAAATACATTTGTTTGCGGTAAATGACGCAAAGAAAAAACACAAACACGAAATAGAACAAGTTGGGGGAAAATATGCGTCACATTCACCCAAAACGGGCATCACTCAGCATAATGCCGTGACACTATGCAAGACAGAGCCACAGCGCTGTTTAACGACAGCCGGGCTTGACGTGATGACGTCAGCCGGTTCTCGATAGATGGAGATACGTAATGGTAATAATTATTGTAGTTGGTTCTCTCAGAATTTCATGACTTAGTATTGCATGCCGTACTGACTCATACGAATTTCACTCACAAACTACCTGTGTTATACGAAAATACATGTATTATTATTTGTTTTATTTTGCTCATCGTCATCGTAGCTGCATGTTAATCCGAGGCGTGTTGCAGGCGTGAGACGCGTGAACGTGAGCCGGTCCGTCGCGCGCGCAGAGCCCGGCGCCGGCACCGAGCGGCCGAGCGTTGTGCGCGCGCAACTCGACCGCGCGCCCGACCGCGACGCCGCGCACCACGTCTACCGCCCGCCTCACCCGCAGCACGTCTCAGGTAATCAGAGGAAAGAGAGCAATATATTCCGTAGAAGTGATAGCTTCGGGAATTATTTGTTTTGCGTTTGCTACGTTCTAATCATTTTGTGATATTTCAACAACCGAGATTCTGAGACCATGACAAATAAAATGTCACCCTCTAGAGATTGGGGTGCACATTGTAAGATTCGCCTTTACCGTCGCGCTTTGTACGGAGTATAATTGTCCGTTGAAATGTCACAAATGTGTACGCAGCTTTACATGTTGCTTGATTCAGTCATGGTACATCGCTGTGCTAACCAATTTTTTTGTAGGTGTCATGAGCAGAGGTGCTGCATGCTGTCTATGTATTTATCATTTATAACAATACCGACTGCGATCACGAGTGATGAGCAGTTCCTTCAACAGGAAAAATCCCATGTCACGAGACCAACCCTAACATCGTAATTTTACGCAACGTTAAGATATTGAAAGAAAGACTCCCCATAGTGAACTCCGTAGCAACACATCAACCCAGTTTATTAACCTCTCGGCCCGCTAACGATTAAACCCCAACTTTACGCATTGTTGGCTCCGCAACTTATGTCGCACCATACGCATCGAACGCACCATTTTACGCATCAACGTACATTGTTATGTTTATTTTATCACAAACTCGGAACAGGAAAATCATTTTACTTCACAGATTTCGGATAGATGCCGTTTGACTTTCGTATTTGGCTTTACCATCGCTACAGTCATGTTTATAAAGTTCGTAACTTTGCATTAACTTTAAGCTTGATAATTATAACTGCAGTCGTTTCAAATTACATATTCGTATTTCCATGGTCTGTTGGTTGAGTCATGTCGCTAAGCTGTCTACATGCGCACGTCATTATTATTTTTTTGTGTTTTGTATTCATGATTTAATCATTTTGTGTTAAGATTATTTTTTATTTCATCGAATAAGTTTTTTCTTTCTTTTATTGGCTTCATTATAATTAATAGCCACATGCATCTGTTATTGTTATTAGTTTTAGCAGTGTTTGTCACTTGTTATCTATTAAACTTATTTCCTTTTTGTATTTGTAACATTTCCACTCTCGCCTAATAGTATCTACTATCAAACCATCAAACAACCAAAACTTAATACATAAAGCTTTAATACAATAGCGTGTACAAAGCGAGCCGAGCCACAGGAGGCTTTACTTACCTCTTTGTGTTCTTTCTTAGAATATACTGCATTATTAAAAACGTCTCTTTCCGTGTCATGGTAAAAAATAAATGTGGCCGGAGTTGGCGGGATGGGTTGAGGAATACGTTACGAGCTCTGAACGTCGCTATTGTTTGAATGACTCCAAATGCTCTTAGCATTTTGGGCTTTTATCTTTCCAGAAAGAATTCTGGATTCAGTCGCATTACCGTCTGTGAGCGCATACGTCTTTATTTGCTTATAGCTACAGCTATTGGATGGTTTTAGTTTTGTATCGAGTTCTTGCCGACAATACACTGTCAGCAACTTTATTCTTTTTCATTCATTTTTGTTTTAGACTTAAAATGATCCAGTACGAGGTTTGAACACCTAGTTATTCGCACGTTAATCTACAGCAAAACTACACATTATTCCAAGTTCAGTAATAACGCAGACGAATGTTATCATCAGCTCTTTGATTTTCTCAACTGAAGACAAAGTTTCGGGACTATCACAAAGACATAGTTTTTATCAGCATAGGGTTCACATACAGCTTGCAAACAAGGAACATTTCAGAATACATTATTATTGTAACAATTGTAGTACGAGGCAGGCGTTGTGGTTAACACAAACAAGCATGTGATAAATAAGTGCGCAGTATGTATGTACGTAGGTATTTGTAACCCGCTGTCGGTGTCCCTACCCTATCGCAGTCTTGACTACTGCGGTTGAGATCCACCCGGGTCGCTTTCCCGTACACCCAAATAGAGATTAAACATTCAACGAGTTCGCATACACACTTAACCCTCATAAATATTCAGTGCAGACCGCGTACAATCAATTCTTGCAGCTCTCGCCCTCAACGAAAAAGTGTTTGAACAGCCGAATAATATGATATCAAATAGAGACGCCTAACGTTTGAATAAATATTGGGGATATGAAACTTGAATATCTTTATCTTGAATTTGGGTTTATTTTACCTCCTATACGCTTTGTTGTGTGAGAATATTGCCGATTGATTTATAGCCAGCCGAAGCTTCACGTTCTATGAAGGAAGTGTAAATATTGTTGGGGAGTACACTACTGATAACATCATTCGTCTCTTACCGAACAAATCCCATTTGAACAATAAACAAAGGAACGTTTTTCAAGTCGCATATCATCCAAATTGAAAAGTACATCCTGTATAATATTATCTCAGTCTTACAAAGAAAGCTCCGTTTATCACTGTGATATCAATGTCAAATAAAGAACGCCCGAATTCAAACACATCAGAGTTGTAAACAAAACAAATCCCATTGTTGGAAAGTAGACCGTAAGCTGTTGAAACGCTCTTATCGCGGCAAACAAAAATAGCGACAATGCTCTCACCAGCGAATGTATTTAGAATGAAGAAAACGTTCTATCGCCTACCTGTGAACACTCCACTGCTTTTTGTTACTCGCCACTGAAATGTATAAAAGTATCATAAACTGTCATGAACTTATTGGTTTATTCAAATGGATGTAATTTGTTTCTGATTTTTAATTCGTTTTTCGTTTTTTAGCTTTTGTTTCTTCTTCTATTTATCTAATTCATAAATACTTCCTGTATACGCTTCACTTAAATGTGTTTTGAAATAAAATGTCTCATAAGTTGGTTAGACTTGTTGGTCTCTATATTTTTTCACAAACTCTTTGCTTCTTCTTTAACCATATTGGAATGCAGTCCGTCCTACTATTATATCATTATATGTGCCAGAAGTCTTCGGTAAACGTAGGCTACTCTGATATGAAATACCACTGGCCATTCATCTATCTACAGATTGGTAACAAAATAACAATCGTGATAAGACTTTCTCAGGCCAGTAATAAGTAATACGGCAGATAAACTATCATTAGGATTACCTACAGCGAAATATTTATAAAAACTCAATTTTCATTTGTTTCAGGATCAAAACGGATCCACTGTTGGCGGCAATCGTTCCTGGCGATCATTGTTCTAGTGCAGGTGGACCTCATCGTTTAAATTACCTTTATTTACATTTTTACGTACCTCCCTTTAATCTATTTGATTCCTATTCCAATAGAAATTGTGACCAAAATATGATTTTCTTCTTACACGGTTTAGATTCGTCTTCCTATAAATTTGATTTATGTTTATTTTTAACCTAAATTATATGTAAAATTGAAACATATCATCCCAAAATTGTGATGTCATATCCCGAGTGATGAAAGTTTGAGAGTGAACATTTTATAGTTGTACGCATGATATTCAGTTCAAGTCCCAAATTATAAGATGTAGGATTAAGGTTCCAACTTATTTTGGAATGGGTAAAATAATACAATGTCGTAAACCAAAGTAACAAAATGTCTTCGAATTGTATGTGATGTGTCATTTCCCAATATTTCAAGAATACAGAGCTGATTTGTTCCATTTGCTCATTAAAACGTAGATTGGAAGAATAATTCAAACTACGGAATTCCTAATGTCGACTGTTTATTTCGGTAGAGAGAATACAAAAAGTGAAGTTGAAGTTTCGGAAACTTCTCATTCAATGAAAAAGTATTATTTGAGAATCCTCCATCAGCATACACACGAATCTTCACAATAGTTCCCTGTAATTATTCATGAACCTCGTTAACCTACTCGGTATTTCCTACTCCCATTTCCATTTTAAATTATACATGACGTATTATATGTGCATGGTCCTTCCGCAGGCGACTAGTCTAGCGTCATACGAATACTTGTGATTCAGTGCTTCGCATAGAATAATCCTCATGAAATTGTGCCAAAGTTAAGAATCTCCAGAGTTATTTACACCATCTATATCATTCTTTTCACCTTTAACGTAGTTTTTAACTTCCAATTTTGTTGTCTGATTATCAATTTTACGGTCAACGTTATAGATATTGTTTGTCTAAGTACTAGTATAACCAAGCTTGCTACTCACGCTTGTCAAATTGTAAATATAAAAATTAATGCACAGTGAATAAAATTATAAAAATTTGAAACGTAATATATCTTCGTATCTGAATATTATTTGTTAATTCGACCTAATATAGATATATGTTAATGTATAAATTATATATCTTTTATTAAAAATAAGAGATATATCACTAGGTTAAATGCATACTTTTATTGTACAGATTGTGTGATTTTGAAAATGTAAATAAATACCGATTATAATAAATTAGTATAAAATTATGTGGAGATGTTTTTCTACTGTAGCAATTAGATTCGCAATCAGTCTAGAAAACTCTTAAGCCCTCAGATGATCGAGCAGCTTCATTAAGATCGTACCTATCAAATTCTATTTAAAAACCGAATCAAAAAGTGTGGAACACAGGAGCGGCTGCAACGACCATTGTACGCCGACACGTGATAGCGATAAACGTTTGAAATAATTAAAAGTGCGCGGGCGGGTCGCGCAGACAATCTTATCGGCGTTCTCACTCACTGACAGACGTTATCGCCAGTCGAGAATCTATGGCTCGCTTTAATTGATTCCCCATTTTCAATAGCTCTACAATCGGCTCTTTGTCTTTTTCTAATCGAAATTCAGTCGAAGTAGGAAGGGAGCTAACGAATTTTTCTTGAAACAACCGACCGATGGGAAGCAGAAAATAAATACTGTTTGTTAAAGTGGCTCGTGGCATTTGGAAAAACAAGTGGCGTTAAAATAGAAGCCTTAATGGTTGGAGGGTTTGGAGTTCGCGGCGCTAACGATACAAATATATCGCTAATGTTGATAGAAATACTGGGAGCGTATCGGGCTTGTAATGCACTGTTTTATTTATCCCTTTTGTGTTGATGCGGAGCCAATTGCAATGTTTTTGAAGAATTTATAACGTCTCTTACGGATGTGTGTTTATTGGAAAACCACAACAAATACCACCGCTGCGACGCAAATTCAAATTTAGAATTTGTCAAGTGTTCTCTGCGTTGAGTTTAGAAAATCACATTTAGTGTCTATTTGACATGCTTGAGACGCTTGTTAGCTTGTTTTACTAGCAGTCATTAAGGTGCGGCCTGTTGAAATTTTGGGTTACGATGTCATAGTATATTTAACTTTAAAGATAAGTAAATGAAGGAAAGTAGGTTTTAGAAAATCTACAAAACCATGGGCATTTTAGAAACCTGCCTTCAGACCTAAAACATAGAGTAGACAAAATTAAATAGCAGTAGCAAATAAGAAGAAACAAGAAAACATTCACCTCTTTAAAACGATATTTGCCATCGACACGCTGGAAGAAGAAGAAGAAGAAACTATCATGCTACGATTACAACTCAAATTACTTGCTCAGCAAAACTTCCGATACATCCAAAACAGAGACACCATCTCCATAATAAACTCTAATCTTAACGGAACAACAGCCCAGTCATCAAAATTAGCTCGCAAGCTGAAACACTAGTCGATAGTCAAAGTGTAGCGAGTCTAGTCGGCTGCGGTTCCAGTGTCAATTAAAGTTACTCCTTGCGGCGCGGTCGGCCCGATCGGCTCGATCGCGGCGACGCCGAATTTACTGTGGAAGCCTACTTATCGCCTGACGTTGAAATATGTAACTGGAATACATTTTTTTGGTAAATTATACTATATAAGTTTGTTCACGATAATTTTGAAGGGATTAAGCTAATTTTTAGGTGTTCCTCTGAATCGAGGCCCTCGAAAAATTAATCTACGAGGAACCACACAGATAAGTTGTTGACTAAATTATTAGGATTTCAACACTCAAAGAATGCAATGCAATAATATCTAAGATATGGATGGAGACGATGATAAGCACAATTCCTATGACAAATCCTTGGTCATATGGAATGATTAAGTATTTAATTAAAAACATCGTAAAATTAACGTCACGTCTGTATTTCTAAAAGTTCGCAAGCTATATCTAAAAAAAGATCATTCACTTCATCTCCAAACAAAAGATTGAGATAAATATTCAATTTTGATTTTACAAGCTAAAATTATATTATCTAAGTGTGCTCATACCGTATAATGCACGGGCGGGAATGAAGGCTTGGCAACGCCGCCACCGGGTCCGTCGACACTTGTAAAATTTCGCGCTCCGTTGCCCGCCTTATCTCGCGTAGAGATACGCGAACTTACGATTCTAGTATAATACGTATTTTATGAAATACTATTTTTCGTGAGAGTGAACTTAAATGTAGGTAATAGAAGTGTGGTTAGTCGGCCATGTTGCGTTGTTGATCTGGATGTGTGTTTGTGTTTCTTAGTTTAGTGTGATGGTTGGAAGGAGTAAGATTTTTGTCGATATAATGCCTTTAATGATGATTACGGCCCACTCCCTCTCGCAGAGAAGAGGCCTGTATCCCAGTTGTGGGAGGGAGCATTACCTATAGGCTGATTATGATCAGTCAGCCTGGTTAACGTTTTGGGTATTGAATAAGGTTTTTGTAAGATGATTACAGAAGCTAATGTACATATCGCCGCCCCCGCAGAATAAACGCGTAAGTGCCATTGCGGCAGTTTTAATGTTAATCAATATTCATTATATATTACAGGTCAAAATACATCACCTCAATTTTACACTTGCGCGTTTATTCTGCGGGGACAGCGATATACTTAAGTGTTCTTATGTAGAAACGTATACTCGGAAACAAATGGCACTGGCAAAAATGAACATCTGTTGGAGATCGAACTCACGAACCGTGCCTTACTGGGCAAACGAGGAATAGTTAGGTTGTTTACCACTTCGTTAACAATTTGATTAAATAGCCGTTCTTATGCATATCAAGATTGACTGCTTAGCTCCTTGTAAATATAGCGTTATAATATAGAATAGAATAGAATAAAATGTATCCAGTAGTTTTTGTGTCAATCCGGAACATACCTACGTCCAGACAAACGGACAAAAACACCTCGAAGCAATTACTTTTTAATGTTCCGTACCTCAAGAGGAAAAAATGGAACCCTTATAGGATCACTCGTGTGTCTGGCTGGCTGTTCGTCTGTCACAGTCAATTTGCTCCAAATCTGCTGGACCAATTTAGTTGAAATTTGGTACACATAATGAATTTCTGTGACCCAAACACGGACGTGTAACGTAAATAAATGAATTTCACAAACTGTACCGAGTAACATATCGAATGAAAGAGTTTACTGTGAGGATCTCAAATGTTTCTTTTTATAATTAAAAAAAAATTATAAGTAAAAAAACCTTTTTTAAAAAAAGCTTTTATTTAAATGCTCTAAAAAGAAGAAAATAAAATTTTCTTTTAAAATTTTAACTATCAACTTATAAACAGATAGTTAGTTAGTCTTTTAATTTAGTACTTAATGTAAATAGTTAGCTATGTTAAAACTGTAAAATAAACTTATAAACTCATTATACACAATTTATATGACAGTAAAAGCTTGTCGCGAGGTTTGCATTAGTACCTATAAGTGTAATCGCGCGACAAGCTTTTATGATCATATAAATTGTGTATAATGAGGTTATAAGTTGATAGTTAAAATTTTAAAATAAAATTTTAATTTCTTCTTTTTAGAGCATTTAAATAAAAGCTTTTTTAAAAGGTTTTTTTGCTTATAATTTATTTTTTACTATTTAGTTATTGCTGGCTAAGTTTCTAATAGTAGGTAATCGAGGTCTCTACACCTTTCAGCTGGATTAGAAGAACGGAGAAGACGTCCCTTAAATGTCAATGCTTGCGGTAGCGTCGGGAGTCGGGTTGCCTCCTTCCCTCAAATATGGCGAGGGGGGTAATGGCTGATCTTTGCGTTATGCTCGTGAACGGGTGCTGCTTGTGGTGACTGGTCGTCTTGCTGATCATGGTTTTGTTATTGTTACTAGTAATTAACTGTACATTTATTTTACCTCGATGGTCCTAGTTTATCATTTATAACTTCCAATTTACAGCTTTATGTAAGCGGGCACGCCCTTTATGCCTGGAGGCTTTTATTTAGATATTTAGTTCTTTTTACGTTTAGTTTTTATTTTTTAATTCTGCTTGAGTATAGTTCTCGATGTTTTTGGTTGGTATATTGGCGTGTGCTAGCTGACATATGGCCAATAATTTATACTTAATTAAAATAATGTTTTGTGTTGCATAATAATTTTGCATACTATTGTATAGAGTCATTTTTATTTTTTTCTAACTTGAACAGACAGCTGTGCTGCTGGGGAGTTTGTTGCGCCACTTCTTCTTCCCAGCTAAAGGCACTAGGAAGTGGTGAAGGGTGGGCGTTTTTGGGGGACTGTCTTATGTAATTTTGACGTTCGAAAAGTGCTGGTTCTCAGCCTAATTTGAATAAATGACTTTTGAATTTGAATTTGAATTTGGAGCTTATAATCACCATCTTTTTTTAACCTGCATTTTTATTCTCAGCGAACCCTTTCATTTAATACCCATACTATAGGAAAGCATAAAAAACTTCAAAAGTCCGCCATATTGGATTAAAAGTGATGTTAGAATATTTTTCTAATTATTCTCGGCAAGCCCTTTCATTTGATACCCATATTGCAGAAGTGCGTAAAAAATAACTATTCCGCCATCTTGGATGTTCCGCCATATTGGATTTAGAATGACGTCACATTATTTTTCGAGTTACTCTCAACAAGCTCTTTTATTTGATACCCATATTGTCGAAATGCATTAAAAATAACTATTCCGCCATCTTGGATGGTCCGCCACATTGGATTTAGAATGACGTCACATTATTTTTCGAGTTACTCTTAACAAGCCCTTTCATTTGATACCCATATTGTAGAAATGCATTAAAGATAATTATTCCGCCATCTTGGATCGTCCGCCATATTAGATTTAGAATGACGTCACATTCTTTTTCGAGTTACTCTCAACAAGTCCTTTCATTTGATACCCATATTGTAGAAATGCATTAAAAATAACTATTCCGCCATCTTGGATGATCTACCATATTGGATTTAGAATGACGTCACTAACTTATCGTGTATTGTCATCCAAACTAAACGTGTATATGTCACCGTAAAATTATAAACTTCGTTAGTTTATAATCTATCGGTATTATTTCCGTTAGATTACAAACTGTCGAAAAATTGTGAACTGCGACAAATCATTTACGATTTAACGCATTATTTTTGATAGTTTATTTATTATATCCATGAGAAACGAGCGCAGTAAGCGCTGCCGCTACCGCGGCAGCGCTTACTGCGCTCGCTCGACTCACGCGGTTGGTCACAGTTCTAACCTAACCTAACCCTAATTTCACCCAGTTCACAATTTTTCAACAGATTATGATCTAAGGGAAATAATACCGATAGATTATAAACTAACGGTGCTCACAATCTTACGGTGACATATACAACATTTCAGCTCAATTGGTTGAAGATATCTGCTTTAAAATTGTGTTGCAAGGGTCCACCCGAACATACATACATACATTGCAAGTTAAATAAAAGCTTTTAATAAATACTTTTAAAGATATTTAAGAAAATAGATGAAAACTGATCATTCCCCCTTATCTCAATCAGGCAATCGTATCATTTGGTTTATATAGATTTTTATTTTTATTTTATAATAGCTTCTACCCGCGACTTTGTCCGCGTGGAATAGTTACTTTGGGCGTAATTATTTGGATAAGAATTAATATCATGTTTATAAAAACACCTTCGCAAATAATGCATTATTTTAGAACAAATTTGGTTAGCATAAAAAAGGTTATAGTGAGCCAACCTTAAAAGATAGACATATGCTGTCGGAGACTTTTTTTTTTTGAACTTTTAAATGGAAATAATTCTGTTGTACCTGATTTTTGCGAAACTTTAACCATTTACGCAGCGCACGCAGCGGAAGCTCTCAAAAGGAAAAAAACCCCCGATTTTGAAACATTCTTCATTGGTGCTCCGTTCCTATTAGTCGTAGCGTATATATATATATCATAGCTTATAGCCTTCCTCAATAAATAGGCTATCTAACATTGAAAGAATTCGGACTAGTAGTTCCTGAGATTAGCTCGTTCAAGCAAACAAACAAACTCTTCAGCTTTAAGTATAGATAGATTATTTTCTATTTTGTGAATGTGAGAACGGTAAAGGCTTAGTGGACTGTAGGTTTGTTGATCACTTGTTGAAAAGCCTACACTGTCCTTCCATACCTGTTAAAATCACAATGTTTGAAAATATTGTACAAGCCAATTAAATTTAAAAGAGTAACCGTGTAGTTTCTTGCCGGCTCTTCTCCATCTTCTCTTCTTCTTCTTCCACGACCAATTGTAAAGGTGCACCTAGCTTCTGACGTTTCATAAGTGCACATGTAGGTTTATGTGAAATAAAATATTTTGATTTTGTTATTAATTAACAGAAAGGCTCCGCTATTTCCATTCCCTAAACATGAAATTATATAAACCATTTATTTTAAACCATATATACAGACTGCCATTAAAGATAAGTGCTTGCGCACTTATCTTGTGTGTAGGCATGGGCACAATAAAATAACGATGTGGGCAATATCAATTCATTGTTTGTACAATAGAGACACATAGTCAGTGGGCCTGCGCGGCATAGCTGTCACGTCTCCAACCCTTTTTCTTCATAATACAAGAACACTTTGGGCGTAATATTTCATATTTAAAAGCAATATCATATTTTTCCTTTACTGGTGGGGTTGTTACTTTTACGAGTATCTCTTTTTGTTTTGCGGTGTTCTGTGGCATGTAATGTTTCAATCTTTTTGTGGCCAAGATGTTTAAATTGATGGACAACTAGAAACTAAACCATAAATGCAGTGTTGCATTGAATTTCGCCATCGTAAATACTGAACATTTCGTTTTTAGGGTTCCGTTAAAAAACGGAACCCTTATAGATTCGTCATGTCTGTCTGTCTGTCTGTCTGTCCGTCCGTATGTCACAGCCACTTTTTTCCGAAACTATAAGAGCTATGCTGTTGAAACTTGGTAAGTAGATGTATTCTGTAAACCGCATTAAGATTTTCATACAAAAATAGAAAAAAATCAAATCATTTTGGAGTTCCCCATACTTAGAACTGAAACTCAAAAAATTTTTTTTCATCAATCCCATACGTGTGGGGTATCTATGGATAGGTCTTCAAAAATGATATTGAGGTTTCTAATATCATTTTTTTCTAAACTGAATAGTTTGTGCGAGAGACACTTCCAAAGTGGTAAAATGTGTGTCCCCCCCCTGTAACTTCTAAAATAAGAGAATGACAAAACTAAAAAAAATATATGATGTACATTACTATGTAAACTTCCACCGAAAATTGGTTTGAACGAGATCTAGCAAGTAGTTTTTTTTTAATACGTCATAAATCGTAAACTTATCGTTACTTGCTGTTACGGAACCCTTCATGGGCGAGTACGTCTCGCACTTGGCCGCTTTTTTTTATTCTCTACTAGCTAACCCGAAAGACGTTGACCTGTTCAAATAATAATTCATACAAAAATTCCTTTAGAAAATACATTTTCAGTTTTCTCGAATTTTTTTAATTTTCCCGGAAACTTTTAAAATTTATTAAAACATAACATCATGCCTGTAATTCCCCACAGGGATAAGCAGAGGTGTACCTATAGTACATCCTCATTTCGCCAGTTATTTTAATTCTTATGTAATAGGAGGCGAGCCTATTGTCATCAACCGGGCACAAATTCAGGTTCCAGGCTGCACTCTTCTCAACCCGGGTATTGAACCCGGCACCTCTTGCTCAGCAGTAGCACTTGTGACTACTAGACCAACGAGACACTTTTCTTTCCGTTAAAGCCTGAACCGGACTATTAGAAACGTATTAAAGCAAAAATTTGCCAAATTGGTCCAGCCGTTCTGAACTGATGCGCTTACCAACGAAAAGCATAACATTATTATAATATAGATTTTATAAAATTATAAGTTTGTCTTTAATTATTGCAATTGGTTCTATACGACTGTAATTGATGTTCAAATATATAATTACTGTGTTACTACGGAGTCCACAACAAGAACTCCTCCGTTGTTCTCAAGTGTTTCTTCTTTGTTGTCCAAAAGTATTGGCTGCATTTGGCCTTGCCGGCGCACAGCTGAGATTGGTTTGATGGTAAAACGTTCTCACCAGGAATGAACCCTCCGGGGAAGGGCGGCATGGTGCTTGTCGTAGACTTAGTCACATGTTGATTATCATTTAAGGGAATAATAGGTGCAGCCGTGCTCGTTGACGTCACTTCATGCTGCAGTAATTCATGCTGATCTCTATTTCCATCATTTGAGTAAACAGGTTGTGGGAATAATTGGTATTCTTGGTGGTCTCTATTTCCATTATCTGAATGAAGACCTTGTGGGAATAATTGGTATTCTTGGAAATCTCTATTTTCTTCGTTTGGATGATATTCTAGTTCACGTTTTCCAGCATGAGTACCCGGTTGTTGTCCCGGTCGCTGACTCACACGTAGCAATTTTGGCATCATTATT
This sequence comes from Agrochola lychnidis, assembly GCA_963680765.1. Lineage (NCBI taxonomy): Eukaryota > Metazoa > Arthropoda > Insecta > Lepidoptera > Noctuidae > Agrochola > Agrochola lychnidis. The sequence goes on along the minus strand of OY796852.1, from coordinate 978,879 downwards.
TGTTTGGGTGACCTTTGCACATTTTGAGGGATGTTTTTTGATTGTTTTGGATACATCATTTGAGGCTTGATCATGCCAAGTGGCTTAGGCCCCATTTGTCCGGGCGGCATTTGAATTGGAACTCGGGAATATCGTAACATTTGAGTTGTTGGCGTCACTTGGCGTCTAGTTTCTGGACGTCTCTGAACCGTGTTACAAATTGTCTCTTGATCTCTATATATTCCCCCTTCATATCTACCTCCAACATCTATACAAGTAGTTGGTTCGTGATTGTGTTGGGCAGACTCTACCGGCGCGGGTTCAACCTGTAGCATCAGTTTAGTTCTATGAATATTTGTCATATCTGCTATTGAACGGTACTGGAACTGGTTTGCCGACACTAGTAACTTGAAAATTACAATGTTGAAGAGTATAATGTACCACATCACTTATCAATAAATCCCAATGACCATTATTTATGAAGAAAACGCGGCGAGGCGACAGGCGGGTATAGACTATGTAAACATTTGAGATTATAATCAGAGTGGCCGTTGTTGTGTTTTGGTATGGAAATAATACAAAATCAAACGTGAATATTTAAACCCATTTGTTAACAGAAAAAGGTTTTTTGTTCAAGTGAAAACAAAAATTACTGAATCAACTATGAAGACCTTTTTAGGAAATCACTTATTTTACCACCTTGCCGGCGTGATTAATATGTATACCCATGCCAAACTACAGCTTTCTAGTACTAACAGTCCCTGAGCTAAGCCATGGGCAGACAGACATACAGACAGACTTACGGTGCGAAATTATAAGGAATACAGAACCCTAAAAAGAAAAGCACTGACAGATGAATTAAATATGTGATAGATCCATGGTGCCCACATATTAAAGTAGATTATTCACTACGGGATAAAGCAGTGTCTTAATGTCATGGGCGCTATTTTGAATCCCGAACGAGACGAAGGATTCTAAGGCTCCCGAACGCAGCGAGGAAACTCTGAGTGAATTCCTGAGCGAAGTGAGGGAGTTAAGACTAGAATTCTGAGTGCAGCGAGGGATTCAAGCTTGCCCAAGATGAAGACACATTTATCCCCGAGGAGAATACTCTACTTTTTAATCCTCATCATCATCATAATTTCAGCCGAAAGATGTCCACTGCTGGACATAGGCCTCCCTCAATAACCACCACTTCGACCGATTCTGTACTTTCCGCATCCAGCGAATTTCTGCGGCCTTCCCCATCGGCCATCCGTTCTGCGAACAATGTGCCCTGCCCATTGCCACTTAAGTTTGGCAATTCTTCTTTTCGCACCTACTGCGAAGTAATAAAAAACAATTGGATTTTCGAATTAGCATTTCATGAAACTGTTAAATAACTGGGGAAAACCTAGTTATGTGCAGTTTCATACACTATTTTAAATTTTACCTATCCAATTTCACCAAAAACACTAAATATGATATCGTTAATATGACGCCCAAATCCAATATACTAACGCGTGATAAATGATAAATGATTTTATTTCTGTAAGTAGGTTTGTACAAACACTTTTACACGTCAATCATATTTTAAAAACTAGATGAAGTCGGCGTTTCCTATCTGACTACTCCGAGAAGAAAGGCCGAAACAAACTCAGAGGTCACAGTCTCTTTTAAAGTCCAGACATAATCTTGGTCAGATCATGTGAAGGCCATGTGGATTGGTGTCTGAAGTGGTCTTTATAGGAAAGCACCACACAGATTGAGAGGGCCTGTCCAGTCAGTGCACGCATTTGTCAGTTATCGTGTAGCTCAACTCAGAATTTAAGGAGCTCAACGATTCGACGAACAATACCAAAAAAAGGACATTTGTGTAGGCCACATAAATTACTCAAACTGTCAGACCATGATTAAAACTAACTGAGAAAAAATTAAAAACAAAACAAAAGGAATGACCCATATAGTCTTCACATTCACAATAATTAAAATAATATAATACTTTAAAAGTAAATATTCATGTCATTGTATATGTATATAAAAATCATTAATGTCAATGTGTATTTAAAAAATAAAAAAATCCGGAAATGATCTTGGTCAGAGCATTTCATTTGAGGACCATGTAGATTTGTGTCTGAAATGGTCTTTTGAGGAAAGAACCATACAGATTTGAGTGGACCTGTCCAGTCAGTGCACGCATTTGTCAGTAATCGTGCAGCTCAACTCAGAACTTAAAAGGAGCTCAACGATGCGACGAACAATACCAAAGAAAGGACATTTAGGTAGGCCGCATAAAGTACTCAAAACTGCCAGATTATCATTAAAAACTAACTGAGAAAAAATAAATAAATATATGTACATGAACTACATAGTCCTCACATTCACAACAATTAAAATAATAATAATGTTATACTTAACAAAGTAAATATTCATGTCATTGTGTATATAATTTTAAAGTTTGCAAAAAAAAAACAAATTTCAAAAGTAAAAAATAAAAATAATAATTGGAGCAGCTCAATCCCAAGCCTTTTTGTCCTCAATGTAATCTTTAACGGTATAAAAAGCTTTCTGGCACAACTTACGTTTAATGAATGATTTGAATTTATTAAGGCTTAGATCTTGTACGTGGCTTGGAAGTTTATTATAAAAGCGTATACATTGACATCTGAACGATCCACCTATTTTTTTGAGCCTTGTTGTGGGTACAACAAATTTGTGTTTGTTCCTAGTATTTATGTTATGGATATCACTGTATTTTTTAAACAATTTTATATTTTTATGGGCATATAAAAGATTATCAAAAATATACTGAGAAGGCACAGTCATTATATTAATCTCCTTAAATTTATCTCTGAGAGAGTGTCTCGGACTTAATTTATAAATTGATCGAACAGCTCTTTTCTGCAAAACAAAAATAGTCTGAATGTCGGCGGCATTTCCCCACAACAGAATACCGTACGACATTACACTATGAAAATAGCTAAAGTCCCCGTCACGAGAAGGTATAAATTTTGTAAACACATATTCAGGCGTTTGCAATCTTTGGGTAAAATAAAATAAAAACAGTTTTGTACTATTTTTTTACAGGGATATAATTATATTAACACACACATCTAATTACAAACAAACAATATAACCTAATCCGCGAAAACACCACAAACAAACAGACGTATTCGAAACTCGAAAGACAGCAGAGACAACGTCAGCGTGAACTTACTTCAAAATCGTGGCCCAAATGTTTACGTTCCATGAATCAGATGCATTCCAGTACCACAAAACCTTAGACGACAGCGCTTTATATCGCTAAAATATAACCCGATCAAGTGAAATTGCTCATTAGTTTCGTATAACACGTACGTTACTTTGACTTCATTGAATTTGGGATTATTTGTTGTTGATTAAATTGTCGCTACGTTACTTGGTAGAAGTTCTTTATTTACAAAAATTATAGCTTCTCGTGACGGGGACTTTAAAGTACACTAAACGGGCTGTCACTATGTCAGTCAAATTACGAATTTTTCTAACAGCATATGCTGCGGAGCTAAGCTTTTTTGACAATTTATCTATATGTGGGCCCCACTGAAGCTTAGCATCCAAAGTTAAGCCCAAGAAAACTGTGCTATCATCAGGATTCAATTCTTCGCCCTTTATCAACACACTAGTTTTCACCTGCCTAACATGAGGTAAGGTAAACTTAATGCATTTGGTTTTTTTTTCATTAAGAAGTAAATTATTAACATTGAACCAGTGAACTACTTTTGAGATCGCGCTATTTACATCGTCAGTAACCAGCTGCTGACGTTTAAGTTTAAACAAAAGTGAAGTGTCATCCGCAAACAACACTACATCATGGTTATCCTTTATGAGGTAAGGCAAGTCATTAATATAAATAAGAAACAAGAAAGGACCAAGAATTGAGCCCTGAGGGACTCCCATTGTTACTAAAGATCCGGGAGATCTTTTTCCATTAACGTCAACGCTCTGAATCCTATTACTCAAGTATGAAATAAGAAGATTCAGAGCGCTGTTCCGGATCCCATAGTGGCGGAGTTTCCTGATTAACGTTTCATGAAGAACGCAATCAAATGCCTTGGACAAATCACAAAAGATGCCCAAAGCATCGCATTTATCTTCCCATGCATTATAAATATGACCTAAAAGTTCAACACCGGCATCAGTAGTTGAACGACCCCTTGTAAAACCGAACTGTTTGCTATGTAATAATTTATGTCTATTAAAAAATCTTTGCAATTGGTCTAAAATTAATTTCTCAAAAATTTTACTAAAAGTAGGTAATACTGAAATAGGTCTATAATTTGTGGGGTCTGATGTACTACCTGATTTAAACAAAGGAATTATTTTACTATTTTTCATAAGGTCAGGAAACTCCCCACAGTCGATACAATTATTAAAGATAAGAGCTAAAGTAGGTGCTACAATGTCAATAATAGACTTGGCAACTTCTACAGAATTACCCCACAGATCTGCAGTCTTTTTTACATTTAAGGTGTGAAAGGTTTTAATTATGTCTCTACAGGTAATATGTTCAAAAGTAAATTCCGAATCGCAAACATTAACATTTTCCTTTAACAAAGACTCAGCAACAGAAGGTGAAGAGTTTAGGGATTTAGTAGTTGAAACGGGAATATCTGAAAAGAAATTTTCAAAGGCCGCGGCGACTTGTGAGTCTAATTTTATTATGTTGTCATTAATAGACAGGCTGTAGTCAGTATTTCGGTTATTAGACCTTCCCGTTTCACTATTAATAATATTCCAAGTCGTTTTAATTACATTACTACTATTTTTAATCTTCGAACTCAAATAACGCGACTTGGCCATACAACAAACTTTTTTAAATAATTTTGAATAATTTCTGACATATAAATTAAATTCAGCTGTGTTTACATAAGTCCTTTTATTGTACAACTCATAAAGCCGTGTTCTACTTTTATGAATACCAATGGTAGCCCAATCACTAAAAGATGCGTTACTATTAACCGAGATAGTCTTGGGAATAAAGGTGGAATTAAATTGCTTACAGTATATATTAAAGAAGTCATCATATAGGTTATTAGGATCAGCATGAATAGACAAAACTGGTAATTTATTAGTGAGTTTAACTTTAAAAGTTTCCAAGCGACTTGCAGTTTTGGGGTTAACAGTGATATCCTTTTTAGCCACTTTGTTGTTTTGGTTTGGAATAGTAATCCACTGCCCGCAATGATCAGAATCTAGTAAATTTATAATTTCTTTGTGGCTTGGTATAACATTTGTATAAATATTATCTAGGCATGTGGCACTAGTAGGGGTTATTCTTGTGGGCTCCAAAAATAGGTTTACAAGATTGTAGGACTGAAACAGACTTACTATTTTACTACAAGAACCTGAGTTTTCTAATAAGTTAACATTAAAATCACCGCTAATGATAATAGACTTATTCGAGTTACAAATCTTGTGCAACACTTCATCCATTACCTTTTCAAAGCAGTCATACAATCCTGAAGGGGGTCTGTACACACTTAATACAATGAACTGCTCCAATTCTATACAGGCTATTTCAACTGTCCGCTCAACAGATAGGCTCACAATATCCTTACGGTCTTTAAATTTAAGCTGGTTACTTACTAAAATTAATGAGCCACCGTGTATAGCATTAACTCTGCTGAATGAACTACCTACCTGGTGATTATTAAAATTAAACAAGAACTGGTGTCTTTTAAGCCAATGTTCTGTTATACAAAGAATGTCAATACTGTTAAAATTCATAAATAATTCTACTTCTAAATCTTTGTTCATAAATCCTTGAATATTTTGATGCACCAGGTTAATACTATTTAGAGATTTTAAACTTTTATTTGATCTTATTTTGCAATTCTGTACACTATTGCTAGAGTTTGCCTCTGTTGTCTTAATTTCTAATTTAAATTATTTTCAATGTCAATTTTTGATACCAAATTATTGGCTGAATTATTTAACATGTCACAGCATTGCTCAATAGAAGCAATTTGTTTAGCCAAATTCTTGGCTGTAATAGAAAAGTAATATGATAGCGACACAGCTATCTGTCTTTTACAATAATTTGAAAGATAGTACCTATCCATACAAAATCTATCTTTTGTCAAATAAAAGTGGTTACCAACATAATTGTTAGTGTCAATTAAATGGAATAAATTATTATTGCATGTCAAATTATGTAATGTCATATTCATTTCAAATCTTAAATTATTTTCTTCCTGTGGCAAACTTTGGCTGTATGGGAAAGTGAACATCACAATTTTTCTTAAACTTAGGTTGCACAATGATCTATAATATTTGAGTAATTCTCCTTTGTTCACATTACCCCTATTACCAACAAATATTAATAATATACTATCCTGGTTAAAATTGCACTTCATAACTTTTTTCATTATGTCAAATAATGAACAACCAGGCATACAGTAGTTCATTATTGAGTGTCCTGGATATTTATTTGTCAACAAGTGGCCTAGATTCTTTCCAATTTCATCACAAAATAATAATATTTCTTTATTTACACTCTGTTTAGACAAACAATTAATAATTGATAATGGCAAACTGGCACTAGACTGCGGTATGGTGGTGTCACAAATTGTCAATGAATGGTCCGGTGTGGGTTCAACAGATGGTGGTTGACAATGTTCACATTTGTTAGTTTGTGAACTTACCAGCTCATTCATTGCCAATACATATTCCCTCATTTGGTTTTCAGAGGCTGTATATTTGATGGTCATACAAGTAAGTTTTTCCTGTAGTTGGTCAAGTTCATACTGCAAGTCTTCTGTGTCAATTTGGTATTTCCTAGTACTTTTTTCTAAGTTAAATGAATACATGTCTAATTGTTTTAATAGATGCAACCTTTCTCTATTAAGCTTAACATTCTTGATGAAGAATTTTTGTTTCTTGACCATTTTCTTAGTTTTAACTATGTATTTGTTAATTTTGATGTATTTTTTTATTTTATTTTTACTAGTAACTACCCTCACTGATTTATTTGATTTTGAATCATCTTTACCTGTTAAATCTATTGTGTAAGAGGGGTTTATTGCAGAAACCATTGATGGGGCTATAGGCACCAATTCATTGAATAGACTTTGGTACAGCGAGGCAGTGATGTTAAGATTTGTTGTCTCAAGTTGTTCAATCTGACTTTGAGCCTCATGTAGCTGCTGTTGTAGTAAATGTTTATGACTAAGAGCTTGTTCATACTCATTGCTACACTTGCTGAACCCGTCCACAACAACTTGGAGCCTGTCCCGGGCTTCTATGGCATCAGTGTGTTGAATGTATAACTGAGCCATTTCGGTTTTTAACTTGCTATTTCTTTCAAGGACACCAAGGAACTCCATTTCATTTTCATCTTTTTCCTTAATCAGTTGGTCACAGAGCTCCTGAGACGCCTTTAATTCGCTCGTGGGCACAGAACAGTACTTTAGTATACTGTGGCGCGTACGTGCCATTGTGATGACATGCTGCTATTAATTACCGCCACAGATCATCACAGATGGTAAAGTTTTCATACGAATTACTTTAGTTGACGTTCCATATTCAAATTACATTATGCACCAGCGGGTCATAATGAAATTCAGTACAAATTATTGCCCGGCTAGAGCCTGGGTCTTTAATGACGTGCTTTAGGTTAGGTTTGTATGATATAATTATAATTTGACATTAGCAAGCAGGTGGTGTGAAAAATTTAACATGGTGCTCACATATTTACAAACATTTTAAAAGTATACGATATTCCTAGAATTTTAACAAGTAATATTCATAAGTCAGTGTGTAAGTTAAAGTAATCTCAGAATGTAAAATCAAAATCATAAAATATACAATTAAATTAGCAACCAGTTAGATTTTGTCTAGACTCTATATTATCGTCCTATGGAGCTACACCAACATGTTTCCAAGCATTCTTATCTTGGATATAATCCTCTAATTTGTAATATGCTTGTTCACAAAGTGTTCTTTTAAAAATTGAGTTTAAAATTTTCTCTCATTTAATTGCAATATATTTATCACAAGGTATTTTGTTGTAACATTGAACACAGTACCCCATAAAATACATAAATATGTACCTATGTACTTTAGTTAGAACCCAGTTAACGGCTAATGAAAATGAGCTATTAGATAATCTGAAAAATGGTTGATCTATTTTATCTTTATTTGTCTATATTAAAATTTTGTCTATTTAGGAGCTCGTGGCTAAATACTAACAGCCGCTCAGGTCGATCTGTCAGGTTAAGCTACACTTGCCGCGGTTGATCCGTGGATGGGTGACCATTTCTAAAATACCGAGAATCCTCCGTGCCTCGGAAAGCACGTTAAGCCGTTGGTCCCAGCTGTCATTCGTGGATCTTTGACAGTCGTTACGGGTCGTCAGAAGCCCGAAAGTCTGACAACCAGTCTTACCAAGGTGTATCGTATTACCCAGTTACTGGGTTGTGGAGGTCAGATAGGCAGTCGCTCCATTTAAAATACTGGTATTCAGCTGCATCCGGTTAGACTGGAAGCCGACCCCAATATAGTTGGGAAAAGGCTAGGCAGATTGATTGAAAATTTTGTCTATCACATATTTTATTAAGATAGTACGATACCTATCTTAAATCGAATCGTGTAATATTATGTTTTTGACTCTGACTTACATGCATTACGTGCCATAATTACTGTGTAGGTCAGATAAATGATAATAGAAATAGGAAATAGTCCGTAAGTGGTGGCCGTAAACATCAAAACTATAATAATTATCATGTTATTCAAAATAATTTTACCTGCCTAACTAACACATTGTCGATGCAGATGATTGAAATGTTATTAATTGTGTTTATCAAATTGGAAATTCTCATCAGTAACTGAGAAATTCCTAGAATGCTGGTCAGGCCAGGCTCTTCTCTCATGCCCGGAGTCTGGATTTGTGCCCATAGGCACACACTCCGTTACGTGGAACTTGAACATAACAGGCGAAATGAATGTGCAATTGTGCACACTGTCTAACTGTTCGGGGAATACGGGCAACGTTTCGTTTTGATGCATCCTCGCAAGGCCTAGGAGCGTCTGTATCCCTCAGCATCAGCATTGTATCAAGAGACGTTGTTATTGAGTTCCTTTTATCTGGGTTGCTCATGGCTATTACCGCGCCCGTCTCGCCGTTGACAAGGGTAAATCCCCTTTCTTCATATTCCCGCGCACGTTTCGTACGCCTGACAGTTTTTATGTCCGTCCGTTACAATAAATATAATATAACGGTGTGCATGTCGAATATGGACAATGTTTACAAGTTTTAAATAGAAATATAGTGACGCAGGTTCAGCAAAGTTTTACTATAGACAAACCTTAAAATACACATCGTCGTTTTCCTTTTTTGGTTGCCAATTTCATTCATCATAATAATACACTTGTTCATATGTGTCAATCCAGCTTGTTATCAGATTATATGTATCGGTATGTAAGTAATTTCATTTAATGTTTTATTCATTTCAAACTCGGTAATACCAACTTGTTTGAGAGTAGCTTCTGCCCGCGACTTCGATCGCGTGAAATTTCTTGTTTTAACATAACAATGGTATCATTGCAATCACCGTTCGTTTTCATCCTCATTTTAGCCTTTTTTAACCGATTCATAAAAGGAGGAGGTTCTTAATTCGACTGAATGTTGTTTTTTCTTCCCATTGAGTCTATGTGGATAATGTTATAATAAGTTCCTGTCGCTGTTATTTGCATTGCAGTTAGTGGTTTTCGAATTTGTGTGGCGTACCACAACTAAAAAGAGAAAATTAAAAACTTATTACCAAAACGCAACCGACTTCCAAAAAAAACACTACAAAGTGTGTATTTTTCCAGCCTAACCAGTGTTGTCGATGTGTGTGTCAGTATCGCACAATGTGACTGATCTGAATACCTGTCGGTAGGAAGGCGCTAAGGACACGGGATGAAAACACTTTCAATTATTTATAAAATACGTGCTTTGTAAATAAAGGGCTTAGCCTGAAAACGGGCAACTTTTGCCTTTTTTATCATCAGCTCAGCTCAGCTCTAAAGTACATCCGTCTCGAGTTAATGCGCCCTAACCTTTAATGCGTATTTAATTAGGAAAATATGAGTTACTTTTAATGGGGTATACTTTTTATTTCATAGTACAAACTCTATTGGACTCAAGCTGCATCATAATGGCGCAGGTGGCATAGTGTGACATCAAGTTACACTTCACCGTAACAATGTCGTAAGTATTTTAGTAACAAAACTAAAAAAAAATTACTTCTTGCACCCTCTTGTCTATTTTTAACCGACTTCAAAAAAAGGAGGAGGTTTCTCAATTCGACCGTATGTCTATGTGGGATAAGTATAGATGGAATAAAAGTAATGCATAAATTAGATCAATTTTATAATTATTACTAAAATAAAATACAGTAATTACACAGTTTGCACGACGAAATTATGTAGCGATATAACATTACAGCAATAATAATAATCTATTTATTAAGAGCAATTAAAATAAAACATACCTGACCGTTCAGAACTGTCTTGCCGAGTTTATAGTCGAACAAAGACTGACCGGTCGAAAGAGTTCGCTACGCCCCCGCAAGGGGGCGTGGCGAGCGGGGTCAGGGCGTAGCCCCTCGCCCGCAGAGGCTCTACAGTGGCCCCTCATTTTGATGCCTTAGACGGCGAAGGAAATGAGTGCGGGGTTTAGGTCGCACTCGTGTGTTTGGTTGCACTGAATAGGTACCTTAGGAGCGCCGCGACGCTTATAGTGGCGTCGCTTTCTTCACGACACCCCGGCGGTCCATCCCTCCCGGGTGAGACCCCCAGTTGCCTAGGGGAGGCCCAGCAGGAGACGACCAGCGGCGAGGGTGCCGACTCTGCGCGCCTACGGGGAAAATATGTAGCTCCCCCCCGCCCCGCTCACAGATCTAGCCGTTTACGGATTGGGGGGGGACCGTCGCGTGTGTGTGAACAGCTAGTGTTGTTGTGTACGCTGCTCAGTGTCTATGTGTGACGCATGGCACGCTTGCGCCGCGCCGACACATGATTATGTGGATGCACGTATAGTAATGGTTGTCTGTATAGTTACGCGATGTGCCTATATTAACTTAGAACACACCGCGCAACAGATGTGTGAATACATCTGTAGAGTCCCTTTATTCGAGTAAGCCGCGTGTAACCTGAGTGCAGCTACTCGAGGCGTCATATTGGAGAGATGGAGGCGTCGACTGACCGGTCGAGCCACTTGCGCGCTCTTTTATACTATGACCTGCTTGTCAGTGAGTGGGGGCGAGTAGCCAACCGAACAACTTATTAAACCGGAAGTTACTCAAAAAATTACGTAAATATTTTTAAATTAATCAAAATGCTATGTTTCTTCCACATATATATACATGTCGGATCCGGTCATTAGTACGGACACGAAACGAATCGCAAGCGCGCCGCTGGCGACAGGACGTGATCTACCCACACCAGAAAGTGCGCTTCTACAGAGTGGCCATGGCGAGGAGGAGATGTAGCCTCGGATCGCATCGGAGTCAAGACGTCACGGAACTGTTCTCGATTCGTGGTACTCAGTTATTGAGTGTTAGTTGTGATTTGTGATCATTGTGTTGATTGGTGATTTTAATAAACGTCGTCGCACCCAGTGTGTGTAGATATAATTTAGCTAGTGTGATTAATTTGATAGTAAATTATAATGTGATCTGAACTGCAAACTGTTTTTCTATTGCGCGTTAACCAACACTACTCACACTACGCCCACAGTAGTTAAAATATCGCTGATAATAAGGAAAGAGTCACATACCCGTCGCCGACATATATATATATATTTAATGTGTGTTCGCGGATTACTTCATCGTTTATTAACTGATTTTGATGATTCTCTTTTATTGGAAAGGAGATATGACAAGGGTGGTACCATGATAAGAAAACCAGGATCTAATGATGGCATCCCAGAAAAATTGAGGGAACTCTTCAAATATTATAAGCACACCTATAGCAATTTGGATATTTTTTATAGTAACTCGTGTAGTTACTCTCGGAAAGTATCATTTGGTGAAGTGGAACTGATGATGAAGACCACAGATGGCCACCGGAACTTCTCAATGGTCAATACTAAATATTCCACGGGTTGCGATTCGATTACTTCAATATGTTTGCCACGTAATTTATGCTCGTCACAATGCATATGGAGAAGTGGAGCTGATAGTGAAGTACCACGAGAAGTCCTCAAAGATTAACGTCCCTGCATCGGGAAAAGCAATATTTTGTAAAAGGTGATGAGCAGTTGACATTAAGCTATTGTAACTTAGATAAATTACAAACTGACCCACTAAAAATCGAGAAAAAAAAACAAAAAATTAAAATCGGAAGTCGGTGGCAAATAACGAAAATACTAAACCAAAGACACCCACTTCCGAAATTTAAGTTATTTTTCACTTTTTAGTGTTTTTTTGGAAGTAGGTTGTTTTTTTTTTTGTAAAAAAGTTTTTTATAGGTTAAACACCATCTGGACTCAAGTTACGTAACGTTGGCGTAAGTAGCATTGTGCGACATCAAGTCACACTTCACTATAGCAATGTTACGACTATTTTATTAATAAAAATTAAAACATGTGTTTTTTTACGGCCTTGTTTATTTCATGTTAGCGTAAGTGGCATAAATGTGATGTGACATCAAATAACACTTCACTATTAGCAATGTTACGAGTAATAGTAAAACTGATCATATGATTGCTCCGTACTGTCTTGTCTTCTTTATTTTAAAAATCCGAATGTCTTTTCTAAGTAACGAATATTGACCATATTATGTAATAAAGTTGCAGTTCACATTGTTTTGATTCAGCATGGTTTTCATTGGAATCGTAATATTATTGAACACCTCGTTTATGTATACGTAATGCTGTTTCTTTGATTTCGTGTAACTGGAGTGATCTCAGTTAGGTTCAAAAATAAAATACAGAATTGCAGAAACACCCATCCAGAGGTTTAAAATAAACCTTTTGTATTAATATATAAAAATAAAATAATTTAATAACCTCATGACATTAATTAAAATAACTATAAATAAAATAAATACTAATAAATACTAGTAATATCATCGAAAATTTATATTTGTTTAACAAGCTTGCAATCCAGTACATGTACCTACTGACTGGATGCTTGTTTTGTTCCAATTTACTACCTACCTATTATGTTGCCGTGCCCTAACCGGGTTTCGTGTTGGAACTTACTAACTTAAATGTAACAACTAAATGTACACATGAATGCAATAAAGAGTTTGAGTTTATTTTTACTTATGTATCAAAGTTTGATGAGGGTTTTTTATTCCATTGGATGCGAGAAGCACAGGACTGGTCAGTGTTGTTTGGGGGAGGCCTGCGTCGAGCAGTGGATGTTTTACGGGTGATGATGACGATGAATACTTATAATAAAATCGAAACGAAGTCACAACTGTAGTTTAAAAAAAAAGTAATTGCTACGAGGTGTTTGAACGATACCTACCATCCAGTAGCGAAAATATTATAGTTTCTAGAATTTCATAAATCAATCTTTTCCATAGAAATCGGCAACTCCGTTTTCATTAAAACACGTCTAGGTCGTGGGTAAGGTCATTGATTACTGAGAAGTCGCACATAAATATGAAGGGTACCGTCCTTTGTAGCACGTGGCAGACGTGGGCGACCATTTAACACAGGCTCAGCAACAGGCTGGACGGCCTTCGTAAGACCACAGGTAGCGAGCGTCGGTAGCACGTGGACCTGTCAGCGCAGACTCCGCAGACAGCTCACGGCGGTAGGCCGACAAATTGAACATTAAATATTTTTGAGTAAAAAAAGTAATTGCCACGAGATTGGAACCGAAATAAAAAAATCTACTCTTTTAACCCATCATCTGTTATGACGCCTCATTAAGGTGGATAACAATTAAAATTCTATTGTGTCTCGTTAATGACAGTTGAAAGGATATCGTAAAGTTCTAATCTTATCTATAATATGTATTATAATAAAATACATATTACAGATTATAGATCTTATCTATAATATGTATTATAATATGTATTATATCCTAACTAATATTATAAACGCGCTTTCACGCTAAAACGGCTAAACGGGTTTCGATTTTTTTTTTGATTATTGTTTGCTTTTACTTTGCTGTTGATATTAGAGATTATGATTTTATAATGAATTATCTTTGCATGGTATTTTACATTTTTTATTATTTTAATCTAATTATTATTTCCTGATTTTAATTGAATTGCATGTATTTTAATAATATGTTTTTGCATTATATTCGAACACAATGTGAATTGTTACAGAATATATGAATTGATGAAAGGAGATGGAAAATGTTGGGCCCAAGTGTAATAAGTTGAGATATGATCTAAAAATTAGTCATACTTTTTAATCCTTGAATATCAAAAATCAGCTCCATTCTAAGCATTCTCTCCATTCTCCATGCGGGGCGAATCGGTGGTGGACATTTCGTTCGCCAGCCCCGCTCTGTCGCTGCGTGTCATTGACTGGCGCGTCATGGAGGGGGTGGAGACCTACTCCGATCACCGGTACATCCGGTTTGACGTCTCCACTCAGACCTCGAGTGCGCCGGTCCGACAGGCCCCGAGTGGTCCACGGTGGGTGCTGAAGCAGCTGGACCGGGAGCTTCTCCTGGAAGCCTCGATCGTGCAGGCCTGGGTGTCATCACCGGACAGGCCTGCCGACATCAACGACGAGGCGGAGTGGTTCCGGGAGGCCATGTCCAATGTGTGTGACATGGCAATGCCCCGGGTCCATCCTAGACGTGCTTCGCGCCGGCTGTACTGGTGGTCGCAAGAGCTGGAGGCTCTGCGCAAGGCGTGTGTTGCTGCGCGACACCGGTACGCCAGGCATCGCAGGCTCCGTATCCGCCCTCCGGATATGGAAGCCATTCAGGCGGAGCTGTACGAGGGGTACAGAGCAGGGAAGACCGCCCTCCAAGCGGAGATCCTGCGGGCCAGGGCGCTGGCCCTAGGATTTCCTAGAGTGAATGTTTCCTGGTCACTAATTCCTTCTGAAGGTTCTGTATATCAACATCATACATTTGTCTGCTAGTTTATTTAATATAAATATATAACATACACTGCAAACTTTACTTCACACATATTTATTCTTAATTTGCTACTCACCATTGTTTAAAACCAATTTTATTGTCGAACTGATTACACTTTGTTACCTCTAATCTTAGTATGTCCTTAACTTTCTTAGTAGAAATGAGCTAGCTAATAATTCATTACTTAAGTATATTAAATGCTAATATTATAAGTATTCATACAAACAATAAAAATTGTGATAAGTCTCTGAATAAATAAAATAACGATTTATTCTTCGTTTGGCCTACTGAGTTTTGTCCTACATAAAAAAATCCTGGTTCGTCCCAAACAATATGTCCTTTGTCCTATTATATATTCCTTCTTCGGCCCATATTTTTTTTGTATATGTCAAACTTACTTTTTTGTACAATCGGCAAAAAGGGTTACTTAATATTAAATATTTAACATCAACTTTTAAAACAACTGCTCCTCTCTGTCTTCTCCGCGAGAGAAAATTTGCCCGGATTATTTTATAATAACACTCTTTAGCCGCTTTTAGTGAGCAAGTTATTTGTAAACAACTGACGCCACTGGAATTTTTTCAAAGAGCAGGTAAACAAATGACCACCCCTTTTTTATTGCATCCTTTGTTTGCTTGTATTGACTCATTTGGCCAATAGCATTAGTTTTCGTTATCTGCAAAATGGGATTCACGCTAGCTCCCGTGATGCACAGTGCATTCAAAATCAAATATTTCAAAAATTTCAAATAAGTACATTATTTTTTTGTTGACTGTACCTTTAATGTACTTGTAATTTGGGACGAAGCACAACTTTAATTGTGCTATGGGACAAACTAAGATTTTTTTGGAATGTGGCACAAAACTTCAGGACGAACGAAGAATAAATCAAAATAACTTCTTACTTTCTACCTCCACATTTTCATAATCTTTTCTAAAACTTCGTCTTTTTTAATCTTAAAACTATCATACTATTGTCTTCTCAAGTCCTCAACTCATTTAGATTCTCATAAACTCAGCTGTTTCTTATCACATTCCAGGTGCCATTTGGGGAAATTTGTGAATATGATGACCCGCGGAGCCACAGTTCGTGACATGAATAACAAACTGAATGTTGCACTGAAGGAGCTGGAGATATCAAAAAAACTTTGCAACCAGCTGCTGCAAGAAAGAAAAGACAGCGAGATTGAAGTCCAGAGGGTAAATGACAGAAACACTCGACTCAAGAACCAGCTTGTAGAACTTCACATCCAGCACATGGATATACTTGACCAGCATCACCATCTCCGGCAACAGTGCAGTGACACTTATGACCAGGCACTGAAACGCATGTCAGGTCTTGAAGCAGAATTGTGCAAGGTATACAACAAAATTTCCATCATCAATTCTCTGAAAGCCAGCAAACAGGTTGCTAGCACCAATCATCTTTTTAACGAGCTAGTTGGTAGTGTATCCGGACTGGAGTGTGAAAAGTCCACCGTTACCATAGACCTGACTGGCAAAGATACCTTAACTAAATGTCCCATCCTAACTAGTCATAATAAAATTAAGAAATATATTAAAATCACTAGAAATATTAAAAATACAAGAAAATCATGAAAACACATAATGTTTATAAGTGTGACATTAATCTTAGGAAAGAGCGTATCAACTTACAAACCCAATTAAATGTATGAAATGATAAGTTGGAAACTAGCAGACAAATGTATGATGTTGACATACAGAACCTTCAGAAGGAATTAGTGACCAGGAAACATTCACTCTAGGAAATCCTAGGGCCAGCGTCCTGGCCCGCAGGATCTCCGCTTGGAGGGCGGTCTTCGCTGCTCTGTACCCCTCGTACAGCTCCGCCTGAATGGCTTCCATATCCGGAGGGCGGATACGGAGCCTGCGATGCCTGGCGTACCGGTGTCGCGCAGCAACACACGCCTTGCGCAGAGCCTCCAGCTCTTGCGACCACCAGTACAGCCGGCGCGAAGCACGTCTAGGATGGACCCGGGGCATTGCCATGTCACACACATTGGACATGGCCTCCCGGAAACACTCCGCCTCGTCGTTGATGTCGGCAGGCCTGTCCGGTGATGACACCCAGGCCTGCACGATCGAGGCTTCCAGGAGAAGCTCCCGGTCCAGCTGCTTCAGCGCCCACCGCGGACCACTCGGGGCCTGTCGGACCGGCGTACTCGAGGTCTGAGTGGAGACGTCAAACCGGATGTACCGGTGATCGGAGTAGGTCTCCACCCCCTCCATGACGCGCCAGTCAATGACACGCAGCGACAGAGTGGGGCTGGCGAACGAAATGTCCACCACCGATTCGCCCCGCATCCGCACACACGTGAGGACAGAACCCCGGTTTAGGACGACCAGGCCTGTCTCCAGAGCCCAGTCCTCCACCATCCTGCCCCGTGTGTCCGTATACCGGGAACCCCAAGCCAGATTCTTGGCATTCAATTCCCCGAGTACGAGCACGGGGAGGGAACCAAACCCGACGACGACGACACTTAAGTCTAAACAATTTATTTTATTTTTTATTTTATTGTTGACATAATCTACTCATTACAATGTTTTTGTTATAAGTTGTATTGCAATTTGTGGTTAGCTAGTGACCTCGACAATTGATCATATTATTTTTTGCCTGAGCAACCGGCAGCAAGTTCGTCATGCTCCCTTAGATGTCAATGCTTGCGGTAGCGTCCTGGGTCGAGTTGTCTCTTCTCTCAAATATGGCGAGGGGGTAATGGCTGATCTTTGCATTATGCTCGTGAACGGGTGCTGCTTGTGGTGACTGGTCGTCTTGCTGATCATGGTTTTGTTATTGTTACTAGTAATTAACTGTTCATTTATTTTACCTTGATGGTCCTAATTTATCATTTATAACTTCCAATTACAGCTTTATGTACCTAAGCGGGCACGCCCTTTATACCTGGAGGCTTTTATTTAGATATTTAGTTCTTTTTACGTTTAGTTTTTTTTTAAATTCTGTTTGAGTATAGTTCTCGATGTTTTTGGTTGTTATATTGGCGTGTGCTAGCTGACATATGGCCAATAATTTATTAAATATAATTAAAATAATGTTTTGTGTTGCATAATAATTTTGCATACTATTGTATAGAGTCATTTTTATTTTTTTCTAACTTGAACAGACAGCTGTGCTGCTGGGGAGTTTGTTGCGCCACTTCTTCTTTCCAGCTAAAGGCACTAGGAAGTGGTGAAGGGTGGGCGTTTTTGGGGGACTGTCTTATGTAATTTTGACGTTCGAAAAGTGCTGATTCTCAGCCTAATTTGAATAAATGACTTTTGAATTTTGAATTTTTTTTTAAACACCTTAGTGCTATTCTTTAAGTCCAGCACCACACGGACTCTATTACGGAAAGCTATTATAGTATAAAAGAATATTTAGACGATAAATTATAATTTACAAGAAAGACATACTTAACTAAAAATGTACATTTAATACTACATATAAAATACATAATTAAACAAATAAAACAATCAATATCTAAATTTCAATTCATAACAAATATATTAAATACAATGCAATAACTTATTTTAAATTAATAATAAATTCCAGTTAGTAATAAATAAATAATCATGCAAATAAATTCAGTATAATAACCACATATTCATATGTAATATAAACAAATACCTACTGAACAACAGGAAGAACTAACTAACACTATATCGGTATGACATAACAAAGACCTACTTACTTAAGCAGGTATTATTTATAACGTATAGAAATAAAGCGAAAATATTTAAGAAAAAGTAGTATTACCAGAAGACATACTTAAATAATATAAACGCTCTTCAAATAAGCGCTCTTCCTCCTCTCTCCTACTATGCTGTGCCCGACAGGGTCCATAATTTTTTCAATAATTTTAAGCCTACCAAATGTTTCACCAACATTATGGAATGCCATAAAGAATTGAGAAGAATTAGCCAACACAAATGTGAGTGATATCGAAAACCATGGGGACTTATTGCTTGTCAAGATACCTGACACAAAAACCAAAATCCCTCGTACAGTCACACATGGTGAGTTTTACGCAATTGTCAATAAGTATACAGCTCGAAGAATTACAAACGCAAAGAGTAACAGATTCTTTCAGAAGTACCAAAACGAAAAATGCGGCATGTCGTTAGCGTTAACAAAATTGGTAGTGTACCTACCAAATGAAATAGCCACGTTCTTGAAATTGGAAAATTCGGCTAGTTATATCGGTTATAGCTTTAGAAGAACCTCTGCAACATTACCAGCAAATTCCGGAGCCGGTATCATTACACTGAAACGCCACGGAGGATGGCGCTCTACTAATGTTGTAGAGGGTTATAATGAAGACTCGGTTCGCAATAAAATTTAAATAGGCGACAAGATATCAAAGTCTGTAAACATAAATGATGCTTTGGAACCTCGCCCTTCTACCTCACTCGGAAACATCCAGCCACTGCCGCTGCCGCAAGCTCCGCTACCACACGGTCATCGCCGTCATCGCCCACGATTAGACCACATTCTCCCGATCAACATAATACGTGTGAAATCAATCATGTCAGTCAGTCGGTTTAACTTCCAAAGCAGCAAATTTTGACGGGTATCCTCACAACGGGATAAATCTGGATTGATAAACCCTCCTTAAATAATTCATATTCAGCGATACCGCCCATCTGGCACAAATACTAATAATAATCATCCAACAAGTTTTAGTTTAACCTAACAGTGATCATAGGATTTATTTTTTACGAATGTAACTTGGTCTCACGTTCCTAATTAATTTTAATTCCTAAAGAATACAATAGTCACGTGAACAAACCTGCGGTAACAGCTTGTCACCACATTGTAACTAATAACTAAATGACGCAACAAAGACAGGTGTATGTACAAATACATATAGTACCTGTCTTTTTATTAATCATACACATTCTCGAATAGTTTATCCTAGATTATAAACGTTCCGATTTTCTTTTGTTTAGAACCTTAAAAGACATAAACGATGACAAATATTTCAAAACGCTGGTACACTGTATGATATTCCACCAAATAACTGTCAAACATTGAAAATCTCGTAGAACGCCGAGCTTCTCAGCTTCTACTTTTCACCTCAGTAAGTGGTGTTGTGTGGTTCTATTCCTACGGTAAATTCGGCCATACTTTCACCTGGCATTTAGCCCAACTGGCGCATTTTTTCTCAACGTCTTCATGTTCTTTGGGCGGTGTGGTGGAAAGCAAGGTCGTCGTCGTCGTGCTGGCCTTAGTGGTGGTGGTCGTAGTGATGGTAGTCTCTTTTTTATCTACCGGATACCAAGTGCTCGACGTTGGGTCACCCTCTCCTGCAAGCAATTTCTCCGGAACTGTCATATCATACATATTGTTCCAATTCAGAAGCTGTGCACTTAATTGCACCTGCGGTGCGATAGTTAGTGTTTCTGTGGATGGGGAAGTTATCCGGTGGTCAAATACATCTGCGAAGTCATCACGAAGGCTTTCCTTCGCATCATCATGTTTGAACACTGGCTGTGGTGGTTTTGTTTTATATTTGGAATCCACTGGGCTATAGATATCACGTATGGGTACCACATGGCGCACTCGGAACTCGGTGCAACACACGAAGCACAATATTTTAAGTAAAACAACAGAGTGCAAGAAAATATTCCACATAACGTTTACGGCAGCGACTATTGAGCATAATTATTTTCTATGCATATTAATGATTGAATTTGTAATCAGAATGTTGTGTTTTGGTACAATAATTACCGAATGTTGTTATTACTTTATCGTCTGTTGCACATGGGCGAGTAAATACATTTTGATTAAGAAACGCCTTGATTTTAAAATGCTAGTTTTTTTATGATACTGTAATTAACATAACATAACATCACGCCTTGTTTCCCCGAAGGGTTCGGCAGAGGTGTCCCTGTAGCAGGTACACCCACATTTCACCAGTTATGTTTAAGTCCCATATAATAGGGGATAAGCCTATTGCCATCAACCGGGCACAAATCCAGACTCCGGAATGCTACTGAGAAATTTCAGATAGAAAAACCCAATAACACTTTGCCCGACCCGGGAATCGAACCCAGGACCTCATGCTCAGCAGTAGCGCCTGCAACCACTATACCAACGAGGCAATACTGTAATTAAATTATATTATTACAATATTTATACGCAGTTATAGCATAGCGAAGCAGAGTTTCGGTTTTTCCGACTTTTCTCCGCTTCTAGCAGTAAAGAAAAAAGGATTGTGTGGCTTTATGAAACCACGGTAAAAGTGAAACTTCTATAGGCGCCGCCATATTGGCCTTGGCTGCTCTGACGAGCGCCTTTCACTTTATCCCTACTCCGCGGCTGACCGTCACGCGACATGCAACACACAGACGAAAAAGTTTGAGACGATGTAATAAAAGTTTCACTTTAAAAATGAAAACATATAAATAATGAAAAATAATATAAATATGTCACATCGTGGGTGGCCGAGATGCGAAACATCGGATCTTCTTTACGATTTGATATAGTTTAGGTAGGTGTAGACACTATATTGGGTACTCGAACCAAAATATAATTCGAATTTTTAAAGTGAAACTTTTATTACATCGTTTCAAACTTTTTCGTCTGTGTGTTACATGTCGCGTGACGGTCGGCCGCGGAGTAGGAATAAAGTGAAAGGCGCTCGTCAGAGCAGCCAAGGCCAATATGGCGGCGCCTATAGAAGTTTCACTTTTACCGTGCTTTCATAAAACCACACAATCCTTTTTTTACTTTAATAAACTAGCGAACAAAACAAACAAGTCCGCCTTTGTACCTTTTTGTGTGTGAGAAGTTTAAATAAATAACACGTGCATCGGAAACAAACACATTCGTTAGTAAAAGCTTTTGCCAAGACTGTCCGATGTCGACTGTCCACTGAAGACTGTCGCAACACTCGGTCTCTCCGCCAGTCCTCGCTGCATCTCCTCCACCGATGATCGTGTCCAAGGGCAGGGCTCGCTTGCGTTTATGATCACATTATTATTCGTTACTAATCAAATTGTTAAATGGCGCTGTCCACTGTACTGTGGTACCATCCATCCACAACATAATTATGTTTAACAAAACTAAAACACTAGTAAACAAAGCTTTTATTTGTGATATAATTACAACATTATTTAAATCGGATTGTGGGAAGAATAACTTTAATTATTACAGAGCACAGTTTGAATAATATCACAACCACAATAATTACAAAATTATAACAATAATAGTGAGATTTTCATACCAAGCTATTTAGGTTGTATATTTAAGAACTTTGTGTAAGCTAAATAAATGAATTTGAATTTGAACTTTACAGTTAACTGAAAGAAAATTTAAAACTCATATTAAAAGTACTCTTTGTAAACAAGCATATTATAAATAAGAGGATTATATTCTAGATAAGAATGCTTGGAAGCATGCTGGTCTAGCTCCATAGGACAATTTAGAGTCTAGACAAAATCAAACTGGTTGCTAATTTAATTGTGTAATTAATTATTATAACATTTATTTTACATTCTGTGATAACTTGAACTCACACAAGTACTTATAAGTATCACTTGTATTTTTTTTAGGAATATCGTATAGGTACCTACTTTTACAATGCTTATAAATATGTGAACACCATGTATCCATTACATAATAATTTTTTTCTGTCATTGCTTCATTTTTAATTATTTTTACCTATTGTGGTATAGTAATCTCATTCCAGGTGCATCGTCTTCACATATAATTAATGTATACAAAATATTGTAAAACATTTTAAAAGAGTAACGGTGGAGTTTCTTGTCCATTCTTCTCCATACGAAAACTACCTTTTGGAGGGGCGACTAGAATCAATTCTATTTTTTGTAAATTTTTACGTTCAAAAGCGCCTTTTTATGCCTAACTGAAATAAATTATTTGACTTTGACTTGGACTTTGAACTGATTAAAAATAAGATGCTTTCCTTACAACCCTTCAACTCGACGATCAGAAACGAAGTGTGCTTTGACATAACATATAACATTATGCCTTGTTTCCCCGAACAGGGGATAGAGGGGTTGTTTTGAGTTTAAGGACAATTGATTTAATTGGTGCAATATTAAAAAAAAATAACAGAAAGCCGTTGTTCTAACTTTAAATTTTTCATATAGGTACAAGAGATTGATTATTTTGACAAAAAATCCTTCGCTGGGTTACTCTACTCTACTACTACTACTCTTACTCTTTAACAATATTAATATATCGCGAACAATTCCAAGACTAGGAAACATATAGAGATGAGTCACGTATGTGAAAATGGAATGTCAGTAAAGATTCCACTTTGGAAGCGTCACTGAGTTTGAAAGCGGGACTTATATATTGACTCACTCGTATGCGGCACATCAGACGACATATATGGGCCTGGGTGGTATGGATCGATTACGGTTCGATACTGATCATGCCGAGTTATCTTGCGTTGAGTCGTCTTAGGATGCTTCTCAACCAAGTCAATGGGCCCCGATTGGCTTGTCCGCCGGTGGTTCAAAATATGTTGATAAAGTTTCGTATGTCGGGCGCTCCATGGCCGGTTATCCAGGCCAATTGAAACCGATGGAGTCGGTGGAGAAGCACCCTTACCAGTCGGCTTAGTTTCAATAGCGTTGGTTTTTGACGAAACACCTCTTGATGCCCTACTTTGGAAAAACAAACTTGGAACAGGCGATCTTCGAACACTACGAGAAAAATGATGTCGCAATAATTCCTGTGATATTGCGGCATTCAGCAAGCGTGGAACTACAACTCCAGCAACATCACGTTCCGTCTCATGTTTCTTATGTAAGAATGATTCCACGTTAAAAACCCTCGCTCCGTTAGCACTAGTAGTCTTTTCTTCACAACTCCACTCAGGAAAGCGTACCGGACCGCATGCAGGGAGGGTTGTCTTTGTAGCTAGCATCAGCATAGTTTCTGGCAGTCTCAATCGCATGCCATTTGAATTGTGGTATATTGGCACCTGCTCCATTGCTTGACGCAATTGTATTTTGGATAGCATTGAAGGTAAGTGGTTGATAATAACGATATAATAAAGAATCCGCCACATTATTTTTCAGGAAATAACTATCACAATGACCGTATAAATAATCAAACTTGTATTCAGATTGTTTTGATTTTGTATGAACATTATTTCATAGCGTGTAATTCTTAATAGGTAATACGGGCTGGTATCTGCAACTCCACGTCAAAGCGCGTATTTTGCGTACGGGTGGGAAAATCGCTTATTCGATCCACCCTAGCTCCTCAAAGAAGGCCAACAACACCTTGGTATTACTGAGAATCTAACGTAGGGTACCTGGGTTACGGAAGTACTTTGTCCTGTAAGTGGCGACCACCGGGCAGTTTAGCAGCACATGAGAAGGAAAGAAAAAGTATTTATGAAGACTCGCCCAGGAAATCACAAATTAATCTAAAAACACACTCATAAAAACTTTAAAAAAAATTAAAACAATAAAAAACAAAGTAAAATTAAAATAACAGAAAGTCCTGTACAAGGCCAAAAGGCTCCTATCTCAGCAAGAGGCTGCGACACTTAAAAATAAATGTCACAGCGCTGGTTTTCTGATAAGGCCCGCAGTGATGTCACGGATAGATAGATAAAGAAATATATACTTTATACAAAATAAATAGATGTGTGAAATACAATATTAAATTAAATATATGTAGTCCGTGTGTCTGCACCCGACGTAACATCAGTTACTTGTCTACACCTTTTGTGTCTGTGATACTCTATGTGTACATCGTTGTGACAAGTAAAGAGACGCAATAAGTGCATAATCTATGGAGACGCAGACACTGACACCGGCAAAAACTAGTTTTAAAAACATTACGGACAAAATGCCAAACAACTGCTGTGTCTCAGTGAACAATCACTGCCAAACGCTCGCCACCATCGTCAGACGCGTGAAGATCAAGGGTAAGTTTAATGTGTGGTATGAGCTGTTGTCTCATCGTCCTCCATGCAAGCCCTGAGCGGACTCTCAATACCCTGTACAGCGTCCAAGAGCCGTGGATCTGGAACAATAGAATATGCGGCCTCGGTAACATCGGAGGTAAGCTAAATCTCAACAAACACAGCTCACACAAGTCAAAAAACTGTATCTATATACCCAAAGAAATCCTTTTTACGCCTCTCACTTAAATCTGGTCCAGAAACATGACAGCTGTCAGGCTCCAAACCGAAGGTAACGTTCCAGATGTTGTACTGGCCTCTGTATACATGCCAGGCAAGGATGCAGACTGCCCGCCAAAAGAGATGGCCAACCTGGTACAACAATGCGAGCGCACCAATTTGGACCTGATCATCGGCACCGACTCGAATGCCCACCACCCGCTCTGGAGCAGCGCCGCGCCGAACTCCAGAGGAGAGGTACTATCCATCTATTTATTCTCTACTAACCTTAACATTGTAAATCGTGGCTCAGAACCCACTTGGGTCACAGTCTATGAACCAACGATCATAGATTTAACACTCGCCACGGAAAACGCGACAAACCTGATCACAAACTGGCACGTATCAGACGAGCCTTCTTGCTCCGACCACAGAAGGATCTTCTTTTTTTTATCCGCTTTACACTAATTACAAACACTAGGAAACCCACACCAAGGCGAAACTCGAAGCGCACCAATGTTTCTGAGTACAAACGCCTCCTGGCCTCGGGATATTAGCTAGACACCTAACACAAGTAACTCGTAAGGGACCAAGCACAGTTTATTTATTTATTTAGCGACAACGGTTGTGTTACAACCAATTACAGGAACTAGAATTATAAAAGAGACAATTATATAATTGTTTCTTTTATCATTCTAGTTAAATGTTTTAATGTGTGTTATATAACACTCATTATACAAAATAAAAACATGAAAACATAAATAAAATAAAAGCAAGTAATAACACATTCACAAATTCCTCTCACTGTACTCCTGACGTATCAATAAAAACTTCGTCCATCCATCCGCAAATAGGTCGGTTGTTGGATTAGAATCCAAGAGATCGTTAAGCGCGGCCAGTGTGCGAGGAATTGGCGACTTAGCACGTGCAACAGTACGACATTAGACCATGACAAAACAATCAAAATACCTTCCTGAAGCATACCACGCATGCTGTAAACTAAGAGCGCCACAAAGCAAGAACGAGAGAAACCCTCGGTGGAATACTGAACTTAGTAAACTCAGAGATGCGCTACGTAAGCAATTTAGCAGAGCAAAAATACGAGATTCCCGGTCGACTGGAAGATATAAAGAGACCCAATACACATACAAAAAACAGATCAGAACCGCCAGGAGAACAGCATGGCGGAAATTCTGTGAACCCATTGAGATAAATAATGAGGCTGCAAAGGTAAGGCAGATCCTATCGCCTAATCAGGATCGAACCCTCGGCGCGCTGAAAAAACCCGATGACTCATACACACTAACTGAATATGAAACCAGTAAGGTCCTTCTCGAGACTCACTTCCCAGACTGCAAAATCCTATAGGACAAGACGTAGAAGGTTGAACCAGAATGAACCTCAACGGATCAAGACTGGTCAAGAGCCCGCAATATAGTTACAGAATACCGGATAAAGTGGGCTATCAACACCTTTCAGCCATACAAGTCAGCAGGGTGGGATGGCATCTTCCTAGCCCTGCTGCAGTGGGGGGTAGATCATCTGACACCATGGCTGGTGGAGATCAATCGAGCCTGCATAGCACTAAGACACATACCTCTCGACCTCTCGCATGGCGCGAGGTGAAAGTCATCTTCATACCTAAACCTGACAAAACTGATTACACACAACCCAAGGCTTATAGATCTATAAGCCTCACATCCTTTTTACTGAAAACCGCCGAGAGACTCTGTGATAGGCACATCCAAGATGGACCTCTCCGGGTAAAACCACTTCACAACAAATTATGGCATGACTTGGATAATGCAACTTGGTTGGCTTTACACCATGACTTGTTTTAATGCGTTTGGGTGCGTTGGATTTGTATTTACACGTACCTTTCAAGTGAAGGTGAACAGATATTTAAACAAATTGTAATACTAAAAAGTATAAAATAAAATTTAAGTAAAAACCTTTTTTGAAACAAGCTTTTAATGAACTAAAAAGTATCAAATTAAACTTACGTAAACATTGAACTTTAATTATATACTTATAAGCTTGAGGCGTGAACGTCCTTCTTACACTTTAATATAAGCCTCATCTAAAGAGCCTAAGCTTTTAAGAATATATTAAAGTTCAATGTTTACGTAAGTTTTATTTGATACTTTTTAGTTCATTAAAAGCTTATCACATAAAAAGATTATGACACTAATTTAATTTAATATTGAAAATGCTACCAAGTAACCGGCTATATATTTGTGACCAAATAATGTTCCGTAAAATGTTGTTTTGGTGTGGTAAAAATATGCCAAATGAATCATTTGGCAAATGAAAAAAGTTCAATAGAGGCTTCGGCCAATAGCAAAAAGTTATTTTATAAATCAACGAAATAGAGTTCATTAAAATAATGATACTTCGATGATCTAAAAATCTGACAAACAATGCATATAGCAAAAAAAAAACTTCAGTCAATAGTTTTCGGTGAAATGAAATTCGAACAAAAAAAATTGGAAAAGTGATTGGTTCCCCCTGAAAATAGTAGAGGAATGGTGCAACAACTGATTATCTTCACAAAAAAGAGGAAATTGATGACACTACAACTACCACGATTCTTTGGAACAACCCTAAACCTATCAACTGAAACCAAATACATAAGCATCTTTTTGGACAAACAACTGAACTGGGCAAAACACATGAAAAACACCACTACAAAAGCCAGCTTATCCCTGTGGCAGTGCAAGCGACTGCTTGGTAGGAATTATACACCACAGTCACCTGACCAATTATCACATACGACTCACTAGTCTGACCTAAAGAGATCTCGAAAAACTGCAGCGGTTTACTTGTGTCGCAATCACCAGCAATATGAGAACTACCCCCACTGCCCCCCATAACACAATGACACATACAGGCAATTCTTGAACTGCCGCCTCTGCACCCCATCTTGAGGGAGGAGGCGGCCCTGGCCGCCTTTAGGCTTCATTTATCATGAACTCTAAGCAAAAACTCCAGAGTTAAGTACACACGCATAAAGAAAGATGCGATCAAGCAACGGCCAATGGTGGCATCATCCTGCGACAAAGCCCCGAAAACACACTACTTTCAAAGGCACTGCAACATAATAATTAGAGAAGAACAGTGTGACTACTCAGGCCCGAAAGAGATGAGAGTATAAACTGACGGATCGAAGAGGACTCCGGTACCGGAGTTGGAATCTTCTCACACGACCTCAACATAAATATACCCAGCCCGCTGGGAATGTTCAACAACGTCTATCAAGCGGAGTATGTGCATCGTACAAGTTGTCTATGCCATAGAAGCCAGGCGAGTTACGGACACCCACATTCATACGTACACTCTCCGACAGCGCCATAGTTCTCCAATGTTTAAGGCCTTACCCCTCTCGCTTTGCGTGTTCATACCCCACAGTTGATGATGAGCATTTGCGTCAGCCCCGATGACGAACTCAAACCCGCACCTTTTTAGGTTACCTGTGACATATCTGCACGATCTGGGGTGATCTTGATCTGTGGTGAGCAGGAGCTTTACGCCTAGATTGAAAGGTCCTTATCCTTTCAACTGTCATTAACGAGACAATAGAATTTTAATTGTTATCCACCTCAATGAGGCGTCGTAACAGATGTAACAGATGATGAGTTATATGCGGCCGACCCTAATCTACGGCTCTTGAATCAAAACAATGGCCATGTATTGAACCTCCAGCCACTTCCGAAGCTGAGCCGTTGTGGTCTGACTGTGGTGGAGGTCTGCCTGGAGAACTTTACAGGTCGACGTAAAGGACGCCATCGCTGGTCAAACTCTCCTCGTCCTCCCAAGTCTGAGCCCGACAAACAGGTCGCCCTCGACGAAACCATCCCCTCTCTGGCCCAAAGCTGGGGACAGGATCATGTCGTCCAGCTCTTCGCCTGATGAAGAGCCGGCACCCACGGTGGTAGCAGTAGGAACGGCCGATTGTGGTACAGCAGGTTCAGCTGCGGGTGCCTATGAGTTGTGTGATGGGGAGTAAACTCCCTTGCTGGTGTCTATAGCAGCTGTTTCACCGCCTCATAGACGGATCCCGGAGCGGGGTCATATCCGTGATGGACAGCGGTGAACCTGCCGTTCCAGTCGTGAAACTTTACGTACTATCCTATTGAGAGACGGTCGCCATCAGGGACAGGATTTGGTCCACAGGAAGCGTATAATTCTTGCAACCACACCAGAACATTAATAAAAACGACACCTGTTGTTCTTCTTCTTAGCCTGTCGATGGCAAAAATAACACGAAAAAATATAAATACTTAGTTTTTTAAATTTGTTTGGCCCAAAATTCAGCAACGCGAAAGCGACATAGCCATTATTAGGTCCTCACGTCGTGTGCAGGTGACTGGGCATGTGGTACAAGATGGGAGGTGAGCCAATGTCTGTGGAGAGATGCAACATATACACCGGAGATCTGAGCCATCCATGAATAACTGAAATGCATCAAAACATGAACCTATAAAAAAAGGATAATAATTATATCACCACAAGCACACAATAAATGCATGCCTCATACAACTAGTCGTATTAAATATTAAAATAAAATTTAAGTAAAAACCTTTTTGAAAACAGCTTTTAATGAACGTTTGAGGCTTATCTTAAAATGTAAGGAGGACGTTCACGCCTCAAGCTTTTAAGAATATAATTAAAGTTCAATGTTTACGTAAGTTTTATTTGGTACTTTTTCATTCATTAAAAGCTTGTTTTTAAAAAGGTTTTTACTTATATTTTTATTTTATACTTTTTAGCATTACAATTTGTTTAAATATCTATACTATCACCGTCACTTGAAAGGTACTTGTAAATACAAATCCAACGAACCCAAACGCATTTAAACAAGTCATGGTGTGAAACCAACGAAGTTGCACTATCCAAGTCATGCTATAATTTAGAACGGGCTATCATAATTGAATGCGTAAACAAAATTTTGTGCCTGTGCTGTTGACGGCTGAAGAGATCTCTCGTATGGAGCCAATCCTGGATTAGCAGGCAGGTCATGGTGTATGAATGCGTTTATAAAATGAACTATCTATGCTGTTGACCGTTTAGGAGTTCCCTCGTCTGGAGCCATCCCTGGGTGCAACACCAAGGTCATGGTGTACTATAGAAAGGGCAATCATAATTAAATACGTATACAAAATTTCATGTCTGTACTGTTGACCATTGAGTAGATGATTTCCGACGAGTGGCATTCTTATACACGAGCGAGCGAAGCGACCGAGTTTATAAGTCGACACGAGTCGGAAATCATCTTACGCACGTGTATCATACAACGTTTTACTATGCATTGTGCGAGGAAATAAAAAAAAACGAACGAACCTTACAGTAGTCGCATATGACGTGTAACATCTGACATCTTGGCTGACGTACATTAATAATATAAACAATATTCTTTATCATCATCATCGCCATCGCCATCACCATCGTCATGACTTTGACTTTGGCTTTGACCTTGAATTTGACTTTGGCTTTGACTTTGGCTTTGGCTTTGGCTTTGACTTTGGCTTTGACTTTGACTTTGACTTTGACTTCGACTTTGACTTTGACTTCGACCATTGTCATCGCCATCGCCATCATGATCATCATCACCTAATTTGGAAAACTTTTCTCAAATAATAAAAACTCTTTACGTCGCGTCGAGCTGATGACGGAGTAAAAAATAAAAATAGAAAAGTAAAAAGCACTAGTCAAAAAAGTGACACTTTCCGCACAGTTTGGCTGCTTGGAAAACGCTCTTTTCGAGCACATGCATTGTAAAGTATATTAAAGTTTTATTACAAAATTATTTCCTGACTAAAAACTATTTCTATAGATTAACACATTTTGAGTACCTTTCAAGAATTTGGTAAATTGTGAAAGGTACTAGACTAGTAACATCAATATGTATGTTTGTTTATATTGAAACTGTTGTGTGTATCCACGCATTTATTCTTGTTTCTTGTATTAGTTTATAAATTTCACGTTAGTAGTTAAAAAGATGTTTAATAGCAATTTCCGTGTCAGCGCGCCACACAATACTTCTTGTGCTTGGTATGTGTGATGGACCCTTGGCTGGAGTTTTGATTGGCATGTTAGATTCGGCTTTCAGCGTTTTAAGAATAGGTATATTTATTTTTACCTTGACGAGGCTACCGATATTGTTGGTAGGTGCTGTCTTGGAGTTGGTTCTGACAGGATTGCGTGTTTCTGCGCTCGTGGCAAATACTGGCGTCGTGCTGCTCTTAGTTCTTTTAAATAATGGTCTACTGGGGCTCACAGTGTCGTGATAGTCGAACAGTTTATCTGCAGCTCTTGGACTAAACAAATCGGCTTGAAGTTCCGATGCATAATACGCCAACATGATAGTTGGTTTCGTTTTGGTCGGTGTCGTGGCTCTAGGAATACTTATAATTCTGCTTTGTTGCTTGATGAGGTTACCAAAATTGCTGGCAGGTGCAGTATTCGAGTTGGGTCTGAGGAGATGTCGTGTTTCTGCGCTCGTAGCAAATATTGGCGTGGTGCTGCTCTTAGTCTTTTTAAATAATGATCTGCTGGGGTGTACGATATCAAGATAGTCGAACTGTTTATCTGAAGCTCTCGGACTAAAGAGATCGTCTTGATATGTCGATGTATAATACGCCAACATGATAGTTGATTTCGTTTCGGTTGACGTCGTGGTTGTAGGAATACTTATAATTCTGCTTTGTTGCTTGATGAGGTTACCGACATTGCTAGCAGGTGAAGTATTCGAGTTGGGTCTGAGGGGATGTCGTGTTTCTGCGCTCGTAGCAAATATTGGCGTAGTGCTGCTCTTAGTCTTTTTAAGTAATGGTCTACTGGGGCTCATAGTGTCGTGATAGTTAAACAGTTTATCTGCAGCTTTCGGACTAAACAAATCGGCTTGACGTTCCGATGCATAATACGCCAACATGATAGTTGGTTTCGTTTTGGTCGGCGTCGTGGTTCTAGGAATATTTATAATTCTGCTTTGTTGCTTGATGAGGTTACCGACGTTGCTAGCAGGTGCAATCTTCGAGCTGAGGCTGAGGGTATGTCGTGTTTCTGAGCTCGTAGAAAATATTGGCGTGGTGCTGCTCGAATTGTGTTTAAATAATGATATGCTGGGGCGTACAGTATCGAGATAGTCGAACAGTTTATTTGAAGCTCTTGGCCTAAACAGATCGGCTTGACGTTTCGATGCATAATATGCCATCATAAGAGTTGGTTTGGTTATAGGAGCCAGCGCAGCGGTTGACAAAGATTTGGGCACTATATTATCTATATTCTTAATACTACCTTTTGTAACAGCCATGCTTACTTGTTTCCGTTCTTCGCTTTTACCAGTTCTATAAGTTTTGTATGAGTATACTTCGGAAGATGATTGACAACCATAATAGTCATCTTCGAGTGAATCTATACCACAGATAATAAAGTTTCCATCTGGTGTCAATTGAATCTTCCTGCCCTTTTGAGTTAGTATACCTCCTTGATTATCGTTATTGTTTGTTTTTTTAATCAAGTTTGACATTTCCCTTCTCAGTGAATTTGTGCTTTTACGTAATGGAAATACAGTCTGCGCATATATTAATAATATTATCACTATCACCCGATGTACCTGCATCGTTATAATTGTTTACATTTCTCTGTGATGCCGTGTTTGATCGGAAACATTATTTACTAAACTGAAATGACGAGGAACGATACTTTCTAAGTGTTTTATCTGAATGTTGCCTGTAATGCTCTAGTGGTGCATTTCAATACAAAAATTTGAAGTATGTAATGTTACAGTTAAAACCCGTTTTCAGTTAGAACGCTTTTTCACTCATTTTTACTGGATGCCTTTGTTAATACTAGAATTTCGTAGTTTTATCTAGAATGAACTGATTGATATACTTGTTTTAATTTTAGTTACTAGTTTTAACATTGAGCACTACACAGAACTAGTTTAATTAGGGAAACTTGTTTGTTTTAACTAGTGAAAACGCATTCTAACTAAAAATGTGTTTCAACTATAACATATGTAACGAAGGTTTACTCCATATAGGTACACGAAGTTCCTATCGTAGACTAGTTTCTCACACGATAGACAAATCTTCAAACGATATCAACCCAATAGGTGTGACCAAGCGTGACCTTCACATTTACCTTTAAAATCTAAAACAGAAATACGTATTATGAACGCTGACAAGTTAGTGCATAAGTAAAATGTTTGGCACTACAGTACTTATAATTAATTGGTCTTAAAACTCGTTAGTTAAAACTTAGCAAGTAGGTATATAAATAAAGTTAAACTAAATTACACGCATGAGGACAACAGTTGGTCTCTCACGAAACGTTCCACAAAACACTAATCATAATCTTAAACATAATTAAACCGAAGCAGATTACATTCAAATAGTCCATATTGTTAAAGGAAAAAATATAAAATGGTAGTAAAGAAACGTTAGGGTGTAAACATCAGCTGTACAGAGCTTAACCCATGTCAGGGGCGACAGACGGACGGACGGATTATAATAACACCCGTCTCAGCTGCCTTCGCTCTCCCTACTAGTATATACTTTTAAAAAAACGTAGCTTGCGCTCTTCTGGCTCCAAGAGGTATCCACAAGCCCTACCTGAGAATTTTTTTGTCTATATTATATATTTCTTAGAATAATATGAGGGTTGTTTGCTGCTCTGTATCTTACTAATATTTTATCATGATATCGCCATAATTGACCATGGACCTCCAAACAACCATTTAAATTAGGGTATTAAAAGAAAATGCCGTTATAGAGAATTTAGCTGTCAAACGCCTAGTGTTAAACTCTAATATAATATAATTATGTTTATTTACCCAAAGTAAATACATAGACACAGGTTGAGCACAGTAGTAGATATACAAAAAATATACATAATTGTTTGTACAAAAGCTAAAAGGCTACAAAAATCTATATGACAAAATATAAACCCTGTCTCTCAAACTAGGAGGCCTGCATCTTAAGAAACAGTGTTCGGGCAGATGTATCTACGCTCGATCTTCGGCAATCGTCTTCATAGCAGCACATGGAAAATTCTTCAGTTTTTAGTTGACATTTCAGGTAATATTGCCTTAATTCTCGAAGGATCACTCAAGTGAAAAAAACATCCAAATAATTCTGGCTAAAAAAACTGTGCGAATAACATTTTCGATTAAAAATAACCCACGCACTGTAAAATTAAATTCCTTGTAAATAAGACATAAGCTGACAATTAATTAGGGCAGCAGTAGAAACAAGCTAACAGTATTAGTGTTGTAGATCGCTGCTTTCATCGCAGAACCGGCCAGCACCCTTTAAATTAACTGTGATTTGACAGTTAACAAGTCATTTGCATAAGATTCACCCTTGACTAATTGCCGGAATTAAAAAAATAGCCAAGAGTTTCGTGAAAAAGGTCTATTATTAAAATGGAAGAATTCTTTACCGGCTTTGTATTTTTGTAAAATAATACATTTTTTGTGGTTAAATCAAGAGATTCATAATGAGTGATTGATTTGGAAGTTTCAGCATATGAAAGAATCCCAAATAAACTCTGCGCTATTTTCCACGAAATGTCATGCGCGTCGCGAAGATTCGTATAGTTATAATAATACTGTATCCATCTTGTTTTTCTGAGCAAGATAAGTAAACGGTTGCTTCCAGCGTTATACTAAATCTTTATGGGAAGGGCGGAGTAATTCGTTCTAACTAAAGACAATTTCACGAGGATAATTGTATCGTCTCCGTCCATATTACTCGATGTCGCCCCGAGAGGAGATAACGCGGTGTTTGTATGATGATTACTTTCCAAGTTTTTGTGGAATCGCCGATAGAGTGCCACGACTTGCTGTGTGTGTGCGCGCCATTTTTGACTTCATCTACATAATTGGAGCCACGCAAGGTTGAGGGTTTGTGTGTTCTAACTAAGTAGCTTATCTCGTCTGAAGCTTTGTTTCTTGTTATTGGTTTTTTTGGTATGTAAATAGCTGGTTTATATTCACACTAACTTCTACCCGTGACTTTGTTTGCGTGGAAGTCGTAAGACACCACAATATACTAAAATAACAGCAATATTTTTATAAAAAGTCCCTGTATACGACGTTATGGTCCCAGCAACCAAAATATACACAGTCAGGACTGGTGACGCGGGAGCAAGCGACGCACTGCTGTCCGTGTGAGAACCGGCTTGTCCTGAGGTCGACACCCGTGGCCTTCAGTAGCAGTTTCCCATTGCTTGCGAAGTATTTCGTTTTTAGTAAATTAACTATTAGTTCCTGCATATACTATCTAACTGATTATGCATTACACTGACTGATACATTCTTACAGATTATTCCTGACGAGCGGCCATCACTAAAATAATAATATAACAGTAGATTGCAGTCACCTAACCTTAGATATTAATATTTATTATACCCATAGATGACAGAAGAGACCCAAAACTTCATGTTTTTCTGTGTATGTTCTACGAAGTATCATGTAACAGTATAATAACTAACAAGAAAAAATAGCTCTAAAATATTACTAAAACAAAATAGAAAAATACTTTATATAAAAATATACCTTATAAACAATGAAAAAACCGGCCAAGTGCGTGTCGGACCACGCACAATGAAGGGTTCCGTAGTTGGGATGAATTTATCCCAAAAACAAACTTAACTTTGTAGTTGATAAACATGTTCTCCCATACGGAATGTATGGGAAAACATGTTTTTGCAACTACAAAGTTAAGTTGGTCGATTATTACTCGATAACTAGTAAAGCCTACTTAGCTGTGATAGTTTTTCTTTTAATTTCGTTATATAAACTACTGCTGTGATTTTTTTTACATATCCAAAACCAACCATTTAGCTGGCAGGGGGGGACACTTGACTCTAACAAAAATTAGCACTTTAAAGCTTAATATTTTGCAAACGGATCCCTGAATCCAAAAATAGTTTTCACAAACTCATAATATTTTTGTAAGACCTTTCCAATGATACCCCACACTATGGGATAAAAAAATAAAAAATAAAACATCACCACTTTACGTGTATGGGAGGTACCCTAAAAAAAATGTTTTTCATAATTTTGTTTTACCACTTTGTTGGCGTAATTAATATATATATCTATGTCAAATTACAGTTTTCTAGTACTAAGGGTCTCGGAGCTAGACCGCGGACAGACAGACAGACAGACAGACAGACGGACGGACATGACGAAACTATAAGGGTTCCTTGTTTACTACGGAACCCTAAAAAGCATATTTTGTGCCTAGAATTTGAACCTCCTATCTTATGCACAGCAAACGGTCTTGAAACCTCTGCACGCGTAGCATGACCACCGTAGAAACGAGTTTTATCGACGGAAGAATAGACAAAATGACAGATTGTGATTGTTTATCTGTCATTTTGTCTATCCTTCTGTCGATAAAACTCGTTTCTATGGTGGTCATACTACGCGTGCTGGTCTATTTAGACGGTGAATATTTTTGTAAATGTTAATCCTGTTCACTAAAACAATACATTAATTATAATAAAATGTTTTGCAAAATACTAAAACTAACTTGGGCCTATCATGGTTTTGAACGCATATGTCATTTGGGGGGTAACCACTTAATGGAGCTGTGTGTACATGTATCAATTATGTTTATCAACATTTTCAGTGACTTTTGACAGTAATTGGAAAGCTGCAAAAGTTGTAGCTTTGCGTTTTTGGAATCCATTTTGTTTGGTTTTTAGTATTTTATGTTTAATCACGAATTGGGTTATTCGAGAATGCATTATCTTTTCAAATACTTTAGATAAAACTGGTATTAGGGCGATCAGCCTATAATTGTATATACCCGTTACGTCACTGTTTTTAAATATCAGTTTAATAACGGAGGTTTTTAATTTATTCAGGAAGGTGCCCTGGGTGAATGACATAATAATAAGGTACGTTAAAGGTGTGATCAAAACTGCAGTGTGTTTTAAGATATGATTCGGGATCTCATCATATCCCACAGAAGAAGTATTGTTTAATGATTGTGTAGCTTTAAATGTTTCATCATCACTAACTGGATAAATAATAATAATAATAATATTTTTATTGAATATAAGAACGTTTACAAAAAGTGTACATTTAGTCAATAGTAAGATTCCCAAACAATTATAATGCCTAAAAATAAACTAAAACTAAAATATATTAATTACAAGTGCAAGTAATGATGGTTCGGAATTACAATGTTAGGTAGCGACCCGCCCGATCTAGGTTAATTCAAACCTGTGTTTCAGGCCATCACTTTACATTTGAATTAAATTGGAGCACTAAAATTTTAAGTTAAACTGATATAAAATAATTTATTAACAACTATGAGAAAAAGCATATTGGTATATTTATATCTAAAACTAAACCTATGTAAATATACAAAAGTAAATACTTACGAGGGATAAATTGTAATCATCATGACAAAATTTCTAGAAGTTTTTCTGTGTCTGTGTAATTGAGTATCGCTAAATGTTCTGATAACATTTTACTACATTTTTTATAACTTACACTATAGAAACATAGTAACTTGTTGAGCCTATTATAGCGAAAAGTTCCTAAAAACACATAAAATCGATTAGCAAATGCATGTCTAGTTTGAGGCTTTATGCAAACCAAGTCCTTCCTTCTCTTGTCTGTAGGTGCTGGGTCAAAAGGAAGTGCAGTGTGCTGGTGTAATACTATGCTTAGTATAAATAATTGCCGTACTGTTAGTACATTACATGCTAAGTAGAGCTGGTGCGTAGGAAATCTAAAAGGGCGAAATGTAGCAACCTTTAGAATTGCTCTTTGAGCACGCTCTAGAGGGAGTAAAATTGTTTTTGCAGCACCACCCCAAGAAGTTATGCAATAGGTAAGAATGGATTGACACAAAGCTAAATAAACCTGTTTAATTAATTTATAGTCTGCTATGTTCCGTAAATTCTTAAAGACATATATTAATTTGCGCACTCTTGTACAAAGTAAATCGATATGTTTACGGAAGTTGACATTGGAGTCAATAGTGACACCCAGATATTTTAAATGGTCAGCTTTAGCTAAAGTGGGGCAGGAACATGCAGTGTCAGCGTACGTGCTACAATTATGTGCGTAAATGTTTATATTAGTAAGCGGTGTGTTAGTATTTCTCATTGTAAATGAAATGTATTTTGTTTTATCTGTATTTAATGTTAGTAGATTATTATGGAGCCAATTAGAAACAATGTTAAAACCATTCTGAGCATGTTCATAGACCTCAACTAAAAAATGAACAAACTAGCGTTGAGTGGTGAAATTAAATGGCGATATCCCGTCGTACATACTCCGTTAAGGAGATGTAGGAGAGGTCATTTGCAACCAAATTCCCCTTTGCCATTTTCGAGTAATTAGACATTTTGCCCCTTAACAGATTGCCGACGTATAACCAATAACCCTGTATTTTTACCGTCAGTCACATCATTGAAGTAATTATTAAACGCATTGGTAATGTATTCGTCAAAACCGTATTTTTACATTTTATTTTTGTGGTCAATTTTTTATCGTTATTTGAATATAAATAAAAATAAATAAATAAAAATAAAAAAGGCTTTTATTCCTTGCATTTTACAGGTTAATCTTATATCTAGTATTTGAATATGTCATTGTTTAATTTTTTATTAATGTCCAAGATGCTATACAAACGTTCGTTTGATTTTTATATATTTTTTATTGAATAGTTTTTGTGGTGCAAAGATATATTTTTAAATTTTTTATTGTATTTTCTGTAATTAATTTTATAACCTGATTTTGAATTTATAATACAAATGCCGCAATGTTCACTTTGTGGCGCATGATTTCTTTATACCTTTAGTAATCCGACCAGAGTTTTTATTTTGTTTATTTATAATTTTCCGTTACCGGAAAACATAAATTGAAGAAGAGCATAAATTCATCATAAAAGGCTATTACGGCCATAGTAGTACACATTCTGTGAAAATTTCAAGTGTCTAAACCGTAATAGGGTTTAAAAGATACAGACCTGTGACAGACGGACGGATGGATGGACGGACAGTGGAGCCTTAGTAATAGGGTCAGGTTGGCACTTTTTGGGTACGGAACCCTAAAAAGAATCACAAAAATATCGATAGTTGGGAATCATACTTACTACCACGACATGTTTGCAGCCGTCGCGGCGTCGCGGCCCACTAAGCTGTTTCGCTCTATTAAAAGTTGACTAAAATAGGCGTTCGTAAAGCAGTCATATTTGGCTCCAGAAAGGTACCTATGAAAATAAAGATAATTTTATTTTGCAAATATGGGTAACAGCAAATGATGACAAAAAAAATAAGAGTTCAGCCATATTTTACCATGCAGGCATGCAAAAAATTGGCGTGATAAATCATTTAAAAGGTTAAATCTATAACTACATGCAATATTCTAATCTTTTGGCTCGACTTTTTACAATTTACGAATATCCATGCATTTTAACAAAGTCTATCCGGTAGTATTTGCGTGATGCTGAAAACATACATTAAAACAAACAGACAAACCATCCAAAAACTATATTTTCGGCATAAGAACCGTTCCCAGACCAGCAA
Organism: Agrochola lychnidis; assembly: GCA_963680765.1. Classification (NCBI taxonomy): domain Eukaryota; kingdom Metazoa; phylum Arthropoda; class Insecta; order Lepidoptera; family Noctuidae; genus Agrochola; species Agrochola lychnidis. Next base: position 939,150 of record OY796852.1, on the reverse strand, counting down.
TATTTGTTTTTTTTCAAAAATATTCAATATACAGTTTTGACTTCGCTACGATTTTATGATTATTTATTAGATTCAGAAGTCTGCCTGCTGTTTGCTACGTGGTGCTAGTAAGAGTATTACCATCTACTTCGATCTGCAATTCCTCGGTTAGTTATGAGTAGTATGCAAGTTTATTTAAGTATATAGGCACTTTATCTATGTCTATTATGTCAAAGCAATACTTACGGGCTCCAGTCACGCAGGCACCGCGCGCCGGCCCGCGCGCCTCGCCGTGCTGCCTTCACGTGCACACACTTCCTCGACTCTTGTGAGTCACTTGCGTAAACTATTTCGCATTGAAAACACACAATAAATTAAGTGCGGTTTTATTAGTTGTGGCTTTTATGTTATTTAATGAAGACATGACAAGAGAACAAAAGTGATAATCAAACCGCCGTTTCATCAAAAGTCAGTTATGATGAATGATGATGGTCTTTAGGAAGGAGGAAAGTAATTCATCACTTTTAATTTCCGCAAATCGTAAAGCAATTTATGAATTAAGCAAATTAAGGGGCGCCACTCAAAGTAATCAGTTGCAAAAGTCTCAACTAGGTGCATATTTTCATTCAATATGAGAAATATATTTAGAATATATTAAGTTTTTGATTAAAGAGCTTACTTTAATTAATTTGATCTATTATGGTACAGTAATCTTATTCCAGGTGCATCGTCTTCACATATAATTATATAATTAATGTATACAAAATATTGTAAAACATTTTAAAAGAGTAACGGTGGAGTTTCTTGCCCATTCTTCTCAATACGAAAATCAATTAAAGTATTTTGTAAATTTTGACGTTCAAAAGTGCCTCTTATGTGAATAATTGAAAAAAATAAATACTTTGACCTTTGAAAATAACAGTCACAATTTTGTTGATACAACAGGCAGTCGCTCCATTTAAAATACTTGTATTCAGCTGCATCCGGTTAAACTGGAAGCCGACCCTAACATAGTTGGGTAAAGACCAGGCAGATTAATTTTAAGGCCATTCTCAAACGTGGTGATCAAAATAAAACCAGTATTTAACGCCGACGCAACCAATCGCGTTAGCACATACATTTTTATGGCGGTTTACACACGACGCAACTTGTCGAAAACAAGTTTTCATCGGCGGTGCAAGCTTTCACGCGCGACAGGCAGTGCAGGTCGCTCGGTTGTTAACAACGCAATTTTTCATAAAATTGGCGCAATATCGTGTGTCATGCCCGAACAAAAAAATAATTTATTCAAAAAATAATATTGATATTGATACAACTTGAGTACTGCCATGAGACAGTACCAGTTGCATCGCAGTTGGCAACGCTCGTTGCCAACTGCGAGACAACTTTGAGAGTAATGCCAGTATTTCATTATTAAAACTTTTACAAATGGCATGCACATTCTGCTTTTACATAGCTATTCAATGCACTTATAATGTCTAAAAGCAAAATAGTAATAAAGAGAGCAGAATTTAAGCATTTATCGATACTAATTTTATTGAAAAATAGAATCATCTAAGCAAAAAAATGCAAAAAAAAAGTTCTATTTTCTCAATAGTCTAGTACTAGTAGCAAGTGCGCTTGAACGCATCTCCGTGCAGTAGGCACGTGCATCGCAAACGCGGAACTTACTTCTTTACCGACTGCAATGTGTCTTACACAGAATGAAATTTTATTTTCATTGTTGAAAACCTTATGTGCAATGTATTGGCGAATGAAAAAGTCGTTAGCGAAGCCATTTTGGAAATTTGTAGCAAATTGATAAATAGGTTAAATGATAATACTTTGTGTTGTTGTTTCGAACAAAATAAGGTTTATATTACAGTAATAGGTAAACAATTAGAAAATACTTTTAGTCTCTTCATCGCATTTGTCCTACTTATTTCATTCATTCATATGAATAGTTTGCGCCGTGTTTGTTAGTTTTAAACAGTGTGACTTACACACTAAATAGCCAGAAGACAGAAGTCTAGTTCACAACTGTCGACTATTAAAATCATTCAAACATGGCTGTTTCTTCCCAACATAAGGGCACTAACACATTACCCAGCGGAGCACAAAACTCGACTAATTTGCAATGAGCACAAAGTGCAGTCCTAACAGGCTCTAATATGCAAATAAGTTTACGTTGCGAACCCATTACTTGTACGAGCGCACACTTCGCTACCTCTCAGCTCACTTCGTTACTACAATTTTGATTAACCTAATTAAACGTTAGAAAGTTTTTTAACAAAGTAAATCTTTAAATAAAAAAAGTATTTTATGATTGGACGGTTTGTTTTTTCGTCAACGGCCTATAGGATAAGGTATTTTTTATTCATACATTAACTTAATATTACAGATCTTATAAGGCCTAAGGTCTTTAAAGCAGGTTATTCTCTAACCATACGAAAAGAAAGAAGATAAGGCCATGATAATACTCAAAGCAAGCTCATTTTAAGGTCATCGTAACAAATGGTTCAACTACTATAATAATGCATTCCAACTAAAATTAGGAACATCAATGACCTTGATATGTCAACAGTCATTTGAAAAAGAGGACTTGCAAAGAAAATTATTTTGTTACCCGTTTTTATATTTTGTTGTCTGTTTTTGTAATTTGTTACATCTCAGTGAGTTTGTTCCAAAATGAGTAAACGAGGCGCTGTTTTGCCAAAACGGCGTAAGGTCATTCCTATTCTTAGTTGAATAGCATTGTACACGACGATATAGTCGACCACTGCTACGCTTCGTTTAGTGTCGTAGCTTGCTACGCCACACGTAGCACAGTGCTACACACAGATGTGCTACGTACGGCGTACTCCAACAGCGATGCAACTTTTATTGGAAAACTTCACCCGAATTTACATGTCCCGCACATTATTAAAAACGCTTGTAAAACTTTAAAACGCCCAATTTACTACCATTTACAACCCTAACTTCTTAGCATTAAGAACTATTTTCGAATGCATCAGAAGCAAATAAAAGTAGTCAAAGGATTTGTTTCGGAGCCAAGAGTTTGAATTTTAAGTGTTACCCGACTCCGGCGTTTACCTGTGACGCTAAAATAGTTGTTTAATATACAATAGGCTTTTACAATGTGGAATTTATTGGCGAAACTTTGCAAATAAACTTATGTATTTGTGGTTTTCGTGCAGTTTTATATTTAGATAGGTACAACTGTATTGAAACTGTAGAAAGGTTGATTCGATTCAATACAAATTCAAACAACTGAATTTTAGACACCATTATAGTAAAGGTTTTTTTTAAATTGTTTGAAAAGTATTTGTTTTTTCTGAAAATAGACTTCAATGAAACGTTAATACATACTTACAGACAGCTGAAAACCAATACCTTACTAAAAGTAATTCTCACTTTATGCTTTCTGTAATTTAGTAGCAGCAAGTACCAAGTGGAACGTGGTCGCTCACAATGGGCCTTATCAGAAGGCTAAAAGTCACCCAAAGGGCAATGGAAAGGGCTATGCTTAGAGTTTCCCTACGTGATCGAATCAGAAATGAGGAGATCCGCAGGAGAACCAAGGTAACCGAAATAGCCAAACTTAAGTGGCAATGGGCAGGGCACATTGCTCGCAGAACGGATGGCCGATGGGGCCGAAAGGTTCTGGAGTGGCGACCGCGTACTGGAAGACGTAGCGTTGGAAGGCCTCCCACAAGATGGACCGATGACCTTGTGAAGGCCGCTGGAATCCGCTGGATGCGGAAAGCACAGAGTCGGTCGAAGTGGCGGTGCTTGGGGGAGGCCTATGTTCAGCAGTGGACGTCTTTCGGCTGATAATGATGATGATGATGAAGTACCAAGTAAATGACATTATTTCTGCAAATAATGAATGAATGAGAAAAAAGCCGTACACAACACAGGATTGAATTTTTTAAGTACCTAGCTTTATAGCTGTATAGGGGACACTAAGGTCACTGTGGCGGGATCTACACCGCCACATGCGGATCATGCATCAAACACCTGACGTCACACAAATGTCTTGACGTCACACAAATCCTGCATCACGCAATTAGTTTAACGCGCGAACGACATAATGACACTATCCGACATCAATCGTTGGGCAGTTACCCACTAGATACGACACCCATCTGGTTGGATCCTCCCTTTTCTAATGAGGATGAGTAAACTTTACACCCTGTTCCTCATACTTCTAAATTGAAAAAAATTAATAAAAAAAAACCACAAAAAGAAAGGTCAAACGTTTGAATTTGGTAAACCATGTATTTACATTATGACACCCCGTATCAATACCGGCACTAAATTATCTATGAATTGGGCACTTTGCTCGCCTTCTATATTTACCCAATTAGGGAGGTGTGCCTTGCGACTGCAAAGTTTCCCGCACAAAGTTAGGCGTGCACATAGCGCTTTTGAGTTCATGTTCCCGCACGCGGCACTGAGTCATCGACGCGAGGCGAGATGGCCAGTATAGACCCCTGTTAGACCTACTACTACGGGTTTGTAGTTGTTCCACTGCTGGGTAACCTCATTATTATCATCATTATTACCCCGCAAGATGATGCAGAGATATTTCGTACACTCACATGCCCACATTTCACCAGTTATGTTAAAATTCCATTAAAATACTGATAATGGCAATATAGGCTTGTTCGCCTTTTTCCATTACCCGTTCATAAATCCAGACTGCGGGTTACTGATCGCAAAACCCAATAACATTCAACTGGGTGACTCGTTAACCCGACGCTTTCAAATAGCAACCACCGCGGCCTCTCATCGCTTGCCCCACCGCCTCACAGGCGCTGCTTCCCCAGAGGCAAGTTTTATTGCAAGTTGCAAGCAAGTCAACTGCGCTTTGCACATAGTGTAACGCATACGTCGCGGCCGTTGCCTGCGGTACTACTCATTAATGCGGCGACTTTACATAAATAAACTCGATACACTAGACCAAACTGTTCGTGGTGGTGTTTGAGAGTATTTTTAAAAGCTTTCAAGCCTAGCTACTGTATTAATGGGCGAAACTAAATTGTTAGAACAAACTTCTGCATGAAATTATTGTTTTAATTTGCAGAGGTACCTGCAGTCACAGCATTTTCGAAACCATACTAAGTATTATGAAATAGATCTTTTCTCAAAATTACAATTGTAATTTCAAGAGAAAATCGATTATTAAATTTTGCGTAACTGTTAGGTATTTATATGGTCGTGACTGTACACAAATACCTATTATGTTAAATGAATTTATAATTCTCTCTGGTATCACCGAGGTAAAGATAAACCCTTGGGGAACCTGTGTAGTAGCTGACGTAGATTATTTCCAAAATGAATCATCGCATCGTTGCTTTAAAATTATTTGCTCTTTGTAAGTCAACTTAATGACCTTTGCAGAACACAAAAAAAAAACAAATGCACCAAAAAACAAATTCCACGCATTATTTTAATCGCAGCATTCGCTATGTCATACCTGCCTTTGAAAAAACATTTACAAAGATTTCTTACCCGGAAACGAGGCTTACTTACAGTAAAATACCACACTGCTTAACTCAATTACTTTCATTTAATTCAAGTGCAAAATTGTTCAAAGAAGCTCACTATAAAGTCACCTGTCCGAAGTAAGTTTTAATAGTCAAAGAGCGCTATCCGCGACTCTCGTTGTCGGCCACTGTGCGTTAATCTGTCCGTCTGTCCGTCCACCCTAACATGGGTACAAGATCCCCAGGATACACTATGATACGCATTTTTTGCGACGACAGTATTTCTTGGTTCGTCTCTATTTAGTTAAGCCCACGTTATTATTTACATTATATGTTTGGGAAGGGAAAGTGCCGGCTTACTTGAGACGGGTTGGTTTAACTCATCAACAGGCTTTGTCTGAATGATAATAATGTTTTACTGTTACATGTTAGTGATATTTTATGATGCAGTAAGCGTGGTTTGGTGATTCACTTTCTAATCTAAGGGGCAAACTTCATGAAATAAATCTTATTCACCTATTTCACATTGATAGGTGTGATTAAGAAAAGACGGAAATTATTTTGTTTAATGCAACATAAAATCACGTCCAACGTTTAGTACAAATAAACATGTCATACAAATATTTTATGCCACGAAAAACCCTTCATGTTATATTTTTAGTATTCCATATTAAACCATATCAAAGAATATAATATTGCTAGAAGATGTATCTCGTATAAAATATAGTTGGCCACAATATGCGAAGATTCCACAACCTTATTTTCGCGTGTCTGTTATTGCGTTATCTTCAAAACGATGAAAACGACTAGTATATAAGTATTTATGTAAAAGCGGCCATTTTGACCGTCCGTTCGCCCCGACAACTCTGATTACGCAATTTCAGAAATTGTCTCACTATTTTCTTGGGTTACAAGCAGAACGAATTGTATAAAAGGAAATTGCATTTTAAGTTTTTGCTTTATATAAGTTTGGAAGTTATTACTGTGTGGAATGCATTCATCACATTTACATGATGTCTCGCAGATGGCTGCAGTTTGACTCGACTTTTTGTTGCTATATCGGGCTATGTAGATAACATAACACGATGCAGTAAAGGGGCTCACATTAATGAATCACTAATTAAAACTTGTCACATAAGTAAGGAAAGGAGTATTTAACGTTATAACTGTCTCTCTGTCTGTCTGTCAACGTGCTATATTTCATGAACCGTAATAGGTAGATAGTTGAAAATTTCACAGATTATGTATTTCTATTGCCGCTATAAGAACAAATATAAAAAATTGAATAAAGTTAAAAATTAAAATGGGGTCTCCATACCATAACCTTTCAACTGTCATTAACGAGACACAATAGAATTTTAATTGTTATCCACCTCAATGAGGCATCGTGACAGATAATGAGATAATAAACTTTTGATTAAAAAAAAAATCTAACCCTGGCATGTGGGGTATCATTATCTAGAGGTCATTGAGTAGACAACAAAGAGATTTTTATTTTTTTTATATCTTCAAAAATGAAGAAATAGGGGGCCGTAAAAGTAGTCAGTTTAAGACCATTTTTGTACGACGTTTGTACGACCATTTTTGTATCTCAATAACGAAACAAGTTAGGAATTTGACATTTCTGTACATCATGTACCATAAATATACTGTATGTAGTCAACAAATATAAAAACGCCGAATCATAAGGTATTTTAAATATATGGGTGTTTTTCTGCAACTGCAAAAAATAACTTTGCTATTCGTAATATCATTATAAAATACAAATATAATATCTTTGCGATTTAATAAAATAAAAATAATATTGTTCGTTTAGTATTTTTATTTATTTGCTTAATATTGTACGGTTGTATAGACCCCTTTGTGTGCGAGTCCGACTCGCATTTGGGCGGTTTTTTTTTTTTCCTATTTTCTTTTTTCTTTTGTTTTCAAACAGGTATTTAATCAAAATGGCCATGTCTTCTAGAAAGCCTTGCCCTTTGCTTATAGACCATTTACTCATCATGTTATGAAATATCTATTTTACAATAGTCCGTGAATAAAATGACAGTTTTCATTTAAAAAATCTCTATAGTATTTTTAACGATTTGATCTACTAAGTCTCCGTTAGCCATGAAACCACGTCATGCGACAGTTTCAATCACCACACTTCACACATTCACAAATCACATCATATAACACAGATCGACACGGTGTCCCATCCCTACAAGCCGTAACGGTACGTCACTAATCCGGCCGAGTGATATGTCGCAAGTTGTGGTAAGCGCCCAACTTCGGCCCTTCTCAATTGCTATAATCTCTTCGCGATTGCCATTCATTTATTGTCTCGGGTTAGGGTGGTAGTTGAGTGATGATAGGAAGCGGTTATGGAGAATTATGTAGATGTATAGTATCAGAAAAAAATCATTTCTAAAATAGCACGACATTTTTTTATTGTGTTTCATGGTTCTGCCTAATTGTAAGCATTTATAAATTGACTATACTATTTCATCAACCGTATCTAAGTCAAATTTAATTAAGTTTAGTAAAAAAATCTACATATATTAGTAACTTATACGATCACTCGTATAAATAACTCATATTGTATTTTTTTTACATTTTTGTCACTTTCTATCAACTGGCATGTCTGTTTTCCTATCGGATTCTTTCCTTTTGACTTGCAGTCACAGTGAGCTATAAAATCGTCTGGAAACAACGTTTCGTTTTTTTTTTAAATCTGCCTTTAATTATATTGCGTGCTTTTTTGGTCTGTGCTAAATAAATGTATTTTATTTCTTTCTTTCTAATCATAATTCATATCCGCTAAACTTAACGTACAACGTGAGTAAACTTTGATCTGTCCAGTCCTAAACCTAGTCGCCCCGCTGTCTCTCGCCACAGTACCCTTACCTGAACGGGTCTCACATGGGAATAGTTGCGTTTCGCAGTTTAGATGGGTGAAGTATCCGCCGGCGAACATTAGACGCGCGGCCCGCACTTATGTATCCGGCTATTGAGTGCGGGCCGTTTGCTTGATGTATCGTGGCTCGCTTTGATTGCGGACGCAACTTCGTGAGGTGCCAACTTTTTATGGTTAACTTTGTGTTTTCGTGATGTCAACGTTTGAAGGTAAAAGTTACATCTAGGTTTTTTGTTATCTTATTTTCACAAAAGATTTTGTCGTGCTGTAGGTCTCATTATTGATACTTTTTGACACATATATTACCTAACATAAGTATTACCTACATTCAGTCAGACCATTTTAATCTCGTGGTTTTCGAAAAAAATTGACTAACCTTGGGTTTTGACCTTATGACAAAAAAAAACCTACTGAGTTGTTAAAAAGATAAAATGAATGCTATCGTAAACTTATCAGTCTTTTTTATTACGAACGTGAGAAAACAGACAATCACATTACAAGGCTCGCATCACACCCAGCCTTCAAATGAACTTATACAGAATAATTACAAGAGTGGCACACCTCAGTTCATAACTCCTTTGTTTCACACACTCCTTGATTAATCATGTCTGTGACGAACTCGGGCTCTTCGCTAACTTCCTCGTTACGAACAAGAATAAAATAACCAACTAGTGTCGTTTCAAAATGAAAATGAAGTTTGACAAATTGAAGGAGTGCTTGGATTACGTCTAAGTTTGATGAGTGGCTTCTAGATGTACTTTGAGTCCCTAACTAGTTATACCTTTCGAGTTTTAGATTATTATTAAGCTGATTAATAAAATTATTTATTTTTCTAGTAGGTAGGTTGTTTCTCTCGGGTGTTGTGTATAAAGAAATAAAGTGACATCTTATCAAACTAGGCTAATGATTGGCTAACCACTTAGGAGTACTAGATGTAGTTGAAAAACCTATAAATATTGATTGACTGATTGATTACAGCATAGTCTACGTTTAGGCTGGTTGACGGACAGATGCCTTATAACTTTAGATCGAAAGGATTGATTGTAGAAAAATGAGTCCCTAAGTGCTCTCTGACTCGCAATTGATTTAAAAAAAAAACGGCCAAGTGCTAGTCGGACTCGCGCACGAACGGTTCCGTACCATTATCTATAAAAACCTCAAAAAAAAAATCACGTTTGTTGTATGGGACCCCCTTAAATATTTATTTTATTCTGTTTTTTTTAGTATTTGTTGTTATATCATCTGTGAAAATTTCAACTGTCTAACTATAATGGTTCATGACATACAGCCTGGTGATAGACGGACAGACGGACGGACATCGGAGTCTTAGTAATAGCGTCCCGTTTTACCCTTTGGGTACGGAACCCTAAAAACGACCATTTTTGTTGTAAACAAAATGAAACTGCCGTTTCATTCTCAAAAATGGTCCCACACAACGAATGTTCTTCTCGAAACATGTTTCTCTATCATACATAATTTATCCATGCAAAATAAATGTAATCGCATGTTTCCCACCTATGACATAGATTGTACAAAGTAACGCCTGATTCCGTCTAAGCTCAACATCACTTCCACGAAACAAGCGAACAAAATTACCTGTAACTTCTTCGCAAGTGAATATAACTAATGAAGTACACGTACATATGCGATATGATTACGTGCATTAAAATGCGCGCTCCGCTGAGAGACACACAGCGTCGCATTCAGCCAGCAATGTATGCAAAGCGAGCGATTTATGCCGCAGCCCATGTATGTGTAATGCGCTAGTTGAATACGAACACACTAGTAAACGGGCTGCGTTTACACCGTACTGTAAAGGAGACGTTTCATTTTTGTATGGGACTCCGGTCATAACATGTACACTTTAGAAAACCTGGGAAACGAACCCCTAAATACAATAAAGACTGTTTGTTTCCATAATATCTAATACTTTTTGGGCACAAAATAAAAACCGAAAATTTTTGACGTTTGTCAGGAGAAATCGCTGACTGAATTCAATAGTGGCACAAGACAAAATTCAACAATTTGAGAAAACGCACAAATAAATAATCGAAGGCAAGTGCGCGCGCACAAATTAGCTCTTACTGACTGTATTTTATGGAATATATAATTCATGTTTTGTTTTTATACATCTACGTTATAGTTTCAGTTGCCGGCAATAATAATTTTGAAATAGTTTTTGTTAATTTGATTAATATGAGGCTCAGAAGACGGCGACTCCGAGTTGTGCCAGTACTGCATTGTTTATTTTTTTGATTAATGCCAGAAATTATCTTATAAAAGTAAGAAAATAAGAATACGATTTCACGTAAATATAGCTAAATAGAATGGGTATTAAAAAAAACTGGAAGTGCTCATCAATGGAATTCTTAAATCGTAATAAAACTACCATAAATGTTAAGTAACTTAATATTTATTAGCATACTTTTGAGTCTGTGATGTCCTAGAAAACGTATTAAGAATCATCATCATCATTTCAGCCGAAAAACGTCCACTGCTGGACATAAGCCTTCCCCAAGCACCGCCACTTCGTCGGTTCTGTGCTTCTCACACCCATCGGATTCCTGCGGCCTTCACCAGGTCATCGGTCCACCTTGTGCGAGGCCTTCCGACGCTACGTCTTCCGATACGCGGTCGCCACTCCAGAACCTTTCGGCCCCATCGGCCATCTGTTCTGCGAGCAATGTTTTACCGATTGCCATTTAAGTTTGGCAATTCTTCGGGCTATGTCAGTTACCTTGGTTCTCTCGCGGATCTCTTCATTTCTGATTCGATCACGTAGAGAAATTCCAAGCACAGCCCTTTCCATTGCCCTTTGGGTGACTTTTAGTCTTTTAATAAGGCCCATTGTGAGCGACTACATTTTAGTGCCATATGTCATCACTGGCAACAAGCACTGGTCAAAGACTTTCCGTCTTGAGACACTGCGGTAAGTGACGCTACCCGCGTTTGGGAAGCTACGCAATATTTTCTCGCTATTTTCTAGTTGAGTTGGATTCGTCGATTGACCTCTTTCTCGAAGTTGGACCTTCCTAACTGGACAGTTTGTCCTAGGTAAACATACTTGTCCACCACTTCGAGTGAAGACGTATCTCCGATCTTCATGAGAATCAGTATTACATGGGCATTTGACATGAACTTTTTCTTGTCCATGTTTATTTTAAGACCCACTCTTTCGGAAGCTCTACTGAAGTCATCAAGCATTGTACTAAGCTCCTCCACAGTCTCAGCCATGACAACTTTCGTCGGCAAAGCGAAAGTTGATGTTACTCGCCATTGATGTTGATGCCTAGATTGCCTAGCCCTTTCCAATCCAGAACCTTTAAGACATCCTCCAGTGCAGTGGTGAACAGTTTCGGAGAGATAACATCTCCCTGTCCCACACCTCGCTGCAGAAGGATAGATTTCGAGGTCTGGTCCTAGAGTCGGACTGACATAGTGGCGTTTTCGTACAGACATTTCAGCACCTCGATGTACCGGTAGTTGAACTGGCACCGTTGAAGAGACTGCATGACTTGATCGAATCGAAGGATTTCTCGCAGTCCACAAACGCTAAGCAGAGAGGCAAGTTATACTATTCGGTCTTCTGTATAACCCGCGGCAGCTTATGTATGTGATCTACGGTGCTAAAGCCTTACGGAATCCGGCTTGCTTGGGAGGCTGGACGTCGTCAAACCTGCGCGCTAAATGGTTCGTGATGACTCTCGAAAACAGCTTATAGACATGGCTCAGAACTGAGATGTGCCTATAAATTTTAAGGAGGGCATTGTCGCCCTTCTTAAGAAAAGTATCACCTCTGTTCCATGCCTGTGGCGTTCTTCTCTTGAGTATTACAAAATCAAACAGCTTCTGGAGTCCTCCAGAAGCTGTTTGATAGCGGCTGTTTGTTTCAGAGCGGATTTTCCGGCCGGCCTTTAGGAGTTTGGCCGTAATTCCGTCATCTCCCGGCGCCTTGTTGTTTTTGAGCTGCTTCTAAGCCATCCTAATCTTTTACAAGCTGACGTCCAGGATGTCTTCGGTGTAGTGTCGGGTCAATCCAGTTCTTGGGTCGTTTACCAAATTAGCTCAGGTTTGGTCTTCAGTTTCGCAAGCTGGGTCTGCCCAATAGACATATCTCTTGCAAAGACCTTAGAGCCTTTATTCCACTCTATCGCGTCCTTAATGCGGTCTGCACCAAAGCGGTGAAGGTCGCTTTTCAAGGACTTAGAGATCCGTCTATTGAGCTGCTGGTACTTGAGCTCATCGTTTGAAGACTGCAGGATTATCTCGCGCCTCTCCTCCATGAGCTGTATAGTAGAATTAGAGAGCTTCTTGTTTCTATTGGTATGATGGGTAAGCGCAATATGTCTCTCTATGGCTCGCTTAAGAACGTTGGTCTATCGTTTTGCAAAGAAATTACACTTTTAGATTGTTTATCCAAGCTTTCAGTTTGATATTGCGAATACTCAAAATCTGATGCAGTCAATAGTGAGTCACATAAAATCTGAGCTACATTCGAGACACAATTTTTGCCAAAGATCCCTTTGGCAAGAAATGTCTTCAAAAATTGTCTTCTTGCCTTCATTTAATCATAATTAAGTCCGGAGAAACATTTGTTTTTATTAATTGTGTTTCTAGCACCACAATTTTTTTTTACACCTGTCCTATCCACAATCACAATCTGTTTCGATTTGAAACAGATTGCTAATCCATTGCTTCATAAGTTGGAAAAGAAAATCTGCTCAACAACGTAAATAACGCAATGAATGTTGTTGAACTGTCAAAATGAAATAAATTAGCTAAAATTGTTTACGAAAATAAGTTACGCAATTAGGGTACAGGATCAGGTTTGTTCTTGAGGTCTGAAAAAAACAGTTATTGTATAATGGTGATTATTATTATTTAAAACAAAATAAATGACTACTTACCGTGGAATACTTATCAGCACAACTTATAAAACTCCGCGATATTTGTGCAAAACTGCAACAACTCAAAAGTGACATTATTTCATAAAATTAAGCGGGCGATAGGCGCGAGCGCATGTGGCCGATTAACGATGAGCCGGTGTTGCATGAAAGAGACGCAACGTTATCGTTTATTCACTAATGACACTTATGCCTCCAATCGGGTAGTTTATGAACTAACGAGTTGGGTATTTAATGCATAAAATAAAGTACCTAATTTAGAACAAGAATTCATTACTAAATCAAATTGCCACAATTTCGACTTGTGCCACTAATGAATTCAGTCAGCGAAATATGACCATCGACAGCTAGCCATTTTCGTCCAGAAGTACCTACAAATCTACAATCCACTAAAGCAGTTTTTTATTTTTATGATGAATCACACATTCTAATTAATCAAAAAAGTTGTATAAGATAGCTATCTTAATATAGTACAGAAATACATGCCTTTCATATTTATTTAAATGACGTCTACGTGATATTATTATGATAAAATGTAACATGATTTCTGGACGAAAGCAGTATGCAAGTAAAACGACACCATGATGAATAGAATATGGCAATAATTTGTTAAACTATTATTTTTTGTGCCGAAGTAATCAGGGGAATAAACAGGAAAGAATATTTTTCCTCAATTCGTGGAATTTTTTCCTTTTTTTACATTAACGTACACTTTATGGCCGAAAATGAAACATCTCCTTTGCAGTGATTTAATCTACCAATGGCGAGTATTATTTTCGAAGTGACAGTTAATTTGAACGGCCTGCGCCCATTAAACAGGTCCAATGCGCAGATGCTAACTAAGTAATTATAATTCAGTGCTACTTAAAAATTACTTACGTAGGTAGTTCCAGTCAAACTTCTTCCTACTATACAGAGGGGTCCTCTTTAATTTGTACCTGCCTGGTAATGCAAGCGTTGTTTGGCCACCACGCTAGTAGGTATTTCGTAGGCCTTTTTCGAATTAAAGTTCCTGAAAAATAATTTGAACATAATAGTTAGCGAGAGTAGGAAATAGGTAATTATTAATTACAAGTAGGTAATAATCACCATCTTAACACAGTGAGGCAGTGGTGCTTCTTTTTGTTTTGAAGAGGAAGGTATTTATTGAAGTCAAATCATTTATTTCAAATTAGGCACTGTAAGGCACTTTTGAACATCAAAATTTACAAAAAACAAATGATTCCAGTCGCCCCTTCCAAAAAGTAGTTTTCGTATGGAGAAGAATGGGCAAAAAACTCCATCGTTACTCTTTTAAAATGGTTCTCAATATTTTGTACAGGTACATTAATTATGTAATTATATGTGAAGACGATGCCCTAGAATAAAATTACCATAACACAATAGGTAAAAATAATTAAAAACCGGTTAAGTGCGAGTTGGACTCACGCATGAAGGGTTCCGTACCATTATCTATAAAAACGTCAAAAAAATCGTGTCTGTTGTATGATAACTCCCTTAAATAATTATTTTATTCTTTTTTTTAGTATTTGTTGTTATAGCGGCAACAAAAATACATCATCTGTGAAAATTTCAACTGTCTAACTATCACGGTTCATGAGATACAGCCTGGTGATAGACGGACAGACGGACGGACTGCAGAGTTTTAGTAATAGGGTCCCGTTTTACCCTTTGGATACGAAACCCTAAAAATTAAGCAACCATTAATAAATTAATTATGTGATAGATACATGGTTCTCACATATTTACAAACATTGTAAAAGTAGACGATTTTCCAAAAAAAAATACGTCAGTATGTGAGGAAGTAATCACAGAATGTAAAAACAATGTCATATAACAAAAAATTATAAAATTAAATTAGTAACCAGTTTGATTTTGTCTAGATTCTAGATTATCCTATGGAGCAGGACCAACATGTTCCCAAGCATTCTTATCTTGGATATAATCCTCAATTATTATTTTTAAATGCTGCCATTTGATCAGATATAGATAAGCTTTCAGCATTATTACGCTTTGCTTGTTTTCATTATAAAACAGTAAACTATTGTTATGTAGTTAAAAGGTCTACCAATACCTGTCAAAAACGGATGAAGCATACATACATATAGCTAAGTTTAAACAAATAAATAAAAAAATCTTAAATAGAGCAAGCTTCGAAATAACATTCTATCCGGCCGTGTTACAGCACGGTGCGCTAGCAGCCAGCGCATCAAGTGTATTCAGTGAACTAATTACGTCGGCTGCTCGGTTTGTCAATCATGCAACTGCGCCTCTTGCGCCGACTAATTATTTAACTTCGTTTCCGCCTCGCCACTTATTATCTCCTGGTATTATTAGTCTGATTGCAATGTTTCCAGGTTAAGCCGCTTTTACTGATTTAGTTCAGTGTGCCAGTTTGTCTTGAATTGGGTTGTTGCATGTTTTATTTGTGGAACACGCTATTGGAAATGGGCACACCTAAACACCTTGTGCACCTTCTTAGAGAACTCTACGAAGGAGGAACAGCATCAGTACGAACAGACGACCACATTTCAGATAGTTTCCATCCCAGTGCAGGTGTCCGCCAGGGATAAATTGCATCGCCACTCCTATTCAACACCTACACGGAGCTCATTATGCGAATCACCCTCGACGACTGGAATGATGGTGTTGAGATTGGTGGCTATAAAATTGCGAACCTACGCTACGCTAATGACACAACCTTGTTCGCGACTAGTGCTGAACACATGGAAGAACTACTCCTTAAGATGGAGCGGAGTGAGTCTTACGTTTGGATTGAGGATCAATCGCAGTAAGACCAAGATGATGATTGTAGACCGTAGCAACAACAACTCGCCAGACATGACACAGATTGCGAACTGCGACGTAGTACAGTCCTACATATATCTTGGTGCTATGATCAAGAACAATGGCAGCTGCGTGGATGAGGTGAAACTGCGTATGGCTATGGCTAGAGGGGCAATGGACAAACTGAAAAAAAAATTGAGGAATCGCAACATAACTAAGGCCACTAAGATCAGGCTGGTCCGTACACTTGCATTCCCCATATTTCTGTACGCAGCTGAGACGTGGATATTACGAGAACTGGAAAAGAAAAAAGTAGATGCTCCAGAAATGTATAGCTGGAGAAGAATGCTTGGGGTATCATGGACAGAATTCCGCACAAACGTCTCCATACTCCAAGAACTCGGTATCAAACAGCGTCTATTAGCACTAGTACAGACTCGAATACTAAAGTTTTTTGGTCATGTCTCCAGGCGGAATAATGACTCCATAGAGCGTCAAGTGGTGCAGGGTAGAGTGGAAGGTAATAGGCCACGCGGAAGGTCACCAATGAGGTGGACCGATCAAATAAAATCCGCGGTTGGAGGCCCTGTTAATAAATGCGCCAGACTGTCATGTAACAGAACCAGATGGAGGGAGATCGTGAGGCGGGCAACGACTACACCTGCGATTGGACATAGTTCATTGTGACCACGACCGCTCTGTCAAGAGCGATACGAAGAAGAAGATCTTTTACTTTGTGTATAATAATATGCTTTTATTAATTTCATAGAAGGCTGAACGGTCGATGAACGGCTGTGGAAACTATCATATTAAAGGATAGTGGATTGTGGTTAAAAAAACAATTATAACAAAAGTACAAAAAAAAAAAATTAACGAGAAACATAAGCAATTTAAAATAAAATAATGATATAAGTGAGCAGAGGTTTACGGTTGCAGCAAACATAAACACTCTGTAAAAAAAAAATTGTAATCTTTATCATAAAATGAATAAATAAATAACAGTTGGCAACGTCACAAATAGCTGTCAAATATTTATCTGTTTTGATTAATTTGGCAATATTACTGAATGGAAATAAGAAATGTGGCTTACTAGCGAACTAAAATATTGATCATGAAATGCAATCATTAATATCATAACACCGAATATTCGTTTTAGATGTAAAAAAGTATATAGAAACTTTCCAAATGCCTTTTTTACACCTAAAACGGTCACAATATCAAACTCAGTGTTATAATTGCAATTAAATATTAATATTCTAGTTCGCTAGTTAGCCACATTTCATATTTCCATACAGTAATATTGCCAAATTAATCAAAACAGCGAAATATTTGACAATTATTTGCGACGTTACCAACTTTCAGAATAAACGCGCTTAACATGCTCAATAACAACAAAAGATGATTATTAAACAAGACATTGAAGGTAGCAGAGCAATCAAAGATTCTAACGAAACAAAAATCAACGGTAGAATAAGAACTTCACCGATGACTGAAAAGAAAGAAAGTAAGTACCTTTTCTCAAGTGTAAGGGTGCGTTTCCACTGAAGTGGAGACCTGCAGGAATCGTCCAATCACAATGATCAAAATCCTCATCGTGCCTCTTTGTCTCGTCTGTGATTGGACGATTTCTGTATATTTCCGCTCAGCTCCGCTCGTCTGCGCTTCAGTGGAAACGCACCCTAAATAAGAACGATTCTTTAGTCACCAATGAAAAAAGGGCAAAATCTATTTTTTATCACAAGCCACTCTTATTTTTAAGGAACAAAAAAAATGCAAGCGATAAAAAGTAAGTAATTAAGGTTTTAAATTCATCTTCAACAACTTTAAATAGCTCTTTAAATTACCTGATAAACTAACTGAAAGCGTTTAACCTACATTGAAGATGATACGTTTAGCAAAGACGCGTTTAAACTTTGTAATGATGTACGAAGTAGCTATAGGTTGCTAACTACAGTTTTGAACGAGAAAATACACACTTTACATCTACTCAACTCGCCTCGCGAAAATTACGTATTTACTTTAGAAACTAAAATAACGATATAACAAAACGAAACTGAATATGTATTTTTTTCAGTAAAAAATTCCTGCAGTCGAAAATATGAACGCATTGATTAACACATTCATATTTATAATTGAACATTGCCGCACGGTGTGCAATTCATACAAACAACGGGGACACAAATGGAAAAATCTAATTTGTGTTACAACGACATTTTTATCATTGTGCCTAAACCAGTCTATCCTCTCGTGGGATGAGGCGTGAAGATTTGTTTGCTTACGAATTTCAAAACTGAATTACAGATCATTTGGGGGCATAAAGGCGCAGCTGTCACTTTGTTTCGGTGTAGGCCGCGGTAATCCCGACGGGCGGCGCCTCAGCCGCGCAAACAGAAATATAATTTGTCGCTCACATTGTCATGTTAGAATAATTGTAATGCAATCTGGCGGCTTGTGTTGTGTGCAGGGCACCTATTTTAACAAGATAACAGAGGGTTTTTACCCGACTGCCCTAGAAGGAGGGAGAGTATGTATGTATGTATGTTTGTATGTATGTATGTCTATTTCTTTGGCACGCTCTGTAGCCTAAACGGCTTGATGGATTTTAAAACATTAGGTGTCCTTAGGTTCATCTTAATAGTCGGAGTGACAAAGGCTATATAATATTTTTGTATTGTATCTGCAAATACAAGAAAAAGGGAGGGGTAGGTTTTAAAAAAAAACAACATTATTGGTATCAAATAAACGTTAGTAATGAGTCAATTTCAAATATATATACATATGACTACCGACTGCAAAAACACATAACTGAAAAGAGAAAAACAAGCATTATAATCTATAGGATTTTGGTATTGCAGGCCAATAACCAATAACCTGAAATTTTGGTGAAACTTTTGTTTGTGGCCCGCCTGCAATACCAAAATCCTATAGATTATAATGCTTGTTTATCTCTTTTCGGTTATGAGTTTTTGCAGTCGGGTTTTTTGTTTTTTTAAATAATTTGTTTTTAAAATTATGTGAAAGCTTGTAAGAAAATATCGCAATTTAAGGATTAATTTTTTTAAGTAGTGCTAATGTCATTGTAACGCCTTTAATAAGTACGTCTACACATTAAACGCTTTGTTAGTTAAACATTGGCATTTCTGTTGTGTGTGGGTATAAATACTTCAAAGTTTAAATATTTATACAGTTCAGCATGTTCATTGTTAGGTACCCAGAGATTGCTCGAAACATTTTATATCGTTAACGAAATTTCGAAAGCTTAATCCACTTTGTTATCACGCAAACATTGCCGCGTAACTCGAATTACAATTAAGTATTCATACCGCGTGTGCCAAATGTTACTTACACCTGCTTTTATAAGCTTTCCCCCCAATTTTGCTGGCTCCACTCACAAGGCAATCCTACACTCCATGTAAATACAGGTACACAAACACAGCATAACAAAACGTTTGACTAAATTTAAAGTTGCTCGGCCAATTTTAAAACTTATTTTTCAGACCATATTTTTTAGTTGCAAAATATTTCTCGGGGGAAATTACAAGTACTATTGTAGGTAATCAAATTAGAAATACATCTCGAAATTACTCCAGAAAAAGTTAGGGTTTACTTTTGAATATTAGTGAGTATGACATGTTTTTTAAACATTAACCGCCGAAAATAAATTAAAATAGTTTGTTTTATAAATTACCTAGGTTTTTTAATATATTATTTCGATTAAAAAGCAGGTCTTTTTATTTAGGTGCTCACTTAAACATTATTTATTTTACAATATACATCTAACACTAAAATATATAAATTATGTACAAGTATACAGAGGAACAAAAAATTAACAGCTCATTGGGCGTCAAAAAATTCGTCCGCATCGCTGTCAGTGGGAAAAGTACCCAAAAAGCTGGCAGCATTGCCACGTTGTATGGCAATGCTGATTCTTTGTCCTAAAAATTGGCCAACCCTCTGGTCACGTGAAGAGTCGACCAACCGCTTGGCGATGTCCCGAAATATTCTTAATGTTATATGATATGTGATTAAAAGCAGGTTTAATAAAATAAGGCAAAGTGAAGATACAAAACATTTCAATGTTCTACAAATAATTATTATTTAGGTACGAGTAGTAGGCATATACAACAAGATATATTAAGTTTAAACTGCCACTTATCTAATTACACTGTATCAGTCGTCGTCAAGGTGATACCTCGTCCCGCCACACCACGCTGGTCGCTCAGCTCCTAACACCTGATATTAATTTCCCAGCGGAGGTATAAATTTTGTCGTGAGATCGAGACGCGACACACTGGGCGGTCGCCGCCGGTCAACTTTCGTTCGCACCTCGCGCGCTAGTTTGTTTTAGTGGCTTTGTGCCGACTTTAATGGACAATATTTTTTACTAGTGGTTGAACTGAGGAGTTGTTTAGTACGGTGTAAAATTAAGGGGCACTTTAAGTTGCAAAGTGGTTTCTTTAATTATGTTGAACTGAATGGTGATATTTAAAAATGAAAGATATATAACTCCAGGTTTGTTAATCTTAAATGGAGCTTGTACATAATAGAAAAAAAATTGTAACAAGTACCCTGTACTTACAGCGACAATACAATCAAATACGGATCTCAAACCCATTTCTCACCCAGAATTCCATATCGACGTAGTCATTGGTAACAAAGCTGGCGCGCCGGCGGCTCGAGCATACAATATTCCTAGATCAATGTGTCACGCACGTGACCAGCGGAACAAATTCCTCTATTATTTCCCGCTATTTTTTCTCAGTTACGTGTGTAATCTTCAAGTGTTGATTGTCTTCAGTCTTCAGACAACTCTACACCCTCACAAAATTGAGTTATAGCTACCTACATTTTGAATGTACAACTTTTTTATTCTTATAATTTTATTAGTCCCAAATGTCTCGTAGCAACTTGCGTTTTATACTTTGTACACGTTTCCCGTATATAGCCAGTTTTAAAGAGGGATCCGTCTCGGTTGTAAAATTATTTTTTCTTAAAGTTTGCTTAAATACCGACAGAATATTGCGAAATTCTAGAACTGTGAAAAATGTTTCTGCGCGATGGAAGTTTTAACTTTATTTCTTGTTTCATAACGCAGCGTTATTTCAAGAGTGAAATAAAAGGTTAATTATTAATTATTTTCAGACCTCATTATTCTGAGCAGGGTACAAATTGGAGGCAATAAGTTCACGCGCGGCTGATGGACCCTATTTTCTCGAAGCATTTTGATACAAAGGCAAAATTTCATAAGGCGTCACCTATCCAAACCGTCGTGCTCCGTCCAACCCTTTCGGGAGTCGCTTCTCGTAAATATTCAAGGTTACATTCGTGCTCACAATTTTTTCTGAATTTACTTGTCCCTAAAACACTGGGGCCGCGTTACGGGCGAGCTCGCGCACGTAAGCGATGTATCTTAAATATATACGTGTGTGTACTATGTGGAGGGAATACCACGGAAAACATGTTTGTTTTGAGTTTTCTTTGAGTCTCTTTTACGGTTATATGTTTGCCAATTAAAAACAGTGGGTATCAAAATGTTTTCCTACTAGCAATCGTGGAAATTGAGTAAATTGACGGATCAATTACATTAAATTCAAATTCAATCATTTTATTTCGGAATAAGGGATCCATATAGTGTTAGTAAAAACTAAGCCTATGTTAGTAAACTCAATAATTTAAAAAAACAAGCGATACTTAATCTACTAACTAATAAGGATTATGAATTTAACATATTATTCTGCTTAATCTAGAATACTACCAAGCTTCGTACTACGTCAAGTATACATGTTCATAAAAGCCATTAATAATATCAATTACTAGCTTTGGCCCGCGGGTTCGCCCGCGGTGAGATTTAAAAATTGTCCCACGGGACCGTACTACCGAGATAAAAAATATCCTGTGTTAATTCAGGTTTTAAACTACCTGTGTGCTAAATTTTATACAAATCTCTTTAGCCGATTTTGCGTAATTGAGTTACAAATATACAAAACATCTTCCAAATATATAAACTGTCACATTTATAATATTATGTAGGATTATATTTATAACACATCAGCGGTATAAACATCAAGTGGACAATAATAGCTTCTGTGTTATTTATTAATTTTGTAATATTTACTAAGATAGAATTAAATTGATCACGGTAATGGCCGGCAACGGTTACTCATGTAAATTGTACAAGGTATGTAGTACTTACTGTAGTTAACCCGAATAATAGGCACTATTTATTACAAATGGAAACGGATAAAATTTTTAATCTGGAAAGGTTGTTTGGTTTCCTTATTATAGCTTACCTTCTTATTTTATTTAAGTTCCATTTAAAAATAATATTTTACACTGTGGTTTTCATAAAAGTGTTCGCTTGTCTCAATGCACTTAATTGAATAGAGCGTTGTGTGTCAAGAATATTAACATATAATGTATTTCAAAACAAAGTCCTAATAAATTCTGTCCAACAACTAGAACTCTATAAACACACAAACCACCTGGAAATGAACTGCAATCTGAACTGCAATTAAGACAAATAACAAGCCGCTCTCATTCACACCTCGTGGCCCCAATCTAAATAAGTTTGTAATATTATCATTGTTTTCTCCCGCCCCGCCCCCGCCCTGACCCCGCCCCGCTCCCCGCCGGTCCCCGGCGACGTCCTCGGGGGCGCCTCATTTGAATACAGCCTGTTTATTGTACCACACTTTTTCTTCCATTCGCGCCGAATTATCGAATAATATTTTTCTCAAAGGTTGAGCGTATTATCGTGGGATTCCGTGTGAGCACTGCCTGTCAGCTGAAGATTATTTGATTTAGCGTCGTCTCCAACATTGATGGCGTGAAAATTCGGTTTTATTCAGTGTGTTAAGCAATTATCTTATCTGCTGTTTTTTTGTAAATATACATTGTACTTGTCAGTGAGTTTTGCATACGTTACCGCTTGTTTATTGTTTCGAGTACCCACTTTGTTTGAAGTTTCTCGCACTAATACCTATGTATCTACCTTTTTTTCATTTAAAAATCGACGTATCATTTGACATAGCCTACTGACAATACTATTGTTTCTGTGTTAACGCGATTAAATAAATTACTTATTCCGATAAACTCCACCATGTTCTCCTTGCTAGCAAGTTTAACAAATAATCCACGGCTAAAGGTAATTTAACGATTATTGGTGGATGTCACCGGTGTGTGGCAGTAGTGGAGGTGCCTTATGCTGCCGCAGACCAGAAATATGAGCGCTCGCCTCTCGGCTGTATTAATGTTTCATGAGTTAGGCCGTGTACCTCGCTAATACTGGGGCCACACCAACGGAAAACGCCGTTAATTATCGCGATGGTGGACGTTAACCCGTAGAAATAAAGTCCATCATCGCGATAATCAACGGCGGTTCCACAATTAGGGGCGGTAACACTGTTTAGAGCAGGAATAAACTCTGCTAGAAAGAGATAGGGATGGAGAAAGAGTCGCAATGTTGACAGAAAACGATACATTACAAAAATGACGTTCATTTAACTATTTGTTGCGTTTTAAGATGTTAGTTTTAGGGTCCTACGAAATTTTTAAGGAAGTTTGAAAAATGAGACATTAAGGCGGGTGTTGCATCCTTTTTTAACATTAATTAATCAATCAATATACAACAATATAATAAATAAAATTATCGACAAGCCTACCTTTTAACAGGGACCTAACCACGTGTACTGGCTTTTTATCATGTATTTTGTTCAAAAACTCTGAGGACCGCACCGAGTTCACAGTTTAATTTACGGACAGATGAACGAAAACTATGTTTTATTTGAACCGGTTTTGTAAACTTTGGCGAACAGTTTAGAGTTGATAGCTCCCTTGTTTTTGTTCCACGAAATAATGTATGTGCACTCTAATATTCTGGGAATTCTGCATAACTTCTGTTATTGATAAGTGAATGGTAAGATAACAAGATGAATTTTAACTTGTGAGAGTCTAGTCTTAATCTTTGTGGAAAAGTCGTATATATTAAGTACCTAAGTAAGAGAGGTAGATTTCGATGATGATACAGATGGAGGTAGCATTGAAGCAAGTGAAGGTTACGATGAGTTAGTCAATGTTAAAAATTCTAATAAATGAAGGACAATTGAAATAATAAATCACTGACAATAATAACAATGGGTGAAGATCAAGATAATTAACATGATTTATAGCTTCCCAAGCTTATGTTGAACCAATTCACAATACTGTTCATAATACGGCCATAGCACAATGGTAGCAACACCAAGCCACTAACACGGCTGGCATGTGAACGCAGCCTCCCCGGCGGCTACGTTCATCTCGCTCCATTGACGCACTACGAGCGGTGTGAGCGGTGTGAGCGGTCCCAACGCTCGCATTCAGTTGAATATCACTTACTACAGTTAGTCCTGCTCAATTTATTAGGTACTGTGTCATCTGTATTGTGTACTGATGGCTCTTGTGCTTAAAGAGGGGAAAATTCTACAAACATAGCAATTGCAGAATTGTATGCTTTTTATCGTAACAAGTACTTTTATACGGGAACCTGTTTTAGTTACCTCTTATTGTCACAATATGAGAAAAGTCATAGCGTGGTAAAAGATTGGCAAAGTTGGGAGGTGTTCTGTACTTACTTAAGCTACGTCACCTAAAACTTGTGTCTATAATGTGTTACCAAACTCGTATATATTCAAATAAAAGAGTTTGCTATAGAAATCCTAATATTTAAGAGGAAACTGTGATGGACATTAAGCATTCTGTGAAGACGGAAAAAGTAGGTAGTTATATTTTTTTCTCAATCAGCTTTCTTCGCAACCATCCCGCGCACTTGCTGCGTCCCGGAGACACCCAAACATAGTAATATTTTGCAACGAGACTAATCCCACACACGGGTAGGTAGGTATATAATTATATTTTCCATTCATGACAACGTCCTATTTTTAATGGCTTTCCCTAACTTTTACTATATATTATCCTGCAAAGGTCACCTCCTGATGGTTTTTTTTTTAAGTGCAGCCTAAGAAATCTCCTAAAACTTGAAACCTAAAAGATTCTAAGCTATCCGAGACATCTTGAATGTTGTATGCATTGCATGATGAAGCGTCTTCGAAAGGCATGCAAGGTCCATTCGGAGCATTTTTATCAAAGAGGGCTCTATTTACAGAGTGCCCCTAATACGGCATCCCCTATTTACTTGAGCTGTTTACAATGCGTACGTACGGTACGGACGTGAATGCAATTTACTTCGCTTTGACTGCGTGCTGCAATGTTGGGCAGCCAGAGTGGCGTGCAGCGCGGTCGAGTTCCGTTTGAAAGCAAACAGAAGCGATGTGTTTGATGAATGAAATCATGCGTGTGTTAGGATAACCAGCACCCTAATTGCGTAATACAACACAATCACAATTTGTTTCGATTTGAAACAGATTTCTAATCCATTGCTTCATAAGTTGGAAAAAAGATCTGTTCAACAACGTAAATAACGCAATGAATGTTGTTGAAATGTCAAAATGAAACAAATTTCGCGAAATTGTTTACGAAAATGAGTTACGCAATTAGGGTACAGGACGTAGTAGTACGGCCAACACCACATCGTCAGGGGTAACACTTGAACTTGGAAAACGCTAATGTTTGTTTGTTACGCTTTCACGTAATAACCGCTGAATAGATTTGGATGAAATTTAGCACATGGGTAGGCCATGACCGAGATTGGGATATTGGATATTTTTTATTCCAATATTCTCACGGAATCGAGAATTATGCGGGTGAAACTACGGGGCGCAGCTAGTGAATAATAAAGCGATTTTTTATAACGAACCGGCAAATTATTATTAACCAGAACAAATAAATCACTTGTCAAAACTTCAAGGTTCTCCTTCAAACACTTTAAGAAACCCTTATTTTGCCCCGACCTTAATGAAAACGAGTGGACGTTGGAACGTAAACTAAATAAAATTATAAGTTTTCACTTAGTGGGTACCCTTAAAATATAATTTAAGATAATACAACATAATTATCTTAAATTAATTTAATACTTTACAGAGAAATGAATATATTTTTTATATCGGTGCCGCGATCTTGTAAATCGATGAAAATAAAGTAACTATTAACCTACCTATGGGTTGTTATATTAACTATGTGTTATAATTATTTTTATTTTACACTAGCTTTTTTTTCCATCATATAGATTATTAAAAAATATTGGACACGTATTTTTTCTTTTGTTACGTTATCAAAAGATTACGGCAATACATTGATTTAAAATGTCACTAGACGTCACTCTTCAGTAGATTTTATAAATGATAAATGATAAATGATAAATGATTTTATTTCTGTAAGTAGGTTTGTACAAACACTTTTACACGTCAATCATATTTTAAAAACTAGATGAGGTCGGCGTTTCCTATCTGACTACTCTGAGAAGAAAGGCCGAAACAAACTCAGAGGTCACAGTCTCTTTTAAAGTCCAGACATAATCTTGGTCAGATCATGTGAAGGCCATGTGGATTGGTGTTTGAAGTGGTCTTTAGAGGAAAGCATCACACAGATTGAGAGGGTCTGTCCAGTCAGTGCACGCATTTGTCATTTATCGTGTAGCTCAACTCAGAATTTAAGGAGCTCAACGATTTGACGAACAATACCAAAAAAAGGACATTTGTGTAGGCCACATAAATTACTCAAACTGTCAGACCATGATTAAAACTAACTGAGAAAAAATTAAAAACAAAACAAAAAGGAATGACCCATATAGTCTTCACATTCACAATAATTAAAATAATATAATACTTTAAAAGTAAATATTCATGTCATTGTATATATAAAAATCATTAATGTCAATGTGTATATAATAAAATAAAAAACCCAGAAATAATCTTGGTCAGAGCATTTCATATGAGGACCATGTAGATTTGTGTCTGAAATGATCTTTTGAGGAAAGAACCATACAGATTTGAGTGGACCTGTCCAGTCAGTGCACGCATTTGTCAGTAATTGTGCAGCTCAACTCAGAACTTAAAAGGAGCTCAACGATTCGACGAACAATACCATAGAAAGGACATTTGGGTAGGCCGCATAAAGTACTCAAAACTGCCAGATTATCATTAGTAGTAACTGAGAAAATTAAATAAATATATATACATGAGCTACATAGTCCTCACATTCACATTAATTAAAATAATAATAATGTTATACTTAACAAAGTAAATATTCATGTCATTGTGTATATAATTTTGAAGTTTGCAAAATAAACAAAGTTCCAAAAGTAAAAAATAAAAATAATAGTTGGAGCAGCTTAATCCCAAGCCTTTTTGTCCTCAATGTAATCTTTAACGGTATAAAAAGCTTTCTGGCACAACTTACGTTTAATGAATGATTTAAATTTATTAAGGCTTAGATCTTGTACGTGGCTTGGAAGTTTATTATAAAAGCGTATACATTGACATCTGAACGAGCCACCTATTTTCTTGAGCCTTGTTGTAGGTACAACAAATTTGTGTTTGTTTCTAGTATTTATGTTATGGATATCACTGTATTTTTTAAACAATTTTATATTTTTATGGGCATATAAAAGATTATCAAAAATATACTGAGAAGGCACAGTCATTACATTAATCTCCTTAAATTTATCTCTGAGAGACTGTCTCGGACTTAATTTATAAATTGATCGAACAGCTCTTTTCTGCAAAACAAAGATAGTCTGAATGTCAGCGGCATTTCCCCACAACAGAATACCGTACGACATTACACTATGAAAATAGCTAAAGTACACTAAACGGGCTGTCTCTATGTCAGTCAAATTACGAATTTTTCTAACAGCATATGCTGCGGAGCTTAGCTTTTTTGACAATTTATCTATATGTGGGCCCCACTGAAGCTTAGCATCCAAAGTTAAGCCCAAGAAAACTGTGCTATCTTCAGGATTAAATTCTTCGCCCTTTATTAACACATTAGTTTTCACCTGCCTAACATGAGGTAGGGTAAACTTAATGCATTTGGTTTTTTTTTGATTAAGAAGTAAATTATTAACATTGAACCAGTGAACTACTTTTGAGATCGCGCTATTTACATCGTCAGTAACCAGCTGCTGACGTTTAAGTTTAAACAAAAGTGAAGTGTCATCCGCAAACAACACTATATCATGGTTATCCTTTATGAGGTAAGGCAAGTCATTAATATAGATAAGAAACAAGAAAGGACCAAGAATTGAGCCCTGAGGGACTCCCATTGTTACTATAGATCCGGGAGATCTTTTTCCATTAACGTCAACACTCTGAATCCTATTACTCAAGTATGAAATAAGAAGATTCAGAGCGCTGTTCCGGATCCCATAGTGGCGGAGTTTCCTGATTAACGTTTCATGAAGAACGCAATCAAACGCCTTGGACAAATCACAAAAGATACCCAAGGCATCGCATTTATCTTCCCATGCATTATAAATATGACCTAAAAGTTCAACACCGGCATCAGTAGTTGAACGACCCCTTGTAAGGTAATGGATGAAGTGTTGCACAAGATTTGTAACTCGAATAAGTCCATTATCATTAGTGGTGATTTTAATGTTAACTTATTAGAAAACTCAGGTTCTTGTAGTAAAATAGTAAGTCTGTTTCAGTCCTACAATCTTGTAAACCTATTTTTGGAGCCCACAAGAATAACCCCTACTAGTGCCACATGCTTAGATAATATTTATACAGATGTTAAACCAAGCCACAAAGAAATTATAAATTTACTAGATTCTGATCATTGCGGGCAGAGGATTACTATCCCAAACCAAAACAACAAAGTGGCTAAAAAGGATATCACGGTTAACCCCAAAACTGGAAGTCGCTTGGAGACTTTTAAAGTTAAACTTATTAATAATTTACCAGTTTTGTCTATTCATGCTGATCCTAATAATCTATATGATGATTTCTTTAATATATACTGTAAGCAATTTAATTCCACCTTTATTCCCAAGACTATTTCGGTTAATAGTAACGCATCTTTTAGTGATTGGGCTACCATTGGTATTCATAAGTAGAACACGGCTTTATGAGCTGTACAATGAAAGGACTTATGTAAACACAGCTGAATTTAATTTATATGTTAGAAATTATTCAAAATTATTTAAAAAAGTTTGTTGTATGGCCAAGTCGCGTTATTTGAGTTCGAAGATTAAAAATAGTAGTAATGTAATTAAAACGACTTGGAATATTATTAATAGTGAAACGGGAAGGTCTAATAACCGAAATACTGACTACAGCCTGTCTATTAATGACAACATAATGAAATCAGACTCACAAGTCGCCGCGGCCTTTGAAAATTTCTTTTCAGATATTCCTGTTTCAACTACTAAATCCCTAAACTCATCACCTTCTGTTGCTGAGTCTTTGCTAAAGGAAAATGTTAATGTTTGCGATTCGGACTTTCTTTTTGAACATATTACCTGTAGAGACATAATTAAAACCTTTCACACTTTAAATGTAAAAAAGACTGCAGATCTGTGGGGTAATTCTGTAGAAGTTGCTAAGTCTATTATTGACATTGTAGCACCTACTTTAGCTCTTATCTTTAATAATTGTATCGACTGTGGGGAGTTTCCTGACCTGATGAAAAATAGTAAAATAATACCTTTGTTTAAATCAGGTAGTACATCAGACCCCACTAATTATAGACCTATTTCAGTACTACCTACCTTTAGTAAAATTTTTGAGAAATTAATTTTAGAGCAATTGCAAAGATTTTTTAATAGACATAAATTATTACATAGCAAACAGTTCGGTTTTACTGAATTGTGATGTAGCGAACCCCCACTCCCCAACTTTATTGCGTTTTATCTAGATCATTTTTAGGGTTCCGTACCTCAAAAGGAAAAACGGAACCCTTATAGGATCACTCGTGTGTCTGTCAGCATGTCCGTCTATCACAGCCAATTTGCTCCAAGTCTACTGTACCAATTTAGTTAAAATTTGGTACATATATGAATTTCTGTGACCCAAACACGGTGGTGTAACGTAAATAAATATTTTTTTAAGCTATTGCATAGCTTTTATCGCGGGCTTTGAGCTCGGCGACCGAATCAAGAAATTCCGTAACGAAAATAAAACCTAACGCCCCCCACTCTGCCTACTATGTAATGACGGTTCCCATGACAACGTGATGTTGTCATGGGAACGTAATTTTTGTTTTATGTCATCACGTCATCATCCCAAGTGTAGCGTTGACAAATAAGAAGTATGGAGGTTACAAATGCTATGCAATAGCTTTACCGCGGCAGTCCCCGAGTGCCACACGTTTTTTATATTAGGGTCACTTTTTGGGGGCAAATCAGAAAATAAAAGGAAAATTAATGAATTGAAAAGTTTTGCAAACTGTACCGTGTGACATATCAAATGAAAGGGCTTGTTATGAGGATCTCAAATATATTTTTTAATCATTTTAAAATAAATACTTTTAGAGATATTGAAGAAAATTGATGAAAATTGGCCCCACTGACTAACAGACTAAATAGTTTTTTTTTTTTTTACCTAGGAAACATTAGTGGCAGAAATATATTCGAACGTCACTACACAAATCCTAAAAAACCACATTCAGTATAAACAGCTTGTTGAGTTAACCTATTGTTGAGAAACTTAAAACTTATTCTTAGCATTCTTAGAAACCAACATAATGTTCTAGTCACAGTATCTACGCATATTTTGAGTTAGTCTAGACCTAATCATACAAAGTCATTAAAAAACCTCTTTAGTTCATCTAGGGCCTGTTCCCCTCCCCGCCCCCCTCTTGCCCCGCATCGTGGTCGCCCGCGCCACGAATTAGCATTTATATTGTCTCCTTGCTACGAGCGCGCGCGCAACCAGCCTTTTACTTTCGCCTGTTAGGTTGAATGTGTGTCACACCGAATGATGAAGTAGTGACATGTTTTGCAGAATATTTTTTGAATGATGTAGCGATGAAACAAATGGTCTACTCTTAGCCAATGATAAGATGTGTCTCTCTGGAGCTAAATAAGTGTAAAGTAAAACCATCCAATTCACTATTAATACAATATAATATACATTAATACAAGCTTTTGGAAGGGGCGACTAGAATCAATTCTATTATTTTGTAAATTTTATCGTTCAAAAGTGCCATACTTGTGCTTATTTGAAATAAATGATTTGACTTTTAGTTTGAAATACCATACCTACCAAAACGCCGTACACACACCATACGGTGTAAATAAATAAATAGTATTATTTATCTAGTGAGGACCTCCAATAAATTATTATATTCCCAAAGTAACAAACTCATTATAATGAATCTAAAGACAAGAGTATATAGTCTAGACTAAAATTCTAAGTACTTTTAAACTAATATGTAGATGTAGTGTATATTTAGTTACACCTGAAATACGCTTATTACTGTTACCGAGTAAGCTTATATTTCACTATTTGCTGAAATCTCAAGTAAAATAAACTTAAATTAATTAAAAGCCAGCAATTACCTCTTATTGCGTTCATACAACATCTTAATGTGTTTCAACTGTTTTAATATCTAAGTGTTATAAATTGTTTCATGAATTTTAATATTCAAATTGTAAACCTTCGCTCTGCAGCCCTTTGTCTGAATTTAATTAACTCGATATTTTCTTAATCTAAAAACGTCTTAGAAATTTATACTCCACTATTAGTTTCATTTTGGTAATACCAGTTCTAAAACGAAATTGGGCAGGTATAATTATAACATAGTCATTGTATTAAAATAATCATCAGAATTAGAAAAACATCAGCCCGAGGGTGATTATACTTTGTATCAATTAACTATTTTTTGTATTAATTACCTACT
This sequence comes from Agrochola lychnidis, assembly GCA_963680765.1. NCBI lineage: Eukaryota > Metazoa > Arthropoda > Insecta > Lepidoptera > Noctuidae > Agrochola > Agrochola lychnidis. The sequence continues at coordinate 907,333 of OY796852.1, read as the reverse complement.
TATATCTGCACATAAAATATCCTCTACTGAAGCAAGGTTTTAAAGAAACAAATCATTCATTCCATATTAGAAAAATATCGAATATTTTAAAGTGAAACTTTTATTACATCGTCTCAAACTTTTTCGTCTGTGTGTTGCATGTCGCGTGACGGTCGGCCGCGGAGTAGGGATAAAATGAAAGGCTCTCGTCAGAGCAGCCAAGGCCAATATGGCGGCGCCTATAGTTCGCTTAAAAGTTTCACTTTTACCGTGGTTTCATAAAACCACAACACAATCCTTTTTTTTTTGTTAAACTTATGCTGTCCCACTGCTGGGCAAAAGTCTTCCCCATGCAAATTACAGGATGCATCAGCAAAAGTGGGCCAGAGTCGTCACGCAGTGGGTGCCAAAAAGCAATAGGAATTAGCATAATATAAAACCGGCCAAGTGCATGTCGGACCACGCACAATGTAGGGTTCCGTAGTTGGGATGAATTTATACCAAGAACAAACTTAACTTTGTAGTTGAAAATCTTTTTTTTCATACGGAATGTATGGGAGAACATGTTTTTACAACCGCAAATCTAAGTTGGTCGATAATTACTCATTAACTGTAAAGCCTACTCAGTTGTGATAGTTTTCCTTTTAAATTTGTTATATAAGCTACTGCCGTGAATTTTTTCACATATCTAAAACCAACTATTTAGCTGGCAGAGGGGACACTTGACTCTAACAAAAATTTACACTTTAAAGCTTAATATTTCGCAAACGGATCTCTGAATTCAAAAATGATTTTAACACACTCGCAATGTTTTTGAAAGACCTTTCCAACTATACCCCACACCAAAGGATAAAAAAAAACATTCCCACTTTACGTGTAGGGGAGGAACCCTAAAAAAAAATTTTTCATTATTTTATTTTACTACTTTGTCAGCATGATTAATATATACCCATGCCAAATTACAACTTTCTAGTATTAACAATCTCAGAGCTAGACCGCAGACAGACAGACACACTGACTACGGAACCCTAAAAACACGCAAACAGCAGTTCTTGTTTTCAGTCAGTGTTGTTCTTGTCGTTTGCACGTCGGTGTGAGAGCGGCCAGTTTAGCAATAGGGTTACGGTTACAGGCGCGCGGCGGCATCGGCGCACCGGCGACCGGCGTAAACACCGAGTGTTACGTTTATTGGTCTTTTTGTACGCTGTCGAACTAACACAACTTTGTTAATAGATCACGCTAAAAATACGGGGTTTGTGTTTGGAGACGAAGGAATTGAAATCGGGACGGACTGTAGATATACTCGTGCGGAAAGTGTTATAAATATGAGATTTATTTATTTAATACTTCAAGCACACAAATGTACAGAGGCGGACTTAATGCCAAAGGCATTTTCTACCAGTCAACCTTTGGGTGATGCAGAGACAAACAGTGGTAGGTGCAATAACGAGAATTTAGGAATAAATATTTATTTAAATGTAAAGATATACATAAATTTATGTTTCTAATTATATATAAAGATAAACAAAAATAAATACACTTAAAAATACTAAAACAAATAAGACAAACAATGGGAAAATATTACCGTTGTGATGATGCCAGCTTCTTGCGAATGTGCTCGCGAACTTTAACTTTAAAAGATAATCAGTTGGTCGTCATCCTGTATTCGGGAGGGAGCGCATTCCACAGAGAGATAGACTGAACGAAGAAAGAAGAGTGAATGAAGTCTGTGCGGTGATTGGGATATTGAAAAAGACAATTGTGAGATGAACGTAGATTTCTATTGTGATTGTCGCAAATGTACTGATATTCAAAGATGTCATGTAGTAATAATCAATCATTAATTTTAAGTGTAGGAAGGCCTTTGCCCTGCAATGGGCATAAAAAAGAACTTCAACTGACCCGACCCTGAAGCATTTTTCAAAATAGTAGTAAAATTCGAAAGTCAATGTCATTTAAAGCAACAATTAATAGTCTACTGGATATTTGTGAATAAATTTCAGTAAAAATGTGTTGTTTTGACTGTGAATCACAAGCCTGCATCACTGTTCAATTAGCGCTCGTCTTACAAACTTGTTCGTTGTAAATCTGAATTAACAATAAATTACCGAATATGAATTTTTGAGCGCGGTCCGACTCAAAAGATACGTTCGCCCCTAATTAGTAGCTAATGGAGCAACATGGGGTACATTATTACGGCTGAAACCATAAAAAATGTCGGATAATTTTTCTCCAAAGTCAAATTCTACTGTCAAGGGAAAACCACCATTATTTATATTAAGCTTGTGTACGTTTAGAGTGGTTTTTCTGTGCTAGCGCGTCTTGTCCCGGGGGAACAATTTCTTTCAATAATTCGCTGGTAATGGCCTAAGTAAGCCAGTTAACAAGACACTCTTAGAGGCTCACTCCAACAAAAATGGATACAATTTTAACTTTTATTGAATTATTCACAAACGACGAGCGCTTCCTCTTGAGTTCGCTCCTAAAGTGCAGAAAATGTCGCATTATAGTTACAGCTAAGTATCGTTTACGCTTTGTTTCTATATTCCCTTGAAACTTTTCAAGATAAAATATGTCAATTTAAGAATAGTGTATAAGATGTCATGTTACCTAACTCCTAATACAATGCGAAATGTACATGGAAAAAGTTAGTTTTAATTTTTTTACACCAAATTCAAAACAATAAAGTAAAATCTCGGTCAAATCAGCCCGATTCTCCATTACCAAAAGGTGCTACATAAAGAATTATTTTATTCGGCTATCAATAAACGTATAAAAAGATTAAAGCACCAAACATACCATTACCTGGCGAGGGTTAAAAGGTCAAAGGGTTAAATATTCATACGATGCCGTAATTGAGGCAATTTGTATAATCGCAACAGTTCCGCAAACTGAATTCTATAATAACATCAGGGGTACGGCCGTTTGCACAATGTTCGCCCATATAGTGCGAGCCAGCTTCATTTTCACGGGATATTTATTTTAAGGTTAATTTTGTGGGGTTTATGTGACCAAAGTGACGGAAACTATTACAAGAATATTAAAAAAAATATAAGAAATCTACGTTCAGCTAAAGTTAAGCTAGGATTGATTAAGAGCGTTCATTCTAAAAGTTGGCAACGTCGCAAATAGCTGTCAAATATTGACCTGTTTTAATTAATTTGACAATATTACTATAGGTATGGAAACATGAAATAATAGCTAACTAGTGAACTAAAATATTAATAATGAATTGAAATTATAACACTGAAATTGATGTTGTAACCGTTTTAGGTGTAAAAAGGGCATTTGGAAAGTTTCCAAATACTTTTTTTACATCTAAAAACTGAATATTCTATGTTATGATATTAATTATTGCATTTCATAATCAATATTTTAGTTCACTAGTTAGTTATATTTCTTATTTCCGTACAGTAATATTTAAAAATTAATCAAAACAGCGAAATATTTGACAGCTATTTGCGACGTTATCCACTTCCAGAATGCACACTCTTAATGTCAGAAGAGATTCCCAAATGTTAAGAAGTTCACAACAATCTTTTTACCAGTTGAAATATTCATTTAAGCATTGGCTATCTATCATTTACAACCATAGGAAAACTAAATTAACCTTCACGTCAGAACAAACAAGAAATCATCATCATAAATAACTGTACCTTCACATCAACTGGTCCTTTTCTCCGCGCAGATCCCGGATTTGGTCCTATTACTCGCAACACTCGTCACCTACATGCGGAGGTCAGATTGTACTAGTAATTTGGAGATAAGCACTCACAATACTATGTTCTCAGAACTGAGTGAGCGAGGGACAAATAAGTGTCTGAGAGGTAAATGAGAGTCTTTTCACAAGCGCATGGAAGAATTTAGCTAATTTTGTGTAGTGACATGTTGGACTTGATGAGTTTGTTTTAGACGGTGATTTTTTTTTTTGCTAACTGCAGTAAAATGTAAAAAAAACTCTAGAACCACACACAACTATGCCACAGACTTTTGTTCTGCGATGATGTAGGTCATGATTGTAAAGCCGATCTCGTAGCGTCAGCAGCATACAAGAGCGCTGCTGACTGTAGCTTTTATATTACATTGGTTATTGTGAAACTTGCGGTTTTGTTGTGTCATATGATTTTCTTTGTGTTCCATTTAAAATTATACGTTTTTTTTTCCTTTTAATTCTGTCAGTAAATATTTCAGATACATATCCATCTACATATTTTGGTACTGCCGAAAAACTTTTAACACGTACTTATTTGTTACATAACAAAAAATTACGGCTTATAAGCCCTAATTCGACAATGTACTGCTGAAAACCATCAAATCTTACCTTCTTTACGAACCTAAACGATGACTGTCGATATACTCTTCTTTGCAAGCCTAAACAACTGTTTTGGTTTTGATCTACAACAAATATCTAACACTTGCTCTTGACCTGCATTTTACGACTAGGTGCCTACTTCAAATCAGAAACGACTAATAATGTGAACTTACCCTCTGCTACACATCAAATGTGACTGACGTTGATGGACAGCTAAAACGCCAGCTATTATAGCAAGGCGATCCTGTCGAACAGAAATTGTTCATATCAGATTCGCGACTGCAACAGGCAACACTTCGTAAAATGATTGTGCTAGGCATATTGTTCAGTCTATGTCTAAATGTTCTGGGTTTCAACCTGAATGTAGCAAATTTTGTAACTGACTATGTCCTGTATAAAGATTGTAGATATGTCTGCTATTTAACTTGTGAAAGTCAATATTGTAAGTACTCTAACAGACCTTTACGCGATCAAATAGAATTATCTTTTACAATTTGTAAAACCAGTTAGAAGCTTAGGTATCAAGGGGATAGAGGTACCCACTGGAATGGAAAGGTTTTATCAATAAGCTTGTTTCTTTAATTTTCCTGTACTTGTGAAATCAATGATCACTTTTTTCCTTTTTCCTAAGTTCTTTTAAACCCTCATAAGTATAGGTACAAAAAATACAATAAAAAATATTTATTTCATTTCAAATATTGTGATCATACAAAAACTGCTCAAACATAACAGTTCGATTAGAGCAGTATATTTATCGGTAGAATATTTTCAAAAAGGTTAAAGTCTGTCTTCAAGTCCGAACCAACCTGACTGTAAACACCTATCAGTATTTCTATAGGGACTAAACTGTTAGCTATACCGCCAGACAACACCATCCTCGTACACAAACTAACAAAAGAAAACGTCCGCGTGTCGGTACGGCGTATTGACAAAGACGTGGATCCCGATGCGGTGGATGTGGTGCGGGTTACGGACCAGCGCACCGTGGCGGTCGGGGTGCTGCTCGATGGGCACTGTCACAATACGCGACCGCTGCTGCACCAGGTAACATTGTTCTAGGCTTAATATACGCTTGAGTGCATTACGCTGTGCACACAAAAACTTTGTGAAGCTTTAGATACCCGACTACCCGTGGCTCGGAAATACGTAAATCTCAACTATAATATCATTGCGTGTATTTTTTCATGTTTTTGACGTAGTGAAGAACCTACCTATTTTTATCTACCCACATTAATTAGTGCACAATAGATAATGCTAACGATAGGGCACGACACACGACTTGAACTACAAATACCGTCTTATGCTGTTACGACAAAATATATTATGTACGCCGTCGATGTTAAAATTATTACCATGGACGTCCGGTTGTCTATACTTTGACCGCAGTATTGTGACTGTTGTCATTTTCAGGCTTCAAAGAACAAGTTGTTTGATGCGATGCACCCCTGGCTTGTGCTGACTGATGTTGATAATTCCACGGATTACATTGATGATAACTTTAAATGGCTAAACTTGAGTGTGGACGCTGATATTGCCGTGGTCTCCAGAAACGGTAAATGTCTTAATTATCAATATATTTACAGTTCTTTGCGAGATTAGCTTTCGTTTAAACTCTTAAGGCCACTCTATGCATCCATTACAGTCCATCAATTCATATTCTGGGAAATATGGTTGTTAATTCAATATCGCTATCACTACATTTCATAAAACAAAGTCCCTCGCCGCGTCTGTTTGTCTGTCCGAACGCGATAAACTCAAAAACTACCAAGGTTTTGTGTAAATTGGCTGAAATGTAATGATTAAAATACTACAAGTAGGACGATCATCAATTAAATTTAAATCAAGCCCACATGTCGTGCTCGACACAACAGGCTGATATGACACTACGACAGAAAAAATAATTTAGGCTTGCATGCTCTACTAGCCGTGTGAAGCCGCGGCGGGTTGTTAGTATATATATACAGTGTGAGTCTTTATAATGTGCACATATCGACATGATAAATAATCTATGCTTAATTTTATAGAAAGAAAAAATATTTAAAAAAATCTAGATTCATTATGTCATTTAATTTCAATGTATATATACTAAAATATGTAGATTTATATGTCGTACCGATTTATTTGTTTCCAAATGTTTTTCAGGTGACAATTACGCAATGACAGATGTATACAATTTTGGTAAAATACAAGGCAACGACTTGGAGACGACACTACTCGGAACATGGCGACCAGACAAAGGTGACCTTGTCTGTGATTTTTAGAAAGAAAAAGAAAGAAAGAAAATGCATTTATTTGCGGTAAAAATGACGCAAAGAAAGAACACAAACACAAAAAAGAACAAGTTGGGGAAAATAATTATGCACCACATCCATACAAAACGGCCATCGCTCAGCATAATGCTGCGACCAAAGCGCCGGGGCTTTCTTATAAAAATATTTTAATTATAAATACACAATACATAGTTCTAAACGTTTATATAAATAATGTAATGTTTACTAACTTGAAGATGTCCAGTTTATTCCCGGTGCGGTGTCGCGAACCTTTTGTCAATGGTTGATGTATATTTTTTTTTAATTTTGTTGATTTTTGGTTTCACAGGTTTAGAGATAGTACTCAAAGGGTACAAGTATTACAACCGTTGGAATTTCCACAATTTAACGCTGCGAGCAATAAGTGTGGTTCGTATTATTAATTTCTGGTAATTTTATTTATTTAAGTTCTCCAACAAAAGATATACACAATACATGACACATATCTATAGGACAACATCAGGTATTAAGTAAGCGTAGACACAGAATGCACAATAAAGTTAACAACTAAACTACCACCACTAACTAACCAACTAAATATTAATAATAGTTAAAATGTTCAAAGAGAAGTTGAAACAATTTTTGTATTTCAATTTTTTTATATAAAAACAAATCTATTATTCAGTACCTATCTATTTTTCATCTTTATTGCTTTATTCAATAGAATGACTTGGCTATCGCACGGCAACATAATCACATATATAATAATCTACTATTTAGATAGTCCTAATTAAATAAAGCGCAGTGCTAAGCTGATATTCGGTAGATTTTGTTGTATGTAGACTATAGATTCCATTGCCGTGTGCGATTGCCAAGTCATTTCAAGGATTGCAGGCTTCTAGCTTTATCCACAACGAAGTTACAGGGGGTTGAAAATGTTCTGAATGGCTTTGAGAAAAGATGGTACGGCTATGCTTTTGTGTTTGTTTTGCTCGGGCACTGCCATGCCCCCCGATAAAATGAAGGACACTAGCTTCTGTTTCTTCCCCACCCAACCCATTGCATCGCATCACATCGCCTGCCCGCGCTTTTACTTCGTTTTCGCTTAGCGTTCTTTCCGACTTGTTTTCTTTTTGTTCGACTCTTAAGGGTCCTAGCGTTATGATAAATAACCTATAGTCTTTCTCAAGAATTGGGCTATCAAATGCAAAAAGATTTTCAAATCCGACTGGTAATTCTAGAGACCAGCGCGTTCAAACAAACTAACAAAAAAACAAACTCTTCAGCTTTATTATTAGTATTAGTAAGTATAGACTCGCAGATATCAAAATTCGTGGTTTTAGCTAACATGTTGTTATAATTGCCTAATCTATGCTAGTATTATGGTTTGTTTATTTGTTTGTGAGTTTGTATGTAGGGGTAATCTCCAGAACTGCCAGTTGGATTTGAAAAATTCTTTTTACATTGAACAGCCAAATCCTTGCAAACGAAATCGTGTACAGAAATAGGCTAGTTATTAATAATATAGTGAGAATTACTAGTCACATTATAGGTAGGTATTATTTATTACGTTTGTTATTAAAATTAGAAAATATAATTAAACTCAAACTCAAACTCAAAGCATTTATTTCAATTAAACCATTTATAGGCACTTTTGAACTGTCGAAGAATCGGTCAGTTAGTCAGAAAGTTGAAGCTAGTCGCCCATTCCAAAACGTAGATCTCTATGGAGAAGAACGGGCAAGAAACTCCAAGGCCACTCTTTTAAATATAGATATTAGAAAATTCTGGTTACATTTTTTTTTTTTTTTTTACATTATTCTGGTTGCTTCTATATGTGAGAACAATGTACAAAAAATAATTAAAACAATTGAAAAATATAAGATTAAAAATAAGCCCTGGCAGATAAGAGATGACCAGTCTCAACTGACGGCGCCCGTTCACGAACATGACGCGTGGATCAGCACCATCCAGCTCAACCATTTTGTAGGGAACCGAATGATCCAACACACTCGCCACCATCAGCGAGACATTTTAGTGAGCTTGACAATCTCTCAACTGCCATGCTCTTTCAAGTCAACATACGTCTTAATAACATAATAAACGGCTCCATGGTTCTCACATTTACAAAAAATCAAAAAATGCTTCTAATTTATACAAAATTATAGTTTGCAATGTATTTAAGAAATTAATAGAATCTTACAACCAAAAAGTAAGAAAATCATTATTATCTAATTGGAGCATTAAACAATTTACTTGGTAAAATTAAAAAAATAAACATTTAAGTTCGTAATGTCAAAAACAAAATTAAAAAAAAAGGGAAAGCAACTCTTCCAAATATTAAAATTTTAACTAGTGAGCCCAAGTGGCTGTGGAGCAGGACCAGCATTAAGCCAAGCATTTTTATCTACGATATAATCTAATAATAGTTTGTAAAACGTTACAATCCATTTCAAAGTCACATCTGCCTACATAAGGCTAGCGTAGATACATTAGAGCGGGCCGCGCTGCAACGCAACGCTTTACAATAGTCCCCCTATATCACTTTACACAATTATCACACACTTCAGGCCTTTGTTGTTTTGTAATGCCATACGCAGCAACCTGATGCGATTTACTGTCCAGATCGTGGACCAACCAGAGGTGTTCTACCCAGAGATGTTATCAGAGATGGCGTACACGGCCGGAGTGGCCGCAATGACGAAGATCACCTCACAGATGCTCAACACTCTCAAAGAACGACACAATTTCAGGTGAGGACTAGATTCTCAGCTTCGTTGGAATCAATAATCAAGTCTGTATTTCCCCAAAGGAATAAGCCAGAAGTGTACACAGTTTACTCACTTTTCTTTTGCAATACTGGATCTGCCTGCCATTAGTACAAGAGTAATTTTTTGCGAAGCCTTTTCCGACAATTTTAAGATTAACCTGTTTTACAGATTTAACTACAGCATTGCCGGCCGATGGATAGGATCTCCTGAGAGGAATACCACACTGGTTTATATTATTTGTCTTATATTTACTTGTCAGGTAGTTATGTATACCTAGTGTTTAATTAAAATTTATTTTCCGCAGGCGGTTACAAATGCTTTGCTTTGGGAAGAACAGGATCTATCCAGCACATGTGCTAGGATCTTCCCCAATTGGCTCGACTGGGTCGACATTTATCATCCACCTACCACCAACCTTCAGTAAATATTATCACTATACTTTGTAGATCGTCATTATTTGGTTCACAGTTAGCAATATTGCTTACCCCGGCACCGTCAGCGTCCCCCTAATTTTTTATTTAGTCTTGAATTAATTTTTATGTAAGTTTAGAAACAGATTTTTTCTAGGACCAAATTTTACTACCTGATCCAAGAGAAAGGCGTGGGTCAATATGAGAACCAGTTCCTCACGCCCATGTCTGACGGTGTCTGGTGCTGCGCGCTCCTTGCTGGCATCGTCTGTACCCTGGTCCTTGCAGTCGCAGCCCGGATGGAAAACAGGCCCAAGTCAGGCTGGTATGCCTTTTTCAGCGTATTTGCTGCTATATGCCAACAAGGTATGCTAGTTATGGTACGCAGTCAAGCTATTAGGGTAAAATAAAAAGTTAACGGTTATTTAACGTCTAAAAAGTCATATTAGCTTCGTAAAGTATTTAAAGCCGTTCCAATAGAAAACAAGACCGTGAAATTCGCCAACGGTGATAATATGATTTCTATGGATACGACCTTGATTTCACGTTACCTATGTTATCGAGTTAGATTGTTACAAAATGTTTTTGAAAACATCAACATTTCTGCGTTTTCATTTAGTTAAGCTTTGAAGTTGAAAATGTTTTTTTTCTATGTTAATAATTATTATTATATACTCAGATTTTGAAGACGGAGTTCTAATGTTAGAAGAGACATTTTCGAGTCAAGGTGAGAAGGACCAACAATTTTGTTTACCGAAAATAAACCTTATGCAATCACTAAATGATCAATTTTTCAGGTCGCAAGGCGACTCTTCTAGTAATTGGCCTGACAAGTATGTTGCTATACAACTACTACACGAGTGCCGTAGTGTCCTGGCTCCTGAATGCTGCAGCACCTTCCATTGCCAACCTAGACGGCCTCATGAACAGTGACTTTGAACTGATATTTGAAGACATCGGATATACCAGAGGGTGGCTTGACGTATGTATCAATATCAGTACTCGGTTTTGGTCATTCAGATACTCTAAAATTAGTAGCTTTTTATGTAGGTACATTTTAAATGAATGCCTGCCGCCTTTTTCAGAATCCTGGATTCTTTTACTACAGTGGTTTCACGAACCTGAAAGAAGATGAATTAAGAGACAAGAAAGTGACCAAGGCTAAACGGACTGCTGCAGTATTGCAAACTGTAAAAACTGGCGTCGAACTCTTGCGGACTGGAAGTATGTATTATTAAGTTACTTTCAACATTAACATAAATAGTTGTAATTCATTATTATGGGGCTAAGTTTTGAGTATAAATGTGGATAAGAAAGGAAGGATGATAAAAAGGGAGTATGGATTGTGTGACAGAATCAGATGTTATGACTAAAACCGGCTAAGTGCGTGTCGGACCACGCACAATGGGGGGTTCCGTAGTTGGGATGAATTAATCCCAAAAACAAACTTAACTTTGTAGAATATGTTCTCCCATACGGAATCTATGGGAAAAAATGTTTTTGCAACGGCAAAGTTAAGTTGGTCGATTATTACTCGTTAAAGCTAAAGCCCCGGTGACACACGAGGTGTATCACTTGGAACATGCCGTCAAGCCCCGGTGACACACCTCGTGTGTCACCCGTTATACGCGGCACACACGCGGCTTTTAGCTCAATTTGTAATATAAAATAATGTCTAATGTCCTCTGTGGCTTTTTATGGTCGGATAAATATGCTAGACAACAAAACCATTGTATTTTAAAATACCTGGAACGCAATATTTTAAAAAAATATTGAAAGTGACGTTCGGGGGCGAAAAAATGTCAGTTTACGAAACGCTCCGGGCTTGAAGGTTATTCTCGTAATATTTCGTGAGTTTTTGTGGTTTTTGTGTGTAAATCGACGGGAAGTGGTGATATTTTCATTTTTGAGTAAATATTACGTCGTTGTAGATAATATTTGCAGTAAATAACATCGTAATATACCTATTTTGACCCAAACAAAAAGTGTAAACAAACATCTGAATATGAAAGTGACCGTGCTGTGATTTTGTGGTATTTTGGTGTGTAATCGTCGGTATTTGATGGGTAAGTCGCCTTTTTTCAATAAATGATTAGATTAGTCATAATTTTAAAGTGTTTTTTCGCCAAAATACGGCGAAAAAATGTTTTTTTGAAACCGATAAAATTACGTAAACACTAAAAAATCTAGGTCTTAAAAATTCTAGATTTTTAGTATTTTTATTTTCAATGTCTGTCTCTAAAAACGCTTTTTTTTTGTATCCTACTCAGCTGTGATAGTTTTCCTTTTAATTTCGTTATATAAACTACTGTTGATTTTTTTCACACACCCAAAACCAACCATTTAGCCGGCAGGGGGGGGGACACTTGACTAACAAAAATTAGCACTTTAAAGCTTAATATTTCGCAAACGGATCCCTGATTCAAAAATGGTTTTGACAAACTCACAATGTTTTTAAAGGAACTTTCCAATGATACCCCTTACTATGGGTTAAAAAAGAAAAAAATAACATCACCAGTTTACGTGTATGAGAGGTAGGTACCCTAAAAAAAAATGTTTTTCATAATTTTATTTTACCACTTTGTCGGCGTAATTAAAATATATACCTATGCCAAATTATAGTTTTCTAGTACTAAGGGTCTCGGAGCTAGACCGCGGACAGACAGACAGACAGACGGACATGACGAAACTATAAAATCTTTGTTTAGTACGGAACCCTAAAAACGGGATGATTTAATGTGACGGATTATAGAAGAAGATTATGTTATACCAACCCCACATAAACTGTGATACGGGGCGAACGATGACTTCAGACTGTTAAATCTTAATCTATATAATAAAAATTAAATGCCGTTCGTGAGTAAGCGCATCACTTGAGAACGGTTCGGCCGATTTGGCTATTTTATGTTTTAAAACGTTCGAAATAATTTGAATCAGGATTTTTTTTTAATTCGAGTAAAACTTAACCCCTTCTTTTTTTCTATGCAATTTTTGTATGAACTCCTTGGACTCCTGTCCAAAGAGTCCATACAAACAAAGGACAAGGTCTGTCGGATCAGCTAGTTTATTATTTAAAAAAATGGCAATGGCACTCCGGGAGTGCCGACAGAAGTGAAAACTTGAACAATTACGTGTGTATTTTTTGAATCGTCAGGAAATATTTTATTGTGCAGGAAATACTTTTAAATGAAGTGTTTTTTATTCATTACAGCGTTACTCGGAACGCAGCCGAAGTCTGCGTATTCCGGGTCGAAAAAAACGCGCCAAATTGCCTGTTTAAACTATACCTTCCTGCTCTATCTTACACAGAGTGTAGGGAAAAGATAAGGAAAGCAATATAACATCATATGTTAAACATCTGAAAACGATACGCGCTGGAATGATCGTTTTAAAAGTCTCTGGTGAATACGCTATTCAAAGATGGCGACGCAATACTTGCATAGAACATTGATCCGTAACGTAATATAAATAAAGAGCACAATCGCGTTTACAAAAATGAGGTGTCCATCGCGAAATCCATGGTTTAGTCACATCTCAAAAATGCCCAACGCGCCTAAAGAAGTTTCCACTTTAAAATATTGTTTATTTTTATTTTCTCAGAATATGCTTTCCACACCGAGCCGTACACAGCCAGCCAGGTGATCTCCAAGACTTACGTGGACACCGAGCTGTGCAACCTCGGAGCCCTGCAGATGATGCTACCAGCTCACGTGTACATCATGGCGCAGAAGCGGAGCCCTTACAAAGAGTTCTTTGATTGGAGGTCTGTAGTTGAGAAAGATGAGGATGTGGTTGGGGAAAAGACCGAAGACTATTCTAAAGCCGATTTGATGTATTTACCTTGCACCTCCAATGACGACATTTAAATGTACCTATAACCGGCATAGCCTGGGCACTGGGCAGTCAGCCCCACTGCCACTTTGCCGACTGATTTGAGTTTTGCAATTTTTGCGAGCAGAGCTTTTTTTTCAGAAATCATATAAATGCTATTCCGAATCGAATGACACTTTATTCATATTTTTCCGAGACTGCTGAAAAAATATGAACAAAAAGCACTTGTTGAACAAAAAAGCACTTGTTGACTAGACTACCAACAACATTCAACAGCAACAGCATTATGAAAACAGTGACATAGAGTTTCTATTCTCCCATTTTGAGACATTTTGAGGAGGGATGGCTAAGTGAGAAACTTGTACCTTATACTTGATCATCTTCTGTACAAAATGCTTCAAACTCAATAATAATAATATCACTTACTAACACTAGCTATAAGGTATTACTAAAATTAAGGATCTTTGTGTTTAAGGATATTTTTTAAGTTTTTTCTGTAATACATATAAGTAGAAATTGTTGGTTCATGGCGAAACATTTTGGTAACATTCTAGATATAATTAGATAAACCTGGGTTATTTCCTGATATAAACTGTGCCCGATCAATGGTGACGAGGCGATCCTCTTCGTGCGACAATACCATCACTGCTGAGGGGTAAATAACAAAACATTCCGTCAAACCTCTCGGGATTACGGGCTAAGATAACAAAGGTGTACGTTAATATGTTTGTACTTATCTATCTGCAGGTAAGACTCGGTTCACTCTTAGATCAGAGAACATGTGTAAGTACCTACAGTACGTGGTTGTTAAGACACATTGAGTTTGAAATTTAGCTTGTAAAAAATGCATGTATTTTATCGAACACCAGCTGAACGACACACATGCGAGACAGAACCCCAGCGCTGGTTAGCGCTGGGGCTCTGTCTCGCATGGGGTCGCAGTATTATGCTGAGCGATGGCCGTTTTGCGTGGATGTGACGCATATTTTCCCCCGATTTGTTATGTACGTGTTATTTTTTCTTTCTTTGCGTCATGTTTACCGCAAATAAATGAATTTTCTTCCTTTTTTTTCCTCATACTCAACTAATTCTCATTTGGCTTTCCTAACAATATTATTGAACACTCTAAAATAGTAAAGGCGCCTTTTTTTGTGAACTTTAAATAATTCGTAATATTTTGGGGTTCTTAAAAATAATAAATAGCCAAGGACCTGTTACCATCTTAGATCTCGCCCTACCCGGCCGCTGCTGCGGAACCGCTCGCTTCGCTGACTCGGGTTGCATGCGGTGGGTCATTAATTTAAAAAAGTGTACGTCATTAGTAGGTACTCATTAAAAACCAAAAAGATTTTATAGGTACATTCATTTAGAAAAGCATACATCCTGATCCTCTAAAAACGTATTAAACTTCCAATAAAGAGCTTTAATAAGAAAAAATCCCAAAAATGAATTAAATTCAAATATTTTTGTTTGTAGAACATAGATAAACGAAAAATACAGATACATATGGTATTAGTACGTTGTTGACGGCAAGACGTTCATTTTATTGAATATATTCTATATTTTTCCTTTACCTATAGGTACTCTACAAATAGAAATATCTGATTTTTGTAGAGCGTCATCTCTGTCACGAAAATTTATGCATTTCAGTCCCTTTCTAAACCCCGATGAGTCATTTTAAACCCGGGTACTGTATTTTTATTTTAACTAATTGCCGATTTGATTTATGTTTTAATATACAACCAATTAAACGACAACTCGTGTGGGTTACGATTAATTTATTCGGACCTAGTGTTTTCATAAAAGTCTTTCCTGCAGTCTCCTCCGCCTCACAGAGCGTGGCCACGTGAAGGCCATCCGCGCTCGGTTCGCGGGCACCATGCCGGCCTGCTCGGGCGCACAGCCGCGAGCACTCGCGCTCGGCCAGGCCGCGCCCGCCTTCCTCACGCTGTTCCTCTTCGCTGTGCTGGCCTATGTTATTCTAGCTTTCGAATTTCTCTATAAAAGGTAAGGTAAAACGGAAATTCGGGATATTGACAGAAAATAAAAAAAACCGGCCAAGCGCTTGTCAGACCAAGCACAATGAAAGGTTCCGTAGTTGGGATGAATTTATCCCAAAAACAAACTTAACTTTGTAGTTGAAAAACATATTATGTTCTCCCATACGGAATGTATGGGAAAATATATTTTTGCAACTGCAAATATAAGTTGGTAGATTATTACTCGTTAACTTGTAGAGCCTACTTAGCTGTGATAGTTTTCTTTAATTTCGTTATATAAACTACTGCCGTGATTTTTTTCAGACATCCAAAACCAACCATTTAGCTGGCAGGGAGGACACTTGACTCTTCACGAAAATTTGCACTTTAAAGCTAAATATTTCGCAAACGGATCCCTCAATCCTAAAATGGTTTTAACATACTCATATTGTTTTTGAAGGACCTTTCCAATGATATCCCACACAACGGGATAGAAAAAAATAAAATAAACACCACTTTACGTGTAACCCTAAAAGTGTGTGTAACCCATTTTTTTTTTTTTTTCATAATTTTATTTTACCGCTTTATCGGCGTGATTAATATGTATACCCATGCCAAATTACTGCTTTCTAGTACTAAGAGTTTCGGAGCTAGACCGCGGACAGATAGATGGATAGACAGACGGACGAAACTATAAGGGTTCCTTGTTTACTACGGAACCCTAAAAATGAATAAGTATAGCATAGTCAACCTTTTTAATTCCACTGTTGGGAAACAGGCGTTCTTTCTGTGCGCGGGAGTGGGCCGTAATCCACCACGCGGGCGCAGTGAACGTGGAATATATTTGAATGTAAATATCACAACGTGGGATCATAATAGTCGCGGCCGTTAACTGGCAGCTTTTCTAGAATTAGGGCCACCAAAATAGTTTAACAGATTAGAGGTATGAAGTGTGCTCCACTCGTTTTACAATGGTGGCAGAATTTTATTACTGTTTCTATTTACGTACAATACAGGATTTGTACAATCCTGTAAATAAGAATTTAGATACCAGAAGCCGACTGACCGCATTTCAGACGGTCACTTTAAATTACAAGTAGTAATTTCTGCCTGACGTTAATTCGGAATTCCTAGCTTCCTTGTGTAGTCTTGGCGATTAGCCAATTTTAGGCAAAGTAGAGAGATTTTAGTCTCGTTCAATGTCTTGCTGCAAAAGTATAGAGCATTTACTTTTAAACTAATCTCTAAAGACTGTCGTATAATTTATCATGACGCCGCAGAAATCGCTTCAAATCACATCATTTATTTCAGGGTCCAGCAGAAAAAGCGGGCAGTGAGCGAGGCGCAAAAAGTGACGTCACCAGAGATCGGGCTATGATCGCAGCACATCAGGAGTACCTACACTATAGATGAATGAAAAAAAAACAATTGAGGGAAGACGTTTGATGTGGCGTTAAGGAGATCGACCATAAAAGATTATGCACAGTAGTCTAGGTGCACGTTGTCATCAATATTTTAGGTTTTTGTGATAGTGATAAACGGTTTGATTTATCTAGAAATTAGGTATTTTAAGATGTACCTACACGTGTTTCTGTGGCAATAAAACAAGTTTTCTTTATTTCTTTAATTCTAGATGTTATAATTAGATTATTTTAATTTATCAATTTACTACCTATCTTTGTAGCTGTGCTTTTAAATATGTCATCCCTAGCAATATTTTATCCTAACACTGTAACTATTACATGGTATATACTGTAACTATTATAATTTATAACACTTAATACCTTTTGCGAAACTTGAAACTGAAGATGAAGTCCTTTGTTCTCCGACCGAAAAACCGTTGTTTTTTTTTTTCATTTTGTATATTTCCGTTCTTTGTTTGGTTCAAACGTTAACGGTAGAAGGACCAATGATCGCGACGATAGGTCGTGGTGGAGAGAAATTAAAGACGAATGAGTGGACTGTATAACATGAACGTTTATGAACATAAATACAAAACGGAATCGGAAAGCAAACAAGAATTAAATAGAAACGTTATTAAGACGCGTAAGCGCAGCCGTGCTTGAAGGCGTGCAACAGCTGACCGCTGAGGGCCCGCGCTTGGCTGTGAGGCCAGCTGACTCGCCGTTGCCCCGCACCCTTCGTTCACTGCCGCCAGCGCGCGGCGATGTTGAGAGCGCAGGGGCCTACCACCAGCTCAAAAGCAGTATTATTTTAATATTACTTCAGTGGGAGAAAGAGATGGAGCTATACGTCCTGTAGAGCTTCATCTCTTTCCCACACTGAAGTTATATTAAAATAATACTGCTTAATGAGCTTATGGTAGGCCCCCTGGTCTCAACAACACACAAAAACAAAATAGTTGATGTCAAATCCTGAAATGACCAACGTTTATTGCAAACATGGTGATTTCTGCCTGTCCATTCACCAACTCCCAAAACATCAAGTACGTAGATATTAAAGGACCAGAACACCAGCAGTAAATTCTCGCAGCAATTCTTGCACTTGTCCTACTGTTTCCACTTGTTCAGGGTATTGAGTAATGGTGGCGCGTCGCTCGGCTATCTAAATCGCGCGTTATAAATGATGCGATCAATTCTTGTTTACTCCCGGGGCGCGGGATTCAATTCACGCTGCACCCGTATCTACTATCATATTTGTATTATATTATGTGTAGTAGTGGAAGGTTTTTCATTAAGTAAGTGGGGAAAGAACAAAGAAAATTGGAGTAGGTGGTAGTTTTGAGCTTTACAATGAATTTAACTTTTTTATTTTCATTATTGATTTGATTAACAAAAATTTATTGATGCAGTGCAATGAATTAGTAAGTACTTAATTTAACATAAGTATATACCTACATACATACTTATACATAATCTCACGCGTTTTTCCCATGGAGGTAGGGAGAAATCCCAATAAAAACTGTTAACTTATTCTAATCATACAACTTATAAATAACCCAAATTATAACAATAGGTGTAGCGGGAAAACAAATAATAATAGGTCTTTCAAAGTCTAGAACTTGAGAACGCAGCTAGTTTGAACAAACAAATATGAATAAGAACAATTTTAATAAAGCCATTACTTAAGACGTATCCATTTCGCGGCGATGTCGCGTCGTCGCGCGCTCGTCGGCGAGTCGCGCGACGGCTCCTCGCGCCTGCATTTGCATACAAATGGAAAACGTCACTCGGATATTATATTACTTAACTGGTGAGACTGCTACAAAAAATAATCTAATACACCCCGTAACACCCTTGTTACGGAGGCAAAGAGTTCAATTTAACATGAGCTGCTTGGAAATGAAATTACACTCATTCATGTGCGGTACACAAACAGAACGTTGTTTTTATTGTTCCTTCATATGTTGTTAGTATTCAGACAGAGCAATTTAGTACTAAGTCAAAATTGTATTCTTGTAATAGGTACTCGTAATGGTTTCTTTCTTCTATGTTTAATTAAATAAATGTAGTTACATAGATTCCTTCTGTCTTGAATTGAAATTGATTTATAATTCGGCTTAGCACTAGAATACCGATAAAGTTGATGCCATGGTATTCGCTACCAGCCAATCCACTATTTTGAGGATCTTAAAATGAAGATAACTATGGAGTGAAGACATCTTGCGTCAATGCAACGAACTCGTTTTATCTTTGCCATGCGAGAAACTGTCATATTATGCTTAATCAATCATTCGGTCTTTATTGTGGCTCTTCAAATTTAATTGATGTTAGTTAGCTAATTGTTCGTGCTGTGTATTTCCACAGTGCTCACTTTCGAGTCTAAATGTCAGAGCTCTGTAATAGTAGTTGTAAAGGGACTTCATAATAACGCTTCACTTTGAACTTGACTAAATTAAACAGGATTTCTCTTTATCTGTCTACATTTTATTTTGAAACAAGTAAATTGTCATGAAACAGAAATAAAATTATAGACTTATTATTTAATTTCTTCCTTTGAGTTCTGTTAGGACTTCGACTCATGTTACTTACTTGTACGCTGAATTTAGTGTTGTTCACTTGATTGTGAATTTGTGACAGTTTGGTAGAACTACGGCAGGCTGATTTTATTAACCATATTGTAAGACTGGAGATCATCAGTACTCAAATACCGAAACCTGTATACCATAATAAGTACCGACGCGCTTACAAACAGTAGCAATCAAATAAATTATCAAAATTTTAAAGTGAAACTTTTATTACAACGTCTCAAACTTTTTCGTCTGTGTGTTGCATGTCGCGTGACGGTCGGCCGCGGAGTAGGGATAAAGTGAAAGGCGCTCGTCAGAGCAGCCAAGGCCAATATGGCGGCGCCTATAGTTCACTTAAAAGTTTCACTTTTACCGTGGTTTCATAAAACCACACAATCCTTTTTTTGTATTGATCAGCAAAATGTACCATGTTTTGATTGCCTCGAAGCCTTGAATTTGTTCAGAACAATAGGTACCTACACGAACAGACAATATTCAAGAAATTTTCCGTAATTCAAACTTCCCGATCTCGCTTCTATTAAAATTTCATATTGTTATCATCAAACGATGTTCGTAATTAGAAAGATTCGCGGCGGAGTTACCAGGAGCACAGTTTTGATAGGTAATTGAAACGCTTTCTCCGCCAGATATTTGTGCACATATTGAAATGTGCCCGCTGTTGATCCAGGGGTAATTGGAAATGGATCGGCAGCTCATTATTACGAGCGTGTTTTTGCTTCATTTGTAACAATTTTCATTGTTATATTTCGTTTAATTTGGTTTTTGAATTTAATTAGCTGTGTAAGGGTTTCTTTCCCTACTTGATTTGAATTCGGTCTTTCAATAAACACGTAGGTATGTATTGAACCTATTTTGGTTCCTCAAACATAATAATATTCTCTCGATTGAGGGGCTGTTCGTCAACGAGTTAGTTAAGTTACCTGCAGGCTCAGTTTAACATCAGTCCATTCCGTGGTCATGGTCTGACTTACGTAAAGTTAATTACAATCTGAGTCCATAACAAACGGATTTGTGAAGGACGGCCAGACCATTACATACTAACTGAATTGCACTCATAACATATGGGTACAATGGGAGAATGTACAGCGACATAGCGGCATCATTACCGTGTTGGTTAGTTTTGGTCTGTTTCTTTCAATAAAAAGAATTATATCTAAAAGAGCTCCTCGCATCCACATTGACATACTTATCATTTAGCATTCGTGTGGATGGCATTGCCTGCTACTACGGCAACTTAACCAGTGGTTCCAAGAACAGTAGTGACAACAATAGACATCACTATATATAACAGTAATATCGAGGTACTTAAAGTACTTCCCATTCAAGATATTGCTGTTTTCTACAATGTCTAGCTCGCACGCTTGTTGCCACTATATCCGAGCCTGTGTCATACAGTAAGCGGATCAGTACCGGAGAGCGGAACTATGAGGCGTCACACAACACGCCGCTTTAAAATTTTACGCGGATCGTAACCACATTGTCAGAATTGCCCAATATTTGTATTAAAAAAAAACAGTGGCACTTCGGGAGTGCCGACACTGCCGACAGAAGTCAAAACTTAAATTTTTAAAAATACTTCCAAAACCTTTAAAGCAAAAATACTTGTATAAAACATTGATCCGTAACGTAATATAAATAAGGAGCACAATCCTGTTTACAAAAATGAGGTGTCGGTAACGGTGTCGCGAGTTCAGTCTCAAAAATGCCAAACGCGCCTAAAGAAGTTTTCACTTAAACAAAAAATTAAGTTGTTCAAAAAAGCACGTAATTTAAATCTTCAAAAGCGTTAAGCGCACTCCCAGCCCGCCCAGAGATGGTTGGAGGAACACTGTGTGGTTTTAATCAAAAATAGTAATCCAGAATGAATCAATACGAAAAAGATGGAGAACTTTCACCAAAACGCGTTCAGTGT
The DNA here is from genome assembly GCA_963680765.1 of Agrochola lychnidis. Lineage (NCBI taxonomy): Eukaryota > Metazoa > Arthropoda > Insecta > Lepidoptera > Noctuidae > Agrochola > Agrochola lychnidis. The sequence continues at coordinate 885,899 of OY796852.1, read as the reverse complement.
GACGTAGCTGAAAGTAGCAGCTAGGTATATAAGAAGCTGCCGCGGGCTCCACTCCCGCCCACGATTCGCTGCGAAGGCTTCAAGGCAGTATGCTGTAGCCTACTACTGTAGACTAGCTACTACATTATGCTAACTACGGTACACACTCGGCGCTTTATGCCTCCGCCGAAATAAACTCAATTTGCGTTCAAATAACGCTATTTAGGATATAACGTTGGGTTCCTAAATTTTGTTACATTCTTTAGTTTCTTGTTTTCATGCAATACAAGTACAAAAAGTCGATTCGATTTTTCCTCTACAAACTCCAAATAAATAAGAGAAAACAATAAAATAAAGCTCACTCTCATATAAAAGCCCCTCCACGAGCTGAGCCCTAAATTCTGTGCTGAAATGTTTGTGTAAAGAGGAACAAAACGTATCGAAACATGTCAATATTACATGTCCCGACACTGCGCTCGCTAGTCTACTCAACAAACAGCAGCCGACTGCAAAGCCATAAAAAGAAAACGCGATTTTATACCAACTAAAGTTCAACACGGATTGACGAGAGGCGTCGATAAATCGTCACATTCCGGGCCGGACGCCGGACACCGGACACCGGACTCAATATTGACTATCGCTTTATGACGTCAATAACATTTTTTATGCCGTGCCGTTATAAAATGCATGTCCGTGAGTAATGGATATTTAAAGCGATTTACCGGCCGGCGCGCGCGGCGGCGGGCCGATGAGTTTCACGGATATTTACCCGCTAGTGGAATGTTATATATGCGAGGGGAAAGGTCTCAGTCCTGAGAGATGATCGCGATATGGAAACTGGGATGGTGTCGTAAATTTTTGTTTGTTACTGTATTCTGGAGGCTCACCTTTACGTGAGCGCTTCATACTGAATTTTGTTTCGAATGACCCTATAAAAGTTGTGACGTCTGCTGTTCCACTTATTACCTTGTAGATACCTATTGTTAAATATATCTACACAAGTTTTTGTAATGACCCTAAGTTACATGAGATCAGACAGTAATGGCATGAATTGCTAGCACAATATAATTTTTAAAACTATACTACCTCAACATAAAAATTTAAAATCTCTCTTCATGTCACATGCAGTTACCACAATGTCCACAACGCTTTTAGCCGTCATGTAGTAACTATCAAAATACAGGAACGGACAAAAACAGTATTTGTGTAGATAAAGCGAAACTCGCAAATATATTCATTCGGAGAAACAGTTCGGAACAAAGTTTGTGAACAAATTAGTTGCGCTTACAATTCCAAGCGTAGGTAACGTTTTTAGTTGCGTACTGGTCGTTCATATTTTTGATGATTCATTTAGAGTGGGACGTTGTATTATTGTTCTTTTACTAGCTAAAAAAAATCCCATGTAGTTTTATTTGTAGTAGGAATTCGAGTTATTTAACAAATAGAGCTAGAAAAGCAAACAACGATATTTTCACCAGTGCTCTGCAATTTATTCACAAAACTGCGTAAATTTTAATAAAATACATAGCGTAACACAACGGAAAATAAAGTCATCACGAGAAAATAAACATCTAGTGGCAACTTTAGCCATAATTATAACTGAATCCCACAACAGTAACACACAAATGTAACGTGGATATTTTTCTACGGCATGTGAAGCCAATTCAGAGGCCCATGGTCGCTTTAAAACTCTGACACCAGGTTAGTCACTAACCACACGAAAACAAGAAGAACGCACAAACACCCAACTCAAATTGGCACAAAATAAAGCAGATGGCTCGCAAATGAACCGCAGCAGCTCGCCGGACTCGACAAACAACTCGCTATCCGGCTGCAGGACTTATGGTAATAGAACAAAGTGAATACAGCCACTTATGGGGTTATAAATCAAAGCGCGGCGGTGGGTGAGCGCAACATTAAAAGTTGCCGCTCGCCGCGGATTTTCACTTTGTCAGTTTTATTTGAGACTGCTATCTGATGCCTGTCGCGCATGTTTTAAGGAAGGAGCGGACAGCGGGTAAGGGTATGGTAGGTCATGATTTTGTGCATTTGGATAGCGAGGTGTTAATTAAATAAAGAAAAGAAAAGAGAACAGAACGAATAGTCTCGGGTCAAATTGGCACGGACAAACAGGATGAGAATCATGCAACACTAATCGTAGTGACTTGACCCCTGAACATCTTCATGTGTCCACTCCAACCACTAATGGTTGGAGTGGACAAGTATTATCAGACAAAAACATAACGCGTTACTTGGCGCTGTAAAAGTGCACACGGTGTGTCCGAGCTACTCATGAGCAGTCTCTTACAGCTTGCGCCGCCGACGTGTGCGCATTGATCTCTCTCCTGAAAGGGTTCTCTTCTAAGCCGGCCATAGGAGCCCGAAAGGGCTTTGTCAGATAAGACTTGTTTGGGCCAATCTCTTCATAAAAAACACCACGTTATCAATTTAATCATCGGATACTTTTATAAAGATTTCTCTTCAATACTTTTCGGTCAAACATTAATCTCAAAGATACTATTCTGAAAGGGACTGTTATGCTTGATAGGATAAAGAATTAATAATGTTAAGTACTGTAAAGCTATAGAGAGTGACTCAACCAAATAACATTGTGGCTTCGGAGGGCTCCATTAAAGTATTATTACGATGACTGGCCTCTTCAAGGAAAATATATCTAGAAAATATAACTAGAATTTTGAAAAATTACTCAAACATGCGTTGCATGAATTATTATTTTTAATTTGACATTAATATGATTTTAAAGGAACATCTTCTGCGTTGATTTTTTTACTTTAGTGTAATATTAAATAGGCACTTACTTATCGTAATTACCCAAAGTCCATCTGTGTTGCAACTAGCGGCATGCTAGCCATTTTCGTCTATAATTTTCATTTAAGCAGAACACAAAATATCAAAAGGCAAATTCCAATACAAATGACGTGAAATATCCGGACGTGTCCGTAATTTGGATTCGGGTTTGAGATATCTTTATTTCCCATAAGAAATTTAACTTACATGAAAAATATTTAACTAATTCAAAAAACATAATTGAATAACGTACAGTTTTGGCAAAACATAAATAAATTACAATACACAAAAATATTCAAAAAGTGTAGGGTAATCGCTAATAATTTAACACAGCTTTTTTTTTGGGTGGGAAATTATCAAATAAGTTCTCCCGCTCTGGGTGGAGCAATTTAACACAGCTAAAACGTAAACATACACGGAACGCGCGCAACTAGATAGGGTATGTAATGTACTAAGGTGCGCTTGCTTTATTTTCATTCAACATTATGTAATTTTAAGCATTTCTTAAATATTGGCATGGATTTTGCATTTTTAACCTCTCGTATGTCGCAATTAAAAAACCATTGTGTCTCGCGTGGATCCACGGCATACGAATGGTTAAGGTGATATATTGAAAAAAATGGGCTTTTTCTTTTTCGTGTAACTTTTAAAGTATTTGGAATAAGGATTTAACATTTTGGTGTATGATTTTTGACTATATGATCTAGTTAGTTAGTTCCACTTTTTGCCACTGGTTCAGATACGTTTGTGGCAGCGCGACGATGTGGCGGCCAACCATCGAATATAGAACCGCCACTCCCCGCGTGCGGGGCAATAAGCCACGCCCATCAAACTACTGTTTATTTTCAATATAGGCCCTTAATGGTTTTTGGTAGTTTATTATACAGTGCAGCACCTTCGTACATCACGTTTTTTTTGTCGTAGCTAGTGCGTGGTGAGTATAATTGTATGTCATTTGCATTTCATCAAGCAATTATGTGCGAGTACGTACCACGACGCTGGGCGGTCGGTATTGTTGCACCGCTGTTCTTGGCAACCCTGCTAATGTAGCCGTTAACCACCACACGGTATCGGCGCGGACACTCGACACACCGCTGTTGTGTACTATTCATTGCAATTTGTGAAAATGTGATTTGGAATATTACTCTTTTTAAGTTGCGGTAGTAAAGAGGCTGTTTTTCTACTAGACTTATATAACTGAAATTGTAAGCTGCATGACCAAATGTAGATTTATGTAAATATAATGTAGTTACAGTATTAGATTAACAGTTTTTACTTGACTAATAAATAATAAGACGAACAATGTAGAGAACGTTTTATATAAAAATACCAGTAAAATCGTTGTGTAACACAGCCTTAGCGCATATCTTCTAAAGCTAATTCATCACCCAATGGTTCTATCTGCTATAAAGCTGTAAAGACACAGGTATAATGTTATCACTTATCACTAGCCTATTTAATTGTGTGCTTGATTACAAAGAACAGCGTTTGTTTGGGACATAATAAAGTGCGGGTATAATTCCGCGATAACGTTTCTATATAATTCAAGACGGAATGAAAAACGGCGCGCGAAGATTGAGCAGTTGCGTGCAGGGTTACCAGTCCACTGTTGTCGTATTAGTAATTATACTCCATTAGTTTAGGTAATTAAATAAAGTTTAAGAAATCGTAACAAGGGTTTTACAGATGACACTTTCTTGTTTAAAATATCTTATAACTAAATTAAATTTATAATCGATTTTTAGGATAGTTTCTTCTTTTATTATGTTTTTATAATTTATTCTTAAACTACTCTTTGGAGATGTAACTGCTTGAGCATCATTTTTGAGTTAGATTTATAATAATATTTTGTAATCTGTCTATTGTAAAGAGCCCCACAAAGACAGGTTGTCTAAACGTCAACGATCAATTTACTTTTCTCTAATATTTTCTTTTCTTCTCTATTATTGGCGAACGAATAATCATATTCACATTCATTTATTTGCGTTCCACAAGGTAAAACAAGATGTTAACAAACATCACTGAATGATGTCAAATCCTAGCTTTTGTTTTGACTTGACTACTTATATGTATAGGTACTTAATCTTTCCTTCAGCTGTTCGTCTTCTTCTTTTCGTGTGGTCAGTGACTAACCTGGTGTCAGAGTTATAAAGCTGCCCATGGGTCTCTGACTTGACCTAATATGCCATCGAGAAATTGTTCTCAGGCATGTTTCCTCACGATGTTTTTCTTCACCGTTTTTGAAGCAAGTGATAATTATACAATACGCACATGAATCCGAAAAGTCAGAGGTGCGTGCCTTTGGTTCGAACTCGAGACCTATGACTTGGCAGTCTGATGGTCACACCACTAGGCTATCACAACTGTTCGTGATACCTATACATATTATAGTTGGTCACCAATAACTGACTTATTTTTCCTGTGTCTCGGAGTTAGATGAATACTTACTTCCTTTTTGATTGTTGAAAGGTACAATTTTCAAATGTTTTAAAGTAAAATTTTCCTTGAATGGTCTCTAATTACACATACAGGGTACGTATGTAATTAAAGACCATTACAAAATAAAAAGTATGTATGAATCAGTATATAATATTTTTTTTTTTTTAAATAATTAATTATTATTTTAAAAACTAATAAAAATTCAAGTGTTTTCGTATTAAACGTGCCATAAACCAGCTCGTTACCAGTTGCAAGCCCTCGGCACATGGCCGGTAATTCCTCCTCTCTGACTGACACCGGGATGCCAGAATTTAATTTAGACACCTGAGCCTGTTGCATAAAACATTCCTCACTTTTTGTGCCATTCATTGAGGCGCAGACAGCCTATCTTTTGTATTTTAATGAGCTGAGGAAACATATATTTTTGAGACACTTGGACATCTTTCATATTTTTGTGCTTGAGTTTTGATTAAAGTATGTAGGTAGAGTCACTACGTCTTCAAAGCATCTGCTGTTTACATCATACTTTTGTTTACATTCCTGTATCATATTTCGCGACTTCGATTTACGCATCTAACATAATTCGGTAGATAGATTTGTTTGTCTGCAAATCGGGTTTGAATATAAATATACGCGAATAAGACTGCCCGGTAACTGAAACAAAACACTGCTAGCATTATGCATATCGTGTTTTTTAAAGAATTTCAACAATTATGCAAGGATAAAAAGAAATAATCTTTATGCATCGATATTAATCGATAAATAAACTTTTTCTTTTCAAACAAAAATGTTACCAGTTACTGAATAAATTATTTATGAAATAATCTTTTCTTTTTATATAAATAGTGCTACAAGGATCTATTGGAGTTTGAATGACAGGGCCCCGACGGTGCATTGTATTGAAAATCCAAGATGGCGGCGTTAGTTCCCATATTGGCCGCGCGCGGAAAGATCCTTGTACGTTGTGTTTGTTACTACCTATCTTATTGTAACAGTGTAAAAAAATACAAATCTACAAACCTAAATAAACTAATAACTGAATAAACTAATATTAGAACATTGTATATAATACCTAATGTTACAAATCAACATAATTTCATTCAAATAGATGAAAATAAACCAGGCCGGTAATTGCGTAGCACATCTAAAATGACAATTGATCGCAATGTCTTTAATTTAGACAATTTAGCCGCGTTCAATACGTTATTTACGTTGTTGAGCAGACCAATTTTAAACTTTAAATTTTAATCTATTGGATTGTGAATGAAGGTGTGTTTCGCAAATAGGGTGCTGATTGTTACGAGTGTTTTAACATTATAATTAAAATTTTAATTTTCCTACTCGCAAATAACCTACCCTATGAAATAAACTTTACAATTACACACACAAATGAATCCATGGTTACAAAACAATATTCAAATCATAACACAAAACACTCTCACACAACTTATACCAACAATTATGATTTAGAAAAACACACATTGTAACAGCGATTCAAGCGCAAGCAGGACAATGTCGTATTTTCAATTTTGTGGGATTACACAAAACGGAATTCACGCCAGCTTTGCCCGCGTCATGGTGTGACATGTGGGTAATCCACCGCGAGCTACGTATAATATTGTGAGGAATACACGAGAAAATAAACAGTTTGGCAATATTTTTTGAGTATTAGGAACGTGTCTTTAAACATGTTAGACATATGAGGCTTTCAAGGGATTTGTATTGATGGTTTTTATCTTAAAACAAGTACTTTTGTTTCAAATATCATTATAGTTATTGGTAGATGCGTTGTTCATAAAAGGACGTATAGCAGGCAAGGAATCTAGAGAATAACAGCTATGTTTTGAAAAAAAGTGACTAAACATTTCAAATTCTTAAGCAGACTCTAGATAATGTGTTTCAATTTCAAGAATTCGTGGAAACAAACCTCACCTTCGAACCTCCTTGCACAAGATAGAAGTTTGCTAAGGGTTTGCTGGGTGATGAAATGAATTACGATTCTATTGCTATACTTATTGTATTGTGTGACATTCTAAATGTCTTTGAACATTCTGGCTAACTTACCTACTTAAAGGTATAAAAGTGGTGTCAGGATCCAATTTGTGGCGTCTATCACATTAGTGCGGCTATAAATAAATGATGACGCGTCAGTCGCGTCAAGTCGCGTGACGTGATCCGTGTCGCGACCTGCACTAATCGTACGAGCTATTTAAACACGCTCATACATAATAACAAGTTAGATTAAATTTAGTCCAGTGTTTACTAAATTATTTTGGGTAAGGGAGAGTGAAAGGTGATGTTAATCATCTTTTATTCACAACACAACGCTCAACTCTAGATTGTCAAAATTACAATCAAACACCAGTTTGCACCTGTTTCGGCTATTTCTACCGCTAAGAAGCATTGTTAAGTTCCGGTTTGAGAGCATAAGATCCGGAAAATACCAAACACATTTAGGTATTTCAGCTTGCTATTTAAATTTAGCAACGCATCGACAAATATTTTGGTGCTGCAAGTGTCATTAATAACGGTTCCTCAATCCGACAGGTGTTAGGCCGGTATGGTTCCAGCAACCTGTGACCATACTTGGAGTGTTACAAGAATCTTTTGACGTTCAACTGACATTTGTGAAATTGTAACAGAAATTGTATTGACAGAATAAGAAGCCTGCTTTAGTTCCGATTTTTCCCACGCGCCAAAAGAACGTTACATGAACTTTAGAGTATCACGCTTTGATCATCATAAAATCAACAGAGGTGTCAGTAATGTTGGTCAGTTGCAGCGTGGTGTGTAGTGTGGTGTCGGCCGGTGTCAGTGGTGTCGGTAGCACGTGACACTGTGTTTTGACACCTCGGCTGCGGTTGCGGTCGACACTCGCCACACTTTTTGTTTTACTGCTCAACAAACTTTATAATTATGTTATCTTCATAAAAATAATAAGATTTACGAACTAAGTTTGTAGGCGCTACAGCACTGTGACACTTTGGTCTGACATTTCGGTTGCGGTGGCGGGCAGACCCTACTTTTTTGTTTGATATTTTGAAATTAATCCACAATATTCGCGTTAGAGTTTGGTTTGGGTTTCATTATTTAAACTACCTAGGTACATTATCTCCTTTCTCATTGAGTACCTAATCATTTCTAAAAGCACGTCAGAAAATGCGAAATCATGGATATTTAAAAAAATTGCTTTCATATTTATATATTCAAACTCAATGGTTTTTTTTTTTTTGGAAAAACTTTTTTTTAAATAAGCTTTTAATGAACGAAAGAGTACCAAATAAAACTTAGGCTTTTTTTGCGTGGGAAATTATCAAATAACTTCTCCCGCTCTGGGCGGAGCGGGAAGGCTTGTCAGACTCTTACTGACTAAAACCCACCCGTGTTCCTTCGGTTGCCCTGTTGCCGGGGGCCACGATTTCCCTATCGGTTTTCTTCGAACCCCCAGCAGGCATTGGCCCTAGCGGACCCCGTCAATTCTACTGACATCTTTTGGAGGCGCGCGTGGAACACAACGCGCCGTCGACCTGGGCTTGGTCCTTATCGGACAGCGAGCTACCCATTGCTCACCGTCCGCAAGCCCGCGCCTACGGTGGCCGGAAATCGGCTCACGATTCCCGCCCCGGGTGTCACTTCCTGCGGCGGTTAGGGGCGTGAGGGCGCGAAATTTGCCTCTCCCTCACGCGTTCTGCCTCCTCCTTCGCGAGCATTACCGCTTCGCAGAAGGAAGTAACGGCCTGCCATTTCCTCTCGCTCCGTACCATGGCCTGAACCAGGGCCGGACGCGAGAGATCACCGCTGCCGATCGCCTCTACGAGGACACGGCGTTGCTCCGCCCAAGCCAAGCAGACCTCTACCGTATTGCTCCACCGTGTCCTCAGGCCGATCCACACAATGGTGACACCCGGTCGTTTCCTCCCGCCTTATCCTGAACAGGAACCTCCCGAAGCAACCGTGTCCGGTCAGGACCTGCGTCAGGCGGAAGGTGAGGACGCCGTGGCGCCTCTCAAGCCACTCCTCAAAGAGGGGTCTTATCGCCGCAATTGTGGCGTGCCCATTGAGGCAAACGGGCAATCATAATTTAATGCGTATATTAAATTCCGTGCATGTACCGTTGGCTGTTGTGGAGTTTCTTCGCCAGGAGCCAATCCAGGGGGTAGAATCAGGTCATAATCATAAAGAAATTAATGCATTGTCTTTAAAACTGACCAACATATAAAATTTCAACTCCGTTGGATAAGAGGAAGTGGTTTTAATTCAGCTTGCAAGATTTGCTAACTAACAAACACGGCAACTTGTAGAATAAAAACTTGTAATAAGAATCAAAATATCCAAACAGCGGAAAATAACTAAAAGTTCGAAACAAGGAAATAATTTTCCTGTCGGAAATCATAATACTACGATGATCACAACCAGATCCAACAGAACAGACCCGAATCAAAACAAATTAGGTATTCAATCGATTCATCATGGCGGCTTATATTTAATTTGAGCGTCCGTCGGACAATGGGTTAGATGTTATTTATATAAACGTTCGGCCGGCTGTCGCAACAGACGACTGATACTGCGACCTACAAACATACTGTGGTACTCGGGGGAAAGGGTGGGCAAGTTACCTAGATGATGTTTGGCTGAAAAGCTTTCTAATAAGTATTACAGACTGTCGGATTGGTCTAGTGGTCACAAGTGCGGCTGAAAACTCAGTATTTAAAATTATGGTGGTTCTTAATTGGTTGGTCGGCCTCCCTATAACAAAACATTTAATTTAGTAACTGTAGAAATCTTTTACAAACAGTTCACAGGTAGTAGAACAACATTGCTGTGTTCCAGAAGAATGTCATGTATATTCGGTGAAAGGTTCAATTAATGTTCACCATGTAGTAATAAGTATTATTATTTATTTATAAAATGTAAACAACTCCCCTACCAATAAAACAACAGATAAGTACAAATCCATGTTTACGAGGCGGCGCGCGGCGTCGGCAGTGCGGGGCGTACGGGCGTGCGGGGGTCAAAACTGCACATTAGATATTTCTCAAATCCCTGAACCAACATTTCTTAGTAGCGACCCCCGATAAGGGATATCTACCTGTTTCAACTGAGAGAATACCTTTTATCTACTGAAGTATTGAATAATGTAGGTCTAAGGTAAGCCCGAACTGAAATTAAGTTATAAAAATCCTTACTACAGATATTTCTAATACCCAACAGCGCTGTAATACCGAATACATAACATATTCTTGGAAAAATATATTTTCGTCTTAACTTTTCTTTTGAGTAAAATGGAAAGTATATTGTAGGATCAGATACTATATCTATTTGTTGAGAACTAAAATATTTCGTGTAATAATCGTGGGTGTTTCCTTTACGTAAGGAATGTATCACTTTGACCTTATGGAAGGGCACCAAGGACTGCGGGATTTTATATATTTTTGAAATATTGCATCACGAGTATTGCATGGAACTTAGTAAAAAGAAAAGGTCATCACACGGACACTGAGCAGTTTAATTTTCCATGCTTTAGCAAGACTTTTATTTGTTATACCTAATGGTTACGGCGTAGCTACGACAGAGCTACGGCGTAGATGCGACAGAGCTACGTCATAGCATATTATTTATCAATCGGCTACACTGCCATAGATAGCACTTAGCCCGATATGGGAACCGAACTCATGACCTCACACTCAGTATTCTAACGGGGCAGACTTATAAGTAATTGAAAATAATACAGAGCAAAAATCAATTGAGCGTTTCATCTATCTTTACTTATTTACCGAATATTATTAACAAATCAAAATAATGAATTCTTTAACGTACAATTCTTATCTGATACAGCAATATAAAGTCAGACAGAAAGTACTTAAGTCAGTTTAAGTGAGAATGGTTACAATATTCCCTGCATGCAAGCGCCCGCGGCGAGCCACCGACATGACACGCGTGTCGTGTCTGAACCCCCGCTGATGGCAACAGGCAAATTTTCTCGTTCGTATGGATACATCGAACGAGGCTGAAGTATCGACTTACGAGTTTAAAAGAAAGTATGGCTTGTATGCTATAATTAGTAAAGGGTTTGGAAGCTGATGATTCTATAATATTTTTTTTGTATATGTTGGCAAATAGGCCATCGAAGTCCAACTCAAAAGAAAGTGATTACCACTGCTAATGCACGCCTGAAACACGAAGCTGGATTTTTAATACGAAAAACAAATAAGAATGGTTCCATTAGATCATCGTCATTAATTTCACTGGCATTAAGAACACAGCAATGCTATTTGCCGTAGAAAAAGTATGCATTTTTTTCTTATTTACTTTCCAGGAATGTTCTTCTAATGTTGTAGACTTGTAGTAGGTAATAATTATATTTTCTTGTAATAGATGACTAATATTTGAATCTGCCAAACATTAGTCTCAATGATAAACCATTGGGCAGGTTTATCAAAGCCGGCCCAGCGGCAGTACATAAAGCTTACAACAAAGTTGCGCCGTCGAACTGCGCTAAGTCTAGAACATAGACTGGAATATAGACCGAGCGGACATCTGTGCCTGTCTGCCGTCGAGCGAGACTTATTCACAACTAATTGCTGTTTCCTTTAACTATAGGTACTCAACCTTCGATCTAATAAATAGGGCTTCTTCCTTCAGTGAAGATGATATGTTAAGTGTTGTGTTGTTATAATTAGCTGTTGATATGATGGGTGAAGTTCGATGGTTGTTTTATTTTTTGTCATAGTAGGTGGGCAATTTATTTCGTAATATTGAAAAATGATTTCATTTTCTGTTCATTTTCTGTACTATGGTTTTTACAAACACTTTTACACGTAAATAATATTTTTTAAACTAGGTAACGTTGGCAAATTACTCATTACCTATGTAATAATATATGTTCGTCTAATAGGGCCTATATTCACTAAATTAGAGAAGGAACGAGCAAAAAACCTCAAAGCATGTGAAAATACATCCACGAAATGTTTTCGGTTGAGAATATCATCAACTCCACCGTTGTTGCCATCGTTGTCGATAATGTTTATCCACAACAAGTAGGTAAACATAATTATCTATTCTGTACAAACAAGAAATTTCCCGAAACGTTTCAACAAGAAAACAGCCGAGAGCGTCATTCCTACTGCTCCGAGTACTCCTACAGTAGAGGTACCAACAACTATCGAGACTATTCGAAATACTTCACATATCGATACTATTCGATACATGTCACAATCGATCTTGTGGCAACGTACGTAGGGAATGATCAGCACATTTCGATACCAGAACATTTCACTGCACTCGCTGTCACATGGATATAACAAGGAGTAATTTGAGTAGAAGCCAGATCTTAGAGATACAGTGCACTTAGCGCCAATATGTCTGCTAAAGCCGACTTCCACTGGTTCTCCTACTACACTTGATGTGAAGTATATATGATCCAACTAGACGTGTTTTTATTTCAGTATGATACCTATAGATTCCCCTGGGTAGAGACTGACTTGAAAGTTTTCTGTACCGAAGCCGAATCAAATAATAAAACTTTCCCCCGAGATATAACCGAATTAATTCTTTAATTAGACGAGTCAAAAACAAAAAGCAGGCGGGCACTACCAACCTTTTCTCGAAGCGTTTCATCGTATTTTCAAACCATCATTGCTTCGGTCTGGATCAAACTCAAACTCAAAACTCAAAGCATTTATTTAAAATAAACCAACTTCTTTTTTTTAGGTTCTTTTGAATTGTTAAGGGGTCGGTCAGTCAGAAAGATGAAGCTAGTTGCCCATTCCAAAGCGTAGTAGGTTCCTATGGAGAAGAACGAGAAAGAAACTCCACGGACACTCTTTTATATAAAAATCTTGTTACAAAATATTGGTTACATCATTAATGTTGAAATTATACGTGTAAGAACAATGTAAAAAGACATGGATGTTAAAAGCGTCTGTAGTAAAAATATAAAATCAAAAACAATTAAAGTAAACCGTGGCAGCTAAGAGATAACCAGTCCCTACTGACGGTGCCCGTTCACTAACATGACCAGCACCATTTAGCTCAACCTTTTTGAAGGGAACTTAATAATCCAACACACACGCCACCATCAGCGAGACATTTGAGTGAGCATGACATACTCTCAGACGCCAGGGCACCTTCAAGTCAATGAAAGACGTACCCAGTTACAGTACCCCATTATTGTGAATGTAAAGACTATATAGGTCATTCCTTTTTGTTTTGTTTTTAATTTTTTTTCAGTTAGTTCTAATCATGGTCTGACAGTTTGAGTAATTTATGTGGCCTACACAAATGTCCTTTTTTGCTTTTGTTCGTCGGATCGTTGAGCTCCTTAAATTCTGAGTTGAGCTGCACGATAACTGAAAAATGCGTGCAGTGACTGGACAGGCCCTCTCAATCTGTGTGGTGCTTTCCTCTAAAGACCACTTCAGACACCAATCCATATGGCCTTCACATAATCTGACCAAGATTATGTCTGGACTTTAAAAGAGACTGTGACCTCTGAGTTTGTTTCGGCCTTTCTTTTCAAAGTAGTCAGATAGGAAACGCCGACCTCATCTAGTTTTTAAAATATGATTGACTTGTAAAAGTGTTTATACAAACCTACTTACAGAAATAAAATCATTTATCAATAAATGGAAGCTTTATAGAATGTACATGGTCACAGTGCTCACACATGTGATATGCAATTATACAATACAAAGAGATTCAATTTAAACAAAGCAAAGTTAGTTTTACAATGCAAGTTAATGCAAGATAAGGCGCAGTTAGAAGACTTATGAAATATACTAATTTTCATTTGTCTAGTTTTTATACTTTGGATTTTTTTAGTACCTAAAATACGTCGATTTCGTCACGCACTCACTCACTCACTTATCAAAAGTTCTAAAAATCTGTAATTTGGTAGGCAGTTTGGGATTTGCACACGAACAACAAAAATTTTAAGAAATCTGTAACTTAATATTTCAAGCCAACCGTACATTTTGACCAAGATGTAAAATATGTAGAGTTAGGGGCTTGGCTCTATATTAGATCTGACAACTTTTTAACAGTGAAAGCGTTAAGTGAGTTACTGGTGAGTTACATGTGAATACTTTACAAGACAAGTTTTTGGTTGGATTAGTTTTTACTAACCAATCGACCAATGTCATCCAATTGAATTACGAAAAATGTATTTTCTTTATTTAGAAACGTTTTACTCTTCATGGTATTTAAGTTCAGAGCTAAACAAAAACAATCGACTTCCAAAAAAAAACACTGCAAAGTGAAAAATAACTCTAATTTCGGAAGTCGATGTTTTTGTGTTTTGAATTTTCGTTTTTTGCCATCGACTTCCGAAAATAAAGTTATTTTTCACTTTGTAGTATTTTATTGGAAGACAGTTGTTTTTTGTAAAAAGTTTTTATTTATTGACTTTTTAGTTGTGGTACTGTAAGGTTTTATCATGAGATGCAACCTCATGCTGAAACAGGAGTTCTTTAATTTCAACACCGTCCCGGGTACCGCAGTCACACGAGTGTCTACAGTACCTACCCCACACAAATTCGAATACCACTACCTGCTATGTAAATAACAGTGACTGGAACTTATCATATCATCCACGGACTAAGTGGGAAAAAATACGTATCATTGAAGCTAACTCAAAAACTACCCAAGCAAAGTTAATATTTATATGGGACCAACTCTGAAGGTACCAAACAAAAAAAGAATAATCAAAATCAATTCATAATTAGCGGAGTAATCGCGTAACAAACAAACAAAAAAAAAACATCGGTCGAATTGAAACCTCCTTTTGGAAGTCGGTTAAAAATACATTTTAAAACTCAAAACGTTCTCCATACTCTGTACATTCATACACATTCTCCATGCATACCCCGCGACGCATTTTCACCGCGCCCGCAACTTTGGTTAAAAATAAAATACTTAGGTAAGTATAAAAAATCCGACGAGTGTTTAATTAACCCTACAATAATGAAGTGTTGTTTAATCAAGTGTCTGTCGACTGTTGCCGCCGAACTTGCGGTAAGTACATACATGTTTCTATAATTTGTGATCTTCAGTTGTTTTCAGTTTTGAAATGCCTGGTTTTTTAATTAAAAGGCTTCGTAAATAAATTCGGTAGGTAGACACGAATTAAGCCTCATTCACACGATGCAAGTTTCTTTTCTGTGGTATACAATTAAATTTAAGCAACAAATTACTTGCATCGTATTTTTGTTCTCATTTTTTATTTAATGTGTGTAGTTTGTATGTATATTACTTCAAACAATACTGCTAATATCGTAGAGGTACTCGTATATACGTACTACAATATCCCTTGCATCGTCTGAGCACCGTTAAGACGGTGCAACTTTTATTGTTTGTTTCAACTTATGGTACGCCACAGGCAAGTACATCGCACTGAGTAAATAAACCTATAGCATTATACTGAATTGGTTTGTTTGAAAGTTGACATTCACAACTGAAAATAGTTCACTGATGCGGCAGTTTCATACGTTATTGTTTTCGTTTTAAAAGTAGTTCAGTATACAATTAACTGCTATAAACAGTCAGTTTACTTCGGCCTTATTGCTACATACTTAAATGTGTACATAATAAGTATAACTAGCAATATAAAATTGTACAAGAATTCTGTTTAAAAAACACATAAATCTCGGGACTATTCAATTCTTTCTAATTCAGCTCAACACTTCGACATAATCTATTCAATCAATTGGGAGTAGTTCTAAATCGGGTGGCTGAAGGAGTGTCGGCAAAAAACCGGCGACGGCCGTCACTTCGGAGACGTAGGCTTTTAAAGACGCGATAAAAATAGTCCCCCTCTAGCACGCGGTGTGATGGGGGGATGAAGAAAGTACTCGATATTATAGACAATGGTAGAATGTACTTTTTGCATCAGTCAGCTAATTGTTTTTGTGGCTTATATTGTTTTTAGTTCTAAGTATATTGTGTCTTAAAGCTGTCCTAAGTATATTTTATCCTACTGAATGATGTCCTAAAGCTCTTGCTGCTGATACTTGAGTGATCGCCAAATTATTATTTTTTTTGCTTTAGTCAATGCCAATATTCATAAATAAACAGTAATTCTAAGACTGTCTTCACAGCAGGTTTTCTCATCACTGAGATCAGCACACATATTGTATTTTTATTTTTACAGTTTCTGCAAAATGTCAACAAAAGTAAACTGCATTGTCTAGAACTCTAGATAATAAGAAATACATGATTGACTGTCAGACGTCTCTATTGAGTTTACTCCCAATTTCAGTTCTCAGTAACAGCCAAATGTTAGCCAAATATAAATAGGTACCTAAAGCTGCAATTCTCGAGTACAACGAGTAAAAGCACGTGGGAGCGCCACTAATGTCGTGTACTGACAGAATAGTTTGGATATATTGCATGTGACACGCCGCCTTAAGGAGTCGCGCAGTTTCGTTCTGCCGTAAGCACCCGCCGCCCGGACAGACGGACTTATTTATTGCAACTGTAGTGGCAGCCGCAGGTTTACACACTGTTCGCACACTTTCAACTTTATTCCTCCAAGTTAGAGTGCATTGTCGTGTTCATAAGGGCGATTGACTTACACAGGTAAACAACAGGTGAGTATAAAATAACACGTATTGTTTGACTGTTTGTTTGTTTGCAGTATTGGCATTTATACCTGTTGGGGCTATTGGTAAACTTATAAGTGTATAAGTTAGTATAATAAAATAGCCCAAATAGAAGAATATCGTATAACATGGTGGTGATGGCGGAACGTGAGTTTCTTCGTATAGAAAAGAGATGCAAAGGAGAGGGGTACTGAACATCAAAAAATTATTTAGTTTTTGCCAAAGACAAAATTGTATAAAACTATAGGCATGAGTATAATTATAATCATCCTAGCCTTTTCATAACTGGTCGGCTACAAATCTAACTAAATGCAACTGAATACCAATATTATAAAACACTATACAGTTTTTCCAGGTTCAACGATCTATGTAATCTTCAGCAGCAAGCTGTCGAAAAATTCAAAACTGGTGAACTAAAGATAGGTGCACAACATATTTCGCTTGCATCGCTTGCATCGCTTGCATCGCTCGCGTCAATCGGCGTCACCTCGCCTGATTTATACCACACGCTGTCGGCATCCCAGCCGACGAGTGCCGAGGACGTTCCTCCGATGACCCGAATTAATTCGCCGTTAATATTTGTTATAGGACAGAAAGAGATCAGTGGCCGCTAATATCCATATCGTAACTCAATCCGGTTAGTATTTGCTTTGAGTCCGCTGATAATTGAAACTCAAATAGCTCGATCCGCGGCTGTCTTCGTAGGCACGTTCCAATTCAAAAGTAATCCCACTCCAAACATTTGTACGTCTCAATCGGTACTCCTGCACTGTGACATTGCTAACAGTGTTACGGTAGCGACTGCATTGCTGGGTCTATTATACAATGCGCGGTAAATGTACAGTCACTTAATTCATCCATGCGTTTCCACGGCAATGTATGCCAAACAGATTGAATTTTTCACACAATTATGTTACTCCCAGGTTGGCATAGTATTTCAGTGGTTATGAAAGGAAACAACGGGTCGTCTGTTCTATATAATTATAGGGTGGCGTCAATATTTGTTAGGCACTGTAAAATGCGAATGATGTTCTATTGTGATAGTGCTTCGAGGGTTATTTTACATTCGATGTGAATATCGACTGTGTTTGATGAAAGGCTTTGTCGTTTGTGTTGCGAGTTAATGATATAATATGTATATTTGAATGTAGGACATTATTGGTAGAATATTCAGAGCTAGATTTACCTAGATCTAGCTCTGAACATTCTAGAAATATGGGTAGGTATGCGGATATTTAACGGGTTTGCTACTCTTCATTAGGTATTATTTGTTAATTACTATGGTATAATAATTTAATTTATTACGCAGGTTCTTTTGCACTTGTTATGCAGGTTTTTTACAAAATATTATTAATCAACAGTCTTTACGACAACTGAACAGTAAGTAGCTCATTAAAAAATTAACACCGCCTATAAATTTATTAATACACCCCTATGTACAAAACTTAACAACTAAAACAGTAAAGTCCCAAAGATGAATTAAAAACAAAGTGTACTTATACGTATAAATATTAACACAAAAGTAATAAAATATAAAGCGAAGTTTGTGAAATATGAAAAGTGAAGCATCGCGCTTAATAGAGAGATGGACGTCAATTTGAGACCCACTTCAGCCGCCCAACGCGAGACAATCGGCCGCGCCTGGTCAGCGGAGCGAGCGACGAGCGGGAGCGAGGTATTACTCGATTTATATAAAAAAGGCTAAATTGCAATAATTTTGAGAACCGCTTTAGAAGTTTTTCGAAATAAACATCATAAAAACGGGAACGGCAGATAGCATTCATAAATGTCGAGTTTGAAAACAATTAGGAAGATTTTCTTGGACTATTTTAACAGTCTTGTGGCTAAGTAATAATAGGCCTGTGGCTAAGTAATAATAGGCCTGTGGCTAAGTACTAATAGCCGCACGGGTCGATCGATCAGGTTAAGCTACGCTTGCCGCGGTTAGTCCGTGGATGGGTGAACATCTTTACTTACCAAGATCCCTCCGTACCTCGGAAAGCACGTTAAGCCGTTGATCCCGGCTGTCATTTGTATATCTTTGACAGTCGTTACGGGTAGTTAGGAGCTCAAAAATCTGGCAACCAGTCTTAGCAAGGGGTATCGTGTTACCTATATAGGTGGTGGAAGTCAGATAGGCAGTCGCTCCATGTAAAATACTGGTATTCAGCTGCATCTGGTCAGACTGGAAGCCGACCCCAACATAGTTGGCAAAAGGCCGTTTACAATAGCTAACATAGGACTTGATAAAAAGGTTTACTGATAACAGAAACAGAGAACTTTTTATTCAACACAACAACCGCGTCCGCTTACAACTTGACTGGAATAAAAATAAAAACAATATAAAAGCTAATCGGCACTGATCAGAAGTGACGCGGGTGAAGTGCACGCTGTTACCTACATATTATGTCCTTAGCGAATATACCAATGAACTCTCTTCTTTACAACGGAGTTCTGTTACTTTTATAAAATGCCTAGAACTTTTGTTTTCAAACGAACATTCACCACTCTTTTCCTTTTTTTCTGACGACGTGCAGGTGAACCTTACCTGAGCAGGATTAGGCAGCAAACTGCTAATTATGACAATTGCTTGCCTTCATCAAAAGGTTACCAAAGGTCCCGTGTGTTAGTTGACGAGCCTAATGTCATCAACCCCTAGAGAAATCCTTAAGGAAAAACGAATCGCTGACCTGGTGACGGATCCATTTTAGTGTGGAACCCAAGACCCCATGCAGCCTGCAGTCCTCGCTAATACTTCATTGAACGACCTATATGTTATTTTGTAAAATACGACACGTTACTACATTTTTCTTTGAAGGCGTGTGAGCGAATACTTTTCTCTTTATATTTCTATTGACTGTAAGCCGATTCTTTATATCTTATGCGCTCTGTAGTGCACATATATAGAGGGCGAGTTATTTCAATGGTTTTCATATTTTGTATAACTGTATAGTGAAATCTGATCTCTAGATAATATAGTACGTAAGAAAACTAAGTTGTGTTTTTAAAATTTTCTTCAAAAATATAAGGCAGACATTTATGCTAGAAAAGTAGCAATACTATTTTAAGCTTGACATACCAACCCATTTCTTCTCATATTATTTAGGCATGAGTTATACTAGAATACAATAGACATACAATACACATGGCCCCATCAACTCAGATGTATATACTCAGATGTAGATATAGCTCAGGAATTTGAAAACGTTTTTGCTAATATTCCCCTTAAAACTACTGAAGCTTTAAATTCCTCATCGCGCGGATTCTTAGACAGAATATGAAGACATGCCCCTTGGAGTTAAGGTTTCAGTATAAAAACAAGGCAAGCTGTTATAAAATCTTTTAAAAATCTTAAAATTAAATCAAGAGAAGATCTATGGGGAATGTCTGTATAGCCTATTATCGAAACCATTGCGCCCTATTTAGCTTTCATATTTGAAACCAATGTAGACCAAGGAGTCTTTCCGGATCTCATGAAACACAGTAAAGTAGTTCCATTGTTCAAATCCGGCGATAGTAAAGAACCCAAAAATTATAGGCCTGTCAATTCTGCCAGTTCTCAGTAAGGTGTTTGAAAAATTCCATCTTTCATGAACGACAGTACGGTTTCACCAAAGCGTGTTGTACCACTGACGCCAGTGTCACCCTAATAAAGAACATTTTTAATGCCTGGGAAGAAGTACAAAATGCCATTGGAATCTTTTGCGACCTCTCGAAGGCGTTCGGTTGTGTAGACCATGAGACATTTCTGCTGAAACTAGAGCACTATGAGATTAGGAATACAGCTCTTGATTTATTGACATTAGATTTAAATGACCGGATCTTAGAAGTAACGACTGTGACATCATATTGAATGGAGAAAAACTGGAATTAATTAATCAAACAGTTTTCCTAGGAATCACGCTAGACGAGAAATTACAATGGGAACCTCATATAATATCTCTTGCGGGGCGGCTAAACTCGGTCGCTTTTGCTGTTAGAAAGATCTAACAGAATCAGATCTAAAGAAGACAAACCGCGCGTTTGGTATATTTTAGCTACTTCCGTAGCATTATATCGTATGGTATTTTACTGTGGGGTCGGGCTGCTGACATTGAATCTATCTTTATTTTGCAAAAGAAAGCTGTCTGAGCCATTTATAACCTACGTCGCTGGGAATCTGTTTGGTTAGTAATTTTTTGCTCGAAAATTTTGTTTTTGTGAACCTTAAATGTGTTTTTTTTTTTTATTTATGAAAATATTATGTAAGTAAGGAACAATATACACCTGTATAATAAATTATGTGATAGACATAATTTTAATACTAGAAATAAAAATTAAATAGATCAACCATTTTTCAGATCATCTTTTATGGGGTACTGTGTTAAATGTTACAACAAAATACCTTCTGCAATTAAATGAAGGAAAATTTAAAACTCATATTAAAAGTTTATTACAAGCTTATTACATATTAGAAGATTATATCCAAGATAAGAATGCTTGAAAACATGCTGGTGCCATAGGACAATCTAGAGTCTAGACAAAATCAAACTGGTTGCTAAATTAACTGTTTTTTTTTTATGACATTGATTTTACATTATGTGATTATTTTAACTCATACACTGACTTATTAGTATTACTTGTTTAAATTTTAGGAATATTGTATACAATGTTTGTAAATATGTGAGCACCATGTATCTATCACATAGTTAATTTATCTGTCATTGCTTAAATTTTTAATTATTTTTACCTATTGTGGTATAGTAATTTTATTTTAGGTGCATCGTCTTCACATAAAATTGTGTAATTAATGTATAAAAATATTGTATAACATTTTAAAAGAGTAACGGTGGAGTTTCTTGCCCATTCTTCTCCATACATTTTTATTTTATTTTATTGATTTTAGTTTAGTTTAATTTATGTTCATGTTTAGATACCTGTTATGCAATAATCACTATGTACTTGTACTATTCTTAACTCTGAAAATGTTGCAATTCTGACCCCCAAGATACAGGCAAATGCCTAGTTTAGGGGTCACCGTCGAATCTTTTCTTGTATAACCTGATTATTATTAATAAATAAATTAGATTTTTTTAATTTCAGTTTATGCTGCCTATGTAATGCTACACAGGCAACTAACACTTGTATAAGCCAAACTTGTAAAACTAGACAAATAATTATTTACCCAACTACCATCTCATTACATGTCTTCTGCAAAATGCATAAATACAGGGAAATTACGGTACACGGAACAAAATTAGGAAGTGAAGAATGAGCGGAGCCAAGCCAAAGTAACGTGACGCGAGCCCGCTGGGCGCAGTAAAACATTTTGGGACCACTTCTAAATAAATTGTGGGACCCGGAACATGTGTGGACCCACAACTGCGGTGTTTTAGTAAAAAATAATGAACGTTCGTTATTTTTATGAAATGCAAAGTGTAGGTAACTACAAAAACATAAAATACCAGAATATTTTTTACAAGGGTAAAAAAAAAACAACTAGAAAATGCACTGAGGATTGCTCACAAAAATAACTTTCACATTTTAGACTATGCTAGTATTATTAGGTACCACTTACCATTGCAAACAAAGGGTTCTAGTAGTCGCACGACCACCTAGCATTAATAAACCCTCGTCATTACAGTACATTTATATCCCAGTGTTAAAGACGCTGTAACAGTGACGTAATAAGCGAGTCTACTAATGTATGCTAAGCCGACGAGCCGACTAGCAGAGTGCGGCACTGTCTGTGCAATTACTATTAATGAGGAGTCTACTGTCCAGCTGCAATTGTACTTTATATCTTAGCATTACTGCAAGAAAGAAGTGAAGGTGGCAACCCTTTGTCTAGACTGGGATAGCAAATGCATAATTAGCTAAAGTTCTAAGTTTTGGTCGTTCGCAGGAGAAACTCTCGTTCCCGGGATAGCTGATAATAGACAATATCTCAATATCATTTAGCAAAACACATCTTTGATTCGGACTTGACAATGCCGAGGTATCACTTCAAACAAAACTACATAATAAGTGCAACTATGAATAGGTAATAGGTAATACGGGCTGGTATCCGCAACTCCACGTCAAAGCGCGTATTTTGCGTACGGGAGGGAAAATCGATTATTCGATCCACCCCAGCTCCTCAAAGAAGGCCAGCAACGCCTTGGTGTCACTGACAATCTCACGTAGGGTACCTGGGTTACCGAAGTACTTGGCCCTGTATGTGGCGACCACCGGGCAGTTTAACAGCACATGAGCTGCTGTCTCGTCGTCCTCCATGCAGGCTCTGCACAGCGGACTGTCTGTGACTCCTATGACAAAGAGGTGTTTATTAAATGACCCATGGCCAGTTACAGCTGCTGTAATTGTACGCAGCTGCTGTTTCGTTAGTCGGAAAACCTGTTTCGTGAGGCGGCCATCAATCATAGGGAGTGCCTCCTTGGCCTGCCTGCATTCACCGTGATCCAACCAAAGTTTGTGATGTGGATCCCTGGTTCTTTTCCTTACCAGAGTGCGTAGGTAACCGAAGGGGAGTGGCGCAATGGGTTCAGGCCCCACTGGTGCTATGCTCGACCCCCTTTTGGCAAGTTCGTCGGCTGCGTCATTTGCCTTTGGATCGTAATGATCCAAAGGCAAATGGGGTAAAGGCCACCTATTTTAAAAAAATTTAAAAGTTAGGATATTCTCAACAGTTCAGAAAATTAACCATTTTCAAGAAACTTTTTACTTTCATTTGGATTTTTCGACCCTGTGAACAAAATTTTTGACGTAGCGAGTTCAATGGCTGGAAGATGTCTTGATAGTGTAGATACAAGCCCATGCCCAATGCCTATAGGCAGATTATGGGCTATGATGGCTTTTGATAATGACAACACAAGTTGTGAAGGCCTACGAAGGTCAACAGCGAAAGTAAAAAAAAAAGAATTAATAATTAAACACCTGTACCGAAGGAACACGAACACGTTTAAATATGTTAAATTTTAATACTAAATGCTTTTCTGAGATGTTTCGGTAAAATTAGAGCATAAAGTTTTGCGGGTAGTTCGACCATGTTATGAAACCCATTTTTTTAAAGGTTTTCATTAAGCTATCTTTGTAAAAATTTCCCAGTCTAACTATTAATAATTAAGGTACTTTTAAAGCTATGTGCTATGTGCACTTTTTTAAATCTGGGCTTAGAAAGTTTTGATAAAGTTTAATGAAAAATTAGAAAAGATAAGTAAAAATAAAATCCCATCAAAAACATAAATGTGAAAATGGGAGCCAAATTCCATAAATATGGTTGTCGACTTCGCCGACAAAAGAATTGAAATCTAAATGGGTGCCAAGTTCTGTAGATAATCCTGAAATTTATTTATAAGAACATGCAACTTTCTAAAATAAAATTAAAACACAAATTCTTGTTTTTTCTGCTATAACAATGTTTGCTATTTAAAAATATTACTTCTTAAATTTGAACAGTCGAATTATTTACACAAAGCACTTAGGATAAATTGAAGCTCAAGATTTGACTTGGCTAGTTTTTACATACAAGTTATCTTATATTTGGCTAATCAATTTATCATCTTTATATTTGTCTACAGTGTCGCGGTGCAAAAGAACTAAAACAAACAGGGTAACTTTTTTATGCTGGTGTGCATTACAGCTACGTCTTACACTCGCGCCACGTCATTGTGCTGTAATTTTACTTTTTTAGTGTGCGTGCATTAAGCGGCTAACAGTTGGACGCTATTTTTTTATCGAGTTTACAGCTTTGACTGTCTACCTAGGCATATTTAATTATTATTATTTAATTTTAAGTAGGCACTCAACATCAAATAAGTAATTCATGATTTGCTTACCTGTAAGAAATTTGTACACTAGTCTATAAGTTTATTGCATGTATCTCATATCTTTGTATCGGTGTACTTAATTGTTGGTGAGCCAAATAAATAAAGTAAAATATTCATATCTTTGTTCTTTATGTTATGCGCAAGTTACTGTTTCTTATTGTAACTGTTTACAGCTTTGACTGTCTACCTAGGCGTATTTATATATTTGTTCTTTATGTTATGCGCAAGTTACTGTTTCTTATTGTAACTGTAAGGTCAAAATATCTTCTTTCTCTAAAATTTCAGCTTGCTGGTAAAAACTAGCCAAGTCAAATCTTGAGCTTCAATTTATCCTAAGTGCTTTGTGTAAATAATTCGACTGTTCAAATTTAAGAAGTAATATTTTTAAATAGCAAACATTGTTATAGCAGAAAAAACAAGAATTTGTGTTTTAATTTTATTTTAGAAAGTTGCATGTTCTTATAAATAAATTTCAGGATTATCTACAGAACTTGGCACCCATTTAGATTTCAATTCTTTTGTCGGCGAAGTCGACAACCATATTTATGGAATTTGGCTCCCATTTTCACATTTATGTTTTTGATGGGATATCATTACTTTTTGTAAAGAAATTATTATCATTCGTCAATCAAACGTGATCTATTAAATTCTTTTTGTAAATATGCGTAGCAATATTGTGTAAGAATGTAGGTATTTCTTTCGTAACAATTGTTACAATTTTCCGCAATGATGTCAGATCGCTGAGCCGGCGCGGCAAGTATTATTATTAAAAAAAACGTGTACAGTCGGGGAGCCTTATGTCGTATGGTATTTTACTGTGGGGTCGGGCTGCTGACATTGAATCCATCTTTATTTTGCAAAAGAGAGCTATCAGAGCCATTTATAATCTACGTCGCCGCGAATCTCTCAGGAAACTTTTTAAAAGGATTAATATTATGACGGTACCTTGCCAATTCATTTATGAAAATATTATGTATGTAAGGAAAAATCCACATCTCTTTAATAAAATAAGTGATAGACATAATTTTAATACTAGAAATAAAGATAAACTAGATCAACCATTTTTTAGATTATCTTAAGTACATACATCTTTTATGGGGTACTGTGTTAAATGTTACAACAAAATACCTTGTGACATTTTGCAATTAAATGAAAGAAAATTTAAAACTCATATTAAAAATACACTTTGTAAACAAGCATATTACAAATTAGAGGATTATATCCAAGATAAGAGTGCTTGGAAACATGCTGGTCTTGCTCCATAGGACAATTTAGAATCAAGACAAAATCAAACTGTTTGCTAATTTAATTGTAAAATTTATTACTTTGTGTTTTATGACATTGATTTTACATTCTGTGATTACTTCCTCACACACTGACTTATTAATTGCAAAATTTTAGGAAAATCGTCTACTTTTATAATGTTTGTAAATATGTGAGCACCATGTATCTATCACATATTAAATTATCTGTCGTTGTTTCATTTTTAATTCTTTTTACCTATTGTGGTATAGTAATTTTATTCTAGGTGCACCGTCTTCACATATAATTATTATTTAACAAATGTACGTACATATACAAACAATTGTAAAACATTTTAAAAGAGTAACGGTGGAGTTTCTTGCCCATTCTTCTCCATACGAAAACTACCTTTTGGAAGGGGCGAATAGAATCAATTTTATTATTTTGTAATTTTTGACGTTCAAAAGTGCCATACATGGGCCTATTTGAAATTAATGATTTGACTTTGACTTTGACCCCGTCAGGAACAAAGTTCCTTCTCACGTATGATTTAATTATTTAATTTTTACAGCCGCCCCTTTTTTTTTTAAGTATCTTCTCCCGCTCTGGGCGGAGCGGGAGGGCGTATCAGACTCTTACTGACTAAAACCCACCCGTGTTCCTTCGGTTGCCCTGTTGCCGGGGGCCACGATGTCCCTATCGGTTTTCTGCGAACCCCCGACAGGCATTGGCCCTAGCGGATCCCGTCATTTCTGCTGACATCTCTTTGAGGCGCGCGTGGAACACAACGCGCCGTCGACCCGGGCTTGGTCCTTATCGGACGGTGAGCTACCCATTGCTCACCGTTCGCAAGCCCGCGCCTACGGTGGCCGGAAATCGGCTCGCGATTCCCGCCCCGGGCGTCTCCTCCTGCAGCGGTTAGGGGCGTGAGGGCGCGAACTTTGCCTCTACCTCACGCGTTCCGCCTCCTCCTTCGCGAGCATTACCGCTTCGCAGAAGGAGGTGACGGCCTGCCATTTCCTCTCGCTCCGTACCATGGCCTGAACCAGGGCCGGACGCGAGAGATCACCGCCGCCGTTGCAGCCGCCCCTTGGATTTACATTTTGACCTCACTATGGACTTAACTATTCGTAAGTTTATATAAAAAATTAAACGACAATAGTCCCTAAAACAATAGTCATACGATCTATCAATTCAAAAACGTCTCAAGCATAGTACCAACCTACCAACTACCTTGAACATACCAACCTGACGTTTGTAACAACGTTTTTCGAGATCAGAGAATGAATGAAATGAATTCACTGCCGCCTAACATTAGGGACCAAGATTTTGACACGTGACACATCAGTTGACTCGACGGGGTGTTTTGAATTCAGTCATGAAATTCAGGAATTTACATCAACTTTTGGCATTCGAATCAAAAATGTATAGTTAGCTGTCAAATTATAAGACGCTGGAGATCAGCGCCATCTGAAGTGAGCAAGTGGCAGTTTTTAACCCCATTTGAAAATTTGTCGTCATGACTGTCATTTTCATGGTTTTCGGGAGATAGTGCTGATATCGAATTAGATGGACATTCTGGATTTTAAGATGGCGGTTATTCCAAATAATAATAATATTGTAGATCAATTGTTATAGACATCAATTTCATGCCAATACATGCCAAAACTTGATAATCAAAATCCGTAAAAAAACGGACCTCTTAATTTCGTTAAGTTCGTCTGTCCGTGCGTCCGGATGTCATACAGTCATTTAACATGGAGACTATTTACACTCTATCGATGAAAATTTTGAAAAAGGTGTATTTTTTGCACCGTTAAACAATGGTGTAGTGAAATTACGATAAACATAATAGTGGGGGTGGCATTCTCCATACTTACATATAACCGAGAGATGAAAAAAATCTATGCATATAAAGCGTGTATTGTTGGATCTCATAATTAAAATGTTAAGATGTTTCTAAGTGACTTTGCTTTTGAAGTCAATAATTTTTGAGATACAGTTTATTTTCGGTTACAACCGCAGAATTAACTTTGTTTGTTATAGTTTTTTCGAGAAATACAAACTTATTTTTGCAGTCGATAAAATTGATACTATGCAATGTTTATGCGTAAATATTCATCCCAATTACGGAACCCTTCACTGTGCGTAGTCCGACATACACTTGGGCAGTTTTTTTTAAATTTCGTTTTGAAACTACCTCAAAAATAAACAATTTCTATTACTCGAGTAAGATTATCCTATTAAAAACAAATACTATCAAACTCATACAACTAAAAAAAAATGATTGTTGGTTTTATGAAACCACGGTAAAAGTGAAACTTTACACGGTCAGCTGCTGCGAACTATAGGCGCCGCCATATTGGCCTTGGCTGCTCTGACGATCGCCTTTCACTTTATCCCTACTCCGCGGCCGACCGACACGTGACATGCAACACACAGACGAAAAAGTTTGAGACGATGTAATAAAAGTTTCAATTTAAAAATATAGACGTCATTTAAAAGTGTTTGCGGAATACCTACCTAATTTATATAATTAATTTAACATCATTCCCAAACAAAATTTTCTTAAGCCTACCTAAAAAATGTATACTAGGCATTCTATATCAGAAAGTATCAAAAATAAAATCCACAGTAAATAATTGTCCAATAAATTAAAAATAATTTTGAACAACGTTCCGAATTTAAATTCAAATAAATAGAAACAATTCGGCGCGAAATTCAATAAATGAGGTAAGTATCTATCCTCGTTCTATGTGTTGACTCGTTTTATACTGAATGTCCTAAAAACGATTAAACACTAGAAAAGTATAAATAATTATTTTAAACAATGTTTATTGTATTTAATGCTTAAAACAATTTTATTTTAATTTTCAAGTATAGATTTCAGACATTCGACATAATTATAAATTAATCGAGACAATCAAAATTGAAAAAAAAAAAAACGTTTCGCATAATCGTTTTCGCACATCATTACAATAAAAAAAAAAACAATGATCGACGATTTTTAACACAAATTGAGTAGTAGTAATGAATATTACGTGTTATTGAACATGTGTTCGTATAATAAGTAAAGATCTGGGCATTTTCTAGTTACTTATAATATTTTTAATCACATTTGTCACATTTAAAGTCGTATCAGATATGTGTATGTGTGTTAATTGTGAAAAGTTAAAATGTAAACACGCACGATTGGCGCGAATCTTCGACTTTTGATATCAAAAACTTCATTACTACTACTTATTTAACTTGAAAAATGGATGAATTCGTCAAATAATTAAATGTTGTAATAGTCGCTGTCCTTATGGTGGAGTTTGGATGTTCGCAATCCCCAATTTTTATGTTTTTTAGCCTCGACCTCGACTGTCATCAAAATGGCGATTATCGCATTTACAGACTTGAATTTTATAAAGGTAAATTAACAATCTTGCGCACTAAATATGAAAGATTTAATGGCATAAACATTATTTTAGCCAACTCTCTTAATTAAAGATGAATAATCTCATTGGCAGCAGCATTTTCAGTGCTTCTATAGGAAGGTTTACTTTAACAAATAACACAACAATACCTAAATACTAAAAACATTTTATTTCTCATAGAATTTAAAACGGCTTCAGCTTCATTCTCATAACGTAGTCATGGTATGAAAGCAGCGTAGCCAGATTATTGTTTTGATCTATTATGGGTAAATCTTTTACAGTCTAGGGTGGCTCTGTTTTTATCATCACTTGCTTGCCTATAAACATCTCTGGTAGCAGCCTCTCTCAGTAAGCATGACAAACTTTATCCAAATGTATACCTAACCTAGAAAGTAAGAAAATACTCTTATTGTTGTTTATTTACTTTTGTATAATAATTATATCACTCATAGTAATTCTGCCATTTTAAAAACACTAACCTGATGACTTCTGTGACTTGCAGTTGACATGCCACATACATAACATAATATGCTTAGATTTTGCTGAGCAAGTAATACTTGGGATAGAGTTGTAGATAATATAATCAATAATGTCAAGTCTTGCAATAACACATGTCATCGTCATACCTGAAAAAGGTAAAAAAATTCAGTGTATTTACTTATCCTATATAATTACATCATACTATAGACATTTACAGCTGACGACGCGCGACGTACCCCTGACTGAACATAGGCCTTCTACTAATAGGCTGCTAAAATCAATGAGGTTATACAATACGACGGTGTTTATAAATATTTAGAGAACATAATAAACTTACCCAGGGCCATGGAAAGATAAGCAATAGTTCCTCTGGCTTCAATTTAAATTGACAGCATTAAATCGTAACGTAATATAAGTATAAAGTAAATACGGAAAAATAAATTCAAATCAACGTAAAACAAACAGCTAACAATGCCATTGATCTGACAGATTATTTTTGACAGTTTGACATTATGCATGGTGTCAGTGTTACCAGGTTTAATTATTTTGGTAATCGATTGACGAAATCGATTGGGTGATTATCAGTGATCGGAGTAGGTAGATTGATTTTACGTACTCGCATCATGAATAGTCATAGAAATCATAACATGGATAAGCCTTTTTTCCGGGATTTCATTTTGGTACTTACGGGATTGAATCAAATATTGTTAAAGTAAGGATTTTTAAACTACTACATTAGAAATTTATAGAATGCGATAGATAAATATTTAAAATATATTATATTGTTTTATAGTATATCTATCCTTTTCTTGGAGTCCGATCACCTATATACTATTAAACAGACAGCAAAAGGGTTGAACATTTCTTATTCATATTGATGTATTCATTCTACACATTACAACATTTGAAATTCCTTAAAAAATCTTAATAATTTCAAAATCCCGGAATCCCGGAGGCGTATCCATACTAATATACGTGCCAGTTCATTGACCTCAAATCAATCTACTTACTCTGATCACTGGTAGTAGAAAAGAATGGGTAAATCCTCAAGGTGGTACGAGAACTAAAAACAACGGTAACTTGACAGTAGTGGACTGTATAATTATAAATATTAAAGAAGGGAAACAAACGTTTTACAATATGGAATGTACTGGTGAGAATTATTACATGAATACGTTGTACGGTGGTCGAAGACGCAGTGGCGTGCCGGCCGGTGTGTGCGCGCTGCTCGGGTGCCCCCTCCGCGACCGCAGCTCCCGCCCGCGGTCGCCCGGTGCGGCGTGATATTCTCGACATGCTCCCGGCGTTGAAGACTTGTCTTCAATGATTATACTGGAAGAGGACAGATGGTGTTGTAAGCGCGTCGGACTATTCCCTTTTTCGTCTTAACGTCTGCGACTCTGCTTATTCCGTCTCTCCCAGGTATGAGACGTACGATACGACCGAGTGGCCACATCAGTGGTGGTAATTGTTGTTCTTTGAGTACCACCATGGTTCCTTCTTCAAGCACCCCATTGGAGTCCGTCCACTTGGTTCTCTGTTGGAGGTAAAAGATATACTCGTTAGAGAATCTATTCCAGAACTGTTGCTTCAGGTGCTCGATACGCTGGAAACGTTTCAGGCTGGAGATGTTCTGGTTGATGACTTGCGGGTGCGGTAGGGATGTGAGAGATCTCCCAATAAGGAAATGTGCAGGAGTTAATGGGTATAGGTCTGATGGATCAGTGGAAAGAGGAGTGAGAGGACGAGAGTTCAGTATTGCCTCAACCTGAATCAGACACGTAGACATCTCTTCGTAAGTGAGATGTGCGAAGCCTAATATACGCCTCAGATGGTGTTTCATGGATTTCACGGCGGACTCCCATAAGCCACCGAAGTGTGGGGTGTATGCCGGAATAAAATTAAAATTGATACCTGTATCTGCCATTTCTGAAGAAAAGTCTTGTTTTAGTATGCCAGCTAATTCGTTACAGGTGCCAATAAAAGTTGTACCATTGTCGGAGTTGATGGTCTTTGGTTTACCACGACGAGCAATAAATCTGTTCAGTGCTGCAATGAAGGCATGTTTTGTTAAATCTGAGACAAGCTCCAGATGAACCGCCCTTGTGGCTAGACAAACAAAAACACATATGTATGATTTAATTAATCTACATCCTCTACCTTTGCGATCGGCTAGGAGGATGGGTCCGGCGTAGTCTGTGCCAGTCTCTAGGAAAGGAAACTCTAACTGAACTCGTTCCTTAGGCAAATTACCCATGATGGGTTGAACTGTACCAGCGTTGAATCGCTGACACTTTACGCACTTATGAACAGTTGATTTGGCAAGGTTTCTTCCACCCAATGGCCAATACTCGTGTCTAATTGTGGCTAAGAGTAGCTGTGGACCAGCATGGAAAAGGCGTAAGTGATATGTGTTAAAAATAAGTTTTGCAAAGTTATGTTTGCTGCTGATAATGATAGGGTGCCTGACATTATAATCGTAGCAAGAATTATCTAATCTGCCTCCGACTCGTATAATATCAGACTCAATAAAGGGTGATAATTTCTTAAGGTGATTTTTATTTGGTAATGGTTTGCCTGATGAAAGTAGCTCGTACTCTTCAGGAAACATTTCCCTCTGAACTGTTTTAATTATGAAATCAGCGCTGTAGGACAACTCTGAATTAGTAAGAGTAAAACTATGATTATGTACCTTTTTAGAACGATTAATGAATCTAAATACGTATGCTAATAGACGTTGTAAATGTAAATAATTAGATGAATTATTAATTAAAGTATGAAATGAATTATTGTGTATATTAGAATTAGTGATAGGTAATGATTGATTATTAATGTTAATGGAATGTGATTTTAATAGTTCAGGTAGTATTGTGTTCACATCTGTGTTCGGCATTGAAGGCCAAAGAGTTGGGTCTGTAAGTAAGAATGAAGGCCCTGACCACCACATGGAAGATTGACCTATGAGGTCAGCGCTCAGACCACGGGAGACAAGATCTGCAGGGTTGTCCTTGGACGGCACATAGCGCCAGGTGTAAGCACCAAAGCCTTCCCGTATCTCCGAAACTCGATTCCTGACAAACGGCTTAAGCGTGCTTGGTGTAGCAGACAGCCAACCTAAAACAATCATTGAATCACACCAAAATATGCATTTGTCAGGTTTAAGTGTTAACGATTCTAATACTTTTTCACACAATCTGGTCCCTAATAAGGCACCACAAAGCTCTAGCCTTGGGATTGTGGTTGACTTGATCGGTGCCACCTTACTTTTGGACGTGAGCAGATGTGTATGAACCGTGCCGCTACTAGCTACAGAACGAATGTATATGCAAGCTCCGTAAGCCTTTTCTGAGGCATCTGTAAAAATATGTACTTCCACAGATAAAGGGCTATCAGATACCACCCAGCGTGGTATGCTGAGAAGATTAAGCTGTGGTAAAGTCTGTGTGAACTTCAGCCATAACTTTTTAATATCTACATTAACCTCGTCGTCCCATGCACACTTGTCTATCCATAATCTCTGCAATATTATCTTGACCTCAATGATACACGGAGAGACAAGACCCAGAGTCATCATATGGTAAGCCAAAAAGCTTCGCTGTCTTAACAAGTAAGGGTAAATTTAATATTTCCGGCTTTTTTATAAAATAACATTACTGCCTCGAAACACTTTTAAGTTGTTGAGTATATTCAGACCATATAATATTTTATTTATTGTAAAATCATAATTTTACAGTATTTGAGTATAATAAATAGCATTTAAAACATACTCGTGTAGTGGATACTACACCTACTCCATGTGGGTTAGTATCGATATTTTCAATCGATTACAAATTATTTTATTGGATTAGTCTGTCATCTGGCAACATTCAGGTTAGGATTGAATGGCGGATGTAGTTCTTTAAGTATCAACAAAATAAATATTTATTAGGTTCTCTAATGCTAGAAGAAATAAATTTTCATAAAACGACTTGAAAAAAATACGACATAATTTTTGATAAATAAGCTTTGACACAGTATCATACCATGGGCCTGCTTTCGGGAAATCTCTTTTCAACTTTCTAGGTCACCCGGAAATGGGTTAAATGTTTTTGATGTCTAGTGACGGGTCGTTGATAAAAATGCCGATTTTTATACGTTAATATCTCAATAACCGTTTGAGTTTTATTTATGAAATTTGGAGTTCTAGTTAATCTAAGGGGTTTTTATAAATAAACCAAATTTCATGAGTCTATGTTACATAGATTTTGAGTTATTAAGGGGTCAAAAGTGGCTCCAAATGGTTCGTGTAATATAACACACTGCAGCCGTGTCTTGCCTAGTACTTGGCTCGACACGCTGCCGCGTGTCTAGATCTGAAGCGCTGCAGAGCCACACTAAACGTAAATAGGAACGTAATCTTCCAGCCTACACTATCAAGGCATCTTTAAGCCAGATTTATTTATTTATTTATTTAAGGAAAAACAAACAGTAGCACAATAAAAATGGTCACAATATCTTAAATATAACATTTTAAACAATTTTCCCACTATGTTATCGTACTTACGATTTAAACTCGCTACGTCGAAAATGTTGTTCACAGGGCCGAAAAATCTAAATGAAAATGTAAAGTTTCTTGAAAATGGTTAAATTAGTGAAATCTTCTGAACTATTGAGAATATCGAAACTTTAATTTTTTTAAATGATGGGTGGCCACCTCTACTTTACCCCATTTGCCTTTGGACCACTACGTTTGAGACATCCTGTATAATACTTGCTGTATGCCGCGATTTCACCCGCGTAAGTCTCGATCCATTGGGAATATCAGGATAAAAAGTATCTTATGTAGGACATACCCAGGTCATGGTCTACCCATGTGCGAAATTTTATCCAAATCCGCTCAGCCGTTTTTGCATGAAAGCGTAACAAACAAACATACAAAAAAACTGGCCACGTGCGTGTCAGACCACGCACAATGAAGGGTTCCGTAGTTGGGATGAATTTATCCCAAAAAAAACTTAACTTAGTAGTTGAGAAACATGTTCTCCCATACATCGATAGGTACGTCACGGTCAATTCTCCAATTTCAAATGCAAGTTTGTAATCACAAAAAAATATTTTTTATGTGATAAATCTACAAATTATTATCAATGTTCGGACTTTTTCCTTTACCTGTGCTGTGAGACCTTGCTTTCTGCCAAAATTTCATAATTCTAGGTCAACTGGAAGTACCCTGTAGTTTTTGATTTAATTGCGATTATCAAAATATGCCACATAAAGAGCCGTATTTTTTTATTGCGTTGACTTAGAAGCTTGATTTTTTTAGAGTTCTGAGGGAATAATATTTGAAATTTGGCAAAGGGTAGATCATGACCTGGTTAAGTCATAATCATAAGTAATTTATTTCATAACAAAATACATTGTGTTGAAAATATTACAGTGATGATAAATTGGTTTAGACTTTAGGACATAGGATACTTTTTATCCCGATATTCCACGGGATTGGGACTTATGCGGGTGAAATCGTGGAGTGCAGCTAGTCCTAATAATAAAGCTGAAGAGTTTGTTTTCTTGTTTGTTTTAACGCGTTAATCTCTGGAACTACTAGTCTGACTTGAATTTTATTTTGCATTTGATAGCCTGTTACATATATACATACATACATGTTAAAATCATAACCCTCCTTTGATTTTGCCGTAGTCGGGTAAAAACTCTCCTTTTTTACAATTCAAATCCGACTCCATTTCTTTTTTGTGATCTATGATTCGTAGTGACAGTACTTGACATATTGATGTACTGTTGACGTATTTCAAAACCTAAAAACGAATTTTATTTAGCCTATTTCTTTAGATAAAAGATTATTAAAAGTTGTAGGTATAAAAATAGATGTTCTTAGAAAATAAAATGCTTACACAATAATACATTAAAAAGCGGGAATAGATTGTGTTGGTTGTGCTTTAGTGAAGGTGGAGAATTCGACTCACTATTATCATCATCTTATTGCTATTGAATTCCTGTAAAATGAGTTCATTGATAGCTCTGTGCACTCCAAACGTTGCAGGTACTGTTCAGTTTTGATTTTATATTTCTTTCTATATTTATAAATAATTTAAATGTCACCACGAAATCATAATAGAAAAATAATGTTATATTGTTCGCAGGACTCACAAGAATACACACACACAGTCTGAATACCTATTCAACACTAATTGCATTCAATTATTACTTTAACTTGCAAATTTACGTGATTTAAAGAATTTTGTTTACAGAAAAAGTAACAAAATTCTTTAAATCACGTAAATTTGATCGCACCGATTTGCAAAAAAGTGACATAGATTCTTCGTCGATGAGCCCCATCGGGCGACTGATCTATGAATGAACGAGAGTGATGACAATACTTTTGATAGGCGAAAGAAGAGATGACGATAATGTGTGTCCGCTCGAAATAAAACAACGTATGTGCCAAAACGAAATGCCGTCTTTTGTAAATGAAAAGTATTATTTAAAAAAAAACTGCTTTTCTTAAAACTCGAAACGCTTACTCTCTATGTTTTAAAGTAAATTCCATTGAATAACTCATAAGCGTTGCGCCATGATACTCAAAAAAAGATAAAAATAGATAGACTTTTGCAAATTTTTTGTATCGAGAAAATTTCATTGTATCGTGTATTCCTTTTTCCAGATACTAGATCATATAGTCAAAAATCATACACAAAAATTTGAAATCCATATTCCAAATACTTTGAAAGTTACACGATAAAGAAAAAGCCCATTTTTTTCAATATATCACCGGCACGCGCCCGGCGCATGTGACCACCGCGGCGAGTGTGGACTTGGGCAAATTGTGTACAGGTTGGTGTCGTCAAACTGTTTTAAACATTTGGATGTGTGTTCTTACCGTGGCTTAAATATAAAAAAATTAGTGAAAAGAAAGAAACAGACGAATGTTAATTAGTTTTTTTAACTTTGGTCGTTTTCTAGCTTGTCACTTATTATCATTTAGAAATCACTGAAATACATTGAAATTTATAAAAATTAAATATAGTTAAAAAGTTAAAACAAAATTAAATGAAAACAGGCCCCACTACCTGTAGTCAAACATTATCTATGTGTTGTACACAAAGTTTGTTGAGCGCAGGTATTAATTTCCCGGCGGGCGGCGAACCCCCGACCCGCCAAGACGCAAACAGCCTGTTAACTTAGGCGCCTATGCCTCATTACGCGTTAAATTGAATCTGTCAACTGATTAGCTTCGCAAGAAGAGGGTGCGTGGTGTGACCTGTGTGATATGGGGTAGAGGACCAGGTGAGGAGTTGTCGAGTTAATGGGTGAGGAAGATACGTTAGTGATTGTGTTAGAGAATGAGAATCTTTGCTAATTATTTAAATTAATTATTGTAGGTCTAAATCGCTAGAAAGTTTTAAAATTCCACATAGTACCCTTATAACATAATCAGAAATGGTTAAACCTAACTTTTTATCTACTAAAAATATAACAATATACATAGTGCGACGAATTGTGATGCGTTCGTATATATCAATTACCAGGGGGCACCAGACATTTTAATGGTCCTTTATAAAACACGCGGCGTCCCCGGGGACCGAGCAATTGATTGCGCTTGATTGCTGCTGATGCATACGCACTCGGTACTACCTGTAGGTAATAATATAGACAGTGCAATCCACGAAGACGCGCCCCACTCCGCACCGCGCCGTACTAGAGTTCAGTTTACAGTACAGTAATCGCGGAGTGGGGCGCGTCTTCGTGGATTGCACTATCTATATCAGCCTATAATCGTCACATGGAAGCGAGCAGAGTATTTACGTTAGTCATACAATAATATCGGAAGCCCATACACAACAGCTGACCAATAAAATGATTGTAAGAAACGCTTTGGCTTATTGTACCTATATTTATTAGGGTTGACAACCGCGTGAGAGGATGTGCTGCCAATATCGTGGGGCATCCCTACCGTCTTTTTATAGCGTTTGAGGGTACTGATCGAATCGTCATAAATCAACATTTTATTTTTGATCCTCACTGTACCTGAGTGCACGGTGTCTTAGTGAATTGCGAGTAAACAAGCTCCTTATACATCAATACGTTTTGTCCCAACATTATGGAGTCAATTTCGTTCAGTGAAAGGGTTATTTTTCAGATTCGCACGGTTAGTTTGGAGAAATATTATATAGGTACTGTTTTGCAGACTGGGTCTTTATACATATTTCGTTATTTTAATTTTCTAGTCTCTTGGCAAGATTAGAAATATGAAACTTGGCTTTTAAAATTGCTAAAATTGTACGCATACCTATATGATAACGTCTTTAGTATATCTTCTTCAGTATGTAATAGTAGTTTATAAAATAGTATCACACGAATGTTTTAATACCTAGTTATGTGCAGTTTCATACACTACTTTATCTACTCTCAAACATTGGGATTGAAACAAATACTAAATAAAAGATCAAAGTTAAAGATCAAGAATAAATTAAAAAATCCCACGAAATTCAGTAAGTGCGCTACAGCGGGTGTGCTGTCCCCCAGTACTACTACCTACACGTGCGAGTGTCGCCTGCAGCAGCACATCACCGCACATGCGCTACAGCGGGTGTGCTGTCCCCCAGTACTACTACCTACACGTGCGAGTGTCGCCTGCAGCAGCACATCACCGCACATGCGCTACAGCGGGTGTGCTGTCCCCCAGTACTACTACCTACACGTGCGAGTGTCGCCTGCAGCAGCACATCACCGCACATGCGCTACAGCGGGTGTGCTGTCCCCCAGTACTACTACCTACACGTGCGAGTGTCGCCTGCAGCAGCACATCACCGCACATGCGCTACAGCGGGTGTGCTGTCCCCCAGTACTACTACCTACACGTGCGAGTGTCGCCTGCAGCAGCACATCACCGCACATGCGCTACAGCGGGTGTGCTGTCCCCCAGTACTACTACCTACACGTGCGAGTGTCGCCTGCAGCAGCACATCACCGCACATGCGCTACAGCGGGTGTGCTGTCCCCCAGTACTACTACCTACACGTGCGAGTGTCGCCTGCAGCAGCACATCACCGCACATGCGCTACAGCGGGTGTGCTGTCCCCCAGTACTACTACCTACACGTGCGAGTGTCGCCTGCAGCAGCACATCACCGCACATGCGCTACAGCGGGTGTGCTGTCCCCCAGTACTACTACCTACACGTGCGAGTGTCGCCTGCAGCAGCACATCACCGCACATGCGCTACAGCGGGTGCTGCTGTCCCCCGCCAAAAGTTGATGGAAAATCTTTGGTGATATTAACTTCTTGGATTAGCCCTGTATCGTAACAGAAAAAAAATTGTTTTATAGCATTATTTTGTTAGAGAAAAAGTGTTATAATATGATTCTATTTTTAAATTTCGGTATTCTGTTTATAAAGTATATCAATATAAACTCGTTTTGAAGTTCATAATTCGAATATTACGCTATGAGAGTAGATAAAATATGTTTTAGCTAATGATTGCACGGAGTAGAGTGCATGGCTACCGTCTTGAATATTATAAAAACTGTATTGGAGCTAATGTGGTGATCAATGCTTTTTACTTTTTATACTGGAAGAGGCTTTTTCCTGCAGCGAAACTATTAAAATCTGATATTATCATGATGCTCAGGTACATAATAACTCCTGCATATAGCTAATGTCTGGCACATAGTAGGTACCTCGTAGTCACGAGGGTTGCTCCCGGCGGATCAAAATGATCACAACAAGTTGTTTAAGCGCGTTAAGCATACAAACATAACTTCCTATGTGCTCACCGCACCGCGCACTGTTTATTATAGTGATGTACCCTTCTCTTTTTGATCTACTGCGAATACTCATTGAATGCGGATATTTCAGCGGTCATGACTTTTTTGGGATTAGGATTTAGAGCGGAAGGCTCTAATAAATCGTATGTTTTATTTTAATGTAAAACAATTCAATGGACACTTAAGGGATGCAGAATATGCGTCTAATAAATACAATACTCCAGCTGATATCAGTTTTACTAAGTTATTACAGTCCCATTTTACAGAGTAAATAAAATACTCGAATCCGAAATACTAGCGAGATAATATCCGCAAAATATCCACCCTCCCTACTCAAAGTATCAGCTATACTTAACGTTATTATCAGAGTTCATACCACTTTAAATTAGGCATTGTCTGTCTTGAAAAGTTTCCGCGCTCGGCTCGGTGGCGTACCCGCGGCGTAGCGGCCGTACCGGGCGTACTGAGCTCTTTAACTTGCGCGTTACAAGTCGGTGTTACAAGTTGCCGCTAATTAGTTACGATATTATGCATTGTGAGGCTGCGTATTGTTCTGCCGCGTGGCTCAATGCTCGCGGTTCCTTATTTAAGGTGCCTCTGTGAATGGTATTGTGGATTTGAAGGGTATTAATGTAAGAAACTTACAGCCTACAAATATTTCATAATAAAGTTATATTTTTCTCATTCGAGATTATCGCTCTTAAAGACAATACCTAGTTCGAACGGTTTTGTCACTCTCGGTAAAAGGATTTATTTTTCCGAAAAACCTTAAACAACAGAACTTGATGTGCCCCTTAATAACTAAAAACTATATCTATATGTATGTAGGAACAAGAACAATAATAACAATACTTGTCTCCTTAGTCTGTTGTAACCTAATTTCGGGGAATGATGAGCAATATCGACGTTATGTTTTACCCTCCACTGGGCAATTCTAAAACAAATTCATGGAATAGTCCATGAATTTAGTACAAAAAGTAATTCGCCCAAAGTTTGTAGTAGTAATAAAAGTGAATTAAGTTCAGAAGCTTATTGAGTTCAATTATAAGAGTAGGTAGGTTGAGTCGTGAAGTTTTTTAATATACGTCGAGTGAATCCTTACAGTTGTCCCTGAAGAATAAATTGTCAAAATTACTCTCGCACAACAATTATTTTTAGAATTTAATTATGTCAAAATGTCTGCGCAAAAGCTTCTGACGTTCTATTCTAAGTTAGGTTTTTGAGAAATAATACCTAACTATAGAGACACGTTTATTACCTACCTAATAAAATTATTTATTTTGAAAAGTAATCATCGTATAGGCAAACAGTATTTTTTACACAAAACAAATTCTAGAACAAAACTGGGACGGATGAATTTGTCTCGTAAAACATTTGTTTTATCGATACAATTTCGCAAAACTATTTCATAAGATTTATGAAATTGACAACGCCCTGTTGTCAATGTTATTCAAGCGCAAAGAAATCTTGACTTCATAAACATATATTAAAATAACCTTATAATAATCAACCGGATACCAACAGCCAGCTCAAAAGCAGTATTATTTTAATATTACTTCAGTGGGAGAAAGAGATGGAGCTATACGACCTGTAGAGCTTCATCTCTTTTCCACACTGAAGTAATATTAAAATAATACTGCTTTATGAGCTTGTGGTAGGCCCCGTTTTACAATAAACATAAACAATTTAATAAATCATCATGAACAGGGCAGGCATGTTTATTTGTTAACGATTATCATATATACACATTAACAACCGATGCGGCTGTTTGCTTGGTGGTCTAAAAATAAATAGGTAGGGACAGTCACGAGCATAAATACCTTACATTTACGTAAGATTCAGAAGTCACGAGCATAAATAACTTACATTTACGATTCAGAAGCGCTTTTCTCATTATCGTACACGCGAATGATTCGTTTTGTTTCTATTTTAATGTTGGACAATTTGTGGGAACTATACCTCAATACATATAAATAGTGCAGATCCTAGGTCGTTAATTTAATATAGTTACGAAAAAGAATAAAAAGATTGAATCATAAAAAATTTATTAAATCAACAAAAAAATATCATTTTGTCTAAATATATTTTTTATTCTAATAGATTATTTATAACTAACTTTTACCTGCGGCTTCATCCGCGTGGAGTTCGGAAATTATCGCACGGTAACGTACTACTGGGATTTAAAGTATCCTATGTCTTAACCCAGGTCATGGCCTACCTGTGAGCTAAACATCTAAATCCGTTCAACCGTTAAGGCGTCAAAAGGCAACAGACAGAGTTACTTTCGCATTTATAATATATAAATATTATATATAATATATATTATAGTATGGATATGGATTGTTGAAATGCAAAAGGAAATGCTTCAAGAATATTAAAAAAATTCACCAACTTTATGTCTAGTCAAAGACTAGTAGTCTACTTAACGAATCAATAAATCGTAGTCACAATAACTAAAATAAACGCTACCGTACTCTATGGCACCATTCTCACAAAAATAAACGAAATATGTCCATAGGAAATTGACTTGGTCACGAGATTTATTCAACTGCATCTTCTTCGCTTCTGTTGGCATCTACGCACAGAACTGCTGCATTCCGTGGACGCTTCAAGTTCGCTGTCTCCCGCCGCTGGAACGACTTGCTACCGCCTTTTCTTGCTATATAAACAGTTGGTATATTTAGTTTTAAATATGTAAACAACACTTGTTACGATTACAAAAGGAAACCAGTAAACTCACCCTGCGACTACACGCAGTTGGTATTGGTGACCTTGGCGGAGTCTTGTGTTCCTAGCAGCATGATTTACTTTTTTCACTATGTTTTGTTCGGTGATTGAATCTTTTCCTCCGACTTACAACACAGTCAGTTACACACAACAACGATACTCAATTATTATTCAAAATTCAAATTCAAAAGTCATTTATTCAAACTAGACTGAGAATTAGTGCTAATTCCCAGTCTAGTTTGAATAAAGAATAAATTATCGAACGCCAAATATTATTGTTATATAATTATTTACACCATTTTCTTAACTTATCGTTTATTATTCACTCAACTCCTGAACTACCTATTTGTTACAATACTTTGAATTTTCTTTTTCTAAATACTTTGAGAGCCGATTGCATCGCGTGTGCTCGCGTCCCATCTTTTGTCATAGACTAGACAATAGTCTGTAGCATGGACAAGCGATGTTGGAGCATCGGACAAAGGTCTATAATAAATAAGCATAAAAGCTCCCGCAGACAGGCGCGATGCGACAGTACGAAGCGACTCTAGTACTACAATTTCTATGAAAACATCATGGAAATCATTCTACCAGAATCGCGTCGCACCGTAACGTCGCGCCTATTGGCGGGGGCCTTAAACA
This sequence comes from Agrochola lychnidis, assembly GCA_963680765.1. Classification (NCBI taxonomy): domain Eukaryota; kingdom Metazoa; phylum Arthropoda; class Insecta; order Lepidoptera; family Noctuidae; genus Agrochola; species Agrochola lychnidis. The sequence continues at coordinate 842,998 of OY796852.1, read as the reverse complement.
AAACGGATTTTATAAATTGTGCAATGAATCATCCTGTGCCTAGCTTTTACCAACTTTATTGAAATGAAATGAAATGAAATGAAATTGTTTATTCTGTAAATTTGATATCGAAACTACTTTTACACGTCATATAAAAAATAAAAAAAATAAGCTAAATGAGTTCGGCGTTTCCTATCTGACTACTCTGAGAAGAAAGGCCGAAACAAACTCAGAGGTCGCAGTCTCTTTTAAAGTCCAGACATAATCTTGGTCAGGCCATATGAGGATCATGTAGATAAGTGTCTGAAAAGGTCTTTTGAGGAAAGAACCACATAGATTTGAGTGGACCTGTCCAGTCAGTGCAAGCATTTGTTATTAGGGTCGGCTTCCAGTCAAACCGGATGCAGCTGAATACCAATGTGCGATGAATAGTTACTTTAACCGCATAACTTTGCCGAGTTCCCACTCTTGGTTTGCTCAACGTCGTCACCATTTAGTGCCAGTAAACAACACGCAACACGCAATATCTTTTCGTCCCACATACCACAGTGTCTCAAGACGAAAGTCTTTGACCAGTGCGTGTTGCCAGTGATGACCTATGGTACTGAAACGTGGTCGCTCACAATGGGCCTTATCAGAAGGCTAAAAGTCACCCAAAGGGCAATGGAGAGGGCTATGCTTGGAGTTTCCCTACGTGATCGAATCAGAAATGAAGAGATCCGCAGGAGAACCAAGGTAACCGACATAGCCCGAAGAATTGCCAAACTTAAGTGGCAATGGGCAGGGCACATTGCTCGCAGAACGGATGGCCGATGGGGTCGAAAGGTTCTGGAGTGGCGACCACGTACCGGAAGACGTAGCGTTGGAAGGCCTCCCACAAGATGGACCGATGACCTTGTGAAGGCCGCAGGAATCCGCTGGATACGGAAAGCACAGAATCGGTCGAAGTGGCGGTGCTTGGGGGAGGCCTATGTCCAGCAGTGGACGTCTTTCGGCTGAAATGATCATGATGAAACAACACACACAATTATTTCCATATGAAACACCTATTTTTAACAGACCACTTCCAATTTCACCAATATTTGTACGAAATAAACGTGCACACACATAAATATAATAATAAATAAAATCGTTAATAAAGCTGTTAAAATTTATAGACACATCAATAAAATTGTGTGTATAAATAAATCAGGGCTGCGACAAACCCAGCTTCAATACGTCAAAGATAACCGAACGTGAATAATCGCGGTAGTTGGGAACAATGGGCATTTGCATTTATAAATGATTCATGCGCGACGCGCCCTGTTGTAAGAGAAAACGTTCCGGCTGATCGTTGTTGGCGGAATTTTGACGATTGCCAACCCTATGCTGATAGGCTGCGCGCTTGTTAGTAAGCGGAGCGAGTTACTTAAAAAAAATTCAATGCAGTAATTCTGTAGCGGCATTCACACACGTGTATACGCACACAAACATTAAATACAGTCTAAATGTAATAAAAATTATACATAGTTTACATCACATTTAGACTTATTACTATTTTATTTCATAAAGTTCCTATTACAAATCACATTTTGTCACATTTATATTTTGTGTCGGAACTCCGACCGCTGTGGCTCAGTGGAAAAGCGCACTAGAAAACAAAAACAATAATTAAATGTGTTTAAACAAATTTTTCACACCTGTTATGGTTATTTTATAATACAGTTTACCTAATCCAATCTTTTGTGATATCCCATAACCTATGAAATGCAAATAAAAAAAAAACTTAAAAACCTGTGTCGTTGTACACCAGCCGCGCCGCCGCACGTGCATGGTTTAGGAATTTTCTTCAAAACCCTCGGATTGTGATTAAAAGTGTATTTCACAATTAGAATGCAAGCCTCCTAATCACACTCGATTAGGAGGAAGCATCCAGTACCACATACACTATTATCAAACTGTCTATTTTCATTCATGCTTTAAGATGTTTAGGAAGTAAATGATTATGCTATATTAAGAGCATTTATTAACCCTTCGTCATACTTCGCACTTGGTTTCCATATTAAAAGCTCATGCATACTGTCTTATGCAGACAGTATGCATGAGCACGTATAATAACATCACAGGATTTGTATCTATTACTTAAAACGTTAACACCGGCTACCGGCAACACGTTGTTTATGTAGCAAACTTTTAATAACTTACTAGCGGACCCGACATTTCCTTCTCCTGTTCCTGTCCGAACAGCGCCACCTATCGGATCCAATTGTATTTTCAAACCATCCAGGGACCCACTTAAATATACACACAAAATTCTATCAAAATCGGTACAGCCGTTTAGGAGTAGTTAGGTGACAAACACACGTACAGAAGAATTAAATATATAAAGATGAACATTTTCGTTATTATGGTTAAAACTACATCTTCAAGTTCAATAAAATTAATAGTCGCTTCCGCTCCTCCACGCAATGAGAACCACATTCTCTAACGCAAACACGAAATCCGACTCTATAAATAGATATTGTGTGTGGAAAACCAAATATTTTCGCAACGATATCGTTTTGATGAAGTTCGCTCCATGTTTTATCTGACACGCGTTTGTTTTTGGCACAAACACAGACACGCAGACTGTTATAATATTGCAAACATAATCTACACATACTCACACACAGTTTTTATGACTCATATAAATACACACACACAAGTGTAGTTTATACGTCATAAAACATCGACGATAGAATGGCGGCGGCAAACTCGTGAAGAGCCAAGTGACGTATAGTGAAGCATCCGCGACTTTGACACCGTATGCGATGCCGGCTCGAATTTTGCATATTTTTGTGACGTTTGCTGAACGGCGCCGAAGTATTGGCAGGAAAAGATTTCAAACCAAAATGCTCTCGTAAAAAAGCTAGGCATGACGTAAATTTTTCAGACAACATTATATGCTTTTCTTATATAGTGGAATCAAACTCATTACCACAACTCTGGACGTATAGAAGGAATTTGCTTGCTTAAGTAGGCGTCATTGTAGCCCATTTTGTTCAGCTGGCTTGCATTTTAAATCGGGTACTTTGGCTAGAATTATGGCTAGTTTACAAATAGCACTGGGAAACCGCGACTAAATGAATAGCATCAAAAACTTTAAGCTTAATAGGAAACATATTTCACTGTTACTTCTGTATCTTGAGATAAAAAAAAATAAAAAATATGTTTATTTATCTCCACAAATTACATTTATATAAATCATAAGTTGACAAATATTTTGACAAAATTTTATAATTTGTGGGAGATCTGAAGTCTAAACTAAGCCTAGGCCTGTATTTTAGAACTCCAGGTCCCCCCCATTGTAACACATAGTAAAGAATTGTCAACGTGGTACAATTGCGAATGGTTGGCAGTGTGTCTGAGTGTATGTTTGTTAAAGTTGTTTGTGTGCATGTGCGTGTGTGTGTGTGGAGGGGTGTGGGTGTGTGTGCGTGTGTGTTCACAAATATAAAATTTAATAAATTATGTACATGTGCATAGAAAATTAAATACAAAATATAACATTACATGTAAATAGAAAAGAATATACCTAAATATAAAGAATATAATAAATAATATAAACAGTTGCAACAAATATACCTTGTTACTTTATTATCTCAAGGATTTGTTCCGTTTCAGCGTAGTTTCGATTTAGTAACCATTTTTTTATTTTGTTTTTACATTCTATTTTACGACAATTAGCTATTTTGATTATTTTATTTATTTTATTGAATAATTCACCTCCTCGGAATGGAAAAAAATCTTTGCGCAAAGGCGGTATTGACAGCAGTTGACGCACATATTGCGTAGTTTCTTCTAGAGAGGGCTATGCGTTTTCTCCTTTCTTCAGGTAAGTCTGAGTTTTGAAGAAGTACAGTTAGCATTATCTACAGCTGGCGTACAGTTAGCACTTGAGCCTCCTCATAAAGTTTAGAGGTGGGGAAAAGACGAGGTTTGGATAAGCTCACTTTTAATATCATCCTTTGGGCTCTTTCGACTGTTATCATTTTCGTTTTGCATGCTCCTCCCCATGTTGTTATGCAATAACTAGTGATTGATTGCACCAAAGCTTCATAAACCATCGTTATCGTCCGTTTCTCTGCTACATCACGAAGCTCTTTAAAAATGTAAGTGAGCTTACGTATCCTTTTAGATAGAGATTGGATGTGGTTTTCAAAAGTTAAATTAGCATCAATTTCGATTCCAAGATATTTAAGACATTTAGTGGGACTAATATTAGGACAGTTACAGTTTGGAGCTGAAGGAAAGTTACATTTATGTGCAGAGATATTATAACTGGTAAGGTTAGCAACTTCCATTGTATTGTGAATTGAGAATACAATGTATTTAGTTTTGTCTTCATTTAAAGTTAGAGAATTTGATGATAGCCAGTGACACACCGTGTCAAAGCCGTCCTGCGCAAGATTAAACAGTTCATTCCACGAATCTGCGAAAAAAGTTAAGGCAGTGTCATCAGCGTATGCAGAGATGCGGCAATTTTTAATCTTAAGTGAACAGAGCTCATTTATGTAGCAGAGAAAAAGAGTGGGACCCAAGATACTGCCTTGTGGCACCCCATATTCAACGGGAAGTTCGTCGCTAATGTGTTCTTCAATTTTTACAGATTGGGTTCTGTTATTTAAATAGTCCGATAATAATGCGAGTGGAATGCCCCTAATTCCAAGGTCTTCAAGTTTTTGCACAAGGTGGAGAACAGAGACAGTGTCAAAGGCTTTGGCAAGATCAAGAAATATAGTTAAACATTTATTTTTACTATCTAATTTGTTAACTAAAAAGTTAACAAGATCAAGTACAGCATTATCCGTTGACCGGCCCGTTCTGAAACCATATTGCGTATTAGAAAACAAATTGTATTTTTCTAGGTATTTTGTTAACCTATTGTTGATTATACGTTCAAATATCTTCGATAACGTTGTTAGGATCGCAATTGGCCTATAGTTGCTGACGTTGTCTCTGTCACCCGCCTTATGAATAGGGTGCACCACAGCTCTTTTTAATGCGTCGGGAAATATTCCAGAACCAAAACAGCGGTTTATTAAATTGGTAAGGACAGGTGTTATACAGGGTTACTGGTAACTCGACGTATTCCTTGCAGGACGTCATAGTAGGGTTAAAATGCAACAAATTAAGCCACCAAATGTTCTACCGAAATTCAGTAGTTTTTGAATTAGTTAAGAGTTTTAGTTTTTTTATGAAAAATCCCAGATTAAATCATTTGAAACCAATTTAAAAATGATTTACGGCGCGACTGTACTGAAATTTAAGTTATTATCATAGTTGACGCCGTAGCAGACCTTTGTTAATAATTAAAAGTTCAATAATGCCTAAAACTTTGGCAAATATCACTAACCAAACATTTAATTTTTTGTAATTTTTGCTATTACTTCATAAAAAATGTAGTCACTAGACTACATTTTTGCACTAGCAAAAAAAAAAATGCTACACCTGATGTACAAATTACTAAGAAAATATCCTTGTCTTATAAGCTATCCAAAAAGGTATGAAAGTTAATACAAAATCATGGACTACATTATGAAAATCGTTTTTGATTTAGTACAGGCGAGCGTTTCACAAAAAGGTGATTATTCGAAAAATCAAAAACAAAATCGTAAACATCATTATTCTTTTTAATCAATATTAAAAACTTTAATTACACACATTTCACACGTCTTGTTCGATGTGCTGCCCTCGGTTTCGAATACATGTTCTTATTCGCTTCCTTACTTCGGTTTTTGTTATTCTTGATGTGATTGTTGCCCTCATCTGGTCCGCCACATTTGTAATTCTCTCCCTTAGTTCTTCAATTGAATTTACTGGGGTCACATAAACTAGATCTTTCATATGACCCCAGACGTAAAAGTCTAGCGGCGTCAGATCAGGGCTTCGTGCAGGCCACGGAATCGGCCCACCGCGCCCTATCCATCGGTTTGGATAGTTTTCATCCAGCAATTGTCGAATTGTGATTCGGAAGTGGGCTGGACATCCGTCATGTTGGTAAATCATGTTTGCTCTTCTTTCTTCCGGTACATCCGTGAGCAGTGCTGATAAATGATTTCAGAGGAAATCTTCATAAAGTTCCCCATTTAATGTTCGGGGTAAAAAATGTGGGCCAATTAATTTGTCGTCAATAATACCCATCCAAACATTAAGCGAGAACCTTCGCTGGGATGCGGTTGGTTTCAGTTTTTTAGGGTTTGTTTCTGCTTTCGGTGCCCAGTAATGTAAGTTGTGGTAATTTGTGATACCATCACGATCAAAACATGACTCATCGGTCCACAGAATGTTTTTTAAAAAGTTTTCGCTGTCGGCGTCGGCACTTAGCATAAAACGACAAAATTCAAGCCGTCTCGGCGGATCTCCTTCTTCTAATGACTGGACTGGTTGGTAATGGTATGGATGTCGGCCTGACAAGTGAACTACAGACCAGATTTTCCACTGTGACATACCAAGCTCACGCGCTACGATGTTTGTCGATGTGTTAGGATCAGGATAGGTCAATAAAACGTTGAAGAATAAGCTCCTCGTCCTCAGCCGTGTATCTCCGGGAACGACCAGTGTCAACTTGCCTGCTTCTTTGGACGCTGCCAGTTTCAGATATTCGCCGATAAGTCGATCCGAAGACACTAACGTGGGGGAGTCGGCGGTTGGGAAAGCGAAGTTGATATTCTCGCCGCGCCTCAGCAGCGTTACCGTCACAAAGTCCGTAACAGTACATTATGTCAGCGTATTCAGGATTAGAATATGCAGCCATAGTCAGCGCTTATGAAGGCACAGCACAGCACAAGAGCAAGATACGCAGCAACAGTTAGGGAAATAGCCAGTAACAAAACACGAGCTTGCGCGACGTAGAGTTGAAACTAACTAACGCTGACGACCAAATTTTGCAAAATCGCACCCCCTGTCATGCCGAGAGAACAATAGCGACCAATCACAAAGCTCCCCGAGTGTTTGGAGTTCAGGCGCAGGTTAAAACTACGAATAATACGAATACGAAACAATAGGTTGACCGTCTCGCAATTTTACCTGCCCCCCATAAAACTCTTCTCTTCCCTGGCACACATGCAAAAGTATTGACAATCATACCTTTCTGAATAACTGATAAGACAAGGATATTTTCCTAGTAATTTGTACACCAGGTGTAGTATTTTTTTTTTTTGCACTAGACTACATTTTTTATGAAGTAATAGCAAAAATTACAAAAAATTAAATGTTTGGTTAGTGATATTTGCCAAAGTTTTAGGCATTATTGAACTTTTAATTATTAACAAAGGTCTGCTACGGCGTCAACTATGATAATAACTTAAATTTCAGTACAGTCGCGCCGTAAATCATTTTTAAATTGGTTTCAAATGATTTAATCTGGGATTTTTCATAAAAAAACTAAAACTCTTAACTAATTCAAAAACTACTGAATTTCGGTAGAACATTTGGTGGCTTAATTTGTTGCATTTTAACCCTACTATGACGTCCTGCAAGGAATACGTCGAGTTACCAGTAACCCTGTAGAAACGGATATATTTTTTAATGTATGATTTAGATATAATTTAGATGTATGTCAATCATAGAAAACAGCGAATAATTTCTCGAAACCGATTGTGTTGTAAGCATGTTCCCGCCAACTATGCAGCCTGCATGCATCATGTACGCTGATTATGTAAAGATGCAATTTCTACACAAAAATTCTTTAGACATCATTATTTATATTTTTTTCGTATAAAATATTATGACAGTATGCATTTTCAATGGGTGTAATATGATGTTGACGAATGATCAGTTGAATGACATACTTATTCTTAAATTGACAAGTGAAATATAATCTTGTACGGTTACGCTATTTTGTATTATTATTAAGTACTTTTACACAAATCATCCACAGTAATAGCTGCCATCACTGCAAGAGCACACAATATAATGGCTAATCTGCCAGTATCACACACAAGCAGGTAAGCGGCGCGGACTGTTGTTTGCATGCCAAATTTAATTTGAAATATTTTCGCCGCTGTTTAGACGCCGACTGTACTCGTAATGAATAAAACATTTCTTACTCATACGTCGCTCTAGCCTTTTTGATGGAGCCACTACAGCAGCGGGGAATAGACTACAGCGGGAACCTTAAGTAGGATGCAAAAGATTAAGACAAGACCTTGGTTCGCAGTGAGTGTTGCAAAATGAACCAGCAACCCACCTGCCAAAAGTGGTGATAATCTAATTTCATCTTTGACAGGTTGTTAGCGGTCATTGTGACAAACAAGTCGCGAGAAAAATATAAGAGTATGCAAATAGCAGTCTAAAAACTCGCAACAGCCTATTGGAAAGTATCTATATACATACATCCATATTATAAAATAAATTCGCTTGTTGTGTCTGTCTGTGTGACCTCATTGTTCTTATAAAATATGCAACGGATATTGATGCAGTTTTCACAACCATTTAGTGAATTTATTCTGAAAGTAGTGTGTATTAATATTAAACTTGCATGTAATAAAGAAATCTCGATGTTTTTTTCAAGTCGTAAAAACCATGCGAAGCATGAGTCACTGGTCTAATAATAACTATGAGCTCTGAATATCCAAGATGAGTTCAGAATAACAATCTTTCACAATGGAGCTATTTCTCAGTTCTCCCTCTGCAGTCGTAGCCACAAATCGAGCGAGGCAATATAAAGCTTTGACGATTTTCTTTTCAGAATTTCAAGTGATTCTAAAGTCCTTCGGAGTTATACGACAGGTTTGCATACCGCAGCGGCACACACACAAATACAAACGTATAATGTTTGTATACACACACAAATAATGGGCTGATCTGCATGAAAAGCACTCATCAAGCCGAAATGAAACATGTTAGCATTGACCTAAACTGTCAATTAAGTTCACCAATGTTAATCTCAATACTTGCGTTCGTCTCAATAATTAGTTCAAGTAATTTTGTAAGCACAGCGTGGGACGCCTCATTGTAGATGGACCTGTGACCTAAAACAGTGACTGGGACAGAAGGGATGCCAAGGCGGAGGCTCGGATGTTGTGGCGCAACTGAGGCAAGGCCCATGTCCAGCAGTGGACTGCAATAGGACAAGTTGATTTAATGTTGTAGGCAAATAAGTAAACAATCGACACATGCAGGTGAGAAAACCGTCAATATTTCTTATATTTATCAATGTGTTTCACGAAAGAGATAAACAATCATACTGGTGACTCAATTTCCAGCAGATATTTAAAAAAAATCTGTGTTGACGGTCTACTTTATAGCTATTTAAAATTCTGATAGATAGAAATACCACAATTTTTCCAGTTTCACAGCTCGTTCAATCCCTCAATCTCAGAATTAATTAATCCCACACTCAAAAGGAACTAAATCCCATTTGTAATGTGATGCAAATCATATATTTTTTACGCACAATGTTCCTAGAAACGGCTCAAAGAGCTGCACAGAAGGCAGAGTGACTCAAAGGTAATTGAATCCCTCTCGACGATCCGATCCTCTGAGATGAGACAACCATTTGCATGCAAGATGCAGCGCTAAACATGCAAGCGCAAATACTTTGAACATGTGATATTGTAGCGACACACTTCTATGAAGGTTTTGTGTGTCAGTAATGGTTTCTGGATTCTGTTTATAGTAATGCCTGCCTAAATAAACAACTGTGGTATTGTGTTGTCATGTTTGAGAACGAGTGCAATCTGTTGGGACTACAATAATAATTATGGTATCTTTTCTAAATTTAATTTGTTATAAATTGGTTTTTTCTATTGATCTTACTACAATACTCATCATCATCATCATTCATCATCAGCCTATAAATTTTCCCACTGCACGGATACAGGCCTCCTCTCTGTGAGAGGGAGTGGGCCGTAATCCACCACGCGGGCTCAGTGCGGGTTGGTAGATGTCACATGTCTTCAAATTTTCGGTTCTAGGACATGCCAGTTTCCTCACCATGTTTTCCTTCACCGTTTTGAGAGCAGTGGTGATGCAATAATTTACACAAAGTAAAGCGCCTGTCTGGGTTCGAACCTACGACCTACAACACGTAAGTCGCGGCCGTTACCACTGGGCCACCACTTACTACAATACTGTATTCAAATAATTGGTATGGTTGTAATGTTTTAATCTACTATTTTTAAAGAGTATCCATTGAGTTTCTTAGTTAGGTCTTCTCCGTAGTGTGTTAACCGTCCACCAAATTTTAATATTTCTTGAAATCTGTAATTCGATTGTTTTTTTTTTTTTTCATAAATACCATTTTCTACTTATTATTTTGATTTCTTTTTAAATCGCATATCGAAGCATTCTTTCAAAACAGTGAAATATATAGTGTTATAGCAATTACTAAGTACTTTTAAGATCACACTGATTTAGTTGATTTTCGCCATTTAAGCAATGGCTTTTTAACCACCATTTGGAGTGACCAAAAAAATGTTAACAGCCGACATATCAGTAAAAGTTAAAAGGTCACAATGACCATTAAAGTAAATTCTTAAGCCAAAACGTGTAAGGGCCTGATTTACAAGCTCACAAACTGTGTGGCACGCGACCGCGGCCCGCCCGGCACCGACCCGGCACCGGCACGGCGGCGGATAGTTTATATAATTTATACAAATTTCACGGCAGTTATCCCGGCGTTATGGTGGATTGGGGCCGGACACGCGTCGTAATGGCATCATGTTTTAGTTCTGTTTGCGGAACAGTCCAGTGGCACAGTGAGACTAAGAAAAATGGAGTTGTAGCGTGTCTACGAAGGAGATACGGCGTAGCTGACTACGACGTAACATGATTTTGGATTTTCATGTTTGCGAGACTTCATCTCTTTATACACAACTTGCACTGTTAGTTAGTGCATTTTTATAAGGTATTGGAAAAATGATCAACCCTTGTTTTCGTGATTTTTCCATAATTTTTGGTGTTCATTGTTTGCCCATCACGGAAATGTTTCAAATAAATAGAAAATAATTTTGTATTTAACCATTAATAAGTGCATTCTCAACCCTCTCTGTGTGCCTCCTGCAGGTCAGTGTCGTCCCTCAGCCCTATGTGACGGTGTGTCGTTACGCGCGTTTTCATTAGCGCCTCGCAATGGTCGGCGCACACTCGACGATGCTTTCTGCGGTCACACGATCATCGTAAGTTAAGTCACGAAAACACGATACAATCATCGTTACTTGTCAAGTTACTTAGGACTTGCGACAAGTTTTACACTTTTTTACCCGACTGCGGCGAAGCTAAAAAAAAGAGGGTTATGTGTTTGACCTGATAGTATTTTGTGCAAAATAAAGTCAAAAGTCAAAGTCAAATCATTTATTTCAAATAGGCCCATGTATAGCACTTTTGAACGTTAAAAATTACAAAATAATAAAATTGATTCTATTCGCCCCTTCCAAAAGGTAGTTTTCGTATGGAGAAGAATGGGCAAGAAACTCCACCGTTATGCTTTTAAAATGTTTTACAATTGTTTCTATATGTACGTACATTTGTTAAATAATTATTATATGTGAAGACGATGCACCTAGAATAAAATTACTATACCATAATAAGTAAAAGAATTAAAAATGAAGCAACGATAGATAATTTAATATGTGATAGATACATGGTGCTCACATATTTACAAACATTGTAAAGAACTCTTAACCCACGTGGATTCACACGAGACACAATGGCTTCATAATTATTTCTGTAATTACGACATTCAACCGGTTAATGATCGTAGCATAGGTATATTTGTAATGTCCCACTACTGACTTACTTCTTCCTTCTGCTTCTCCCCAACAATGGGTAGACTCCGTTAACAAGTTTTTTGTCGACATAGGCAGACATCTTGCAAGTGATTTTGCTCACTATAGTAATACCCAAGGCCCGCTGCATGCCGCTAATGCCACACCTGCGCCCTACACTCGTTTGTGATGGTCGACACTGATGAGAGTGAGGTTGAAGCGCTATATTCAAAAGTGACCCCTACATTCAAAATTAATTTATTTACGTTACACATTCGTGTTTGGGTCACAGAGATATATATGTGTACCAAATTTCAACTTAATTGGTCCATTAGATTCGGAGCAAATTGGCTGTGACAGACGGATAGACAGACAGACAGACAGACCACGAGTGATCCTATAAGGGTTCAATTTTTTCCTTTTGAGGTACGGAACCCTAAAAACACTTGTTCTGCCTGAAATTTCTTTTGTGAAACTGAAATATTATGTATGGGCTTGAACCACTGCCCTTAGTACAAGTTATTTTATAACTTAGTAAGTGTGCTGGTTGCAACACCTACCTGTTTTGTTAACTAGCATAAGTCAAGTGTACCTACAGATGATACTATTTAATGTTAACACTGTTATTTGATTAAATAAATTAAATTTTACTATCCTTTCAACTGTCATTAACGAGACACAATAGAATTTTAATAGTTATCCACCTCAATGAGGCATCGTAACAGATAATGAGATAAAAGAACGTTTCCGTAATTCACATATAAATTGAACATACATTTTTTGACACAAGTTTTGTAACAGGAAAATCGAAACAAAAGCGATATAAAAGCACGTAACAAAAAATATATAAATAGTCTAATTTCAACTTTCAACAAATGCTTCTTGCAATGCCCTACTTCAAAGCAAGTGAAAGTGGCCTGCAGTTCCACGCGGTCACACGCGACAGAAACCCTCGAAGTATGTCACCTCATTGTTGCCCTCCGACACAAGTAAGCCACTCAGATTTGAAGCACTTTTCCACTTAGAGGCAACTGGCGTCGATTGGAGGACAAATCGGCTACAAGTGGGCGGCGCCGGCTAAAAGCATTGTCTTGTTCGAGCGGAGCGAGCGGAGCGAAGATATAACTTACTGCCTGTTAATGTACGTGCGGTTGAATGTAACGAGATCATGGCAGCTTCGCAGCTGGGGAAAGAAAGGGGAATCTGGGATCTTACTTGTCAGGTACGCTTAGACGTGCTACGCCGTAGGCTGGCTACGGCGTAGCGCGTCTACGACATTGATTTTGGTGGAATTTTATTAAGGTTTTTTGAATGATTAGATTAGTGCTTTTATAATTTTGCAGTAAACAAACAACGCAATGTTGTGTTCCTGAATAATAAAATTACCTTGAACTCGCGACAAGCAAAACAAGGAGCACGATCGCCACCTAATAACTTCCTTAGGCATTAAATATTCGCATAAATCCGAGCCAGCACGGAGGTAAATTTGACCGGGGATCAGGCAGCTAGCAATTACATGTCGGACTTTGCCCGCCGGAAAAAACTTGGATGTCGAAACAAACAAGTTATTTTGGGCAACACAAAGAGTCCATGAATTTTTAATGCGAAGGGAAATTAGCTTTTTCCTCTCACTTGCCGGCGCGGGAGAGAGGTGCGTGCCTCGGCGCTGCCCGCGGAATTGTGTTGCTCCTGTACTGCCCAAATTGCTATTAAAAAGTGTTTTAATTTCACGTCTTTGTGTGCCATAATTTTTTTAATAAAAGATGTTAATGGCACTAGTTTCTTAGGTGCGTTTACAGTTAAAAACATCGAAAATGTAATCTTCGAGCCATTATTTCGATTTCGAGTAAATATCAAAACCGCGACACGTAATACAGAGGCCACGCAAATTGTGGCGTCGTATTCAGTTTTACCTATCAATAACGATATATTTAGTCATTATGACTAGTACCGTAGTTAGAAACCAGCTTTGTTCGATATGAAATAAAAAAATAAAGACAGCTCAAAGGCATAAAAATATAAAATAAACAGTTTTGTGTAAGACAACAGAGACAATTTTAAAAACTTCAATTCTTTTCTCACCGGCGGCGGCGTAGAAAAGTCACTGAATGTTCTCTGGGAACGCGAGCGTGCGAGAGCGTTCATATTTAACCGGTTTTTTAAGGTGAACCCTCCCTCTTCACTTCACCTCCACACCCCCTCACGCCCCAAGAAAAGGAATTTTTAATGAGGCTACATTTTTAATACTCCTCCAGAGATTTTATTTCCGAGAAGACAACAATCATATTTAGGCACAATGAGCTTGTCGCGTCCTCTCAAATATTCATCGCTTGCTGATCAAACAGTCGCTTCTAATGGAATTTTTATTACCTTCGAACTGATTCGCGAACTATTGGATCCAGTTCATTACCAACAGTTTATATCTGGCAATAAAGTATCAATAAATTCGGAGCTCTCCGATATCTTGCGAAATGGTATTTTAAATAAGAATAAAACATTTTATGAGTAAGTAGTTGACGATCAGTCTCTGCAAATATGAATGTCGACGAAATAAAACTTTATTAGAAGAGAATACTGTGATCGTTTAGTGAGGTCAGTCGATGACCATTCTGAAAGTTCACTACCACCGAACTACGTACAAACTATATTACATAAATAGCTGTTTGTACGCAACAAAAACTCATAACTTTTATATACTGAACCACCCTGTTTGACTTAAAAATTGAAACCAGACCACCAACCATATTCCTTAAACACATTGACAAAAACTTTCCAAATATTTTCCAAACTTCCAAAATAATGGTATCGTGTATTTATTTTATATTAAATGCTTCTTTATGCAACTTTTTTTAAAATCCTGTTATAAATGAGTCTTTATACATAGATTTCTGCAGAAGACAGAAGCGGTCAAATTATAAGGTTTCCTCTCAGCGGAACCCTAAAGTACCTCAGTATTATTTACCTCCTCAAGTTTCAGGTATAAAACAGCTATTTATAACGTAACAAATAAAATGAGTAAAATAAAAAGTTCCGTTTCATTGGGCCGTTCCGTTTCATTTCCGGTGTCTCAGTCTTATAGACAGCTTATTTTCACCGAGAAATTACAAAGCAAAGCAACGACTGGGCATTTATTAAACCCCGGTAAGCTCCCGTGTACCGATAGGCCATGACACAAGCGGAATCTTGAATGAAAACGGGTATGACATATTGATAACTCTTTAGTAACCCGACTTGTGTATCAAAAATATTAATAAGCACTACTCAACAACGAGTGCAAAGGCAATTTTGTCAATAAAATTGGCACCAGATTTATTGACTAGTAATTTTGTATATTTTCTCAAACATGCTTGGAAATTCGAGCATTATTTTGACAACTTTCTTCGAGATAAATCGAAATTGCTGTACTGGTCGAATACATGCGAGCGCCCGGCCGGCAATGTTTGTATGAAATCCATATCTGTCATGTTTAGCGGTCAAATAAATTACTATGAAAACTGATATCTGTCGTGTTATTTAAAAATGGAACGAACTTTTACTTGAACGCATGGCAACCAAGGAGGTACCTTATCAAAGATTTTTAGTTTTCTTTTTATTTGGCTTGCAAATAGATCTGTTTAAAGAAAAGAAGAAACAAATCTAGTAACGCCCCGCGGTTTCATCCGCATAAGTCTCGTAAGATCCCGTGGGAATATCGAGATAAAAAGTAGCTTATGTGTTAATTCAGGTTATAAACTATCTGTATAACAAATTTCAACCAAATCCGTTCAGTAGTTTTTGTGTGAAAGAGTAACAAACATCCATCCATCCTCACAAACTTTTGCGTTCTTCTTCTTTTCGTGTGGTTAGTGACTAACCTGGTGTCAGAGTTTTAAAGCGACCATGGGCCTCTGACTTGGCTTCACATGCCGTTGAGAAATATTTATCGGGTATGCCGGTTTCCTCACAATGTTTTCCTTCACCGTTTTTTAAGCAAGTGATCCTTAATATTATAAATGCGAAAGTAAGTTTGTTTGTTACACCTTCACGCTAAAACGGCTGAACGGATTTGGATGAAATTTGGCACATATAAAAAAAAGTATCCTATGTTCTTTTGAAAATATGATATGAAAAGAACATAGGATACTTTTTTTTTTCCACGGGATCGAGACTTATGCGGGTGAAACCGCGGGGCGCAGCTAGTAATTATATAATACACACAATCATGAATCCGAAAAATCAGAGGTGCCTAGGATTCGAACTCGAGACCTATGACTTGGCAGTCTTACGGTCACACTACTAGGCTATCACTGTGCGTTTATTATAAAATAAAATATAAAATAAATAAGTAGGAACGTCGTCATTGATTCTGGAGTTTAAAATTAATTTACTTAGTTTAAATTTCCGCGCATTATTTGAGAAAAGTACCTATTATACAAGCCTTGGCCGCAACCAAACACTGATGGACTCACGTATGTGCCTCAGCTTCGCCTCGGCCCACATTTTCACGATCCTCGACCAATGCCCATGTTACAGGCCGCAATAGTGTAATGTACTAGTAAGCTAAGGTTCATTCGATTTTCCTTTTATCAACAACCCTTTACCTGACCGCTTAGGAGTCAATCCGCCTAGCTTTTTTCCAACTATGTTGGGGTTCATGGCCATTCCAGTCTAACCGGATGCAGCTGAAAATCAGTATTTTACATAGAGCTACTGCCTATCTGACCTCCACAACCCAGTAACTGAGTAATACAATACCCCTTGGTAAGACTGGTTGTCAGACTTTCGGGTTTCTGACGACCCGTAACGACTGTCAAAGATCCACGAATAATAGCCGGGACCAACGGTTTAACGTGCTTTCCGATGCACAGAGAAGTCTCGGTATGTAAAGATGGTCGACAACCCCGGCAAGCTTAGCTTAACCTGTCGGATCGACACGTGCGGCTGTTGTTACTTAGCCACGAGCTCCTTCGCTGCTACCTGACCGCTTAAGAGTGCTTAGAGATTATTCACCAAAATAATTCAAAACAAAAACGTATCACAATAAACAAGGTTACCAACAACAACCAACATAAATATTTCATAGACAGATGAGCCCCTGGTCCACTCCAACACCGCTCATGCCTAAGCCCCCGCTGGTTTAGAAGCAGCTACAGTTCAGCTGGGCGCTAGTGATAGATCACCCGCCGCCGGCAGCCGGTGTAAAATCTGCATCTACTTACACCGGAGCCTGGATTTGCACTACACTTTATTTACGCCGCTCTTATAAATCGCCACCATCATATCTTCACGCTGTCCAATTATGTGGAGCAGAGGATTATTACATACTTTTTGTTACGGGTCTTTAGTATGCTTGGAGTTCGCTCGAGCAGAAGTGAATAGGTTTAACGGCGGCTTGAATTCTGTTTGTGTTTTGTTTTTCTGTAAGGAATTTTGTCCATGACATCTTTTTCTTCAGTCTGTCCTTGTTTCATATTACCTGTAGTCGGCGCAAAATATTGTCAAACGCGACTTGAGAAAATCAGACATGATTTCAGCACGCACAGATTATCTCATCTTCCTAGATTACCATTTCGTTGCTGTACTCGACTGTTACAGATTAATTGCATGACTCTTATGATCGCTAACATATAGTTACTGTTACTTTCTTCGTGACAAATGACTACCTGCGTTGACCCCAAAAACAATAACGATGTCACGACTGCTTTGCAATGTTTTATATCAAGAATAGGTACCTAGAACTACAATACTGCCTACCCATTGTGATCCATCCATCATATTGCGCTCTCGAACTCGACTGCTAAGCCGTCGATCAAACCAATACCTTGTGTTGAAATATTTCTAGTGGACATTTACGGACTGTTCACAGCTACACGATATTATTATCTTTTGTCTCAATGTCAAAGTCTGTTTATAAATATAAAAAAAACTTGAGAGGTGTCAAGGGACACCCGGATGGAACGAAGTTCCTTTCGATTAATTAGTGAAGGAATTGTAATTTTTTTTTGTTTTTTTTAAGTTATAATAATATTTTTGATTATTTACATATAAATTATATTTTTAAATATTAGAATAAAATAATATAAAAACATTTAAAAATACAAAAAATAGTAGCCCACCGGTACCGGGAGCAGGGTCCAAGCTACCGGCGGTCAGCTTGGACCCTGCTCCCGATACCATATTTTTTTTATTATTATAACAAAAAACCTGTATACACTCAACAAAAATAATCGTCGCGACACCACACTGTTCAATGCGAAATAGAAAGACGAAACGAAAATAACTGGCTTGCTTTCTATGAGAGAGAGAGAGAGAGACAGACAGAGAAACACGCGCACGCCGCACGGCTTACAACTATAGCAAAAAGTGTCGTTACAATTTTTGGTCTTAATTTTTTCCGTCTAGCCCCCTTTCGCAACGCGCGATAAGGAACTTCGTTCCATTATATTTTAAAAATAAAAAATAACAAAATAAAAATAACAAAAAAAATCATAATAATTGCTTACGTAATTCATCGTCGATAATTATATCTCATTTGAACTTCCTGATTATAATTATGGTAAAATCAGATATTAGTTATCAGCATACCACATTCGTTTTATCTATTCGTGCTGGGCCGGTTGTTGCAGCAAACGACATTTAATAATTTCGTTTAAATGGAGCAGTTTATAGAAAAACATAGCACTATAGCAGGCACTTACCTCCAGCAGTTGCTGATAACAATAAAATGCTAAAGTACATTATAGTGCAGCGGATTACCGACCGACCCATTAGTTATGTCAGAACTGTTCTCTTTTTTTACCTGACAGAGATAAGTGAGGAATATTATAGTACTTTATAGCATTTATTTTTGCTTAAAATACTTGTAAGAGACAAGTGTTAGTATTGAAGTACTCCCAGCGTACCATGTACATGAACTGTTACTGTAGCCACCAAAATGGCTGACGGGCAAATGACGGAAATCTTTTCCTTACGGTAAAAATTTGCATAAAATATCTGATTGTCTTTTTATTTTATTTTAAAGGCCAATTCTCGTTATTATAAATGTTCAAAATAAAGTTCTGAACTAATCTCAATGTCACAAATGCTATCCTCCTAAACTAACAAACAACTTCAAACGTGAACTTTTATTGTAAGCTGAAACTGACATCAATGTCAGTTTCTAACTTTAACTTGATGACTGAAAGTTGATTAAAGCTAAAACGGTATTCTTTGTTGAGTGCCTACGTTTTTCGAATAACTTTTACCTCGTTAATGGGTGAATTTCCCAAACAGAAAATTTTCGTGGCGCGGATGAAAATGCCAATGCAGAAAGTTAAAATACTGTTGAAATACTTATTTATTTCTAAATAGAAAATGTTGCTACCCATTTGAGACAAGAATATTTTTAGTTTGGTTTTTAGTTATTTATATTTAAAAAAAATGTTAAACCACTACATTTTTCATCGCGGTGGTTGTCTCCAATACGTTTCTGATAGTAATTTGGCTCGTATAAGAAAAACTATTTGTTATTTTTAGTTTTATGTTTACTTTTATTTATAAGGCCAGTAGTTGTGGCCAGTGTTGTTTGTCGGTACTATAGTATCGACAAACAGTGGTATTATTCTTATAGGTAACCAGTGAAATTACTGGTAAGTGAAAACATTTTGTCCCGCGAAATACACTCATCCCGGTGAGCAAAAGAGGCAGGCATAGTTTGCATACGGCATGTAGCATCTGTTCACCTAGCTGTAGTTAGTCAACGCTGAGCACTCGACGTGGAGCAACGATCACTACCTCGCTGCTCTTCCCGCTAAAAGCGTAAGTAATTCATTTCGGTGAATGAGGACCAAAAAATATCGTTTCGGTGGCGCTTTTAACTTGTTTACCGAGTGTTTATTACTTCTAATTTTGTGTTTCGTACATGCGGTTTCTGTATATAATTATTTACTTGAATAGTGCTGATCGTGTCCTAAGCATTTTCATTATTTCGTCATTTTAATTTTTAGTTTTTTTCTCCTTTTGGTGTTCTCATAACGGTGAATTAAATTCACTGAAATGACAACAAATCTCATTTCGGTATCGTAAATGTGAATTCGGTGATCATTCAGCTCACTTCGATGGATGGCTTTGTAATTTCAGTGCCAATTAAACAAAATCTAAGATATATTTACTACAGTGTCTTTGTAAAATCTGTTATTAATCGACTATTAGTCGATGCCGTACTCTTTTCAAAAGGGCTATCCATGGGGTTTTTCTGCGAGATCGATTCAGAAACGAGGAGAAACGCAAACGAACAAAAGTTGCCGACATAGCCCAACGTATTAGCAAGTTTAAGTGGCAGAGGGCACGGCACATAACGCCTAGAACGGATGGCCGATAGGGCAGAAAAGTTCTCGAATGAAGACCACATACCGGCAAGCACAGCGTATGACGTGAACGTCTACCCACAAGGTGGACCGACGACCTAAGATAGGTCGTAGAAAGTAGCTGCATGCAAACCGCCTACAACCAGTTACTCTGGAAATTTATGGGGGAGGCATATTTTCAGCAGGAGACGTCTAGCGGCCCAGATGATGATGATGATGAGTAGCAGACGGTCCCATTCTTAAGCAGTCCCTCTTTTGCAAATAGTATTATTCGCAGTTGGTCCCAGTCGGTATATAATTTTAGTGGACCGCTTTATCATTTCGGTGGCATTTAAAATTAATCTTAAATATCTCGTATGTTCCTTACTATATTTTGATCCCATCTATATACATTCATTAAAATAGACTAAAGCACAATTTAAAGTTAAAAACAAATAATAAAACCTTGAAATAAAAATAAAACACCGAAATGAAAAAAACTCACAGCTTGTTGAAATTGACCCTAATGAGTGGTCGTTTGCTGCCTGTTAATTAATCAATGGGGGTATGGGTATGGTACAGGACAAGATGGCTAGGAATACTTTGAACAAAGCACTTAAAACATTTCCATATCCGGTAATATTAGTAGCAGCTCCACAGTGCATCGCTCAACCGTAGTTCAACCGGACACCTAATTACCTCCCACCTAAAACAGTATAACTTGCTCAATACTCTAATCAATCATTCATAGCACCTCGTTACTTCACCGCACCTCATTAAATCCTATCAATCATTGCGTCCTTTTCTATCATAGGACATTAGAGCGAGATGGGTAACCGAAGCGTGTATCGGGTTTGAACACGGTTAGCGGTCCGGTAGTGAATTAAACGGTGCATTTGGGAGATAAATGCTCGCCTGCATTTGTGCAGCAGTGCGGCGCGCAGAGTTGCGCGGCCACGCCCACAGATGGCGCTGATTCCACTCATTAATCATTACGCGAACGTGTGACATCACCGGGTAATGCGGAAACCACTCGCTCGCATCATGAGGAGGTGCAGAAGACTCATTTCTGACGACAGTTTAAACGCTTGCGGAATCCCTTCGCACCAAAAGGAGTATCATCAACCATCAGTCCCGGTTGTCAGACATTACTATTAATCAGAACCACACATCACAGACACTGAGTCAAGCATCAGCAAATTCTGAAAATCAGGAATAGGTTTCAGATAGCAGCAACTTTAAGGTTAAAAATGATAAAAAGAGCGACACTAGTGTTGATAGTCTGGGCAATCAGCTCCGCAGTCACTAAGCTGACTGGCCAAGGCTTTGATTTTACTTTTCCATTTTTTTTTAAAGCTATTGTAGTCGGCCTTCTCTCCCATTCTTCTTAATGCCCACGTGGCACGTACAATATTCTAGTATAATACAATATACGTACCGTCATATCGGCGATACAAAATGAGATTCGATTTCAGGTCAGTCGAAATCAACGAGAGGAAATTAATGACCGACGTAAATGAAGGACAAAGAATGAATGCAAAATATATTTAACGGCGACGGTCTCGCTGTGGGAAAAGTTATTTAATTTGATATTTTTCTATAAATACAATATAACGTTACGACCGTATTCTCTGATAGGGTTCTTTTATACTCACATTTCACTGATGACAATCCAGTTTGTCCAGCTGGTACCTTTTTTTAAATACGTCGTCCTTTTTTTTAAATAATTGTTTTTTTCCATCAGTATTTACTTCATATTCTTTCTCCGTACTCTACGTTAATTGCCTTCCCAACAATAGTTGGGAAGGCAATTCTTTTAATAAAAAGAATACTAAACTGACGTCATCCATATGCATATCAATCTCGGAGGTAAACTTCCAGCCTTGTCAGGTATTCTTTTACAGCATCCTATACCTAAAACGACCTAAGCCAATTAATTTCAAAGAAAACATTATGACAATAATTCATTTCAAAGAAAATAGGTAAAGCCTAAATGCCTGCGGGCATTAATGAAACATGATGAAAAATAAGATCCAAGACACCATACCTACTTACTAGACAACTGGTGTTAACAGTAAACTAAGATGAGTCGTGGTTGCTTTGATGCTTTTTTTTTACTCTATCAAATCAAATCAAATAATTAGTAGTGTGATTTTTGTTGATAGACACAAAACACTTACAAGTTACAATACAGTTAAACTGTGTCTTATTCAAAATGAACGAGATACACATACATTTTATTTGTCAGTACGGTATCATCATAGATTAAGTCCAGTCTCGCTATCTGGGACATTAAGAGTGAGTTGTTGCGTCGAAGAAGCGAGCTATCCTCCCTGAGTGCTGCCCGCTTTAGGCATTAACCGACAGATGAATGGACGGAATGGATGTTGCCCATGCATGTAAATACAATGTTTGGTTTCAACCGGGAATATCGGCTGAAACTTTCAATCATTCTTGAATCCGAGTTCGCGATAGAATGTAGGTGAACACTCAAAATAAAACTTGTCAGAAAATATTAAATGCTTCAAAAAAATCCAATAGTATACTATAGGTAACCTTGCATTAGTTTATATGAAAATTAACAAAGCATAGAATAACAATTCAATTCAACAATCATTTATTCTCTCTTCACAAAGCTGACTTAAAGTTAATGTGTACAAAAAAAATTTCAATAATTTTAAGCCTACCAACTGTTTTACCAACATTATGGAATGCAATTGAGAATTGAATTGTTCTGCTGTATTCCAACTTCGTGAGAGACTGGTGCCTGAAGTAGGTCTTTGGGAAAAACCTGTGTTACAGGTCACCAAAGAAGAAGAAGTGTAGAAGGTACTAATATTAATATTTATGAATCGTAACTGGTTTGCTTTGAAGAAGAGAAGGACCTTTTGCCCTGCAGTGGCTGGCATTTTTGTTTATTCTAACTTGTTTAAAAAGAAGAATACTAGTGCAAAATTCTCTTCGGTGAATCATGTGTCTAATTTAGTACCCTTTGGTCTACACTATGGTCACAAATTAAAATATCAGGTTACAACTTAACATCAAGCTGATCAGTAGCTGTTTAAATGCCGATGTTTTTAAACTTCAAAATAATCTCAAAAGCAAGGACCACGTTTTTATACAAGAAAGAACGTTATTTTATTAGCCGGACGTCTTAGAGGGGGAAGTTAATCATGTCCGGTATGCGGAGTCAAATGTGCCGCCATTTGTCCGCGGATGAGGCCCGAGTGTCCGACTGTCCAGTGTCTGGACAGTCGGACACTTGTACATATGTTACATGGAATGATTGCCACACTACTCTAGAAATTCTAGCAAGCTTTTCGTCTTGACTTGGTAGGTAGAGTCCTGTTTTAGTCTTCTTCTTCTTTTTGTGTGGTTAGTTAACCTGGTTTCAGAGTTATAAAGCCGCCCATGGGCCTCTGACTTGGCTTCACATGCCGTCGAGAAATATATCTCAGGATGTTTTAGTCTAACACCAATAATATCCATTTCATTCTGAATAACAGAAATCATTAATAAAAAAAATGATAACTTAATTATTTTCATCGTTAATTATTATTGTGTCAGTCGTTACGGGTAGTTAGAAGCCCAAAAAGTCTGACAACTAATCTTACCAAGGGGTATCGTGTTACTTAGTCACTAGGTTGTGGAGGTCAGATAGGCAGTCGCTCCATGTAAAATACTGGTATTCAGCTGCATCCGGTTAGACTGGAAGCCGACCCCAACATAGTTGGGAAAAGGCTAGGCAGATGATGATGAATTATTACTGTGTGCCCATATTAAAATCAAGTGCTTCGATTTGAGTTTCTTGCTATTATACGATCAGCCAGATTGGCAATCTAAAATAACATGAAAAATATTTGTTTACACGAACTTCGAAAACAAACTTTCTGGCATCATGTAAAATAAAAGCATCGTCAGATACTTGCCATTACCAAGCTGCAAAAATTTACCTGTGTTAAACTTTTGTCTTAAATATCATACAGATAGTAAAACACTACGACTAATAAGAGAGTGTAAACATCGCGCGGCATTCCTCTCACTAGCTGGGACACCGACAAATGTCATAATATTTAGTGACACCACGGTTCAGAAATATACAGACATGCAACACGTGTGTATTCGCGGCGTCTTCGGGATCAGTTTAAGGTATGTAGCTCTTCAAAGCTCTTCACGTTGCACCTAGCTTCTAACGTTTCATAAGTACCCATGTAGGTTTATGTGAAACAATTTTTTTATTTTTTTTTATTTTGATATTTGCAAGACACTATCAAAACAAGATCGTAACACATTCAATAGCGTACAGAACTTGACAAATAATTTTATTTGTTACGAGGGAATTTACTTGACTTACATACTTAGGTAAATTACTTTCCAGCAAACAATCACGGTTTTAAATCTGTAGGTAGTACTCGGCAAGCCTACAGCAGAATTTCAGAACTGTAGTTAACAACGACTATACGTGAGCTTAGCGTTTGTGAGTGGGCACCGAAACAGCAGCTGAAAGGTTGCAAATGAGCTTCAAACCATATATACAGCTCACACGGACACACCTTCACACAAACGCAAAGTTCGTATTTCTGTAAGGGCGGTACATGAAACACAGCATCTCTCACCACAATACATTCCCGTATGTCTTCACATTCGCGGAGGGCACCGCGAGATATGTTAAGCAATCAAGCGACGCGAACCATTCGCGACGCGACGCGACACGACACGACAACGGAGCGACCGCGGCACGACTCCGCCCCATTTGTAACCACACACTGCTCTATTAACTTTCCGCTATTTCTTCGTATTTTTATGTTCATTACTCTGTTTTATCTCGAGGTTCTCAAACGGGGACAGGAAACTGCTCTTAAAATGATTGGTCGCCGCCGCTCGCAGTTATTTATGGCAAGGAGGCCGAAGTTTGGTGAGTGAGAGTACTTAGTTGTGACGAAGAAATCTTTAATTAGATCACGTTGGTTAGAGGATGTTTAAATTATTCAGGGGCTGTTAGAGGTTTTAAATTAAATTATCTAAAGAAAATCAGCATATAACTGGTCGAATCGCTGGCTCACAGTCGTCTTTAGAACGTTATCTCTTGTAAAGAGTAAGTCTATGTCTGTACAAGAAGAATGTAATAGACTGTTGCTAATTCACGATGTCCATTCAGCACATATTTTACATCAAAATCTGATTTTGATCAAAAAAGAAGGAAAAAGGAAGGATATCCATTTGCTTCATATGTTCGAAAAATTTGTCTGCTCAACAACGCAAATAACGCAATGAATGTTGTTGAATTTTCAAAATGAAAGCCATTGCTACTGTAAGTGTGTTACGCAATTACCTCACGGGTCTCAACCTCTTTGTCTGTTACGTAATATATAAAGTAAAGTAATATCAATGTCTTTATTTAACACACATGCTGCATGCATTAGAATTCTACTCACCTTCAAGATAAGTAAGTTTATAGTTCGGCTATATGCAGCTTTACTATCAGATCTTAGAGTCAGTTAAATGTACGTTCAGTGGAACTCTCAACTCTATACAAGAATTTCACATCGCAGGTTAGAGAACAATATAAAACTAAACCTAAATGCCTGAAACATTCACGTACGTACGCTCAGCGAGAAAAACTGGCATTCACCTTACGAATACAACCTTCAAACATATTAATACATACAATACAACTCTTAGGTCAGAGAAATAAGGTTTCAAATCGAGTTTATGAGGAGTATTTAAAGTTTGTCAAGTATTTAGAGTGCATTACACATTCGTGGAGTTAAGTTGAAGTTGTGTGACGGGATCGGAATGTTAAAACATCGAGTAAGGAGCAGTAAGGAGCGGTAGTAAGTCAAATGTATGTACATGCACTTTTGTACCTGACAGAGTTGCTATGCTGAACATATTGCGTTTGTACGCTACTTCAACCTTCGGGGAATACATAGGAGGTGTAGGGGGAGGGGGGCACGTCTCCGATATATTGCACGCTTGTGTGTATTTACCCTAAACATGACATAATGTTTCATACTTGTTTGAAACTGTTGCATTGGTCTCTGCCAATATATTCATCATATGTTCTAAGTGCGTTTGTTAAGTGTGTTTATGTATTTAAAACACCTTTACGGAATTTTAAATACATAATAGTTTGGAATCCTTTGCATTGGGATCATAGATACTTATCCTAACTCATCTTACTGCCGAATAAGGAGTAAGTTCCAGGGGTCTTCGTTTCACTATCAGTGAATTCATATGGTTGTATAATTGTATCAATTACGAACCTGTCGTAGATAAAAGCCGGATATAGACTTCTTCTAATTACCACCACAACAGCCGATCACCTCTCGGAGATGTCCGTTTGTTCAAGTTAAAACAAAGTTATACGTTAATAAATACTCTGACATTTTCAGACCCGTATTATTTCTCATTTCCATATTATCATTGGTTCGGTCGTACAATCGGTATCCGTACCAAGCGAGGGAGCGCTCTGATGCTCTGATAATATTTATTCAATCTTTATTTAATTTTGATCAACCTGATATCAACACATTCAAAAGATATTGACACTGGCGCCTGACGCTATAAAATACTCGTTTACATACGCGCATTTTATAGCGTGGTTATTTTAGCTGTTTTGCATGATGAGACAGTACGTCAAAATGCAAAATGAGGCATTTAGTAACTAATATCATTTACCATAGGATAAATGATATTTATTTCGATAAATTGAAAAATCTTCGTCTTTGGACTAATGCTCGCAATCGCTATTGCTGATTGCTGAGCATGAGATCCTGGGTTCGATTCCCAGGTCGGGCAAATTTTTATTAGGATTCATTCCAGGAATTTCTCTGTCCCAGTCCGGAGTCTGGATTTGTGCCCGGTTGATGGCAATAAGCTCATCCCCTATAGTATGTTTAATCATCAGCGAGATGTGGGTGTTGTAAGGGTACACCGCTGCTTAACCCTTCGGGGAACTTCAGACCTTATAATTCAACAAGACACTTTTACATGTCAAAAATAAAGTATGTTTTGAACTTGGCCAATCATCTTCTTATTTAATCGTAAATTGCTAATCACATCAACGTTCTTACGGTAACCCATAACCGGCAATGAATAAGATGTTATGTTCAACCAATACCTACAGAACAAATAAGTTATTCAGACACAATAAAGTCGGTCAGAAGTTTACATAACAACACCTGCGCGTAAACAATGCTGGTTAGTGCTGCGACAGCGCGCGTCAGCGGACCCCGGGACACGGGACACAGCCCGGGATCCGCCGCTTTATTAAATATTGAAAACTAATATCTTTTCCCGCGCCCCTGTCCAACCTGCTTGCCTTTAACAAACGCAACATAATATATCGCCGGCTGGCCACATACACATTACAAAAAACGGACGATATAAACCGATCGAGGTTCATATCCAATCACGTGGTTTTGGATTGCTGAACAAATTGCTCGATTTATTTTTAGTGGCTTTTCTTTTTGTTTTATTGTCGAATATAAGTTGATTTGTGGACACAAAATATAATGGCCGGCTCGTTTATAAGCCACGGTTTTGTATTAAGTGTTCTATTTCATCTACGAATTGAACTGACCGATTTATTTATTCTTCAGAAAGCTTTATTTATGACTTTAATAAATATGCAAATAAATGCACATAAATACTAGAATTTTCGTTATTTAAAATGCAGTATATAAAAAAATACCAGTCTATTATTGTCCCACTGCAGAGCAAAGGCCTCTTCTCATTCAGAGAAGGCACGAGCATTGATTGCCCGCGCTTGCTCAAGACGGGTTGGCAATTTCAGACTTATATCTGTATATATAATCTGTATATATAAAATGGTAAACTGACTGACTGACTGACTGGGTGATATATCAACGCACAGCTCAAACCACTGAACGGATTGGGCTGAAATTTGGCACACAGGTAGATAATATGACGTAGGCATCCACTAAGAAAGGGTTTTTGGAAAATCGACTTTTAAGGGGGTGAAAAGGGGGGATTTTGTTTGTATGAAAAAATTTATTCCTTGAGTTAATAAACTTGAAACTTGGCACGAATACTTATCTATGTAAATTATAAAGTTTGCCATTTTTAGTTTTTCTAAACTACCCCCTAAGGGAGGATTGGGGAGTGTCATAGTTTGTATGGAAGAATTTTAACGCGCGATCTGATTAACTCAAAACTCAGTATTTATACTTAAGACTGAAAACAAATAAAAACGTATATCAAGGTTTTTTGAAAATCTACCCCTGACGGGGTGAAAAGGGGTATTTATTTTTACAGGGGAGGATAAAATAATCTATGTCAAATAATGGAAACGTCACAATAGACTTTTCAAAAATTATTATCACGCTATTTGCGGGATGAGCAATATTGCATTATGTTCGTATTCTTCTATAGTTTACCGCAAACTGTAAAAAGACTATCCAAAAGGTTAGAATATTGGAGATAATTACGGATTTAACCTTTTAAAACATCATCACGCTATACCTTTATGGAGCTAAGTAGTCAATCATAACATATACAGGGTGGATGTTGATATGAGGCAATTAGGGCAGGTACCTTAACAGTTGTCGCTACAAGAAAACGGTCTTAGGAGACTGTCCTTAACTTTTTGATCTGCATTCACAGATTTTGAAAAAATTGTACAGTCAGCAAGAACATGGGTAATTTTCACAAAAACTTTTTTGATGCCTGTCGATCCTATTTCTTATTACTAGCGTCAAAAAAATATATCGGGCCAACGGAGGGCGAATTTTTGAATTTTCTCGTACTCGAGTACGAGAAAATTCAAAAATTCGCCCTAATTCACCAAAATTGCAAAAAACTTTCCATACATTTCGTAGAAAATGAGCCTGAGAGGAGATAGAACAACACGAAATATTATCCGCAACGATCAAAATCCGTAGTGCGCACATAGCCTAAGTTTTTAATACCTATCTATTTCAACTTGATACTTCCACGCGTTTCTGAGAAAAAGTGTCTTGACAGGCAACGATGTCATCCTTTAAGGGTTTCCATTTTTCATTTTGAGATACGGAACCCTAAAACAGATTTATTACCTATCTATCTATTTGTTACCTTTTCATGCCGTAACGGCTGAACAGATTTAGATGAATGGTATACGGATAGGCCATGACCTGGGTTAGGACATTTGATAAGTACTCTGAATATCGGTAGTACGTTCCTGTGGGATATTTTCCGACCTTTGCGCGTGCGAAGCCGCGGGCAAAAGCTAGTTAAACTATAAATCCAGGTTTCCTCACGATGTTTTCCTTCACCGATGTTAGTAATGTCCAAGATAAACTCAGAAAGTACATATAAATTGAAAAAGTCACATTGGTACTTGCCCGGATTTTAACCCACAACCTCGTGCATGAGAGGCGAGGCCTTAAACACTGGGCCATCACGACTCAAAATCCAGCATGCTACTTAGAAATTATTAGTTACTGTATTCATTTCATAAAAAAAACAATATAGATATAGATATACTCTACACTTAGAACTATAGAACTAACAAACAATAAATGGCAGTAACTTGTAACAAAGTATCCGTGCCCGCAACGTATGATTCGAACCGAAAACTGTAGCTACTGCTTAATAAACCACTAAATACAGTAAGAGCACAATCAGCAATTCATTGGGTGTATTGCAGCGTTGGGTGAAGCGCGCCAGGAATCCCGGGCAGCCCGGGATTGCTACGGGATCCCGATGTATTTTCCCGGCGCGTTTGCTATTGTGGAATCCGAAGCGCGCGACCGCGGATTTTGACTTGTACCGTGCAGTACGATTGTTTCTGTGAAAGATGTTTGCTTTTTAAAATTTAAGAGCGCTTTGTTTGAAAGGATTCTGACAGCTATCTCTCGAGCTAACCCTGCACCCTCTGTTATATTTTTAAGTCATATTTAAGTATGAACTAGTACGTGACGTAAATCAACCACCAGATTTTTTATAAATAAATTAGGTGGGTATGTACATACAACTTGTTGTCCCTAAATAAAACCTGCTCACAATCTGACATAGTATGGCGTTCCAATAAGATATTGAATACTAGAAAGAATGAACCTACTTATTACTGTCAAGGCGATTCAATTGCTAATCGGGTAGATGGACTAGTAACCGCCTTCCCGATGTTGCCTCTGCAAGTATTTACTAGGTCCACTATTAATCATTTTGAACGAAACTAGAAAATAGGGCATCTAGATAGAAGTCTAATTTGTAAAAATATAAATTAATTAATAATGAATTAGTGTTAACATTAATTCTATTCTGTCTCAGACTCGCGTGACGCGCCTTAGATTCTCTACACGCAAGCCATTCATTAGGTAACAAGAGTCATGATGAATTCGTCGGTGAACTAAACGTAATGTTTTTAATCTATTTACAACACCTACACTGGTGTAGTCAGTCTTGTTAAAGAGACTGAACAAGGCCACTCCTGTTCAGTCTCTTTATCCAGGCGTACGTTCAGAGTCCGAGTTCTAACTGAGTTCCATGAGGAGAAGCCAGGAAAACTGTGTGTATGCACATAAGTAATAAAATAAATAAACACTTTGCATGACCTGGGGACTAAACCTAGAAATACTCAGCAGTCGCACTTACGACCTCTAGACCAACGAAGCAGACTTTCATACAAGACAACATAAACCACAAGAACATATCAGCGATATCTAGACCATCCTCAACGGTAGAATTTAATAACCTTCAACGTCGATCGCCACTAATTGTGCCGGCGCCCGCATGGCGCGAATCGCGCGGGTCGCGCGGGTCCCTGCGACCGCGGCACCGCGTGGGCCGCGCGCGTCGCTAATTTCCCGCGTGGCCCATAAATTACGTGCACTTTGTCCTCACTACTCCGCGCCTCTGCGACTACCAACAGAGGATCAATTTGGACGTTGTAAAATACTATTGTTTCAAGGAAACATAAAAAAATTGCTCGGCGAAATATTTTTAACGTTACAGTATTTTTAGTGAAATGACGGAATGCATGAAGTTTATTTCCATCGTAAAACCAAATATTGATTAATGTACAAACAATATTATTCCTATATAAAATTACATTTATTAGAACAAAAGAACTTCAAAACACTCAGCTTCATATGAAAGTACAGTTTATATATACACAAAGCCAATTTTAACAATGCAGGCATCAAGCCGTTTTATTTGAAATGTTAGTAATTAGCGTATTCTTCCATTTGTTGCGTCTATTCGGCGCTCAACTACATGCGGAAACATTACCTCGCAGCGCGTAGTTTTGTGCTCCGGCACGGCGGCGGACCGGTGCGGGCTGGTGCAGACCGGTGCGGCGCGCTCGTGGCCGGACGTCGCGCGTCGCGGATGTGGCCCGCGTGTGCGAGCGCCGCGCATACGTATGGTTAACTGTTAGAACGTGAATAGCAAAGCGCAGAAAACCCACTTCGACATAAAAGAGTGCAGATTGAAGTTGTCGCTATCCAGCGTGTTTTCAACGCAACGATTTGTGAACGTGCTCTCCGCGGGTTCGATGTGAAGTAGTCGTGTCTACGCGACGTATCCTCCGCGTCTTCATAATTTTATTCAGTCGCTTGTCTCGCTCTCTCTTGCACACTCACTTCAATCGCTCTCGTTACGCAAACGCGGCGAACACGCAGCGAGCGCTTTAAATAATCGCTTCGCTGGAAACACGCTCGCAAATCGCCAGTGTGTTATAGCCCTTAGAGGAAAATGAAAAAGTATTGATTCTAGCTTCACATGTTACTCTCACTTAAAAGAGTGCAGTTGCATAAGTTCCATTTATTATTTATATATACTTTATTGTACACCATACAAATACATTACAATAAATAAATTAAACACTACATACAAAACGTACGGATAATTTATTTAAAATGTACTAGGTAGTTTAATGTTTTCAGTACCTACCTGGGCGACTGAGCTCTGCTCTGGTGAAAATAGAGAATGCTCATTTAATATTATAGGATAGTTCATACTAATTCATGTAAAGTACTTACTTATACCCGTGCTGCCATGATATTAGGTACTTACTAATTCCATGCTGCCATGTCATTATTGTAACGTCATTATTCTCATCTCATTATTCTCTCATTATCTTGTTCTAAACTTTGGGCGACAGAGCTCTGCTCGGGTGAAAATACGAAGAAAACGAATTTTTCCAGATATGAGATCTAGCTAGATCGATTTTTCGTCTCCGTAAACACGTATATTGCAACTTTCATAGAAATCGTTAGAGCCGATTTCGAGAACGTAAGTGCAAATAAATATACTTATATGTATGTCGGAAATACGTTACTGAATTGACTAATCGGGACGCCAGCGCCGCCTAGCGGCGTTCGACAGAGTCTACAACATAACGCTCGGACCGGCCAGAGCTGAGCAGAGTTCATGGATGGTAGTCAAGCAGTGAAAACGTTTAGAAACTGTCGCGCATTCCGAATAGTCGTGTCGTGTACCTATAGTGTGTGAATTGCTAGTGTGATTAATTTGATAGTAAATTATAATGTGATCTGAACTGTAAACGGTTTTTCTATTGCGCAATGCGCAATAACCAAAACTACCTACAGTACGTCCACAGTGATTAAAATATAATAATAATAATTAGCCCGTATTGTCCCACTGCAGGGCAAAGGCCTCCCTTTCCTTTTTCCGCCCAACCCGATTCTGAGCCAATATAGACCAATCCCTCCTAAAAGCGTCAAGTTCGTCCCGCCATCTACGCCTGGGTTTTCCACGATGCCGCTGGACGTTTTCAGGAACCCATGTTGTAGTGGTCTTAGCCCACAATGCATCCGACATGCGGCAAACGTGTCCGGCCCAGTCCCACTTGAGCTTGGCTGCTTTTTGGGTGACGTCAGCGATTTGTGTCTTAGAGCGCAGTATCGTGTTCCGTATCCGGTCGGTAAGTCGATTAAAATATGGCTGATAATAACGAAAGAGACACCTACCCCTCCTCTGTCATATATATATACAAATATTGGTCGTCTAATAGAATAGGATTTAAACGAGGTGATTAGTAATTGGGTGCACTCCTTGAACTAGAGCTAATTTGCAACATTTTACCTAACTAGATAATTTCGGGTCCAAAATGGGTTGTTTTCGAGATATCGGACAATTTTTTTTTCTTTCTCTCGCTTATAAACTGCTAATTGTGACAAATCTACTCCGGTTTGAACCTTAAACTGACTTTTCCAATAACTCAAGAATGAATTAATTCTATCAAAAACTGTAACCCAACTACGAGAAAATAAAAATGAACTAAAAAGTACGAAACAAGCAAATATTTCAGACAGAAATCAAGACATAGGTACAAAAATGGTCCAGGTAAAGCCGTGGTCGCATGCCTGTATACCATGTTGGTGCCAGGAACACCTACAAAATTATAATGGCATGCGATGACGGCTTTACCTGGACCATTTTTGTACCTACATCTTGATTTCTGTCTGAAATATTTGCTTGTTTCGTACTTTTTAGTTCATTTTTATTTTCTCGTAGTCGGCTTACAGTTTTTTATTAAACTTCATTTTTTTATTTTATACTTTTCCGTTTTTACACTTGATAAACGTAAATAAGAGTAATACAATAGTTCAGTAATTAACCTATTTTAAATTCCAATAGCAGTGCATAGTGCTTTGGATGAAACCATGGAGCGATTTATTTCGACGCCAACACCATATATCGATATCGAGCTTCGAAAAATCCAAAATATAAATATTTCGTTGTACTTGTTTTTCTTCATAGGAGTGGAATTACAAATCATTACTATTTATTAACATTTGATTAACTGCACGTTGGTATCATCTTGCGATACTACGTAGCGCAGTCTCACTTTTGCTTGTTTTTAACGATTTAAACATATTTATTTACTTTGAAAATATAATATTATATACATATTTGTAATGTGCTCGTCAAGACCTTTCTTATGATATCAAACATGTCATGATCATCCCATTTTAATTTTTTTCGAGGTTAGAAATTTACGTGTAAAGTCCACCAAATTAAATTTAGGAAAAAATTATATAATCTATGTCACCCGGACCATTATTACGAATCTATTGATATCTCATTCATCAAAATCGGTTTAGTAGTTTGGGCGCTACGGTGGAACACACGTAAAAACAAACATACATACATACAAACATACATACATACAAACATACATACATACAAACATATATACATAGACTGCTAAAATCATAACCCTTCCTTTTGGCTTTGCCGTAGTCGGGTAAAAAGTACGTACCACGTATCGTAATGTTCATATTATGTTTTTATTTTCTTCTCTTGGTTTTCGTGGCGGTTTACTCAGAATGAAAATATACAAATTACAGAAACACTTTCCTTGTCTTGTTAAATTTCTAAAATGGTAAACAGGGCCCACTTTTAGCACGTGTTTGTATAAAACAACGAAAGTTGTTCCAGACAGGGTAGTATTTTGATAGTACTTGGTACACATTTTGTGATGCATGCCTTGCTTGTTGCGGATTTTGTTGTTACCGGTATGTGACGTTGACCGATTGACTTAATGCAACTGGCTCTGGTCGATCAAATCAGGCCATATCTCTTTCACTCAGATGTATTTTTGCTAATGCTGTCACACAGCAAATGCATTTACCTATTCGAATTTGAGTTAAAACGCTTCCCACGCGTTACTCAAAGTGAACCTTCTTTTTACAATTTTCGGTGCTACACGATGAACAAATGTTTTTACAAAAACCCAGTCAGTTTCAGCGAGGCTAGTTTATTTCGTTTAGCGTTTAAAAGCGCACCTCCAAGGTAAATATATGGAGCGCAATGAATGTACATGAACAGGTTGGATGTGAAGTAGCGCTTCACGTTATTTATTAGTTCAGCTAATTAAACATTTCGTGCGAAAGTGCTTCAAGTGACGCAGATTTTTTTTATGTTGCTTAACGTCCTTGCTGTAACACTGCGGAATTCATTTTTAGCGTGAGAAGGTAAATTGAGGCATATTTCGTCTTGAATTTTAGCTAGCAAAAGGTATCAAATTATTCTTCATAGTCTTGTAAAATGCAAACTTAATAAAGATGTCGTCGCATCTATCACATTGTTTATTTATTGACTAAATTTTATTCGGAATACGCTACTGCTTTTTACTCCCTATTGGTTTTAATCTCCTCATTTTAATATACTAGACAGTAAGACTTAACAGTACAGAATCGAAAGTTGTTGCGCACCGCACTCGCCGTACTTATATTTTTAAATGATAAATAAATGATAAATGATAAATGATTTTATTTCTGTAAGTAGGTTTGTACAAACACTTTTACACGTCAATCATATTTTAAAAACTAGATGAGGTCGGCGTTTCCTATCTGACTACTCTGAGAAGAAAGGCCGAAACAAACTCAGAGGTCACAGTCTCTTTTAAAGTCCAGACATAATCTTGGTCAGATCATGTGAAGGCCATGTGGATTGGTGTCTGAAGTGGTCTTTAGAGGAAAGCATCACACAGATTGAGAGGGTCTGTCCAGTCAGTGCACGCATTTGTCATTTATCGTGTAGCTCAACTCAGAATTTAAGGAGCTCAACGATTTGACGAACAATACCAAAAAAAGGACATTTGTGTAGGCCACATAAATTACTCAAACTGTCAGACCATGATTAAAACTAACTGAGAAAAAATTAAAAACAAAACAAAAAGGAATGACCCATATAGTCTTCACATTCACAATAATTAAAATAATATAATACTTTAAAAGTAAATATTCATGTCATTGTATATATAAAAATCATTAATGTCAATGTGTATATAATAAAATAAAAAAACCCAGAAATAATCTTGGTCAGAGCATTTCATATGAGGACCATGTAGATTTGTGTCTGAAATGATCTTTTGAGGAAAGAACCATACAGATTTGAGTGGACCTGTCCAGTCAGTGCACGCATTTGTCAGTAATTGTGCAGCTCAACTCAGAACTTAAAAGGAGCTCAACGATTCGACGAACAATACCATAGAAAGGACATTTGGGTAGGCCGCATAAAGTACTCAAAACTGCCAGATTATCATTAGTAGTAACTGAGAAAATTAAATAAATATATATACATGAGCTACATAGTCCTCACATTCACATCAATTAAAATAATAATAATGTTATACTTAACAAAATAAATATTCATGTCATTGTGTATATAATTTTGAAGTTTGCAAAATAAACAAAGTTCCAAAAGTAAAAAATAAAAATAATAATTGGAGCAGCTTAATCCCAAGCCTTTTTGTCCTCAATGTAATCTTTAACGGTATAAAAAGCTTTCTGGCACAACTTACGTTTAATGAATGATTTAAATTTATTAAGGCTTAGATCTTGTACGTGGCTTGGAAGTTTATTATAAAAGCGTATACATTGACATCTGAACGAGCCACTTATTTTTTTGAGCCTTGTTGTAGGTACAACAAATTTGTGTTTGTTTCTAGTATTTATGTTATGGATATCACTGTATTTTTTAAACAATTTTATATTTTTATGGGCATATAAAAGATTATCAAAAATATACTGAGAAGGCACAGTCATTACATTAATCTCCTTAAATTTATCTCTGAGAGACTGTCTCGGACTTAATTTATAAATTGATCGAACAGCTCTTTTCTGCAAAACAAAGATAGTCTGAATGTCAGCGGCATTTCCCCACAACAGAATACCGTACGACATTACACTATGAAAATAGCTAAAGTACACTAAACGGGCTGTCTCTATGTCAGTCAAATTACGAATTTTTCTAACAGCATATGCTGCGGAGCTTAGCTTTTTTGATAATTTATCTATATGTGGGCCCCACTGAAGCTTAGCATCCAAAGTTAAGCCCAAGAAAACTGTGCTATCTTCAGGATTCAATTCTTCGCCCTTTATTAACACATTAGTTTTCACCTGCCTAACATGAGGTAGGGTAAACTTAATGCATTTGGTTTTTTTTTGATTAAGAAGTAAATTATTAACATTGAACCAGTGAACTACTTTTGAGATCGCGCTATTTACATCGTCAGTAACCAGCTGCTGACGTTTAAGTTTAAACAAAAGTGAAGTGTCATCCGCAAACAACACTATATCATGGTTATCCTTTATGAGGTAAGGCAAGTCATTAATATAGATAAGAAACAAGAAAGGACCAAGAATTGAGCCCTGAGGGACTCCCATTGTTACTATAGATCCGGGAGATCTTTTTCCATTAACGTCAACACTCTGAATCCTATTACTCAAGTATGAAATAAGAAGATTCAGAGCGCTGTTCCGGATCCCATAGTGGCGGAGTTTCCTGATTAACGTTTCATGAAGAACGCAATCAAACGCCTTGGACAAATCACAAAAGATACCCAAGGCATCGCATTTATCTTCCCATGCATTATAAATATGACCTAAAAGTTCAACACCGGCATCAGTAGTTGAACGACCCCTTGTAAAACCGAACTGTTTGCTATGTAATAATTTATGTCTATTAAAAAATCTTTGCAATTGCTCTAAAATTAATTTCTCAAAAATTTTACTAAAGGTAGGTAGTACTGAAATAGGTCTATAATTAGTGGGGTCTGATGTACTACCTGATTTAAACAAAGGTATTATTTTACTATTTTTCATCAGGTCAGGAAACTCCCCACAGTCGATACAATTATTAAAGATAAGAGCTAAAGTAGGTGCTACAATGTCAATAATAGACTTAGCAACTTCTACAGAATTACCCCACAGATCTGCAGTCTTTTTTACATTTAAAGTGTGAAAGGTTTTAATTATGTCTCGACAGGTAATATGTTCAAAAAGAAAGTCCGAATCGCAAACATTAACATTTTCCTTTAGCAAAGACTCAGCAACAGAAGGTGATGAGTTTAGGGATTTAGTAGTTGAAACGGGAATATCTGAAAAGAAATTTTCAAAGGCCGCGGCGACTTGTGAGTCTGATTTTATTATGTTGTCATTAATAGACAGGCTGTAGTCAGTATTTCGGTTATTAGACCTTCCCGTTTCACTATTAATAATATTCCAAGTCGTTTTAATTACATTACTACTATTTTTAATCTTCGAACTCAAATAACGCGACTTGGCCATACAACAAACTTTTTTAAATAATTTTGAATAATTTCTAACATATAAATTAAATTCAGCTGTGTTTACATAAGTCCTTTCGTTGTACAGCTCATAAAGCCGTGTTCTACTTTTATGAATACCAATGGTAGCCCAATCACTAAAAGATGCGTTACTATTAACCGAAATAGTCTTGGGAATAAAGGTGGAATTAAATTGCTTACAGTATATATTAAAGAAATCATCATATAAATTATTAGGATCAGCATGAATAGACAAAACTGGTAATTTATTAATAAGTTTAACTTTAAAAGTCTCCAAGCGACTTCCAGTTTTGGGGTTAACCGTGATATCCTTTTTAGCCACTTTGTTGTTTTGGTTTGGGATAGTAATCCTCTGCCCGCAATGATCAGAATCTAGTAAATTTATAATTTCTTTGTGGCTTGGTATAACATCTGTATAAATATTATCTAAGCATGTGGCACTAGTAGGGGTTATTCTTGTGGGCTCCAAAAATAGGTTTACAAGATTGTAGGACTGAAACAGACTTACTATTTTACTACAAGAACCTGAGTTTTCTAATAAGTTAACATTAAAATCACCACTAATGATAATGGACTTATTCGAGTTACAAATCTTGTGCAACACTTCATCCATTACCTTTTCGAAACAGTCATACAATCCTGAAGGGGGTCTGTACACACTTAATACAATAAACTGCTCCAATTCTATACAGGCTATTTCAACTGTCCGCTCAACAGATAGGCTCACAATATCCTTACGGTCTTTAAATTTAAGCTGGTTACTTACTAAAATTAATGAGCCACCATGTATAGCGTTAACTCTGCTGAATGAACTACCTACCTGGTGATTATTAAAGTTGAACAAGAACTGGTGGCTTTTAAGCCAATGTTCTGTTATACAAAGAATATCAATACTATTAAAATTCAAAAATAATTCTACTTCTAAATCTTTGTTCATAAATCCTTGAATATTTTGATGCACCAGGTTAATACTATTTACAGATTTTAAACTTTTATTTGATTTTATTTTGCAATTCTGTACACTGTTGCTAGAGGTTGCCTCTATTGTCTTAATTTCTAATTTAAATTATTATCAATGTCAATTTTTGATACTGAATTATTTAACATGTCATAGCATTGCTCAATAGAAGCAATTTGTTTAGCCAAATTCTTGGCTGTAATAGAAAAGTAATATGATAGCGACACAGCTATCTGTCTTTTACAATACTTTGAAAGATAGTACCTATCCATACAAAATCTATCTTTTGTCAAATAAAAGTTGTTACCAACATAATTGTTAGTGTCAATTAAGTGGAATAAATTATTATTACAAGTCAAATTATATAATGTCATATTAATATCAGATCTAAAATTATTTTCTTCCTGTGGCAAACTTTGGCTGTATGGGAAAGTGAACATCACAATTTTTCTTAAACTTAGGTTGCACAATGATCTATAATATTGGAGTAACTCTCCTTTGTTCACATTACCCCTATTACCAACAAATATTAATAATGTACTATCCCGGTTAAAATTGCATTTCATAACTTTTTTCATTATGTCAAATAATGAACAACCAGGCATACAGTAGTTCATTATTGAGTGTCCTGGATATTTATTTGTCAACAACTGGCCTAGATCCTTTCCAATTTCATCACAAAATAATATTATTTCTTTATTTACACTCTGTTTAGACAAACAATTAATAATTGATAATGGCAAACTGGCACTAGACTGCGGTATGGTGGTGTCACAAATTGTCAATGAATGGTCCGGAGTGGGTTCAACAGATGGTGGTTGACAATGTTCACATTTGTTAGTTTGTGAACTTACCAGCTCATTCATTGCCAATACATATTCCCTCATTTGGTTTTCAGAGGCTGTATATTTGATGGTCATACAAGTAAGTTTTTCCTGTAGTTGGTCAAGTTCATACTGCAAGTCTTCTGTGTCAATTTGGTATTTCCTAGTACTTTTTTCTAAGTTAAATGAATACATGTCTAATTGTTTTAATAGATGCAACCTTTCTCTATTAAGCTTAACATTTTTGATGAAGAATTTTTGTTTCTTGACCATTTTCTTAGTTTTAACTATGTATTTGTTAATTTTTATGTATTTTTTTATTTTATTTTTACTAGTAACTACCCTCACTGATTTATTTGATTTTGAATCATCTTTACCTGTTAAATCTATTGTGTAAGAGGGGTTTATTGCAGAAACCATTGATGGGGCTATAGGCACCAATTCATTGAATAGACTTTGGTTCAGCGAGGCAGTGATGTTAAGATTTGTTGTCTCAAGTTGTTCAATCTGACTTTGAGCCTCAAGTAGCTGCTGTTGTAGTAAATGTTTATGACTAAGAGCTTGTTCATACTCATTGCTACACTGGCTGAACCCGTCCACAACAACTTGGAGCCTGTCCCGGGCTTCTATGGCATCAGTGTGTTGAATGTATAACTGAGCCATTTCGGTTTTTAACTTGCTATTTCTTTCAAGGACACCAAGGAACTCCATTTCATTTTCATCTTTACTTCAACATTATTGTGTAAGTGCATGAAGTCTGCAACAGCACAAAGAGTGAACACTTCGCCGCTTCACTTAATGTACCGCTGAAGCATCCAAGTCTAAGATTTAATAAAGTAGGACTCGTATCGCGCGGTGCTTCGGCCGCTTGTTCCTCTTCCACGCGATACGGTATCCGTCTCTGTCAGCCGCTGGCCGCAGCGTGCAGCGGCCGCATGCAGCGCTGCAGCGGATTAGAGGTGTAATTGATGTCGGGAGATAACGGGGGATGCAAGCGCTGCATCACTGTGTACAAGGTGATAATAATATCTACTCGACATGGGGTATTTCTTAAGCTGGTCTGCAGAGATAAAGAACTATTGTGGTAAAACTGTTTGTTATTTGTATTTGTTTTTTATATAAGTCGAAGGTAAGAATGCGTGATTTTATACTATGTATAACAACTTCATTCAACTTACGGCTGCGCTGGACTAAAAACACTCTTAACCTCTCGTATGTCGTAATTACAGAAACAATTCCTCCACACTTCTCCATCAGTCGTCATCTCGGCAGTCACCACCTTCCTAGCCATATCATCTTTCACACAGTCCATCTTTTCTTTGGTTTTCTCCTAATATCATAGTCATCCATACACACATTCTCACTATGTTCGAGACATTACAGATATAAATTAATTTACTAATCCAGTAACTATTAAAGTCCTACATTTCTTTTCCAATAAAGTTAACACGAATATGACGTTGTCCCAGTACACCCTTGCGGTCGCGACAGGTATGTACGTATAGGTACGTCCCAACATACATCGCGTTGCCCGAGAATGCGCGGCGCGACAAAAATGAACACACATTGACACTAATTGGATGCGCAGTGTGACGCCATACATTACACTACGTACCTTAGTACTTAGCGTAGGTCTTATTTAAATTAACAACGTTGTAATTTTATTTTATGAGAATATGTTACTATATTGTTTACGGGAACTCTTAATAATATCATTAGATTTTTGTTTTTGAAATAACTGTGAAATGCAAATGAATATTTTTATCTGTCTTTAAAGAACGAACTCAAAAATGTTCTGAATTATCGCGATACTACGATGCAGGACAATATTTCAGCAATAAATAATAGAAATACAATATCTCACATGTACCTTAAATACATTTCTCACTTTATAAAAGTTGTTTCAAAGAAAATATTTTCTAAAAATGTCTCACAATCAGTTGTTTCTATTCCCCTCGGCTCTGTTGTACTTTGTGTAAGGCATTTCCATACTTATAGAGAAACATATTTTTAAATATTCACATATGCACACAATAGCAACAAATGGTTCTACTCCGGATCACAACCTCTGCCTCGCAGCGCCTAGCTCCGTAGCGGCGTAGCCCTGTAGCACCGTAACATCGTAGCGGCGTAACGTCGTAGCAACAAAACGTCGCCTCTCTCGCGAGACACACAACTCACACACCTGGCTTGCTTAACTGGCTCACATATATGGCGAAGGCTTTACAATATTATGAACTTTCATCTATGGTAACTGTGACGATATTAGGCGGAAGCCATGTCCAGCATTGGATGTCTTTCGGCTGAATGACGATAAATGTAGCTGATTAAATAATGAAATACTGTTGTTCTGAAGTAGAATTGACAAAGGTTTGTGTCGTAATAAAGAAGCTGTAGGTACATTAATTAATTATTTTATCGACGGAAATCAAATGGCAGCCAATTAACTAAAACACTTTGTTGATTTCCAATTTTCGTTTTTAATGGTATTTATAATTAAGTACGATAAAACAAATCGCTTTAATTTGCGTAATTACTAGTTATGTAATTTTAAATAAACCAGTTTGTTGTGTGCTGATAATCAATATGCAGTTAAAATATCACTAAATTATCATAAACTTAATTGATATGCTTGTTCATTATTCGTAGGTTTGCAAATAGTTTAGGTATTATAATGCGCATATTTTTACCAATCCGATCCTGTTTGATAAAGCAATAAAATAATATCATACGCACAGCTGTTCAACTTTGTGACCTGGACAATCAGAATCCTTTTATAAAAGTCTTCAAAGCCTGTACGCTTTGAAGACTTTTTTATGAGAGCCTCTTCTACACTAGTGAAGCAGTGAGCGCCTTGCATAACTGAAGCATATTCAAGCGGCTCATCTCGTGAGATGCACATTTGCTCCGCCTTCTCCCCGCGCGTTACCCCCCCTCCCCCCGCCCCCCATCGGGCGACCTCTTTGTGGAACCTTTTAGGATATCATCCTCCCGAGCAAATACACGGCAGTCACCATGAAATATTATTCAATTTTATAGTCAACGTGAAACATCGAATACCGGCTTGTAGTCTGTAGTGGGTGGATTAATAGACCCTTCCGTATTGTATCCTTTTGTTAACATTATTTAAGTAGGAGCGAGGGCACGTCTCGACTACGTGAACAGACACTGAAGGCGGCAGGAATAAACTATATAAACTACATGCTAAACAGGAAAAGTTTAGTCACGTGTCAGTTCAACAGACGACTACAACTGTCTACAATATACTGCAATTATACTAAGCACCAAAAGGCTCTCGATAGCACAACAATATAGAGTTAAATTTGTATAAATAAGCAACTAATAGCATTAGAAATTCCATGTCAAAGTACTTTATCCAATAAAATACTACCCAAAGATCGGCAATTATTTACACGAAACCACAGACAAAAAAACTCCGAACAACAAACAATCTAAAACTTCATCACAGTAATGTTGATAGCGGCCACTTCATACCGCGCGTATCATGTAGTCCCCGGTGAGTGACGTCACGACTAGTGTTGTCCATGGGCTCATGCCCATAGGGAGTTAGGGAGGGGACACAATCGCGTTAACGAGTGCCGCGCGTCAATCGCAAGTCGAGTTAGTAAGTGATATGTCTCGCTGTTACTTATAGTGCGCGATTTGACTCTTTATTACAATGATTACAGGAAAAGGCTATAGTTATGGATTCCGATGCCGAATAATAATATGAAAAATGGTTGTCCGATTCCATTATTTATTTTCATATTAAGTAAATTATTTTCACTCTTAAAAAAAATCTACAGAATTTAGTTACGTCGAAATAAAATTAAGAAATATTTTAAAGTAGAAAATGCTCCAGAGCTGCATCTTATCTTAATATCTCTATCGAATCCTAACCTCAGGCTACCTCTGACCTCTGTCGCACAATTTGTGTAATAGCTGCTGAACAAATGAGCGTCGCGCCACGTCGCCTCCTGCGCCTCCATTAGCCGAATTAAACGTCTCTATGCGGCCAATATACTCTGACTGTCATAACACAGGGCTACCTCTTCAGGCTAAATCTTTCATCTATTGAAGTAAGCAAAGTTATAAAGGGAATAAATTCACCTGCACTGAATTATAAAAACAAGAATTTTAATTTTTTTATATTACTTCTTCAGCTAAGTTTAAAGTTATACCAACACGTCTTTAGACGAGAAAAATATCAAACGGCGAAGCTTAAAAAGCCGACCCGTTTCCCTGCAACCAGCGGCGTTTGTTGACAAGCCGACACTATCCTCCCATACCTCAATAAATCAATCACCTCAGCCTATCGCAGTCCACCGCTGGACATAGGCTTCTCCCAGACTGCACCACAACACCTTGTCCTCCGCCTTCAGCTTCAGTCTGTCCCAGCCAACTTTTATAATGATAAGTGGAAGCGCGGAGTCTCCTAACATAAGCAATTTCTTGCTTAAAAGGTGATCTCCAATATTATTGTGTCTAAATGCCTTTTGCAATTGAAATAAATAATTTTCTTTTTATTTATTTATTATTTTAAAAGGTGGCAAAGGTGGCCGGTCCATCTAGCTGAGGGTGTCCTACAATACGCTTGCCGATACGCGGTTTCCATTCCAGGACTCGCCTGCTCCACCGGCCATCGGTCCTTCGACAAACCTGATCATCCCACTT
Source organism: Agrochola lychnidis (assembly GCA_963680765.1). Lineage (NCBI taxonomy): Eukaryota > Metazoa > Arthropoda > Insecta > Lepidoptera > Noctuidae > Agrochola > Agrochola lychnidis. The sequence goes on along the minus strand of OY796852.1, from coordinate 798,464 downwards.
CCACTTCAGCTTGCTTCCCCTGCAAGCTATGTCGGTAAGCCGAGTAACTTCATCCCATAATTATTAAAAGTGTAATTTTAAAACATTGTAAAAGACAATTATTTTTAAAGAGTAACCGTGGAGTACAAAATTCTGACGTGTAATAAATGTCCATGTATTTATGTGAAATAAAATATTTTTACTTTAAAGAGCATTGTCTAACCTGGGAGCACGGCAGTAACTCGAGCCAAAAACAAAAAGCAGGCGCACTACTTACCTTTCCTCGAAGCGTTTCGTCGTATTTTCAAACCTTCATAGCATCGGCTTGAATAATGCTAGAGCTTAAATTCTCAGGATAAGATATAGATAGCAGACTGTAGCTTTTATACTTTAGATTTTATCCTAAAATACGTCGATTTCGTTACTGTTTCACTCACTGACTTACTGACTCACTCACTCATCAAAACCTCTAGGGCACTTTCCGAAGTCCTAGAAAGCTGAAATTTGGTATGCAGACTAGGATTTTAACAAAAACAAAAAAAAAACTGTAACTTTCACCCTCCCACCATAATGGGGGTGCACGTCTGTATATAAAATAAATCCTCTAGGGTACTTCCTGAAGTCCTAGAAAACTTGAATTTGGTAGGCATTGGCACACAAACAACAAAAATAAATTGAAATTCGGAAATAGGTATACCTACTTCCATTTGTTGTGAAAGCTAGATTAGTATAAATACATAAACAACGAAGAAAAACTCGTTTTCGTTGGCTATGAAGAAAATAACTGCTGGCGTGCAAATGATACGCCAGCAGTATACCCGACTGTGCTAGAAATGCTCGATGTTAATATGTATGTGTGTATTGTGTACCACTGCTCAACTAAAAAAAATTGAGCACCCTACAAAAATAAATGAAATCCCACCAAAAACATTTTATGTTAAGAATGTTGCCAAGACTCACATAACGCTTTCACTGTTAAAAAGTTATCAGATCTAACGTAGAGCCAAGCCCCTCACTCTACAAACTTTACATCTTGCTCAAAATGTATGGCTTGCTCGTTCCAGTGAACTATTGCATTACATAACATTAAATATCAGTGACATTAAATGTTTTTGGGGTTATATTTTTGAAAAAAACAAGCGATGAATTATGATGACTTTGTCCCAGCATATTTTCCAGATTCAACCGCCTTTCTTAACAGTAGGCAGCCCTGCTGAAGTGAGCAATGTACCCGTGTCATAGGTAATGTGGAGGTACATTATTGTGTCGCGACTCGCGAGCACGTGCTCAGGCAGGGGGCCGCCATTTAGTTGTTAATCAAGCCAGACGAGCGGGTCATCAGTCAAAATAAACAAGAATCTGCTCCATCTGCAAACTAAGTGAGTCCGACTCAAGAATTTGATTTTCCACTAGTTCCTTGTGATTCAAGTTTGCTCCGTTATTCTAACAGATGGCGTGCAATTAAATAGTAAATTACCTCACCCCCTTGCCCCGCCACCCTCCTAGTTGCCCCGCATCGGATGGTATTTACGCCATCGTTACGTCACCGCGCCGGATTTACAGCCGCGAGGAAGCACCGCTGCACCGCACCGCGCTGCTCCCAGTAACTTTGTCTTGTTTCTATCTTCAGTACAACTCAGAGACCACTATGGTAGCATTTATTAATATAATTACTTAATCGACGATGATGAATCTGATTGCTTGTTGACTGATTGCTAAGGAAACAAAAATAGTAATACTACACAAAAAAAAATGTAACCTATGCTGTGTATTTATAATAAGAATACCTGAGTGAATAAATCTTAAAGAACACCACCATTTTAATCTAAAAAAAAAAAACAAACCCCCATTAACTTTCTTCTGTTTACCCAATCGCCACAGAGGCAAACAGCACCTCCGTAGGTACAAGTAGTGGAGACAGTAGCTCCGCATGACGTGGCGCCCCTTCGCGGCGGTAATTGGTAACGGACACCAGCGCGCGGTGTCGCGTGTCGCTTGACTGCCGCCGAAGGCTTTGTGCTCAAACAAGCGACAGGCTTGCAAGGAAATAGACTAGATAGGTGAGTAGTAATTAAATTTAAAGAAAATGCTGTTAATTAGGTAGATAAAGTACTTACATTAAAAAACACGGTCGAGGAAATTCGTGCATTTTTCTGAATATTATTTTAAGAAGAAAAAAAACGTTGCATAGAGAACAAAGTTTAACACGAAGTCTAATTTAATGCCAAGTTGTGTAAAACGATTATCTAATTTGCTATCCATATTATTAACACGCACAATATTATGTAATTAGAAATTACTAGAAACAGTTATTAAACCAGTTGGTTTAATACTTAACATTACAAATTCAAATCATAAACAAACTGCAAACATTTCAACGAACAGATAATATAGTTTAACATTTTAATATCATACCTATTTTAACAGAATTTAACTGCAAACGGCACTTATTCTATATTGACCTAACATACATGAAATTTTTTAGACACATTGCGTTGATTCTCGTTGAACTCTTTTCAACCGCCGACTGTCGACCGCTACGAGCTACGCGCTACGACGGCTACGCGCTACGACACGGGGCGGCACCCTTGGATTGATGGAATGATGTCGCTTTATATTAGTTTTTTTTTTTTGGTACATCAATTCTTCATTTGCGACTTTCTTATTTTTATTAAACTAATGAAGTTATGATTGTTTCTAAAAGTAAAACGACAAAATCTCGCTAGTTATTATACCCCGAAAAAAATTATCATTGTAACATATATATTATCAAAATTTATTAATATTACCTAATAAACGTTTTGAGTGTTGAACAGATGGAACTGATGGTTACAGTATGTTCGTGAAACTTGTAGCTTCGTTTTCTTATCACAACTATTTTATATCGACATGGTCCTTGATGAAAATTTTCATATTTGACAACATCCTTTTCGAAAACTCGTGCTTTTATAAAGTTAACAGAAACTGTATCAACAATTTGCGTGAAGCGTTACACGGACATTAACTGTTGGCGCAGTTTGTCGAACGATTAACGACTCGTTCACGGCTCAAAGAGACAATTAACGGCGAGTCAACGGGAAACTTTGTGCCAATGTTTGTAGCTTTTAATAAACTTACCGAGTACTGGTTACATTATAAAGTGGTGTCGACTTTCATGTTCATAGTTCTGTAATTCAAATGGTTTTTAAATGCGGCCAATTCTCATACTAAAAAAACGAGCGAGCCTCAGGCCGCGAGCACTTTGAATGTGTCGTACGTAAACGAACGAATACGTTTTTCTTTGTCAAATAAGTAGTGTTCTGGTGATATCGCATTTGTGAAGTCGTCTTTGGAGTGCGATGAATAATAAATATCTCCAAGATAATAATTCTCCTAAACTCAGAGACTGCGGCGACGTCGTCGCTGTCGTAGAATCGAAAAGGTGCATGAAATAAAAAGACATGTATTCGGTGAATTTCACGAAGTGATAACTTGAATCACCCTGATCCCACAAACATTTATGTCCGTAAACCAAGTTAATACATTTTTCTACATCCATTATTAATTTTCAACGCAGTGTTTCAAAATCCCAACACAACAAAAAAAACTGTCCAGCCGTCTTCGAGTAATCGGGGAACATAAACAAAAAAAAATTCAAAAACCGACGAAGTAAGAACCTCCTCCTTTTTTTGAAGTCGGTTAATTAAGTAAATAAATAGTTTGGCTGACAGATTGAGACTGAGATTAGAATGCAAACCTTCTAAGAAATACGGAAATTGCCACTCTGATTGTGTGCAATACGAATCACCGCTCTACGACATTGCGTAGAGGTTGCTACAACTGCGTAGCAACTGCTACGACCGAGTAGCTTCGTAGCACTAATATAGACCTCGTAGCTTTTGAGTCTTCATTCCTGTCATTGGACACAACGTGGAGAAATTTTTAACTAGATATAACGATTGTTTATTGTCATAAACAATCGTTATATCTAATTAAAAATTTACCTTACTCTCGTAAATTATCATATCCACAATCCTCATTCAAGTTGTTCATTAAACTATGCGAATTTTAGAGCTGAAATGTATTTTTTTGTTGTTTAGTAGTTACAGCAACTTTAGTTGTGGTATTTCCACTTTGACTGTACCTATGGTTATAGTTATACGCTTTGTACTAATCCTTTAATAATCTGATAACTATTACACATAGCTACTATATATACGTACATGTAACATGTACATACACGTTATGTAAGCTGGTTCTCACTGGCGTGCAATTGTGCGTGCAGCTAATCCCGCGCGAACAATGCGTAATGCGCCGGAACATTACATATGTTTAACATCGCGGAGAGGACACACCAACGGGGAAACTGTATGCGGGTCGTAATAAGCAAAGCAGGTGAGCTCCAAGCTTACCGGTGCTAGTACCACTGCCCCTTCGGACTGATTTTGCATGGCCGATTTACATTTGCATATGTTAAGTAGTTAGTTTTATTCAAGAAGTGGCAAAACGTTAGTCCAAAAGTGTCCGTTTTTCTTTGAGGAGGGTCACGTATAGACGTCGAGGAAGTTAACTCGCTAATTAACGATTATGACACAATTCTTCGCATTGATGATTTACATAATTCCAACTTAAAATTTCAGAAATAAAAATACTTTATCCTCCTGACTTTTCTTATCAGCTCAAAACATTTTGCGCTAAAAAGTCCAACACTTAGAGAAACGCTCGTCTGCCCAGAAATGCGAAAAACCCGCATTTACGCGCGGCGCGTGGCGGCGGGGCAGGCCGCGCCGCGCGTGGCAGCCGGGGCATACCGCGCGGCCGCACGTCATCGCAATTCCGCACAAGTGTGAGTTAGTGTACTTTATCCCGGATCAGCGCGGTTATAACCCGCGGCTCGCGCGCACTAAGCCGCTTACAGCGATAATGTTTAATGCGCTACTTAGTTCGTACTTAGCGGACCGAGCACATATTTCATGCCTGTGTTGTTGCAAGTCTCGCAACAACAGTTACCGCGAAATGACGGCGTCCTAATTAATACACGAACCGAAGAGCGCGGAACAATGTGTTAATTAAATGAAACGTAAGCAAACTTATAACGTATCAGCTTTACATCGGGAGCGAGTGGAGGCAAACAATGGAGCAGTAATAATAGCTTACTGAGCAATACGAAGCTGCCGACGACTCGGATTGTGTAAGACGTCCCGACGTTTGTACGAGCGGATTTAACATGAAATCATTTCATTGTGAATTTTGTTGGAAAATAGAAGGTACAAAATGTCTGTTAAGTTTTTTATCGTGTAAAAACGGCATTGGTTCACTAGTATATAATGCACATTAATTTATCCGACCCTAAATCGCAATGTTCATGATTATTGCTTCATTTACATTGACGATATCTCTAACAAGGTATTTATAATCAACTTCCAACTTACACGCTCATAACTCAAAGACAAAAGGTCACATCAGTATTCGGCCGACGTTCACAAAAAGGATGTTTAATATTTAGTTGTGGTTTTTGTAAAAGATATTATAGACTTTTATTATTCGTAGAGAGCAACAATATAGCGGGTGCGAGAGGAGGGGGGTGCGGGTGCGGGCGATCCAATGATAATAAAATGTGTCAGTGTCAATAAGATGCGCGTCGCAGGGCTACCCAAAACGTGGACAAGGGCTCCCAACAGAGGTTTTTCCATTCATTCATTTCAGCCGAAAAAGACATCCATTGCTGGACATAGGCCTCCTCTAAGCACCGCCACTTCGACCGATTCTGTGGTTCCCGCATCAATTTATTAAAACAGATGTTTAAATAAACAAAAATAAATAAATCAGCTGGTGTTGTCCCACTGGAAGGCAAAGGCCTCCCTTTTCTTTTTCGACTCAACACGATCCTGCGCCAACATGGACGCCAAGACAGACCCAGGCGTAGATGGCGGGACGAGTTTGACGCCTATTGGCCGGAGTGATCCACGTTGGTGCAGGATTGTGTTGATGTTTTAAGAACTGAACTGGGCCTAATTGGCGCAGCCGCGAGGCACACAAAACTGTAAAGACAACGATTTTTTTCCTTTTTTTGTGTGAATATTATGTTATGTATTGTGTTATGTGTTTTTTTTGTGTTAATCGGTGTCTAATAAATATATTTTCTTTCATTCTTTCTTTTTCTTTTCTTTAAGCTTTTTTTAAAATAATGTTAGGCTCATCTTATCCATTATCTACCCTAACGGTAAATGACGATACGGTCGACGGTGGGAGTTATTTAAAAAGCTGTAGGATGTGAATAAACATGTGCTTTTTTATAAACGTTTGTAATAAACGTAAGCAAGACGTTAAATCTGCATGTGATAACTGTAAACCTCTGTATCTGATATTGTAGATTACTGGAAAAACTACCCTAGAGTATTTTTCACAATGCTGAAGGCTCTTCTAGCGTCATTGCAGATAGAATAACCGATGCGAGGTAAGAACCAAAGATGCTCAAGTTTCCAACAAAACTTACAGATACATTAATAAAAAAGCACATAACTCAAGCAACCAAAACCATTCTTCAAGTACACCATAAAAACGTCCACCGATACAAACTTGCTCCACAAAAACTTGTTGTTCAGCCCTAGAGTGTCCTACGCGCTGTCCGGCAGCCGGGACCACGGCACGGTCGACCGCCGCTATATTTCATCGCCGTGACGTAGCACGTGACGTCACACCGCGGCCGGCGCAGATATTTATGGCACCCACTTTATTTATATCGCTTATCGACCGACGTTAGATAAACATGTGTTTTTGTCACGCACTCGGCATCATGTGATTGAGAACATCGAGCGAGGAAGCGTGTGCAGATGTGTTGTAGTAGATGCTGTATAACTACAGCACACGATTAGGTCGTGTTCATATTATTGTTCTGTTAAATAAAGTGGATACAGTTTCTCAGAATGGGAATAAATCTATCATAGTTCAGGTGACATGTCAAGCTAATCTTTATCTCAAGTTAGGGGTCTCTATAAATAACCAGCCGTTCCATACATTTGGGTCGAGTAGGTATTAACGTATTATTATTAGTCCTCGGGGGTCTCTAGTTAAGATGGGCGTGCCTCAAGGTTCAATTCTTGGCCATTTCCTATTTCTTGTCTATACCTTACCCTCTTGACCTTCCTTACATGATGGCTAACTCATCGGATTTAATTCTATTCGCTGATGACACTTCTCTTATTTTTTAAATCGATAGAAAAGCTAATAATAACACATGTAACATCACGCCTGTAATCCCCGAAGGGTTAGCCAAAGATGTACCTGTATAGTACACACACATTTCGTCCGTTATGTTTAAGTCCCATGTAAAATCTTTTACTTAATGCGAACATAACTAAATGTCTTAAGTTCTCATTATCAAATGTACCTCAAGTGAGTCTAAATTTAAAACTTTATGACTAGAAACTAGATGCTGTTACGGAAACTGTATTTCTAGGAATTACTCTAGATTCCACATTAAAGCCCTATCAGACAGATTAAGTTCAGCTGCATATGCAGTAAGAAAAATAAGGCAGTTGACTGATATAGTCACAGCTAGGTTAGTATACTTTGCGTATTTCCATAGTATTTTGTCTTATGGCGTTCTGTTGTGGGGATCGACAGTTGACGTAGATTCAATTTTCATTTTACAAAAGAAGACAATCCGCGGGATCTATAAAATGGGTCCACTGCGAGTCCCTTAAAAATAAACTCAAAGAAATCGATATACTGACTCTGTTTTCACTTTATTTCTTAGAAAGTATTTTGTATGTTCGCAAAAACTTAGGACTTATCAAAATTTGAAACGATTTTCCTAATTTAAAAACACGTATTCAACACGAAATTGTGATACCCTTTAGATTAACTAAAACTAGCATGTCTTTTCATATAGTTTCTGCTTTTATAATAAGTTGCCAAAGTCGGTTACAGAACTTAGCGATGAAAAGTTCAAAACCCACATCAAAGGTCCTTATCAAAAAAGCATATTATAAAATTAAAGACTACGTTAAAGACAAGGAAGTTTGGCAATAATTCCTTCTGCACATGTGGCTTCCCTGGTACCTCATTAACGGCATAACAATGTAAATGTCTATTAAATACTCCGAAATGACGATAATGGTATCTATACAAAATATTGTAAAATATTATAAAAGAGTAACGGTGGAGTTTCTTGCCTATTCTTCACCTTCTCTATACGAAAACTACCTTTTGGAAGGGGTGACTAGAATCAATTCTATTATTTTATAAATTTTGACGTTCAAAAGTGCCATATAAGCACCAATTTCAAATAAATGATTTGACTTTGACTTTACTTTGTAATGGCAATCATGATATTTGGTTGAAATAGGTTTTTATTTTATTTATCTTTTAAGATTATTTTCTATTTCGTGAATGCGAAGACGTTGTAGGCACTGTAGACTGTAGATTCGTTGACCATTTTCTAATTTGTTAAGTACCTGGTACTTGTTGATAGGCCTACACTGTGTATTCCCATACCTATTAACAGTGAAGTCCCTACAATTATTTTAAAAGAGTATCCGTGGAGTTTCTTGCCGGCTCTTCTCCATTAAACGACCAATTGGAACCATGCACCTAGCTTCTGACGTTTCATAAGTGCCCAATGTGCCCATGTCGGTTTATGTGAAATAAAATATTTTAATTTGATTGAAGTTGAATGGGACAGCCGATTTTTTCGCGATAACGATGTTTGTCCCATGGAGAAAGTTGTTCAGCTGGATGATCTGTACCCCACCGTTAAATGTAACCACACCTTTCTGCTATTTATATAGGTAAGTATTTCCATAAATATAGCTCACTTAAGTTAGCATAAGGGTATTGTCAAGAAAACCGTCGGTAAAACCGATGAGTACTCATCATTCGCACTAACTACATGAAGAAATTACAAGAGATTCCCTAGAGGCTCTAAGCACAAGTATTAGCAGTTGGTGATTGTCATGTCAGTGCCTGGGGCTGGCATCTAGACTATTATTACTATTATGTATTGTATGAAACTGCCTACTGTATCCACCACTAACATCAATTAGTGCCCGATACAATATTCAACGCCAGGTTAATACATTATTACATTTTAGCACAATCCGTGATAGTATGTTACTACAATGGTAAATTATTATTCATATTAATTATTATAATATTATTTTAGTGGCCGTTGTTATTTACAATCACTGTGGTTTACGTTTATTTCGCAGTATTTGGATTTGATCAAATCATATTACCGTGATTAGTAAAGTAAATACTCATGTTGTTGTTTGTGCATTTACTGGAACATGCATAGAATGAACACGGATAAAGTATATCGATAATTAATATTTTGATAATTTAGGTGTTTTGATGATTTTATGGTTTGATTTGACTGATACATATTTTGTCTTATTCCTAACAGTTGTTGCTACATCTTCATATCTCCATTAACGTTTTCTCAAATTTTGGAACAGCATACAAGCTCATAAAACGAACGATCTTGTGTCATTTCAGTAATAGGTACATGAAAACGAGTGCCATTCTCTCTAACGACATTAACCAACTCTACAACAGTTTGATATTATTACTCAACACACTGGTGCGAAGGATCACGCTCGCGCTCGTTTGATTCCCGTGCGGCGCCACACTAACTGTTACTACCATTGAGACACCGACACCGCACTGTGTCAGTGTCGACGCCGCGTGACACCCGACGCCCTGTGGCGCCGGCGGTGTCGCAGTGTCGCGACACATGTGTCGGCTTCCCTCATCACTCCCCCACAACACAAATTTCTCCAGCACAAACTTTGTAACAACATTTAATGTTATGATTGTATTAAATGTATTCTGCGAAAATGTACCACAAATATTAGCTGAGAAACTTTACTTAAGAAATTTCTTTGCTACTTTGTTCTGCTTCCAGTAATGCACATCGCCCTTATTGCTAGAGGGGTAAGGTTCCAAACGTTTATATAATCATTACAGTGGGCGCAGATCGCGTTGTAAAGTTTACAATGAGCTCCCGCCAGATGATTTCGTTCCCATACGTACAGTTATTTCGTGGATACTGTGTACATAAAATAATATTTTTCTTGTGGGCGCCAGTTTACGAGAAATTCTTTTAAGAAAAGATGACACAAAATTTATAAGAGGTCGTATAAAATTGTTTGTTTTATTAAGAATATTAAACGTAGATCCTGTTGAATGGAGAATCTTATCAACTGAAAACAAAATGATCACCACCTGCTTCTTTTAAGTAAATAAATAAAAATAATTTAGGTATTTTATTACAGGGCTAAAACCTAAAACTGAAAGAAATTTAGACAAAAGAACAAGACACTGGGATTCCTGAAGTGTAACTTTTCCTTTCCTACTACAATTTGAAGTGGGTGGATTGTTCAAATATAACCGTTCATGTAATCAATTACGCAGTAGTCCCGAGACGCGGTGCGCTATAAGTCGCGAGTTAATTTCCCGGCCGTGAGCACTTACCGCAGACGCACGCTCCGTAGGGCTGCTACTGTTGCTACTCACACGCTGCATCGCAACAAGATATACTTTGTATGTAGGTTTATTTTAACCAGCGCGCAAACTTAAACACGTGACTTTACTCATTATTATGAACAACTTTTACTATGGGACCAAACCTGAAATCGCGAAAAAAAATCAGCTGTTCCCTACATTTTGACGAGTTATGCGAACATAAATGCAGGGAACAGCTGATTTTTTTTTCGGAGCGGGAAGGCGTGTCAGACACTTACTGACTAAAACCCACCCGTATTCCTTCAGTTGCCATGTTTTCGGGGGCCACAATCTCCCTTTCGGACTTCTTCGCAACCCCGGCAGGCATCGGCCCTAGCGGACCCCATCAATTCTGCTGACATCTCTTTGAGGCGCCCGTGAAACAAAACGCGCCGTCGACCTGGGCTTTATTCTCACGCGTTCCGCCTCCTCCTTCGCGAGCATTACTGTTTCGCAGAAGGAGGTGACGGCTTCCCATTTCCTCTCGCTCCGTACCATGGCCTGAACCAGGGCTGGATGCGAGAGATCACCGCCGCCGATCGCCTCCACGAGGACACGGCGATGCTCCGCCCAAGCCGGGCAGACCTCCACCGTATGCTCCACCGTGTCCTCCGGGCGATCCACACAATGGTGACACCCGGGCGTTTCCTCCCGCTTTATCCTGAACAGCAAAACAGCCGTGTCCGGTGAGGACTTGCGTCAGGCGGAAGATGAGGACGCCGTGGCGCCTCTTTAGCCACTCCTCAAAGAGGGGACTTATCTTCGCAATTGTGCGTGCCCATAGTTTATAGCCTGGATTAACAATTATGATACATTTTATGCTGGTAGTATTTTCCCGTGGGATAATTTCCGACCTCCACGCGACCGAAGCCGCTAAAGCTTAAGGCTAGTATATAATAATAATATTGTGCGACTGTGTCATTGTCATGTCCTTATTTACGTTACAACGTAACAAGTTCTAGCGACAGCCAAACTTTAATAATGTCAGTTTCTTTCATTAAAACTTCCCCATAAGACAAAAAACCGGCCAAGTGCGTGTCGGACACACAATGAAGGGTTCCGTAGTTGGGATGAATTTAGCCCAAAAACAAACTTTAGTTTGTTGTTGAAAAAAAATTCTCCTATACATCGATATACGTCATGGTCAATTCTCTAACTGCAAATGTAAGTTTGTAACAGTTTTTTTTTTTTATGTTACCAAATTACAAATGAACGATTTTCGAACCGTTTCCTTTAGTTGTGCTGTGAGAACTTGCTTCTTGCCAAACATGATTCTAGATCAACGGGAAGTATCCTGTAGGTATGCAGGTTTTGATTTATTTGCGAGTATACAAATATCCTAAACTATTAAATCAAATCAAATCATTTATTTCTTTGCAAACATGGGTAAATTTGTACATAGGTGTTATCGTAAAGTTAGCTTTCATGTTCTACCGTCATATGGGCATGCAAATCAAATCAATAAATTAATATCATTTTAATCACATTAGAAAATATTATCATAATTACAAATTTTACAGAGTAATGTCAAATCATTTGAATCACAATAAATATAAAATGTCATAATATTACGAGTACATCAAATGTCACTCCCTGGCTACAATATTAACTATGTCAAATGGATACAATACAAGCATGTCAATCCAAACAAGTAAAAATAAGAAAAGAAATCATTTATCTTATCAAAAATGTCAATAATAACCAATTACATTTTAATTTTATTTTTATTACTAGCGACCCGCCCCGGCTTCGCACGGGTATAAACCTGGTTATTATACATATAAACCTTCCTCTTCAATCACTCTATCTATTAAAAAAAACCGCATCAAAATCCGTTGCGTAGTTTCAAAGATTTAAGCATACATAGGGATATAGGGACAGAGAAAGCGACTTTGTTTTATACTATGTAGTGATTTCAAAAGAGCATGTCAAGAATAATAAACTGAAAACAAGATGAGCAAGCACCAGGAAAACAATCATAAAGTCATTTAAAATTACAACAACATCGATACTTAGGTCCCACAGATTTTTTCCGATATGAACTCCGAGATATTATAATAGGATTTACTTATGAGAAAGTTTTTTAAATGTCTTTTAAACAAATTAACATTTAAGATTTTGATTGGTTCTGGTATGCGATCATAAATAATTGGTGCCATGCAAAAAACACTTTTTTATCACATCTATTTGAAAATAGCTAATTTAGTCCTCGTAAACAGGGACTAAAATAGCTTTTTAATCCCTAGGGATTAAAAGTGATTTGAATTTGGAACGTGGATAATGTTAGTAAAAGTTCGAATCACCAAAGAGATCAAACTGGAACATTTTATGAACAAGTAACAGGTTGGCAAGAGAGTGTGAAGTTGATCAAAATTAAAATCCAAGATGGCAGCTCTGAAAATTTTCAAATTTTTCATCATGGGTATCGTTTTCATGGTTTACAATGGTGCTAAAGCCAATAGTAGAATAGAATAGAATAGAATAGAATAGGTCTTTATTTGCTTAGAATGTAGGTACATAAAAATAAGTTGTTAAATCATACATATAGAATCCATGTACATTCTGCCTTATTACAGCATGCAAATGTAATACAAAAGTAGAGGATAATAAAGATAATATATTACAAAAACTTATCATTTAAGAAATCCTGCACAGAATAATAACATTTATCTACAAGTAATTCTGTGAAACGTTTTTTAAATTTTTGCAACGGTAAGTTTTTAATTTGGTCAGGTATTTTATTAAAGATAACAGGAGCCATACAAATTACATTTTTTTTAAATAAGCTAGTTTTAAATACTCCCGTGCATAATAGATTCTGGTATTGCGATCTCATAGCTGTACTTCGTTTTCTAGTTTCTATTAAAGTTGCAAATAGACATCGATTTGTTATTACAAATATTGCTAATTCTAGGATATAAAGGCATGGGAAGGTTAATAATTTTTGAGACTTAAATATAGATACGCAACTGTCCGTCATTTTAAGACCAAATATAGCTCTCAGGCAGCGCTTTTGAGCTTTGAAAATGCTTTCTCGTTCACTACAGTTACCCCAAAATATGATACCAAATCTTAAGATGGAAATTACTAGACCATGGTAAGCAACTAATATTGTCGGCAAATTTACTTTTTTTGACAGATTATGCAACATAAAAGCGGCTGTACTTAAACGTTTACAGATATCTTCTCCTTGCAGCTTCCAAGTTAATTGGCTGTCAATTATTATTCCTAAAAATTTTGTATTGTTTACTTTTTCTATAGTTAGACCATTGTGGTTTATATCCATATCTCCTGCAGATATTCGTTGGTAAAAGTGCATGATTTTAGTTTTTTGTATATTAATAACCAAATTATTATGTTCAAGCCACTTTATTAAACTACTAATTGTATTGTTAATGTCATTTACATATGATTCTTTATTGGTACATGAAACAATCGATGTGCTATCATCCGCAAACAGTACCATAGGATGAAGTATATGAAGTGGTAAGTCATTTATATATAATAAAAATAATAAAGGTCCGAGGATGCTGCCCTGCGGGACACCATATTTTATTTCTCTAAAAGACGATCTAGATTTTAATTCCTTTTTAGATCCTAGACACAGGCTCGATATTTCCGTACATTGTCTACGACCTTTTAGGTATGTTTTTATTAAATTAAGATTTTTATTAAATTAAGAGAATAGTGAGGTCAAAATGAAAATCCAAGATGGCGCTTGTGAAAATTTTAAAATTTTTCATCGTGGGTGTCATTTTCATGGTTTTCAATGGTGCTAAAGCCAATAGTGAGGTCAAAATGAAAATCCAAGATGGCGGCTGTGAAAATTTTCAAATTTTTCGTCATGGGTATCGTTTTCATGGTTTTCAATGGTGCTAAAGCCGATAGTGAGGTCAAAATCAAAATCCAAGATGGCGCCTGCGAAAATTTTCAAATTTTTCGTCATGGGTGTCATTTTCAAGGTTTTCAATGGTGCTAAAGCCGACAGTGAGGTCAAAATCAAAATCCAAGACGGCGCCTGTGAAAATTTTCAAATTTTTCGTCATGGGTGTCATTTTCATAGTTTTCGAGGGTGCTAAAGCTGAAAATGAGGTCAAAATGTAAATCCAAGATGGTGGCTCTGAAAATTTAAAAATTTTTCATCATGGGTATCATTTTCATGGTTTTCAAGGGTGCTAAAGCCGATAGTGAGGTCAAAATGAAAATCCAAGATGGCGGCTGCGGAAATTTTCAAATTTGTCATCATGGGTATTGTATCATGGTTTTCAAGGGTGCTAAAGCCGATGGTGAGGTCAAAATGTAAGTTCAAGATGGTAGCAATTTTTGTTTTAAATCTTACGTGAGAAGGAACTTCGTTGACTGCACACGTTTTATTTTCTCATAGAGGGTGATAAAAAGTAGAGTGTTCACCTCGGGAGCAACACTATTTTAAGCTCGAGTGAAGTACTTTGAATCCCTCGCTGCACTCAGGATTCTACTTTAGAATCCCTCGCTGCGCTCGAGATTCTACTCTAGAATCCTTCGCTCCGCTCTGGATTCAAAGAAACACTCTCGCCTTAAAAATAGTTGTTTGCTCCCTTGGTAAACAATCTACTATTTTTCTATTACGATGCAGCGCTAATCCACAAAGTTAATATCACCAAAGAGTTTCCATCAACTTTTGGCGGGGGACAGCACACCCGCTGTAGCGCATGTGCGGTGATGTGCTGCTGCAGGCGACATTCATTTGTTTTGTAGTACTTACTGAATTTCGTGGGAATTTTAAATTTATTGTTGATCTTTAACTTTAATTTTTTATTTAGTATTTGCTTCAATCCCAATGTTTGAGAGTAGATAAAGTAGTGTATGAAACTGCACATAACTAGGTATTAAAACATTTGTAGGATACTATTAAAAACCTCGCCTACGGCTCGGTTTTTAAACACACACTCATATTTTAATACCCCTCATTATGCAACAGTTTCATAAACTACTATTATGCATCAGAGCTGTCTTAGACTGTTAAATGAGCAATATTTGTATATAATTACATATATTTCTAATCACGTTCTCGAAAACGGCTCTTACGATCTCGATTAAAGTTGCAATATAGGGGTTTACGGGAGCAAAAAATCTGGGAAAATTCGTTTTCACCGTATTTTCACCCAAGCAGAGCACGGTCGCGCAAAGTTTAGAACAAGATGGCTACCGAATGGCGTTAATGAATAGTGGCAGCATGGAATTAGTAAGTACCTAACTATTATGGCAGCTTGAAATCAGTATGAACTTTCCTAAACTATTAAATGAGCATTCTCTATTTTCAACAGAACAGGGCTCGGTCGCCCAGGTACTGTCGCATAAATGGCTATATTTTTTTATTGCTTTGACTTTGAAGCTGGATTTTTTAGAGCTCCAAGGGACTGTAGACCTACGTATTTGATATTAATTTCAACTTGATACTCCACGCGTTCCTCGGAAAACGGGTCTTGACGGACAGATAGACGGACGGACGATGGACGGACAACGAAGTGGTCCTATAATGGTTCCGATAATTCCTTTTGAGGTACAAATGAAACCCTAAAAATGAAAGTATGTAAAGAAAACCGCTCGCAACAACCACATCTGTTGAACCATATAAATGATACTCACGTACCTGATACCTTTGTAGTATCAACCAATTACTCGACACACAACGTTCGATACAAAGACGCATTAAAAACTAAATGTAACACGTACCGCATCCGGAACGTTCCCGATGTGGGACAAATAAAAATACCAATGTATTATCTCATAAAAGCTCATTGCGTGCCGTAAATTGTGAAAGAAATGAGTTCGTAAGCGTTGAGCTAACGATCTTTTACCGGCTCGCGGCTCGGGGGCGTTCAAACACATTCGCGCTAGGCGCTTTGAAGGTGTTTTTCGGGAAATTTTACTTCCTGTGTTGTATAAACAGTAGAGATGATTATTTTGAGATTGATGCTGAACACCTTTAACGATTTATTGTACTGGATCGATTGTTTAAATAGATCGCCCTTTATTTTCCCACGGGTGTATCAGAGTGTGACTTACCCCGGTTTCTTAAAAATCTGACAACGAGTTAGATATTCCTTGAAGATAGCTCACTGAAGTCTATTTTGGTTTTCATCTCATTTTGAACTCATGACTTCAAAAGTTCAGTTAATAATAACTTACTGTTACTTGTAACTTTAACCTTTCTACAAACATTCTTTGCCAGGAAATTTCCATTCCTTTAGGCAGATATCTATAGTGATATAAAGCGAGTTATTTTCAATGATTTCATAGAATTTATAACTTTTTACGAATCATGAATGCCATTCGTGTAAATAAAAACTTGAGAGGTGTCAAGGGACACCCGGATGGAACGAAGTTCCTTTTTAGTGAAGAAATTGTAATAAAATGAGTAGGTAAGTGAGTGCATACGCCACACACACAGCATACACGCAGCACCACACAATACCAAAATAAGGAATAATGCGGCGTTTTCCCGTGATTTTAATGGAGCCAAAAGAGAGGTCTTTTTCTCCTGATTTCGGGGACCCCAAACTTGATAGGTCTACGACCTCTGGCACCAAAGTTAAGACCCAGGGGGGGTGAGGTAACCCTGAAGGGGCACGGGGGAGGGGGGAGAAGAGGAGGGAAGGGGGAGGTGTGCAGGGAGTGTATCGGGATAAGGGGGTCGCGTGAGGATATCGAGGGGGGGTTCGGGGGGAGGTTATATATATAAGAGAGTTGTAAGATATACTTAATTACAGATATTGGGGGTCAAAAGAAAAGGGGGTCAAAAATGGGGTCCAAGGGGTCTAACTGAATGTAGGTAGCTAGCTGAGAGCGGGGTACTAGGGGGGGGGGGATTTTATCAAAACTTTGATATTCCCAGCCGTTTCCGAGATATTTAAAATTTAAAAAAATAAAAAGTGTCGTTAAATAAACAACTTTTGGTCTTAAAAAAATGTCGTTACAAATCTTGGTCTTAATTTTTTCCGTCTAGCCCCCTTTCGCAACGCGCGATAAGGAACTTCGTTCCAAAAATATCTAGACGAAAAAAGTTCTCTTGTACTTTATATAGAAACAATTCACATCTTATCATGTTGTCACGAGAACTTTTGTTTGTTTTCTCTTTGTGTGATCATCACATGATGACTTGTTGCATTATCTTCAAACAAATTGCATAATTCTATTAATTTAGCGTCATATCTTTATTTTCTAATGTGTTTCTAGACCAAACTACGGCGCGCAGTGTTACCTGGCATCCCTATCCAATCAGCGTCTTCGTTCAAACACAGCACTGGAATCACGATTACATTGCGCCGAGCTGCGTACGAGACGAACGGGAAGCGACTTGAGCATTGCCATTCAACAGATGAATACAGAAGGTACACTCTGTAACTATCGCACTTTAAGACATCTGTCGCAGTTCACTGACGAAAAAAAGTCGCCCAGAATCATTGTCATTATTGGTCATGAGCATTGATACCACATTGATTATCCCAGAACTCTAGTTTTTTCCATGATGCTGCTAAACGTCAACCTTCGAGACATTTTACTACCCGGCTAGGAGTCAAACTCCCAAACTACAATAATCTTCGCTGAGTTCCTCAAATGGGCTAGTGCTCAGTTGCTCACTCCACATGATGGCTACCTAAATAGAAAGTGATTTGATTTTTATGCCACCATTGATAATTGGTATTGAGCTTCTTCATTTTCCGTTGTGTATCGGAAGACAAACACCGCGCTTACTTTGTTTGCGTTAGATAATTAATACGTCGGCTGACGGCGGCGGCTGAGGCATCGCTGATACTTGCCAATTTTACCGGAGGGAGGTACACGAGTGACGTCACGCTACAAATATTAGCACCTGTTGTTTGTGTATGTAGATCACTATCATATTCAATAACGGGGCTGAGTTTAAAATGTTTACCTTTATGTTCCGTTTCCAGAATACAGAAATAACTTTGTAGTTTCATGAAAACTGTTGCAGTAGAGTTTCAATAGCTTAACGTATCGTACCATCATAACACGTGACTGATAGATTATCACACGTAGGTGGCCAGTCAAAATATAATAACAACTGCAACAATTCCTCTCAAACTAACACACAAGTAGCGCTCCGCTCCAAAATTTGCGCTTAAATCGCCTCAATAACAAAATCAATATGCGTATGCACACGCGTGTAATCGCAGACATAACTCAGGAAAGCACTGAAATCGCTGAGTGCGCCACAAACAGCCGCGCGCGGGTTTAATTGCCATGACGTCACGCGACACTGACGGGACGCTGCGGATCCGTGCGATCCGATGCGTTCCTGTGTAATCCAATGCGTTTACTTGCGATACAAAGATAGGCACGTGTGCAGTTTCGCTATCAGAGAATATAGGAGATGAATGAATACCCATTGCCAGCGACGAGGTAATTTTAAGTTGTATTTATTACTTGAATTTGTCATTTTAGTTTAGTGGGAAAGTTGCATAGGAAGGAACCTGTTAGTGGTAGGCACCAAACCATTTGATTTTAATTTTAAGCTTGTTTTGATTATTTTGTACCTAATCTGACTTCCATGTTATTTATTCAATTTATATTTGTATTTTCGGTCGAATTTATAAGTTTCTATTATGTTACCTACTTCCTTTTTATTTATTTAAAATATTGTGATTTCCGGTCGAATTAAAACGTTACTATTATGTTACCTGCTTCCTTTGATTTATTTCAATATTGTGTGTTTCCGTTTGACTTTATTTTAAGTTTATATGTAGGTATTAAGGATTTATCTTGACATCCGCTTGAATTATTTAAAATACAATTTATATGTAGGTATTAAGGATTTATCTTGACATCCGCTTGAATTATTTAAAATACAATTTCCTTTAGAGTTCATATTATTCAGGACTTATTTTGACTTACCTTACATATTTATATAAATTACTTTTGGCGGTAAAGTTTCGCGGTAATGTTTGGCGACAAAGTTTGGCGGTTATTTTGTGTATAAAAACTGTTGTAATTCCAATGAAAAGACATTGTTTGTGCGCTGCTCGTGGAATAAAAACCCTGAAGTGAAGTAAGGTATTTTGTTTGTACTCTCATAAACATTTTCCTGCTATTTCCTATTGCTGTGTATTTGTGTGATATGTTGGTGCAAACCAATATGTGTGACTCCGGCAACGACGGCGATGATGCGCCGACATACACATGCCACGACAAGAAATAGCCTCGCAGCTTTGCTACGTATGTGGACGCATTTTTGCTTCTAAACAAACAATTGACACAGGTCATCGCGTGGACTCTTTGTCTGATTAGATAACAGACCCATGAAACATGCAATCATAATATAGAGGCTTGGGTAATCTGATCCTTGTTAAATGATACTGACTACTGAAAGACTACCAGTTGCAATATGTAGGTAGGTACTGTACCATCACACCTGTCCATGTACATATTTTCTGTTTGAGTTCTGCCCAGATACTTTAGGTACCTAATCAAGTAGTCTGAGACAAAGTTCCCTTTCAATAAACATGACTGCGCAGTCTGAATATTTTAGATGCGAACACTTTGAACTGCAGCGACAGAGCCAACAGGGGGGGAGGGGGCAGGGTGGTCAAGCGAATAAAACGTCGCCGTAAGTGCGGATAAATTCCAGTGAATTTATTTCAATGTGATGTATGGTGCACCGCGAGACAAAGAGCAATGCGAGAGAATACTGCAAAAACTGTACATGAATCATGTTTTGTATGTTTAAGTTTCTTGTGAAAGGACCGAGTTCTTGAGGTAGGCCATCCTATTTAAAATGACCAGGTATTTTCGCTATTTCAATGTTTTGTTTCCTACCATCAAATTATTCCAATTATTATAAACTGATGAAAACATGTCGTACAAAGCAAATTACTCTAAAATTATAATAATTATGAAGCGGATATAAACGGTAACATGAGTGTCAAAAGCGCGAGTTTATAACCGTAATCCTGCGGGTCCTTTGATGTCGGCCGAGAGCCTGTCCCGCTGTCACGTTTGTATTTAACGTGACACGGATGTACCGTGACACAGTGACGTTAGTCCCACTAAATAAAGTGGAGAAGGTCAGCAGTGTGGCAGGCATTACAAAGTGTATCGTAGGGTTCCCGAAAATGGCAGTAGAAATGAGATCATACATTGCTTGTACTTATATACTTTCAAGAATACATTTTGGATGACACCAACAGCTTCTAATAACTCCCTTTGTTGCTATACTATAATCAAAGGCTTCCTCATAAGCAGTAATCATGATGAAATGAAAAGACTTCTTTCCCTTTCCACTGGCTATTTGTTTCATAGTCATAGATCACTGTAACTATATCCATATAAGTTTATCTATTCCACATTTTCATTATTATTACCTTATCATTTCTTCTACATCCGTACCGGTACATTGCACCTAGCTGCGTATTGTCACCGTAGCCAACGGTTAGGAGCATTAATTAAAGAATTAGGATCGGCTCGCTTCGGAACTGTTCGGCTCCACTCGACATCACTCGGTACGACCCGCGCTAAGCCGCGGCCCAATAATGATATATGTGTTTTAATTTAACTCGGCCACAAATTAGGGACGCCGAACTAGGGACCGACGGAACCCAATGTTTTGGAGTGTAAATTAGGTTTTATTGATGAAGGTCGAGGTGTTCCGGTGACCCAGTGAACCATCTGATTGTAAAGAAAATTAATTAGAAAACCGTTTTAAAGTTGATCTTTTTGTAGAGACGGTAGACATACCTACACCGTGTGACAAAGATATTGCTACAATTATCACGTTTGATTAATTGATTAGTGATCCCATACTGTAATTTTTTTCATGCTGGAGGATGCCATTTTTTGTTGTATACTATTAAAAAAATTACCTACTGTTGATACTGTTAGTAGTTTCACTCATAATTATGATGTATGCATATCAACAGCACTGCATCGTTATTCCTGTCCATAGAGAAACAAGCACAGTAGCCTACAAATACAAAGTAAAAGTATACTTGAAGTAAAACAAAGTGATTTAACATAGTGGCATCCCATCGGTTAGCTCCCACGAATGAGCGTGCTCAGCAGTGTACGGCTGTGTAACTGTGCAGTCACTGGAAGAATAGAACTTGCACTATAACGCACTCGATAAACAAACATTACATTAAACGATTGTTTTTAAATTTTAAACGGCTATCCTCTAAGCCTTTTTTACCTGTTCAAGTTGTAGCTCAGTCATATCTTACGATCCGATGCTGGCGTAGCACGCGGTGTATTGTTATTTTCAAATTTAAAAAATCTTGTTTGTTCGTTCAGCTTGACCCGCCATTTCATGAGGCTGAAATACTGAAGCAAGCAGATCTTATTAACGCGAACAGTAAATACAGTTCAGGATGTAACTTTTAGTTAGATTTTCTCGTCGTACCTATTTACAACGCAGGCCTAAATGATTGAATGGTTGTTATTCAAATGAACCGAGAGTTAGAGCTGCGACAATCTACGAACAATTAAATTTTTCATTTCTTTTGAGATCACCTTGCTAAAGGTCGAATGGAACAAACGCGACGAATCAACTTATCTTTAATGTATGCAAGTGAAGCCTGTCTGCAGTTAAATCTAAGTTAACTTTATCTTGCATCTCGCTTTATTCTCAAGTCTCTATTAGCTAAATGGATATTTAACTGATGAATTTATGAGACGCTTCACTTGATTTATTAACGTTTATTGCCTTTGAAAGATAACTATTGAAATGCGGGTTTTTAGCGAGATATTTATTCTTTTTTCCCATTTTGAAAGAAAAGCGTTTTGTTTCCTACCGAACCGTTTTATCACGAGTTTTTCGTGTGCAGTCCTTTCTATCGTCCTTGTATTTCTAGTCCATTATCAACCTCGTCGCCCTAACTACGTAATGATCGGTGTGCCTGACCCCTATCATACGAGACTTGAAACTGTCATTAGTGAAAACATGGAATTCACCCCGAACCAACCCTTTGTAGTTGTTGGTTGTTATTCTGGTGTAGTTAAAGAGTATCGTCGCGTAGCACTAACGTGACAATTAAAAATGCAATAAATAAATTAATTGAACAATAAATAACGCAGATAATTCTTTCTGGTCACGCGGCGGTGCCGTTTATTTGTTTAATCTAAATGCTAATTGTCCGCGCCGGGGACGTGCGGGGCCGCTCTGGGACCCGGGGTGGGGCACGCAGGGGCCCGGGGGCCTGGGGGCTGGTGGGCGGCCCAGATGGAGACGATGAATGGGTGCATCAGACGGACACCGGGCAGGTACGGTAAACAATTTCACGTTGTTTAGATAGACGTAACTAGTGCGTGTGCACTGCGACGGTTTAGCATATTGGACCGTCATGTCGTTCAGTTGTTAGCATTTCAGTAAAACCGACTGCGAGTAAATATGAACATGGAATTGCTATGGAGTAGTTTGTTGATCCCACGGTACGAGTGAGTGGCAATCATGCATGGTGATAATTCCTTACCGACTGGTTGTTTACAAATAATAAATCCGATCTTGTGATTTTACGAAAAGAAGTGAACACTAAGAAAGAGGGCCACATAATATGAATTATGTCTGCCTCAATGGCGGGACATAGCAGGCTTACCTGTAACTAACACAACATCTTATGAACCTATATCCACAATAAATGATTTGAATTTTAATTTGAATACTATCGTCACATCTGACGTAATGAAAATAAATAGTCTAAGGTTGCCCGAATGCTTATTATAACGACAGTAACCGGACTTTTGTCCAAAAACTGGCCAAGTGAGTGTCGCACCACGCACAATGAAGGGTTTCGTAGTTGGGATGAATTTATTGCATGAACAAACTTAACATTGTAATTGAAAAACATGTTCTCCCATACATTCCGACTGCAAATGTAAGTTGGTCGACTATTACTCGTTAGCTTATAAAGCCTACTTAGCTGTGACAGTTTTCCTTTTAACTTCGTTATATAAACTACTGCATTTTTTTTCACTTGTCCAAAAACAACCATTTAGCTGACAGGGCACTTGACACTAACAAAAATTTACGTTTTAAAGCTTAATATTACACAAACGGAAACCTAAATCGAAACATGATTTTTATAGACCCGTAATATTTTTGAACGGCCTATCCAACGATACCCCATACACACGCACATGGGGCAGACGAGAATGAAAATACTATCCCCAAATTACGAGCACCGTCAAAAAAAAAAAAAAACACTTTGTTGGCGTGAATAATGCCAAATTACAGCTTTCTAGTACAAATAGTCTCTGAGCTAAGCCGCGGACAGACAGATGGACATGGACATGGTTCCTTGTTGACAACGGAACCCTACGGAAAACATAGGAACATTTCGCATAGAGTTCTGCTCATCCCGTAAGGATTAACGAAACTACGAACTATACTTATAAATTAAAAACTCACAGCTATCCCCGAAAATCTACCAAACTAAAATAAATAAGTACACATTATTGACATTAACTAAACTATTCGGCTTACTGCAAAAACACAAATAATAAATATATGAAACGACCGCTAAAACTGAGAATTAGATAAAAGCAAAAAAAGGTTTTTTTTTATGATAATATAAATATTTTAATTAACCGACTGTATGACAACACTGGCAACTTTTTTTGGATATTGTTTCAAGGTGGAGACATAAAATACGGCAATCAATGAAAATACTGGCAATACTAATGCATAGGAGTATTTTGAAACTATAGAATAAATTGTAATATCTAAATAAAAAAGTGATTTTTTCAAATAAACTAAATAGAATGATTATGGGACCATAATCATTCTATTTAGTTTATTTGAAAAATGACTATGGGTTTTTCCCGATCTTTGTCTAACTATATATATATATATATATATATTTGACAGAAACGGACTGGGAACGTCATAAGATTATACCATGGATTATACGAAGTTTAACTTTATTGCCATATTTTCGTCTACACCTTGTATTTTGTCTTTGATCTAGATAATAACTTGTCGTTATTGACCGAGCGAGCGAAGCGTCTGCTTTAAGTTTGGCAAAATTTGCTTTCGTGTGTCAGTTTGTTGGTACTACAGGTCTTATTTTACAACCGATCTGGACTAAACTAAAATAGTACAGTTACTAAAATACTACACTACTACTACTACTACTACATAGTACTTACTACAATAGTAGTAGCAGTACTATAAAAAAAAATCGTTTATTTCTTATGCACTATAATAAAGTTTTTTTTTTGTCGTCGAGGATTTTTGATTGGAGGGGTACTTCTTAAAAAAGGGGCTACTGGATATCTGCGCCTTATGAGATCCGATTTCGATGATTCTTTTTTATTTGAAAGATAGTAAGTAACTTTAAATTGGTCTCAAAAAATTTGGTGAAAATCTGATGAGGATCTTCGGCATGATGAACAGAATAGCACCTCAAAATGCAGTAAATTGCTCACTTTTTCTACCAGTGGAATCGGCCCTTTAACTACTAGGGATACTACTACTGTAGGGATTGACGGAGCACCTGGGAATACCTTCATCATCACAAAACTTGAGAATTATAAAAATAAATTTTCAGAATTCTCTATAACCTTTTACAATGAGGTCACTTGATGGCACTACTATGCACCGCTAGATCGCACTGCCGTTATCGCTCGCCAAATGGTTAGGTTCCGACGAACGTCGAACATTTGTGTGACTGAGTTTTGTTAGGCGTAAAGTAGCTTCAAAAGTAAAGTCCCCTGTTAACCAACTACTAGGATCTGTTAGATCCTAGTAGTTGGTTAGTTGTGGGTTAGTTTATTTATGTTTAATTATCGTCTTTCCAACTTAGGTTTTTTAGTAACCTACAGCCGCAGTCAGGTTTTTAATAGGTATATTAATTTAAGGATTTTAAACTGACATGGTTATTTTCACTACTAAAGTTATTTAAAACAAGATATTTACCAAGTTTAAAAAAACATGGTAAGTTTGTGCTTGCAAGATCTACTGTTCGCGGAACTACTAGTTATAATCATGTACAATTATATGAAACTGCAAGTTTTGCTTAGAAACCTCGTCGGAAAGTGGACTTCTCAGCGTTTCTACCCTGAATTAAAGGAAACCCTTTACTTTAAACAGCTCACAGCACAGTACACGCTGTGTATCCATCATTAAATATGAGTGGTGAGCGTTCGTGGGCGCTGAGCGCCGATTGGCGGCCGGTCAGCGTTCAACCTACTGCGGGCAACACGGCTCAATCGCACACCTTCAATTAACGCGATTACTTCACAAATTTGGCTACAGACGCCGTTCAGAGGCCACACTGTAACAAGTCACAGTAGGCCTACGTCGCTAAACGGCTAAAGCAGATTGGGGCAGGCCGCGCCGCAACGCAACGCATTACATTAATCCTCCTTTATCACTTACATACATTTTCTATGAAGCAACGCACACTACACGCAGGCCACACGCCGCTCCACACTTTTTTGTATGAAAAAATTGCGTTGCTTTGCGGCCCGTTGCTGCAGCAATGTGCGCTTGGCTTAAGATGTATATATACACTACTATAATATTCACAAGATAATTATGAAGGGTACCTGCATCTGACTGTGTCTTCAAAGTAAAGTTACAACGATGCCACAATACCTTAAAAGTTAAAAAACGTAATCCTTGAACCCTGCACTAATATTATTATATAACGGGAACCAGTTTATGATGGTTCCTGCTACATAACTGACCGACTTTCCCACGAAGGAATTTGCTATTCAACGGCCACTACTTTAGAAACAGTTGTTAGCAGTCGTGTTTAGTGTGTTTAAAAAATGTTCTTGCACGTACTTGATATTTTTGCATGTGTGTTCAAATGAACTTCTGCTTTTCTTTTGTAATGTTGTCTGCATACAACTCGCATTTAATGGAAACGAAAGTAAGCAGTAGATGTTCGCAGCGAGCGCTGTGTGCCGCCGCCATTGAGACTGATTCATTTACGTATTGTTTGAAACTAATCGTTTCAATCAAGCACAGATTGAGTGTCTGTAATTATTAATTCGAGAAAATATGCCCGGTATAGTTGATTTTAGAATTATTCATTTTAATTAAGTGAAGGTAGCCGAAGGAAAATAAAATAAACTGCATATTGTTTGTGTCTGATAGTCATGTTCTAATTTATAACGAAACCAACAACGTTTTTCTCACAAATATTTCACAGCGACAAATTCAATACTAAACTGTACACACGCAAGTCACCCAGTCCTCATTATAGTTGAAAAACAATATATGATAGGGTTATAGTTTACAGAGTCTGAGGCGGTAGTCGGAACTCGTGAGCGAATAAACGTAATACGATAGCGCGGGCCGCGTATGTAAACTAGTTCCCTCGACTAGTTGAATAACACAAAGCGCGTATATTTATGACGATATCGCAACGATATCGTATCACATTCGCCCCCGAGCGCCGCCGCCGGCCGCGCGTCACACCGGCACGTCGCCGGTTATACCGTAACGTTGTGAACGACGTATTACATTGGCACAAACTTATGAAGTAATTACCTACGCAAGAAAGGCGGTAGGTATATTACAATCCACCCACGTTGTGTGAATAAAGTTAGCATTTTAAAACATTCCACATGAAAAGGCAAAAACATAACAACGCTACAAAATTCAAAATGCAACACAAAACTACTCAAAATTCTCACTAAAAACATCAAAGAAACACCTTGCAAGCAGTTTCTCCAGAATCTATATTCGCGTCAAGTCGGGCTTGCACTTAGCTCGATGTTCGCGTACGTGCAAGAGGTGTCAGTGCGGGGCCCACGATCCTTCCCTTTATTCAATTCCTCGTTTTGCATAAACTGTTTACTCGGGGCGCGGGGGCCCTGGGGCCCGGTGCCCTTCGAGTGACAGCGGGGTTTTTGTCGGGCACCGCGACCTGCTACGCGCGCGGGAACAGCGGAATTTATAAATCGCTTGCTTTATGTCAGAACTAGTGCAGCGCATTTGTATTACTACACACTACTGATGTACTAGACTCTAGAACTAGAGTAATGGCTCCTCTATTGCTGTGCGCTAGTCTTTGAGTACTAGCGAATAAAAATATGATTGCTTTTAGTCAGAATTTTTGAAGACATGATATCTTCTGTGCGTGCCTTTTATAAAGAACTAGCTATTGCCCGCGGCTTCGCCCGCGTGGATGTCGGTAAATATCCCACGAGAACATACTACCAGGATGCGTAATGCCAGACTGTATATTACCACAGAGGGATCCATGGTCTGTGCTGGACCGCTTTGTGCTCGTTACACTAAAGAGCAAAATGTATTTCAACACAGACATTCTCTGTATTAGTACACTTATGCTCGTCATTTCCAAAGCAAACTACGTACGAGTGCAGAGCAAAGGATTTGACAGGGAAGCGAAACATATATGTAAAAAAAAAATACAATTGTAACGGTACAATGTAATTTTGCACGACTCATAATGCGAACCATTAGAGAGTGCTCGAGATCGAAAAATTTGCCTCCTTTCTGCAACTGTTTTTATCGTTACACTCCTGCTAGTACACAGAACCAACTTAACTTATATTCCATTGTATAGATAACTAGCTTTTTCCCGCGGCTTCGCTCGCGTGTGTGTCGGAAAATGTCCCACAGCAACGTACTACCGGGATTAAAAGTACCCTATGTGTTAATCCAGGTTATAAACTATGTGTGTACCAAATTTCATCTAAATCCGTTTAGTTGTTTTTGCGCCAATCCGGAAAATACATCCAGACAAATAGAGAAAAATTCTAAAAACTATATTTGCGGCATCAGACTTGTATCCACACCTCGTACCAATTAACCTAACCTTACCTAACGGACTATAGAATAGAATAATTATTTATTTGCATAGAAAGTAGGTACAAAAAATGCAGATGTTTTATGATTAGAGATTCTTATACTTCCTACCTTAATTTAGGCATGCAAACATTTAGTACAAGTGCTTCATAGTCTAAAAATACTGTCAATATGAAAATTCTCATAATATGGTCAAGTAAATAAAATAAGGATTTAAAGATGTCAGGATTAATTAGATAACTATAAAGTTTATCATTTAGAAATTCACAAATGGAGTAATAACATTTATCAATCAATAAGACTGACAATTTCTTTTTAAAGAGTGGAATTGACTCGTTTTTTATTCCATCGAGTAATTTGTTAAAGAAAACCGGGCACATACATATAACACTTTTCCTTAATAATGCAGTGTTATGACCACTAACACACAGCATGTTTGTATACTGCCTTCTAACTGGTATTGTTCTATTGTCAGACAATTTATTAAAAAGCTGCATTTTGATTTTACAAAAGCAGCTATTTCGAAAATGTAAAGTGATGGGAATTTTAGCAAATTTAGGGACTTGAATACAGGTACGCAACTATCTGTTATTTTTCTTGAATACCTGTTCTTTCACACTACAATTTCCCCAGAATATTATCCCGAATCTGAGAATTGATGGCACTAAACCATGGTAAGCAACTAATCTGGTAGGCATATTCACTTCCCTGGATAGATTAAAAATCACATAGGTACGCTGCTGCACTTAATTTTTTGCATACTTCTTCTGCGTGTGGCTTCCAGGTTAGTTGGCTATAAGATCACAGCTTGTTGGTACTAGGTCTGTTTTTAATAACTAAACACAACAACAGCAGTCGCTCAGTGCGCCTATTTAGGAACCATCAACAAATCATTTACATAATCTTGAATATCGCCCACCCCGTTCATTCGCACGCTCCGGTGACGTCACTAGTTTCAATTTGTCACCTGCGACTCGCGCCTCCAGGCTTCTACTCAAGTAGATTGAGATTAAACAGATTAAAGAATATTTTGTGAGATCTATTAACTAGTGTTCTATTTAACAACAACTTTACTTATTTACTACAAAGAGTCACTTTGGTTTAATACAGTTGTTTGTACTTACTTACAAAAACTTGAAAACAGACTGACACAAGTTAACATAAATCATTGTTGATCATCAGCTGTAAATGAAAAGCTTCCGTCTTGACAAAAGGGCAACAACTCTTTAAACTCCGGAACAAATGCACAAAAAGAGTATAAACAAAACGCGATGAGGTTTGACCCTTCATCCCTTACCGGAGCGATACAAAGTTAAGTAATAAGCGGCACACGCGAGTGTTTGCGCGCGCGGGCCCGGCACACCGCGTGGCTAAACACATTAGTTGCGGTGAAGTTGGCCGCGCACTGCCGCCCGCGCTGCCCTAATGTGAATGTGCTCTACTGTTTTACAATTACCTTTTTTGGAGAGTAAATATGTAGGTAGACAATTAAACATGTCACAATAAAATGACAAGATAATATAATAATTTATTTGCATAAACTTGAGTGCAATAGATACATTCTCGTACAATATAATTAAATTGTCAGCATGCAAGAGATGTTAAAAGTTAAAATAATAAAAAATCATCACGTGTGCCCTACACAATAGCATGCAAAAAATAACATAAAAACATGCGACTTTAAACTATATATTTCTGCCATTGACGCTAAAAATGCAATATATTTAAGAACGTATTTTTATAATATAACCTTAATAATAGCTGTGGAAGTTTTAGTATAATTGTTCAACTGTAGTCCCATTATCATTAGTTAAAAACAACAAAATTTAAATAAACGTATGCGCAGACTGTAGATCAGGCTCGCGGGTGATGGATGTGGTGCTCGTTTGTCGGCGTGCACTCGAATGTGCCGCGATTGTGACGCGGCGCGCTAGTGACGCTACGCATTGCGTTCTGCTAATTTATGCCGATGCACTTCAGTGGACAGACGGGTTATTATGTTGTTTGATAAAACTGTTCCTGACTTATACAGGATAGCTTCCGCCTTTGTTTATTGACTTTCCCTTTCCTTTACCGTCTGCCTTTGTCTTAAAATCCTGAAACTCACACAACCGTAAGGGTAGTTTTTTTTCAAGTGTTACCACGGCTCCTAACCCGAATCCTACAATAATTTCAAGAAAAAACGGCAAAACCTGATCTATAAATAACAACAGTCACAAGCCAGTTTGTTCGGCTTCTTTCTGTTGTTATACCTCCACTCGTCGGTACGTATAAACCGCAGTATGATCAACGACGCCGTAACACACACAGTCCTGAGTTGTGAATGTTGTGATCCGCGTGTAACCGCGAGTTACGAACACTTCATGTGCGTGGTTTATCCGTCTGCTGTTACTTCATATTACCGGTAACCACTTCGTTGGCAAAGTTTAAGGACGTTTGTGAAAGATGGGAAGGTTTGATTGAAAAGTTAAATTTAAAGCCGATGCATGTTGTATTTGGTATACTCGTAAATACAATGTTTATAAATGGAAAAACTTCAAACAGCTTACAGAAGAAATATATAAATAAATAATAAACATTTATTTCAGGATATAATGGCACACAGACAAGCCTTAAAAACTTACATAATTATTAAACAACGTGATCCTTTTGATGTCTCATAACTCTAAGGTTACATGCTATAAGTAAAAAGAATACAAAAAGTCCTAGAACAAGTTTAGTGATCCAAAAATACATAATTTCGAAGATAACATAACACTAGACTCTCGATGTGTGTATCTAAGTTTCATTGATAAGTACGAGTAAATCATTTTCATTCAAACCAGTCATTCACAATTACAGCTTAGAAAAACGATGACGTAGTCATTTTTTTTTAAACAAACAATGTCTGAATATTAAGTTTTTTTTTTTTAACGAAAGTTTGTTTTACTTATATAATCGTGACTTTGTTAAATTATTTTGTAAGAAAAAGGAAACATAAAAGGTAAAAAGAAGAATTTATTGAAAAATAATATTCACATGGCACTTGATTCTTTGACATGGTCTCATTAATACCCTAGCTAGAGTTTATTTATTTATATAAATTAAAACGGTACAACACCAATTATATTAATTAACATAGATACTTAAAAAAAAAAATGAAAATTTTGTTGTGTATAATTTAATTAAAACTAACATAGAACATAGACTTCCTTAAAAATTCAAAATTCTAAATATTTTATTTCACATAAACCTACGTTTCATAAGGGCACTTATGAAACGTCAGAAGCTAGGTGCACGGTTCCAATTGGTCGCTTCCTATGGAGAAGAGCCGGCAAGAAACTCCACGGTTACTCTTTTCAAATTAAATTCGTTTTTACAATGATTTCAAATTACAGTGTTAATAGGTATGGGAGGACCGTGTAGGCTTATCAACGAGCACCAGGTACTTAGTAAAACAGAAAATGGTCCACAAGTCTACAGCCTACATTGTTCTCACATTCACAAAATCTAAAAGAAAAGAAACTATATAAAAGATAAACAAAATAATAAAAATAAGGACCTATTGAAACCAAATGACATGATTGCCACTATAACTGTAACAAATCTAACTTGATTAAAAAATTTTTGTAAAGTGTAGGTATATAATGTCAAATAATGAAAAGATTATGTCAGTGAAGTATGTAAAAAAAGTAAAATAAAATAATCATCGTAATTTGGGAGCAGTTAATAGACATTTACATTGTTATGCCGTTAATGAGGTACCAGGGAAGCCACATGTGCAGATGGAATTATTGCCAAACTTCTTTGTCTTCAACGTAGTCTTTAATCTTATAATATGCTTTTTTGATAAGGACACGTTTGATGTTGGTTTTGAACTTTCCATCGCTTAGTTCTTTTATAAGAAGTGACTTACTAGTTTTAGTTAATCTAAATTTGGGTATCAGTTTCATGTTTACTACGTGTATTTATATTACGGAAATCGCTTCTTATTTTGAAAAGTCCTAAGTTTTTGCGAACATTCAAAATACTTGAGAAGGCTAAGTCAGTACATAATTTTTTTTTAAATTTATTTCTAAGGGACTCACGAGGACTCATTTTGTAGATCGCGTGTTTTTTCTCACAGAACAACAGACGTATACGCATAATTTTATTCCACTCATCCGCAAACACATCACATTCAGGGTTGGCAGTCAGAAGGGCGTTGAGCATCTTCAAAGTACGACACACTGGGGATTCAGCTCTGCGACAGTTTTGGATGACGGTTGCGCAAAGAAATTAAATCGGCGACTCGGACTGTGTCCGATGTATTTGTCGGGCACAAACAATCAGCAGAAAAGGCCATGAAGGTCTGGGTAGTCTATACGTCCCCGTAAGGTTTTACAGGCTACCGTGAGCTGATCAAGGCCTCTTCTCACCTCCAGTAAATTAAAACGCAACATCCATAAAAGATAGGTGGTAGGGTACATATAGGGAAAGAGATGGTATAGCTTCTGGAAGAGACATCTTGAGAAGGTTTTCTATACCTTTTCGAGCATCAATGTTTGGGTCGTGCTATAGGGGTGCCAAACACAGGCACTGGACTCAAGTTTGCTTCGAACTAGAGTGGTGTACAACAGCCTAATAACATTTGGATTGCGAAAGTCACGAGCATTTCGCAAAACAAATCCCAGACACCTGCAAGATTTGTTTTGCGAAATGTTGGGTTTGTTCGAAAGGGATACCGTGGCCCCAGGCAACATGGCAACTGAAGGAACACGGGTAGGTTTTAGTCAGTAAGAATCTGACACGCCCTCCTGCTCCGCCCAGAGCAGGAGAAGTTATTTGATAATTTTCAACCCAAAAAAAGGCACCTGAAAGATTTCTTCACAAGGGTAGAAATGTTACCACTAAAAGTAAGACAATGGTCGAAAGTCACTCCCAGGTCCTTTATGTTGGTGACACGAGTAATTACTTCACCACCCAAACAATAGTCATAATAGATTGGTCGCAGCCCACTACCGTAAGTCATGATGTAGCAGTTGCTAGTATTGAAAAATAGCTTACTTATAATGCTCCACTCAAAAACAGCGTCAATATCTCTTTGTAGGAGTTTGCAATCTTTGTTTGTTCGTCTGTGTGTGACAAGCTTTAGATCGTCGGCATAAAGAAGGCATTTAGCGAACTTAACATTTGCTATTAGATCATTGATCATGATCAGGAACAGAGGCGGCCCCAGTACCGATCCCTGACTTGCGCCTGAGCGTGTGTCATAAGGCTTGGACTCAAAGCAACCATGGACTGAAGAAGACCCGACGAGAAACCGATGGTCCCAAGCTTTATAGTTGTCAACTCTGTCGAATGCTTTCCAGAAATCGAAATGCAAAGCGTCAACCTGCGTACCGACGTCCAAGCCATTAGATATAGAGTCTAAATGAATCAATAGATTCGAATTTATAGAGCAACCCGGCCGGAAACCGGGTTGAGCATCAGACAGAGACATATTTAGGCACTTGTAAATGAAGGAGTAGAGTACATGCTGGAAAACTTTGGCAATGGTTGGCAGGATAGTGATGGGCCTGTTTTCCTCTACAGATGTTTTGTCAATGGTTTTAGATACGACAGTGACTCGCGAAGTTTTCAATTGCTCAAGGTAAACGCCGGACTGGAGGGCTAGGTTAAAGACATGACATAGAGGAGCTGCCAAGACATCATGACACCCCTTAAAGATAAAGGCAGGAATATTGTCAGGGCCAACCGAGCTACAAGGTTTGAGTTTAGCAATCCCCTTCACTACATCCGGTGGGGTTCAAACGGGAAGAGGAATGTTATCTGCCTCACTGGTCACACTTAAGTTTCTTGGGTCCAATTTAGGTGTATCGGGCAGAAACACGCTAGCTAAACATTGATATTAAAAGAAACACCTTGTAGATATAAGTACTAGCAGACCCGACAGACGTTGTCATGGCAAAAAAAAAACCTAAAACTCGATCGCAGCGCCACCCGGTAGGCCAATTGTGAATCTAAACCATCCAGCGAGTGGATGGTTTTACACACACAACATTTTTCAACATAATCGGTCCAGCCGTTTAGGAGGAGTTCAGTGACATATACACGTACAGAAGAATGATATATATAAAGATAAACAAATATAAAATCCTAGTATTTTATCATAAAACACAGTACCCTTAAAACAGCAATACCCCAGGCATGCTCATTGAATGTATTGCTTGCATGCTTAATTTGATAAAAAATAATATGGAAAATATGGAAAGACCTTTAAATATAATAATTATAATTATGCATGCTGTCAATCTTGTGCCTAATATAATTATTATAAGTTCTTGAAAAGTAAAACCGTCACACTCTTTGAAATTCCAACCACATTAGATAAATGCGAAACTTTAGCGAATATGCGTATGTCTGAGTAAAAGAATATTCATCTCAGTATTGCTCATAAATACGCGCCTGCTTTATGAGTATCTATTATAGGAAGGGATACTCCGGAGCACCTCGGGAGGCATTCGACAACTCGGCCCGCGGCGCCCCTCGGACTGAGAACAATTCCTGTTTTATTATTATCAAACCTAATAATCTTAAATTTTTATCGATAACGTGATGCTAATTAGGCATTGTGGAGTCTCCGATATTTTCGAGATTTTTTAATCAGACATCCTTATTGGCCCATAAAAAAGCATAAAAGATTTCGGTTACTTTATTTTACCTTCGGCAACATCGCATTTTGGCTACGAAAGTTCGAAACTCATTTAGTCATAACACAGACGCCTGCTACGGCGTAGCACAGACCTCAGCTACGAAGTAGCATGTTTCGTCTACGGCGTAGCACGTTTCGTCTATAGCGTAGCACGTTTCGTCTACGGCGTAGAACGTTTCGTCTACGGCATAGCACGTTTCGTCTACGGCGTAGCACGTTTCGTCTACGGCGTACCACGTTTCGTCTACGGCATAGCTCGTTTCGCCAACGACGTAGCACGTTTCATCTACGGCGTAGCACATTTCGTATACGGCGTAGCACGTTACATCTACGGCATAGCACGTTTCGTCTACGAAGTAGCACGTTTCGTCTACGGCGTAGGAAGTTTCGTCTACGGCGTAGCATATTTAGTCTACGGCGTAGCATGTGTCAGCTGCGGCTTAGCAGCTGTATAAGCAATGGTGTAGCACAGACGTCAGCTATGGCGCGTAACTCAACAAGACTAACTTTAAAATCTAAAGGAAAACTAAGCGAACAATACATTTTAATACACACCAAGTACCTAATACATTCTGTAAGCTTGTGTTCAATCTACGTCTCCTATTGGAAGAGTGTGTAATCTGTGTGTATTAGCGCACTTTGCGTAGATCTGTGCAAACATAGCGTGAGTTGTTGACGACCCCTGTTTGTTCGTGGATTACGTGCTGGAAGGATCAGCGGCTTCTTAGAATATATGACTTATTAGCCGAGCATGGAGTGCTACTACTTGAAACTTGCATTCTTGGATGAACTTTGTCAGATGATAGGATATTTTTTGTTCCGAGTGGAATTCAACGGCACATACGCTGGTCATCAGCGCATAAAAATTGTTCAAAACCCTTCGGTTGCACAGGTATACATACTGTGCATTTATAATAATTTATTTAGGAACATAAAGGTTTTGTAGTACATGAGGAACTTATAAAGTATACATTATTAATTACATGGTGTAAGTACAATTAATTGTTGGGTGAATCGCTGCTCTCCTAGCTAGACCACTGAGTAATCTGTATTTAGGACCATTTCTACGACTTTAGCATGTCTCGAAGCAAACAAAGTAAGTCTCCTCGTTCAGTAAGGTGCCCTTTGTATTAAAACTAAGGAGGAAGTAAAATATAAGTTACTAGCTGCGCCCCGCGGTTCCACCCGCATAAATCTCGATCTTGTGGAAATATCGGGATAAAAAGTACCCAATGTCCTAACCCAAGTCATGGTCTGCTTATATGCCAAATTAACGTGAAAGCGTAACAAAAAACATACAAACTGTACTCTTTTCTCTTTATAATATTACTAGCTGACCCCGGCAAACGTTGTTTTGCCAATTATTTGTTTGGGGTGGACAACCCTTATCACTTAGGGGTATGAAAAATAGATAGTAGCCGATTCTCAGACCTACTGAATATGCATATAAAATTTGGTAAAAATCAGTAAAGCCGCTTCGAAGGAGTAAGGTAACTAACATTGTGACACGAGAATTTTGTATATAAGTTTAGATAATATTGGTTTACATTTAGATAGATAAAATGCATAGCAACAATGGCCTGAGTTCTCGCAAATTGTTACTTACTACGATTGTTAAGTATGAGTGAGGTATCACTCCTCACATCGCCAAGAAGTCTGAGGGGATGAGCCAACGTCTGCGTCTTCAATAATATTTTCGTCGGGTCAAAATTACCATGATACGTTCAACGTCCAGAATTTATTCATGCGAGTTAGGAGAGGTAAATAGTTTTGGAAACTGTGATCCCTCCTGGAGCACTCTATCTAGGTTGACACCAACCTTGCTGACGGGGCTTAGCCCTTGCAAGGTGTGTCTTGTTGACACAATTGGTTCAACTTACAACCGATGCCCCACAGGTAAGTCAGAGCTGACTGACATTCGATGAAGATTGAGTTTTGTGAGGATAGAATAAGTTTTTGAGATTTTCTCACTGGAGTATGATCGTGAAATATTATTTTTGTTGAGCACTTACCTCTTGATCCTTCGTTCCCTCTGGCTCAATACTGTCCGATGGAATTAAGTTTTTAGATATTAAGTTCTTATTTTTCCTAAATCCCCTCTGGGTTGATGTGAACTGTCACATCAGTTTGTTTGTTTCTTGAGGCTTGCCGCACCTTTTGCGATGGTTTTGATGTTGTGAGGTTTAAGCATGACAACGTTAGATTTTCTGGGTGCATGTTAGCACATATTGTTATTTAATTTGGCTGGCACCTGGCCTAGTGTCAAAACTTCACGATTCGTTCGTCCTGACTTAAGCCTACTCTTTCAAGAGAAAGACCTCTCTATGTAATTTGATTCCCATCGTTAGGTAATAATTCTTATAGATATAAGCAGGAAGGGTTCGATTGTTCGGATGCTTTAAATAAAAGTCTCTGCTCAATCCATTTAATCAAGTGGGGCGTATCTCATGTAAGGTTTTATGCAGGAAGCAACCTCATGATGTGCAGGCTGGTGAGAAAGCAGCACTACATCCGAACAAACTGACAGAATATAAAATACGATTAGAATAGGTTTTATTTGTTGAAGAAAAGTCAGAGAATCCCGAGGATTCTGTCAAGCAACTAGTAATATGAAAGTATACTATTGAATTGAATATGTTTACGGTTTTTAACCCAAGAAACCTTTCATTTAACATCATCCCGGTACCGTAGTCACGCGAAGTGTCTACAGTACTTACATTTCCTTAAACAAACGCAGTCCGCCGGCCGATTTGAAAGTAATGTACCTTCAAATTAAAAATAAATTCAAATTCAAAATATTTTATTTCACATAAACCTACATGGGCACTTATGAAACGTCAGAACCTAGGTGCACGGTTCCAATTGGTCGTTTCTTATGGAGAAGAGCCGGCAAGAAACTACACAGTTACTTTTTTTTATAATTGGCTTTTACAATATTTTCAAATAATAATAATAGGTATGGGAGGACAGTGTAGGTCTTTCAACAAGTACCAGGTACTTGATAAAATAGAAAAGGGTCAACAAATCTACAGTCCACTAATAATAATAAATAAAAATTCATTTATTTCAGGTAAATAACACCCATTGCCAAACATAAATTAATAGAAATTTTAGAGACAAAACCAAATAAGATCAAATACAATTAAACTAAAACAAATAATGTCAAATAAAATAAAATCAAATCAATTAAAATCAAATTACATGAAATAAAATAAAATAAATAACGTTATTTATACAATAAAATAAATTTCTTCTCTTCGACACTGGTACAGCAACATATCTGCTGGAACAATGCTGGATGAAGGGGGCAGGTCAGCCTTCCTGCAATCATCGCCAGTACGATGTTGGGGCAAACCCGCACCCTGTGCACCAAGAACGCGGCGCGCTTGCGCATGGTCGCGTGAAAGCAGTCGGTGAGTGCCTCTGCGAACATACCCGAGGCGCTGCAGTATCGGGGTAACCACATCACCGCCCTGAACGCGTTATTGTACTGGACGTGGATGTTGCTGTTATTTCTATTAGAGTAGTGAGCCCACAAAC
Organism: Agrochola lychnidis; assembly: GCA_963680765.1. Taxonomy (NCBI): domain Eukaryota; kingdom Metazoa; phylum Arthropoda; class Insecta; order Lepidoptera; family Noctuidae; genus Agrochola; species Agrochola lychnidis. The sequence continues at coordinate 760,008 of OY796852.1, read as the reverse complement.
TGTATGAGTAAAACGATGTATAGTACACTCTAAAGAGCGTAGCCTTAACTACATTAGAGCACCGCGCAAATCTGCGGGCGATCATGTTCGCTCTAACAGACAACGCCCTCCGCTCCCGTTCCATGTCTGCGTGATCTTTGAGGTCGACAGTCAAAACATACCCCAAGTAAGTAAAGTGGTCAACCCTTTCCAAAGGAACCCCATTGAGTCTGATCGGAGGTATACTTACCTTACTTACTTTACATTATACAACAAACCGTGACCACACGCATATTCCTCGCATATCTGTAACAGCGTCCTCGAGCGGCAGACCGAAGCGCTCATCAGCATCATGTCGTTAGCATAACTTAGATTATTGACACATGTACCGTCAATGTAACAGCCGACATGCAGGCTGCTGAGCGCCACAACCAGACCGTTAATACTATTTCGCTACCCAGTGCTGGGCACGCCACAATTGCGGCTATAAGTCTCCTCTTTCAGGAGTGGCTAGAGAGGCGCCACGGCGTCCTCACCTTCTGCCTGACGCAGGTCTTCACCGGACACGGTTGTTTCGGGAGGTTCCTGTTCCAGATAAGGCGGAAGGAAACGCCCAGGTGTCACCATTGTGTGGATCGCCCAGAAGACACGGTGGAGCATACGGTGGAGGTCTGCCCGGCTTGGGCAGAGCACCGCCGTGCAAATTAGACAAGGTAGAAGATGTTAAGCCACCCTGCCGGACTCCGATACGCATCTGACATTGCCCCCGCTCACCTAACACTAGTAGACTGGTGCGCATACCAGTACTGGAACATGGTGATGAGTTCCGACGGCAAATCTATGCTCCTCAGCTTGCTCCACAGCAGGTGACCCTCACTACAAAGTCGAAAGCCTTGGACAAATCAAGGACACGTACAGCGTTCTCATATTCAAAAAATAGAAAAGAATCTATATAATTACATGAAAGATTAATAAATTAATAAAAATTAAAACTTATTTTAAACGAAATGACATGATTGCTATTACAACTGTAATAAATCTGAATAATTATCATGTCCACAAAAGCCACTGATAAAGAGTTGAAATTAAATTGTAGGTATTTAATGTCACCTACCTACCATCCTGACATTGCCTGCTCGATTGTCTTTCAAAGGAGCAGTTGTCTTTCTCAGCAAATTAGAATACCTCCGACGTGTGTATAAACTTCAATCATCTTACCTCTACACATTTCTGCAGCTAACAGAATTAGCAGCGTGTTTGAGAGTCGTCAGCTCGCGGGATTACAACCAAATGAGAAGTGCGACGTAATTTACTTAATCCTAATCAGAGCCGCCGCGACATGCCCCGACGACTCCAATTACATGCCCTTTCATTATGTCACAGTAATTAACACACAATCATACGTTTGACAACAGTAATCTTCGTCATTACTTTTTCGATCGTTTTTTGTGTCGGCTTCAGTCACACCGTACGATCGAAACATGACTGAAAAAACCCTCAAACTACGACGAAGATCATGAAACACCTCTGAAACACATTCAGTTGCAGCAAAAGTAACAATAGCGGAGTTTATCCAATAGAGCGATCGCTCGGCCGCGCATGACTTGCGACAACTTGACCGAGCGCCATCACTCTGCCGTGACGTCACGCGACAGGTGATCATACTGCTCATCAACAACCCGCCACAGGGAGACCGAGGAGAAGGGCTCGACACGGACGGGGGCAAGGAGGGGAGGGGGGCGACGCAGGAAATAGAAAAACTTGGCTCGTTTACAATGAGCGCGACTCGAAGGTATTATTTTTACGAGCTCATCCCAGTAACGACTGTATTTGTTGCAAACTTTATTGTATGGGCTCTCCGTAAAACGGGTCAAGCGGGAGTTACGCCGCGCGCCCTTTGTAATAATCAAAACAAATAAGTGAAATGAATGTAAGTATAAGTTTCAATGGTTTCTATTTAAAGTTGGTAAACTATTATACTGTTTAAGTCTGTTTACTAATTAAATACAATTCTTGGAACAAGTGCCATTGTTTTATTACGACGCTTGAATTGTGTTGTCCTTTCTCTTACCTACTTTTGAATTAACTTGTCGGATTCAAAATAAAATATTTTGTAGGACTGATAAGGCTTAATTTGTCCAAATGACTATTCTTTATGAGATAAATGTCTTGTAGAAATTAACACACCACGGTTCCACTGGTCGACGGCTCGAACTCGTTGGTGGCGTGGCTAATACGCCTGCTATTTAATAAAGTTATTTATTGATTTAGTTTTATTTATTAAGTATTTATTTATCTAGTTTTTATTTATATATTCACTTATTTATTTAGCCTCGTTGGTCTAGTGGTCGCAAGCGCTACTGCTGAGCATGAGGTCCTGGGTTCGATTCCCGGGTCGGGCAAAGTGTTATTGGGTTTTTTTATCTGAAATTTCTCAGTAGCAGCTCGGAGTCTGGATTTGTGCCCGGTTGATGGCAATAGGCTCGCCCCCTATTACATGGGACTTGAACATAACTAGCGAAATGTGGGTGTACCTGCTACAGGTATACCTCTGCCCAACCCTTCGGGGAAACAAGGCGTGATGTTATGTTATTTATTTAGTGAAATAGACAATAACTAGCGCGTAAAATTTAATGAACAGACCTTTAGGCGATATTATGGAAAACTACTGGATGTATCTACTCAAAATAAAATTATTTGAACTTTTCAATAAAATATCTATCCCTGTATGATTCTATTTTACCATTTTCATACTACATAAGTTATTTATTTACGCCCAAATATGAGTTAAAATTAGTGTTGAAATATGGAAGTTTCGACGCTCATAACTTCCAAACCAATTTATTTTTTCCTATTACCTATTACCTAGTACCGCATGCGTTCATTGGTCAAATCAAATAGCACGCGCTTCCCCGGCTTCCTGTCCATGTCGCTGTCCCTTTTCACGAAATCACACTCCCATAGATTGCAGAGTAGTATATTCTTTGTATTGCAGGAAAGCGAAAGGAGAGATGCTACACATCAAAAAGTTTTACAAACTGCACCGTGTGACACACCAAATGATGGTTCCAACCCATTTTCCGAGAGGTTGGAAACAGGATGATGATGATGATGATGATGAATATTATTTATATCATATACGTCAGCCAAGATGTCAGATTATACACATCATGTGCGACTACTGTAAGGCTCGCACGTTTTTTTATAAATACTTTTAAAGATATATATGAACGCTTTATAGGTAGCCGAAACTACTGACAATGAGAATTTTGTAAACACTACTGAGAACAGCTCTTTTCTTATAGATTATGGAGAAACCTATAGGTAAGAAATCTATGGTCTTAATATAACATGGTAAATCTCTCAATATTGTGCGTACAAACAAACTTACATTAGCACTTGGAATGTATGGGAGAACATGATGTTTTTCAACTAGAATGTTCAGATTGTTCTTGGGATAAAAAACATGATGACATTAAAATCGTACGGAACCCTCACCACGCGAGTTCAATTCGCACTTGTTCGGTTTTTTTATTTAATAACAAGTCTCACACAATATAGGCGGACTGTCTTGCAGCTATAATAAGAGCACTGTGTAAGTGTGTACCTACGGACACAGTAGTGCTCGACGAAGACTGAACAGTTTACTCAAATGCCCACATACACACTAGCACTACAGTGTGCACACATCACGATCGCAACTCACAACACAACAATCATCAGTCGCTGGGCAAAAGAGGTTTCTAGGTAAGCAAGTCATTTACAACATGATGAAAACGAGTACGAGTTTCAAATAATAGTAGATCGTCCTATCAGCAAAAAGTGACACAAGAACGAAACGTGCCCCAAATATGAAGTCTCTAGCCAACCTCGACTTGTGAAGAGGTATGTGGAGCACATGCAAATTCGAGGATAAGGAAGTGCAGGTGTCTATGCTTTTTGAAGAGAGTATTTTTGGTGTTCTTGTTTTTTTGGTTTACTACGTCAGCGTGAGAAGTTTCAGCTGAACATAGAGAAACAATATAAAATAAACATCATTTAACATAACGAGAGCTACAAAACGAGATCGAAGTGCCGCTTGAGTGGGCCAGCGGTGCAAGACCTCAAGACACGCGCACACGTCACCGAGGCATGGAGCAGTGAGCGGTGTGTACCTACTACCGAAGTGAGTATGTACGTGTTTGTGGTGCATCTCTCCGCAAACACCGGCTTGTAACGCATCGACAGTTCGAGCTGAATCAACACGATACCGCCTACCCGGGACCCGTCACACTAACTACACGTGCAGAAGGTCCGAGCGATAAAGTCGCAAGAAGGATGATGACATCAGACCCCAGTAGTAAACCTCATCTAAAACCTAAAACGACGATAAATGAGACACTGCGAGTGTGAAATGACATCCATCAAACTAATTAGGGCAATTTTTTAATACCGATAAGTTTTTCTCCCGACTGTTTTATTTCAGTTTTAAAGGAACCTAGGCACCAGCAGCAGTACGTATGTAACGAGTAGGTACATAATAAATGCCACAAAAGTAGCATGCACAGCAGCGTAAACGGTTTATTTATTTTACATTTCATCAAAATATTATTATGCGGGTTATCAAGGTGGATCTTCTGTATGTTCCCATTTAATGTTCCAGTGCACACACAGCTTAGAGCAAATATCTACGAGAAACCGTCTCGCTTGACGGATGGGAAAACACCGGAGCTGCGCCCAAAATAGCGAAATTATACCGATATTGACACAAAGGCTGAGCGCGCCAGGAATGCGCAGTTATTATCAGTGAGATATAGACATTCAGTCCAGACGGACTATTGTTTAGGTGTTTAGGACTTCCATTTATCAACTTAAATCCTGTGATAGGGTAGACAAAAGTTTTGTCAACCTGTTATGGTTTATTATTTTCACCAAGATTTTGGCAAATATCAGTAACACTAACATAAACTTAAATGCAAGTACTATTCCGTCGATCAATAAGCAATATATCGAAATTGTACATTTCTCAATAATTTGAACAATCTTCCTCGTGATCATCTAAAAGCTCCACAAATAGGTGTGCGATTAGATTGGACTCATAAGTCACAGCCTCAAATGATAAGTGTGTTTTTTATCCGCCGTAAGAAATCTGATATGAGAGGTAATCGGCGAGAGTGCTCCGAACTGACGGCTATTTAATATGTATTATGTCGAGCGGAGCCAGATGTATGGGCCGTGTATTATTTAGTGAAATGAAACAGTATCGTGTGTACCTGTACGCCGTAGTGTTACGACCGTGGAGTGTTTCTCGTGATAAACTATTAAGATATTCATTTATGATGTCTATACCAACTTCAAACGTTACTTCTTAATCTAAGATTTGTTTTGCTCAGAGGAACTGTTCGTATAAGCACTCGTATCATCACAAGAATCAACAAGAACACGAGGATTCCCTTTACTTCTTATGTCGTTTGTATCCTTCAAACCGCAGGATAGGCGAACCCGACGACACAAACCCTTAAGTAGAATAAAGTATGTAGTTATATAGAATAAATTCTTAAGGGTTTGTGTGAAGATGCAACTTATATGTATTACAGACGATCAGGTGTAGGTGCGAACCTAGGTAATTAGTCACAAGTGTGTGCTCACGTATAGCAGCGGTGGCTTAGTGGTATCTGCCCCGAATACGAATTGTATGTAGGTCGTCGGTTCGAACCCAGGCAGGCGTTTTACTTTGTGTAAATAATTTCATCACCACTGCTTTCAAAACAGTGAAGGAAAATATCATGAGGAAACCGGCATGTCCTAGAACCAAAAATTCGAAGATATGTATTGTGACATCTACTAACACGTTGACGGACAGAACTGCCATGACATTCGTTTTTGAACTTAATTTAGTGACAGAGCGGCTATAGCAGTTCAAGTTGGCCGCCGCTCTCTGGGCAGAGCTGCTAAGGCAGATGTTTCATTCGAACAAAACTATGAAAAGCGTTCTTTAGTGTCACTTGTCAACTTTTCCGAATTTGCTCAGTGTCACTTTGAGCAGTTTTTATACGCGATCAAATATGTTCCTACCTCACGTACCCCCTCTTCACTCCGCATAGGCAGAGCGGCTATACCAGTCGCGTTACTATGGACATTTCTGTTAGTTGTCGTGCGAGTGTCGCGCTGCGTAGAAACGTTCAAGTGGCGACGTTTTGGCGCGAAATCTCTGCGATTTATAATCAATGTAAGTAGCTTATTTTTAGTTTTATTCGTAAATTAGCAATTGAAATATAAATGTAAGATCAATTACGTTATTGTATTGCAGTTTTTATGTTTTGTGGTACAATTAAAGTCGATAAAATACGAGTATGATGTTGTTGATCTCAAAAATAGGTATATTTGTTTACTCATTGCTAATTGTAATTATTGAAAAATCTATGCTACAAACTATTTATTTTATTCTTTGCAGATACCTCCAAAGATAACACAGGACAACAAAATCGAACTTTGTTTTTGTTGCATAAAGTTTTTCTACGGTTGTTTACTAATTTGGATGTGCTGATTTCGAATCTACCCTCAGATTTTTTGTAACAGCTCTAGTTAGTGAGATACAGGTACCATCTTGAATTTATTTAAGTAGTCGATCATTTCTAACAATAGCGGTGTAAATAAACTAGTTTCTGTACAAATTTTGTTATGTCTTCTTCAAGAAGGACATGTTTAAACAGCCCTGACTGTTTTTGTGTTATTTTTGGAGAAAATATCTTAAAAAATTCCGTTTGAACGTGTCGGACTTCGTGAAAAAAGCATATTTGGACTAATTTGGGTTTCCATTGCTGACGAATGCCAATCCCTGGATACCTAGTTTGGTATGTAAAAGTTGTGTTGAGTCTTTGCGATAATGGGCAAACAAAAAAAGACCCTCTTTTAATTACAAAGCTTCTATGATCTGTCGTGAACCATCCAATCATCACGATGACTGTTATTTCTGTGTTACTAAAATCATAGGAATAGACCATAAAAATTGCTCGAAGTGGATATATCCTAACTTAAAATCTGCTATACTAGTCTGCTATACTCTTGAATACTAGTGACACACCAGTACCTCAGCAGCTATGTACATCTTCGGAACATCCAGACGAGTGCAGTCAACAAACCGATAATGACGACAATAGCGGAGACAGTGATTTTGATTGCTTTGGGTATCCCAGACCACTAAATCAAGTTTATAGATGATACAAATTTTATCAACCATATGACAGCTATTGAAAAATGTGCATGGCAAGAGTTCGTTTGGGTAGTGACGAATTTTTTGGGAAATATAAAGTCTGATGGCTATATTCAGCACGTTGAACAATTGCTGATACACTTTCAGCAGTTTGGATGCAATATGTGTTAAGCTTCACTACCTTTACAGTCATTTAGAATATTTTCCTGAAAATCTCGGTGACCTCAGCGAGGAACAAGGGGAGCGTTTTCACCAGGATATTCGCATCATGGAGGAGAGATATCAGGGATATTGGAACGTAAATATGATGGCTGATTATTGTTGGAGCATTTAAAATAGTAATTCTAACACACTTCACGCGAGAAAATCATTTATAAGAAAATTTCATTCAGAATAAATATGTTTAATAAATTTTTATAGTACATTTTTAGTGAAAAATCCCTTCACTTCATAGCCGCTAAACTAGAGCTGCTACATAAAAACGGTATATATTTTTGAAATCAGTATGGAAAAACTACTCAGATTCATGAAAAAAAATTCATGCAACAGACATGCTGTTGTCCTGTGATTGGTAAAAAAAAAAACATCGTTTTGCAGTGAATGTACCAGAAGGAAGATAAATTACAAAGACTTTTTGATGAAGCGTCTACGGGGGAGTTTTCACAAGAAGAATCTAAAACCCAATGTAAAATTTCTATATTAATGTCTGTAATTTTGATGGTGTACATAATAAAGAAGATTCTATACCACCAATCTTATTAGGTATCTATCTATCTTTTTCTGAGGCTGAGAGATCTTTGAGAAGTGATAACAGAGACTGCTAATGTGGGGATTTATCTGAAGAGTCTATAGTTGATCCCTATTATGAACAACTGTCATAGCAGCTCTGTCTTATATATTATCCAAAATTCTGTGTGTGGCGACAGAACTGTTATAGCATAAGCTGCTGTTGCAGACACTGTCCCATTCCATATGTTCTTAGAGAACAGATGTGACAGAACTGGTATAGCAGCGACAATTTTGTCATACAAGAAATTAGTGTCAAAGTGGTGTGACTCAGTGTCCGTCAACGTGCTAACCCGCACTGGGCCCGCGTGGTAGATTATAGCCCACTACCTCTCGAAGAGAGGAGGCCTGTGTCCCAACAGTGGAAACATTATAGGCTGATTATGTGTGCTCACCCGGAAATGGACTTAATCAAATACAATTATGAAATCGAATAAAAGATCAATCGCAGAGTAAGTAAGTACTCACGTGTTGGCCTGTCCAGCAGTCAACTGAGACCACGTTTATCACGAGGTCTCTTCTTCTTAGCGTGTCGATGGCAATCTAAATGAACTCGGCCTAGAATTCGGCCACGTGTTTGGCGCCATCACTAACGTCCATCAGTCATCACGAGGTGATCGCCTCACATTTTCTTCCACCGCGTGCCACTACCAACACTCCTATCAATTAAAACATAACCTATTACCTAATGTACCTAGAAAACATTAATCAGTCATTCTGTGGTGTCACTCAGAAGGCTGGCATGCCTACCTACTCCGTCGGTGGCGTGTATGTGCTACTAGCCGATACCGGAATTAGCATTAAACAACAGACAAACGCGTATTCAAATGAGTCCCGGCCGTTTTGTGTCGCCGCGCCGCCGGCGAATTAATGTGAACGAGGCTGCACAGCCTGCGGACACCATAGCCAATGGAAACAACCATGGATTTATTGATTAGGTTCGCTGTCTGTGATACAGTTCTGGATTCCTCTACCTACTTACATCACTTATATTGATGGTGATCAGCATAGATAACCATTCCTCAAAGACAACGAATGCACCACGAGTTGAAAAGGTAGACAACTGCTGTCAGTAGGTAGATATTTGTACCTATCACTGCAAGCACTACAGCTGCCTAGGTATCGTTTAGGTGAAAAGGAAGTGAATTCCAGCTACTTAATAGGATTTAGAATTTAACAGATACGTAAGTACCTAAGACTTGGTAGCCATTTTCAACTAAGCAAAAGGACAAATGGGATTAAAATTAAACTGTGTGTCGGGCCATTCCCTTTGAATAGTAGGAAATTCGCTTAAATGAATCCCGCGAATTTATCGTAAGCTCGGCGGCGTCATGAGATCAGGTACGTAGGTACCGCGGGCAGGTCGGCAGCGCGCGCGAGTGCGATCCTACATAAATCGAGCAGCGGCGCTCGGACGTACCAATATTTTAAGGTGAATGTCTTCACCGTAATTCAAGTCCCCGCGGAGCCGGAGCAATCGCTTCTCGATCCAATTTATACGTATGTATACATAATATATTATTTATTTGGATTGCGAGGGCGGGCGGTGCGCGGGGTGCGAGAGGGGGGCCTGGTTGTCCGTCACGTATCTCGTACAAAACGAGTACATGCTCGGGAACCTCCCGCTTCTGGGATCGTATCTGCATACAGTATTATTAGATGCGATACCGTTCTAAAATGTATAAATAAAATAAAACAAACAAACATCGTTCTTACCGGCCGATGCACGAAGCATTTAACTTTCTGATTCTCCGATACACTAGCAATAATTATGATGATGCTTTTACACATTTCGATGGCGCGATAAATGTAGCAATATCTTCATTTATCGCGCCATCGAAATGTCAATTTCAAAATTATGTGGATATTGCTGGTTTTGCTTTTATACGATTCAATTTATACAATTCTGGATATTTAACGAGATGTTTTTTTCCGACAACTTTATTTCAGTCTTCTGTGAAGATGTTCTCACTAGATGATGACATTTGCACTGTTGTAAATTATGGTACGGTCACTAATTAAATTCGTAATTATAGAAAAATTCTAAAGATTTCGCGCCAATGCCTTATTTATTTCTTCTGTAGCCGCAACGCAATGCACGCATTCTACCGAAGAGATAGCCGCCATTTTCCATTTTCAAAAATAAAATATTCTTCTTTTTTTTGTGAATCAGTAATAAGTCGAGTCCATAATCATGATTATTCTACATAAGAATAAAGACTTTTTCGTTTTTCAAGGCTCGTTGGAACAGACAAAAATTAAAAAGAAATTACTTTTTCCCCTAGAGCAAGAAATGCTATTTTTTCCCCGCTCTGGTACTCTACAATGACGGCCTTTTTGAGCAAGAAGAGTGAAAATTATATTTTTAAATATTAAAATAAAATAATATAAAAACATTTAAAAATATAAAATAGTAGCCCACCGGTATCGGGAACAGGGTCCAAACTAGCGGGTCAGGGCTCCAGAGAGAGGAACCTCCTAACAATGCGAGCCGTGACCAGGAGTACCGCTTTCTGAATCAAGCCCCTAATCCAGCTGCCCAACGAGAGCCTCCTTTGGTGTTGGTCGAGGCTCTTGGCAATTAAGCCATTGGCTGATACGACTATCGGCACAATGATTGCTGAGTCCACATCCCACATGTCGATAACCTCGCGAGCCAAGTCAAGATACTTGATTTGTTTATCTTTCTCGGCTTTCACGAGGTTCCCGTCATGCGGGACCGTTATGTCAATAATCACTGCGCGCTGCTCTCCTCGATCCACCACCTCTATATCAGGCTTATTAGCAACAATAGTCCTGTCAGCATGGGCGTAGCTACCGCCGTATCTGCCGTATCAATTATACGGCCCCCGACGTGCGTAAGCAAAAATTAATAAAAACTTTCCAATTTTTTTTTATTTCAGCAATGAAAAAACTCAAAAAAAGCATTTCCTTTTTTTCCCGCGTAAAGCTTGCGTTCAAAAGTTGGCAACACCCTACATCGGTTATCGCGGGCTGCGGGATTTCCCCGTTTAAGTCATTTACCTACTTCAACGGGGGAATCCCACAATAATCGATGTACATACGATGATAAACCACGGAGAGCAGTGTTTACTGACGCGTTTTTTTTAATTGTGCATTACATTGTAATACAATACAAACAATTTCTTTTATAAATGATTTAATAAATCAGTTTGCCGAAAAAAGGCAAGGAGAGTGTATATTTAATTTGAATTGTTTGTAATTTTTTTGAAAAAAGTGACAGATAATTATGATGAATAAATATTTATTTTAATTTATTTTTTCTTTTGTGAGATGTCTTTACCCTTCATAAGGGCCCCCAAACAAATTATTATACGGGGCCCCGCCAAGGCTCGCTACGCCACTGCCTGTCAGTGATGATGGATCGATCCCAGTACAATGTGATATTTCCATTTTCTAGAATTGAGTCGGGCACATACCTGTAATACGGCACTTCAGATTCCACAAGACTGTATTTCAGAGCAAGTTGTTGATGGGTAATCCTGGCTACAAGGTTGTGTCTATGCAAGTACTCTTCGTTAGCTAGACGAGAACACCCGGAGATAATATGTCGGATTGTTTCTCGCGGACGGTGGCATGCCCGACAGATGTAAACCGTGCCGTCCTTCACAATGAATCTTCGATAGTTGTTCGTCATCATAACTTCGTCCATAATTGTACAGACAAAACCTTCGGTTTCCCCAAAGAGATCACCAAAACGCAGCCAGGCTACGGACGCTAGTAAATCTACATCGGGCCCATGCAGGGCCCGGAAGTAGCGCCCGTGAAGCTCCTTACTCTGCCATATCTCCCTGTAATCGTTAGTATCAAGCACTACAGGCTTGCGCCAGTCCTGTTTAGCCAAGGAGAGCGGGATAAGGCCCTTGTCTATCGCAACCATATCTCGATGCATCGCCACGTCGGTTTCTAGGAAATATTCCTTGAGACTGCATATCTCGCGATTGTGGAGTGTCTTAGCGTTTAAAAAGCGTCGACCTCCACATTTTCGCGGGATATACAGTCTCATTACCGATGACCGTGGGTGATGCATTCGATATGCAATTAGCAGCGTACGGATCCTCCTATCCAAGGCGTCGAGTTTGGTCTGAATCCATTTGAGTATGCCGAAAGAGTACATCAAAACCGGCATGACCCAACCGTTGAAGGCGCGCATCTTGTTTCCGCCTGATAGAAGACCATTAAATACTTTCTTCAGGCGGCCAAAGAAGCGCTCCTTCAAAAATTGCTTCATCATCATAATCATTTCAGCCGAAAAACGTCCACTGCTGAACATAGGCCTCCCCCAAATTGCTTCATGTCAGTAAAATTGATGCCCAACGTTTCCGACATACCCAAATACTTAAAGGTTTCAGATGCGGAGAGTGTTCTAAGGTTGATAGAATCCGAGAGTTTGGTTCCCACGGATTCCACAATCTCCCCTCGCTTTACATGCATGACCGCACATTTGTCCACACCAAGTTCCATCCTGATGGCGCTACTGAAAGTTTCAGTTACTTTCAGTAGCTCAATCAGTTGCAAATTGTTGGGGGCAAAGAATTTTAGGTGATCTATGTAGAAGAGGTGAGATATAACCTGACCACCTCTCCTCAGCCGATAGCCAAGACCTGAATCCTCCAGCAGTGTGCTTAAAGGATTCAGGGCTAAGCAGAACCAGAGCGGACTCAAACTGTCGCCCTGAAATATGCCTCGCTCAATCCTTAATGGCTCACTATTCCTCTAGGTATTTCGACATCCTGGGTAGCGAAGGACCGTCCTCCTTTGCCCCATACACGACATCAGGAAGGTGCGCAGAGTTGTATCTACTTTATACAACTCCAGCACCCTCATGAGCCATGTATGTGGCGCCGAGTCATAGGCCTTCTTATAGTCTATCCAACATGTCGACAGATCCTTTCAGGAACGGCGAACTTGTTGGCTAATGACAATATCAATGAGGAGTTGCTACTTAATACCGCGGGACCCGTTCCTACATCCATTTTGAGAGGCAGACATGATGGAGTTGGTGTATATATGTTTGTTAATTTTAGCTCTCAAAATGGATGTAAGAACTTTATAGACCGTCGGTAAACACGTGATCTGCCTATGATTTTTGGGTTTCGCAGTGCTACCAGATTTATGGAGCAGGTGGGTAACTCCTGTCATTAGGAACTGGGGTAGCGAACCAGACTCCAAAGCAGTCTGGTACTGAACCGCCAAGCGAGCGTGCGATCTTACAAACCATTTAATCCAGAAGTTGTGCAGCCCGTCCGGCCCTGGAGACTTCCAGTTAGGCAACGGACGGACTGCACGAGCTACATCTTGGGAGCAGATGGTAATAGTCCCCATTTCTGGTATTGGATCGCAGGCTCGCTCGACTTCCCGAGTCCAATCACCTTCGGTGTGACTGACAGGCACCGACCAGATGCTGCGGCAGAAAGAGCACATGGCATCATCATCTGGCAGATGCGTGTCAGCCACACCTTGGTTCGGTCGCTCCCAAGCCCGAGAAGGTGCGATTCTGAGTGTATCGCTCTACTCGCCGCTTATACCTACGAATACGGTTTGCCCATGCATACACTTTCTGCTTCAAGAAGTCGATGCGCTCTGTGACACGGGCCATATATTCGTGAGAGCAGATATCAGTCCCTAAGAACGCCCGCCTCACAAAGCGCATTACTCTAGGGCGAGTATTGCCCTCCCTGAAGCAGATTAGTTCTCTGGCCCCACCAATACGGCGCTCAATTCTACACTGCCAAGCTGGTACGGCTGGTTTTGGTCGTGTAGCTCTAGAGTCATTAGCAAATTTGACGTGAGCTACACGACATGCCGCTACAGCCGCGCAGTACAGAATTGAATGAGTATCAGTGAGGTCTTCGCAGTCATCAAAATAGTTTGACAACTGCGAATCCAGAACCGCCACCAGTGCCCTATTTTTGTTATGCATGTGCAAACGAGGTAAACGTGGTCTAAGTTCGGGCGACATGAATCGACATTCCTGAATCGCACCCTCCAAAGCACTCCTCAATTCCTCATTGCACTTGGCATTGTACGTTTGTAACCCTGTCATCAATCTTCTCGTCGTCTTGACTTATAGTGTCCTGTGATGGTGCTATAACACTGCGATGGGGGGGGCGATGACATGGCTACTTCGCATTTCACTTCGCAGGCGATCAAGTACAGTGTCATCCAACATAATTATGATTACGCTGGATGACAGTCGTTGTGCCGAAACGTTGACAGCTGGCTCAAGAGCCTGAAAAAGAGAGAGCATCCGAACACGGTACGCGGTCAGATTTAATTTATTGTTACTGAATTATTGACATAAAATTATTTATTAGTGAAATTAATATATTTTAAATGCGTAATGAATTTTAAATATGAATGTAATGTTAATTAATGCTTTTTTATTATTTTATTTATCATCATTAATATTTTCAACACAATGTATTTTGTTATGAAATAAATGACTTATGACTCATTCAGAAAATCAGACAAATTGCTATAAAACAGTTGGTATTTTTTTTGCGGTCAGGTCAGACGTGACGCGGAAATTAGGATTTTGAATTTCCGAATAACCAAATCTATCGATTTTATACGATTTTGTTCGTAAAGCAATAAGGCAAAAATTTTGGTCATGGGCTGTCGTACCAATATAATTAATTCGAATTTGAAATTCTAAATGAAAGCAGTGCGCGCGTGCTGTATCGTTTCGGTACAGAGTGCTTACCGATCAATGAGGAAACATAAGCACTACCGAAACGGTACAGAAACAGTACCGAAACGGTACCGTACCGACCAATGAGGAAAGGACCTAAAAGTCAGAAAATAAATTTGATTCTATCTGTTAACGAATAGTCGTTAGGACTAAATACATTAGCACGTACAAGTTAAACACACCAGCAATGCAACTAACATTAGTAGTTTTGTAATGACAATAGAACGAGTGTTAACAGTTTGCACTTCGTTTCGTTTCACAAGTTAGTACTACTTAATTATTATTCAATTGCGACATTAGGATGGCACGAATATGAGTGCTCGGATTAATAACATGTAGTTTTTATAATACCTTACACGTTGCTAGAGCGTGTCCCTACAGACACAATGTCACATCCATAAATACTTGAACCCTCAACAACTACTTAGGCACCCACTTATCTGCAGGCCATTTAAATATTTGCTCCACGTACGACTAAAAACTACTAACGAAAGTTTTAAATCAGACTTTTTAAATAAAATAATGGAGTTCATCACACTGATCAAGAAGCATAAATAAATGAAAGTTAAATTGTACATAGATACAAGAGCGGGATCACTGAGCTTGCTGCTAATTCTCTTTTTTTTAACAGTTCACGGCGCAGTGCAGTCGGTTATTAAATCGCGCTGCACCGTCAGATCATTAGTTGTTTAGGGGCATGAGGAACAGGGTGTGAAGTTCACTCATCCACCATAGAAAAGGGAGGATCCGCCGACCAGACGGGTTTTGTATCTGGCGGGCAACTGCCCATCGGTTTGAGGTTGAAATCTTGTATGTATGTCGATCGCTCGGTAAACTCTAACTGCGCGATGCAGGATTTGTGTGACGTCATGTCTATGATGCGTAGTTTGTATGTGGCGGTGTAACCGCTACATCACTCCCCTCCGGAGACCGGAGGTCGATAGTGGGCTGAATCTTGCGATGCTTCATGGTGCCAGCTGTGGTTCCAGTGAGTCGGAACTTGGTGCCACATAGTTCGCGGTGAGTCGGAACTGTCTGTGGTGATTCCCCAGTGAGTTGGGGTGATGAGGCTGACAGCGTTGATTCCTCAGTGAGTCGGGGTGATGAGGCTGAGGGTGATGACCAGGAATGCGCGTTCGCTGCATGCTGGTGGTCAGGATACCCGTTGAAGCCGTGAATGCTGGCCGGCTGTGTGAGTTGCCTCACGAAAGCTTGCGGGAGTGATGATGATGATGACGTCACGCCGAAGTATTTGCACGAAGGCTGCGTTGACGTTCATACTCAGGGTCACCAATTTAGAGGCATGAGGAACAGGGTGTAAAGTTCACTCATCCACCATAGAAAAGGGAGGATCCTCCGACCAGACAAGTGTTGTGTCTGGCGGGCAACTGCCCCTTCGGTTTGAAGTTGAAATCTTGTATCTATGTCGATCGCTTGGTAAACTCTAACTGCGCGATGCAGGATTTGTGTGACGTCATGTCTATGATGCATAGTTTGTATGTGGCGGTGTAACCGCTACAGTTGTGTTATTTATAAGCGGAGGACAATGGATCGCCTTCTATATTATTGCACTGACAAACAGACCCGACTTGACGAATAAGGGAGTACTAGATAATAGTCAAATTAAACGCGGCATCATTTTGTATAAAATATATTTAATAGTCATTCATAACATTGTATTACGAATACATGCGTAATCGAACAAGTGTGGACATTTTTATTGTATATTGTAAAACAATAATTTATACTTAAGATGAAATTATTTCTCTTATCACATCTAATAAAAATATTCCTCGAAACAGTCAACGGCTTATTAAAAGCGTTCATTAAAATAGGATATCAATTTATTATCTAAGTATCATAACATTGTATACCTAAGTGATATAATGTCGCGACCACTTCGTTTCAATCGTGAAGAACCGGTATACATTGAAAAGTACCCGAAGTAGTCACGGACTGAATAGTATGAAGTAGTGAGACGGCTTTGTGAAATGAAATATAATAATAATGATCTACCACGGGTTGATAGTACCCTGCACGAGGCGAAGCTCGTAACTCAGTCGAGTATGACGTCGTGATCTGCTAATACACTGGATTGTGCACATTAGACTGCCTCATATAGCTGTATTCATTCATATGCTATAAACATCCAGTCTTGTTCTAAAATTAATAATAATCATTTAAAATATCTTGCAATAAAACACATTATAAGTTGGAAGCCATGATTAAATAATTTAGTCGCTATGGTGTATTACTTAAAGCACATTATTTTTTCATAAAGTGTATCTATCTAGTACAAACTAGCGCCCTCTGTGTGGCGCGCACCGCGTCGCGTGTCGGCTCGCGGCCGACTTCAGACTTGTTCGACTTTATATACATACCTCATTGGGTGTTATTATGATTTACTGTAGCACGCCACGTGACGTCACGATTTTACCGTCACAGCACAATAGGAAAACCAAATGTACGTATTAAGTGGGATGCGCTAAGGTAGCTCGCGAAATTAAAATTTTCAAGTTTTTTGCAATTTGCAGGTCAGTGTCAAGTTGTATCTTGATTAAAATAATTAATTATAGTCATTAGAATCAGCAATACAACTCTTTATGTTAGAATAATACCGAAATGTCATAATTTCATGAAATAGTCATTGAATAGGATTATATGAACTTAGAGATTTGGATTGATGATTTTTATGATTATAATTTTATAAATAAATATTTGATACGGCCGCGAATAATATTTAGATCAATATACAACCTGATACTGGCCTAAAACTTTCGCCTTAAGATTACAGATCTTGAATTGCCGTTCCACGCCAACAAACGTCATTCCACGTACCCTGTGCCGTCCGACGGTAAATTATAAAACCACCCATTGGCAGTGGAAGCATTCTCACAAGTGATACCTCATTTTTAGCACTAAAATATCAGCGATTTGGATATATTTTTGGCATCTTTATGATACAGCCAGCTTTTCGAAACAGCGCGAGCGTGTAGTTCGAAGTAACTTTAACGTGTCTGGCGAATACTGATATCGACTGCTAGAGGCGTTAGTGAGATGCTTCCTGCTCGCCAATTCACATCTATCATTATATAAAATAACGTATCTAGTTAGTAGTTATTTTATTTTACACTACGAATATTTCGAATCATTTTCTAAATATTCTGAAGCCCGTCTTCCAATGTAAACCCGAGACCCAGTATATTAAAAAAAGGTTTGTAATTAAATTGGAGACTTTCAAAATACACCACTTATTATAGATTGCCGTAAGTATAGAATTACAACAATATTTAAGTAAAATTACACCGAGCGGTGACCGAGTGGCGGTCGCTAAAACAGTTGCTTCAGGTAAATAACTAGTCAACATATAACTATACAATATATCGGACGCTAACGTTTGACCACTCACACATACATCCACTATATGCACAATTTTACACATTATTTAAAATACACGATAGCGTTAAGCCCCGTAATCGTGATAGTAAAAATGTACGCAATATTGGTACAGCAACATGATTCGTGTATTGCCAGCAACATGTTTCACACTCAAACTGCTAGCAACATGTTACTCGAAACACAAAAAAAAGTTGCTGAAACAATGTTGCGCGACTTTTGTTTACCATGAATATGGGGCTTTGCAGAAAAGCTACGAATTTGATTGTTTAGCGGTTAATTAGTAATGAGATTATGTGAGACATTATATTCTAAAAGACATCGATATATATATTGAAAAGCTGCGCACATATTATCGGTAGATTCATAAACATCAAGGTATTAGATACTGTGAACGTTTGGATTTTACTAGAATAATTGCACCGGGCGAACTTAATCTGTCGGCCGTTTGTCCACCAACGGGACGTCAACGAGAATGACATGACGACGGCCGATGTGCCGGCAATACAAAAGACGTTTGATCTTGTCCACACACTGCCGCCGTCACAGCGCCGTTCGTCCGGCTTTTTTTGTCTTTCATAACATAGGCGAGTTCGGTCGCGGTGAACAAACGATCGCCGTGACCGAGACGTCACGGTCGGTTCGAATAATCTCGTTTTTCGTTGACGTCCCGTTGACGGTGGCGGTGGACAAACGGTCTAAGTGAGTGTCGCGTGAATAAAGAGCAGGTCCTTAATATGAAAACGTATAAAGTCTAGAGGTCAGCAATTGTTAGGTAAATAGTTGTTGGAAGACATTATGTCCAGCAGAAGAGAACATAGAAGAATTACACTCACTCACTCTAAATAGTCCATATTATTATCATACAGTTTAACGAGTATTCGTTTGGTAATTTTCAATAAAATTATATAAGCTCTAGGGGTAACAATATAACTGAAAATGTGTGCATTTACGACACAATGTTTCTTCATATTTTTATTTCAGCGACGATTTTTTTCTCTGTTAAAAGGAATATTTGATTTACGTACGTATACTTATTTGTAATGAGATATGGACTCACTTTCTATGAATTAAATATAATGGTGCCGATTCCCTTGTTCACAAACTAAACTAAATTTAAGTTCAGTGCATCTTTTTCTTTCTATTTCATTATGAAAAGGGTAGAAGATAAATTTTAGTTTAGTCCTGTCAAATTAATCAGCGCTTGACGTAAATTGACGTAATTTTAGTAGGCAAGTTTTTAATCACGTCTAAACTTGTATGGAGAGTGACAGGCGCTGATTAATTTGACAGGACTAAACTAAAATTTATCTTCTATCCTTTAAGTCAATCGTTATCCGAGGATGCCTCGTTGAGAGGTGAAACTTGGCGATTGGCGATTTCTTACAGGATTTTTTGACTTTTTAGGAATAGTTAAGTGGAATAGGATACTTAATAATTTCTACGTATGTTGTACTTTTTATAGTGGATTTTCACAAGATCACGCCTGAATTAATAAACTATCTGTTTATTTTTATTTTAAAAGTATTTAGAGATATGTTTTCAGTTACTTTCAATAATAAATCACATGTATTTTTATTTTTGTTTTTAATTTAATTTTATCTTAGCAGTGAAATTGCTTACTTTTAATTATTTACAATTTAAAATATAAAATAATTGAGCGTAGCATCTTATTATTTTGTAGTAAATATGTATTTCATTTCGATGTGTGACTTGAATAATATTTACTTGTAATATATTATTATTTAATTTTATTTGTGTGTTATTTATTTCTGGGTCAGTATTGGATTTTTTTTTCCTGGAAGTAGGAAAAATGTGGAACAAAGTCGAGTAACGTGTCGTTAACATTCGGTTCGCATGACATTGTATTTATTCAGATGAAGACGTGGCCCGGTTAAATCACGAAATAGATAAGAACTGAAAGTCGGTTTAATAGAACGAGAAAAATCAGGTGCATTCACAAATATACACGAACGTTCGGCAATCTCAAATGAATGCCAGGCGCGAGTTCGCTCGCTCTCGTTCCACGTAGACGCGTGTGTATGTGTGCATACGTGTCCGTGTGCATCTCCTGCGCAGTGCAGCCCGTGCTAGGTAGGTCTCGGCCTGGAACGTGGGCGGGCACTGCAGGTGCGGGTAGTGTAGCCCCGCGCTAGGCGTCGGGCTCGTGCTCGCCGGCGCGCGGCGGCAGGCGCGCCAGCGAGTAGGTCTCGGCCTGGAACGTGGGCGGGCACTGCAGGTGCGGGTAGTGTAGCCCCGCGCTAGGCGTCGGGCTCGTGCTCGCCGGCGCGCGGCGGCAGGCGCGCCAGCGAGTAGGTCTCGGCCTGGAACGTGGGCGGGCACTGCAGGTGCGGGTAGTGCGCGCCACGCCGCGCGCCCGCCCCGCCCCCGCCCCCGGCCCCGCCCGCACCCCCGCCCGCGCCCCCCGCACCACTCCAACGAGTCCGCGCCTCCGTACCCGTGGGAGAGCCGCGAGCTGCATTATTGCGGCTGCAAACATAACATCTATCACATAGTATAAAACCAAATCGCTTTTCATGTTTGTCGGCGTGGCGCTGGTGGCGCACGCCATGTCCGCGGCGGCGCGCCTGGCGGTGAGACGTGTCCCAGATGAGAAACCTCACATGCTCCATACCTCAAGGCAGCGTTCTGGGCTGCATACTATTTTTAATATATATCAATGACCTCCCAAAAATGCTAAATAAACAAGCTACATTACCAGTACTATTCGCCGATGATATCTCCATACTTGTGAAATGTGATAAAAATTGTGACCCAAATAAAATCTTACAGAATACTCTCCAGACTATAACACTTTGGCTACAAGATCACAATTTAGAAATCAACTGTAAAAAAACCAAAATGATACAATTCAGATCGTACAAAGCCCCCCCCCTAAGTACAAATGTAATTTTTAATGACACCCCTATAGAGTTAGTAACTACATTCAACTTACTCGGTATAAACATAGACACACATCTCAATCGGAAAAAGCACATAGAAACAGTGAAATCTAAATTGTCTAAATTTACCTACGCCTTGTTTCAACTTAAGCACAGCACAGATACAGAAACAGCACTATCTGCATACTACGCCTACGCAAACTCGTGGCTAAGATATGGAGTGATGTTATGGGGGAACAGCGTCGATGCAAGCGAAGTGTTTATAATCCAAAAAAAATGTGTTAGAATACTGGCCCATATTGATAATACCAAAAGCTGTAGGCCATATTTTGTTAGTTTAAAACTACTAACTTTACCATCTATGTATATACATGACCTTTGCATATTTGTATTTAAAAATAGCAACATTTTTCCTAAAGTTAAAGACCTTCATAACTTAAACACGCGACATAAAAATAGATTATATCTTCCACCCTCTCGGATCAAAATGCTTTACCATAGCCCATATTATATGGCAGTCAAAATCTTCAACAAACTACCAGACCAAATTAAAACTGAAACAGAATTCAATAAATTCAACAAAAAATTAAAAGAATATTTAACACAAAAATGCTTTTACTCGGTCGCAGAATACTTAGAATAAAATAATTAATAAATTGGATACATAAAAAATTACTAGTCATTGAAATTTCAGTCAGTCGTTGAATTGGAAAAAAGCACACACCTACACAACAAAAATAAATTAATAAAATATTGCTATAATAATAAAAAATATAAATAAATAAAATATAGATAACAATTAATACAAATTAATGAAACATAAAAATTATTAGAATATAATAATTAATACAAATCAATGAAATATAATAATTAATATATAAAAATAAAATAATTTAATAACCTCATGACA
The DNA here is from genome assembly GCA_963680765.1 of Agrochola lychnidis. Taxonomy (NCBI): domain Eukaryota; kingdom Metazoa; phylum Arthropoda; class Insecta; order Lepidoptera; family Noctuidae; genus Agrochola; species Agrochola lychnidis. Next base: position 738,127 of record OY796852.1, on the reverse strand, counting down.
TTAATTAAAATAACTATAAATACTAGAAATATCATCGAAAATTTATATTTGTTTAACAAACTTGCAATCCAGTACATGTACCTACCGACTGGATGCTTGTTTTGTTCCAATTTACTACCTACCTATTATGTTGCCGTGCCCTAACCGGGTTTCGTGTTGGAACTTACTAACTTAAATGTAACAACTAAATGTACACATGAATGCAATAAAGAGTTTGAGTTTGAGTGTTGATGTGCTATGTATGTGGTTAATATAACCGCATACGCAGTACCAGCTGTAAATTAAAAGGCCATCTAGTGGTTTTTTAACCCCGACGCAAAAAGAGAGGAGTGTTATAAGTTTAACGCGTCTGTCTGTGGTATCGTAGCGCCCAAACGGATGAACCGATTTTTGTTTAAACTCTAAAAACTAACAAATAATATTTTAAACCTATTATAAATTATCGTCACATATATTATATAAGTTCAAATATTTTTATTTTCCAAGCGTCTCGTCGCGTCTAGAAAGAATTTACTCCGAAAAATTCGCAAAATCGACACAACCGTCAGCGTCGTCTGCCCTCACGTGTCTGCCGTCCGCCGCACGTGGTCCCCCCCCGCGCCCCGCGCCCCGCGCCCCGCGCCCCGCCGCGCCCAGCCCCCCAGACCAGCTAAACCGATCCACTACCATAGACACAAAAGCACCAAATATCCGGGTCGAAGGACAATAAAATGTATGGTTCGTATACTTGCTGAGTTGTTGTTGGTGAGGTTAAAGTGCGTAGAGAAAAGATCACTTAGTTCGTTTAAGATTTATTGCGTACTAGCTGGGCCCCGCGGTTTCACCCGCATAAGTCTCGATCCCGTGGGAAAAAAAAAGTATCTTATGTTCTTTTCCAGGGCATCATCTATATATGTGCCAAATTTCATCCAAATCCGTTCAGCCGTTTTAGCGTGAAGGCGTAACAAAAAACTTACTTTCGCATTTATAATATTAAGGATAAGGATAAGTTGCGTTTACAAGTAAAACTGTCGATGATTCTCTAATGTTAGTCACCGCGCAGTAGTAATCGCACTCACTGATTTATTGTAATGAGTGTAGTTACAACATACCTGTCCACGGCCAGGTGCAGGTGCGGCGGCGCGGCCGGCTTCAGCGCCGCGCTCACGTCTGCGCTCGTCGTGTGCACCTAAGTCCATGCAAAAAATGGTGAGGTTATTGTCATTAGACAAGGACAAGCCCTACATCACACTGTTACTGAGAAATTCCTAATGGAAAAACGGACCGACTGGATCACACGCTCGGCAGTCAGTCTTGTGACTGCTGGACCAATTAGACAGTCAATGTAGTACTTACTATTCAATGCGTACTAGAAGAAAGAAAGAATCATCGCATCAAAGACCTAACGTCACACAAGTCCTGCTTCGCGCAGAGAAAATTATCCGCGCGACTAGTATACATACAACGTCCCGCCATCGACGGTCGGGCAGTAACCCACCAGACACATCACCCGTGTGTCGGTGTATCTTCCCTTTTCGATGGCGGATGAGGAAGTTTACACATTATTCTTCATACCTCTCTAGAAGTATATTCAGTAACAAAGCCATCAGTGTACCTTGTCGTTCCTGCGCAGTGAGTCGCGCCAGCGCTCGGGCGCGGCCGGCGGCTCGCGGCGTGCGCGCGGGCCGGGCGCTCCCAGCGGGCCGGGCGCTCCCAGCGGGCCGGGCGCACCCGGCGGGCCGGGCGCGCCGGCCGGGTCGGCCTGTGCGTGATTACTGTGAGGACTGGGAGCGTGAGGCATTTCGTCACGGTACACTATCTTCTCGTACCTGTTACGTAACAGCGTCATGTCAACATTAGAGCCGAAACTCAAGGCGGCCTGCAGCCCGACCATTGCTCCCAACGAGATCTGTCATTTAGTTTATTGTTGTAATTATGTCGTTTTAATCAGTTATGAGTGGAAATAACAAAGACTTTGATAAACATGCACTGACCCATCTTTCCCCCTTACAGAGACGGGTTTCCCACCGCCCGAAGAGCTGGCAGTACTGCCGTCCTCGCCCGCACACACCTCACCGTAGATCACGTCTGGCACTGTACCAAACAACAAAGTTACTTAAACACAACCTTGAACAAAAAATGATTACACCGCCACATACGAACTACGCATCATAGACATGACGTCACACAAATTCTGCATCGCGCAGTTAGAGTTTACCGAGCGATCGACATATATACAAGGTTCCGACTTCAAACCGTTGGGCAGTTGTCCGCCAGACACAACACCCGTCTGGTCGAAGGATCCTCCCTTTTCTAAGTTGGATGAGTGAACTTTACACCCTGTTCCTCATCCACTAAAAATGCCATCAGTTGTGCAATGACAGTGTCACATTCATGTGACAGTGTCACACGTGGGTGGCGTACAGTCAAGTCTTTTATATCTTCGTCAGTTTTCAAATTCATGATAAGTAACCCCGTTCTATCTATAATAGTCCGAGAGCTGTTAGACATTTTTGGGTAGTTTCGGAGTTAAGGTCAATTTTCATAAATTTTCTTGAATATCTTTAAAAGTATTGATTTTAAAATTATTTTAAAAAATAATTAAATCCTCGCAACAAGACTTAATTTAATATGTCACACTGTACAGTCTACAAAACTTTGTTTTTTTATTTTTCTTATATGCCCCCTAAAAGTGACATATTCCCCCATATTCAAAATTCATTTTTACGTTATTTGTCCGTGTTTGGGTCACAGAAATACATATGTGTACCAAATTTCAACTTAATCGGTCCATTAGATTCAGAGCAAACTATGTACTAATTTCACTTACGTTAAGTATTTATCAAATTTAGAAACTAAGATTTAAGCTACTCAACATATAATTAGTGATCTATTGTCAACCTGCAGATAATTTATTTATTTATAAGTCTATTTTAGCTCTTCTCGCCTGAAACACAGGATTACCTAGTTCAGGCACGTAAGTCTTAGGAATATAATTTACATTTAAGCAAATCTGTAATAATTTTCATGCCTTGTAATAATTTTTTGAATAAATATTATTATTATTTTTGTTTTTAGATTTGTTTTCCTCGGCCTAGCCGGGTAGAGCTGATGGCACGGGCCTAAGCCAAGTGTTCATCAGTGGGGTTAATTGGTGGCGGAGTAATGTTTGATACCACGTGGTTATCTGCAGTAGGCTGTATGTTAGCCGAAGTTAAATTCGAGTGGGAATAATGGTGTAAGCTGTCCGACTCACATTGGAGGAATTTTCGTACTAGCCTACATGTATTGAGAATCACTGCCTTCTGCAGCAGATGGTAGGTGTTAGGTGGCAGGTTCAGGGAACTAAGGGACTGATGAAGCTGTTTGGGTATCACTCCTGTTGCAGATAGTACTATGGGGACGATTGTGACTTTTTGAAGATGCCAAATTCGGGTCATTTCGTCTTTCAGTTCGGTGTATTTGGATAGTTTTTCGGCTATTGTAGTCTGTAAGTTATGTGTATTTGGTACGGCAATGTCTATTAGGAACCCAGTTTTATCTACTTTGTTAATTAATGTGATATCTGGTCTATTAAAGTGAATTGTACGGTCGGTGAGTATGGCTCGGTCGAAGTACAATTTTGTAGTTGAGTTCTCTAATACTGTTTCGGGGTTGTATTTATAATATGGTACTATAGTGTCTATAAATTTGTTTTTATGAGCTAGTTTTTGGTGTATTACGTTGGCTACTTGATCGTGTCGATGTTTGTAGTCTGTCTGGGCTATTGATTTGCAGGCGCTGGTGATATGTTGAATTGTCTCTGGTGAACTATTGCATTTTCTACATGTGTCGGTTGTTAAATTTTTTATAATGTATTTTCTGTAGTTTTTGGTCTCAATTACTTGGTCTTGTATTGCAAGCATAAATCCTTCAGTCTCCGGAAAGAGTTCACCTCGATTTAACCACGCGTTCGACGCATTTTTGTCGACATTTAATTGGCATAAATCTTGGCGATGTCTTCCGTGTAGAGACTTCTGGGTCCACTCTAGACATTTGGTTTTGTCATCAATCACTCTTTCGTTTTGCTGTTCAGTTGTGTCTTTAAGATTAAGAGGTGTTAAATGTTTATCGTTTTGTGCTATTAGTTTGTGAAGTGTGGAAGATGCGGTTTTATCGAAGAAGTACTTTCTGAGGGTTGTGATCTGTCGGTTGTGTAAATTTAAAATATCAATAAGTCCCCTGCCTCCCTCCTTCCGCGGTAGTGTTAACCTTTGCAGGCATGATCTAGGATGGTGTTTACGGAATTTAGTCATAGTTGTATTAATTTTGCGCTGCAGGTTTTTCAGGTCTGTTTTGGTCCAGTTGATTATACCGAACGAATAGGTGAGGACAGGGATAGCAAAGGTGTTAATTGCTTTTATTGTGTTTCGAGAGTAGAGTTGTGTTTTAAGAATAGTATTTAATCTATGTTGGAATTGTTGTTTTAGTTTCTGTTTGGTCTCTTTATAATGTATCTGACTTGATTGTATGTATCCTAAGTATTTGTAAGTATCTTGCTCATCCAGTGGTTCTATCTGTTCGCCTGTTTCTAAGGTGTATTGGTGTTGGTAGTTCTGGCCTGCTCTAACTGAGTTTATTTTGCATTTGTCTATACCAAATTCCATTTTTATGTCGTTTGTGAATTTCTCTGTCAGGTTAGCTAACTCGTTAAGTTGACCCTCAGTTTTTGCGTATAGTTTAATATCATCCATGTACAGTAAATGATTTAAACTGCCACCCTGGGTTTCATCCTGTCCATGAGTAGCAGGAGAATTTAAAAGAACTCCTAATGAAGTTGCGTTTAATATTTTAGATAGGGGGTTTAGAGCAAGGCAGAACCACAGTGGGCTAAGTGCATCTCCCTGGAAAATTCCTCTCTGTATTTTAATTGGGCTGGTGTCTATTGTTTCGGTTGGTGTAGTGAGTTTTAATACTGTAGTCCAAGTTTTCATCACAGTCTTTAGGAACGTTACTACTGTCGGGTGAATTTTGTAAATTTCTAATACTTGCACTAGCCATGAATGGGGAACAGAGTCATAAGCTTTTTTGTAATCAATGTACATTGTAAATAAATCCGATTTGGATTTGTGGACTTTTTTTAAAACAACGGAGTCTATGATTAATTGTTCCTTGCAGCCTTGGCTATATTTTCGACATCCTTTCTGTTGTTCGGCTAAGATGTTATTGGCGTCAATGTGCTCGTATATCAGTTCAGATATACAGGATGTGATGATCTTATACAAGGTCTGCAAGCATGTAATGGGTCTGTATTTTGCTGGGTTAGAGAGGTCATTACAGTCCTTTGGTATCATAAAAGTTGTTCCAAACATTATGTAAGAAGGTATTGATTTGGGGTCTTGGATGAATGAATTTATAAAATTATATAGGTAACCATGAATTGCTGTGAATTTTTTGTACCAGTAACTGTGGATGTGGTCTGATCCGGGAGCTTTCCAATTATGTAACCTTGTAAGAACTTTATGAAATATTTCTGGGGATATGCACTCAAACACCATTGGATGAATGTTTGTGTTGTTACTTGACAATTCTGATTGTATCCAATCCGCTTGGGTATTGTGGCAAATAGGTTGTTCCCATAATCTTGCCCAGAAGTGACGTAATATCTCTGGATCAGGGGTGTTATTTTCATTGTCATATGGGTTGTTGTGTTGAATATTTGTAGTTGCCTGTCTGATATTGCGATAAAAAAGTTTTTCATTGTGGTTGAATTGAGTGTTTTGTTGTTTTCTTAACGTGCATGCTTTATATCTTTCGAGTCGGCCTGTTACGACAGAGAGTTTTTGTTTCAGTGTGTCTAATGTGTGTGCTGCTTCTGTGTTAGGTTCTTCATGTACGGTATGAATTTTATAAAGTTTCATAATCTTTTTTACATGGTTCTTTAATTTTCTACTTCTGGTGCCGTTCATAAATTGTGTCATTCTACCTATTTTCCTTCGCAAATCTTTAACTTTTTGTTCTAATCGTCTTTGCCATTTTGGCTTGTATTCTGTTCTACTTCGAATTATTTCTCTCGGTTCAAGTGTTATCTTTGCTCCGTTTACCTTAGCAGCGGTCCAAGCGGCACAATAAATGATAGTTTGTAATGTGTTGAAATCGGTATCTTCATTAACACTTTCTGGAAGTATGATTTTGTTTAGATAGCTAATTATTCTTGCAAGATTTTTAGATGGTTTCTGTTTAGGAATATAAATTCTATTAATAGGGTTAGTATCTTTAAAAAACTGGAGTGCTTGTTGAAAAGTATCATCTATTAATGGCTCCCTATCTGGGTTAATTTGTGGGTTAAATAAGATTTCTGTTATACTATTTAATTCTATGTTATCCGATGTTTGTATATTATGTGTAGATTCTTCTATGGTGCATGTTTCTATGTTGTTTCTTATTTGGGTATTAGTATTATTGATATTAGTAATAGCTGTTATTGTTTCCCCATTGTTGCGTGAGTTAAGGTTATCTAGTCCGAGTTCTTCAGACACCTCTGACTTTAATGAATTTAATTTATCATCGGTGATGTACTTATTGTTTATTATTGCTCTTCTCTGATCAGCAATTCGTTGTTCACTTAGGTGGGCAAGTGAGGGAAAACTGTTGATAAAATCTTCATGCATGCGTCTTCTATAAACTGTCTCATTTCTGCCTAAATCTGTAACTCTATAATAAGATCGCTTTATAGCTTCGTTTTGTTCACTGGTCCATCTCATTCGAGTCTGTGTTCTATTAAGTGAAGTATGGGTTTCTAGGGCTGTAGGTTGCATTTGTGTCGGTGTAGATGTTTGTTGTGTATGGTCGATAGAGTTTTGTGATCGTAGAGTAAAATGGTTTAATTGTAGTCGATCCAACTCTTCTCTTACTTCGTTTCGTATCTCATCTATAGTTTTTTGTGGTAATAATTTATTGTTTATTATAGCTCTACGTTGGTCTCCTATTCTCTGTCGACTAACCTGCATGTTCGGGTATTTTTCTATAAATTTCAGGTGGAGCGGTTCGAGATAAGTTCTTTTGTCTGTATCTAATGAAGTTAATTGAAAGTAAGTGCGCAGTATGAACTTATTCATTTCAGGTGTCCATCGTCTGCGTGTACTTGGAGTGCTTGTAGTGGGTGCAAGCTCAGTGTCTAGATTGACATCTTGCACAACACTATCAAGCGTGCTGGTGGTGGACAAGCTAGTTGTTCTTCTTGTCATGTAGGAGGGGCGAGTCGAAGGGATGGATGAGAATAATGAAATAGTATCATCGCCCGTGGAATCGGCTGTGGCTTCTACGTAGTGAGCCCGCCTGTTCAACTCACAACGACCAGCTGTAACAATTTTGTTGGTAGGAGCCCGCTTGCTCAACTCCTCACCGCCGATGGTTCGCATGCTGTGGCATCTAGCATCGGCTCCAGATGCGCCCCGGCGCTCCCCGGGAAGCGACCGTAAATTATATACTCTTTTATTGCTCATCTCCATAAAGGGTTACCTTTCCTTGTTAGCCGCGTAAGTTTTTTGTACAGTTGTACAGTACGCGTGTCCGCCCCCCACGTAGCTAGGTGTTCAGCTTGGACGTAAGGTAGGATTTTAGGGGGCATTATTATTATTATTATTATGTTTTTTTTCCTTTTGAGGTACGGAACCCTCAAAATTTATTGTATTCTCAATATTGATATTTTTGTTAATTTGTATGTAATATCGAATTTAAATTCTAACATTGTTAAATATACACTATTTAACAATGTAAGAATTTAAATTCGATGCCCTAATGGGTAGTAAATACTTTGACTTTCAAAGTCGCAAAAAAACCCTATTTTTTCGTTTTTACAACATATAGTGAGCCATTATATAACCTCACCAATTTTGGAGCGGTTGCGTCATAACTTTTTTTTCTATATTCGCGAGTGCGAAAATGGCCCACGTGTTTCGGATGGTATTTTTTTTTAGTAAGTATATAAATAGGGTATAAACTTCAAAGCAACCGCATTTTCAACCTCGTCAAAAAAAAAATTGTTTTGCATCCGTTCATTTGGAGTCCATTCGGACGGTATGAACTTTGAATATACGTAACTTTCTCGATCACCTGGCAAGTAGGTATGCGTAACCCCAGCAAAATGTTGCGCCTTATAGAAATGAAAGTATAACAGATAATTAGTTCATAGTTAGTTGCAATTTGTTCAAATATAGCAAAATTTGTTCAAGTTGTATTTTCGAACTGATTTTGCTGGAGTAACGTTACCCCAACAAAATGTTTTTCAAAAAAGGCATTTAGCCTGGAACCAAGTACATGAAAAGATAGCTTTTGATGAATTGTAAAATTATGCCAATAGCAAAATTTGTTCATCTTATAGTTTTTGAAGTATTCAAGATTTTGCTGGAGTAACTTTTTGCGATTTTCAAAATCTCGAAAACTGTTCGTCGCAGAAGTTTGAAAAAAATACCAGTTACAGGCCTTATTTTGTTCAAAGGGAATTGCTCAGTTTGTTCGGGTGATCTGGCTAAGCGTGGACAAGATCTTTATTAATAAAAGATTTGCATTTTAAAAACCACTTATCTATAGGAAAGCAAATATTATAATAAAGTTGAAGCAAAATGTAAGAATATGCTTCAACTGGCATGTGAAAAATTTAAACCTTGCCGAATAAAATCTTTGTAATAACTGCAACGTATGTCTTCTGCAATGAATTACATCAACGCCACAATTAACTCATCCCATTGGTTCCTCATTCTGACTCGAAGTACGTGTAGCACAGGAGTCCAAGTTCGTGCCGTGGTTGTCATTTAAAACCGGTTCGAGGTCCATAATAGCGCCAGGTTCAACGTGAGGTACAGATTCAAGAGTAAGGCCGGGTCATCATGAGGAGCGGTATCGGAGTCCATGATAAGAAAAACAAACGTTCAAAGCTGCGAGTAAACAAAACAACATCTTCAGTGGACGAAACCAAAGCGAATAATTTTTTCATTGTTGTCAGTTGTCAATGTTGTCATTTCATCTGACGTTAGGGATGTTCGATATGTCTATACTCAAGTGGGTCAGTACAACGGGATTTGATCGATTTTTACATCGATTCAACAATATACCTAAACGATTCACTACTGTAAATTGATAAAGGTAGTGAGGATCGATCAAATAATCGTATTACTGTACAATCGTACTGTAAAATCGTAGTGGTCAGATCTATGTACATTTTTTTTAGTTAAATGATATAAAATGAAAATCTCGGGAAAAATACTATTAAAGCGGGCCGTTATTTTCCATAAACACGCTTCTCAATCACTGCTGACTTTTGTAGAATTGTTTGGGCAAAACCAGGACTCTGCCAATGTAGTAAAAAATTTAATTGAATTAATGTTAAAAATGATTAATAAAAAGCGGTTTTATATCGATGCTCGAATCGAAATAATCCATCGGGAAGCAGAATATCGATAAAAAGCAACCAGATCGATCATCTCTATAAACAATATAGTAGGAGTTACCAGGAAAAAACAAAAAACTGACAATTATCGATTTATAGAACCTTTTAAATAAATATGTTAATATACTAGTAACGTTTTTGATTGTTTTATTTTAAAACAATGTAAATGAGTATAATCTTCTCGCACAGTATTGATAGTACTCGTTTTGCAGACAAACACTTTTTATTGGTGACCATAGTTGATTATCTAATCGATTAAAGACTGAAATAGATTTTTTATTTCCGTGATGGTATCACTGCGTCAAACAAATGGCTATGCTTTTTAACTGGTGCTACAGTTCGAATACTCTTTATTTCGACTTTTTGTACGTGTACCTGGCAGTGATGTGATGTGCAAAAATATTTCTTTCAGAATTAATAACATTGTTTGGTAAAAATATTTTTTACCAGGCATCTTGTCCACGCTTAGCCGAAACTGGTGATTCCCTTAGTTCAAACATAAGTATTTCGATTCATCAACAAATATCGATAAAGATAAATTTATTTGTTCAAACATGTGTAACATGATACATGAATATGCACATATAGATGGAAAATTTGTTTTACCGGTGTAATTAATTGTTTTTAAGAATCAGAAAAAATCGATTTACTCGTAAACTAAAGTCCCCGTCACGAGAAGCTATAAATTTTGTAAACACACATTCAGGGGTTTGCAATCTTCGGGTAAAATAAAATAAAAACAGTTTTGTACTATTTTTTTACAGGGATATAATTATATTAACACACACATCTAATTACAAACAAACAATATAACCTAATCCGCGAAAACACCACAAACAAACAGACGCATTCGAAATCGAAAGATAGCAGAGACAACGTCAGCGTGAACTTACTTCAAAATCGTGGCCCAAATGTTTACGTTCCATGAATCAGATGCGTACCAGTACCACAAAACCTTAAGACGACAGCGCTTTATATCGCTAAAATATAACCCGATCAAGTGAAATTGCTCATTAGTTTCGTATAACACGTACGTTACTTTGACTTCATTGAATTTGGGATTATTTGTTGTTGATTAAATTGTCGCTACGTAACTTGGTAGAAGTTCTTTATTTACAAAAATTATAGCTTCTCGTGACGGGGACTTTAGTTAGTACATTTACAAATTAACAAAAAGCAGTCACATTTACCTATCATATATCCTTTTAAGGTATACAAATCTGGATTAAAAAACTTTACGCGATATGAAGATATAAAGAGATTTCATCAAATTTCAAACGGTGTTTCTCGATCGAATACACAGCTCCCTCTGAATACAAAACGATGGACTATAAAGAAAATATTTGTTCATTTTGTTATAAAACATCCCTGAAAGTTTCAGCTTTAAATCCTAGATGGAATAAAAGTTATTCAAAAACAAGAAAGTGTCAGAAATTCTCCTAAAAACCCACTTAATTACGAAGGCTACGACAAAGCGAAAAAATTAATTAAATTTTTCGACATTTTTTAAAATATGCTCAGGGCTCAAGTGACGCGAAAAATACCGAAAAACAAACTTTTCGTAATAAAAGGTTTTGGTCTCTCTTACTATTTTTAATGGCCTGGCCAATTTATGAAATAATTTATCATTATTTTTATTTAATTGCCAGTGTCCGTGTCACATTTTTGATTCGATCTGTCATGTAAAGAAGATGGCTGAATGTCATTCTGCAGCATTGACATTACGACGCACCTATGTAATGCCGAGAGGGTAAAATAGATTCTATCGCGCAATAAGCAGACAAAACCAGCTTTTAAGGTGACGAACATATTTAGGATATGACAGTACATACCGATGTTGTCGAGCCTCTGCATCAGGTCGTGTTGCGCGGCTGCACGGTTCTGATGCTCCACGCCCATCAGCACTCGGTTGGTGTACAGCTGTCGCCTCTCCTCCGCTTGCTTCTTCAGCATGAACTGCTCCAGGGTCACGAATCCCACCAGGTTCTCCGTCTGCAGACATTTGATAGCACACGTCAGAGTCGAGTTAAAAGTGTTATTCAACGTACGCTATGCGCGAGGAGACGGTGAAGTAACTCGCGGTATCCTGGTAGCATAGAAATATGAATAACAGGAGAAATGGCATGGGGGCGTGTCTGTGTCCGCGTGTCATGATCACGATGCTCATTTCATAGGAAAATGGCCGTCTCCGCTAACTAGTGCGCTTTCGACCGCGATCGTGACATCATTGAAGAATTCCGTGTTGTTCAGCGGTTTCTTGTAAAAATCGAGGCCAAACTAGAAACTTTATAAATCATAGAACCACTTATCATATAACAGCACAAGTATTTTACTATATTTGTGTTAAAAATCATGAAAACAACAAATCGTAAAAATTTATTTCCTTTACCACGTTATTTTTGTTTTCATATATCACAGTGACTGTACTATTTTTGCAGTAAATACATTGCATCTGAACCACTACCTAAGTATATCGCTAAGTGACTGGACAAGCAATGTAAAAATCACAAAACGATACCTTATTAAGCGATTGCATCGCGTAGTACGATCGCTGTATCTTGCGACGATTTAGTGATGTGCTTGTGCAGATCCGCTTACGTAGGCTATCGACAACAATGTCGATTGTCGTATATTTATACTAGCTGCCCGCCCCGGCTTCGCACGGGTAGCTCTAAGTAGTTATCTACGGCGCTACCTACCCTACCTACCTATTTACCTACATACCTACCTATTTACCTACATACCTACCTATATACCTACCTACTTATCTACCCTAACTACCTACATACCTACCTACCTACACCTACCTACCTACTTACCTACCCCTACCTACCTACCTCCTACCTACCTAACACCTTTCCACAATGATCTGGGATGTTCTCGAACATTCCACAACATTCCAGAATGTTGTGGAATACTCTCGAATGTTCTAGACTGTTCTAGAAATTTCTTGAGGGCAAAACTTCCAGCCCTTATATCTTCAAAAGCACGCCCTTCAGGTAAAAACGGGAACCTTCTTCATGGACCCAGACAGAGGGCTACCACACCATATAACTTCCTTGATCGTACTCGTTTCTGAGTTTTAGCGGCACGCACATTAAAAAAAAAAAACAAAATATTTTATTTCACAGAATGGGTTACATGGGCACTTATGAAACGTCAGAAGCTAGGCATGGCATTGTACACTTTCTTTTACAATATAATATATATTGATTACTATTAAAGTTTATTCTTCAATTTGTCAACCGTTATAGCCTGGTTGGAAGACCGATGTGAAAAGTGTTTTATACTTATTTAGATTTTCTCATTATATATATTTTTTTTTAATTTACTTAATATATTTTTTTAGCTATGTGTTGTTTATTTATATCATCTTAATATAAATGTATATCGTTTTTTATTTATAATTTTTTCAGGAATTCCCAAAAATTTTAAATACATTTTTTTTTATTAATGGAAGAATCGATAAGTTTTCGATTTAGTCAATCACTAGCATATATGTAAAATAAATGACTTTTGCACAGCACAACGATAGAAATCGATGTTTTCGTGTGAGTGAGTTGTACGGCGCATGGTAAATGCATGCTGTTTGATGGGATAAGGTTTATAATTGATTATGTAGTACTATCGGATTTATGAATTGCAAGAGTGAGCGCAATCTCGTATCTATTGGGTTTACTGATTTGCATGTGTAGTTGTGGCGACTAGTGGCGAGTTAGTGAGGACAAAGTGGAGACATTGGGTTTCGATACATTTTCAACTAACGGGTATATCTCCTTCTTTCTTATATCTATGTCTGGAGTTCATCAAAGAATGTATAAATGACAATAAGAACGTTTCTCATAATATCCCGCCAACTCGTTACTTTCGGCGGCGGTGATCTCTCGCGTCCAGCCCTGGTTCAAGCTATGGTACGAAGCGAGAGGAAATGGCAGGCCGTCACCTCCTTCTGCGAAGCGGTAATGCTCGCGAAGGAGGAGGCGGAACGCGTGAGAGAGAAACAAATTTCGCGCCCTCACGCCCCTAACCGCCGCAATAGGAGGAGACGCCCGGGGCGGGAATCGCGAGCCGATTTCCGGCCACCGTAGGCGCGGGCTTGCGGACGGTGAGCAGTGGGCAGCTCGCCGTCCGATAAGGACCAAGCCCGGGTCGACGGCGCAACGTGTTCCACGCGCGCCTCAAAGAGATGTCAGCAGAATTGACGGGGTCCGCTAGGGCCAATGCCTGCCGGGTTGTTCGAAGAAAACCGATAGGGACATCGTGGCCCCCGGCAACAGGGCAACCGAAGGAACACGGGTGGGTTTTAGTCAGTAAGAGTCTGACACGCTCTCCCGCTCCGCCCAGAGCGGGAGAAGTTATTTGATAATATCCCACCCAAAAAAAAAAACTCGTTACTTACAATAGTGAGTCTGTTACGGTGTGGGGTAGAGTACATTTAGAAGCATGCCCGACGCGTACTGGTCCTCGTGCTGGTCTTTGGATGAATAAATCATGTTCCTCCATCTTTCGTCTGGGTGATTGCTCGCTAAAATTTAGATCATTCCTGGCAGGTCTAAACAGCGGTGAGATTTTTTTGTACAGTTATTATGATGAAGAGGTATTCGCGGACGCTAGTGTTATAATATGTTTGATCGCTGCGGTAGAGTCATAATTCCTTTTTACAGCAAAAAATCTTCAAGTTTTACGAGGTACATTTAAACAAGTAAATGTTTTAAACAAACCTGTTATAAAGTTAATCACTTAAATCAACTATACTCTATTTGAAATAAGATTAGACCTTTATAAAATCGTTTTTACAGTCCATTCAACCGATTTTGATTTTTAAACCGTAGGCATTAAGGATGGCATTAAAAGCAAAAAAGTGGTTACAATACCAACTGTTTACTGCAGCTGCCATTTCTCATGCCTCCAATGCAATAGAAGTTTAAATCGGTTGTACAGACTGTAAAAAAGGTTTATTTAAATGTCTAATCTTATTTCAAATGGAGTATAATAGAGAAGCTACTTGGCATCTATTATTCTCATAAAAAAAAACAAACTAAAACTAGTTGCCCTAACTTAGGAAATAGTGCGCGCTGCACTATGGATTCCATGCCACCGAATAGAGGCGATAACGGCTCAATCGCTCAGCCATCGCTGACGCTGTCCAAATGATTCTAAGAAGTAGTGTGTGTTCCTAATTAAGCGAGTAATTACTGATGCCATATTAATACAGTCCACAGATTAGGAGTTTTTTTCTTTCACTTGTTTTTTTTCAGTGTCAATATACGGAGCGTACGAAAAAGATGTAGTTTCTTTTAATTTCCAATCCCTCAACATAAAATGCACAAACAGACGCCGTCATATAAATAACACTACTAAGAACATTCAACACTTAGGTACTCGCCTTAGGTTTAGGTTTAGGCACGTGGAGCGTAGGTTTGGTGACGAAATCGCTCTTATCGAAGTCTAGTAGGTTAGGGTTGGACGCGTGGATGTAGTTGATGGGCTTCGGCAGCCGGCGCGACTTGGGCCCCTCGTCCGCGCCCTCCACCGTGAGGCGCGGCGGGGAGGCGGGGCCCGGGGGCCCGGCGGGGCCCGGGGGCCCGGCCGGCGGGGCCACGCGCCGGTAGCTGCGGTAGTGCTCCGTGGGCACCGGCACGCCCGCCTGCGCCTTCTGTGGGAAACGATTCCTTTACAACGACTACATTTCTACGATTCGAACATTAGCGAGTTGTCGACTAAGTACTAAGCTAGTTGGACATTTGGACCCATGGACGTGTTCGTTTCTATGGCTCGTGCGGCACGTTCTTGTCTCTCGTATATGCAGTGCTTCAGAGTGCTCAGAGCACAGAAGTCGGGTCCCTCGCAGCACTCACCTTGAGCTTGGCGTCGTCCTTGGTCTTGCTCCGGTAGAAGAAGCGCAGGTACTTGCGGTCGAGGCTGGTGGACGAGTGCGGCACGTTCTCGTGCGACTCGCTGCGCTGCATGCGATGCGTCAGTTTCTTCAGCGAGCCGAACTTGGACTTGTCCTTCTCCTTGTCGCGGTCGCGGGAGCGCTCGCGCTCCTTGTGAGGACTCTCTGTATCCGACTCTGTTTCGGAGTAGTCGGTTTCGGAGAATTGTTTCGATACGTCCGTCTGAAAGTATGAGTATACGTGAGAGTAGGGTATCAAGACACAAATATGCAAAATAATGTCGTAAAGTCGTGACTGCATCAGTCTGCCTAACCTTTTCCCAATTAGTTGGGGGTTTCCAGTCTAATCTGATGTAGCTGAATACCAGTATTTTACATGGAGCTGCTATTAAACCGGTTAAAACCAAAAATAGAAGAAAAGGACCAAACCATCAATTTGGCTTCAGGCACAAATGAATAGATGGGACACTCCGCATTTTGGGTATGAAGCTACAAGTAGGTACACGGCGGACTCAACTTGTCAAATTCAGTGGGCGTGACGTAGTCAGAAGATATAAGAGTTACGCGATAGAAAGAGAGGTTACTTTTAGGTGAATATAACTGTAGATACTTAGCTCTGCGCGACCTGAATTGCACTTTATTGTATCGTAGCAAGTCGCTTTGTATTTAAATTATTTTGCGGAGTGTTCCATCTGTATTAATCTGTGCTTCAGGAAAAAACACTGCAATAGACCAGGTACACAAAATAATAAACATTATTGAAAAAACGCTCAAAAGCAAGAAGTCTGCGCCACCGTGTTCCTAGCCGTCGTACAAGCTTTTGACAAAGTTTGTGATAGATAGTTAATTGATTCAGGCGTGACCTTGCGGAAATCAATTACATAATACAATAGACGTTGATATATTTCTGTTCCGCTTAACTATTCCTAAAGAGCCATAAAAAACACTGTAAGAAATCAAGGCGCCGCACGAACTCGTCCAGGCTCTCAATTCTGAGATCCCTCTGGATGTCATCGTTCCTCACGTAGCGAGGGGCGCCAACTATGGTCCGCCGCGCAGCTTTGTAGCGCGCGGTGGAGCTTGTAGCGCGCGGTGGAGCTTGTAGCGCGCGGTGGAGCTTGTAGCGCGCGGTGGAGCTTGTAGCGCGCGGTGGAGCTTGTAGCGCGCGGTGGAGCTTGTAGCGCGCGGTGGAGCTTGTAGCGCGCGGTGGAGCTTGTAGCGCGCGGTGGAGCTTGTAGCGCGCGGTGGAGCTTGTAGCGCGCGGTGGAGCTTGTAGCGCGCGGTGGAGCTTGTAGCGCGCGGTGGAGCTTGTAGCGCGCGGTGGAGCTTGTAGCGCGCGGTGGAGCTTGTAGCGCGCGGTGGAGCTTGTAGCGCGCGGTGGAGCTTGTAGCGCGCGGTGGAGCTTGTAGCGCGCGGTGGAGCTTGTAGCGCGCGGTGGAGCTTGTAGCGCGCGGTGGAGCTTGTAGCGCGCGGTGGAGCTTGTAGCGCGCGGTGGAGCTTGTAGCGCGCGGTGGAGCTTGTAGCGCGCGGTGGAGCTTGTAGCGCGCGGTGGAGCTTGCGGCTGTCTCGCTCGCTCGGACGAGCCGGAGCGCGCCGGGACTCGCGCACTGCGCGCCGTCTGAGCGGCTTGCGGGCGAGCCGACCTTTCGCGACGATATTGCGGACGTGAGTCCCCATCGTAAGCCGACGACGGTCGAGAGTGACACCCAGGTATTTGACCCGGGGCGACCATTCGACGTCGGCTCCTTGTAGTTTCAGGGGTGGGGGGAGAGGCGCGGAGCCAGTGACCATCGCCTGCGTCTTACATTCACCGACAGCCGCCACTTCGACAGCCAAAGTGAGCCATACCGCCCGACACACCCACTTATATACTGCTCGGTCCACTTCGGCTCGGACCTTAATCCGTTCCAGCCTGTCCCTTGCTGTCCTCCACGCCCTAAGCCGCGGTCCGTACCCCACAGGGGGTGCCTTAGCGTGTAGTCGCTTAGTTTCTAAGTTTTATGCCCTGGCTGAAGACCTAAAATTATTGAGGCAGCCACAGGAAAGTCCGGTTAAGCAGCCGACAACCTCCAAAATCGACCTGCAAAATGCCATACAAAAAAAATTGGTTGCCTGTAAAGTCGGTTTACGGACGATAATTTTACGTGAAAACGTCACAAGCCGAACGCTTAGGCCGATCGTGCCTCTCTATCACTCGTTCCACGCTCTTGCTTGCACGCTCTTGCTTACACGCTCGGCTCAGGCGGAACGTGACACTTTTTCGTGCGTGCAGCCGGCGTTCATCGATTTATAAGACGTTATAAAGACAAAAAAAGAATCGGCTCGGACCGTTATCAGCGCGATAAGGAGCGAACAATCACAGTAAAGGTGCCATTGGCATATTCGTATTTAATTCGTTCAACAGTGTAACGTTTCCTGTATTGTTTTTTTACCAATTTCTGAACTCTCTAGTACATTCTAAAACCTTTATCACGTGCGTGTAAAATTTCGAAAGTGTTATTATTATTTAACGAATAATGGTATTTATATAGGTGAAACTGGTCGTAATTTTCAAACAAGAGATAAGGAACATATTGCAGCGTACAGGAACAGTTGTCCAGAAAGATCCCATTTCGCTCAACACTTATATTTTCAGGTTATTCGTTAAATAATAATAACACTTTCGACATTCTGCGTCCAGCGTTTGGTGTGGCAACACGCCGTATTCGGGTTTGCGACAAGTCAATCGTCATCCTAAGGATGCCTCGTTGAGAGGTGAAATACGTGTCGATTTCTTACAAGGTTTTTATGGCTCTTTAGGAATAATTAAGCGGAACAGGTTAGTAAATAAATCAACGTCTATTGTATTTTTAAAGTTTGTCATTTTATATCTAAAATCAGATGCATTTAGATTTTGGATATCAGACCCTTAAAATGCTACCTCCAAAATTTGCAGATATTCTAAGTAAGTAAGTAAGTATTTATTTGCATAAAACATGGTGTACATGGTATGGTGTCTTACATAAGTAACAAAATGTCTAATAAGGCAAGAGGATGCATATTCCAAGCTGAAAACTATAAAAGCCGGGGTACCACAACGAATTGTGTTAGGCCCAATCCTGTGCTTGCTATACAAGTGTGATATCCCAGAGCTGGAAACAACATCATAGGACATTTGCAGATCCGATTTCCGGCCACCGTAGGCGCGGGCTCGCGGACGGTGAGCAATGGGTAGCTCGCCGTCCGATAACGGGGTCCGCTAGGGCCAATGCCTGCCGGGGGTGCGAAGAAAACCGATAGGGACATCGTGGCCCCCGGCAACAGGGCAACCAAAGGAACACGGGTGGGTTTTAGTCAGTAAGAGTCTGACACGCCCTTCCGCTCCGCCCAGAGCGATTCAGAACCAATCGTTCATACATAAAGCTAAGAAAATGCGACGTAAAGATTCACAAATATTCTGAATTAAATGTTTCACGTAAGGGTGTTTTATATAAATAATCGTGACTTTGTTGAATTATTTGCTTAGAGTATATATCACTGGAGAAGCCTTACGAACACTTCCCCCTCTGTAAAAGTACAAGAGCAAATGCTCTAACACGTTCATAAAAACTACTTTCAAATCGATTCGAACGCACAACGTTAAACGTTTTCGAGTCGCGGGGTTCTCATCAGTGCTTCGTGAAAATGCCTAGTTGTGCTGTTAAAACATGTAAAAAGCGTTCAAATACGTCAAACTTAAATAACGACGGAATAACCGTCCATATTTAAGTTTTTTTTTATTTTTAAATATCTAGCAATGTTTTCAGTGAATCCTAACCTCATAATACATTTTGACTTTTTTATTCCATTATTTTTTTTATTCAACATAAAACAAGGCATGAATCGAGTATTTCTCTCGCATTGCTTTCGTGACGTCACTATGTCTCGCTACACTTCGGTTTATGTTCATAAGGTTCAAAATATATGTTTTTGCATTACGAAAATGTACGTCAAATCAGCTAAATTGACATGCACTTACCATGCGATTATGTCCTCTAGCAAAAATGATAACGAGACTACCGTAGGGTTGGGGTCAAGTATGAAACCAAAATTGACATGTCGATAATTTCTTAGGGCGAATTAGTATTTTTTTTTTTTTTTGTTTATGAATATTGTTTTTGAACGAAGTTTTCTAACGCGGTTTGCGGTAGGAGTAAGTTAGCAGAAAAGTCAAGTGAAAAAGCGTTTATACTTCCAACCAGCCCTGGATCTAAAGGGGGCGATCCGGGGCCCGTGCCCCGGGCGCCAACTTCAGGGGGCGACAAATTCAAGCGTAGCAGGCAAGTGCACCACCCAGCACACCGCAACTTTGCAATAAATGAGACGCGCAGCACATTTATAATCTTTCAATTTTTTTTTCTTTTTTACAACAGTTTTTGCGCCCCTATTGAATTGGCGCATTATCGATCGATACAATTTGAATATGTTGATGCCAAAATTTTCATTTTGAGAAAATTTCAATATCGCGGTGGCTAACTTAGCGCATCCCCATAAAAGATTGGTGGGCGGCAGTTTTTGCCCTGCCTCAAAAAAATTCTAATTCCGGGGCTGCTTCCAACTATCTTCTTCTAATTCGATCGAGAGAGAGAGAGAAAGAAAAAATCAAAATCCATTTCTTTATGTCAGCAATGTGAAAAGTTAATAAGGCTTGGATTGGATGACCGCAAAAAATTAAGTATTAAATATACCACCACCTTTGTCGTAAGTTCGTAACACGGGCTCGGCGGAATCTTGTTAGGAAAACATTATTCTCACAAGATCATGATACCGGTCTTAAATAGTTATGAGGTAGAACTAGCTAAATGAAATGAAATTGTTTATTCTGTAAACAGGATATCGGAATCACTTTTACACGTCATATAAAAAACATATTAAAAATAAGCTAGATGAGTTCGGCGTTTCCTATCTGACTACTCTGAGAAGAAAGGCCGAAACAAACTCAGAGGTCGCAGTCTCTTTTAAAGTCCAGACATAATCTTGGTCAGGCCATATGAGGACCATGTAAACTGAAGCATAAATAAAAACATTTTAATTTAATTTAAATATACAGATACAAGAATTGCGTACATTACAAAAAAAAGGGACCCTCAAAAATGTATTCGCCATATGTACTCCAAATTGATTCATTTTAAAAATCAGTAGTTGTTATGAACCTACTGATTTTTAAGTATGTATTATTTGTTGGTACTATAACATTATTTTTTTTTACTTTTATTTAATAGTTGTTATTATTAAAATTTAACTTTTCTATGCATCAGCTGTTTTTTGTGGGTTCAAGCAAAATACCGAATGATTATCGATATAGATAAAAAAAAAACGATGGTACGGACTTCTCTTTCCGGGCTCGGAAACAACAAAAGCTATTGTTCTTTTTCGTAGAAACTACCTCGCGTCCCCCGCCAAAAGTGACAGAATTTTTTGTTCGGAATATTGCGCTTATGGCTTCTCCAGTGATATATACTCTAAGATTATTTGGTATGAAAAAAAAAGTTTTATTGAAAAATTATTCAAATGCCAATTGATTCTTTGACATGGTCTCATTAATACCCAAGAATTATGGGATATTAAAATGAACACGTTGCATATACGGGATGCAAGTGCCCTAAGCTAATACAGCCAAATACCTTGGCATAGCTCTCGACGCCAAGCTACGTTGGAAATCTCACGTCAAAAAGAAAAGACAGGAACTCGACATACGTTACAAAAGTATTTAAGTATTGGTAACTGTTAGGAAAGCACTTCCAGGGTTATTTTTGAATTTGTTGGTTGCTAGGCTACACTTGACTGTTATGTACTTTTGATATCGCACGCATTATATATTTAGTAAAAACCAAATTCCACTGCGTTTACTTTAATATGGTAGCAGAGCGTGCAAAAACGAGAGCTTAAAAGTTTTATATTTGTTTCCTAAAGAATAAAAGTTCGAAAGAGTGAATCATATCGTCTTCAAAAATGAAACTCGAAATAGGACTATTCGATGGAAGCAACTGGCCGACCTGGAAATATAAAGTGATGTTGCTGCTGCGGAGTAACACAGGCACCTTAGAAGCGGTGCAGGGTACTCTAGTAAAGCCTGCACACCCGGGTGAAGGAGCCACAGCGGAAGCTCTTACAAAGTACAAGGTAGAGTGTGACAGCTATAATAAAATAGAAAGCACAGCACTATTACTACTGACTACTAATATGACCGACGATATGCTGAACAAAGTAATGCGTTTTACAACTGCGAGTGATATGTGGGACGAATTAAACCGTCTTTACGAACGAGGATCGCAGGACCGAACCTACGATCTGTGTATGCAACTGTTTAATTACAAGAAAGACCCCACTCATGACATGGATTCGCATATGTCTGCGATAAAGAATATATGGCATGATCTGAATCAAGCTTTATCAACAGTTTGTAATCAACTACCAGAAATTCTTTTGATATGCAAGATATTGGATTCCCTGCCAGAAGAGTATTTCAGTTTTAAATCAAGTTGGCTACTGATTACATTGAAAGATCATACAATCGAGAACTTGACCACCCAGTTGTGCGCTCACGAGAGAGCTTTGAAAGATAAAAATAAATCTGAAGCTGAAGGTGAATCCAGCACGGAGGTACTAGTAGTAAATAACAGAAAGCAAGATTACAAAAAGAATTTCAAGTGCAACGACTGCGGAGCAAGCGGACATCGAGTAAAGCAATGCAAGAAATGGATTACGGATGGGAGACCCCCAAAACCTCCAAAGGAATCCAAATCAAATGCTGCTACATTGACAAGTTTAGCTTTATCTCTTGGTGAGAGTATTGATAAAGACTCATGGTACGTAGATAATGGAGCAACAAGTCACGTAACCAATAGAGGAGATCAGTATGTATCTTTCGAGTACTTTAATGAATCTCACAGAGTAATGACAGCAAATGGTGAAAATATTGAAGCTATCGGAAAAGGCTCAATACAAGTAAAAGCTGACATTAATGGCCAAAACGAAACAATTACGCTCACAAATGTTTGGTATGTTCCCTGTATACAAAGAAATTTGTTCTCAGTGCTAGCCGCACAAGATCTTTGTGAAAATAGCTCCTTTGAGTCAAATACTCGATCATGTTTATTTAAGGTTGACGGTAAGACAAAGTTAGTCGGTACTCGTGACAAGTATGGAGGTTTGTACAAACTTAAAATACAAGTCATTACACCTAAAGTTGAGATTAACCAACTAACAGCTACTAACCAACTTCAATTGTACCATGAACGTTTGGGACACCAAAACAAAAGACATGTCAAACAAGTTATGGAAAGAGAATTTGGTATGCAATTCAAATCTAACAATAACAAAGAAGTTTGCGAAGGTTGCGTTTATGGAAAAGCCCACAGAAGGACGTTTGGGACCAGAGAAAGAACTACAAGACTTGGAGAGCTAATACACACTGATGTATGTGGACCGTTTGTTTATTCGATCTCAAAGTATAGATACTTTGTTCTATTCAAGGATGATTTCACCCGTTTTCGTTACGTATACTTCTTACGACAAAAGTCTGAAGTTCAAGCACGCTTAAAGGATTTTCTAGCAGAAGCTAAGACATCAGGACACGTCATTCAAGGGTTGCTAAGCGACAATGGAGGTGAATTCGACAATGAGCAAGTACGAAGTACGCTAAGACAACATGGGATTAAACAGAGGCTGACAATGCCCTACACTCCTGAACAAAACGGTTGTGCTGAAAGAGATAATCGAACAATTGTTGAGATGGCAAGAGCACTTATACACGCTCATGATGAGATACCTAAAGGTTTATGGGCTGAAGTAGTGCAAGCTTCAGTGTACATATTAAATCGTACGGGACCCACTCCAAATATTGAAAAGTCACCGTATGAGTTATGGTACAATAAGAAACCTAAAATAAATCATCTCAGAATCATTGGTTGTGTGTGTTACGTGCATGTCCCAAAACAAAAGAGAAAGAAGTTAGATAAAAAAGCAAAGAAAGGAATTCTTATAGGATATGACGGTGATGATGAGTATCGAGTTTATGATACAAAGAACTTTAAATTGTTGCGTTCAAGAGATGTAACTTTTGAAGAAGTACCTCTGTTAGACCGAGACATACCTGTTAATGAGGAACCTAAAATAAAAAAGAATACCTATGAGCTACCTACTTCTTCCATAGACGATCAACCACACTTAGAAGTACTTAATCAACGTGATAGCAATGCAATAGAACGACAAGTAGAAGATACTTGGTTTGAAACAGGTGATAGTAATGAAGAAGAACGACAAGAAGAAGACACTCAAACTGTTGTTGAAGGTAACAGTCGTGTACTTCGTGATCGGAGTAAAATTAGACCTCCAGAAAGATTTAATTTTGAACAATTCATCCATCAAGTCATTGCTGTTCCAGAACCATCTTCATATCGAGAAGCCATGCAAAGTACTGTAAAAGACAAGTGGGTTGAGGCTATGAATAATGAGATAAATTCTCTGAAAGAGAATGAGACATGGAAACTGACACAGTTACCAAATAATAGAAAAGCGCTTAACTGCAAATGGGTATTCAAGGTAAAGAAGAACCCTGATGGCTCGATTGACAAGTATAAAGCGAGACTAGTTGAAGTTGGCTATTCACAGAAAAAGGGAATAGACTACCACGAGACATTTAGCCCTGTTGCGAAACTAAGCACAATCCGAGTATTATTAAGTATAGCCGCAAATGAAGGTTTATTGTTAAAACAATTTGACGTCTCAACAGCTTTCCTATATGGCAAGGTGAAGGAAGAGATATACATGCGACAACCTGAGGGATATAATGACGGATCTGGCAAGGTGTGCAAGCTGATAAGAAGTCTTTATGGACTTAAACAGGCTCCTAAATGTTGGAACGAGTGTATTCACGACTTTTTTATTGAATCTGGCTTTACACAGAGCGAAGCAGATCCATGTTTAAACGTGAGACAACGTGGAAAAAGAAAGATTTTGCTTGCTTTGTACGTTGATGATGGATTATTGGCTTCGTCTGATGACGTAGAAGCTGATAACTTTATTGAAAAAGAACTCAAAGGACGTTTCAAAATAACGACCAAGCCGCCATCGTACTTTCTTGGACTAGAGTTAGAGCGACACAATGATGGAACTATAAGAGTTCATCAAGCCGCCTATACTAAAAAGGTTTTGGAGAAGTATGGAATGAGTGACTGTAAAGCCGTTGGAATACCAATAGTTAAAGATATTTCTGTAAAAAAGTTGGCGGAAGAGATCTGTGACACAAAATTTCCGTATAGACAAGCTGTGGGAGCGTTGGCTTATCTCATGGTAGGTACAAGGCCTGATATTGCCTATGCAGTCGGAGTCGTATCCAGATCCTTAGATAAACCCACTAATACGAATGTGTTACAAGTGAAGAGAATCTTTCGTTACCTCAAAGGAACAATCGAGACTGGTTTAGAGTTTAAAAAGAATGAGAAACGACTCATGTGTTACAGTGATGCAGATCATGGAGGCGACAACTTGAGTGGTTGTTCTACTAGCGGGTTGATATGCATGTTCGCTGGATCAGCAATCTCCTGGAGAAGTGTGAAGCAAACCTCAGTTGCGCTGTCGTCCACAGAAGCAGAAATAGTAGCTGCTAGTGAGGCGTGCCGTGAAATGATTTGGCTAAAGAGATTGTTTAAAAATTTAAGTGAAAAATTAGAAACGCCAGTACTGCTCATTGATAATGAGTCTGCAATAAAACTAGCTCATAATCCGCCTTACGAATATCATCGCAAGACAAAGCACATCAAGCTAAGACATTTCTATGTAAGGCAATGTGTGTCTGAAGGACATATCCAAATTGTGCAAGTGCCTACGCAAGAACAATTGGCTGATATATTTACAAAGCCATTATTCAAACCAAGAATGGTAAAACTTTGCGAAGACTTCGGTTTGAAAAAGAAGAGGGAATGTTAGGAAAGCACTTCCAGGGTTATTTTTGAATTTGTTGGTTGCTAGGCTACACTTGACTGTTATGTACTTTTGATATCGCACGCATTATATATTTAGTAAAAACCAAATTCCACTGCGTTTACTTCAATAGTAACTCGGAAAGAAATCCTGTCTATCAATATAGTATAATGAAATATTATACAAACATTCTTATGCCAATTTGCTATTGCTTAGGCTTATATGCTTTAGGGCTGTACTAAACGAAGCAATGTTAAAATAGTACAAAAATTCCAAAATAAAGTACTCTGGGAAGCTGTAAATGCACCATGGTACATTGGAAATGACGACCTCCACCGTGACTAAACTCAAACTCAAAGCATTTATTTCAAATAAACCAATTACAGGCACTTTTGAATTGTCAAGGGGTTGGTCAGTCAGAAAAGATGAAGCTAGTTGCCTATTCCAAACCGTAGTAGGTTCCTATGGAGAAGAATGGGCAAGACAAACAGCTGTGCTGCTGGGGAGTTTGTTGCGCCACTTCTTCTTCCCAGCTAAAGGCACTAGGAAGTGGTGAAGGGTAGGCGTTTTGGGGGACTGTCTTATGTAATTTTGACATTCGAAAAGTGCTGATTCTCAGCCTAGTTTGAATAAATGACTTTTGAATTTTGAAGAAACTCCACGGACAATATTTTATATCAAAATCTTGTTACAAAATATTGGTTAAATCATTCATGTAATTATACATGTGAGAACAATATGGGAAGACGTGGAAGTTAAAAGCGTCTTAAAATCAACACCTTAAAATGGAACTCGTCACCACCATCATATAAAAATTTGCTGAAGCCGACGAAGACAGTCTGGCATGTAAATGTAGAGGCAATACAGCTGCTAGACAACACACACGGCTTAAGAAAACCAAACCATTTGAGTTAGAGTTGTGTATAAATAGTGAATTAATAATAGTAACAATGCTGTGCTATACACGTAACACCATGAACAAAGTGTTTTAATCAATTATCAAGCCCTAAGAAAGTGCTACGAAATTGTGTAAAAGTGCAAATTGACACTATTCTTAGTTATAACATAATCTATCTCGTAATTAAGTTAGAATTAAATTACTTATAAGTCTACTAGGCTAGATTGAAATCAATTACTAAGAACTTTAACTCTTATTATAAAGAAAAAAATAAAAACTTGGAGCGACTACCTATAATTATGACCTCCACAACCCAGTTACTGGTTAACAATTTTTTAGGCTTCTGACTACCCATAACGAACTGTCAAAGATCTACGAATGACAGCCGCGACCAACGGCTTATCGTGCTTTCTGTGCGGAAAGCACTTATGGACATGTCATGGTCATGATGATGATCGCCGACGAACCGATCGAGGCAAGCATAGCCTCGAGCCCCGCTTCCGTTCAAAGATCGTAACGTGACTAACGTGCGTGGCGAGCGAGGGCAGCAGCGTGGCGCGGTGTATGAGCTGTATCCAGGCCAGCTGCGCGTCGCGCGAGTCGGCCGCGAAGTAGAAGGCGGTGCCGGTGTGGTACACCTTGAAGGCGTGCGCGCGGGACTTCACCTCGCCCGCCGCCGCCACCGTGAAGCCCTCTAGGTAGATCATGCAGTCCGCCTTCGAGCACTGGGGGGAAACAGGATGAACATGTTGACAACTTCATAAAAAAACACGTGTAGCCCGTTCCGGCCATATTGTTTATTCTGTAAATAGGATATCGGAATCACTTTTACACGTCATATAAAAAAAATATTAAAAATAAGCTAGATGAGTTCGGCGTTTCCTATATGACTACTCTGAGAAGAAAGGCCGAAACAAACTCAGAGGTCGCAGTCTCTTTTAAAGTCCAGACATAATCTTGGTCAGGCCATATGTGAACCATGTAGATTAGTGTCAGAAAAGGTCTTTTGAGGAAAGAACCACACAGATTTGAGTGGACCTGTCCAGTCAGCGCAAGCATTTGTCAGTAATCGTGGAGTTCAACTCGACGAACAATACCAAAGAAAGGACATTTGGGTAGGCCGCATAAACTACTCAAACTGCCAGACCATCACTAAAACTAGCAGAGAAATAAAAATAATATCCACATAGTCCTCACATTCACAATAGTTAAAATAATAATACTTTACAAAGTAATCATGTCATTTTGAATATAATTTTCAACAGTGTCAATGTGTGTATAAAACTGGTATAATATGTTGATTTTACATAATAATTAAAATGTCTAGTTTTATCACAAGGCTTAGCAGATCGAGCAGTTCAATCCCAAGCATTTTTATCTTCTAAATAATCTGAAATTGTATAGTACCCTTTTTTACAAAGTTTGGTTTTAATACAGATTTTAAATCGTTTAATGGGTAAGTTTCGAATGTCTATGGGGAGTTTGTTGTAAAAGCGTATACATTGACTCATGAATGAGTTGCCTACTTTGTGGAGACGTGTGCGAAATACAGCAAGGTTGTGTTTATTCCTAATATTTAAACTATGAATATCAGACATTTTCTGAAGATTTTATATATTTTTGTGTACATACAATAGGTTTTCAAAAATATATTGTGAGGCTACAGTCAGAATATTTATCAATTTGAATTTTTCTCTAAGGGAATCTTTTGGACCTAGGTTGTAAATGGCTCGAACAGGCCTTTTCTGTAGAACAAAGATAGTATTAATGTCTGCACAGGTTCTCCAGAGAAAAATCCCATATGACATAAGACTATGAAAATAACTAAAATAAACAATTCTGGCTGTATCTACGTCAGTTATCTGTCTAATTTTTTTAACAGCATAGGCGGCCGAACTTAGCCTTTCTGACAATTTTTCTATGTGTGGACCCCATTGTAATTTACCGTCAAAAGTGATTCCAAGAAAAACTGTCGACTCAACAGGATCCAACTCTGTTCCATTAACCTGAACGTTGGTAGATAGCTGCCTGACATTTGGCACTGAAAATTTAATGAGTCTAGTCTTTTTTTTCTTTCAGGAGAAGATTATTTACATTAAACCAATGCACAACTTTAGAAAGTGCATCATTAACTTGTTCAAAGTTGACTAACTGACGTTTGATTTTTAAAATGAGGGAAGTATCATCTGCGAATAATACGATCTTGTTATTATCCCTTATGTGGTAAGGTAAGTCATTTATATAAATTATAAATAAGAAAGGACCAAGAATTTAACTCTACAGAACGCCCATGGTGACCGCAGATCCTGCAGATCTCTTGCCATTAACATCGACTCTCTGAATTCTATTGTTCAGATAAGAAGTCAGAAGGTCAAGAGCCTTGTCCCTCATACCATAGTGGTACAGTTTTCTGATGAGTGTATCATGATGTACGCAATCGAAGGCCTTGGACAAGTCGCAGAAAATGTCAAGAGCATCTTGCGACTCCTCCCAGGCCTCGAATATGTTGTTCAGTAATTCCACGTCCGCATCTGTAGTTGAACGACCCTTTGTAAAACCAAACTGTTTCAGATGAAGTAAATTATGTGCATTGAAATGTCCTAACATTTCGTAATAAGCATGGCCGTATATGAGCACAGATTCGTCTCGCCCTGCAGTTGTTTTCTACTATCGAAGACCTAATTTATTTATTGGGTCTCTAACAGAGACCACACAATTACATTATACATATAGGTACGTTTACAAGAACAGGAACAAATACTAGTGTGTTTCGAATTAGAGGAAACTCCATCATTCACTTAAAATTCAGGTACAATGAGTTTGTTAAGTAACATTACACGAAAATCATACAAAACAGTAAGAGTACAAAATAATACAAATAATAACAAAAAGACCAGCCAAATGCGTATCGGACCACGCACAATGAAGGGTTTCGTACTTGGGATGAATTTATCTCAAGAATAAACTTAACATTGTAGGTAGTTGAAAAACAAGTTCTACCCTACATTCCAAATGCAAATGTAAGTTTGTATCCACAATATTGAGAGATTTGCCTTGTTATTTTAAAACCATGGACTTCATATAGGTTGTCGTCTGTCGTGTAATCTATAAGTATAGCAGCCTGTGGGCTCACTACACACAAGCGTGCTACAGCGCCTTCCGCGTCCAGTATAACAACGCGTTCAGGGCAGTGTTGGGACAGATCAATGATGTGCTCACATATCACAAACATTCCTAAAATTTTACAATTAATAAGTCAGTGTGTGAGGAAGTAATCACAGAATGTAAAATAAATGTCATATAACAAGAAATAATAAATTATTCAATTAAATTAGCAACCAGTTTGATTTTTTCTAGATTCTAGATTATCCTATGGAGCAGGACCAGCATGTTTCCAAGTATTCTTACCTTGGATATAATCCTCTAATTATTAATATGCTTGTTTATACTCAATATCTTTATTGCTTTACCATAATGTGTACTTAGATGGTAATTATATAATTTAGATCATTATGGACCCTGTAGGGCACAGCAAAAAGGAGTAGGAGAGAGGAAAAGCCCTGTTTTAGGAGATCATTGTTTTTGTGGGTACAAGTTTTAACTTACATAATTATAATCAGTCTGGAGATCGCGAATAAGATACTAACAGTTCTCTTAACTATTATTTATGTTTTATCTGCAAAAACTACTTCAATATTTTAGATTATTTTTATATACCTGTACATGTGTATTATAATTCTGTTTATTAATATAAATAAATTGTTTTCGTTTAAATAATTATTATTGCTATATTAATTAATTTATTATTGTTGCTATTTAATTTTAGTAATATTGTTATATTAGATATTTATTGATTATTACTATTACATTATTTATTAGTGATTACCGTATCATTAATATATTTTAAACATACCTATAAATTGCGTGATTATCATCATTATATTATTAATTCTACTACTACTATTATTTATGTTTATAAAGCCCCTTTTTTTAAGACACGCCATATAAAAAAAATAAAAAAATATTTTATAATAAATATTTGTAAATGTAAGGAATACGTCTGTGTGTAAAAGACTGTATATTCAATGGCAGATGTTATTTTACATTTATGTGGCAAATTGGGTGGTTTTTGAGACATTGTTATGATCAAGTTCAATAAAGTGTAATAGTCTAGTACCGCGTCCACTACTCCTACGACTTAGTAAGGCTCCAACTTCGCATAAAACAAAATAAACTAAAAAAAACCGGCCAAGTGCATGTCGGACCACGCACAATGTAGGGTTCCGTAGTTGGGATGAATTTATCTGAAGAACAAACTTAACTTTGCAGTTGAAAAAAAAATTTTTTCATACAGAATGTATGGGAGAATATGTTTTTCAAAGTCAAAGTCAAATCATTTGTTTCAAATAAGCCCATGTATGGCACTTTTGAACGTCAAAAATTACAAAATAATAAAATTGATTCTACAACCGCAAATCTAAGTTGGTCGACTATTACTCGTTAACTTGTAAAGCCTACTCAGTTGTGATAGTTTTCCTTTTAAATTTGTTATATAAGCTATTGCCATGAATTTTTTCACATGTCTAAAATCAACCATTTAGCTGGCAGGGGGTCCAGGACACTTGACTCTAACAAAAATTTTCACTTTAAAGTTAGAGATCCGTTTCGCAAACGGATCTCTAAATTCAAAAATGGTTTAACCTTTCCAACGATACCCCACACCAAGGGATAGAAAAATAAAAAAATAAACATTTCCACTTTACGTGTAGGGGAGGTAACCTAAAAAAATATTTTTCATGATTTTATTTTACCACTTTGTCGACGTGATTAATATGTATACCCAAATACCCATACCAAATTACAGCATTATAGTACTAAGCGTCTCTGAGCTAAGCCGCGGACAGACAGACAGACGGACATGACGAAACTATAAGAGTTCCTTGTTTACTACGGAACCCTAAAAATGACTTCTGCACCATCTAGCGGGACAATGGCATGGAACAGACCGTATGTTCCGCCTTAAAATGATGTTTTTCACTTTTTATTAAAAAGATGTAGATTTTTTCTTACATACATTTTCATAAATGAATTGGCAAGGTACCGTCATAATATTAATCTTTTTAATAGTTCCCTGATAGATTCGCAGTGACGTAGATTATAAATGGCTCTGACAGCTTTCTTTAGTAAAATGCCATACGACATAATGCTGTGGAAGTAGCTAAAGTAGACCAAACGCGCGGTTTTACATCTGTTAACTGTCTTATCTTTCTAACAGCATAAGCGGCCGAGCTCAGCCGCCCCGCAAGAGATGTTTTATGAGGTCCCCATTGTAATTTCTCGTCTAACGTGATTCCTTGGAAAACCGTTTAATTAATACATTCCAGTTTTTCTCCATTCAATATGATGTAACATTCGCTACTTCTAACATTAGGTAATTTAAATCTAATGCATGTTTTATTTAGTACCAAATTATTTACCGTAAACCAATCTTGGACTTGAGGAATAGAGCTATTCACGTCGTCAAGATTTTGTGACCGTCGGTTTATTTAAAGATCAATGATGTGTCATCTGCAAATATCACCGTCTTCGGTTGATTTTGAAATAATTGTGGTAAAGCATTAATGAAAACTAATAAATAAATAAAAAACATATATACATTTTAAAAAAGCTCTAGAAGAACACATAAGAAAACAACACTAACAATACCGATTGACACCTTGAAGGTGACAATCGGTATTATTAGTTTATTTTTTTATTTTTGTATTCTTATTTTTTTTATTTCACAATAAAAAAAATAAGAGTACAAAAATAAAAATACAGAGAATCGCACTTACTTTTATTTGTACGTATCTTACTTTTCTCAATAATGTGTTAAGTGAACCGTAACGTTCTTTTTATTTGAGAAATTATTTCTTTAAACCGAAACTTACGAGGAATGGACCCAATATCGAACCTTGAAGAACGCTCATTGCCATTTCAGATCAATTTTTTTTTTGTTTCGGTATTATCAAATAACTTGTCCCGCTCTAGGCGGAGCGGGAAGGCGTGTCTGAGACTCTTACTAACTAAAACCCACCCGTGTTCCTTCAGTTACCTGTATGTTGCCAGGGGCCACGGTAACTCGTCATTTCAGACCCTAATGAGTATATGTGGTTTACCTAAACTTTAACCTTTATATCTTTCAGGTATGGTCTTAATAAATCTAGAGCTGTATTCCTAACCCCATAGGTAGTGCTCTAGTTTCAGCAGAAGTGTCTCATGATCTACGCAATCGAATACTTTCGAGAGGTCGCAAAAGATTCCAATAGCATCTTGTGCTTCTTCCCCGACATTGAAAATGTTCTTTATTAGGGTGACACGGCGACAGTGGTACAACTCCCTTTGGTGAAACCGTACTGTTGTTCATGAAAGATAGATTTTTTGTTAAAGTGACGTAACATTTGATTGAGCATCAACTTTTCAAACACCTTACTGAGAACTGGCAAAATTGACAAAGGCCTATAATTGTTGGGTTCTTTACTATCACCGGATTTGAACAATGGAAGTACTTTACTGTTTCATGAAATCCGGAATGACTCCTTGGTCTGCACTGGTGTTAAAAATGAAAGCTAAATAGGGCGCAATGGTTTCGATAATAGATCTACAGACTTTTACAGACATACCCCAGAGATCTTCTGTTGATTTAATTTTAAGATCTTTAAAAGCTTTTATTACAGCCTGGGGGTTTGTATGCTGAAACCTAAACTGCAAAGAGCATGCCTTTACATTCTGTCTAAGTAAGGCAGCAGAAAGCGCGGGTGAGGAATTTAAAGGTTTAGTAGTTTTAAGGGTAATATTAGGAAAAAAGTTTTCAAATTGCTTAACTATTTCTATTTCTGATTTGATGGGGCAATGTGCAGTCTCTAAATTAAATTCAGTATTTCGCAGTTTTTTCCTACCTGTTTCATTATTTATTATTTGCCAGGTAGTCTTAATTTTATCATCAGTTGATTTTATTTTATTGCTAATATAAAGCGCTTTGGCTATTTTGCACACTGTCATTAAATCGCATGTTTAGTAGTGAAAAGAACTCTGCGTAGAATTCTATTTTCTTAAATAAGTCTGGAGGGACAGGCTTAATAGCCGTGTTTCCTATGCGGGATGAGGACAAGAGAAAAATCTGCGTCTGGAATGCACGCTGATTCAAAATGCCTACTTTGTCCGACAAATTGCAAGGAGATTGGTGACGATCAGTTGGCGTCTGTAGTTAACCCCGGCAAATTATGCAAAGCGGTACCCGAGTGGTCTTCATGTTCAAGCCTGATGATTCTTCAGCCGGTGGCCACCTGGCGAGCTCGTACACAATGGTCACTTGAAAGTCTAGGGTTTTACACATTAATCGGACGCGGGTTGATATATTAATATTGAAGAATTACAGAATGGCAAATCCCCAAGGAGTACGGGATAATTCACGTTACTTTTATAGTTTCAGCGGATGCGATGAATTGAGCTTTTAAAAAGCGGTTTTTGCGGTGAGATCAAAATGCGACCGAATGGCGCACGCGCACTTTGACGTCTGACAACAGTCATTAGCTGTCACT
The DNA here is from genome assembly GCA_963680765.1 of Agrochola lychnidis. Lineage (NCBI taxonomy): Eukaryota > Metazoa > Arthropoda > Insecta > Lepidoptera > Noctuidae > Agrochola > Agrochola lychnidis. The sequence goes on along the minus strand of OY796852.1, from coordinate 704,405 downwards.
GGCCGCTCAGTTTTCTGATGCCCTCTTCACATGTCCGCGACAGCAATATATGCCTTTGGTCGGACTACAGACACCTAAACACCGCCCGCAATCAAATATGATCTAAGGGGCGATAACTTGCCACACCAAAGTCTAAAACAATTTATTATAAAAAAAAAAAAAACTATTTGAGACATAAGTTTTCACAGTAAGTCCTTTCATGGTCACAGAAATTCATATGTGTACTAAATTTTGAACTTAATCGGTCCATTAGATTCGGAGCAAATTGGCTGTAAACGGGCAGACAGACACACGAGTGAGGGTTCCGTTAAGGATTCCGTTTTTTCCTTTTGAGGTACAGAACCCTAAAAATAATAATAACATAAAATAGTGTTATTCAAAGTATGTTTGGGGCTTTGTGGAGCCAAGCTTCCTCAAGAACAAATTTTAGATACCCAGTGGGACAAGTTATGCAACATCTGAAAAAACAGCGGCTAAGCAAATGCCGCCAATTCTAGTTTTTGAGGAAGCGGTTGACAGCAAATATAAAATACTACTGGTCCATACAGAAGTGAGATGGTTATCTCGGTGTAACAAGGTTATTTAAACTTAGACCGGAGTTACAAACTATTTCAACGAACGGGCGACTAGAACCAATTACATTATTTTCTAAATTTTGACGTTCGAAAGTGCCATACATGGGGCTATTTGAAATAATGATTTGACTTTGACTTTGACTCAACTCAACTATAAAAACAAAATACCGCAATAGAGTGGATGCAGAACCTGACATGCGACTTCAACTCTCTTCAATCAAGCCTGATATCCAACAATTGATGAAAAGTAAAAACTGTTTCATACCCCCCATTAGATGCAAATGTTAATTAAAATTTTATCATTATTAATGAAGAATACACTTAAACAAAAAAAAAATTATTTCAGGGCTCTATCATTTATATTTCGTTTTCCAAAAGGGTTCCGTCGCCAAAAAAAATTGAGAACAGCAGGTTGTGTGTGAGCAGCAGGTGTCTCCTGGCCCAGCGCGGCTGGGAGGCTCCTCGTGCTCGCACGCGCTGTGCCAGGAGACACAACATCGTCGGGGCCTCACCTCGGGCGTGCGGTACGCATACAGCAGGTTGTGTGTGAGCAGCAGGTGTCTCCTGGCCCAGCGCGGCTGGGAGGCTCCTCGTGCTCGCACGCGCTGTGCCAGGAGACACAACATCGTCGGGGCCTCACCTCGGGCGTGCGGTACGCATACAGCAGGTTGTGTGTGAGCAGCAGGTGTCTCCTGGCCCAGCGCGGCTGGGAGGCTCCTCGTGCTCGCACGCGCTGTGCCAGGAGACACAACATCGTCGGGGCCTCACCTCGGGCGTGCGGTACGCATACAGCAGGTTGTGTGTGAGCAGCAGGTGTCTCCTGGCCCAGCGCGGCTGGGAGGCTCCTCGTGCTCGCACGCGCTGTGCCAGGAGACACAACATCGTCGGGGCCTCACCTCGGGCGTGCGGTACGCATACAGCAGGTTGTGTGTGAGCAGCAGGTGTCTCCTGGCCCAGCGCGGCTGGGAGGCTCCTCGTGCTCGCACGCGCTGTGCCAGGAGACACAACATCGTCGGGGCCTCACCTCGGGCGTGCGGTACGCATACAGCAGGTTGTGTGTGAGCAGCAGGTGTCTCCTGGCCCAGCGCGGCTGGGAGGCTCCTCGTGCTCGCACGCGCTGTGCCAGGAGACACAACATCGTCGGGGCCTCACCTCGGGCGTGCGGTACGCATACAGCAGGTTGTGTGTGAGCAGCAGGTGTCTCCTGGCCCAGCGCGGCTGGGAGGCTCCTCGTGCTCGCACGCGCTGTGCCAGGAGACACAACATCGTCGGGGCCTCACCTCGGGCGTGCGGTACGCATACAGCAGGTTGTGTGTGAGCAGCAGGTGTCTCCTGGCCTAGCGCGGCTGGGAGGCTCCTCGTGCTCGCACGCGCTGTGCCAGGAGACACAACATCGTCGGGGCCTCACCTCGGGCGTGCGGTACGCATACAGCAGGTTGTGTGTGAGCAGCAGGTGTCTCCTGGCCCAGCGCGGCTGGGAGGCTCCTCGTGCTCGCACGCGCTGTGCCAGGAGACACAACATCGTCGGGGCCTCACCTCGGGCGTGCGGTACGCATACAGCAGGTTGTGTGTGAGCAGCAGGTGTCTCCTGGCCTAGCGCGGCTGGGAGGCTCCTCGTGCTCGCACGCGCTGTGCCAGGAGACACAACATCGTCGGGGCCTCACCTCGGGCGTGCGGTACGCATACAGCAGGTTGTGTGTGAGCAGCAGGTGTCTCCTGGCCCAGCGCGGCTGGGAGGCTCCTCGTGCTCGCACGCGCTGTGCCAGGAGACACAACATCGTCGGGGCCTCACCTCGGGCGTGCGGTACGCATACAGCAGGTTGTGTGTGAGCAGCAGGTGTCTCCTGGCCCAGCGCGGCTGGGAGGCTCCTCGTGCTCGCACGCGCTGTGCCAGGAGACACAACATCGTCGGGGCCTCACCTCGGGCGTGCGGTACGCATACAGCAGGTTGTGTGTGAGCAGCAGGTGTCTCCTGGCCCAGCGCGGCTGGGAGGCTCCTCGTGCTCGCACGCGCTGTGCCAGGAGACACAACATCGTCGGGGCCTCACCTCGGGCGTGCGGTACGCATACAGCAGGTTGTGTGTGAGCAGCAGGTGTCTCCTGGCCCAGCGCGGCTGGGAGGCTCCTCGTGCTCGCACGCGCTGTGCCAGGAGACACAACATCGTCGGGGCCTCACCTCGGGCGTGCGGTACGCATACAGCAGGTTGTGTGTGAGCAGCAGGTGTCTCCTGGCCCAGCGCGGCTGGGAGGCTCCTCGTGCTCGCACGCGCTGTGCCAGGAGACACAACATCGTCGGGGCCTCACCTCGGGCGTGCGGTACGCATACAGCAGGTTGTGTGTGAGCAGCAGGTGTCTCCTGGCCCAGCGCGGCTGGGAGGCTCCTCGTGCTCGCACGCGCTGCCACACGCCGCCCGCCGCGCCTCGCGCCGCAAGCGCACGCGCCGGCACAGAGCGACGTTCTGACGGCGGTTATTTTTTTTATTACTTAGAACATATTTATATAAACATAATACTATTACAGCAAATATACAAACTCAGTAAAAAAACGTCTGCGGTCGAGGGACCCGTCATGGCAGGAACGAAGTTCCTTCTCACGTATGATTTAAGGGCCTTAGTCCCGTTTAGTACCGTAAAACGGTCACTTTAAAAAGGAATCTTCTCATAAACGGCTTGGTTAAAAGATTTGAACAGCCGCCATATTGGATCTTTATTTTGACTTAAAGTAGTCTACAGTAGTAGTAGTCTTCGTTCCAAAAATACTTCACTTATTGCTACTACAGCATATCGGCGCGGGCAAGTCGGTGACGCGAACCCATAACTTTTTCCCACCCGGCAGGCAGATGTTGTCCTGCGACAACAGCGCCACGCTGGTCCAACTATAGCTATAAACCATCCCAGTGACACAAAAACAATTAAAAAAAACATCTAAATCAGTCAAGCCGTTTAGGATAAGAAGAATTACGAACACACGTACACCATTATTTTATTTATTGCCAGGCGTGCAGAATTTTAATGTTCTTCAAAAACAAGCAAAGTACTTTAAAATAAAATGCGGGTCAAAATGTGGTAGTCGATGTACAATTTCTGGAATATGTTAACATCAGACACGTGCGTGTGTGTGTGCGTGCTGCGACGCAGTGATACGTCCTCACACTGGGAAGGCCCGTTCGCTACTGACAGGATGGGTTTTCCGCGATCGTTTATATAGTTCACTTTGCTATTTATTTACGAAATGAAGTAATTGTTTATTTATAAAATAAAACTTAGATTATATTAAATGGTTAACTTAAGAGTAATATTTAATTTTTTAAATTTCTTAAAAGTGTTTCTAAGTATTAGAAAAAATTATTTATTTGTCTTGAAGTTTTCAGAAAGTTACGTTATTTCAACATTTTTTTCTTCTGCTATATTTTGTATAAAAGTTGAAAAAAGGTGTTCCTCTATGTACAAGTAGACCATAATTATAATGATATTGATGATATTTTTTAATTTTCGAAATCAAAAGCAGTTTCTTCTAATGAAACGATTAAACGTCAGTCTCGCGTCATTTTTTGGAAAACTTGTTGCGAATTTTAGTGATTTTCCACGAATCCTTAATTTATTTGAAAAATCCCTTTCCCCTATGTACAAGACAAAGAATTGGACTTTTCAAATCACAAAAGTTTTGTTTAAATTCTGGTCCCCTTTCTCACAACGAATGATCAAAATGTATCAAAATCAGTGATTTCATGCGGTGCGGCGGCACGGAGCCTTAAATGTTTTTTCTCTTTTCGATAAAATCGAACATAGAATATATTTTATTCTCCTTCGTTTTTCACATGATAGATGTTATTAAATTCAAAATTCAAAAGTCATTTATTCAAACTAGGCTGAGAATCAGCACTTTTCGAACGTCAAAATTACATAAGACAGTCCCCCAAAAACGCCCACCCTTCACCACTTCCTAGTGCCTTTAGCTGGGAAGAAGAAGTGGCGCAACAAACTCCCCAGCAGCACAGCTGTCTGTTCAAGTTAGAAAAAATGATTCTATACAATAGTATTCAAAATAACTTACATTATGCAACACAAAACATAATTCAAATGATAAATTATAGGCCATATGCCAGCTAGCACACGCCAATATACCAGCCAAAAACATCGAGAACTATACTCAAGCAATATTTAAAAAAAAATAAAAACTAAACGTAAAAAGAACTAAATATCTATATAAAAGCCTCCAGACATAAAGGGCATGCCCGCTTACATAAAGCCGTAATTGGCAGTTATAAATGATAAACTAGGACCATCGGGGTAAATGAACAGATAATTACTAGTAACAATAACAAAACCATGATCAGCAAGACGACCAAGCAGCACACGTCCGAGCATGACGAACTTGCTGGTTGCTCAGGCAAAAAAATAATATGATCAATTGTCGAGGTCGCTAGCTAACCACAAATTGCAATACAACTCATAACAAAAACATTGTAATGAGTAGATTATATCAACAATAAAATAAAATTAAAAATAAAAACTCATATAAAATGACAGTAGGTAAGCTAATTCTGGAGAAAGAACATAAACATTGTCTTGAGTTAATCACAGCGACCAACTATTCTTATCATTTAAGTAATCGTTGATACAATAGTATGCCTTTGAACAAAGGTTGGATTTTACTTTAGTTTTAAATGCATTAAAAGGCAAATCTAGAAAAGAAGAGGGTAGCTTGTTGTAAAAAGTTATACCAAGCCCAACAAATGAGTTATGAACCTTATGAAGCCGGTGAAAGGGAGCTCGTAGTTTGTCCTTATTTCTAGTGTTAACATTGTGAATATCACTGTTTTTAGTGTATAAGTGTATATTTTGCCTAATATATAAGATGTTGGCGAAAATAAATTGTGATGCCACCGTGAGAGTACCAATATTTTTAAACAAATCTCTTAGAGAAACTCTGGCACCTAGCTGGTAAATTGCTCGAACTGCTCGTTTTTGAAGAACAAATATATTTTGAATGTCAGCGGCTTTGCCCCACAGCAGAATACCATAGGACATAACGCTATGAAAATAACTAAAATAGACTAACCGAGCTGTATCAACGTCAGTGTATTGTCTTACTTTTCTGACAGCGTAGGCGGCCGAACTGAGCCTTCCCGCTAGGCTTGATATATGTGGGCCCCACTGAAGTTTGGCGTCTACTGTTATGCCCAGAAAAACTGCCGAGTTCACAATTTGAAGCACCTCTTTATCTAAGACGATGTTGGGTCCTAGATTTCTAACATTTGGTAGAGCGAATTTTATACATTTCGTTTTCTTGGCATTGAGAACTAGGTTATTTGTCGTAAACCAATCCGTAACCATTGAGAGTGCACTGTTTACGTCGTCAAAATCTTGTCTATTCCTGTCTACTTTAAAAATAAGAGAGGTATCATCTGCAAACAGTACAACGTTACAGATATCCTTTAAATAAAAAGGCAAGTCATTAATATATACTAAGAATAAGAATGGACCCAGTATTGAGCCTTGAGGTACACCTAACTGAACTGGTAGCTCGGAAGATTTCACACCATTAACATCTACACATTGGAACCTATTATGTAAATAAGAATTTATTACTTTAAGAGCTTCGTTTTGGACACCGTAATGACGTAGTTTACGCAAAAGTGTGTCATGGTGCACGCAATCAAAGGCTTTGGAGAGATCACAGAAAACTCCAATAGCATTTTGCGAGTCCTCCCATGCGTTAAATATGTGTTTCAGCAGAGCAACACCCGCATCTGTGGTCGCACGACCTTTTGTAAAACCATATTGTTCATCATGAAGAAGTCTGTTTAAATTAAAATGTCTTAGCAACTGCTTGAGTATTAACTTTTCAAATATTTTACTGAATGCTGGTAAGATAGAGATAGGCCTGAAATTGCCAACGTCATTTTTGCGTTATTATAAGTTTACGTTATTATTATTATTAAGGGCCGACTTTTCAAGCCTCAGTTAAGTCGTTGAATAGTTATCTAGCGTATGCAATTATTTGGCTGTTTATAAGGCGAATTAATATTTTCAATTTTTCAATCGTATAATAGCTGAAGAATAGTTTATCTGTGGTCTTTGTTAACCATCAACTTCACACTATCATGTGCAAGTGAGATGCACAGATACAGTATTCAACGTGTTAGACAAGAATAGAAACAAAACTTATGTTTGACATTTTGACATAATCATCAGACACTGACTATCTGACTATTGAAAAATCCAGAATCATGATATCTATGGAATAAACGCTTTACGATTTTTTATCTGAGGATTGAAAAATCAGCTCTTAATAAAACATGAAATAAATAGCAACCGCATGACACTTGTATGAAAAATTCGAACCCAATTCTCTCTGCGGCGAACGATGAAAGAAAAAAAAAACATAAATAAATAAGCGCGAGAGAATGTGACAACCGGCGAAGGCAGGCGTGTCTGAATAAAACCGGTTTATTCAGGTTAACACGAGTTTTTAAAATTATATTCTCTGTAACCAGTAACCAAAATTAATTAGATTTAGTCGAAACCGTTTTTGTAATTAACCGGTTAATCAATGAACGGTATTATAACGGTTTTAAGAACAATATAAACCGGTTTCAAGCCCTGATCTATCTATAAAAAATATCAACCTTGCATCCACCATTCCCTTCTGGAATCGTAGGCAAAAACAGCGACCCACGTGTGCGTGTCTGCGCCCCTGCATATTCTTTGGCCGTCGTTTTAGTGTAGCGCGCCACCGCGCGCTTCCAAGGGTGGGGGTTTAGCTCCGCCCACATACGGAAGGTCAGTGAGCCTACTAATCACCTTAAGGCTCTGTGCACGAAAAATACCCTCTTTTGTCAATGACTTTTCTAATTATGAGAAAGCTTGCGCAAACAAACCATATTTGCGCTCTCGAAAATATCGATTATTTCGCTTTTGATTTACTTATTGAAGATATCGACACCAGAAGTATCAATTAATGTTAGGAACAAACCACGGTTTTTCAGGAGAGCCAAAAAAGGTTTTTTTTTTAATCTTTCAATAACTTTTTACTGTCTGCTTTAATTTTAATTGTGTCTAGAGCAAAGTTTCTTAGAATTTCCACTTCTTTCATGCTATAAACGAAAGATTTAGGAATACTCAGTGATTTAAAATATAGCATATCCCTTACATTAAAAAAATGTTTAGTTGTGCCTTACGTTACTAATATTTTATGTGTAAACCGTCGAGCATAGTGTAAGCAGCAAGAGAAATAGAAAATTATACGTAATTACACCCATCAACACCGTCTAGGGATATTTTGTATAAAGTTCTTTTACTCAAAAAATACTGGCCGGTTTTAAAATGTTTTGAAGAAAGCTTATTTTATAGGCCTTTTTGGATGATTCCAAATTTGAATTTGAAAAAATAATTTAAAAACAAAAGATTTGCGGGGCATAACTTGAGCGAAGTTGGAAGGTTTCAATTTACTTATCATAGTTTTTGGTAATTTTTGGTGCCAAATTAAAGTTTTAAAAATAAGTTAGCTGTTAATTTCAAATTTCTGCTACTGTATACAGTAGCAGAAATTTAACAGCGGCGCCATTTAACAAGAGAAATGTTAAGGGCAGTAAGCATGCTCCAAGCTGGGGCTACTCAACGGAGTATTGCTGAGGAGATTGGAACAAAACAAAACGTGATATCAAGGTTATGGTCACCTTATCATGCTACTGGTGAAGTGGCTGAAAGACACTTTTTGCAAGTTAACGCGAGAAGACAACCAAATGTTACGGCCATGCAGTTGGTTCAAAGGCTCCAGTCAGAACACCAGTTGCTTGTGAGTGACCTAACTGTGAGGAGAAGACTGCATGAAGCTAACCTTCATGCCCATAGACCGCTTCGTACTCCAGCACTACGGCGAGGAAATCGTGGATGAAGATTTCAGTGGGCTCATGAATATTTGCTCTAGATAACCAGTGGTCTGTAGTGCTGTTTACCGATGAGTCCCGATTCGGTTTCCATCCCAATTCGCGAAGAGTACGCGTATGGCGAGTTCCTGGTCATGAGAGTCGTCTGCAACACCCTCAGGAAGTCCATTCATACCACGGCAGGACCATTATGGTTTGGGCGGGATTCGTGTTGATGGAAGAACAGACCTCGTTTGGATCAGAAACACCATGACCACTGAAAAATACCGTAACCAGGTGCTAGTACCAATAGTCTACCCCCATCTACTACAAATGGGCGAAGAATTCACGCTCATGCACGACAACGCCCGCCCGCACACAGCGCGAGTGGTGACCAGCTGGCTGCAGGAGCACGACGTATCGGTCTTAGACTGGCCCGCGCAATCACCAGACCTAAAACCCATAGAGCACGCGTGGGACATGCTCCAAAGAAGGGCTTTGAAGAATTTTCTTGCAAACATTGCGACTGAAGAACAACTTTTTTGTCATCTTAGCAAGACCTGGGATAATATCCCGCAGCAAGACTTTGATAACTTGATTCAAAGCATGAAAAACCGTTGCAGGACCGTTGTTAACGTCATGGGTGGTTTTACCGACTGCTGATTTTTCGCATAATTGCAAAAAACTGTATAATTACGCTTTATTTTTCACATTTTCTTGAAAAACACATTCATCGCTAGTTTTAAATTTTTTTTCATTTTTCGTCTTTATATAAATAAAATTTTATTTACGCAATTTTTTTTATTTTTATTATTCTGAAGTCTAGTCTGATAAATGGGCTTTATAAAAATATATCCATGTTGTATGTTATTTGTAACAAACTTTTGAGTAAATTGAGAAAATCTGAAATATCCCTAGACGGTGTTGATGTGTGTATATTGTAAAGGACTTTTACAGTGTTGAATTTGATGTAACTATACAGGGTGGCAGGGACATCGACGCGAAAACTGTTACCATGGATTCAGTACATGATTCTGAACTCCCCTGCGTTGAAATTTTTCCACGGTATTTTTTTTTTTTTTTTTAAATTAGCTTTCATACATTTTGACCGTGTAGGTATTGCACTTTTCTATGAAACAGCAGTTTTATTTTTTTAATAACCAACGATAAATTTTAACGCAGTGGGGTTCAGAATCATGTACTGTTTCCATGGTTCCAATTCAATTCAAAATATTTTATTTCACATAAACCTACATGGGCACTTATGAAACGTCAGAAGCTAGGTGCACTAGGGCTCGATGTCCCTGCCACCCTGTAGATTATCTACTAAAATTGATGGTATTTTAACAACATGGAAATAAGTTCTTTGCATGATTAATGTTGGTATGAACCAACATTAATCATTCACTTGTCGGTAAAAAAATGATGGTCTAGTCTCAGCAGCAGTGCGCGTGTGTATCTTTATAACTAATGGTTTAAATATAATCGTCTCCTCAAAAATTATTTGATTTATACACTGTCCCGAGTACCACAGCCAAGCGTGGTGCTCACAATACAGTGAATTTTAAAAGATTACCTCGTAGTTTTGAAAATCTTTCAATGTATGATTTAAATGTTCACCCATAACTCGTAATTCCGTATGCTATTGCTAAAGAAATTTATTTTCATTTAATTTTTATTTAACATGCAAAATGTCATGATTTATGTAAAAAAAAATAGGTATTTTATGATTGTTGTGTGTGTGCCAGGAGGCAACACAGTGTCGGATGGCCGAATGTCATGATTTCCAAATATTAATAAGATTTACTGATTTTAAATACTAAATATAAAATTAAAAGTATGTAATTTGCCTCAAATGATTTAGTATCAGTGTAATTATGAAGTATAAAAGTATCTCATTTGACAGTTCCGCAAAAGTACTGGTTTTTTAACGAAACAGAATTGGAAACATGATGTTTGGAGCGTCGCTTAACTTCTAGTTCAGTTCGCTATGAGCCTCGTAACCAGAAGGTGTCTTCAAGAAGTCTAAAGTCTATAACGTTATTATATTAAATACCTAATTAAATAGTTTGTTAAATAATGCTAAAAGTGTACCAAGTTTGTAGTGTACAAGATGATAAATACAGAAATATTAGTACTGAAATGGTGTATGGTAATGGTGTTGGTATGAACCAACATTAATCATTCAAAGCAAATCTAGACGTTAGTTTCAGGTTTTGCAGCTTAGCTATCACAGATCTAAATTAAATTTAGGGAAACAAAAATAAAACAATTGTTAATATATTTTTTTTTATTTTCGACTTTTATGTCTGCGCAATTGTTATAAATTCAACACACTTAACAGTCTATTAAACTTTGTGTTAAGTTTTTTTTTTTTTGTATTTTGTTGTAAAGAGTAACAGTGTTCAAATTAACAGGCTTACAAACCTTATAGTTATCAATGTAAAAATAATTATGTTAAATTGACTCTATGATCTCTTTTAATTAACAGTCCTCCAGTCCAGTTTTGTGAGATAATAATAATTCTTAAAAAACTCTAATCATACATTAAGGTAAGGAACATGTTATTTAAATTGACTGATTTGAGGTTTAAGGTAAGGGTTATTTAATACGGCAACTTACTTCATTTTTCTGAGAAGAAAAAAGTTCTTGACTGTTAAATCACTTTTTTTTTGTCATAAATCGTTTTACGCAGTCCAAAAATTTGTACTGTAAGGGAATTTCGTTTAACGATAAGGAAATTTTAATGATACCAATCGATAGAGCGGGAAATTCTGAATCCAATGATATAACTCATTTTCGCCAAAATGTCCCTTACGTTAAGTAATAGATACTTCTGGAGTTGATATTGTATGATCATAAAATAAAATTTTGGTTTAATCTCAAGAATAGCTGAAGACTACTGTGTGATTTTTAAATTTCTGGATATTGTTTGCTAAATAATAGGAAAAAATATATTACAGACGGGGTTTTTAAAAAATTGGATGCATATGAAAAGTAGGATTTCAACATTTTATTTATTTTCTGCTATATTTTGTATCGAAGTTAAAGAAAAGTGGTTCAGCCACATGGAAGTAGACCATATTATGATATTTTTTTAATATTTAAAATAAAAAGTAGTTTCTTGTAAAAAAAATATCAAACGTCAGTCTTACGTCATTTTTCGGCAAACTATTTGCGAAAATTTGTGATTTTGAATGAATACTTTTTTCTATTTTTTTATTGCTGAATGGACCTGCTCTTGATCTCGTCTCACCAGATGGAAAGCGATGGATGAGGTCTACGATGGATCGAGCGTGCCCAGAAGATGCCTGTTCAATCTCTGTTTGAAGGCTTATATGTTGTAACGGTGTAACGAAAACAAGTTACATTTTAACGTCACTATCGGCTTTAACATCCTCGAAAACCATGAAAACGACCAACAATGGCGAAAAATTTGAAAATTTTCGCGGCCGCTTTCTTTGATTTACATTTTGACCTCACTATCGGCTTTAGCACCCTCGAAAACTATGAAAACGACACCCATGACGATACATTTGAATATTTTCGCAACCGCCATCTTGGATTGTATTTTGTCTTTACTAACGACTTTAACACCCTCGAAAACCATAACAACGGTAACCATGATGAAAAATTTGAAAATTTTCGCAGCCGCCATCTTGGTTTTCATTTTAACCAAATTCACTCCATTTCAATTCACTTTTTCTCTCTCTACCGAGAAAAAAAAGTCGCATGTACATGTATGAACATCCATAAAAAGTATGAACGCTTTTTCGCAAGACGATTTCTACTATTCAACTCCTACCGCAAGCCACGTTAAAGAAAAACATTCTAAAATATTATAAAACATAACATACCCAACAATTAAATTTTAAAGATTTTTCAATATATCACAATACAAAACGCAAGTAAACTCACTAGCAAGAATGGAACTCTTCTTCTTCAAACTCCGGGACTTGGAAGTGGGGAAGATGCCCCTGACGGCGCTGGTAGGCGAGAGCGCGTGGCCGCGCGTTGGCGTGGCGTCGCTGTGCGCGTGTGCGCCCATCACTATGTCGCCCGCGCCCGGGCTTCCCAGCGGCGGCGAGCGGCGCCGCAGGGACCCGCCGGGCCCCGCGCCGGGCCCCGTGGTCCCCACGGCCCCCGGCTCGCTCGCGGTACTGTTGATGGCAGGCATCTCGCGCCGCTCGCTCGGGATCACGCGGATGTCGTGCTTCGTTATGTGTCGGAGGGGGACGGATATCTGAGGTACAATGATTATGATGTGTATTCCTGATATCTCTTATTTGAAAAAAAGTTTTGTGGATTTTATTGCACGGACATAATGTACAATTTCAAATTCAATATTTTAAGTATTATCTAGTACGAATAATAAAAGTGTTGGGCGTAACTCCCAACAGTGAAAATGTTATGTTGACGTTGTGTATTGGGACGTTATGTTATACGAGTAAACAACCGATTGGTATAAAGGTTTTATTGCTAGGTACTAAAAATAACATGTTATAAAGTAATAATGTACAATGTTGGATTGAACAAACTGCAACGCTTCACTGTAAGTAGAACAAATTAGTTGCATGTACAGCATAGCTCATACATGATAACTTAATCGGAAATTGTTACAAAATCAAGTTAAAATGTAAAAGACACAAACAAAATCATGAGTTGTTATCGTAATTCACAACGTGCAATAGGCGACGTTGCTTTATTGAGTGTGCGTGAACTCGATATGTGCGCTGCGTTACTGTCGTCTTTGACGTCAAATAATATGTTGTCCACGATGCTCGCTGTCGACATCGGGTTGGGAACAGATGGAGCTTCTGATTTCCGTCGACTTGCCCAATTCTTGCGTATGCGATTCTAAGCGTATATTACGCCCGCGACTGCTGTTGCGACAGCTCATAGGTAGATGACAACGTATTGGTGGACATCTTGGTATATTGCAAGATCTGATCTGCCAGGTGTTTCTCATTTGCCTTGACCAGGTCAATTTTATTTTATTTATTTATTTATCTTTAAATCAGGCACATTACCCATAATTTGTTGGTATTACTTACAACTATGTTAGTATAATTAATTAAGACAAACTTTTACAACTAAAAACAATTACAATAATACAACACACTTACAGAACACTATATCTATTAAGCCACCTTCTGGAGACACCTGGCAACAGTACATGTAATGCGCACAGGTGCCCCATCAGGTGGTCTTCAGTCTTACTAGCAACAATGCTCAGGAGACTGCTGTCGCTGTGTCGTATCAGACGCAGCAGTGACGCGGATCTTTTACGCATGATCGCAAAAAAGTCATCTGTACGCGCTGCTGCGAACATCCCTGACTCGCTACAGAAACGTGGCAGCGACAGCAGTATCCTAAAAGCATTGTTGTATTGCACACGCAGGGCTTTAAACGTTTTTTTTTTTTTGCGTGTATCTGGTCCACAGACTGCAGGTATAAAAAGCCTGGCAATATGCCCTAAACAGTGTTATCTTAACGTTATTGTCACACTTTGCAAATCTGCGGGCCAGCATGTTGCATCGAAGGACCAATGCCCTGCGCTCTCTCCATATCACAGTTATCCGTGCCATCCTCTGTAATCCAGTGACCAAGGTATTTAAACTGCTTTACTCTGTTTAGAGTTGCACCACATAGCGAGACTGGTGGTACTACTTCACAGGTCTTGTTTTGTGCCATAAAAACTAACAGCTCGCTTTTCTTGGCATTATATCTTAGTCCATGGGCTCCAGCATAGCACTCACATATATTTAATAGCAATATATATAATTCAATATATAATTCAATGTCTTCTTGTTATTGTTTTGCGAATTCGTCATCTAATACTCCGAACAGAGCGCACGATGGAACCAACACCGTTGATAAGCCCACGTTTGCTTCTCGTATTCACTCGGCCTTGCGGATACAGCAACATATGGTTGTAGTGTCTTATTTCGTCGGTCGAGTGTTGTAGTTGTGTTAAAGCTCAAGCCCCGGTGTCAAACAATGTTTGACACCCGACAACCGGACACCGACACCAGGATTTTGCTATTTTTCTAATATAAAATAATGTCTAATGTTCTCTGTGGCTTTTCTATTCTATGGTCGGATAAATATGATAGTCAACAAAACCATTCCATTTTAAAATACCTGGAACGCAATATTTAAAAAAAATATTGAAAGTGACGTTCGGGGGCGAAAAAATGTCAGTTTACGAAACGCTCCGGGCTTGAAGGTTACTATCGTAATATTTCGTTTTTGTGGTTTTTGTGTGTAAATCGACGGGAAGTGGTGTTATTTTCATTTTTGAGTAAATATTACGTCGTTGTAGATAATATTTGCAGAGAATAACATCGTAATATACCTATTTTGACCCAAACAAAAAGTGTAAACATACATCTGAATGAAAAAGTGACCGTGTTGTGATTTTGTGGTATTTTGGTGTGTAATCGTCGGTATTTGATGGGTAAGTCGCCTTTTTCTATAAATGATTAGATTAGTCATAATTTTAAAGTGTTTTTTCGCCAAAATACGGCGAAAAAATATTTATTTGAAACCGATAAAATTACGTAAACACTAAAAAATCTAGGTCTTAAAAATTCTAGATTTTTAGTATTTTTTATTTTCAATGTCTGTCTCTAAAAACACTTTTGTTAGAAAACATAACTATCCATAATGTACCCTGCAAAATTTCGTGTGAATTGGTTAGCTAGTTTTATCAGAAATCGTAAAAATAGTAGACAATAGACTCGCCAACAAAAACGCGTAATAAATCATAGTGAACGTTTCTCACGAAAGTCGTAAATATTTATGTTGGGTCCCTTATCTATTCGAGAACCGAAAACAAGTAACGATAACATTCAACAACTTTTGAGAAACTTGAGTGTTTTGTTTATTTGAAGGTGAGTCATAAATCTTTATCGTAAAGGGTGGGGGCGGGGCTTGACAGATATGACTCATCTGTCAAATTAGAGTCTGAGCGGTTAAAATTACGTTACATTGTGTTTTCTGTTTCATTTTCTCGCAGACATTTTCTAGATGATTGGTGAATTTACTGGATCCTGCTATACCATGCCAGTAGGGCTTGACGTCATAGTACACGATAATCTTCCACTCGCTATGTCATCATTTCATCATCATCATTTCAGCCGAAAGATGTCCACTGCTGGACATAGGCCTCCCCCAAGCACCGCCACTTCGACCGATTCTGTGCTTTCCGCATCCAGCAGATTCCTGCGGCCTTCACAAGGTCATCGGTCCATCTTGTGGGAGGCCTTCCAACGCTACGTCTTCCGGTACGTGGTCGCCACTCCAGAAACTTTCGACCCCATCGGCCATCCGTTCTGCGAGCAATGTGCCCTGCCCATTGCCACTTAAATTTAGCAATTCTTTGGGCTATGTCGGTTACCTTGGTTCTCCTGCGGATCTCTTCATTTCTGATTCGATCACGTAGGGATACTCCAAGCACAGCCCTCTCCATTGCCCTTTGGGTGACTTTTAGCCTTCTGATAAGGGCCATTGTGAGCGACCACATTTCAGTACCATAGGTTATCACTGGCAACACGTACTGGTCAAAGACTTTCGTCTTGAGACACTGTGGTATGTGGTATGTGGGACGAAAAGATATTGCGTAGCTTCCCGAACGCTGCCCAGCCGAGTCGGATTCGACGATTGACCTCTTTCTCGAAGTTGGACCTACCTAGCTGGACAGTTTGTCCTAGGTATACATACTCATCCACAACTTCGAGCGTAGCGTCTCCAATATTCACGAGAGTGGGTGTCACATGGGCATTTGACATGACCTTTCATCCATGTTCATTTTAAGACCCACTCTTTCAGAGGTTCGACTGAGGTCATCGAACATTGTACTGAGGTCCTCCATGGTCTCAGCCATGATAACTATGTCGTCGGCAAACCGAAGGTTAGTGATATACTCGCCATTGATGTTGATGCCTAGCCTAGCCCTTTCCAATCCAGAACCTTGAAGACATCCTCCAGTGCAGCGGTGAACAGTTTCGGAGAGATAACGTTTCCCTGTCTCACACCTCGCTGCAGAAGGATAGGTTTCGAGGTCTGGTCCTGGAATCGACAAAACACTAATCACTGAGTCTGACCACAATATATTGTTTTAAACTATCTTCGTCAAAACATTACACATTTCTTTGTTTTAAAACTTATTCACTGAGTAACCTTAACCTTCCCTTGATTCCATGTCGACTTTGTTAGCCAGTTAGATCATAAATTCATTAGCAAATATGTTAAAATAAGTTCAACCTCGTAGTAGTTATCCACTTGTAAACAAAAATATCGCTACATCGAGGCTGCGTTTAGAGTTACACTGTAATCGATCAGAGCGTGCTAACACCCATACCGAATTAGTGTCAGCGCGATAACAACGTGCTGTGAATCGTCATAGATGAGGTCATAGCATGCGCCATCTTGCGATAACGCTGACCATGCCCTAAATTAATATCACCGTGAGCGCTGTCAAAAAAAATTTTTTTTTTCTTCTTTATAATATTACTAGCGGACGTCACACGATTTCACCCGCGTAGTTCCCGTTCCCGTGGGAGTACGGGGTTAAAATATAGCTTACGTTACTCGCTGATAATGTAGCTATCCATTGCTGAAAGAATTTTTCAAATCGGTCCAGTAGTTTTTAAGTTTATAACGAATAAACTTAAAAACTACTGGACCGATTTGAAAAATTCTTATCAATATCTTATTCTTATCTTACAAAAATACAAATCTTTCCTCTTTTCAATATTAGTATAGATTATAGTAATTATAGTAATAGATATAGATTATTATTTTTAAATGTCTTTGACATATCTCGGGACCCTTGGGTCCCGGACCTTTGGAAGGCGTACGAGGGGCTGAAGCCAACTCGTAGAGGCCCCTTAGACATTTTTAAGTGTTGAGGCACTAACCGACGATTTCCCTGTTCGCACTATACAAGGGCACCCAAAAGCAACCCCCGGTTGGTGTAGGACTATTGCAGGATATGGAAACAAAGATATTGGATTACGGGTTTGGGTGGCTAAAGTGGACTGATTACCTGGAACTATGGAAAGACTATGGCCCCTGCCTCATCAATGTTTATATGTACACGGATAAAATGACAGGGGATGACTTGCACACTCAATAATGGGCCCCCGAAAATGGTCGCTAGCACAAAGTGTCGTAGCGACAAGTGGGCAACATGTCCTGAGGTGTCCTCGTCAGTGCTCACTCCAGCCGACCAATAAAGGCAAACCAGAGGTGAGGAACAAGACTTCTCCCGGAAGATAGGGTCCGTGGGGTCGCTACTGCCCAACAGCTCGCCACATGCTGCCCTGCGGGTTTCTGTATCTCTCTTGGTCTAGCTCCTCAACCTTGACGTGTTTCGGCAAAGTAAACTTTACCGGCACAAACCTAGAGTTCGGAGCGCGCAAGCCCCACCACAACGTCAACGTAGATTAGTATAGAGGGGTGATTTTCTGCAACTGCAAAAACAATTCTTTAAATTCATAGTATCATTATGAAATACAAATTTACCTTCGCGATTTTTAAAATTTAAGACGAAAAATTTTCTTCGTTTAGTATTTTCATTTATTTGTTAAATATTGTACGGCGGTACGGAACTCTTCGTTTGCTACACCTTAATCCATGGATCGGATATCGACTGACATATCATTCAACGTTGACGTTTTAACGATATGATCTAAAGTCCCCGTCACGAGAAGCTATAAATTTTGTAAACACACATTCAGGGGTTTGCAATCTTTGGGTAAAATAAAAACAGTTTTGTACTATTTTTTACAGGGATATAATTATATTAACACACACATCTAATTACAAACAAACAACATAACCTAATCCGCGAAAACACCACAAACAAACAGACGCATTCGAAACTCGAAAGACAGCAGAGACAACGTCAGCGTGAACTTACTTCAAAATCGTGGCTCAAATGTTTACGTTCCATGAATCAGATGCGTTCCAGTACCACAAAACCTTAGACGACAGCGCTTTATATCGCTAAAATATAACCCGATCAAGTGAAATTGCTCATTAGTTTCGTATAACACGTACGTTACTTTGACGTCATTGAATTTGGGATTATTTGTTGTTGATTAAATTGTCGCTACGTAACTTGGTAGAAGTTCTTTATTTACAAAAATTATAGCTTCTCGTGACGGGGACCTTATTTTAGCTGGCCATTTCATGAAACAACTATTTCATGAAATGGTCGAACACTTCATGAAATGATCAATTCTAAGATCTGGCTACGACATATCTACTAGCATTCTCGGAGGTATCTCGAGGGAAACTTAACTCTTAAAATAAACAATCGAATTAAATTGTATTAGAGATCCTGTAGTAATTTTTTATATAAAGATTGTCAACTCACAAGTGCAGCATCGACCGGCCGGACAGGCTTGAACGGCTCGGCGGGCGGCTCGTCGCTGCGCGGCACGGCGCGCAGCACCGGGTAGTGCGGCGCGGGCGGCGCGGGCGGCGCGGGCGGCGCGGGCGGGCCGGGCGGCGCGGCCAGGCCGGGCGGGCGAGGCGGCGGCGCGGGGCGCGGCGGCGGGGAGGGCGCGCGCGCCGGCCGCGCGGGGGGGGCCCTGCACGCCACACGTGCGCCGCACTTTAAGGGGGATGCGCTAAGGAAGCTCGCGTTGTTCTAATTTTTCTATACTGTTTGCAATTTGCAAGTCAGTCAGGTTGTATGATGATCGAAATACGATTCGCGACCGTAACAAATGACTATGTACAGAATTATAATCATTAGGCCGCGCTCACTCTGGACGCATTTTCGTACGATTTTTTTTCCCGACCTTCCAAGTACTAAGGACGCGCACAGTCTGATTGCGAGTTAATCGTACGTATACGTTTGTTTAGCTCCGACGTCCGAAAACAATCCGAACTTGTTGGGCTTTTAAAACACTTTCGTGTGTTGATAATTAAAAATGGATGTAGAAAAATGTATTAACTTGGTTTACCGACATAAATGTTTGTGGGATCAGGGTGATTCAAGTTATCACTTCGTGAAATTCACCGAATACATGTCTTTTTATTAAATGTATTTTACACACCCATTCGGTTCTACGACAGCGACGACGCCGCAGCAGTCTCCGAGATTTATAAGATTATTATCTTGAAAATACAGATTATTCATCGCGAATTAGCGCGTGAACCGTCGACGGGGGTGCACGTGCGCTGCGATGCGTTCAGACCACTGTTGTCGTGTTTATTTCGAGTGGTGCGTGTTGTGTAGTGTCATGGATTATTTTAAATAGTGAGGTTATTGTTTTGTTTTGGTGGTGGTGACTATGAGTCACCAAGCGAAATACTTTGCGCAGGCTAATCTGGTGAGATCTTTCCGTATATTTCAGTGACTTGCTCCTTTCTGTCGTTTTCTTTTAGTTTTTAGGGTTAGACAACTATACATACTATCTGTTACCCTAAGATTTCATGAAACTGCCAAGCACTTGTGTCATTTCAAGTCGAAGGGTAAATTGGGATAAAATCCGATACAGTAGTAAAACAATCGGCAGGTCTTATGGTTACATGGGACCACACATACACACGAAACTCATTAGTAGTCTACACAAAATACTAAAACTAGCACAAAAAAATGCAGAGTGACGGTAATAAACTGGCTTTTTACACTGGACTACAACATGACAGAAAGTCCTAGCTTAAGTAAAAACTCACAGTATACACATTGACAATTCACAAATACACGAGCACTCACTAAAATAGGTACCTATAACATACAGACACTTACAACAACAACAAAACTAACTCAAATCAAAGCACCATGCATACACTCTATTTAACCAACTTCCAAAAAGGAGGAGGTTATACAGGGTGTTTGGCAAAACGTTGAACATACGAAAATGGTGGATAGGTGGGGTTATCTGCTACTTACTCAGCCCTAATTTATTTGGCCCTGGCCCCTGGATAATTTTTTTTTTTTTTTTGATTTTCTAGTTTCACCACTTTCTTAACTTTTAAGTGTAATTTTTATTAAAAATGGGTAAAACAGGCAATATTTTATTCAGATGTTGACTAGAAAAAAAGTTATTGAGTCCTCAAACTTACAGAAAGATGTAAAAAATACTTAAATTTTAATTTCAACTTGGATTAAAAAAGTAATATCCAGGGGGCCAGGGCCAAATAAATTAGGGCTGAGTAAGTAGCAGATTACCCCACCTATCCACCATTTTCGTATGTTCAACGTTCTGCCAAACAGCCTGTATGTTCGTAGCGTATGTTTGTTTTTCTTTTATGTATGTCCGCCGATTTCTCCGTCAATTATGGACCGATTTTGAAAATTCTTTTGTTATTTGAAAGGGTATGCTTTCAAAGTGGTCCCGTATAAATTTTGCTTGGATAGTTTTTGAGTTGTGTTCAATAATACGTATTTTTTTCCCACTTAATACATGGATGATATGTTTAGTTCCTGTCACTGTTATTTACATAGCAGGTAGTGGTAATCGAATTTGCGTGGGGTAGATACCACAACCAAAAACTGAAAAATACTTTTTTCAAACATGCATGGAAATATTGTCATTATTTTCGAAAAAAGAACACGCGAAATATCGAATTTACGGTCAAAGAAAATTATAGTACATTACTGCCGCGGTCTATAATGACTACTTTGCTGGTCGCGCTGATGATGGCCGACAGCGCAGCGTAGCGCAGCTCCAGGCCCACACCGCGCGGTCAACGTGCAGCACTTGATGGACGAGCTGAGATAAAGGCCGAGGCCGTAGGTCGAGGCCTTTACAGCGAGGACAGCAAGACTGCAATGATGGCCAAGCTGGAAGGCCTAGAGCGTAGCTAGGCTAGCTCGCGGCAATCATAGCGTGACCAGCGAAGCAGTCATAATGGGCCAAGGCTTGTATAGTGCTTTACTCAAAAATGCAAGTACCTAATCTAAATAAAACCAGCAAGTAAAGATTTAGATTTCCTACTGATTTTCCTCTGCACAAATTTTTCATATGCAAGCTTATATTTTTCCTTTGAGTTTCGCGGTATTAAATTTTCAACCACTAATTTAGCTTCATCTTTAATGTCTGGCGGTGTTAAACACATTGAATCGGAATAATTTTCGCTTTGAGAGCTCATTTTTAGCAAAAAAGTCACTAAATAAAAATAAAATTTTCGCTGAACGGTGCTTTTGTTACTTCTTTGTTTTTTTTTTTTTTTAACAATGGTAGTTGGAACTATACAGCCAAATATGGAATAAAATCTTTTTGTACCTATCTCTATAAATACAAACAGCTGTGTTTTAAATAAAACCTTTTTGCATTTGATTTTTTAAAACGTTGAAACGTCAAAATAGCGGCCGGCAATGTTTTGCCGGCCTGTTAGAGCGACCAGCAAAACTTTGCCGGCCGCTCCTTGAAACAGAACGGCAAGGTTGACTTTGCTCAAACAAGGTTGTCAAAATAATGACCACATTACATGCATTTTTGAGTAAAATCCATTGCAGGAGCGTTTTTTGAATTTGGAACATTACAACGCTCCAGCAATGTATGAAACGGCGTGCTGGGGTTATTAAGTACTCTTTGATTGGATCTCTTTTATCATTCTTGGCATACCAAAGTAAGTCTCTTTGCTTAGTACAAATTGCGTTCACGTGGCTGTATGTATAGCCATAAATGCCTTTGCCTTTCGGCACAGATGATAAATAGAATATTGGCGGCAAAGCTGAAAATTCGTCTTGATTTGTTATTTACATACATAATAAATATAAATTTAATAATTAAAATGAGTTCCAATGGTTCAGAGAGTGAAATGGAGATTGATTGTATCTTTATTTATATCCTTTATTACTCGTGGGAACAAAATGAAAGAAATTAATAAAACAAACACAAATGACGATAACGTGACTTTATTGGCGGAGAAGGTACCGCTTTCCGGCGACGGCAACAAGAGCCGAGGAGGCTCCTGTCCCTCAGGGGACCAAAGCATGTCCGACTGGGACATGGGACACGGGTGCTCCAAATTTTGGGGCAAACGTTCGCACGGGTCGGAGCGCGCAGGATCGATGGAGCAATCCTCGAGTGAGGAAAAACTACCGGTCTCGAAGGTGCCGACGGTGAAGAGAGGCCGAGGACGAGCGGTTGCGGAGCTTCCGCTTCGAGGCCAGGGCGGGGTAATCGGGGTCGCTTCAAGCGGCCTGATACGCCGGGAATCGGTGCGGAGAGTGGCCCCGGGGTCACGTCATCCGAGGCCTCAACAGAGGAGTCGAAAGGGGTCACCGCCTCACTTGTGGACACGAAGGCGTGGGCTAACGCCGCGAAGCGTGCTCATGGTGGAGTGGTCGCAACCGACCGGGTCACCGAAATGATCCGTACGGCCCGGGAGCGGCCCAAGGAGGGGCAGGTTGGCAGTAAGCCAGACGCCGCTGGCGACTCCAGTTCGGAGCGAGCGGCCAAGTTTGCGGAGGTCGTGTTAGCCGCGATCAACGCTGTGGCCTTGATGAGGATTAAATTCTCTAGAGACAACGCAATATCCGCGGCCACGGCCTCAATCATGGCGGCAGCGGAGGCCTTCCACCCTGGGCTTCCGTCGTCGGACGGAATGTCCGAAATGCGGGCGGTCGCCCGCTTGACAGCCGCCATGGAGCTTCTCCGAAAGGAGAATGCAGAGCTCCGGGCGGACTTGGCTGGGCTCCGAGGAGCCGGCCCTCGAGAGGTGCCAAGGCAAGGCAGCAAGGGCGGCCAAAAGAAAGGCGAGGCGGCAGCGGCGCAAGGAGCGAAGCGTCGCAGCTAGGCTCCGCGCCCCAAAGTCCGCAGCTGTAGTGATTACACTACATCTGGAAGCGAAATAAGAAGGGCGTGTCCTATCAGCCCGTGCTCGCCAAGGTGGAGGCGGCGGTGGATCTCAAAGAGACCGCCAACGGCGTCCGGCTGAAGGTCACTGCCACTGGGGTCCGGATGCTGGAGATCCCCGGTGCGGACAGCGGCCCGGCCGCGGACGCTCTGGCCAATAGGCTTAGGGCGACCCTTAATGCGGACGAGACCCGAATGTTCAAGCCCACCAAATGCGCCGACTTGCGCATCCGGGACCTGGACGACTGCATGACGGCGGAAAAGGTGGTGGCCGCGGTCGCCAGGACTGGGGGATGCTAAGGTGAGGGCAGGCACCATCCACCCTGACTCCACGGGGATGCGAGCCGTTACGGTGAGTTGCCCCGTGTCGGCGGCTAAACTGATAGCCGGGGAGAGCCGAAGGCTTCTGGTGGGTTGGGTCTCCGCGCAGGTCAAACTGCTGGAGCCCAGACCTCTGAGGTGCTTCCGCTGCCGGGTGGGCAACCACGTGGGAGTGAAGTGCACCTCGGAGGTAGACTGCAGTAATCAAAGAAAAGAAGAAAGAAAGAAAAATATTTTATTTGGGACACGCACAGGAAATAATAAATAAAAATAAAAATAAAATAAAATTAAAATAAGAAAAGAGCATTTTAAACTAACAAACTAACAAAAAATAGTGACGACCTGTGCGAGGCCAAAAAGGCCCATATCTCAGCATAATGCTGCGATATTTTAATAAATACCGCGGCGCTGGTATTCTGATAGGGCCCGCTGTGATGCCACGGACACACCTACGTACATATATGAATCCCTCTAAGGGATTACAAAATAAATAAAACAATAAAAAATTATAATACATATAAACAAATAATAAAAATCAAAACCATTGAAGAATCGACGCATGCCCGACGTGACGTTCCAACCTCCGCATCACTTGTCAGTAATCACTGCTTTCGTTGTGGTCAGCCTGGTCAGAAGGCCGGCTCGTGCAACGCCACGCCGCACTACGTTGTATGTGCGGCGGTGGCAAGCCAGCCAATCACCGGGCTGGGAGCAAGGCCTGCGCCCCACCCGCCAAAACCAGAGGCAGAGGCAAGCCCTCCGCCACCGCCGTCACCGCCGCAGCCACCGCCACTACTGCCGCCGCCGCTGCCGCCTCCACTGACGTCGTCACCGCCGTTGCCGCCGCGGCAGTGCCCTCACAGGGGGCTTGGAAGGGGGTTGAAATGGAGTATCAATAACGGCCCCATTACGCTTCCTCCAGGCGAATATCAACCACTGCGCCGCCGCTCAGGATCTGTTGGTCCAGAGCATGGCACAGTGGTCGATTAACATAACCGTGGTCGCTGAGCCGTACTTTGTCCCGCCCAGGGGTGACTGGGTGGAGGACCTGAGCGACTCAGTGACCCTCATTTCGTCGGCTGCCGCCGGTACTCCGACCCTCGAGTCTGTCAAGAGAGAACGGGGTTGCGTGGTAGCACGGTTCGGGGAGATTGTCGTGGTAGGGGTATACTTCTCCCCAAGCCGAACTCTTGCAGAGTTCCACAACTCCCTTGCGGAGTTGAGATTCGTCGTCGTTCGGTTCCCTCCCCGTGTCCGTCCTCGGGGACTTCAATGCCAAGAATCTGGCTTGGGGTTTCCGGTATACGGACACACGGGGCAGGATGGTGAGCTTGCCAATATATGTGACGTGGTAATGCCCCGGGTCCGGCCCAAACGTGCTTCGTACCAAGTGTACTGGTGGTCGCAGGAGCTGGAGGCTCTGCGCAGGGCGTTCGTTGCTGCACGTCGCCGGTACACCAGGCACCGCATCTGCCCTCCGGATACGGAAGCCATTCAGGCGGAGCTGTACAAGGGGTACAGAGCGGCGAAGACCGCCCTCCAAGCGGAGATCCTGCGGGCCAGGGCACTGGCCCGCGACAAGTTGCTGGAGACTCCTAAACGTCTCGTGCCAGAGGCTCTAAGCGGGGGCCGTGCGGTCCATGGCCCTTTACGGGGCGCCGGTGTGGGCGCGTTCATTGAGGCTGCGGCCAGCCCGCCGGTTGAACGCGTCCCAGAGGGTCATGGCCATCCGACTGGCCCGAGGATACCGCACGGTCTCCTGCGAGGCGGCGAGCCTCCTTGCCGGATTACCGCCATGGGATCTGGAGGTAAAGGTCCTCGCGCACATCTGGGAGTGGTGCGAGGAGGCGAAACGCCGGGGCTTAACTCCGCTGCCGCGAGAAATCACGGCACAGCAGACAGATCTCCGGCGGGATCTCATGGCGGCATGGAGAGTGCGATTGTCGCAACCCAACGCTGGGCACGCCACAATTGCAGCGATAAGACCTCCCTGATAAGAGGTCCTCAACGGACACGGCTGTTTCAGGAGATTCCTGTTCAGGATAAGGCGGGAGGAAACGCCCGGGTGTCACCATTGTGTGTATCGTCCGGACGACACGGTGGAGCATACGGTGGAGGTCTGCCCGGCTTGGGCGGAGCATCGCCGTGTCCTTGTGGAGGCGATCGGCGGCGGTGATCTCTCACGTCCAGCCCTGGTTTAGGCCATGGTACGGACCGAAAGGAAATCCTCCTTCTGCGAAGCAGTAATGCTCACGAAGGAGGAGGCGGAACGCGTGAGGGAGAGGCCAAATTCACGCTCTCACGCCCCTAACCGCCGCAGGAGGAGACGCCCTGAGCGTCGGGAATCGCGAGCCGATTTCCGGCCACCGTAGGCGCGTAGTGAGTAGTGACTCGTAGTGAGATTTACAAGAAACCTGAAACGAATAGCAGCGAGAACCTCAGACGAAGACATTGGAAACAGCAAAGAGCAGATGCACCGGTGAAGCTGGACCTGAACCTGAACCAATAACCTAGCGGCGCCGTCATAAAAAGATCTACAGATAAAAATCACATCTCTCCACTATTCCATTACCTACTCAAGGATGCATATCCCGTACGACTCGCACATCCTTCGTCATCCTAAGGGCACGTCTTCCTTACCATTTCCGCACCCCCCCCGTCCTACTCCTTGATATGCAATGGCCTCTGTAGCTTCATGAAGCATAAGGCTCCAGACGCAAATCTTGGGGTTCATTCGATTTATCGAGTCTAGTTAAACCACGCTGGGGTCGGTGCATTTCATTCATTCATTCATGAAGATACAGATTATTCATCGCACTCCAAAGACGACTTCACAAATGCGATATCACCAGAACACTACCTACTTGACAAAGAAAAACGTATTCAGTGTGCGCACTCAATTCGTACGACCACGATCACACGTTTACGTACGATACAAACTCGCGTCCAAAGTACGTGCCACCTTAGAATCGTCGATACGTCTCTCTCAGAACTCAGAACTCAAACTCTAAGCATTTATTTCAATTAAACTATTTACAGGCACTTTGAATTGTCAAAGGGTCGGTTAGTCAGAAAGATGAAGCTAGTTGCCCATTCCAAAGCGTAGTAGGTGGATTCCTATGGAAAAGAACAGGCAAGAAACTCCACGGACACTCTTTTAAACCATAATATTGTTACAAAATATTGGTTACATCATTCGTGTGGAAATTATACATGTGAGAACAATGTAGAAAGACGTGCAAGTTAAAAGCGTCCGTAATAAAAAGATAAAAAAACAATTCAGTTAGAAATGGCCTGGAATGACATAATTTCATTAGGGTAATATGAACTAAGAGAGTTGTATTGATGATTATAATTCTATTAATACATATTTGTTACAGTCGCCAATCATATTTTGATCAACATACGACTTGATACTAACCTGTAAATTACAAAAAACGTAAGAAAATTTGCATTACGCGGGCTACCCTAGCGCTTTCGCCTTAAACATGCAGATTATGAGCCAAAAAATTAAGAACATAATGATATGATATATATTTCGAATCATAAGTAAAAATCGAGAAACAGTATTTATAAATGGTAAGCTTCATAGAGTTGACAAATAAAATGTACGAGAGATTATCCAAGGCAAGTTCGTCACCTGGACTGTGTACGATCCGTGTGCTCGTGGGCGGCGGACTGGTCGGAGCGACGCCGATGCTCCATCATGGCGATGTTGATCGTCTCCAGAATCCTCTCCGTGCTGGCCTCGTCTCTCTCAGGAACTAGTCCCTCGTCTGCACGAGTGTCGCCATCAGAAGTTGCCTCTGCATTACTGCGGCGACCACGCTGCAGTATCGCCTCACCAATCTGTGAGCTAGACTTCTTAAAGTCAAGGATTCTGTCTGCCTTATCAGCCGAGTGAAGCGCGAGCGGGCTGTCTGTGGGCGTCGTGGGTGACTCAGGGATGGTCTGCGCGGCTAAAGGACCAGGCTCGTCAATACTAGCATCAAAGTCGTATGCGGGTGTGGAGTGCGCTTTATCCAGTTTGCCGCGACTCCTGTCGGCGCACGCGTCGGGCGGGTCGCGCGCCGGCAGGTCGCGCGCCGGCAGGTCGCGCGCGGGCCGGTCGCGCGCGGGCCTGTCGCGCACCACGCCCAGGCACGTGCGCGGCCGCGGAGACAGCTCCAGGCCTGTGCTGCATGAGACCGCCTGCGGAATTATATCAGCATGAATATGCGAAAGAAACAAACAACCGACTCTCGATCTAGTATTTTTTACTTTTGGTAAAAAATTAGGAAGAACAATATTTTTTTACAGTATTCGTAAGCTGCCAGGTACCTTATCTCTCGCGTACAGCGCGGTGTCGTCGGGCGCGGGCGTCATGCTGGCGCTGCCTCCCTCGTGGCCCCACCGCTGTTGCTTCAGTTCTTGCCAGAACTGGAATGTATTGGCCATGTCAGTATACAGGGTGACATGTAATTTGTCGTATTCCTTCCAGGCCATGTGTGACCCATTTGCAATAATTTAGCACCCTATAGAGCCCAGGCGAAAATTCATGGGAGTCGAGAAAACCAAATTTGTATTGGGTGAATTTTTGAAAATTTCCCAGAATTCGTCAGTTAATATCACTTTTCTCTAAACCATTAAATTGAATGGCCCGACACCCGACAAGTGGGAACGGGCTGTAATACTTTAACAAACCTTCCGATGTAACCAATTTATTTAAAACATTAGACAGTTAAAAGTTGAATGAAAAGTTTATAATAACAAAGATTTTCCGAGATATTTTGCCTCTAATAACTATCTTTGTTATTGTATACTTATTACTGAGAATTAGTCATCACTAAGTAGTTCCTTAAATAACACGTGCATTTGTGAGTACTTAAATGACTTATGAACGCTTTTGTTGCAATATAACATAAGCGTTAATGAGTCATTAAGTAACGACTACCAGTACTTGCTTTATCTAATTAGTTATTGTAATTACTATGTTAGCAGCCCTTAAGTTCTGCATTGTGATTGGATCATGTCAGCATTAGCTTATCAAATTCATTGCTTGTTGCAAACTTGCTGCCCTATATATTTTAGTGTGTTTTGCAAATATAATTCAGTTGTAATTACAACCTCTACCAAGTGTTGTCATTATGGCTTTCCGTGGGTTTTCTACTTATCTAGATTTTTATGTTGCTCTTCGTAATCATAAAGATCTTCGTGACTATGAAAATGTATTTAACACATTGAAGTCGAATAGTAACGTCCAGTTAAGTTAAAATGATGTGTCGGATCTAAAGAACTGGTGTCGACGATTTTGCTATCGGATTTACTCCAAATGGGTGCAATCAAGAAGGACAGTCGACAAGTTCATGGACAAGAACAGAGAGTGGTTAAGTTCCGATATCATTTGGCCAAATTGCTTTAAGGAACATATTGTTCACACTGAAGAAGCTGAAAATGAGGCAGAAGAGGTAATCAGTCCATCAAAATTGGATGCATCAACTTCAACATATAAATCTGCTCGCAAACGCTTTGAAGATTTATCGAGTAGACAAAAAAGAAGACGTGTTGATGAAAATATTGCTAGTTGCAGTATTGCTTTTACATAGGTACTGTTGAAAGTGCACTTAAGTCTGCCGGAAAAAATAATGTGGCCAGAATAATGAAACGTTTGCTGGGAAATCCTGAACACGTCTCAACAGTTTTAAATGTCCTGGAAACTAAACAGAATACTTTGCTTCGTGAAGTTCCTACGCACAAAGCACTTGCTCTTTATGTTTACATGCAGTTATCCAAGTGGCGTTACACCACACTTAGGGCCTTTAGTTTTAAAGAAGGTCATGCGAAATACCCAAGCTATTACATATTAGTGAAAGAAAAACTTAAGTGTTACCCGGCAAAAGAAGACGTAACTGTGACTGATACTTCCGCAAAGATACGACTCCAAGCCCTCCTTGATCTCACAGTTAGGAGGTGGATCCATTCACTTGAATCGAATTTTGATGCTGGTAAACAACTTGTGCTTCACAGTAAATGGGGTTTTAATGGAGCTTCGAGTCAAAGCATTTATCATCAAAGGACAAGTAAACAAGATTTATCCAGTGTATTTATGGCAAGTTTTGTACCTGTAGAAGAAGTTAGTGACTTCTAGTGGAAGCACAGTGTGGCAGAATGATCGGCCATCGTCGACCACATATTGTCGCCCGATTTCATTTACGTTTATGAAAGAAACGGAAGCAAATGTAAAGGCTGAAAAGGATATATTTGAGACCGAGATTCGTGGACTGAACCCAACTGATTGCGGCAATGCTACTGTTACGCACAATCTGTGGTTAACCATGGTTGATGGTGTGATTGTCTGCCGTTTACCCCTATCTCAAAACAAAATATATTTACTTTAAACCCATCACATGGTTCAATTTAACTTAGAAACACATAAATTCTCTATTTTATGGGAACCAAAGTACGAAAAGGTCGAATGCAATATGACCCCGAATGAGTCTCCGGACAGTCCGGACACAAAAAGCGTTTTGTTTGAAGGTAAAACGCTGCTATTTAAGGCAAATAAAGACTTATCCTTACATATTATAAAACTAAGTCCCACGCCGCGTCTGTCTGTATGCCTGTCTGAATGCGATAAACTCAAAAACTACCGAACGGATTTTCAAACGGTTTTCACCAATAGACGGAGTGATTCATGCGGAAGGTTTAAGTGTATAATTCATTAAAGGTTTTGTGTAAATTGGCTGAAATTTGACGTTTATTGTTGAAGATGTCGGAAAAAATCATGACGACTGGGAGCTTTATTGGCGTGTGCCACGGAAATCGTAAAAGTTAGGTACATAAAATTTATGTTCTACAGTACTGTTCATCTTAAAAAGTTCAACAAAAAGTCCGAGATGGCATACGTCTATCTTCTAAGGATAACCATCTTTCAGAATTTGATGAAAATTTCATTGTTATTTCCGAAGCTTTTTTGATCGGTATTATATTATAATCCTTATCCAATAAAATATGCTATTTAAATTGAGCATTTAATTTAGAGTAAAATATGTATTGACATTTAAATGAAAAGTTTAAAAGATATCACAGTTTCAAAATTACGTGTAACTACATAATTATGGTTGACGACAACGCGGGCGCAGCGATAGTAGTCAATAACATTTCCTCGGCTATTAGGTATGTAATCCCGGCAGTACTTTCCGCATCCACGCGGGCGAAGTCGCGGGCAAAAGCAAGTTGCTTCATAAGTTGGAAAAAAAATCTGCTCAACAGCGTAAACATCGCAATGAATGTTATTGAACTGTCAAAATGAAACAAATTAGTCATAATCGTTTACGAAAATAAGTTACGCAATTAGGGTACTGGTAGGAATAGTCTATCGTCAAATTACAAGTCAAGTCAAGTCAAATTAAATTAACTAACGAAACTCCGCAGACGTGATGGTTATCGATATCTAAACATTATCCTTTCAAATGTCATTAACGAGACACAATAGAATTTTAATTGTTATCCGCCTCAATGAGGCGTCGTAACAGATGATGAGTTATAAAACAAAAATGAAGGGTTCCGTAGTTGGGATGACCTTGTCCCAAATACAAACTTAACATTACAGTTGAAATACATGTTCTCCCATACATTCCAACTGCAAATTGTTTGTAAGCACAATATTGAGAGATTTATTTACCATGTTATTTTAAGACCATAGACTTCTTCTAGGTTTTCCTGTAATCTATGAGTAAAAAGCCATACCATGTATATTTTTTTTAATTTTAGTTCGAGTCGTTAAGGAGATAAGGGGAATAGTAAATTTTCATCGAATTTCTTAAATATCTTTAAAAGTATTGATTGTAAATATAAAAAATATGTTTAATATCCTAGCAAACAAGCCCTTTCATTTGATATGTCACACTGTACTATTGGCAAAACTTTTTTTTCCTTCTTTACCCCCAAAAGCGACCCCTATATTCAAAATTAATTTATTTACGTTACACATTCGTGTTTGGGTCACAGAAATACATATGTGTAACAAATTTCAACTTAATTGGTCCATTAGATTCGGAGCAAAAGGGCTGTGACAAACGGACAGACAAACACACGAGTGATCCTATAAGGGTTCCGTTTTTTCCTTTTGAGGTACGGAACCCTAAAAAGTCTCATTTAATATTGCACTCCACTGCAATTGCTCACATATGCACAGTCACTGCTACAATAGTGATGTTCGGTGACAGCGAATGAATAAGCAATCAAGTGACATGTTGTAACGATTAAAAAACTTCATTCACCGTTATGAAGTCAGTAGTGTCCTCTTGTAGTAAATATTAAGAATCAGGATAAAAGTTTACCACTAAATCAACTAGATGGCGCTAGGGTCTAATCGATGCTGCGGCCGTAATTTCGTCTATCGTGACGAAGCTTCGCACAGTGAGACGATTCACGCAGATGTGACCAACCAATCGGATATCGTCTCGATAGTTCGGGCTCTGGATACATTTATTTGCCATCCATGCTTCTTATTATTAAGTGCCAAAGCTGGTGAACACGAGCGACTATTGCGGCATAACATGGTTTGCCTTGGTTGTGAGAAATCTGTGAGAAAAATAAGACATCATAATGTCAGTATGGACTATCCATTGCTGGCTGTCCTATTATTACAAAATACTAATTATGTGGTAAGAATTTTGTTTTTTATTATTATAAATAACTAGTTATATTAATTAATCTATAAAAAATGAGTTTTCATATTGTGTGTATGATTGTAATATCTGTGTTTACATATTTTCCATCTTTAAATACTTGCCTAAAGTAGGCATGTTGTAACATAGTAAACACAATAACATAATACTTGAAAACATAAACAGATACAGTATGCAAAAGGTACCCTTGTTGCTAAAAATAATATTAACATAAGCTGTATTATCTGTGTTTAATCTAACTGTGGTTTATTTTCAGCCCTCAAGAAACAACTATGTTTGTCATGTGTGTGGGATGAAAACAAATAGACAGGCAGTGCATGACTCATCACGAGAAACGGAATTGGCTTCGGACATCAATCCACCAGCCACTTCGGTGAACATATTAGGGATAATGGTATCTATGTTGTTAAGTGTGTCCGGAACTGGAACACTCCCAAGAAATGATAATACGGGTTGGTGGAAATAATCCTTATTTATTAAGAGGACGTATTAAGTCTCGTCATGTTTCCCAGATAATTTACTTTTCCTATGTTTTATTTGACACTGAACATGATAGTGATTCTGTCTTGGAAGCTATTTTAGGGTACTATTGTAATTGCCTTGTAGGGAACAGAACCGCTGGTTGTTGTTGTCATGTTATGACAATAATCTGGTACCTCGGTTGGGCAAGACACCAAAACAATATTCAAGCTCCAGCAGGATTTTTAGTCAACATATCCTGGTCACAACTCGAGCATCTAGCTCAGCTTGGCTTTGACGTTGCGTTAAATTGGCTTACTTCCCACACTCTCACCCTAAATACCTCCAAAACCAAATTTCTGACTTATTCAAACAGCTCGGTCTCTCAGCCACAGACTCCAATTTTAATCAAAGCTCACACTTGTCATTCAGAAATACAGGGCTCATATTGTCAATGTCCTCTTTTAACCTCTGTTGAAAGCATTAGATACCTGGGAATAGTCTTAGACAGGAATCTCAATTTCAAATCTCATATCGGTTTGCTAACTGGACGAGTTCGCAAACTGATTTACATCTTTAAAACTCTTCGGTATATTGCCAATCCCATTGTAATACGCAGTGTCTATTTCGCACTTTGCCTATCTATTGTAACTTATTGTATTTCCTGTTGGGGCGGCGCAGCAAAAACCACTCTCAAGCCGCTAGAAGTAGCACATAGGGCTATTTTAAAAGTAGCCACTTTTCGTCCTATTCTTTTTCCGACTGACCAACTATATAATCACTGCAAAGTTCTTAATGTTAGGCAACACTTCATACTGCAGACAGTAATTCTGCTACACCGCAAAACCCCATACCGAGTTATAGAAAATAAAAAACGTAGTAAACGTCGAAAAGATGGGATATGCACCCTCCCGCGAGTACGCTCAACTTTTGTGAAAAGATTTTTTAATTTTCTCGGTCCGTTCCTATATAATAAAATAAACGAAGAGTGTCAAATCTACGGACTACCGTATTACAAATGTAAAAAGATTGTGCAATCGTACCTCCAAAATAAGTCATATGATGAAACAGAAAAAATCTTATCTTAACATAATCAACATGGCCAAGCAAATACAGACACACACACATACACCCCCACACACACGCCCCCACACTCCCATACACACCCCCACACACACACGCACACACACACCCTCTCATTCATACACACATGCATCTACTTACCTTAAAATTAAAATTATTTTATTTCATGTTTAATAAAACGTATATTTAAATTTTAATTGTCTAACACAATACTCCAAAATTGTAACAGTAATATCAGAAGCACTATGTAACCTTTACGTCATTATACCTTAGGGGACCGGACTGCTTCTCCTTAACACAGGTTTTCAAAACCTAGCTAGGAGAGCAGTGCTCACCCACACGTTGTAGAAATAGTACTTATTTTGTGAAACAGTTTTTTTTTTTTAACGTGTACTACAATTCTTTGTTTTTGAGTAAATAAATATTTATTATTATATTATTTATTATTATTATATTATTAACAATTCAAGAATATTATAATAATCTAACAAAAGGGTAATCTTTGTTAAAAACCACAATTACAATTGTAAAATAATATATGCATTAACGCTTGTATTTGTTTTACATGTCTGGTTATATTTAAAGCAGTTATTTATGTAATTACTGCAGCACTACAATATTTATATATTACACTTAATCCAGGTTAGTGTATATGTGAAATAAAAATGCTCTTGGTTGACTTCGGTTTCTTTAACACTAGCGCTGCATTGCTGTACCTAACGTATATTATTGAGTTATCTAGGTAGGCATTATATTATAATCTAACAAAATGTTTCTCTTTATTTTCTGTAATAAGTAAATTATTATTTATACTCTTTTGTTTTATTTTGTGTTTCCCTTGTTTATTGGTAATTAAACTATAACTATAAAATAAGGGTAAACTGTAATTTAAGAAAAACATTAGTTTCAAATATACTTTGTAATTATTGTCACATTTTTTGAGACTATTACCCAGTTTAATAAATGTTAATCAATATACAGTTAAAAATCCTTAATCCAGGTGGCCATTACTTTGTTTAAATGCCTAAAGCTCAAGACGCACAAGGCGGGTGCGTGTCGGGCGCTGGTCGGGACGGCAGTACGGCGAGCTTATATATATTGTAATTCCTTGTAAGTATTATAATATACATGTCAGCACACGAAATATGTGCGCGGCTCCCGCTCCCGACCCGCTCCACGCCCGACCCGCTCCGCAACTGTCCCGCTCCGCGCCCGACCCGCGCACGCGTGTCGTGTGCCGACATACATAAATTATAATACAAGGAATTACAATATATACTAGCCCGCCGTACTGAATACAAGGAATTACAATATACAAGCCCGCCGTACTGCCGTCCCACGCCCGACATGCACCCGCCTTGTGTGTGTGTTGAGCTTAATAATACTAAAACCATATCAGTTAACCGTAATAAATCACAACTGTTCGCTATTTTAAAGCGGCATAAGTTTTTTAATAGCGAAATTATAATCTATCCACTTATTGCCAGCGATCTGATTAAAAGGTTTTATTAAACTGTTTACGTCTGGTCTATTGTAATGACAAGTTCTATCAGTTTTTTATTTATAGCAATTTAATGTGTCAATATTCACGAATATAAAACACCAAAAATCATTGATGTACATTCAATTCGATAACTATGCCGACGTCCATACAAAAACTGGCCATATCCTTTAAAACTGTCACTAAAATGTCAACTAAATTCAATAAATCACATTAAAAACAGTAAAAAAATCATTTAAAATAAATCAATAATAACTAAATTAAATAATAATAATACATACCCAACCAACATTTAATTTTACAATAATCAATATTAATTAAATTCAAACCAATAAATAACTAATAATTTTCCTAACATAGTAAATCAGATGTAACAGGCCTAGCATCTTTCATTTAAATATTCATTAATATTATAATTTCGCAACTAAAAATTCGTGTGTTTTGGTTTTAAACAGATCTATATCTTCAATTTCCATAATGTGTTTAGGTAGTTTATTGTAAATTTTGGGTGCCATACCTAAAAAGTTTTTATAGAAAATAGCTTTTTTATGTGGTGTTGCGCATATTTCATTATTGTGTAAACTCTTTGGGTGGTTATATAGATGCATATTTGCTTTAACATAGCTTGCTACTTCGTAAATGTAAAGACAGGGAAATGTAAGTAGCTGAAGCTTTCGAAAATGCGGCTCACAACTGTTTGTGCTTTGAATGCCACATATTGCCCTTATGCATTTCTTTTGCGCTTTGAACGCCATTTCTTTATCAGTCGAGTTTCCCCAAAACATTAGTCCGTATCGCAATGTTGATGACTCATATCTGTGGTACGCCATTAATAATGTTGGCTGATTTGAGATTTTCCTTAAGTTATAAAGGGCATAGGAACATTGGCTAAGTTTTTTGCATACATTTTCGATATGTGTTTTCCAGTTCATCTTTTTATCGATCCAGATACCTAAGAATTTAGTATAATCAGTTTCGCGAATACTTTTGTCACCATATCTTACATCTAGTTTTTCATTGTGTGTTCTTTGTTCAAATGAAATGTAAGTTGTCTTTTCTAGATTAATTTTAAGATTATATTCAGTAAGCCAGATTATTATGTCATTTAAGTCATTATTTATGTCATTTTCGAAAGTCTCATCATTTTTGCTTGTGAATAATGCCGTGCTATCGTCCGCAAATAAGATCATCGGATTAGAAATAATTTTAGGCATGTCATTAATATATAAAATGAATAATAATGGTGCTAGGACACCGCCTTGCGGTACCCCGAATAAGCATTTGCGATATTCAGAAGTATATATAATTTCTGTTTTAGTGTAGGGGCAGATTTTCTTTATGCATGTAAATTGTTCCCGATTCATTAGGTATGATTTAATATTTTATTCTTATTTTTGTAATTTGTTCAGGAGTATTTTGTTCATATAGAACGTACACAAAATTATTTATTTGATTGCATACTTTATTGACGTGGTCATGCCTGCCGGGGTTGCGAATAAAACAAAAAGGGAGATCGTGGCCCCCGGCAACAGGGCAACCGAAGGAACATGGGTGAGTTTTAGTCAGTAAGAGTCTGACACGCTCTCCCGCTCCGCCCAGAGCGGGAGAAGTTATATATTGTGTGTTGCACTATAGTTAAATTTTATTTGATGTAATGTGGGTTTTGCCTGAATTAAATGAATTTTATTTATTTATTTATTATCTACATTAGTAAGAACGTGTTCAACAAGCGCATATATAGCGGAATTAATGCTATTATTTTTCCTAAAACCATATTGTTTGCCGATTAAAATTTTGTGGGTTTCTAAGGAGTATGTACTTTTATGTAGTATTTTTTCAAATATTTTAGAAAAGACTGGAATAAGGGCAATAGGTCTGTAGTTGCTGGGATGTTGCCTGTTACCTTTTTTGAACATTGGTTTAATTACAGGGTCCATATTGATCTTTTACTTTGTTATACCATCTATGTAATACATATGGAATGCAATAAAGAATTGAGTATTGAGTACAGACATTTTTAACTTATTTGGGAAAATGCCTTTCTCAATGCAATTATTTATAATGTGACTGAGTATGGGTGCAATAATGAAAGATGTAGCTTTAATAACTTTGGTGGTTATATCGTCATATCCGGTGCTGTTAGTGTTTTTCAGAGAATTTATTATTTTAATAATGTCAGCTGGCACCGTGGGTGTCATAAATATTGAATTAGAAATTGTGTCATACGTCAACATATTATTATAGTCAATGTTACTCTGAGATTGAAATTGATTTACAAAATATTCATTAAATGATTCCGCTATTTGTTCTGGACTGTTTATAACTTTATGGTCGACCATTATCTGGTCTATTCCTTCTTTTGGATAATAAAAAACGGAACCCGCCACTTTTTTCCGAAACTATAAGAACTGTGCTGTTGAAACTTGGTAAGTAGATGTATTCTGTGAACTGCATTAAGATTTTCACACAAAAATAGAAAAAAAAACAATAAATTTTGGGGGTTCCCCATACTTAGAACTGAAACTCATTTTTTTTTTTCATCTATGGGTTTCTAATATATTTTTTTTATAAACCATATAGTTTACGCGAGAGACACTTCCAAAGTGGTAAAATGTGTGTAACTTCTAAAATAAGAGAATGATAAAACTAAAAAAGTATATAATGTCATGGGGTCTCAACTCGAACAAAATATAATTAGTTCTGAAAAAAAATCATAGATGACAGTATAGGTAACAAATATGAAATTAACAATCACTAAAAAGCGATAAACGGCTGATTTTGGCGTAAGTATGATTAGTAAAAATCAAAACTTCTTGTTTAATGCTGATTTATCTATATAAACTCATAAATCATCTATTTTCAACAAAAATGATAAATGAAAAATCTTGTTCAGAGCTCTTTGCAATAAATAGATGGCGTATTATTCAATTTGTCATCACATCTGTCGCTATTATTTTACGTTTAGTAGTAAATCAAACAATTTTTTAAGTGAAAACATCTTTAGGCGCGTTGGGCATTTTTGAGATGGGAAAAACAATTGACCTCGCGACACCGTTACCGACATCTCATTTTAGTAACCGCGATTGTGCTCTTTATTCTTATTAAGTTACGGATCAATGTTCTATGCAAGAATTTGTACAAAGGTTTTGGAAGTTTTTTTTTTTTTGTTAACGCGATTGTGATCTTTATTTAGATAAGGTTACGGACCAATGTTCAATACAAGTATTTTTCTTCCACCAAGATCTTGTTCAAGTTTTCGCTTCTCTCGGCACTCCCGGAGCGCCACTTTTTTTTTTTATAATCTATTACCTACTTTACGTAGAAATATAATATCTGAAATAAATCTATACATGTTTTTGGCAAGTACCTACCTACTTATATTTTTTTCATTTTACTGATACCTTTCTATAAAAAACCGGCCAAGTGCGAGTCGGACTCGCGCACGAAGGGTTCCGCACCATTATCTATAAAAACGGCAAAAAAATCAAGTTTGTTATAGGGGAGCCCCCTTAAATATTTATTTTATTCTGTTTTTTAGTATTTGTTGAAAAGATTGTAAAAACTATCTTTGTTTAAATTCAATCTCTTTTTATTGTGTGTAATTGCATATCAATAATTGTAAATATTGTCAATAATTGTATATTATTATTTGTAATTATTTCATCGCCACTGCTCTCAAAACGGTGAAGGAAAACATCGTGAGGAAACCGGCATGTCCTAGAACCGAAAATTCGAAGACATGTGACATCTACCAACCCGCACTGGGCCCGCGTGGTGGATTACGGCCCACTCCCTCTCACAGAGAGGAGGCCTCTGTCCCAGCAGTGGGAACATTTATAGGCTGATGATGATGATGATGATGAATTGCATATCACGTGTGCACTGTGAACATGTACAGACGCCAGCACATTAAGCTATTACAATCTGTCAAATTTATTTAATAGATTTTCAACTTTATTGCTGAAGTCTAAGGTTCAAAGTTGATTGGGAAAATTTGACAGTTTCGGGTAGCCTGATGTACAGGCTATACATTCCATAACGCTACCAAATACTGGGTACGTCTTTCATCGACTTGAATATGCCTTGG
Source organism: Agrochola lychnidis (assembly GCA_963680765.1). NCBI lineage: Eukaryota > Metazoa > Arthropoda > Insecta > Lepidoptera > Noctuidae > Agrochola > Agrochola lychnidis. Next base: position 665,008 of record OY796852.1, on the reverse strand, counting down.
CGGCTGAGAGTATGTCATGCTCACTCACATGTCTCGCTGATGGTGACGTGTATGTTGCATCATTAAGTTCCCTTCAAAATGGTTGAGCTAAATGGTGCTGATCCATGCATCATGTTCGTGAACGGGCGCCGTCAGTAGGGACTGGTCATCTCTTAGCTGCCACGGTTTATTTAATTTTTGAATTGTTTTTGTTTTATATTTTTATTACGGACGCTTTTAACGTGCACGTCTTTTGTACATTGTTCTCACATGTATAATTTCAACATGAATGATGTAACCAATATTTTGTAACAATATTTTTATTTAAAAGAGTGATCATGGAGTTTCTTGCCCGTTCTTCTCCATAGGTACCTACTACGATTAGGAATGGGCAACTAGCTTCATCTTTCTGACTGACCGACCCCTTGACAATTCAAAAGTACCTGTAATTGGTTTATTTGAAATAAATGCTTTGAGTTCGAGTTTATAGCGGCAACAGAAATACATCGGTGTCGATTCTCTTGTCACAAATGCCTCTAAACTAGACTAAAAATCACCAAAATTTAGTTTATTCCTGTCAAACAACGATTTCCCATTCTGAAATAAACTAAAATAACACAACTTAACTATATTTTAGTTTGGCAACACTAAGATGGTACTGAGATATTAGTTTAGTGAAAATGGCAATTTTGCTATTCTGAATTTGACGTTTTTCACCTAAAATTTAGATTTTCTAACTAAATTTAATCTTCAAGACTATTTTTAATCGCAACTAAAAACGTGTGGAATAAAATTGGTTGGAACTTTAAAATCATACCAACACCTCGACTTCAGATGAAAAACAGTGAGTTTTTGCGATTGGACACACCGTTTTCGAGATCAAGAGAAAAAGTAAAGATTCAGTACTGTTTTTGATCTGAAGTCGAGGTGTTGGTGTGAATTTAAAGTTCATGACAACCAATTTTATTCCACATGTTTTTAGTCGGAAAACGTCAAATTCAGAATAGCAAAATTGCCATTTTCACTAAAGTAATATCTCAGTTCCATCTTCAAAATATAGTTAAGTTGTGTCATTTTAGTCTTTAGAAACTATTCCGCCAACTCGAGATATTTTTTGTTGTATCGTTATTACACTTGTCCTTGAACGCACCATGCGATGTGCGATGTAGAGAATCTAAAGTATCTAAGTCGACTCCTAGATGGCGTTGTAAAAGTCGCTTATGCTGCCATCTGTTAATAAAAATGGAGGAAAAAAAAACAGCCAGTTCAATAGCCAGTTTTAGGGAGGTGTCATTTCTTTGTATGGGATTGGGTATCTGTACGTAGTATTATATTATCTGTGATAATGTACAACGCGGTCACATTAACTTGACGCTTGGCGTTGATGACGTCATTTTCAAAACGTAACAATAATGTCCAAAAACACAATATAATAACAACAGAATACTAGCCAAATTATATATTAGGAACAAGCACCGCGTGTTTGTCGGGCGGCTCCGAAACGTTCTTTTGGTTTTTGGAATGACATTTAAAATGTTTGAAAACACGTTTTTAGTAACCCTGATAACTAAACAAGAGATTAAAAAAAAATTAAACCAGTTGCTACGAGACAGATTGGTTAAATTTTTTGACATTTTTGAAAATGAGCTCTGTGCACATTTGATACGCAAAATGTCTGAAAAAACTTTCGCAATAAAATTACGAAACCTATGTAATTTTTTGATGTCAGACATATTGTGATGAAACCGTCTGCCAATTTTTTTTTACATAGCAGAAATGGGCTGCCATAAAACTATGCTGTTTCTGACCGGCACTGCCCACCGAGTCAGGTTTAGAATCATCAAAACTAACGATTTTACACGGTTTTGGCCGTAAAACGATGTGACATGGTTTTGGTCGTGGGCTCTCGTACTATTTATAATTTACTAGCTTTTGCCAGCGGCTTCGTCCGCGTGCATGTCGGAAATTATCCCACGGGATATTTTTTTTTTGTGAATAAAGAATTTATTATTATTTATCTATATTTTAACAAATCTCGGGACCATGGATCCCGGTCCTTTGGAAGGCGTACGAGGGGCCGAAGCCAACTCGCAGAGGCCCCTTAGACATTAATAAGTGTTGAGGCACCAACCGACGATTATCCCCGTATGCACCATACAAGTGCACCCAAGGACAACCCTCGGTTGGTGTAAGACTATTGCAGAACATGAAAACACAACATATTAGGCTATGGATTTGGGTGGCAATAATGGATTAGTTAACTGGAACTATGGAAAGACTATGGCCCCTGCCTGATCAATGTTTTAAATGCACACAGATAAAATGGCAGGGGGTGACTTGCACACTCAATAATGGGCCCCCAAAAACGGTCGCTAGCACAAAGTGTCGTAACGACAAGGGGGCAACATGTCCTGAGGTGCTTGAGGAGTGGAGAGGTATTCCACGGCTTTCAGAACAATCCCAGAGCCCGGAAGATGGTCAAGATCCCTACGAGCACTTACTGGAATACTTCCTTCCTCCGAGCACGGTTGCTCTTGCGAATCTCCACTCAAGCCGGCCAATTAAGGCAAGAATGAGATGGGAGCTCTGTTCCTCGTCAGTGTTCACTCCAGCCGGCCAATGAAGGCAAGCCAGAGGTGAGGAACAAGACTTCTCCCGGGAGATAGGGACCCTGGGGTCGCTACTGCCCATCAGCTCGCCACATGCTGCCCTGCGGGTTTTTGTATCTCTCTTGGTCTGGCTCCTCATCCCAGACCTGTTTCGGCAAAGTAAACTCTACCGGCACAGACCTAGATTTCGGAGCGCGCAAGCCCCACCACAACGTCAACGTAGAGATACGGCGGTGGGGTTTTTATTATTATTATTATCCCACGGGAACGTACTATCAAGATAAAAAGTATCCTAATATGTACCCTGTATCCTCTCCCCACTCCCTGTATCCTGTGTGTGTATTTTGCATATGTGTGTGTGTTTTGTATGCGTGTGTGTGTGTGCTTTGTATGCGCGTGTGTGTGTTTTGTATGCGTGTGTGTGTGTTTTGTATGCGTGTGTGTGTTTTGTATGCGTGTGTATGTGTGTTTTGTATGCGTGTGTGTGTGTGTTTTGTATGTGTTGTCCCGTGTGCATCCAGGTCATGGTCAACACATGTGCCAAATTTGATCAAAATCCGTTCAGTTGTTTTAGCGTGAAAGACGAACAAACAAACATACAAACTCACTTTCGCATTTATAATTTTATATAAGGCGCTCGGTAAGTTTTCGGTACCGATGCAGTAAAACACGTGACGTCACGCAGTTTCGAAACGATCCCGCACCGCAGACGTACCGACTAGTGAGGAAAGGGCCTTAATGTAAGTTCTGCAAATCTATTTGTATTCATCAGGAAGATCTTAAGTGACTGGCTATGTTTGTGTTGGTAATTAAATTAGTTGAGAAGACCAAGTGAAAGACTTAACTTTAATCAAAACCTCATGCGAAAACATTCCAAATAGTCTCATGCATATATTACTGCTGGGTAAGTTGGTGAGTAAGAAAAACTATCCTTACAATTTGGAAGCAATAAATACGTATATTGAGTATTGACATGAGTTGTAAGAGGGTTACCTGTTCAATGGTGTGGCTCGGTCGCTTGTACAGTGGACTATCGCCGCTGATCGTGTGGCGTCTTTGAACTGCTGTCCTTGGCTTGGGCGGATACATTCTGAAAGTAATTGAGAATAATAAATTTTGCAAAAAAACTAAACTTTAGCAAGTAACATATTTCATCAATCAATCAATCAAATCAATTTATTGCAAACATGTTATACAGAGGTTGAAATAAGATTATAAGTTTCAAACATGCACTCTGTAAGGACACTGCAAAACAAAACAAAATTAATATCTTATTATTTTTTTCATTAGTACGTTCAGTAAATTTGATTATTCTAGGTAGCCTGATTCCTCAGAATCTTGTTAATTATTAAAAAAAGTTGAATCTGTCAATTTCGAAATAAAATATCAATTCAATCAATAAATAAATAAAGTTTATTTATTTCTAGATTGTTTACAAATGTTTTACAAATTAAACTTAGGCTAGTGAGTACAAATGAGTTAAGCTGTACAAATGAGGTAAGCATCTGTAGCCGAACTAGGCAAAAACTTGAAATCAATGAAACAACTTTTTCCAGAAAACAAACAGACTTCCAAAAACACTATAAAGTGAAAAACAACTTTAATTTGGGAAGTCTGTGTCTTTGGTTTTGAATTTTCGGTTTTTGCCACCAACTTTTGAAATTAAAGTAAATTTTTACTTTGTAGTGCTTTTTCAAATTCAAATTATTTTATTTCACATAAACCTACATAGGCAAGCTGGCGGTGCATGGTTCCAATTGGTCGTTTCCTATGGAGAAGAGCCGGCAAGAAACTCCGCGGCTACACTTTTACAATGTAATTATGTAAAATTCTATTAGAATTAAAATGTGACAACATCTGGTCTAGCATGATTTTTTCATATATTTTACTCAATGTTGGTAGCACAGATATTGGTCTATAATCAGAGAGATCACTCTTACTACCCGATTTGAAAATTGGTACTACTTTACTATGTTTAATTAAATCAGGAAACGTACCGGTATCTAAACATTGATTAAATGTCTGTTACAATTGCCCTTGTCCGCTCGACAATTGAATTGTGTCAATGATATACGGCGCGCGCGCGCGTGCAGCTGCGGCGTGGCGAGCACGGGCGGCGCGGGCCGGCCGGGCGGGTGTGTGTACCTGGTGTGGTCGGGGTGCAGGTGCGTGGGCGAGGCGGGCGGCGACAGCGGCTCGCTCTCGTCGGACTCGCAGGGCTCCACGGCGGGCGCGGGCGGCGCGGGCCGGCCGGGCGGGTGTGTGTACCTGGTGTGGTCGGGGTGCAGGTGCGTGGGCGAGGCGGGCGGCGACAGCGGCTCGCTCTCGTCGGACTCGCAGGGCTCCACGGCGGGCGCGGGCGGCGCGGGCCGGCCGGGCGGGTGTGTGTACCTGGTGTGGTCGGGGTGCAGGTGCGTGGGCGAGGCGGGCGGCGACAGCGGCTCGCTCTCGTCGGACTCGCAGGGCTCCACGGCGGGCGCGGGCGGCGCGGGCCGGCCGGGCGGGTGTGTGTACCTGGTGTGGTCGGGGTGCAGGTGCGTGGGCGAGGCGGGCGGCGACAGCGGCTCGCTCTCGTCGGACTCGCAGGGCTCCACGGCGGGCGCGGGCGGCGCGGGCCGGCCGGGCGGGTGTGTGTACCTGGTGTGGTCGGGGTGCAGGTGCGTGGGCGAGGCGGGCGGCGACAGCGGCTCGCTCTCGTCGGACTCGCAGGGCTCCACGGCGGGCGCGGGCGGCGCGGGCCGGCCGGGCGGGTGTGTGTACCTGGTGTGGTCGGGGTGCAGGTGCGTGGGCGAGGCGGGCGGCGACAGCGGCTCGCTCTCGTCGGACTCGCAGGGCTCCACGGCGGGCGCGGGCGGCGCGGGCCGGCCGGGCGGGTGTGTGTACCTGGTGTGGTCGGGGTGCAGGTGCGTGGGCGAGGCGGGCGGCGACAGCGGCTCGCTCTCGTCGGACTCGCAGGGCTCCACGGCGGGCGCGGGCGGCGCGGGCCGGCCGGGCGGGTGTGTGTACCTGGTGTGGTCGGGGTGCAGGTGCGTGGGCGAGGCGGGCGGCGACAGCGGCTCGCTCTCGTCGGACTCGCAGGGCTCCACGGCGGGCGCGGGCGGCGCGGGCCGGCCGGGCGGGTGTGTGTACCTGGTGTGGTCGGGGTGCAGGTGCGTGGGCGAGGCGGGCGGCGACAGCGGCTCGCTCTCGTCGGACTCGCAGGGCTCCACGGCGGGCGCGGGCGGCGCGGGCCGGCCGGGCGGGTGTGTGTACCTGGTGTGGTCGGGGTGCAGGTGCGTGGGCGAGGCGGGCGGCGACAGCGGCTCGCTCTCGTCGGACTCGCAGGGCTCCACGGCGGGCGCGGGCGGCGCGGGCCGGCCGGGCGGGTGTGTGTACCTGGTGTGGTCGGGGTGCAGGTGCGTGGGCGAGGCGGGCGGCGACAGCGGCTCGCTCTCGTCGGACTCGCAGGGCTCCACGGCGGGCGCGGGCGGCGCGGGCCGGCCGGGCGGGTGTGTGTACCTGGTGTGGTCGGGGTGCAGGTGCGTGGGCGAGGCGGGCGGCGACAGCGGCTCGCTCTCGTCGGACTCGCAGGGCTCCACGGCGGGCGCGGGCGGCGCGGGCCGGCCGGGCGGGTGTGTGTACCTGGTGTGGTCGGGGTGCAGGTGCGTGGGCGAGGCGGGCGGCGACAGCGGCTCGCTCTCGTCGGACTCGCAGGGCTCCACGGCGGGCGCGGGCGGCGCGGGCCGGCCGGGCGGGTGTGTGTACCTGGTGTGGTCGGGGTGCAGGTGCGTGGGCGAGGCGGGCGGCGACAGCGGCTCGCTCTCGTCGGACTCGCAGGGCTCCACGGCGGGCGCGGGCGGCGCGGGCCGGCCGGGCGGGTGTGTGTACCTGGTGTGGTCGGGGTGCAGGTGCGTGGGCGAGGCGGGCGGCGACAGCGGCTCGCTCTCGTCGGACTCGCAGGGCTCCACGGCGGGCGCGGGCGGCGCGGGCCGGCCGGGCGGGTGTGTGTACCTGGTGTGGTCGGGGTGCAGGTGCGTGGGCGAGGCGGGCGGCGACAGCGGCTCGCTCTCGTCGGACTCGCAGGGCTCCACGGCGGGCGCGGGCGGCGGCGCGGGCGGCGCGGGCGCGTGCAGGCGCAGGTAGGGCGGCGCGGGGCGGCGGCGCGCGCGCGCGTGCAGCTGCGGCGTGGCGAGCGCGGGCGGCGCGCGGGCGGCGCGGCGCCGCAGTCGGAGGGCGAGCTCGGCGCCGGCGCCGCCGCACGCGCGCACCACGGCTTCGCCGCTCCAGCCGATCACGCATTGGTTACCCACCTGCAAAACCAGTTTACTAAGTATTGACGAACAAAAGATAAAAACCTTCCTGAATCATTGTGAATAGTCATGGAGTAGATTTACAAGCAAATGTATTAAAATTCTAGGTCAGTAGACACAACTTTGAGAAAGAACAATAAATATGTGTAGAAGAGTTTTAGTGACATCGGTACCTGCACGATCTCGTCCCCGATGTGCACGGCGCCGGACGCGTGCGCGGGCGAGCCGAAGCGGATGTCGGCCAGCTGGTGGTGGCCGCAGAACGACGGCACGACGTCGAAGCCCAGCGGCTTGCCGCCCTGCCGCAGCGTCACGCTGTCCAGCGACGCCGGCTGCAGGATCATCGGGTCCGACACGTCCTGCGGGTACATAGCACCGTTATTGACACCGGCGGTGGCGGTGGCGGCGGCGGCGGCGGCCACGGCGCGCGCGGGTTGTTCAGCGAAGCGGTCCCGCTGCGCGCACGTGCGGTCTGTAGTGACACATACACGTGTAGTATCTACCTGTATGATGTAGTCGGCGGTGGTGGCGGTGGTGGCGGCGGCGGCGGCCACGGCGCGCGCGGGTTGTTCAGCGAAGCGGTCCCGCTGCGCGCACGTGCGGTCTGTAGTGACACATACACGTGTAGTATCTACCTGTATGATGTAGTCGGCGGTGGTGGCGGTGGTGGCGGCGGCGGCGGCCACGGCGCGCGCGGGTTGTTCAGCGAAGCGGTCCCGCTGCGCGCACGTGCGGTCTGTAGTGACACATACACGTGTAGTATCTACCTGTATGATGTAGTCGGCGGTGGTGGCGGTGGTGGCGGCGGCGGCGGCCACGGCGCGCGCGGGTTGTTCAGCGAAGCGGTCCCGCTGCGCGCACGTGGCGGCCTCTAGTGATAGCTTCAGTAGCGCCGCCTTGCGCTCGGCCAGCGACGCCGCTGCGCTGCCGCTCGAGCACAACGGCCATCTGCACAGCCGTTCATCGACAATGATCAAACTATTCGAAATGTTATGTTGGGACCACGTTGTCCTGTTATTAACAGCTAAATACCATTACCAGATTTTAATATGGTTCCAGAATAGTCTTATGGAGCAAAGTACAACAATTGTCTCATGGAGCAGAGGAGTAAAATAAAATGGTAATTTTCCTGTTTGACTTGATTTTACTACTATCCAAAATATTTTATGGCAAGCAAACATTCCCAAAATGTCATAGAAAGCCATTTTTGGCCTAGTCCAAATAGTCCTAGTGTCACCCTCACTATGTGGTATTTTACAGTGAAATATGGGTAAGAAAGGTCATCGAGCTTTGATCGCGACGATAGGTCGTGGTGGAGTTAAGTGAAAGACGAAGGAGTGAACTGTATAACATGTAGATTTATGAACATAAGGAAAATAAAAAACGGTATCGGAAAGCAAACAAGAATTAAATAGGAACGTTAATAAGACACGTAACCGCAGCCGTGCTTGAAGGCGTGCAACAGATGACTGCCGAGTCGCAGGGGCCCGCGCTTGGCTGTGAGGCCAGCTGACTCGCCGCTGCCCCGCACCCCTCGTTCACTGCCACCAGCGCGCGGCGATGTTAAGAGCGGAGGTCTCAACAAGCTTTAAGTATGAGTCTTGCTCATGAATACGTCTATTTGGGTAAGTGGTTGATGAGCTTGTTTATTATAGCCAGGAGAAAGGGGGGCACAGGGTTTAGGGTTAAGGGAGACCGTTTTACGGTCTGACGTTTGGGTAGCAGGGATTGGGCCTGAACACTGGGATTGGGATTTATTTATTGTAACCTTGTTACGAAGGGAGGATTTAGAAACATCGGCATATGATCTGGAAACAAGGGGAAAACCCGACTTGCTTCTGCATACGAAATTGATTTTTCCGCCATCAGAGCTTTGATACTCTTCTGCCGGCCCAATTCAGGGCAAGCACTGTCGTTTGCAAAATGGTTTCCGGAACACAAAACACAAAACCTAACTCAGGGGTGATTTCACATCCATCGCCTGGATGATCTTCACCACACTTGAAACAACGTGGTTTCGACCTACAAAGCGTAAGGGTATGGCCAAACCGACAACAATGGTAACACTGGATTGTTGGGTATGTGTACCTCTCAACTGGAAGAGCTGAGTAGAAACAATATACCCGTTTAGGCAAAACTTGTCCACCAAAAGTAACTACAACTGTCTGCGTAGGCTTCCACTCAGCTACACCAGAAGACGTCACCTTACGGTTCATCCTCCGGGCCTTCACAACAGCACCACATCCTTCAAGAACCCTGATGTTTGCAATAATTTCGTCCTCTGACCACTCAGTAGGGATATCCCTAACAATACCCATACGCGTAATGTTGAAGTGTGGGATGGAGGCAATAAAATTGTGTTGTATTAGTAGGTTATTCACTAAGAAACTGTTTGCGTCCTGATGCGACTTGAATTCTACCAACACAAGATTTCTGCCTATACTTTTGACCCCATACAGGCGTATGTTATTGATGTTATTTATCGACAAAAATCGTTATACCAAACTTAACAGGTTATAGCAGTGTCTGAAGTCTGATCATCCTTAAGGGAAACGTGGACAATATACGGTGGATTATCCCTAGCTGTATATATAAGTCTGCCGATTATGTTTTTCGGAATCTTGGGTGGGATATTTGGAGTAACAGGGGGGAAGGCAGCAACTCTTTTCCTATTTGGGGTCTCGGTATCCATATTGGGGTCTTGCGTGAATACTTGGGTGTCATGAGGGAGGGTGACGGTTAAGACAGGAGATGGTTCAAAAGGCGCGTCAGGCGTGGGATAGGGATCAGGGTCAGGGGGCTTTTTGGAAGTAATTTTACGGCGATCAATGTTTAAAAGCGGGACAATATCAAATAAAACTAACCTTACACAAAGAACACAAACACTAGGAATAGCCTCGATCAAGTTTCACACAAGGATTCACTAAAAATCGAAAAAATTCGTAGATAATTCGTAAATTCGTAGCGGGATTATCTTCACTTCCAAAATTTAATGGGAATAATGGCCAAAAATGTTTTTTGTCGTTTTCCTCCACCATCTCTTCTACAGCAGATGACTGTTTCCCTCCCAAAAAAAACCCAATCTGATAAAATTCCTTCTCCGCCATGGTGGGATAAGGAATGCACTGACATGGTCAGGGCCAGGAATGAGGCTAAAGAGACTGCTAACTGTAACCTGGATAACCTCATCGCTTTCAAGCGAATATTGGCTAAGTCCGGGAAAGTTCTTAAAAAGAAGAAACGCGAGAGTTGGTCAAAGTATTGCAGTTCACCGAGTCAATCCACTCTGGTTTCAGTGGTATGGCGAAAAATAAAACGTTTTAAGAGCAGTTCAGCACCTTCCTCCTCGAAAAACCTCTCTGAAGACCTGGGGTACCAGGTTTTCTCCAAAATCACTCCAGGTTATGTTCCAGGTGTAGAGGAGAGTTGTGTTCGCATCGATGATGTAGACAACACTAGCGATCCAATGAACATACCATTCAGCTTGGAAGAATTAAAAACTGTTCCATTCCGTGTCAAGGACTCCGCACCCGGGGTGGATGGATTCCCTTACTCTTTCATTGCCAAAGCTGATCCGAAAACCCACCAATACTAGGTAGTATTGGTGGATATTCAAGGTTCAAGTTATCATTCCGATTTTAAAACCTGGCAAAGATCCTAACGATCATTGCTCATATAGACCTATCGCTTTATCGTCCTTACTAATTAAACTTTTAGAACAAGACATTTTTAAAGAGAGTTAAGAGTGGTTGGTGGATAGCAGGGGACTACTTCCGGCGTCTCAGTTCGGCTTTAGGAAAGGTCTGGGCACTGCTGATAGTGTGGATATCCTCACGTCAGCGGTCCGGCAGGCCCTCAGCGGGAATGAGTCGGCGGTTGCTGTTTTTCTGGACATATCGGCTGCCTATGATTCGGTTCTCCTCCCTGTTCTCAGGCAAAAGCTGCACGAGCTGAGAATCCCGGATAGGATATGTCGTATCATTGGTAGCATCTTTACCAACCGCTTCATTCAATTAAGAATCCCTGGGGCTGACTCCGAACAAGAAACAATTGCCAAGAGAAGAAGAACAAAAAAAAGAATACGTCTATCGCCTGCTTAACATTCCTAGAGTTTATTTCATGTTAACATACCGAAGTTATAGTAAGGCCGCATTCCGAGTTACGCTAAAAGTGATAATATCGCGAATCCGACCAAATTTAATAGTCACAAAATATAAGGGTTATTGAGTAATAATTGTGACTTTGGACTTTGGTCGGATTCGCGATATTATCACTTTTCGCGTAACTCGCAATGCGGCCTAATACTATTTTAGGGCCAGAATTAATAACTTCAGTGGTGTACAATATGTATAAATTGTGTTAATACAATCACCATGCTATTGTAAATAACAAATACAGTTTTCTTGAATTGTATGTCTCTGGTCTTATTACTATGCAGTAGTTATGTGCCAGATGGTTAAAAAATGTGATCCACGGATACGGATCATAATCCGCGAATATGGATACGGATCTCAACTTTCTTCAGATTCAGCAAGAATTATTTATGATCCTCATCGTAACTGACTTTTGGGGGAGAAAGCTGCCAAGTTACTCTTTTTTTGAAATACAATTTACCATTACTCAATATTAATTATGAGGTACATTTTTTTTTATTCTTAAAAAAAAACATAGTTTTAATTGATGTGTTAACTCACATAATTATTTCAATTAGCATAGCACAAATATTAGTGGTTTGATCTCACTGCAAAGATAGTTTAATTGCTACCTTATAACTTAATTTACTGGTACTTACTCAATTTTTTTTTTTTACTAATTTGGATTGAAGTTAACAGTATTTCATTGCTACAAATCTTTAAAATTTCATATACATAATGAAATGTATTAATATAAAAGATCCATTCAAGATCCGCCAAAAAGTAACGGATACGGATCTTTTTTCTCCCTCGAATATCCGCAGATACGGATACGAATACAGATATCCGGCACATCACCACAATGCAGACATTGAAATCTCAAAAATCACAAAATATGCTGTAGATAAATAAATAACAACATGCAACATTTTTTACACCCGGGCAATATTGATAGGCAAAACTAGTAGCATTTTTAAAAATGCTATCAATTTTTTTTTTTTACTAGCTGACCCAACAGACAAAATCCTGGGATACCTTTCCAATTTTTCTTTCCATAAAAACCTAATTTGGACCGAATCAGTCTAACCGTTCTCAAGTGATGTGCATACCAATACATTTCATTTTTGTATAACCTTTCAACTGTCATTAACGAGACACAATAGAATTTTAATTGTTATCTACCTTAATGAGGCGTCGTAACAGATGATGGGATAAGTAGATGTTACATACATTTATTTGAAGATGATAAACATACTTTTCTGACTTTGGAATAACGAATTAATTGTTATTAATTACAAGTACAATTGGTAGTTTGTTATTAGACAAATAACATAATTTGATCTGTTGATTGTAAAACTAGATAGATAGAATACTCTTTACATGTACACCATAAAAATTGCAGACATAAATTAACCACAATAACCACACCACAATTTACCACAATTTTAAGATAAGATAATAATATTCTTGAATAGAGAGCAAATTAGATAACTACTAGTATGACATTACCTGTCGAGCCAGCACACTAGTGGTTTAACAGCATGCACGGTGCGAGCTACATCGGCCAGTGTCTGTGTCTCAAGCCGCGCATCTGGGTGATGGCGCAGGGCTCGTGCCAGCGTGGTGGCTACCACTGACACACGCAAGGCAAGCTGCTGCACACACTCCCGAGACACCTCATATTGCTAAACACATCCACATCAGTGATATTACACACACAATTACTGTGAAATACAATAAGTCACATAATAACTACAAATAATGCCATTTAAATCATTAATCATATACAAATTACTGCTACAGAGCTACTATAAATAAACAGCAGGGACATAAGCATTAAATAGTTCAGTAGCGGCACTCACCAACAGATAACACTGTTGAGATAAGTGAAACATAACATTGTACTCTCCTGTGACTCATCATGTCTCACTACAGACCAGACTACATACCATCATGTATATTAATGGGTGCAGTTCGATATTCATGACAGCTGGACACTTACAAAGTTCCGCAGATGTTCCACGGCCTCCAGCAAGAGCTCCTGGTGTCCGATGACGTGCATGCCGAGATACTCGAGGTCGTCGCAGCGCAGCGTCAGCAGCTTAGCGCCGTCCAGCCCGCGTTCGCGTAGCGACGGCACGTAGCGCGCCACCGTCGGGCCCAGCCCTGCGACAACAGCCGTGACTCACTCGCGTCCACCACACACACTGACCACTCGCTGCCTGGACACGTACCTGACAGCCAGTCCGCCACCTGGTCCGCCGACCACTCCGCAACGTTGAGGCTAGCCATCGGCATGAGGATAGCGCATCTTCCAGTGACCGCTGTTTATTATTATAGTGAGGTGCAAATCTCTAACAAACAACAACCGGACGATGCAACTTCATTTGGTTTTAGACTGACATTATTGACATTGACAATTTGACATTTCACGCAATGCCACAGACTAATGTAACAAAATAACGTTTTGTTCTACTACTACATTAAGACTATCGCCATAGTTATACTATGCTATCGCCTTCTATGTGATCATGATCAAACACTTGCCTCATGAAACTGAATATTCAATTTTATTTTATTCAAATAATTCAATTTTAAAACCATAGTTTTCTAGATTTACGAGTCCTGCAAATAAATTCACAAAGTAATAATAGATGGCGTTGTTAACCTAAACAACGAATGTTGTTTTTTTATTGTTGTTTTTTTTTTGTTGGATTTACATCTAAGTATAAGTTTACTAACATAGCAAGATTTTATTATTCTGTTGCATCATGGGTGTCTAGCTACCCGCGACTTCACTCAAGTGACACCACCCATGAATTTCCATTTCTGGATGGAAGGACAAACTAATTTGGTAATATCTAATTAAATTATTATTTACTAGCTTCTGCCCGCGAGTTCGTTCACGTGGAAGTCGTAAGACACCACAATACACCTACTAAAATCAGCACCGCCGCGCCGGCCCGAGAATTCCTGCCGCCCTAGGCGAAAGGCTGGAACAGCGCCCTTTTAAGAAAATTCGTGACAAAATAAAACAATATTCTTTATTTTTCGTGTGGTTTGTGACTAACCTGGTGTCAGAGTTCTAAAGCCGCCCATGGGCCACGGACTTGGCTTCACATGCCGTCGAGAAATATATCTCAGGCGCGATCGGTAGGTACAACGATCGCGATCAAACTATAATAGTCACATTAATTTTGAACAAAATATTATACCTACTATACAACAAGAGAAGCGATTTTTTTAGCAATGGATTGGCCTCAACTCACTTTTGATTTCCAGATGAACCGCACCGATGGCTTCGTAAATGTCCATGAGCGCATATTGGTAGAAAAATAGGTAAAATTTGGAAGTATTTTCAAGTTTTAAATAAAAAATTAATGTAAGTACTGCATTATTTTTTAATTTTCATGCCGCCGATTGCCGCTCCCCTAATACGAGCGCCCTAGGCCGTCGCCTAGTTCGCCTATATGAACGTGCCCTGACTAAAATAAGTCACATTTTTTATCAAAAATATTTTTAACTAGGCTGAGAATCAGCAATTTGTTAACGTCAAAATTATATAGGACAGTCCCCCAAAAACGCCCGCCCTTCACCACTTCCTAGTGCTTTAGCTGAGAAGAAGAAGTGGCGCAAAAAAATTCCCAACAGCACAGCTGTCTGTTTAGTTATATAGATAAGAACTTGATTTTATACAATTGTATGGAAATAATTAACATTAAGAAACACAAAACATTTAGGTACCTACGTACCTACTTATCTTTCTAATACCTTTAAATGAGCAATTCTTGTATGTAATATAGGTATTTTTAGATGTAATCCGAATCTCGGAAACGGCTCCAATGATTTTCATGAAATTTTGTAGGTGTGCAGGGGGTTTTGGTGGCGATAAATCGATCTAGCTAGGTTTCATTTTAGAAAACGTTGTTCAAAAAAGAACCGGTCATCCAGATATTATCTCATTATCTGTTACGACGCCTCATTGAGGTGGAAAACAATTAAAATTCTATTGTGTCTCGTTGATGACAGTTGAAAGGAATTATTTGCTAGAATTATGTCACGTGATATTATTTACATTTTTAATCGACTTCAAATAGAAAAAAAAAACCGGCCAAGTGCGTGTCTAACCAATGTAGGGTTCCGTAGTTGGTATAAATTTATCCCAAGAACAAACTTAACTTTGTAGTTGAAAAACATGTTCTCCCGTACGGAATGTATGGGAGAACATGTTTTACAACCGCAAATGTAAGTTGGTCGATTATTACTCGTTAACTTGTAAAGCCTACTTAGCTGTGATAGTTTTCCTTTTAAATTCGTTATATAAACTACTTCCGTGAATTTTTTCACATATCTAAAACCAACCATTTAGCTGGCAGGGGGGGACACTTGACTCTAACAAAAATTTGCACTTTAAAGCTTAATATTTTGCAAACAGATCTGAAGATCTCTGAATTTAAAAATGGTTTTAACACACTCACAATGCTTTTGAAAGACCTTTCCAAGGATACCCCATAAAAAGGGACAGAAAAAAATAAAAACATCCCCACTTTACGTTTAGCGGAGGTACCCTAAAAAAATATGTATATCCATGCCAAATTACAACTTTCTAGTACTAACAGTCTCGGAGCTAGACCGCGGACAGACAGACAGACAGACGGACAGACATACAGACAGACGGACATGACGAAACTATAAGGGTTCCTTGTTTACTACGGAACCCTAAAAAGGATCGTAAAATATAGCAACAGTTGGGAATCGAACTTACAACCACTGCAGGTTAGCGTAGCAGTCGACGATCCGCTTAGCTAATTGATCACAGCTGACCAAAACATCCGTTGTCTTAATTTGTAACTGGTTCGCCAAGCCGTATACAATACTAGAGCGATCACGAAACGTTCAAGTGTATACTGTGTATGCATAGGTACCTCATTTCAGATTGATAAATACATAGTAAAATAGTTGTTTAGGTACGAGTGTGTTAAGCCGGGTCTCCTGCGCGTGTTTTTACACAAAAACATCGCAACAAAGAGGCGTGGCCAAACACCAAACACGACGTTTTGCATGAAAATAAATGTTTGTGTAAGGTTTTTTGTGTAGTGTTTAGAAAAAACACGCGTGGGAGACCCAGCTTAAGTGAGGAGCGGAGGCGACCGCACTGGCTACGTTCTAACGTTCGTGATCTACTAGGTACTACACAACAACTGACAAGGCCGGACTTGTTACTTTACAAATTGTTCCTGCAAAAAGTACGCAAGCTCCTCCGGCTCCGTTAGCATCCGTCGTTCAAGTGAACCAGCTTAATTAGCAATAAAACTCGTTGTTGTTGTTGTGCAGGACCTGTATGTTCTGACTATCCACAAAAGTATAGCGTGATGTATTGATATAATCAACTAAACTTAAATCTGTAACTATCTGCAATATCCACTTTGGCTCGTTTTTTTACAATTGTAGGTGAACTACAAAAGAATAGAAACATAATGCAAAATTTGAACTATATGGAACATACAGGCTACATTTAAAGAAACAGATTAACACAAAAATTATAACAACTACATATTTTTCGGCATATGCATGAATCGTACCCATTATTTTTTTGATAAATAAGTATTCAAGGTACGGTTTGACTTCGTTATGATTTAGATAGATATATACTTAGATCTAAGTATCTGCCTTTCTAGATCTATGTAAGTGCTTACAAAGCTATTAAGTAAAAGGCCCTAACTTCTTGTCCCATAGTTTTATTAATGGGTAGGAAATTAATTAATTAATAGGGTTCGTTTTTACCTCATTAATATTTATGACGGATACTTTTATGGACGAGATGCGTATCGCTGACAGGTAGGTAGCCGAGGACCCGGGGTAGAACTCTATAATATTATCTTCGTATCGCTTGGGCCTAGGTGGAATAAATCAAATCAAATCAAACTTTATTTGTGAAAAATAAAATGTATGTGTGTAAAAATATACATTTTAGCGTGTTATCTCAATGTTTTACCAATGAAATTGGTATTCAAATAATTTGTTATTTTAATAAATATCTACTATAAAAAACTATAAACTTAAATAAATTATAATAAATAGCGAATTAAATCTCATTTCAATAATAAAGACTAATATTTTTATAATTTTAGTATAATCATGCAATAAATTAAACCCAAATATTAAAACTCATACAAATAGGTTTATAATTACGCAATTAAATATAATTAAGATACAAAATATAAATACCAAAGAAGCTGCATAACATTTTAATGTAATATGTTCTGATTTAATTCTTCTAAACAAAAAGCGCCTTCATCCTCTCTCCTATTATCATTTAATTAACTTTGCTGTGCCCGACAGGGTCCATGATTGATACAATGTCTAACATGCCAACTGTTTTATCTCACATTATGGAATGCAATAAAGTATTGAGTATTGAGTAAATACTCATAACATGCAATGATAATAATCAAAAGAATTAATTAAGATTAAATAAATGACTTCAAAAGTCTAAGTCAATTTCTAAAATAATATAATGTAAATAAATGTCAAAGAATAAAATATTCCTATGTCTCATTACATAAGTATCGACTTAGGTATCTACCTACTGCTCATAGGACAAAATAATATTAGGTTTATAGACCTAAGAACTTCCTACAGTAGTAATTTCCTCTAGGTCTGTCTATGCAAATCTAAGGTTTATGTAAAAGCGGACTACGAACAATGAAAATCGGTGAAGTGTGAATTGGGCTCGCATACTTAGGGCTCCGCACCTACCAGCAAAACATTTACCTATAAGTAGTTTTACTTCTTCTGTTTTTTGCAATGACTGTGGTCATAATGTGAAAAAATCGGTCGTGACATGCCCAAATAATTGAAGTATTTGTGCCTGTATTGTGGCCGATAGATGCTGAATGCCGAGTTCTTAGAATATAGATGCGTTGGTGCGAAATTCTGACCACGATATTACAAGCATTTTCCTCAAGCACCACATTTCCGATACGTCTATTTTCTTCTTCTCAATTTCTCTAAGTGTCCACGTCTCAGCAGAGTACAGGAATATGGGAAATTTTAATGGCTGAAAAAGCCGGGTTTTGGTCGCTTTAGTGATGTTGCGATTCTTCCAGACTTTTTTCAGCCTGTCCATAGCAGACCTAGTTATGGCCATGCGTCGCTTGATTTCGTCTACGTAGCCACCGTGGCTCTAGATCAGAGCTTCTAGGTAGATATAATATGACTGTACAATATCGCAGTTCGCAATCTGGGTAATTTCGGGCGAATTATTGTTTGCACGGTCGACGATCATCATCTTCGTCTTACTTCTGTTTATTCTCAAGCCGAATGCTAAGCTGGCATGTTCCATCTTGGAAAGCAACTGTTGCATGTGGTGAATACTAGTCGCAAATAGCGTAGTATCATCCGCATAGCGTGAACTCGATATTTTCATTCCACCAATTTGATACACCGTCCGTCCAATTCTCGAGGGTAATCCACATTATCAGCTCTGTGTAAATGTTAAACAAGAGCAGCGATATGATGCATCCTTTACGAATGCCTGCTCCGGAGTGGAAATCATTCGATAGTACGCCATCTGTTTTCACTGACGCTGTTCCATCCTCATAAAGACGCCTCAAAAGGTGCAAATGGTGTTGGTTGTACCCATAGCGAGAAGGGATCTCTACAGCATCGGCCATTTCACCGTGTCAAACACCTTTAGAGGTATGAGGAACAGGGTGTAAAGTACACTCATCCTCTATGCAAAAGGGACGATCCTCCAATCAGACGGGTGTCGTGTCTGGCGGGCAACTGCCCGACGATTTGATGCGTAGTACGCATGTGGCGATGTAGATGCCGCCACACGCCTTAACAAGTCAACAAAGCATATACATATCGGTTTGTTGAACTCTCGGGCTTTCTCAATAATTTGAGGCACAACAAAGATCTGCTCTCCCTTAGCAAACCCAGCCGGTTCAGGTGCAACTACTTTGGACAAGTAGGTCTTCAGTCGCACATTTAACACGTGTAGTTAAATTTTACTGACGTGCGATATCAGTGCAATCAGGCAGTAGTTGCTGCACTTCTTTGTAGAATTATGCAGTGGAATGAAGACAGTGTGGGCAAGTTCCAATTTGCCTTATTTTGTCACAAAGAACATGAAATATTCGGACCCCCTGTTCGCCTGCGGCCTTGATAGTCTCATTGGAATAGCCATAAAAATTACAGGATCCTTGACCTTGATAAGTTCCTATAGGTACTTTTATAGGATAGAATACCGAGACCTCTCTCGCTACCGCTAGGTTTCGATAAAGATACTTGGAATGTCAGGCATACACGGTCTAATTTATTTGTCTACGTTATAGGTAGATATTTACCAGTTCCCTACCAGTCAGTAGGTAAGGTATGCATGCCTGTTATCTACAGACATGTGTATAAAATTCGGGAGGTATCTAATTAATTTTAATTCGATGGATACGAATTAAAAAACATTTAAAAATAATTGGGTAGATTTCAATGAGGTTGATAGCTATCATTGTAAAAAAACATATCAAGGATCTTATGCCCACACGCCGGCGGGCTATAAAACACACATCAAGGAAAAAATGTTTACTTAATCTGCCATAAAATACTCATTTAATCTGTCCACCTGCGAGATTGGCACCTTCGTTATCAGGACACATTCTAGACGCGCGACGTTAGGGGGGGGGGCGGTGCGGGGGCGGTGTGTCGTGCTCATGTTATTAGCATTTTAAGGCTTTGTCCACGACATTCCTCGGCGTGGCTTTCATTAAGAGCGGTAGAATCGACGGCGGCTCCATTCACACAGGTTATCTGATGGGATCTTTTGTATATTTATTGGGGCATCAAAGCGAGGGCTCGGGGCCGCGAGGCGAGGCGGTGTAGCTCGGTAGCGCTCTTAAATTCAACAATTTAATACCTCTCATAAAGCGGCCACAGTAACCGAGCCGCTACCAATAATTTCTCTTATTCTCCCGATAAATTAGCTTAATTAGGGTGTAAAAAACGCGGCGGGCGTGGAATCTAGTGCGGCCGCGGTGGGTGGGCCCGGGACTCCCGACTCCGCACTCACATAATTAGTGCTGCTACCTGCCTGCTCCGCACCGCGCGCGCACTGGCCCAGCCATCACCCCGCACGCAATGAACATCGTTTGGGAAGCACCGTTATTCGCGGAAAAAATCTGTAGTTACACGTATTCCTGTTCCATAAACCATAAGGTTCCATTGTACTTAACATGATATTTATCTAACGCTAAGATACGGTCTACTTTTACGTTACAATTGCACAGAACATGGCAATTATAATACATATCTACAAGTTTAAGTATATAAGAATTCAACAGTCAATATTGTCTTGGATTTCTTGTACATATCATGCGAGCGTCGTCCAACACAGGTCTATGGTAGTAGCGGTACCTAGCTAAATAATTTGGTATCTACCTATTAAAATCAACGGGATCGAACCTAGATCTATTTATTGGTACTTCTCAGTCAGTGCCTAACTTTAGGATAGCGACACCTAGTCAGGAAAAAGTTGTTCTAAACTATTTGATTCTACGGTGACCATTGAACAAATCCGTACAACTTGAACAACTGGTACTTAGTAAAGACCATGAGATTTTAAAATAAGAGCTAATAAAATAATGCCTACATAATATGGCTCACATTCAGGTCAAGGGTTGCCTTCTTGCCTAGTGGACTCGTGGAGCCGGGTGAGCTGCCAGCGCGCACTGATATCGACGAGTCGCTACTATATCCGCCGCATACTTGGCGCTGCGTTTGTGTGTAATTTTTATTGCTTCCATAACTCGCCTGCATTCCCGGTGGGACCTAATGCCTGTAGATAATGCAGCAATGTGCTATCAATCAAACTCTCCGTCGCCGTCACATAAATATCTGTGCATGGCGCGGCAGTAAACCGAGCTGCCGCCGCTGCTCGCGCCACTATCTGCCACAGATAACGTGCTGTAGGCGCAACACTATCTCCCTATCACCTACCTATGTACTTCCACGGTTTTATGACTGACAAATTGTATAAATTATGTGAACTAAGTGTCAAATTTTACGGCCATAAACAATGGTGAAATGATCACCGAACGGGGCCAAGCGAACGTTCTGGTATTCTTTATGCTCAATAAAGATATCCAAGGTATTTTAATGCGTGTTTTTCATAGACAGTGTGAAAATAAAACCACAGCTTTAAGTGCGCTGTAATCTGGAATCAACGACTACCACACAATAAGCACATTTGTTATAATTAGGTATAAATTAACGAAAACAATTTGGTATTTTAACTAATTATCTTGATAAATTCAGTGCCTATTCATGTTGTAAATAAATTACAATAAGCTTAAAGCTATGCAATTATAATAATTTATTACTCCTACAGTTAGTCAAGATTTATTTAAATGTTAACTCAAATGCTTACTTACTGTTAAGATTAGGTTCATTTTCGTTGTACCGGGTTAGTATATACTTACAACGTATCAGTCAGTTCTAAGTAACTGGCTACCTACCTCAGGACTAAAACTATTTATAATAATACCCACTACCCACCTATCTTCCAGGTATACTTATTAAAGGAACTGTCCAAGTAATTGGAAACGACGCCATTAGGTGACAAAAAACAGTCACCTATCGAGTTAGCAATCCAAGGGTATAACAACTGGCACTTAAGCAGTCAGTCCGTGAAGCAACATTATATCTTATGAGCTTTCGTTACCACTCGGAATGACGCGCGGGGATCCGGAAACTAAACTCATATATGGAAGTGTTACAAAAACATATCTATTTTCCTGACTTATGACATATTCGTTAATAACTTGTCTAGGGCCTTCGACCTGGTTGCGTATGATATTCTTTGGGATAAATTGGACAGTATTAACCTGCCGCGGGAACTTGTGACTATCTTCAAGTATTGGTATACGAATCAGGTCAACAGCGTCAGATGGGTGGGGCAATGTCGGAACCGTATAAGCTTGAGTGTGGAGTGAGGCAGGGTGGATTGACCTCGCCAACCCTTTTCAACCTCTACATGGATGCGCTGGTCGTTGCGCTCAGCAGTCGTCATGTCGGGTGCCACGTTGACGGTGTCTGCGTCAATAATCTTAGTTATGCTGACGACATGGTGCTGCTGAGCGCGTCGATCTGTGGCCTAAGGGAGCTGGTGCAGATCTGTGAGGAGTACGCGCGCGCGCATGGCCTCAAATATAATGTTGACAAGAGCCAATGTATGGTCTTTGGAGCCTGCGGTGCTAAATCACCGGAAAATGTACCACCAGTTTTTCTCAATGGTGTTTCCCTAGACAGAGTGGACCATTTTAAATACTTGGGGCATATAGTCACGGCTGACTTCAAGGACCATGCTGACATCGAACGGGAGCGGAGGGCCTTATCGAAAAGAGCGAATATGCTAGCTCGTAGGTTTGCACGCTGCTCCGATCAAGTTAAAGTCACTCTTTTCAAGGCATATTGCACCTCACTGTACACGTGCAGCCTGTGGGCTCGCTACACACAGGCGTGCTATAGCGCCCTCCGCGTCCAGTATAACAACGCATTCAGGGCAGTGTTGAGGCTCCCCCGGTTCTGCAGTGCCTCGGGCATTTTTGCGGAGGCGCGCACCGACTGTTTTCACGCCACCATGCGCAAGCGGTGCGCGTCCTTAGTGCGCAGGGTGCGGGCCAGCTCCAATACTGTCCTGAAAATGATCGCTGAGCGATTTGATTGTCCCTACATACGACAATGCTGTAACAGACATGTATAGCCAGGGCACTTAATCTGATTGACACTGACCTATATTATTATTAATGACTTTTTTGATGAAATCTATAATTTTTAATTTAATATTAATTCTGTGATTAATTCTGTGTAATTCTACATATCATTTTAATTTCAGTTCTGTGACCCTATAATTTGTATTACTCATTCGTTTATTTGAATTGAATTTGACATTTTATTTTTATTTGAATTCTGTGAACTTTATAATGTGTACCTATTTTAATTGCATTGACATTATTTTTATAATATTGGTTTTGTTAGATTGTGTGTTGCAGTATAGTTAAATTTTATTTGATGTAATATGGGTTTTACCTGAATTAAATGAATTTTATTTTGAGTACCTCTACCTACTTATGGAAGCAAACAGATTACTTCAATTTCTAGTCATTTGTTTTTTGCACCGATTGTTAGGGTTCCGTACCTCAAAAAGAAAAAACGGAACCCTTATAGGATCACTCGTGTGTCTGTCTGTCTGTCTGTCTGTCCGTCTGTCACAGCCAAGTTACTCCGAATCTAATGGACCGATTAAGTTGAAATTTGGTACACATATGTAGTTTTGTGACCCAAACACGAATGTGTAACGTAAATAAAAAAAATTGAATAAAGGGGTCACTTTTGGGGGGCAAACAAGAAAATTAAAAAAAAAAGTTATGCTAACAGTACCGTGTGACATATCAAATGAAAAGACTTATTGCGAGGATCTTAAATATATTTTTTATATAATTTAAAAATAAACATTTTTAAAGATATTTAAGAAATTCAATGAAAATTGACCATTACCCCCGATTCCCCCTTATCTCCGAAACTACTGGACGAAAAATTTTCAAAAAAATACATAGTATGGCTCTTTACTCATAGATTACAGGAAAATCTATAAGAAGTCTATGGTCTTAAAATAACACGGTAAATCTCTCAATATTGTGCGTACAAACTTACATTTCGTCGCTCGGCATCCAATAGGCCCATCTCTCTAGCTACTATAATATCAATATCAAAAGTGTTTGACAGTCTGCTTAATACACAAATAAATAAAACTGTAAATGTTCATGACAACTAATTCGGGTTTCGGCGTGGTTTCTCAACAGAAAGTGCAGTGTTTTGTCTTAAGCATACTGTCACATACTATACTTATACACAGCGTGGGACGCCGATTTATGATAGCTTCCTCGACTTATTCAAGACTTGATCTGGTTGCTTATGACGTATTGTGGAGTAAGATGGAGAAAAATAGGTTGCCAATGGAGCTTAATAACATTTTTAAATATTGCTACCTATGGTAACCAGATGAATAGTGTACGATGGGCTGGAACTTTTTCCAGGTCATACAGGTTGGAATGCGGGGTGAGGCAGGATTGGCGAGCTCAGCAGCACCAGAGTGGGTTGCTATACAGTGTGATTCTTCATAATGTGCACATATCTATGCTTAATTATAACGACAGAAAAAATATTTTAAAAATCTAAATATTTTTTTATACTTTTATGGAATTAAAAAAAAAATTAACAAAACTGTGTAACTTTTAAACTGAATCAGCTATCGTGATGAAACAAACTCCATAATGATTGGAAGTAAGTAGGCGTCCACATAAAATTGAGAAAAAAAACTACCCTCAAGTGAAAATAAACATGTTTTTTTAGTAAAAATCTGTATTTTTTTCATCAATTTTTACAATAATTGTAAAATTTATGAATAAGATGCCCAAGAGAATAAAAAAAACAAAAAAAAAAATTTGACCATTTTTCCGTCGGTAAAATTAAGCATAGTTTCCCTCATTTCGATATGTGCACATTATGAAGACTCACACTGTATAGATGGTATTTGTGTAAATAATATTAGCTTTGCAGACGATATGGTGCTTCTGAGCGCCAGCCAGTATCCCATAGACAAAAATTGTTAGTCGCAAAACTTTCTGAGGGTCCTGGTAAAATAAGCTAAAGTTCATAAGTTTACTAACACAATGAGTCCTTGTTACTTGAATAAAGAAAAATATATGGATGACTATTTTTTTTTTTGAACGACGTTTTCTAAAAATGAAACCTAGCTAGATCGATTTATCGCTCCCGAAACCCCCTGCATACTAAATTTTATAAAAATTCTTGGAGCCGTTTCAGAGATTCAGGTTATATAATATATACATATATACAAGAATTGCTCGTTTAAAGGTGTTAGATTTTTATTTTTTCTACACGTTCAAATAAGTGATCCTGCAATTAAAAAAAACGTAAAAAATTACACATTTGCGGTATTGGATGCCGAGCGACGATTTGCAGTTGGAATAAATGTTAAGTTTGTTCTTGGGATAAATAAATTCATCTCAACTACGGAACCCTTCATTGTGCGTAGTCCGACATGCACTTGGCCGGTTTTTTTTTATTAGATACTAGAACCAATTGTGTGGCAATAGCAATCATTGAGCTTTCACTAGCAGTTCTTTAGCTTACGTGAAATAGAAGATGTTTTTATATTTAATTTCACACTTTAAATAGACGAACGATGACTCAATGATAACTGAGGATATTTGTATAACTCGTGGTCCACGATTATCTACTTATAAATGACTAGTTTCCGCCAGCGGTTTCGCCCGCTGGATATCTTTATGATATAGCCTATGTTATTCAGTGATGTACAGCATTCAATTGGTGAAAGAATTTTTAAAATCGTTCCAGTATTTTTTGAGTTTATTCATTACAAACAAACATAAAAAATCAAATCTTTTCTCTTTACAATATTTGTTTAGATTTTATAATCTAAACAAATATTTAAAAAAAAATA
The DNA here is from genome assembly GCA_963680765.1 of Agrochola lychnidis. Lineage (NCBI taxonomy): Eukaryota > Metazoa > Arthropoda > Insecta > Lepidoptera > Noctuidae > Agrochola > Agrochola lychnidis. The sequence goes on along the minus strand of OY796852.1, from coordinate 639,453 downwards.
TAAAGAAAAACACTCTTTTCTTGCTAATACTTTTAATCCACACTACTGTACTATTTCACAATCAAACGACGACTGACTATGCATTACATTTTACCATTTAAAACGACTATTGCTATTGCCCCACCCAGAAATAACGATAATATCATAACCGTCATTTCTAAGTGTTGCCAAAGTAAAACTCGCTTGCCATACTGAAATTACATTTAGAAGTTTCTGATAATGTTAAAATTTGTATAAATAAAGTTAAATATTAAATTATTATAAAGTTGGTATCAGTAGTAGTTTTAAAACTACTAGTGATACCAACTTTATAATAATTTTCATACGGGTCATGTTGTTGTTTTCAGTTAAATAAAATTAGCAGCAAAAACGAATTATCATTTTCACGTGAAATGACGTCAAAGAAATTTTTTGAGTCGTCTATCCGAGGGCTTCCCGACCTCAAACTCAAAACTCAAATCATTTATTTCAATTAAACCATTTACAGGCACTTGCACCCACCCCCATGCATATTCAGCAATTATTTATAGTTTTGATGGTGGCATCAAAATCCATGTGCAGTTTAAAAGATCTAAGCGGTCACACAGGCAGACACGAAAAGCAACTTTGTTTTGCACTATTTATAAGTAGATATAGGTTCCTAGAAACATGATTCTAATTGTGACAAATGAAAACATCGTGCATTTCCTCGAACACTCCCCAACGCAAAGTATAATAGCAAAACATATAGGTTTTCTAACATTACCCTTTAAATACGCATTATCACCATCGAATTTAATTAGAGCAAAAAACTGTCGTCACACTTTCAACTTTCTTGTGGGTAATGGATAGGCCGCAGTGCACGTTGTACTGTGCGGTGTACGTGAGTCAGTGTCAACACATTCAGCAGCCACTTCATTATTGACAGCGCGAGGACGAGTGAGCAGCCGCGTGTTGTCGCGCTAAGAACATGGAGCCGTAGGCCCACTTACCACACGTACCTTTCTTTACATCGCACTTTTCCTTTTTGTATCTGCTAAGTGTAATTATCAATATATATGTCGGAGATGGTTTTTAATTACAATTGTGGGTAGTCAACAGAGTTTGGTATGATTTGTTTTTCTTACCATTCATTTATGTGATTTTCACTATCAATTATTGTCTAATAAATTGGACATAATTTATTAAGTTCTCGGTGTACTCACTAATTGATTTTGGCAACTTATTTCGATAATTGTAACCAATGATTTTGTTCAAAACAATTAATGACATGTTACTTTGATTTTTAAATGATTTACGTTGTGAATTCACTATTGTTTATTTACGACAATTATTCTTGTATTATTTAATTACTTTTTAATGTAAGTCTTATTAGATTTACCACATTTTAGTGTTTTGTATCAAGTAAACACGTGACGCACTACCGCGCGTCATCGGACAGAGTTGTCGTAGTGGGGGCATCGTCTTATAAAAGAGCGTGCACTCTGTAGGCGGGTCAGTCGTTCCATAGTATTGGAGTCGATCCATAGTATTGGAGTCGATCTTCGGATGCGAATCTATAAAGAGCCCCTGCTCCCGACAAAACTGTCGGTTTACCTGGTACAGCACTGTTGTATATTCACATAGCTGTATTGGCTTGCTGATAGCGAGTAATACACTTTGTCATTGTCATTGGGTGGCTTGGCCACTATACGAACTATAAGACCTTAAAAGTCTGTTCGATTATTACTACCTATTTACCTACTTTATCTTGTTACTAATTACCCTTTGTGTATTGTGTTTTACCTTATTATAGTGTAGCTAGTACCTACTATAATAAATACCCTGTAATTGTTTATACACTCTTGTTTATCCCAATAAAATGGGAACTCCAAACCCTGACGAAATACCTCTCGGCACTCCTGATCCTACATATATATTCTATGCGTTTTACTCTGTGCTAAATAAATGTATTTTCTTTCTTTCTTTAAGTAACGTGAGGAACCATGGCATTCGCCATATGTAAGTAGGTATGTATAATACTTGCTACTCACTACTCAAGAAGAATAATGTCGCTGGTCAATTGTTTCAGCAGGTAGATGTGTGCGAGCAGGGCCAGGTTGTATGTTGTCGAACTGTGTGTTGTAATTATTATATGTATACCTCCTTACTAACCTTCGTACCTGCTTGCTTTCAGGACGAAGCTGAATAGAGCGTTTTAGGTAAGTCAGTATTACATTTTCAAGCTTTGCAAACCCCGGTTGTATTTTCAAATTCAAATTCATTTATTAATTTTGTGAACATAGGGTAAAAGATTATACAGCTGTTATAAATAAATATCGGTCCATACTATGTCCCGCCAGAAGGCATACAAAATTGTTTAGGTAAATAGATAGGAAATCAAATGGGAAACAAAATAAAAAGTCAAGGTACATGTCACAATTTCATGCCAATAATAATAAAATGTCAATAAATTAAGATGGCACATAAACAGATAGGTATTTAGTCACATTCTCTTCTAAAATAATAAATTTAATAAAAAGAATAAAAATGTCAATATGAAATAATTATTAGAATATTACCATAAGGGAGCAACATTTCAGCAAAAGAATTTCTCTGATAAAAACTCAGTCAAACTGTAGTACGCCTTATCCTTTAAAAAATTACGTAGTCTACTCTTAAACAGCACTGTTGTCAAGTCTTTCCAACCACTTGGTAATTTATTGTAAATAATAATTGAAGCCATACAGTATACACTTTTGCGCACCAAAGTAGCAGATTCAATAGTGATATTTTTTTGTAATTTTTGTACTGTTTGCCCAAGGGTGAAGTGGACCTACTGTGAGTGTGTGGCTGGTGGCGAGAGCGCAGGTGCGAGGGCGCGATACCTCACGACTCATTAAACACAGGCGAGTGGATCAGCCATCGATACCTCACTACCAGCCGCTCACTGCTGCACATGCACTCGATGTACTGATAGTCCCGCTTCATATTCATGTCGTTTACGCCTAACTACGATATGTTTTAACACGTTTTTATAAGTGCTCATTACCTATCTGCTTACTCTACTTCTTTCATGGTTGATTAACTTTTTATTCCTGTCTTTTTAAGGAACCAGTACTATAACTAATCAACCATGCCAAATACGTGCAAAAAAATGTACTAAGTTTGTTTTTTAGAACAAACGAGATTACAAAGATGGTTGATCGATTAATTTTATTGATTTAATAACATGAATTAAGGTAACAGTAGGTACCTACAGTAGTTACTGCTTACGATCGAATAACATTTTGATTAACAATATGTGAAAAGAGGTAGAACTAATGAGTAATAGTTTTGGTCACATCAAAAAAAACTGTGCGGTCTAAAGGTGAAAAATACCTACAACTACATCATCCTACTTTACTTATTTGCTGCACATTTGTTGCCTATTTCAAACGTGTTTGTTCAAAAGTTTAAATATAGCATGGAACAGCGCTGTATCGAGCGCGTCCCTGAAGGAATGCTCATAAACGGCACTCGGCTGAACGCACAGCGCTTGAAGCCCTATAAATCTCTTGTAATGTCGCCGTGAGCTGCTCATCTGTTCCGAGGATAGCGTGGAGTGACACCAGGGGACCTACCACCAGCTCATAAAGCAATATTATTTTAATATTACCTCAGTGGGAGAAAGAGATGAGCTATACGTCCTGTAGAGCTTCATCTCTTTCCTACACAGAAGTAATTAAAATAATACTGCTTTATGAGCTGGTGGTAGGCCCCCTGAGACAGCGTGGTACTAAACTATAATATACTAACTAGTTAGCCGAAAATAAATACCTACTCGTACTTATTACGTACTGTTAAGGTCTATGAAAGTCGATTAAAGCCTCTTGCAGACTGGCGCGACGCGACTTTAATAAAAAAAATAAGAAAACTTTACGGTAGAACAACCGGTGTCGCGTCGCGCCGGCGCTTCGAGCGTGTCTGCACGAGGCTTAACACAGTTTAAGTTTAAAATAATAAGCACGACATCTGTTACAAAAATACGAACAGCTGTAAAATTGAAATAATTCAAACTCTTGGAAATCTGCAGTAACTCTTAACATTAAATGCTGCAGCAGTGTAACTTTTTTACTGTAATTTTTTCTGTGAAAATAACAGCAGTGCTTGCTGACCGTTCTTACCGTACTAAAAATAATATACTACCTTGAATTAGTATAAAGTACATATTTATACTAATTCAATCATTCAAAATAGTAAAATGTTATGTCAATATATTTAGTTTTAATTCCGCACGATTGCGCATGATTTAAATATTTTTACATAACATTTTACTGTCATACATTTCCGTAAAGCTACCCCTGATTCCTTAAGTTATCTATTCAAGATAAACTATTCGGTGTATGAACCACAAACCAGAGGGCAAGCCACCCAGGCCGATGAGGACGGTAGCAAACCAACGAAACAAATTAATTCCTAGTCTTCACGAACTAATGAATCGCATCGAACGAACTATTACTACATCAATCTATCAATTATGTATGAAGAGGTTTCGGAGACAACATTTTTTGTTTTTAAATTATTTGTTTATTTAGAGCCGTTCTGAATGGACTTTGCCCTATACAGGGTCAAATATACCATGGGGTACCTGTATGTACAGGGCATAGTGTGAATGTAGATGGCTATAGGAGTAGGGGAAGACCAAAGAAACAATGGATGATTGGATGAACAGTGTGAAAGATGATGTGGGTAGAAAGGGAGTAATTACCGAGACGACGAAAAGATATGTTGCGCCGACCGCGAGTACATTGAGATAAGATTAGGAGAATGATGAAGACGTCAGGGCATAGGCCGTTGAAACGATAAACGATGTCGGTAATCTCAAAAAAAAACTTTTGAAAACCTATATAATAGGTATACCTATTGCAATTGCAGTGTAGGTATTTGTCAGTATTATTTCTCACGTAGAATGTCGGTTTTAAATTTTATTATAGAACTAGCTTCCGCCAGCGGCTTCTGCTGCGTCATATCTTTATAAATTATAGCCTGTGCTACTCACTGATAATATAGCATTCTACCTACTGGTGAAATAATTTTTAAAATCAGTACAGTAGATTTTGAGTTTATTCATTACAAACAAAAATACATTTTTTTCTCTTTATAATATTAGTGTAGATATCCTTATTTTGCATGAACTAGGGTAACATAACAGGTGAAGTCATAGTGTATCTGTGAAGGTCTGTCAAGGAGCTGGCTGGCCGAGGAATTCATTAGAATACGGGACATGCCTCCCGTGTTCACTATGTGCAAGCAACGCCGACGTGTAGAATTGCTGGCTGCAACAATAATACACGTGTAATATTTATCTATCTGGTTTAATAAATGAAGCGTGTTTAGAATGACAATGATAACCTGAGCACTTAGGTATAATTACGACTACCATTGTAATATTCAGCAACAGTAGGTAGGTACCATCAGTGCTAGTGGCTCATGCCAGCTCTACAATATCCGTCTATGAAATCACCAGCTGACCAGTAAGTCGAACCTTTACTGGGGCCATCTGTTCCGCGGGTCAGTTCCACTTCGAGCCCCACTGTAAGCTGTCAGACAATAACGCTAACTCGGACTAATTGTAGCAACATGGCGGCAGCACAACACACGTAAATCTTGCGCTTCCACCACTAAATGACTTATCGGAACAAATAATGATCTGTGCGCGACCATTGTTCTGCGAAGCTGTTCCGTGCTATACACACGTAGGTACGTAGGCACTGCGGCATTGTTGGGGCGTGGCGCGGCGAGATCACACGCCGCCCCATCCCTGCACCGCCCCGCACGGCCCCGCGCCGCACCACACCACCCCGCACCACCCCGCAACGCCCCGCACAGCCCCGGCACGCACGCCGACAAAGGCTCCACATCGCCAGCGACGTCAGACGTGGAAAAAGACAACTGTAGGACATACCGATACCACGATGTTAATGGACGGTGTCGCTATAACTGCGTCACTGATGAGCGGATCACATTACTCGCCGGCGACCTTCAGCGCGTGGATGACGCTGAAACATCAAAAACATCACAACTTTATTAATCTTCGGAAATATGAATCTGCTACGTGATGCTACGCGGCGCTACGCCGTGCTACGTAGTGCTACGGGCCGTAGCAATTTGTTATTACTTCATAATTACATGCTCACTTGAACATATTACTTATTTTAATATTATTATGCAAATGGCTTAACAAATTAATTATAATTATAGTTTAATTTTAATACAGTCCATTAAAAACTTTATTGAGTACGTAAATCAGCTCTCGTCATTAAATTTGGAGGCTCTCGTGCGTAGAGCCTGTGTGAATATGAAATTAATACGCCACATCATTATGGGTACTTACATATTTTCAGTTTGAATATCATGGCCTGGGCCGAACCCACAGATAATCTAGGAACGGCAAGTTTTCTTTCTTGGAACTACCATAACATAGAGAGAAAGAACTAAAAGAAAATGAAATAAATAATGCATAATGCGATCAGTTTGGACTATGCTCTAATGTTATAATCATATGGTATAGCCAGTAAGTAAACTTTTTGTTTTGCTCGATTCTACTGCACTGGCACAAACTAATAACCTACGAAACTATGTTCGGATTTCCAGAAGCGAATTCCAACTGAAAGATGTCGAGTTAGCTGAGTTCCGAACACAGTGGTTTATTGGCCACCAGGCTAGTGTAATAACACCTAGCACCATGAGGCGCCCCGCGGCGCGCGCTGCAGACATTACCAGCCCAACGACGTGTTGCCCAGTGGGCACACTGCACATGCACATGCACCCACTACATTACCGAGAGATATATCTTAGCAGACAACGTAACGACATGTTACTACAGTTTACACAAGTTCATGGTATTGCATTCACTTTATTATGTAAGCAGTTTGTCCGCAGGTACTTAACTATTTATCATAAAGATAAAAGAATATCTTTTATGTGATCCACTTGCCTGTATTTTGTCTGTTCAGATACAACTCATACAAGTTTATTATCTGGCGACACCGCAAGCGACACGCCGTGAACATACGCGCGGCGGCGGGTAATTAGCGGCGTATGCTAATACTTGATATTAAAGCTTCTAGCCAGCCGTTAACATAATTATATGGCTCCGAGATTAAATTAATATAATTAAGTGGTCATAATTTGTCAGTTTTGGGATTCTTGTTCAGTGCATTAAGAGAACAAACAGTCGAGCTTTAGTTCCGTCGGCGGCGATAGCGTCGGCTGGACGCTCGCTTATAGACATCTTGTAGGTACGTAAATTAAAATTTATTTATTTGCGAGAAAGTAGGTTTACAATGTATGATCATAAAACTATAATGGCCCCTTTACATTTCACTATTACTTATGATGTGCAAATATTTAATTTTGTTCCACACAATGCTAATTAAATAAAAAATACAGCAACAACAAACTACTATAATATAATAATAAATAATCTAATAATAAACACGACTTGGATCTCTTTACAACCGGTGTGATCTCAGCTAGAAGGTGCTTAAGCCTCAATTTTTTTTAAATAGCTGCAGTGCTTTTAAATGTACTTTTTTTTCTTCTTGCTCTCTCACTTTTGAATTGCAGACACAAGTGGTTATTTTGATAGTTTTAACTATTGAAATATAGTTTAGAGCGATATGTTGCTGCTTTTGTATGTTCACAACACAAATTCTATTATAAGTCTAAACGTGAAGACTTGTAATTGGCTTTCTGTCGACTATTGTTTTCTTTTTGTTGTTTTTTTTTAGCTGTAAGTCTTCCATGCTGTAATAAATAAATAATTAATAGATATTAGATGATTGTGTTCAGAGTCAGACGCTTCAGGCCTAGCTTTTGAGTTGTACGCCGAACTGGAAAATCACCGTCCGCTAGAGCAATTAGTAATGACGGTAATAACATGAGGCGTATCCTTTAGATTTTGAAACATAATTTTCTTTGCGATATCCAGCAAGAGCAAAGATGGATTGTGTAAGGAATGATATGAAAGAGAAGGGATTGAATGATAGCGTGATGGTTGACAGGGAGAATGGAAGAAGAAAACGTGTTGCGCCGACCCCGCGTAACATGGGACAAGGACACGGAGATGATGATCCTGCAAGTGCTTAGCTACAATATTTTCCATCGTGTCAATGACTTGCCAGTAGCGCGAGCTTCGTCGGCGGAACTTCAAAGCTCTTGCAACAATCAGCGGTTACACGTAACAATTACGATGAAGACTTAACACTAACGTCACATTAACAACCCTCGCTCCATTACTAGTACCAGGTAATCGCGTGTGATAGCAGCCGAACGTTTTTACATCATTCCTCGGTTGCGTGCTGATATCGAATGTAGCCTAATACCAGAAAGAAATAGGAAAAGAAAGAGCTGGCAATAAAATAGTTATCGTTTTCATGTTAATCTACGTTAACTAGTTTTATCAATACAGTCATCGACGGCTAGCGGGCTTCATGATCACAAGTGAGCTTACCATGATTCGCAATTGGATTTTTATAATTTACAAAACCTCGCATTAGTCGCATTGTTGTTGACATAAAAAATCCTCAACGAAAACGTTTAAATAGAGACCGCGAATGGCAGGCTCATTAAGTGCGCACAGTTCGACAAACAATTGTAAGGTAATCTGTTCCGAACAGTTCCCGCGAGTGAACAATAAAGAGGGAAGGTAATTGTCGCCGAGGGAGTCACACAATGAGCTGTTTGTATGATAATAACAGACGAAGTTGGCGGGTTCATCCAGCGAGAGCGTCGCCGCCGCGCGCCGCCCGGCCGCCGCCCGGCGCGCGGCGTGACGCGGGGAAATCGCGGGAAGTGAGCCGCGCGAGTCTACACCAGCGATTAAGATCGCATTAGCAAGTATTTTAATGAACTGTAATTAGTCATAGGTGGAATGTCGTGTTACGCAACTGCAGCCGCCCCGTACCTACCGTGTACGCGTAACTGGAGGAAATCACATTCAACACAAACACTGAAGGAATTTTATCAAAAATGTTAATGACCTGATTTTACAACAATAATTAAATATAATTTTGGAATAATACATTGCCACAGAGCCGCATATTTCAGATTATTTCGAGTGATTGTTGACGCAAACAATGCTGAGCTCGGCCAAACTTCACGATGATGAAACGATACGTACCACTTAAATCTAAACTTATTCATACCCCGGTTAGGTAAGTAATAGTTTCTGTGGTACAAGGTCTCTGAAACAGCTTCATTATTTTAATGAGTGCTGAAGAAACAATACACTGATGTAATTTTAAAAAGTAATTTAGAAGAAGGTAAAACATAACAGACTTACTAAAGGGTGCGGGTGTGAGACTTCGCATGAACTTTTCTCGCTCGTCATTCCCTTCATGCTAATATGAAAGTTGAGCGCTTCAAGCGGAACATCTCGAGCGCATATTAAAAACGTACGTTATAGGCAGGTGTGTAATTAACACTGCTCTTCGAACTCTTCAGTTAATCTCACACTCCATTAGTGAACGAACTCTCACCCCGGCTTGTAGGTACCCGCTCCATAATATTACACATGTACTTACAGGCGATATCCACCCACTCTAGTTTCCACTCCGGGTTCATGTGATCTTGCTATAAGTAGAAATTTCTAATTTAAACCCGGGCTCGCCTTAATTACATAAAGGGTTGAGTTTTCACTGTACCGTACGCATCACGTAGGTAGCAATTTACGTACCGGCTGAGCATAATTGTTGTTTGTGAAAATTACTGTTCTTGAACAGGAAAAAAGGTTTTTACAAGCTTGCTTCGTTCGACAGATTACTTTTATGGATACGTAGTAGATTAGGTATGTACTCGTATAGTTTGTTTTATACAATATAAACACTTAATTATAAACAGGAAACAAAACGTTTTTATTCAGCTGTAGGGTGGTTAAAGTAAGTACCTCCTATGTAATACTTTTTGTTATTATAGCCAGCATGATGTTTGTATAATGTCCACAGCGGCCGCATGTGTCCGCACATGTCCAGGGTCCAATGACGTCAGTCAGCTGGCGCGGGCGCCGCTAGGTCTGCGCGCGCCGGAACCGGAACCCTATTGTTTTAAATGCAGCGACAGATGCTGCCGTCCCGCGGCCCCGCTCCGCGCTGCCGCATTACACTGCAACACAGTTGATGCGAACAGATCCGAAACGAGCTCGGCTAAACTAATAACCGGAATGAAAGACAAATATGAATCTGAGAGTGCAGTTGCCTCGAGCGTGGTCCGCATAACTTGCTGTAGAGGCTGGTTCCTAAGGGAATTCTTGATTGGTTGAGCGGGCCTTCTGCGCGGGACCCGGCGCGGCGCGCCGCCAGCCAGCGTGTCGCGCGACACGCTGGCTGCGCCCGCACGCTCATGTCGCGAAATTTATGCGCATCATCCACCTGTCGACTACAAGCAACCGGCCTGCCGGCCTGCCCGGTGACACACTTTATACTCACTTCCTACAATTTCGGTTATGATTGTACGAAGGTATTTATTTACACAATAAAACAAGTGAACCCCGCGCATACCGGCCGCGACCGCTCCGCACAATCCGTCGACATCTCAACTGCGCGTGCCGTGTCATTTCGAAAAGCGCTAATTTAATTTTCATGCGGAGTGCCTGGCGCGCCATTGTGCGGCAACTGTCTCAACTGTCACCACTATACATACCTAGTCAATTTGCGACGACCGCGCAGTAGGTAAATATCTATAGATATTTTTGTCACGAACCGCACGGTGACAGATTTTTATGCGCGAGGTTTTGCTAGTCAACGCTTATTAAGAGCTTTGTGTCGCAACAGACAGCGGATGGTTAATGGCGACAACCGCGCCGACAGCTGCGCCACTAAATAAGCGCGAGAGCTGATCACTTAGCGCTGGAACACTACGACACCACTACAGCATTACTACACGACGGCTGCGTTGTACACGTCACGCTACTTTTTGCTTGTTTCAAATGTTCACTCGGTGTTAGGTGTGTTCGCAGTTTGGCTGTATTAGCATACAATGGCCGACAGCTGGCCCGCACTTATCAGATCAGCGGCCGCGGTGTGACCGCGTGGCCGGCGCGGCACACGGTTTCATTACGATCGGTCCAACTTAACTTATTTATTATACAAGCAACTAATAAATAACACTAATAATGTCAGCATTAATTAACAAATCAAAACTAGTTGACTCACTGCCGCAACCCGCATACCTGCCGCTCTGTACAGATCATTGTTTACTTAGTAAGTCTAAACGTCTACTTACTTGTCGAGTTAGAACAAACTGATTGGGTAATTGTGCGGGTGTTACTATACCTACCCACTAGGGTAGGTAGGTGGTGTGTCTCCCTCTACTTGTAATTTAAATCTTAATGCGTTGCTTAAACAGTGTGGACACTACATTCCAAAATGTAGTGTCCACACTTGGTGCGCAAGCCGCTCGATCCGCTCGCATGCTGCTGTCAATCAAGCAACGATATCGAATCAATTGTGCGTATAGATCTTTGTTTAATGAAAGGATATCGATATCGATCGTCAGTAGTAACATATTTGCACAGAAATGATTCAAACAGCGAGTGGAGTGAGCAGTTGAGCACTTTACTTGGCACGCGGCACGGTACGGCGGCGCGCCGTCTTTCCGGCAGCGGGCAGTTTTTATGCGTCTCGCCTCGCGCTACTTGCGAATCCATGAATACATGAATTTATATAACGTTTAACGTCACCCTTCGATCCACGATGTCACTCAAGAGTCCGACTATTTAAAAAAAATGTATAACTGCTTTGTTTCTGTTGTCCATTGTAATATCATTACTTAAATATATTAACCTGGTCACAGATCTTGACCTGTACGTACTCGACGTGCACCTCACACAGGTCGTGTCCACCGTGCGGCCACCGGCTGGTCGCCGCACGGCCGCAGTGAGGCGCGACGTTCGCTCGCGTGCGGCCCCGTCTCCCGCCAATGATTATGAAGTATGAACGGATCAATTTCACAGCCGCTGCTCAAAGCCGCCGCCCACCCCCCCCCCCCATACCCTGCATCTCCCCGCCGCCCCACGATACATGCACAGAATAGGTAAGGTACCTACAACACTGCCGCTACTTTCTCACCACAGACTACAAATTTTCTTTCGCAAACTGGCAGCATTATCCAGTCCGTCAAAATTGGTATGCTATAAAATATCAGACTGTAGTAAAATATGCGCGGAAGGCACAATGTAGTACGTATCATAATATAATAGCAGGTATCGCTTTACTCATCGACGTGGCATTTCATATTCCCGGCTCGCGGCTGTATTATGGCAAGTTGGAGCGCAGGTTCGAGGTTACTTCACTCAATTTGCGCCGTTAGCAGCGCGGCCTCCATTTTTCACAGTTATCGAACAATTTCTCGGAGCCCCGCGAAACGACGCTAAATAAGAGTTCATTCAATTTTCTTTTTTCTCTTTGTATAAAAAACACTAGCAAAAACGTAGGTTACGTTTTTGCTAGTGTTTTAAATCGATTTACAATGTACGCCTCAAAATGAAATTCCTATTTCCTTTTGATTCCTTTTATCATTTAGATGTGAAACATTAATGTGAATGTTGGCAGTGTGGCACGACCGCTACCCGGCTGGCACTTTCTATAACAAGCGTCACTCGTCCACCTCGAGCCATGTAAATAAGATATCCAGTGCGGAGCGGTCGGTGATTACCCTAACTAGTGACTCGCGTATATGGTGTTTGTGCGAGCAACATTGCTAACATGGCGATGCGATATGTTGTTATGAGTGACTGGCTCTCCTCGCGCGCCGCGTACGGGCACAGCCGCGCGGCCGCCCGCCGCGCACCGCGCACTATCTGTTACGAGTATTATGTTAATGACCCGCCGCAAATACATGCAGTTGCACATTTAGCCTTCCGACAGCTTTGATTATTATGATGGCGAGGCGTGACATGTCGCGAGATTCGTCAGACACCTTCTTTCAGTTACAAAGTGAATCATCAATCTGAAAAGAGTAATCCACGTAAGTTTAACTGAGACGGTGTACTTACAACAGCGACTCTTCCGGCTGCTGGTACTTTAATTAAACGTACATAAATTACCGAGTGGCCGTAAATCAATCGGCGGTGGTTGGCGGCGGCATGCGGCCAGCGGGCGGAGTGCGGGCGGCGTGCGGGCGGCGTGCGGGCGACCAGCGGGCGCGCTGCGGGTGCGGGACGACGCGGCTATTATTACGCTGCTGCTGAATGGACGCGCGCACCGACGCACAGTGGATCGAAAAAACCTCTCGAAGACAGGAGGTAACATTTTAAAGTGTCGGTTTTGTGCTTGAAATGGGTTCTAATAGCCAATATCATGCATACATCATTATGTTTATCATAAGATACAATCTAGTAGGCAAATTTAGCAACTTACAAATTTTTTTTGCAAAAAGAAATATTATGCTAATGCTTATAAAAAAAAACGAGAAATGAATTTTTTGAATTTCTCGTTTCCGAAGATTTAAGCTTCAAAACACATACATCCATCGATTCATACATGCATAGCTACATGCTCCATTATATACTCGTATGTCACCGTAAGATTGTGAGAACCATTAATTTATAATCTGTCGGAATTATTTCCGTTAGATTATAAATTGTCGAAAAATTGTGAACTGGGTGAAATGGGTTAGGTTAGGTTAGAACTTGACCAACCGCGCGCGAGCCGAGCGAGCGAAGCGAGCGGTGCCGCGGGAGCGGCTGGCGAGCGCTACTTCTAAGTTGCTCGCAGCCAGGCAGGCTATTTAATATAAGCGCAAGGTGCGTTACGTCGCAAGCAAGTTTGATACCAGTTCACAATTTGTCGGTTTCCCATGGAAAGATTATAAACTAGCGAAAAATTATGCGTTAAATTGTAAATGGGTCGTTCCAGTTCACAATTTTTCGACAGTTTATAATTTAACGGAAATAATACCGATAGATTATAAACTAACGAAGTTCATTATTATACGGTGACATATACATTTTATTTTTGCAAAAAATTATATGCCACTTTGTCTATCAGATTGTATTCTATGATGAAAGCATGATATTGGATATTTCAAGCAAAAAACCGACACTTTATAATTTAAGCTCCTATGTCTTCGATCCACTGTGCAACGGACCACTTCAAACACGCATTGCTGAGATTCTAGTGCGCGATGCTCGGCAATCATTGTCTTCTTGGTACATTACGCGCGGCACGTGACGCCTGTGTGATTGATGTGCTGCTCTCGATGACCACGGATAGCCAGTGGAAAATATGGCACGAATAACGATCACGCTGGATTTGCATAATTAAGATTGCCCCAAATACCATGTGTAGTCTAGGAACTAAGGAAGCACCTACGTACTACCCAAAAGGAAATATTTAATTGATCCTTTTAAAACATGCTAAAAACTTATTGATCTCCTAATAGTGATCTTTTTTGGTAGTGTAATGATGCGGCTTTATTAATAAATGAGCCTAATAAAACAAAATGAGAATTATTTGGGGATTACAAAAAGACTCTCACATAAAGTATTAGCGCATCGATTTATTCTTAGGAACATGAATCGATGGATGTTGTGGACTTGTGGTAGAAAGTAGAGAAACGAAAAAAAAATACATTTAAGTGTTAAATACGTAAAATTTATTTAGGTATATGAATGTATAATTTAAATAAATTCTGATTCTAACATGGGAATTATTTCGGGATCGATTAAATACATGCATTAAAGACATTTAGATTAGATGCTTTATTTTCGTGAATAGGATAGACATCTACTGAACCTACATATAATACGTGGGACACCTACTGCAATGTCAATATCTACAATTAGTTATGTCTTCATTGCGCCCGTCGGCGTCGGTGTTCGATCACTATTAGGCCTAAGTTTCCTACTTTGTAAAGAATGTTCTCACAATCAGCACGTTAGTGATCATATTCTGTTACTGGGCTTACGTACCGGTACCCTAATTGCGTAATACAACACAATCCATAGCTTCATAAGTTGGAAAAAAAAATCTGCTCAACAACGTAAATAACGCAATAAATGTTGTTGAACTGTCAAAATTAAACAAATAAGGCATAATTGTATATGAAAATAAGTTACGTAATTAGGATACTGGGCTACATTTGATGGCTGCATGCAGTTTGAATCAAGCTCCCACAATCAGGTTTACGACCCTCTCGGGAGCGCACGGGATGTCCTGACTCCCGCATCCGGAAACAACGCGACAAGGTGCAACGGTGAGACACAAAGTGACGAACCAAACTAACCTTCATAAGTCAGTAGGTAGGTAAGTGTGGGTGAGATGGGATGTTTTCAAATATTTATCTTTTTTTTATGCCTCAGTTGATTCCTCGTATTTTTTAATGGTAACGAACATTTTTAATGAATGTGTATTATTAAATAGACTAGTCGATTCTTTTCAAAACTTCTAATATAATCGAAAAACTCATTTTATTAGCCATAATCGAGATATATATTAATATCGTTCACCGTACCTACTTTTAAATGGAACCGTTTACACTGAGATGTAATTATACATATATTACGTCTCTCTTTTGTTATCTCGGGATATACTATATATTATATCTCATAGTGAGAAGTCAGCTTTAAAGACGAAGGAAGGAACGACGCACACGACACTTATTTCAGTGGCCATAAACCTAATCACAAATCAATCAAGTGAAGCGTGTCACAAGTGCGAGTGCGCCGGAGGCGTCGCGGTCACTTCACAACACACTGTACAGCTAGCTAGTAGGATTGCGAGCAGTTTGACGTTCGGCAGACATTTATTGGCTGCGGATGATATCATGTCATAATCTAAAACTACATCAATGCTGCACTCTATCAAAGTCACCTGTTTTAGATACAAATAGAATTTGGCAAATTACTGATATCTCTGGCCGGTGTAGCAGTACCTACACGTATTAATATCAGCTAACATCATGTGGGTACTGTACCCAACAGATTGATATCAGCACCGGCGGCGGCGGCAGAGCAGGCTTCAATACTTGCCACCGCCATATTGATGACCACTGACCAATAAAATCGACATTACTGCCAAGAAAATAAAATGTATCTTCAGCATCTTGTGGCTTAAAAAAGGTTTAATGAGTTTTATACCTGAATACTGGTTACGATTGAATAACAAGTTAGAGGCTGGGCAGTCTATACAGACTGTTTTAGAACACACAGCGGACTGAGTGGACAAACTAACATATTTATAAGGATTAGTCGCAGCTTGTTAGGTAACTTGTGACTCTGGCACATTTACGAATGTGGTGCGATTACAAATGAATATAACGTGTTCCTCTGACAACGACGACACGCGGCATAATGAGCACCGCGCGTTGCGCTGGCGTGACGGCGGCGTGGCGATTGCGTGACGGCGGCGTGACGCGTGACGCAACGCACATACATCACGCGGAGAGACGCACCACGAGTAAGTAGACGTGAGTCGTCCTCGACGAGCCGTTACACTGTCAGTTGGCAACACGTTGCGGCGTCCGTCCCGCCGCCACTGACATATTGATGAACTGCGCACTTCATTTACAATAACGCATTGCCAATTATTTATAGATCCACTTCTTGCATTCGCTCTTCCGATAGGCTCCACGTGAGTAGATCGCCACATATTGTTTCTTTGCCGTTCCCAGAACGACTGAAATAAAATTGATATGAGTAAAATCTCCAATAAACTAGAGAGAACAAAGCTCGCCTCTCGGGCCAACGAACTGTGATTTCAATTTGTGACAGATTTATCGAGGAGCTAGCTGCTATGGAGGCGGTGTAGTATCTCATGCCCTTCGCGGAACTGTGCAGCCTCGCAGCTTAGAGCGACCGGTCCGCTATTATATACGACTATATCGGATTAGGTAGATCTTTCGATGGAATTCAGCACTAGAACAGTGTCTCGTCGGGTCAATACAGAGCGCGTGAGTGACTAACGATATATTATTATGATAGCGAGGCGGGGACAGGCGACGGGTTCCTGGAAGTGGAGCCGCGATCGACTAACCATTTTAATTTCTCAAGTTACCGGTTCCCACGCGGCCGTCACCGCCGCCGCGCCGCGCGCCACCGGCAACTAAATTGTACGCCCACGGATTATGAATGCAGCTGCAGCGACACAGCTACATGATCACAGCTCGCGCAGAGAATTTTTCAGCAGTGCGTGTATGTGAGGAGCGAGCTGGCCGCGCGCCAACAATGCCATTGTGCGGCGACGCCCTGCGCCACTACATCACGTGACATCACACACTAACCGTCTCAAATATTCACTGTTTCAATTAGAAATTTGCCAAACAGCCGAATAACAACGTTAATTGAGAGCATTCGTCGGATGCCATCGCCGACATTCCGCCATCGACTGTAACGCTTTAAACTCGCGCACGGATTAGTCGGTATTAGCCCGTTTGTAGTTTAATTTGTAACGTAAAGGATATAATAGGAGTGCGGAGAGAAAGGGATGCGCAGCCGAGAGGAAGATGAATGACAAGAAAGGCGCGCGATTGTCTCCGCGCGGCGAGGGCGCGCCCCGGCCGTCGGCGCATCATCAAAGCAAATATGCGGATCGTCGGAGGATCGCTGTCGCCTCGAAAAAACTAATAAAAGGCAATATTACACGCGCAGATATATCGCTCGAGACGAGTGAGGGTCGCTACGATCCAGCCCCCGCCTCCCCCTCCCCGCATGGCCACCCTCCCACGCGTGACACGCGTGACACAAATTTTGATGCTTCACTGAATTTCAGCAGCCGCCATACACCCTTTAAACACAGTTATGCTAGACCTGCATACAGATGCCTCTACCTCAAGTTTCATTATTGTTGTGTTTGAGTACAATATAATGAATGAATAATGTAGAGGTGCACAGAGTTGCCGGTACCGCGACTACAGTGTCACACCCGGGGGAGGGAGACTCACACTCGAGCGAGTCAATAAGCGCATTCCACTTGCACCGAGCCGAATTAAAAATCAAATAATGTTGTGTATAGCGAATTAGGAGAGGAGCACCCGCCGATTGCGTGAGTAGGGTTGAACCCGAGGGTTGAACATAATAGTATTTTCGCAATTCGCGTTCATTAAAAAAAAATAGTAGCCCACCAGCATCAGGAACATAATTTATTATTACGATAATTTACGATTATTTTGAATGATTTTGACATTATTAGTAATTATTACCAAAATTTGCCAAAGATATAAGTAGGTATATAGTAACCATACAATTATCTGTGGTACAAACACTAGTGTTTTAGATGTACTATGTAATTTTACTAACAAATTGGATTTTATGATCTGTATAATAAATTGTCAGTTCTTTTATTTTTATTAAAATAATTACTTAAGTACACATGTTATTGGAAATGTACCTACAAATGTACCTACTCGTATTTTTATAGTGAACCATAACATTTTCTCGATACGAAGGTATTAATTAATTATTTATACCTATATACATTTAATAGGCATGATCTATTTAGCAATGGAATAAACCAAATATTCCAAGAAGGCATAGTTGGAATGTGTTACACATAGTACTGCTTACCGGGTAAACTGTAGCAGTTATACCTATATAAGGCATGAAGCACCTACTTGTGCGTATCTAACATCAAAACAAAGCAGGTAGCGAACCCTGCGTAATGAAAAAGCGGTCCGGGTGGCAGCTCTAACTCATAGTTGAACAAGTGCAAGGGTCAGAGCGGGGCCCGGGCCCCGGTCCCGCCGGTGTGCGAGGTCGTCCGCGCGGCTAATGAAAAGTTTAATAACGGCGAGCACGTGTGCGGCCCCGCTCGCCTACTCGCCCCACTCGCCGCGCTCGCCCTTCGCCACATTATCTCTCAATGCACAATTTATTGAGAGCAATTTCGCATGTCATAAAACCGAATTAATATTGTCCCGGAGAGTTGGGGCCAGGATTCCGGCGACTATTTGTCAAGTGCGAGCGATGCATTGATGTGCGATGTTCGGCACACCACGGTGCCGGCTCGCGAGCGGCTCCCCGGCTGGTGCTTTCGTCCACGGCTCCTGCTAATTCATTCGCGACGCTCAACACGTGAACGTTGCTTCTAATGCTAAACAAAAGCGATAGTGCTTGTCGACTTGGCAATAAATGGCACTGCAGGAAATGCGAAATCTGATGAATAATACAAAATAATTACCTCTATCAAAGATAACTTTGTAATAAAATTGTAATGATTCATGTGAAACTACTTGCGCCATATTTAACTGGTTTCTTTGTTACGAAAGCTATATAATAACTAACAACCTATTTTTAAGGTTTATTGAGATGGTAAAGGTAAGTTTTTTCTGGAGTGTTATCACAACTTCGAAATCATTTCAATAATGCGGCAACCCACCCTTCAATATCTCTGTTGATACCTTCCTGCTTGTAATGGAGCATCGCTGATGTGACATTATTAGGTAATGAGCAGCGACAATGAGAGCACCTCCCGTTTGCACCAAACAAGGTCGACTCAGAACAGTAACACCGTGTCGAGGGGTGTCATTGTGCTCGCACGCTGTAAGGGAGCTCGACACGGTGTGCCGCTAGCTGGAACACGCAGCCAAGGCGCGGGGCGTCGCGTCGTCGTCGCCAGCTCACTGAGCGTGAAATGGAGCGCGATCCGCCAATTGTATTAATGAAAAGCGTCTTGAGGACATTATCAGGCTCGAGATGTCGCACACCGAGTCGCTGACGATGTCTCCCGGAGGGTAAGCTGATCACGCTACCAACAACTACCTATTGAGTGTGGCATATAATGGCGAATGTGAGATAAACTAACTTTAAATCTTATCATTTTATTTCTGCAATTTTTCGAGAATTAAGTTTGGAAAGTAAATAATTAATTAAATGTCAATTAGGCCTTTGCCTCTACGAGGCCACTTATAGGGCACGTAGAGGCTGCGTAGACACCGCGTAGAAGATTCTTACAAGTCACTTAGATGCCGCGTAGAGGCTGCTGAGACGCCACATATACTTAGGCTGCATAAAATACCTCTAAGTACCTAAACCTACTAAAGCAATTTTGTTAATTCGCTGAAGATACATTATATTCATTTGTGATGTTTGTTATTTCATTCAATAGGTACCTAGATTTTATTTTTATTTTAGTTTTTGTGTCCTGTTAGTTACCTTCTCGCGTATTTAACTACGTACCTATGCTACTTTTACTTTGTACGCCATTATCTATTATGTAAACTCAACACAAAACTGCTATTTTTAGGTAGGTAAGAACCCACCCGGCACGGTACTCATATTTTTTGAAAATAAATGACTTTTTACCGTTTTTATCTTTTATGAATTAAATTCATACTTAAATGAAACGAAATACGAATTCAAATCAATTGTGTACTTTTGATTAAACATTTTGTTCTTCACAGATTAGTATTCAATAAATTCGGAGAGGCGTGGGTAGGGTTGCCAACCCTACTATATTAGAAGCCTAAATACTATATTTCAAAAACAATAATATAGTAGGCGAAACTACAATACTTCCGATGATAAATTAAATAATATTACAGTTTTAAAATTGTTGTAAAGCGAAACTCAGCCACTATCTGTTTTTGAACGAAATTTGTCAAGTTGACAGCTTCGTTCAATTTGTTATTTATTTATTTGTCAAACGGCGAAAAGTTCAAAACAATTCTTATTTCGCGCGCACTTTGCACTAGCTTCGTTTGTTTAACTTTAGTTTGCATTTGTCTAAAATGGACCGTGAAAGCGGTGAAGGTGATAGTTCTGGATCTGTAACACCACCACCAACAAAGAAAAAGTGGTTGCAAAAGTACAAAATTGAATGGGAGACAAAATTCGATTGGTGCGTTAGTGACCCGAGTACCTAACATTTATAACGGGATATGTACAATCTGTGGGATAAGTTTTGGTGCCAGTAAAAGTGAAATTGCAGAAGTAATAATACTAAATCGCTCCGACCCTACCACATACAAAATTTTTTTTTTGTTAGTACTTTTTTAGGTTTTACTTTAGATTTTGTTTTTTACGCCGGCTTCGAAATACTATATTCGATATAAAAGCAGTTAGCAACCCTAGGCGTAGGGTCCCACACTTGTGCTTGCTCGGATCACGGATGTGTAATGAATGAAACAGATGACACGCGTCTGATAATCGTCGGCGACTGCAACAGCGATGCTAACCGTCGCTCACCCTAATTTTTGTATTTATATTTTGATCCTGACATTCTCGCAAAAAAAACCCTAAGTATGACTTTTTGCCAGTTTAAGAATAGCTGGTAGATATTTATTAATATATTATGGGGGATTAAAATAAAATGTACTTACGTAAATAACAACTTAATTATAAAAATAAATTATTAAAAAAAAACGTGTGGCACTCGGGGACTGCCGCGGTAAAGCTATTGCATAGCATTTGTAACCTCCATGACAACATCACGTTTCCCATGACAACATCACGTTGTCATGGGAACCGTCATTACATGGTAGGCGGAGTGGGGGGTGTTAGGTTTTATTTTCGTTACGGAATTTCTTGATTCGGTCGCCGCGCTCAAAGCCCGCGATAAAAGCCCGCGATACTAACTTAACTAAAACTATTCAAAAACAAAAATATGGCGTCGACAAATTCATCCACATCGCTGTCAATGTGGACTGGTAATGTACCCACAAGAGTGTAGTTACCGTTGGTGGCTGTTTACACTACACGACCTACTAAGTACAAACTGCAGCCAAAATAAATCGTTACAATCTTATAAGCTACATGAATATGGGTTTATTTTTATTAAGTATAGGTACTGCACCTTTATCTCTGGACACATTTCAACAAACAAAATAAGTACATAAATTACATAGGTAAGACTAAATGTATGTAGTACCTAGGTATCAATGAATAAATATTTATTTGTTAAACACAGGTGTGTTTAACAAATAAATATTTATTCATTGATTCACCACTGCACTGTATTTATGTTATATTTTTGATTTACATAACGAAGATGTTTTTTCAGTTGTACTCACAACCGAAGTACCTACCAGGTAACTAGGTGTGTAATCTGTGGCCTAATGGCAACATTACGTAAAGTACGTCGATATACTATGAGTGTGTGTGAATTGACGTATACCTAAATGCGAATACGTGCATAATGCGGGCTCAGGCGAGCGCCGTATAAGGGCAAAACATTAGTGTATAAGTTGTATTGCCGACGGACAACGCGGAGCGGGTGCCCGCCATTGAGGCATCATAAAACTGTCGTAATGTCACTAGATAGGTAGTCACTTCTTTACGACGGCGAATCAATTGTTAGGACTAGAAAGTAAAGTAATTATGTACCTAGGTATCATAGATTTACGATACGACGTTCTACCTAGTTGCCTTCAAGTAACGCACGAGCGCATTAAACATGCGTTCAAAAGAATATTGTTTTTTTTTTCTTTAAACTCAAGATATCGTGGTTTATGACACGGCTAATCCTTTGTCTCTTTTAGAAGCTCGTTAAAAAAACGCTCGTGCAAATCGGGTTTAATTCTTATTCAGTGAGTGCTTGCTATTTTCACTTAAGTACTTAAAAGAAGTCTCAAACAGAACGGCAATGAGGAACTAAAGCTATAAAGTTAGCTCATCACCTTGATTTCGTAACACACGATCAATCATAATCTGAATCATTTTGAAGGATAGTGCTAATCTATTGCTTCATATGTTTGAAAAATTTATCTGCTCAACAATGTAAATAACGCAATGAATGTTGTTGAACTGTCAAAATGAAACAGATTGTGATTGGTCGTGTGTTACCCAATTATGGTGCAGAGCTTTAATTCCTCATCGCCGTTCTGTATAACTTCTTTTAAGTAAAGTTATTTCTATAACATGAATAACATCAAGTCATAGTTGACGATGGTGTTTGCTTGCCTGCGAGTAAACTTGTCTATCTATATTTTTAGGGTTCCGTACCTCAAAAGGAAAAAACGGAACCCTTATAGGATCACTCGTGTGTCTGTCTGTCTAGCCGTCTGTCACAGCCAATTTGCTCCGAATCTAATGGATCGATTAAGTTGAAATTTGGTACACATATGTATTTTTGTGACTCAAACACGGACGTGTAACGTAAATAAATGAATTTTGAATATGGAGGCTATTTTTGGGGGAGAAACAAGAAAATTAAAAAAAAAAATTGCAAACTATACCGTGTGACATATCAAATGAAAGGAATTATTATGAGGATCTCAAATATTTTGTTTTTTATAATTTTAAAATAAATGATATTAAAGATATTTAAGAAAATAGATGACAACTGACCATAGTAGTACCTAGTAGTTTCGGACATAGTAGTAGTTAGTAGTTTAGTAGTAGACCATATAGTAGTTTTGGAGATAAGGGGGGACCCCTTATCTCCGAAACTACTGAGCCTAAAAAAAAAAATAATAATACTGAGAATGGAAGAACCATTCTCTATATTTATTTTTTATTTTAATTTTATCCATAAATTACAGAAAAACCGATAAGAAGTCTATGGTTTTAAAATAACATGGTAAATCTCTCAATATTGTGCATACAAACTTACATTTGCAGTTGGAATGTATGGGAGATCATGTTTTTCAACTACAATGTTAAGTTTGTATTTGGGGCAAAGTCATTCCAACTACGGAACCCTTCATTGTGAGTGGTCCGATATGCATTTGGCCGGTTTTATGTTGTGAACTTTGCTTTTCTATTCAACTTTAGTTTCAAGGTATGTTTTTGTATCCCGCTTCCTAGTCATAAATAAGTACCGTAAGGGATAAAACATTAATCGAATCATTGCCAACCCTTTAGCGATTGTTCAAACACATAATAATGTAAAGAGTTGTTCGTACAGCACGTGGTGAGGCAACTAATTGTCGTGCCAACTTATAGGGAGCATCCTCGTGAGTACGCACAGGGTACTTGTCAGGGGTCGCACTCGCCGCGGCCCTCCCGTATTCATTACATTCACCACTTATTGGAACTTATTAATATCATCGCTTGATTTATTGTTGTGCCGTGATGCACGCTCTAATGTCGACATTATTGAATTTTATTAACTTTCGGACAAAGGGGTCGCCTCTCACAAGCGCGAGGAGAATACGCTTTGAACTTGCACTTGTCCACTTATTAATACGCTGCGCCGCCGCCGCCGGTGCGTATTGAGACATTAATTCGGGCGTGTATTATTGTCTGGTATCATCATCGTGTTCGCCAAAAATTGTTCTCTGAGTAACATTGAGATGGACCTCATTGAGGGAAGTGAATCGTCCTTATTCATTTTTAACCGACTTCTAAAAGGAGGAGGTTACTGAAAATCAACAGTTACAGAAAACAGCACTCGAAAGTGACCGCCAATCACAACTTCCTGGGTTTTAGACGAGAAGAAGAAATAGCAACTCCCAACATCACGCCCAGTCTGTTGTGAGATAAGAGTCTGGCCACGCTAACTCTGCAATGGAATAAATGCGCAACCCCAAAAAGTTTTACATCTGGTATACTTTTACATCAGTCACTTTTGTGGCACTTGAGCTGTCAGATTGCTTACGCTGTAAGTTGATTTCACAAAATAAAGTAGAAAATGGTTAAATCTATTAAAAGTAAAGTGCGGGAGTTATTATACAATATGATTTGTAAATTCCAAGATGTGAAGGAACAGCACGATGTCGTCCTTAGCCTAAAACGACAATGTTTACAAGATATCGAAAAGTTGACGTGTAAGTAGATCTAATGATTTTGAAATTTTGTCTTATGATTTTTGCATAATAGTTTACGTGTAATAAATTATGTCGTACCTATGCTCTACCTCCATGCGATGACAAAACTGTATCAAATCCACACTGCATCGTGCTGAAATGACTATTCTTTACCAGGAAAGAATCAATATAAACAAAATAACCTATCAAAAACAAAAAGACAAACAAAGTAACAATTTATTTTTTCGTAGTACAATATTGCCGTCTATAGATTTTCAAATTCCACCATTTTTTTACTTATGCAAAGTTCGAACTCTACGACACTTGATGTTGTCTAGTTCTAAACAATTGTAATCGGCATCTGAATGTGCATGCAGTGGACAGTTTCGTTTTGTGTGTTCTGTGATTTCGGTGGACGTGGTGACAGTGTAAGACGAATGCTGCGAGCGCGGCGCCCCGCGGCGCGGCCGGCGCGCGCGCCTGGGAACCGACTCCGCCACAAAAACACCTAGATCTGTATCTACCAGCTACACATCAATCTTCAGTTGGAACCCCTCCCGCACCCACACTCTTCCACCCCCTAATAGTACAGAGACAAGCGGTCGTTTGTCATTTGCACATATAAATAATGATTGAATAATGACAACAAACACGGCGGATCCTCCGAACAGCGGATTGCTTCATCATGCTGGACAGGACAGCCGCTGCGCTGGGAGCACACTGCTACGTTAATTAATTGACATGCTTCGGAGCAGCAGTGGACGCGTACCTTGCAGCTCAATACATCGTCATTCATCTCGGAAACCAATTCTGGTACGTTTACCATATCCCGAGTAGATACTCTGATCTGAAACTAAGTGAGTGTTAAGTAAGACTTGGATGGCATAGCAACCCCATGATACGGTGATCTTTACTTACAACAACGAAAAATCGATTTAAATACTTTTGACTTAAGGTATCTTGTTAGTTAGTTTACTTAGATGGTCATCGTTCTCTTGCCCTTATCCCAATAATACTACAATAATAATCGATATTGCAGGTCTTCTTCCAACACACATCTCATCAGGAATTCAGAAATCCTTTGTAAACTTGTAACACTCATGTGAGAAAATCAGGGTGGCACATACAAAAAAAGTCTGTGAGTGTCGAATACGGAAATAGTAATGTTGGCTGCAACAATGTTGATCTCAACCCCCTCGCCTGATGGCCTGCGAGCGGAGTGTTAAGATATCAGAGAACAAAGGAGTGTCTCCAGCGAGCGGTGCATTGACACACATGACGTCAGCAGCTTTAATCGCAATTTGTTCCATTGTTCACCTGTCCGCACGGAATCGCTTTATTTCGCAGCACGAATTCATTTTCCGTGTAATTTAACCGGAGCATCGCAACGGTAAGTTCTCACAGAAAACCACAATTTTAAAAATGTCCGCGGGTACGCTTTCGCATTCGATTCCCATCGGGTCGTGTGAGATGTCCACAGATAAGCTCGATAAATTTAATTAAATGTCTCGGAGTGGTCTCACGAGTGAGGGCGGCGGGGCGGTGCGGTACGCGGGGGCGGGGGCGAGTGAGCTGGTACTCGCTCGGGTCGGACAGGAGTGCCGAGGGCAGGCAAATTTGTTTGGTGCTGAGTTCGGTCCACTTGTATTAATTAAGTGCGGCGGCTCCTCAAAGACGGAGACGTCGCATCTACACAAGGAGCGCAAAAAATAAGTCTCCCTCGGCGACACGACAGCCGGGCTGCCGGCCGCCCGGTGCCCCGCTACCGATTGTTTTATAAACAACTACACGACGCTCAACTCACAATATATAGTTTTACATCGTCGTCGCCGGTTCACTGTGAAATGCGCTTTGATTCCGTTCGATTTACCAAATTCTTTCAATTGTTTGCGTTTCAAAATTTAATAATGTTGGCCATTCAAAATCTTCTTACTAGCTCTTAGTGTACATATTATAGCAATAACGGGGCACTATAGATTGAAATAAACTCATGAACTATCACATGTCGCTTGTCTCTGCATGGTTTCGCGGTTTCGCCTTTCCATTTGGTTAACTGGGTTACGGCTCGATACGAGTGCGGTATTTCCAAGAAAGTGACAGCTCGATTAGCCAGAACTGTTCCGTTGTGACCCGGTGTGACCCGGTGCCCGCTAGTGTCGTCGGGGCATGCGTGAGGTACAGAGCAGCATGTCCGTGGGACTCCCCGCGCGCACACCGCGGCTTGATGTCGCGCCACAACTCCCGCACATCATTTATCATCTCTCTAGCTGGGACATCGTCTCTACTGGACTGTGACGAAAACAAAGCCTATGCAAAACAAAAAAAGCGGCCAAGTGCGAGTCGTACTCGCCCATGAAGGGTTCCGTAGCAGCAAGTAACATTGAATGAAAGGTAAATTGCGGTTTACGATTTATGACGTATTAAAAAAAAACTACTTGCTAGATCTCGTTCAAACCAATTTTCAGTGGAAGTTTACATGGTAACGTACATCACATATTTTTTTTAGTTTTATCATTCTCTTATTTTAGAAGTTACAGGGGGGACGACACACATTTTACCACTTTGGAGTGTCTCTCGCGCAAACTATATAGTTGCCAAGTTTCAACAGCATAGCTCTTATAGTTTCGGAAAAAAGTATCTGTGACATACGGACGGACAAACAGACAGACAGACAGACAGACATGACGAATCTATAAGGGTTCCGTTTTTTTCCATTTGGCAACGGAACCCTAAAAACCTACTTAGTGCTTGATCCCAGACTGGGATCATTGGTTGATGGCAACAGACACTTAAACATAACTTACAAAATGTAGTTATTATACATAGGCATGTACTGCCTGCACTTCTCCCTCACCCTTCGGGTACTACAGGCGTGATGTTATGTTGTGCTAACTCATTCTGGGTTGACTACTTCGTCCCCAAATGAGATCCATCCGGAAAATGTGCTAAGTTTAGATCAAATACTTTCAAAAAGATCTGGTTGTAAAAAATGCAATGCATCAACTTGGTGAATATAACAATTTCCTTAAAAGTATAAGGGTAGAAACAAAATGAGTTATGCTAATCAGCTCGCGACTTGCAGTAGATGACACATTGTATTGTGCGCGCTCGGGCGCAGCCGGGAATGCGGCGCGGGCGCAGTGGACCGGCCGCTGCACGCTGGCTCGGCACATTGGCGCTCGCTGCAGAAGCCCTACTTCAAACAATATGCGCTAACGTACTCCTACACTCGCGAGCAACCAAATCAACTCAACCCCTAATCGTGTATACAGAGTAGTTTTTTTTTTCAAAAAGTACTCAACCCATTTCTGATAAAGTTATTTTTTTTAAAATAGGTATGATGTTCAGCTTTAAGATAGTAGTACATTAAGCATTCAAATCGGTTCAGTTGTTTTCGAGTAGGTAATTGCTATTGAGTCGAAATGCAAGGAAAATGAGAATTTAGGACAAGGATTTCTGGACAATTTATAAAAAAATAAACAAATGTCCTTAGGAACAATATTTTTTAAATTAAATCAATATTCGGTATTACCCTCCCTAGCCCCGATGACAGCTTGTAATCAATTCTTCATAGATCTAAACAACTTTAAAAAAATATAACTTATTCTTAAATGAAATAAGTACTTTTTGAAAAAAACTAGTTTGTATGTAAATACTGTGAGCGTTTGAGTCGATTTGGTTGCTCACGAGTGTAGTAGTTGCCACACTGTGTTAGCCCAGGTACGTACGGACGATTTTTTCCCGCTGCGATTTTTATCACACAATGGAATTTCAACGCTCTGCTTTAGCGCCAAGAGTTGAAAATCCATTAGTGTTTTTGCGCCGCGCTGAGTTGCATTCTGTTGGATTCTCAATGCTCGGCTCAACACCGACAGTTGAAAATCCAGTGCGTGATAAAATCCCGCCGCGATATGTTTACGTCCGCTCGAACGTAGGCTTAGCGGGATAGAACAACTTCGACCACCAGCGGTCTTTGATGGCACACGCCTAGCGATGTTGTAAGTAAGCCAGTCGTCTGTGCGCACGTGATCTCAACACTCATCACCGTACCCTCGCAGCTCAGTCCTTCTGCTCGCGCCACGCGTGCGCACGGTGCAGCGCGCACTCTGCGCTCCTGATATGTTTATTAGCGCACGCCGCGCCGCCCCGCCGGGAGCCGGCAGATGTCCCTCCAACACTTCCCCATATCTGGCGTATCTGAATAGATAGCTCTCTAATTTTATTACTCCCCACTTGTAAACATTTTTCGACGTTTCCGAGAACTTGCCGTCCGTTTGGTCGACAACTAAAGCTCATTAGTTAAGTGCGGTGCGTGTATCGATTCGACGAACGAATTCCATTTCCAATACGAGATAATAATCTGACTGACGTAATAAACATGTATGAGAACTACTCGCAACACTAGATAGACAAGGCCAACTTGGAAAATGATTGGATTAAGGATTGTCAATAGCGGTTATCAGTACTCGCTATCCGATACTTACTGCTGCGGGACCCGCTCCCATGCTCGTGTAATATTGTGGTATACCTGCGCGGCTGTTGACCACCAAAACAAACGACAAGAAGCGCAGCCTACTGAGAATGTCTCACAACACAAACCAATAATAAACGTTTATCGCGTCACCGATCAACAGCCCGAAAACAAGCAATATTTATTGATATCAAACCCATGATTAATTTATTTAACTTTTATTAAAACGCCATCCAAAGTGACCTTAATCGTTTCCCGACTTCTGGAGACAGTCACGTTATAATATTCGGAAGTAAATTATGTCTCTATCAGTATCGGTCGATCGCTGGACATTTATCTAGGATTTATGAGGCGATGTGCGGTGGGAGCGGGACTGGCGGGGTGGCGCCCCGGGAGCCGCCCGGACATAAATAATGACGTTTAATAATTGATTAATCGAGGTGCTCCCGTCGCCGGCGATAGTATCGCACATACCTGCCCGCACCGCTATAAAGATGAGTCGCTAATTAATTTAAATGAGTGGAGACCGCCTGGCGGACACAAAAAGTGGCGGCGGGTCGCTCAGTATCGCGACATCGCCGCACTGTGCGCCAGCGGCTGCGGCTGCGCGCACGAATTATACTTGATTTAGATGATATCGAGCGCAGAGCGATCTGTCGGCCGCCGCACCGTCGCGGCGCGGCGCCCTACTGGTCTTGGTCGTAAGCTGCTTACAAAATTTTTGACATTCACAGAAAGTTAAACTACTCTTTAACGAGTGGCATACAATACTTTTCATGCCATAAAAATGCATGTTTCCTGCGGAGATCTGTATCGGGGTCGAACATTACTATCAACATCATCTCGGTCCATTAATCGTCATCTCGGTAGGCACCCCTTTCTAACCATATATTTATCATCTTTCTTTCACACAGTCTATCCATCGTTTCTTTGGTCTTCCCCTAAGTACTCTTATGCATTCATATAATCAAAACTTTTCTCACAAATCTTTACTGTGTGATGTAGATATTAGGTCTTTACCTATGAAATTGCCGTTTTACATTAAATAAATTAACGCCTTTGTTTCTCTATATTTTTTATTTTTATTCATCAAAGTAATTACCCATGCAATCAATGCATTTTTGCCAACGCAACGTAGTGGTAGCTTATTGATGCCCTTTTTGAAAAAGTCTGCTGGACGGGAGGCAACAAATTCTTCAAAGGCATTTTGAACTGCCTCTCGGTTATTGAATTTTTTCCCCGCCAAGAAGTTATCCAAATTCTAGAAAAAGTAGAAGTCTGTAGGGGCAAGGTCTGGTGAGTACAGTGGATGACGGAGAACTTCCAACCTCAGCTCTTGCAACTTGGAGACCGTCTGCTGTGCAGTGTGAGGTCGCGCGTTGTCGTGCAGGAGCAGCGGAGCCGAACGATTGATCAAAGCTGGTTGGAGATGTGCGAGCTTCTCCATCATTATGTTCAGTTCTTCACAGTACACATCTGCAGTAATGCTCATCCCGTTTGGTAAGAAGCTGTGATGAATGACACCGGCGCTAGACCACCAAACAGTGACCATCACTTTTTTAGGGGTCAGTTTTCGTTTGGGGCATTGTTTAGGTGCTGAACCAGGATCTAACCAACTTGCTGAGCGCTTGCGATTGTTGAAGAGAATCCATTTTTCGTCGCAAGTAACAATGCGATTCAATATGCCTTCGTTTGTGTGCCTGTTGAGCAGTGCAAGGCTCAACTCGACGCGTGCTTCGCGCTGGCGATCATTCAATTCGTGGGGTACCCATTTGTCAAGCTTTTTCACCTTGCCAATTCGACGCAAATGGACCAATATTGTTTTGATGCTAACATCGAAAGCTGCTGCTAATTCAGCTGTAGATTGAGAATCATCAGCTTCCACAATCGCCTTTAATTCGTCATTGTCGACTAAAGTTTTCGGTCGACCACGGGGTTCATTTCTTAGGTCGAAATTTCCAGAACGGAAGCGGGCAAATCAATAACGGGTGGTGCGATCGTTAGTAGTGTTCGCTCCGTATACGTCGTTGATGTTGCGTTCCGCTTCTGCCGCTTTGCTGCCACGACGGTACTCATACTCCATAATCACTCGAATTTTTAACGTATCCATGATGACGAAAAACGTACAAATGCAATGAAAACAAAACGCTAACCATTAAACAAATTACTAATTTTCAAAAAAGAATTCCATATTTTAAAAATAAAAATAATTTACACTTAGAATTCTTAGCGAAAAAAGAAAAAAATTGGACTTGAAATAGCCAGTACAGCAGAACGGGAATTTCATAGGTAAAGACCTATTACAAATACATTTTGTTTTATACTTGCTTTACTGCGGCCCGGCTACCACGGAAGACCCCTTTGGTTGATCCCTCTATCGCAAGTGTAAGACTTAATAAAAAAAATACATCATCTGCCTAGCCTTTTCCCAACTATGTTGGGGTTAGCTTCCAGTCTAACCGGATGCAGCTGAATACCAGTATTTTACATGGAGCGACTGCCTATCTGACCTCCACAACCTTGTTACTAGGTAACACGATACCCCTTGGTAAGACTGGTTGTCAGACTTTTTTGGGCTTCTAACTACCCGTAACGACTGTCAAAGATCTACAAATGACAGCCGGGACCAACGGTTTAACGTGCTTTCCGAGGCACGGAGGAGTCTTGGTATGTAAAGATGGTCACCCATCCACAGACCAACCGCGGCAAGCGTAGCTTCACCTGATCGATCGACCCGTGCAGCTGTTGTTACTTAGCCACAAGCCTTAATAAAAAAAATACACAAACAATAATTTTGTCGCAAGTACCAAGTCAGGTCGGTCAGAGTATACCGACTAAGCATAGGTAATACACAAGATTTGAGATGAGAGGAAAAAAATAACAGAACCCTTTATTGATTTACAACTATCGATGTCGATCGATAACCCTGTGTAGCCGACGATGTGGCCGGCTTGTAAGTAGGTACCCCGCGTTTGCGCCGCCGCCGGGTGCCCAACCCACGAGCAGTTTACTGGCCAATAGCCACCAGATTTGCCAGTCCTAATGGTTTATAACTGAATATTGATGTAGTACTTGGTAAGTATTAAGGAAGTAAATCTCGTGAAGTGGGGCTACCTCGACGAAGCGGCCGCACAGTGCGCCAGTTGTGTCGCCAACCATTCGCCGCCCTCAGCCCCACCTGCCGCCTGCCCTCGGTGCCTCAGAATCTCCAATGAAGGTGACCTCTGGACGTGGCGTGCCGTGGATTTGGCGTAGTTTTGGGCCTACAAGATCTGGAAATTGGTAGGTAGCATGGTAATAACCAAAATTGTGATATAGCAGATGATCATAATGTAATAACCTATGATTAGATCGAAATAAATACGTGTAATCAAACGTATTTATCTATCCACATTTACAAAAGATTGCCTTTCGTATATTAGTTACATTTGACGCAGCGACGACGACGCACAGTGGATCAAAAAAAGGCTCTTGAAGACATAGGAGCTGAAATTTTAAAATGTCGGTTTTTTGCTTGAAATGGCTTCTAATAGCCAATATTATGCATAAATATAGGTATCATAGGACACAATCTAGTAGGCAAAGTGGCAATTTTTTTTTTGCAAGAAATTGCATGGAGCAGGTTTTAGGTATATCTCCGGAACGGAGAGAATAGCCATAATATCCTTGCACAAGGTGATGTAACAATTTATTTATGATTTTTTGAAATATTTGATTTTTCAGATTTAGTCCGATTTTTTTTTTCTCTCGATCCCGTAGGAATATCGGGATAAAAAGTGTCTTATGTATTAATCCAAGTTATAAACTATCTGTGTATCAAATTTCATCCAAATCCGTTCAGTAGTTTTTGCGTGAAAGAGTAACAAACATCCATCCATCCTCACAAACTTTCACATTTATAATATTAATATAATATACTTAATATATTAGATAAATATGAAAACATTAATATTATTATAGTAGAAAGTAGGATATGCATGATATTGGCTAATAGAAGCCATTTCAAGTAATAAACCGACATTTTAAAATTTAATCTCCTATGTCCTCGGGACCTGTTTTCGATGCACAGTGCGACGCCCTGAAACATTTGCAGCTATCGATAAGTTGTTTATGAACAATTGCAAAGCCGCCGTTACAACGTGATGTCTGCAACATAATTATCCTGAATTTCAAATACCTAAGTACATTATAGACAATGCATTGCAGATCACCGCTCTTCATAAAATTAAATCTAACACCAACTGCAACCTAGTTCACATTTTACAGACTCGCTCATTTACGAGCGGACGGGTGTGACGTGTGAACTGAAGCTGTATAATATTAGCTTGTTATAGCTAGGAGGAATGAGACTAACGCTATTAGTGCATACTCTGCGTGACTTAAGAATACAATTAAAAAGTTAATTACCGCGCGGCTAATAAATTCGTCTGAAACATTCGGCTGATGCATAATGAGGTGCGCTGGCACACGTGAGCACGGTGTGTGTCTGTGTGCTTGTGTGTCATGTGTGACGGATGTGTCTCCGCCACTCGTCGCTAATGACTGCTAATTGAAAGCTCGTAGATCAGCGCAGGCGCACCCGGTCACATACTCGCTATAAATTCATATATTTTTCGCCTGTTAATAGAAAGCCATTATCGTTCTCTTTACATGCGACGATGAGCTCTGCTAATGGCCGCCTGTCGACTGCTAAAGGCTGACGTATTCATAATTAATTGAGTATTGTGTGAGATGACTGGAAAGCAACCAGAATATAGTTTTAACGTTATTAAATAGCTAATATAACTAGACATACCTATGTCTAGTTATTCACTACAGTTTAATCATGTTCGAATAATAGGTAGGAACTACCCACGGAGGGCGATCTCTTTTATACTAAGTAAGCAATAAAATCGTCAACTAACAGTGGTTAGGTTTCCTATTCCCTAAGGTTCAACAAAAAAAGGTTAAACTTATAAAATAAGTAGGTGAGTGTACCGACAGAGTACACAAAGAACTATTACAATACTTATACGACAGTGACGTAAGTGCGACAAGGTGGCTGCTGTATTGCAGCGCCGCCGCCGCCGCCGCGCCGCACGTCATCACACCGACAGACACATCGATAGACGGTTTTAATTATATTAAAACTTGCGATCTGCGATCGTTGATGCCTTTTTCTCATCTCTACCACAAATAAGACCACACCGTTTCACACATTGCTAATATATTATTATTACTAGCTTCTGCCCGCGACTTCGTTCGCGTGGAAGTCGTAAGACACCACAATATACTATAAAAACTTTTTTACAAAAAAAAACAACCGACTTCAATTAATGAAAAGGTCAATTTGTAATTTATCTAACTTACATTAGCCTAATGCCAACTGCTCATCGCCTTTTACAAAATATTGCTTTTCCCGATGCAGGGACGTTCTTCGTTGAGGAGTTCTCCTGGTACTTTACCATCAGCTCCACTTCTCCATATGCATTGTGACGAGCATTAATTGCATTGCAATCATAAAAGTAATCGAATCGCAACCCGTGAAATACTTATTATTGAGTAGTTCCGGTGGCTATTTGTGATCTTTATCATCAGTTTCACTTAACCAAATGGTGCTTTCCAAGAGTAACTGCACGAACTACTATAAAAAATACCCAAATCGCTATAGGTTTGCCTATAATATTTGAAGAGTTCCCTCGATTTCTCTGGGATGCCATCATCAGATCCTGATCCTTATCATGGTACCACCCTTGGAATATCTCCTTTCCAACAAAAAACGAATTATCAAAATCGGTTCATAAACGACGAAGTTATCTGGGAAAACACATTAAAAAAAAAAATTGGTCGAATTGAGTAGGTAACTTCCTTTTTTTGAAGTCGGTTAAAAATAACTGTGCTGCGACCCCAGGATTTGGACACCGATTTGTTCGTCATAATTGTTTTAACGTTCGTTAGACACATACAACGAATTTTAAATAACAATAAAAATTATGTTGAGAAACAATATTGATTGTTATCCTATACTACTCAACGAGCAATATTTGTTTGTATATATATTTGTAATCACGTTCTCGAAATCGGCTCTAATGATTTCGATGAAAGTTGCAATAAAAGGGTTTACGGGGGCAAAAAATCGATCTAGCAAGGTCTCATATCTGGGAAAATTCGTTTTTTCTATTTTCACAACCTCGGGAATGTGATACAATGTTGGTATACCTGTATGATATGCTTATTTCTATTTTAACCCGAGTAGAGTTCAGTCGACCTGTACCCTAATTGCGTAATGCAATACAGTCACAATTTGTTTCGATTTGAAACAGATTGCTAATCCATTGCTTCATAAGTTGGAAAAAAAAATCTGCTCAGCAACGTAAATAACGCAATGAATGTTGTTGAACTGTCAAAATGAAACAAATTAGGCAAAATCGCAATTAGGGTACAGGTACTTATCTATCTATTATTTTTAGTCAACAGCATTAAAAAAATATTAAAAACAATTTCAAAAACAGAAAATCCTGTTGGGAATTGAAGAACCTACGAACCCTGGCAGGGTCGTGGAACTGATAGGCTTTTTACCTCGCTGTTAATTTGACTAAAATAGCCGTTCTTATACATGTGATGATTGACTACTTAGCTCCTTGTAGGTATAGAGTGAAAATATTAATTTCAGAGAATAAAAGGACAAAAATTCAGAATTTAAAAAAATCTGCATGTGAATCGTTCCCACCCACACTATGACACCACGTGTCGTAGCAATTCCTTTTTTAACCGACTTCCAAAAAGGAGGAGGTTATATGTTCGTCGCGTATGTTTTTTTTTTGTTTTTTTTTTATGTATATCCACCGATTTCTCCGTCAATTGTGGACCGATTTTGAAAATTCTTTTTTTGTTTGAAAGGGTGTGCTCTGGAATTGGTCCCATATAAATTTTATTAACTTTGCTTGGATAGTTTTTGAGTTAGCTACAAAATACGTATTTTTTTCCCACTTAATATGTAGATGATAATTATGATAAGTTTCTGTCACTGGTAGCAGGTAGTAGTATTTGAATGTGTGTGGGGTAGGTACCACAACTAAAAATTGAAAAATAAAAACTTTTTACAAAAAAAAAACAACCGACCTCCAAAAAAAACACTACAAAGTGAAAAATAACTTTAATTTCGGAAGTCGGTGGCAAAAAACGAAAATACAAAACCCAAGACACCGACTTCCGAAATTAAAGTTATTTTTCACTTTGTAGTGTTTTTTTTGGAGGTCGGTTGTTTTTTTTTTTGTAAAAAGTTTTTTTGAAAAATGTTCAATGTACAGTTTTTACTTCACTACGATTTTATTATATGTGTAGTTTATAGAAGATAGATTATTTTTCTCAAACATGCATGGAAATATTATCATTCGAAAAAAGAACACGCGAAGTATCGAATTTACGGTCAAAGAAAATCAAATCCATAGCAGGAGCGTTTTTTGAATTTAGAACATTACAACGCTCCTGCAATGTTGTATGAAACGGCGTGCTGGGGTTATTAAATTCTCTTTGATTGGATCTCTTTTATCATTCTTGGCATACCAAAGGAAGTCTCTTTGCTTGGTACAAATTGCGTTCACGTGGCTGTATGTATAGCCATAAATGCGTTTGCCTTTCGGCACAGATGATAAATAGAAAATTGGCGGCAAAGCTGAAAATTCGTCTTGATTTGTTATTTGCATACATAATAGATATAAATTTAATAATTAAAATGAGTTCCAACGGTTCAGAGAGTAAAATGGAGATTGATTGTACTCCACCAGATTTAAAATCGGAAGCCAAAAAATTTGCAATGGAAAGCCTGCTTCCAGCGAAGTCAAAAGAAAAATTCTTTCACATGAAAGTATGTGAAAATTTTATGATTTGGAAAAACGAGAATAAAGTGAACATTTTCTACAAACTGTGTATTTTTGGCGTATTTTAATGAGATTACTAAAACTAAAAAGTCATCTACATTATGAGCAATTTATTCCATGCTGAAATGTACAGTTCATGTTAAAAACGGCATTAACTTGAAAAATTATGGAAATTTAACTACTTTTATTTCCCTAGATTCTTTTGAGAAAAGCACTATATATGCCTCGGCGGAAATGGCAATTGCCTGTCTCGTATTAGTGAAGTCCTCGCCTACGGCTCGATCTTCAAACTCATACTCGACCTGCAATTGCCTATTTCCCGGCCTTTGCAATAATGTACTATTATTCAAATCATTCATCATCATTTTCAAATAAATACCTACTCGCTCATTAATAGTGCCGTGTTTTCTTATAATTTAGATCTTTGCAAGATCAATAATTATGACAAAAATTTACAAAAATATGACAAAGGTTTAAGCAATGCTGTGTATGTATCTAGCAGTAAGCCTAAAATTTTCTTCACTCTTCTTGCTCAAAAAGGCCGTCATTGTAGAGTACCAGAGCGGGGAAAAAATAGCATTTCTTGCTCTAGGGGAAAAAGTAATTTCTTTTTAATTTTTGGCTGTTCCAACGAGCCTTGAAAAACGAAAAAGTCTTTATTCTTATGTAGAATAATCATGATTATGGACTTGACTTACTGGTTCACAAAAATAGAAGAACATTTTATTTTTGAAAATGGAACTAAATGCGGCTATCTCTTCGGTAGAATGTATGCATTGCGTTGCGGCTACAGAAGAAATAAAAAAGGTATTGGCGCGAAATCTTTAGAATTTTTCTCTAATTATGAATTGAATTGGTGACCATAATATAATTTACAACAGTGAAAATGTCATCATCTAGTGAGAACATCTTCACAGAGGACTGAAATTAAGTTGCCGGAAAAAAACATCTCGTTAAATATCCAGAATTGTACCTATAAATTGTACATTTAAATTAAATAAACTATTTAATATTGTTTTGCATTATTTTATTTTCTCGCAATCGTAGTGAAAAGTAGAGTGTAACACACGGCGCTAAAACCCATTATAACTCGGTTTCTACTTACTCCCTCGCTATCGCTCGGGAGTAAAACTACCTCGTTACAATGGGTTGTTTTAGCCCCTCGTATATCAATCTACTATATTATTAAAATTATAAATATGAATAAAACGAAGTGTTTATTTGGGAACCTCAGACTTGTAGAAAATGGGACTCGAAGGACCGAAGAAAAATAAGGACCCTCTGGCTACCTAAAGTTTCACAACCGCATAATACCTACGGTTGCCTACGCTTGTCTTAATCATAAAATAAATGAAGCATACTACAAGTCTTGCCCAAACCAATGTGATTTTTGGATTCTTTGGCTTGCCATTGGAGCACATTGTTTGCCAAGGAATTGCTTGGCAGCCAATCAATTCAATGTTTCTAATGAGAAACATTTTACCATCACTGAAAATCATACTGTTTCGGATAATTGCTCACTGTTTCAATAAGTAATCTAACGTGAAGTAAATGCTTATGTTACGAAAGTAGTGATACCAAATAACTACTTTTCTGAACCTACTAATTAATATTAATTTACTTCAATTTTGTTCGGTATTAGACAGAGCATAAGAGGTGAACACATGAATATATTCGGACCGAGAAGCCCCAACTCCGTGTCGACCCAGGTCGACACGGTGCCGCCGCGTGCTCCACAAATGTTTCACGGCAGTCTAATTAGTGCTAATTTATTGCACACCGTTTTAAAGTATTAGCGATGATTCCAATTAACTTTGTCTGCGTGTACAAAGCCAAGTTTTTAGCCAGACAAGGCATTGTAATGTAATTGCAGAGGACACTGAACACCATCAGATGTTTGTTTATGTCTCTGAGATGTCTTCGATCTACAAATACAGTGGAAAACACATTCTAAGTAGGCTCTACCATCTTAGTCAAAAAAGATTGTGGGAAAGTGAAGATGTTCCACAGGACTGGAGAGAAAGAGAGATGCGGTGACCTGCAAGCTGTACAAAGGGAAGGTCGATACGAAGGTACAAAACGAAGTCTCTGCTTGCAGCTCCTACTTGTATCGAGGTATATCACTTCTCCCTAGTGCCGGTAAAATTTTTGCCCACATTATCAATAGCCGCCTTAGCAAACTTGCTGAAAAATACCTGCCTGAAAGTCAATGTGGCTTTTGTCCTTGCAGAGGTGCTTTAACCGTCGTAAGGCAACTCCAGGAGAAAAGCTTGGAACATCAAAGGCCCACATATGCTTTGTTTCTAGAGAAAGCATTTGAAAGAGTTTACTCTGAGACGGCAGAAGGTAAACGGAACATGACGGTCAACATCTCCGCTATAAGGATGTACTCAAGAGGCATCTAAACGCTTGTGCTATTGATCCTACAGGTTGGGAGAGGCTAGCTTTACTATTTACAGGTCGTTTTGGCGCTCTACTATTTACAAAAGTATTAAATCTTTTGAAGAAAAGCGACACGAAGCTATTATCGAGAAGCGTATACATACAACACTACAGGTCAACTTTATTGTTCTAGTTGTGACCGGGTGTTTAAAACTAAATTCGGTCTAGCGAGCCATCTAAGCCACACGCAAGGAAGTGATTCCGAAGGGTCGCCGTTATCAAAACCGATAAGGTAAGGAGGACTACACTTTCTGAGGTAGGTAAAGTATGGTTATTGTATGTTATCTATTTCTGGGAGCACGATCTTAAGATTTCGATTACAGAGAGGTAGTAACAATGACGATTAACATACAAGTACATGTAGACGCAGTCGATGAGTATCGCGTTAGCTACCGGCGGCTACCGACGACTCAGCACCTCCGTTATCTTATCTACGACATTAAAAGCAGCTCTTTAATGTCCACACGTCCCCAGCACACAGTACCTAACAAGCTACGTTCACACTCAACTCTAACCCGACTGCAGAAGGTTGGTATTTCAGTGGCATGGTGTTGAGATTGCGCGTTCTCCCACGCACCTCGTAAAAACAAACGGCTGGGTATCGACGACTCCTCGAAACCATTAAGCGTTATCGAAGTGTCCACTTAATAACAAGTCCTAACTAATTAGGCGGCGACCCGTCTGACGAGGGACGCGCAGCAGTGCGGAGGAACCGGCGGGAGGGGAGGTCACTCCACACATGCCTAATTTCTTTGGTTGGTATTAATATGTAAAAGAAATTGGCAGAGAATTATTTTGCTGATGAAGCTTTTTACAAGCATACGCATTGTTTAATATTATGGTGTCGCGGGAAAATCCATGAAAAATTAAAATCAGGAATGGCAATGGAAACGAATGACTTCGGTCGGTAGAGTCCGTAGTCAAGTCACTGCAGTATAAGTAAATTGAATGCAATGTTGAAGTATTTAGCAGACCGGACGTTTAACTCTTGTGGTGGCAGGCGAACGCTGGCGACGCAGTGTAGCTACTTAGTTAAGGAGCGCGTGGCCATTACCGAAACACCGTGAGCTATTAGCTAACTCAGCGTTGCTCTGGAACTGGTTGGTTGTGGTGTCGGCGGCCCGATGCGGCGCAAGTGGTCGCCGCACTCGCCGCGCTTTATGTTAATTGCCGATAATTGTCCGAGCGGAGGGCGCGGCGTGGTGGCGCGGCGGCGGTGGTGCGGAGACAAGATGGCCGCAGCGGATGCGGTAATTGCTTTCGTGGAAACCGCCGCGGGCCGCATACAGATTGAAGCGCGGCGCCCGCAAAAACAACGGCGCGGTGCAATTAAACGCCCCCGCCCGCCACGCGCCCCGCGCTCCCCCGCCGCCTGCCTCCGTCCGCCGCGATTAGCCTTCGATCCAAACCTTGTGATGGACGGAAGATTTATAGCAAACACACATGTAACTATGTGTACTCGGAACCCTCACCACCGGCAGCTTCCCTCGTGGTAGATAATATAATAAAACACTACAATATCAACTTTGAGGAACTTTCATCGTTGAGGAGTTCTCCTGGTACTTTACCATCAGCTCCACTTCTCCATATGCATTGTGACGAGCATTAATTGCATTGCAACCATAAAAGTAATCGAATCGCAACCCGTGAAATACTTATTATTGAGTAGTTCCGGTGGCTATTTGTGGTGTTCATCATCAGTTCCACTTAACTAAATGGTGCTTTCCAAGAGTAACTGCACGAAGTACTATAAAAATACCCAAATCGCTATAGGTTTGCCTATAATATTTGAAGAGTTTCCTCGATTTCTCTGGGATGCCATCATCAGATTTCCTTATCATGGTACCACCCTTGGAATATCTACTTTCCAAAAAAAAAAAAAAAGAATCATCAAAATCGGTTCATAAACGACGAAATTATCCGCGAACACACATAAAAAAATATATACGGTCGAATTGAGTAACCTCCTTTTTTTGAAGTCGGTTAAAAAGAGTCTGACGTACATTTGGAACTAAATATTTTATTTATGTTATATTTTACTTACGGTTGACTTAAGTAATGCAGACCTAAGATGATGGCACTACTTTGCCGACAAGTGCTGGTTTTGAGTCACCCACAAGCAGCGTTTTAAACAATATGTTTAAATTCTTTTACTTATTTCCCATTCGCAGTCACCTAAGTACGATAGTGGCGCCCTCGTTGACCTGTATGACTCACCAGACCGAATTTCATGCCAAATGCCATTCATGAGTAGTGAGAGTACCTAATACTTACCTATCCGTATCACCCCTTACAATAGGTATTAAATGCTATTATTGTTCTTCGTTTATTGCAGCGCTACCTAGTAAGTAGTAACTGAAGCAGGTCTAGTAAAGAACTCGTGAGGGTCGCGGGCCAGCCGGAATGCGGCTCGGATTCGGCGCGTTGCGGAGAGCAGCGGTTCGCAGAACTGTCCGTTCCAAGAACCTCGGCAGTCGCTTGATATACGCTACTTGTCACATACCTGTGTAACTACGACTGCTAATGAGCCAGCTTGTGACACTCCTGCCCCGACTACTGCGACTGACGAGTTTAGCAGTAGCTAGTACGCGGTGGCATGTGTGAACTAGGACTGCTGTTATGAAGGTATATATTAGTGGAGGTACACTATTTTCTTGGTTCAGCATTTAAAACACCTCGTGGAAGTACAGCGAACAACGTTGCGCGATTCAGCCGAGTACATAACCGCAGCCGCAGGGTGCCTCTGTTATCCACATAACACCTCCGCGCCGCATTCATTTTAATTATTTCACCGATATGAAACTGTCAGTTGGCGGCACTTACATCACATAATTTAGAGGAAGTATAATTAATGAAACACGAATCTAATATATCAAGTAGGAATGTGGGGAATGCGCGTGCAGGGGCTCGCCCGCGCCATGGCCGCCAGCCGCCAGCCGCCATCTATTGAGCCAGTATTTTTTAATGAGCTCGGTAAATGATTCATGTACTAGTAGAGACTGTCAAAAATAAAATTTTTCATTACTGATATCGTTAAACCACAAATTATAATAATACTAACGAACCGCCCCTGCTTCACACGATTTTTACGACTTGACTAAACACTGGGATTTCTCTGTATTATAGGCACATGAACGATACGGAATAATGATGGTGAAAACCCGATAAAATCCATCGCGTGGTTTAGAAGATTTACCATGTAAGCGGTCACAGAGACAGTCATGAAAAGCGACTTTGTTTTATAGTAAATATTAATAGATTTCACAATTTCTGAGATCTGCATACACTCAAGATGAAACGCTGGTTTTATGGTGAAACTATCTGATACCAAAAAAATACATTGATGAGCAGAATAAATTAGGTAAGTTTGATCTCACACGGTAAGTAGTACCTACTTACTTCAGTTAGTATGGTTTACCTCTACGTAAACATGTAGCGGACTGTTACAAGTTACAGTACCTATAACTGTGCACAAGATGTCGCACGACGTTTTGTCTGTCATTCATAACAGACAGTGAGACAAAAATTACTTGTTTCTTGTTAAGGGGGAAGCGTCAGGGTAGCCAGTGAAATTCAAAGGAGAACATTCACCGGCCATACATTTTTGGGCTAAATGTGAAAATTTGCCAAATAAAACAAAAATTATATTCAGTTAGAACATGTTATTTTCTTCACTTTTTACTTTGGGACCAAATCTATAGGGCCATTCCCTGCGCTGTTATACGAGTTTGAAAAATACTGTTGTCAGTATGTTTTAGATAAAAGAATAACAGTAATCTAATTATAGTAATAGCTTTTTATGCCAGTAAACATTACAGTTATTATCTTTTACTGTGAAACTAAGGCTCTAGGGTTATTCTCCTCATCCTTTGCTAGGGTTTCATACTTCAAAAGGAAAAACGGAACCCTAATTGAATCAGTTCGTTGTCCGTCCGTTTGTCTGTCAATACCCCTTTTCTCAGGAACACAGCGTGGAGGTATGAAGTTGAAATTAATATCAAATACGTAAGTCTATGGTCCGTTGGAGCTCTAAAAAATCAAGCTTCTAAATCATGCAATAAAAAATACGGGCATTTTCGACTCTGCCGGCCATGCGACATATTTTTGATCCTCGCAACAAATAAATCAAAACCTACAGGGTACTTTCCGTTGACCTAGAACCATGAAATTTGGCAGGAAGCAAGGTGTCACAGATGTAAAGAAAAAAATCCGAAAATAGTAAATTTGTAGTTTT
This sequence comes from Agrochola lychnidis, assembly GCA_963680765.1. Classification (NCBI taxonomy): domain Eukaryota; kingdom Metazoa; phylum Arthropoda; class Insecta; order Lepidoptera; family Noctuidae; genus Agrochola; species Agrochola lychnidis. Next base: position 595,826 of record OY796852.1, on the reverse strand, counting down.
ATCACACAGTTTTTTAAGTGAAAACTTCTTTAGGTGCGTTGGGCATTTTTGAGACGGGAAAAAACAATTGAACTCGCGACACTGTTACCGTTACCGTTATCGACACCTCATTAAAAGTATTTCCTGCACAGTAAAATTGTTCAAGTTTTCACTTCTGTCAGCACTCCCGGAGTGCCAATGTTTTTGAAGTGAAAACTTCTTTAGGCGCGTTAGGCATTTTTGAGATGGGAAAAAATAATTGAACTTGCGACACCGTTACCGACACCTCATTTTTGTAAACGCGACTGTGCTCTTTACTTATATTACCTACATTACGGATCAATGTTCTATGCAAGTATTTTTACTTTAAAGGTTTTCCAAGTTTTTTTTCTTTTGTAAACGCTATTGTGCTCTTTATTTAGATAAGGTTACGGACCAATGTTCTATACAAGTATTTTTCTTCCACCAAGGCGATCATGTTCAAGTTTTCACTTCTGTTGGATCTCCCGGAGTGCCACTGTTTTTTTTTTTTTGCTATATCTAACTTACATTTGCAGTTGGGAAATTGACCGTGACCCTAAGTATATCTGGGAAAACTTGTTTTTAAACGACAATGTTAAGTCTGTTTTTGGGATAAATTCATCCCAACTACGGAACCCTTCATTTTGCGTGGTCCGACATGCACTTGGCCAGTTTGTTTTTAGCTGAATTCAATATTTTTTTCAGACGAATTACTTACATCCTAAACTAATATTACAAATGCGAAATTTAAGATTGTTTGTTACGTTTTCACGCTAAAATGGCTGAACATATTTGGATGAAATTTGGCACATGGGTAACCATGATCTGGATTACAACATAGAATACTTTTTATCCCAATATTCCCAAGGGATCGAGACTTGCGCGGGTGAAACCGCGAGGCGCAGCTAGTTATAATTATAAATCGTGAATTCATTAATTTACGAATAATAAATAATACAATAACAATAGGTAATGTACCTACCTATTAAATTAATCAATAATAATATGATTTTGAAAATCAAAATCATGAATGAAACAATGAGTGGGCTGTAGTTTCCACGAAGCATCAGTGTACAGTCCGCACAGGTGCTCCATGACGTCACCGAACAGTCCCCATCAGTGTACAATTCGTACAGGTGCTCCATGACGTCACCGAACCGTTGCCACCAGCGTGCTGAGTACTGCTGAGTACTTCGGTGACTGTTCTCTGTTCACAGCAAGAACACTACAACTCGTCCAAACCGGAATCTTAGCCAAACTGTACAAGGCTTGTTAGCAGCTCCTATATAGGGGGTAGGTATGTTACGTGCTAGCCAATAAGCCATCTTACCGGCCGTTAAAATAATATAGTAAGTGACTTCAGTTCGCAGCCGACTATATTTGGGTTTCTGAATAAACCAATCAGTTGCAGGGAGGCGATATAAGGAAAGCGGTCGCGAACAAGTGCAGCGCCCCTGCTAAGCGATGTTTCACAATCCGAGTGAACTATGGCGATCACATTTACACGTAAAGGCTTGTGCCGTTCAAGTACCCCATGTTGATTATGTCTCAACACTCTTAAGTGGATTTCGTATAAAACGATGATCGTATAGTTCTATGAAGCAGGTTTGTGCCCTAGCTTAAGTACGATCATTAACGACATACTCGTCCATAATGAGACAATAAGTTTGACGCCACTCATTTCTTCATTACGCACTACTTCTATGAACGATCTCCCTGCCCCCAGTGCCTCGGTCACACACGTCCTCTCACTAAGCGGCTCATTATCTCGCACGTTCATCTCTCGCTGTAAAAGCTCACGCGTCACGTGACGGTCTTTATGGCTATTTTCTCGAAGGTGATACTGGTGGGTGTTTTAATTATTGTGTATGTATTTGCGTAAGTATTCGAGGCAAGTATGATCTCGGTAGTTTGCATGGCTCGGCAACCTGAGGGCGTGACGAGTGCGCACCGCCCACTCGTGCGCGCACACATGCACACGTGCAGGCACCGACACGCCGTGCACGAGTGTGCGGAACTTAAAAAACTCATGCAAATCAGCTGCTTTATGCGAGATAAATTGAAGCTACGCGACTACGTCTAAAGTGCAACACGAAACCTGCTACGCCGTAGCACCGTAGACCCGTGTTATCGTAGCAACGAAATCATCATAATATTGATATATTTTCAGGATATCAGTACATAATAATACTGTCCCCGATAGAAAAAAAGACGCATCTAACATTTTTCCAGATTTTAGTTATACATTGCCGGAATCAGAAAAAAAGGCGCGTCTGCCTGATATATAACTCGAATCTAGAAAAAATGTTAGATGCGTCTTTTTCTCTATCGGGGGCAGAATAGTACACGGTGGTCTGGAAGACTAAGCTTACTTGTTGAACTGCCGTGTATATCTTGATCTTCACGGGAGGGTTGATGTATTGTGGTGCAACTTGAGTGAATTCGCAAAAGTTACACTATACGAGTATGTAATAAGTTATTTAGATTAAGATATTTTTAACTAGGTATAAGGTGTAGATTTAGGATTTAGTTAGTAAGGCCACTCTGTCGCATTGGATCATAGATCTGTAATGATAGTGTAGGCAAGATTGTTATAAATAAATAAATAATTTTTGTGTTTTATGTTAATCATGTATTCAACGACACCTACTGACTGTTTCGTGACAGAGTTCATGTAAATATAGTAGTATTTTCCGTAGCATGTAGGTGGAGCAGTTGCGATTAGTAGGATATGCATCGGCAAGTGATGCATGCGACAGCGTCGTCATTAGCATGCCAGTAATTCGGTTGCGCTGCGCAGCTCGCGCGGGCGGATGCGGGCGCATTGCACAAACTAGTCGCGATATGCAGATGAGCACTAAACTGTCGCGTGTCTGAATCACTCAACAGACTCACACATATGCTCATTAATATTCATATCTTTATTTGCGTTCCATAATGTTTAACATGATCTTTTAATGGCATACTTGACATGATGTCGGTTATTCAATATTGGTAACCGGGACACTGTTGTACCTAACTGATTGTACCTAGTAGTTTTATACTAGGTACTAGTTTCTACGGAAATAATTGTTCCTATATAGTTAAGCTGACATATTGCCTGCATAGTTACTCGTGTCGCGTAAGCCGGCCAGAAGGGCGGCAGCCCGTATTTAGCTCTACGAAACAAAAACAGAGTGATTTTTCGACTCTTTGACTAGATTGCTGAGCTCCCCGAGAATTTTTCTGGAACAACAAATGAATTTTATTTGTAAAACTGGCCGAGACTTTGATCACAGGTCGTGCTCGCGAGAACAAGTGACGTCAGTTGTAAGTAAATAAACGACTTACATATTATTATTTATTGATTTAAAAATATAAAAATCATTGTAATTTCGAAAAAATATTTAAAGGAATTATCGTTTCATTTTACGAAAATTCTTGTAACCATTCAACGTTTCATACATTGAAATATACCTAGGTACATTAAAGTATCACTTCGTAGTTAGAGCTCGTGTAATGGTACCTACGTAAACTGATTACCTACTTGTATGTGGAGGTATAAATATTTATAAGCGGCCCACTTGGCTATTTCATTTTATGAGCTATTTATAATGAAAACTCATTAGGAACAAATATTTTTATTGTTTGGCGCGTATGCGCGGTATTCGTGGGTGAAACGCGCTCATACATTGTGTGCCTGCACGGTGTGCTCAGTGGGTCGCCGCGACGGTGCCGCGTAATTAGGATCTCATTGTAAATGAACAAGCTAATTGTATCGGGCCGCTAATTAGTAGTGTGTAGAGCAGTGGAGCGCGAAGTACCTCAGCCCCGCGCGCCCCCGCGCCCCCGTGCCCCGACCGTGTGGCGGCGGTGGTTGCCATCACTAGCCACTATCCACCCCCGACTAGATACCTACTCATGTTTGTGTTGGGGCTGATTAACTTCGGAGAAGTATGAAGTCCCACAGTACGGACATACAATAATGCGCCTCTAACTCCTCATTATGACAGCTCAAAAAAGGAACATTTTGAAAATTTGAAACAGGCAACTGCTAGGCAGGACTGAGAAATGATATTGCGTCTGTTGCGCGGTACTGCGATATCTACTCACTAACTTGATAGTGTTTTCTGTTGTTTGTTGCGCGGTACTGCGATATCTACTCACTAACTTGATAGTGTTTTCTGTTGTTTGTTGCGCGGTACTGCGATATCTACTCACTAACTTGATAGTGTTTTCTGTTGTTTGTTACGCGGTACTGCGATATCTACTCACTAACTTGATAGTGTTTTCTGTTGTTTGTTGCGCGGTACTGCGATATCTACTCACTAACTTGATAGTGTTTTCTGTTGTTTGTTGCGCGGTACTGCGATATCTACTCACTAACTTGATAGTGTTTTCTGTTGTTTGTTGCGCGGTACTGCGATATCTACTCACTAACTTGATAGTGTTTTCTGTTGTTCCTAAAAGCTCGTAACTATGTTGAGACGCTACCTTTGTGTTAGGTTTCAATTTAATACATAATTGTTTGATATTTTACTGGCAACACCGAAAGATTCGATATGTCAAAATGGCGAACACAACTGTCTTGTGGGTCGAGCGCTCGTGACGGTAAGACGTGCTTAGTGGCTGTGTCGGTAAAAAGATAGATTGGCATAGTATTGGTTGGAGATCTACTGTAAATTAAGGTAACCTATTAGTTTTATGGTAAATATTAGAATACTGATTGAATTGTAATATTATGTGGGGAATAGGAGATGTGATGGTATGGTGTAGAATATTGAATTTGATGTTGGCAAAGTAATATAAATGACTGACAAAGTATCTTGGTGTTTCATATTATTTTCCTTATCCTTGAAATATTGATAATTATATTCGGTATTAAATTAGTATTTTAGAGCAAGGGTAGCTTATTATTACAGTTCAGAAGTGGAAAGTACACGCCTATTTATACATTACAAATGCTTCAAAATAGTTTTCTCAAACCAAATCAAATCTTTTTATTGTGAGCATAGGTTATACATACAGATGTTAGGTAAATTACAGTTCCATTATGTCCTGCCTAATAGGCATACAATAATTATATCAACATGCAGTTAAAAATAAAAAACAAATATCTTAGGCATCACATAAAAGTAAATCTTAGAAAATAACAATTATAGTGACAGATTGTAGTAGGCACTAATTATTTAGAAAATCTTGGATCGTGTAGTAATCTTTGTCAATTAAAAAAAATTACGCAATTTATGATTAAATAGTGGCAGTTCCTTGGTGCTTAAAATGTCCATCGGTATCTTATTGTAAATTTTAGATGCCATTCCAAAAAAACTTTTGCCCATAAGAGCAGTTCTTTGTGGTATACTAGATATTTTCAGTGTATACCTTTTTGATTTCAGTTCACCGAATAGATTTTTATTTATTTTAATAAATACTGCAACTTCATAGATATAAGCTGATGGAAAGGTTAAAATTTTAAACTTTTTAAAATATGGTTCACACGATTCTGGAACAAAGATACCAGCCATTGCGCGAACGCATCTTTTTTGCGCTTTTTCACTAATTCTTTGTTTGTGGCGTTGCCGCAGAATATAATAGCCTATTTTAAGGTTGATGATACGTAGGCATGATGGGCAGTTAATAGAGCTGATAGATCGACAATTTTGGATAATTTATATAGAGCATATGAGTACCTACTGGTTCAGTTTAATAATAATATAATAATAACAACCAGGTTGCAAACATCATCCATCAAAAACTAGCACTCAAACACAGTCTTATACAAAACACTAATACTCCCTACTATAAGTACGCGCCGCAAACTATCCTAGAAAATGACACACATAAACTGTATTACGATCGCGCCATACTTACAGATAGGACCATCCACTATAATAGACCAGACATAACCCTTCAGGATAAATTTAAAAAAATCACTTACCTCATAGACATTGCAGTCCCCAACACCCATAACCTACAAAAAACAATCGCTGAAAAAATAAGCAAATACGCTGAGCTCAAAGAAGAAGTTACAAGAATCTGGAGGCAAGAAAAAGTTTATGTTGTTCCTATAGTTCTCTCCACAACTGGTGTTATTCCCAACCATCTCCTCCGTAGCTTGAAATTAATAGATCTAGAAGAATCCCTTTACATCAATCTGCAGAAAGCAGCCATCCTAAACACATGTAGAATCGTTAGAAAATTTATGCAGTTAGACGAAAATACACCCTCATCTTAATTACACACCACACGCTGCATTTACTTGGCATTGGCCCGTAATTGTAGCTAAAACCAGCCTAAGAGCTGAGAAAAAAAAACACTCCCGATAATAATAACCCCACCGCCGTATCTCTACGTTGACGTCGTGGTGGGGCTTGCGCGCTCCGAACTCTAGGTCTGTGCCGGTAGAGTTTACTTTGCCGGAACGGGTCTGGGATGAGGAGCCAGACCAAGAGAGATACAAAAACCCGCAGGGCAGCATGTGGCAAGCTGATGGGCAGTAGCGACCCCACGGACCCTATCTCCCGGGAGAAGTCTTGTTCCTCACCTCTGGCTTGCCTTCATTGGCCGGCTGGAGTGAACACTGACGAGGAAAAGAGCTCCCATCTCATTCTTGCCTTAATTGGCCGGCTTGAGTGGAGATTCGCAAGAGCAAACGTGCTCGGAGGAAGGAAGTATTCCAGTAAGTGCTCGTAGGGATTTTGGCCATCTTCCGGGCTCTGGGATTGTTCTGAAAGCCGTGGAATACCTCTCCACTCCTCAAGCACCTCAGGACATGTTGCCCCCTTGTCGCTACGACACTTTGTGCTAGCGACCGTTTTCGGGGGCCCATTATTGAGTGTGCAAGTCACCCCCTGCCATTTTATCCGTGTGCATTTAAAACATTGATCAGGCAGGGGCCATAGTCCTTCCATAGTTCCAGGTCACCAGTCAACTTAAGCCACCCAAACCCATAGTCCGATAGATTTGTTTCCATATTCTGCAATAGTCCTACACCAACCGGGGGTTGTCCTTGGATGCACTTACGTAGTGCGGACAGGGATAATCGTCGGTTGGTGCATCATTTCATTAAAAATGTCTAACGGGCCTCTGCGAGTTGGCTTCGGCCCCTCGTACGCCTTCCAAAGGTCCGGGACCCCAGGGTCCCGAGATGTGTCAAAGACATGAAAATAATAATAATAATATCGTTTATTTATAAAAAGGTGCACATTTACAATAAGTAGGTAACTTAATAATTAAAATAGAGCACAGTTGCTTATTTGCCTGAACTAGGTTAAACCTGTGTTTCAGGCTACGAAGTGCATAAATACTTAATGTAATAAATTAAACTATGAGTATAAAGTATAAACTAAATATAAATTAGGTAAACAAAAGTAAAATAGCATGTTAGCGGTGCTATTTGCAGACAACAAGTAGATCTTCTGTCTGTGCATAATCTATGGTTAGTAAATATTCAAGTATAATTTTTTTACAGCTAAAGTAATTTAATTTATAAATAGTAAGTTTTCTATTTAATCTATTGTACAGAAATGGGCCTTTTTTTTTTTTTTTTTTGGGTGGGAAATCATCAAATAACTTCTCCCGCTCTGGGCGGAGCGGGAGGGCGTGTCAGACTCTTACTGACTAAAACCCACCCGTGTTCCTTCAGTTGCCGTGTTGCCAGGGGGCCACGATTTCCCTATCGGTTTTCTTCGAACCCCCGGCAGGCATTGGCCCTAGCGGACCCCGTCAATTCTGCTGACATCTCTTTGAGGCGCGCGTGGAACACAACGCGCCGTCGACCCGGGCTTGGTCCTTATCGGACGGCGAGCTACCCATTGCTCACCGTCCGCAAGCCCGCGCCTACGGTGGCCGGAAATCCTCTCGTGACTCCCGACGCCCAGGGCGTCTCCTGCTGCGGCGGTTAGGGGCGCGAGGGCGCGAAATTTGCCTTTCCCTCACGCGCTCCGTCTCCTCCTTCGCGAGCATTACTGCTTCGCAGAACGAGGTGACGGCCTGCCATTTCCTCTCGCTCCGTAGCATGGCCCGAATCAGGGCCGGTCGCGAGAGATCACCGCCGCCGATCGCTTCCTCGAGGACACGGCGATGCTCTGCCCAAGCCGGGCAGACCTCCACCGTATGCTCCACCGTGTCACAGAAATGGGCCTAAGAATGTAAAAAATCTTTCTACAAAGACATGTTTTGAGGTCGCATTAGATGTGCATACTATATCATTCCGTCTTTTGTTAGAATTGTCAGCAGTGTAGGTAAGCATGGTGTGCTGTTTTAATACTAAGTGCATAATGAAAAGTTGGCGAACAGTCAGCACGTTGCAGGATTTATATAGCAGATCTGTGGGAAAGAAAAAGGTTTACTGCATACTGTGTCAATGTGTGTTTGCCATGTCATATCATTATCTATCCAAAGTCCTAAAAATTGTACACTTGTGTGACTTGTTCAATTACTGTACCATCATGTTGAATGTTGAAGTAGTTTTTATTCTTTCACGGGAATGTGACTAATTTAGTTTTTTCTAAATTGATGACCAGGTTATTATTTGTGAGCCAGTTAATTATTACATTAAGGGTATTATTTACGTCTGCGTCAAAAGTATCCATATTTTCACCAGTAAAAATAGCTGTGCTGTCGTCAGCAAAAATAATCATAGGGTGTTGTGTGACGTTTGGCAGATCGTTAATGTAAATTAAGAATAAGGGTGGCCCTACCACGCTACCTTGTGGTTCTGCACGTGTTTAACTTTAACCTGGTGATTAGTATTAATTAAATAGCGTTAAAATCACGCTTAATTAATGTGTTTGTGACAGTGATAAAATTCGAAGGTAGGACAGAAAAATAAGTTTTTTTTGTGGATTTAGCATTTTTATCCCTTTCGTGGGGTTTATAAAAGGGTGGTAAAATTTGGTAATTTTTGAGCTCAGATGCACCGTTTCTGAGATATTTGCGAAATACCCTGCAAATATTTTTAAAACGTTTTTTGTGAAGTTTTGTTTAATTTACCAATTCTAACCCATTTACTTCTGTTTTATGAATTTCGAACCATGCCACGCGATCGAGGGACTAGCTCGCAGCGCCTATCAACGCCATTTGGGAGTCGATTGCGCTACACAGCTGAAGCTAGATCGACATCGCATCATACAGGCGGTGCGAGGCATAGTAGTCACAGGCGCCTTCGAAGTCGAAGTGGCCACACACCTGAAGCCACATCGAGATCACGTAGCGGCGGCAGTGCAAAGCGTCTTCGAAGTAGAAGTCGCAGTCTTCACGTGAGTCCTACTTCTTTAAGATGTCCAAAAGTTGGAGAAGATTAGGGAACTCCAAAAGTCGGAAAAGCTTAGAGATCTCCAAAAGTTGGAGTACTCCAAAAGTTGGAGAGGTATTGGGGAACTCCAAAAGTTGGAGAAGCTTAGGGAACTCCAAAAGTTGGAGACGTATGGGGGAACACCAAAAGTTGGAGAAGCTTAGGGAACTCCAAAAGTTGGAGACATATGGGGAAACTCCAAAAGTTGGAGAAGATATGGAACTCCAAAAGTTGGAGAAGCTTAGGGAACTCCAAAAGTTGGAGAACTCCAAAAGTTGGAGACGTATGGGGGGGAACTCCAAAAGTTGGAGATGCTTAGGAAACTCCAAAAGTTGGAGAACTCCAAAAGTTGGAGACGTATGGGGAAACTCCAAAAGTTGGAGAAGTTATGGAACTCCAAAAGTTGGAGAAGCTTAGCGAACTCCAAAAGTTGGAGACGTATGGGGGGGAACTCCAAAAGTTGGAGAAGCTTAGGGAACTCCAAAAGTTGGAGAACTCCAAAAGTTGGAGACGTATGGGGAAACTCCAAAAGTTGGAGAAGATATAAAACTCCAAAAGTTGGAGAAGCTTAGGGAACTCCAAAAGTTGGTGAACTCCAAAAGTTGGAGACGTATGGGGAAACTCCAAAAGTTGGAGAAGTATAGGTAACTCCAAAATTTGGAGATGGAGATGTATGGAGAAACTCCAAAAGTGGAGGTCATGTGAAGGTCACATACGATGGGGGTAGAAGAGATTAAAACTTTTGAAAGATTTAAACTTTTTCACGGATTGTTTGAAAAGGAGTCAAACCCGTTGTTATGAGTTTCAGTTAATGCTCCGCGGCGGTGAAGCGTTCTCACGGCGCCGGATTTTGACCCCGGCCGGAGACAGTACCAATTCAGGGGTAGAATCGGGCACTGGTCGCAATCATAGCCGACGCTGTGGAGGTTGCAGTCACCGTGATCAGAGTCTCATGCGCCAGCGAGAGCCAGCGTGAAGCGGGTACGCCTATGCAGCTGGACGCCAGTGCAGTGCACCTGGTGGTGGTAATTGGTGCCGTTGCTTCAATATCTTTTCATTATAATATATAATTTTAGTTATGTATTTAGTCAAAATCATTTATTAGCAAATAAGGTACTTGGGATTTTGTTATACAATTTGATGCACATGATATAGCTGTTATTGGATGTGATTGTGAGATTCGACTTGTGTTGATATAACTTGTTAGCATTATGAGATCATGGAGCATAGTGGCCTGTTGCCACTGGTATTCAGGACAATGGGGCTTGTTGCCAGGGGTATTCAGGATATAGTGGGGCCTGTTGCCTCTGGTATTCAGGGCAATGCGGCCCGTTGCCACTCGTATTAAGGACATGATAAGGCCTGTTGCCAGAGGTATTCAAGACATTGATTTGATGAACATTATAAAATAGTGAGCACATTATAAGTGAGATTCACAAGTTATGTCACCATGGTTAGTACGAAGTTTCACTACCACCGTGCCTTTATAATTCTATTTATGTATTCTTGCTTGTGATAAGGAAGCTTTATAAAATTATGGTTAGTAAGAAGCTACTGGTTAGAGCTTATAAAGTAAATTATGATAATAATGACAAGGTATTGAATTGTTTTAGTTTGTAATCAGACTATAACCCCAACAGAAGTTCTGTCTGGTCGTAATTTAATCTTTAGTAGTGAGAATATTGAAAATGAAATATTTTTGGACACAAGACAATTAGACATAAGTAAAGTAAGAACCGAAGTTAGCGAATACATACTTACCAGAAATATAGATGATTGGGAGATGGAAGTCGAAGCATAGGCCATTCATTGGAAGTCGTACAGTGGCTGGCAAGTGAGAGTCCTTGACCAGTGAAGTTTGCAGTGCAATGTTTGGCATATGCTGGATGTTATGTTACTTATTGGAAGTCGTACAGTGGCTGGCAAGTGAGAGTGCTTGACCAGTGAAGCTTGCGGTGCAATGTGTGGCATATGCAGAATGTGGTATTTACATATTAGGAGTCGCTCATTGAAAGTCGTGCGATGGCTCACAAGTGATAGTGCTTAAGCTTACAGTGCAATAAGTGACTGATGTAAATTGATATTGAAAGGTATGAATGAACTAATGAAAATTAGAAATTAACAAAATGTGCTTACGTAATATCTTACCTTTTAAGCGGTTCCTGTGTTTTTGGAGTAAATTGTCACTAACTAATTATTTCGTAGTTTCTGAGAATTTTGTTAGCCGATGTTCTAATTAATGTAATAATTAACGCTAAACATTCAAGTCTTCTATAATATTGATTGAAAAAGCAAGAAACATAGTGTTTGACGGCAAACGTGATGTCAGAAAGGCTGAATGTTAGCTTTTGGTTGTAATATAATTAGAGTGCAGATTATTTTGTAAATGTTTTATCAATTTTGTTTTGAAAATTTCTGTAGCCGAATTCCGGTGCTGTAAATACGTCTCCAGTTAGTGAACGGAAGTCGATTGCAAAATTGATTAAAATTATATTTAATATTTTATTCCGGAAGTTGCTTGGTTGCTATTTGCAGTTTTTAGATGTAGAAAGGTTTAAAAGCAAATGTCAATGCATTTTAATAGTTCCGTGTAGAATAAGAAACTATAACGTGTAAAAAAAAATTCAAATGTGAGTACCATGTAGACATTTATAATGTTATTATAAAGTTGTGTTGACTTGAAAGAGTAGAGCAGTTGAGAGTATGTCATGCACATTCAAATGGTTGAGTTCGATGGTGCTTATGCATCCGTTATGTTCGTGTACGATGGGCCGTCAGTTGAGGCTGGTCATTTCTTAACTGCCAGGGCTTATCTTTAATCTGGTATTTTGAATTGTTTGATATTGTTTTTCTCTACATTGTTCTCACATATAGAAGCAACAAGAAAAATGTATACAGAATTTTATAATATCTTGATTTAAAAGAGTATCTGTGGAGTTTCTTGCCCGTTCTTCTCCATACACCTACCTACGTTTTGGAATGGGCGACTAGCTTCAACTTTCTGACTAACTAACGACTCTTTGAAAATTCAAAGTATCTGTAAATGGTTTAATAGAAATAAATGTTTTGAGATTGAGTTTACGTCATACCATCATATTATCATGATCAGAAGAAATTATAATAATTTTTCTCTCATTTGTATTTATATATTCTGGCGAAAAGAATGGTTCTCAAACAGTGTATAGTTTTAAAATAACGTGTAAATCATTATGAGCCGAGTGTTAGGTTTTAGATGCTAATTAACTTACGTGTATGAGGACATGCACGATGTCAGGATGGTCGAGTGTTAGGTTTCAATTTAATACATAATTGTTTGATATTTTACTGGCAACACCGAAAGATTCGATATGTCAAAATGGCGAACACAACTGTCTTGTGGGTCGAGCGCTCGTGACGGTAAGACGTGCTTAGTGGCTGTGTCGGTAAAAAGATAGATTGGCATAGTATTGGTTGGAGATCTACTGTAAATTAAGGTAACCTATTAGTTTTATGGTAAATATTAGATTACTGATTGAATTGTAATATTATGTGGGGAATAGGAGATGTGATGGTATGGTGTAGAATATTGAATTTGATGTTGGCAAAGTAATATAAATGACTGACAAAGTATCTTGGTGTTTCATATTATTTTCCTTATCCTTGAAATATTGATAATTATATTCGGTATTAAATTAGTATTTTAGAGCAAGGGTAGCTTATTATTACATTTGTATTCCATCTAAATGTTATGAAGTGATGAAATTCGGGGTTTTCGGTGGTTGTATTTTGTAACTTCTAAATTGACGCTCAAAAGTATTGATTTTGAGTCTAATTGGAATAATTGGTGGCTGGTGGTGATTCACCTTTCTTGTAGCTAGGTGCTTGAGACAACAGTTCCGTCACAAACCTAATGGCCGTAATGACGATCTTCATAATAGAGACAGTTTTGTGACACTGTCAAGTCAAACAATGCAGTTAAGTAGTTCTTAACCTAAGCGTAGAACATTCCTGCTGAAAATTACGCGACTGTAATTCAACAATTATGTTTTCTTTGAAAATAGTCGACATACTTTGCAGCCTGATGCATCACAGGCACAGGTAATTTGAAAAGGACGAGAGGCGAAAACACGCCGGAAACCGGCTGGTACCTAGGTAAGTATAGTACCTACCTATATGTATTTCAGGTCCACGTCGCACTGCTGCGAGGGTGCGCTTGACAAATGTGCGCGCTCACAGAGGCCCGCACTGCTTCCCGCCGACACTTTGTTTGACATCTTTCTAACGGCGCGCATTACTTACTGTCATAACTCTCGACCCCCCCCCCGCCGCCGCGTCCCGTACTGCGCCGCTCTAATTAATGAGCGACGCACAACAACATCAGTAACTTATTACTCGCAGTCCTTAACCTTTTGATACACACCAGTATATATATCTCTCTGACATGTCTTTATTCCATAAACCGATCAAAGTAACTTTGATCCTCTTCGTGAATGAATAAATGGATGCTGTCACAACAATTACGAGTTAGTCCACGACTGTTTCACCGACATATCGCCAATAATGTCATGTCCACAGTTTCCAGCAAGAATCATAAAGAGGTACCTAATCAGTGCCCCCGCCAAGACGGCTACCTACCTTTTCTCGAAGCGTTTCATCGTATTTTCAAACCCTGACTTCCGTCTGGATAATGCTAGAGAGCTCAAAAAAACATACTAATTTCCATTTGTCTAGCTTTAATACTTTGAATTTTATGAATACTTATAAGTTTAGGTATAACACGTTGATTTTGACCTCTAGAGCACTTTCCGAATCTTCTGCTCCACCTGTGTTAAAGTTAGCATTCATATAGGCGTTTATAATAATTTATAATATAAAAATTACGCGCTAAACTTTGTTAACATTCACATCAAAGACCGCTGGGTTCACCTTATAAATATTGACCATAGAGTACTAAAGTTAACAGTCAGCTATAGTATACCGCCCTGATTCATCGCTTAGGTATTGCAAATAATAAAGAGGCAAAGATAGAGAGTATGAAAAAAGAAAAAAGCAATAGCTGACGCATATAAAATACCGCTCGAATAAATAAAATAAATGGCGTCCCAACAAAAATAAATCCCACCAAAAACATTTAATATGAGCTCAACTGTCATTAATGAGACACAATAGAATTTTAATTCATATCGATCTTCAGGAGAGCTCTCGACAGCCAAGGGGATGAAGTATGTTGCCAAGACTCACATAACGCTTTCACTGTTAAAAAGTTATTAGATCTAACGTAGAGCCAAGCTCATAAGGCCTAACTCGGCGGTTGACTGGGAAAAATGCTTGAGGTAAGTACTTGAAGTACTCCACCTCTGTGCTTGAAGTATTAAGTTACAAAATAAATATCTGCTAAGTGCTTTAATAACGACAACAGTTTTCTTTCCTTCCTTAGTGCATGTAGCCTCACTTCAGCGACGAGACAACAGAGCGATCTACTTTGTATTCGTTTCCGACGTGGCGCGATGGCGCCGCTTGTGATCGTGCGCAGTCGCCGCGTGATTAAACTGTTGTCAAATGAAACAGCCGCTTCAGATAAAAGTAACATCAGACGGTGACTAGCTACATGTCCAGAATTTCATCCCAACAGTGTGGTGATGTGAATCCGCGATGATTTGTTTAGTAGTGACTCGTGTTGTGTGCGGTCTGTATTCAAGGGTGCATCCAAGGGGAGGCACAGGGGCACGTGCCCCCCAAATGGTTTATGTCCAATAAAATCAAATCGTCTGAATGGACTGGTCTAAATGCATATCCATAAAGACATTGCTTCAATGATGAACGCTACAGACGCAGGCTACTATATCTTCAGCAGCAGTGGCGAAACTACTAAGGTTTAAAGTGTTGCAGTCAGTTCGTACTCGGGCCCAGAGGTCTGTTAAACCAACACACTGGCCTAAAGCCTCAGTCGGCGAGAGGATTTTGGGAACACATATAATGCCAAAAAGATGGCGCGGCAGCTTTCCTCAACTCGTAATAGTTATTTGTTATACAAGAGTGCAAAGTTGCTTTTTAACCGCGTGCTCAATTTTGATGACCGAGCAAGCGAAGGATTTAAAAATTAGAATCTTGAGCGTTAGCGAGGGAATCAAAAGAGCACGAGGTGAAAAATCTTTGCACTCGAGTGCAACACGTAACTTTTCATTCCACCTCAGCGAGGAAATTACTAAATGTAAAAAAAAAAACATTTACAATCACAAGATACTTTTATTTCAGTTTAGATATTAACTACTACATTATGATAGTAAGTATTAAAGAATAATCTTTAAATTATAACAAATAATACTTAGGTATAATTAATAAAAATTGAAAGTAACGTTGCTACAGTTACTTAAGTTGAGTATAATATTTTTGTTGGTGAAGAGACTTGTGTACTGTTTTTCGGTAAACTATCTGTCATACTTAATAGTTGTTGTACCGATTCATCGGATTCCCTTGGCGTAAATGTTGGCGAGAGAGGACGATGGTTAGGTGTTTCGTAACGGCTCATTTTATAAGTAGAAGTGCCAGTCCACAGATTTAGAATCTGTGGGCCAGTCCAAGGATCTGACTGAGGCTCTTTCAGTGTAATGACTCCTACGATGCCTTTACATATTTTAGACTTATTTTGGATGGAATCCTCTATGTATCCCTCTACAACCGCATTGGACTTCCAGCTTCCATGGCGCTTAAGGGACAGGATCAGCTCCTGAATCGGCCGAAGTGTGGCTGAAGTTCATCGGAAACAATGACCCGTGTACAACAGGGGTTCTGGAAGTTCAAGAAATGTTGCTATTTCTCGTGGGATACTGCCAATTTTATTAGCACCCATAGACTGTCTAACACACTTTCCGTTGCGATATTGTAGAAAAAATCGATTGATTGGAGTGTTAAGCGGGCGTAAGGCTTGATATTTCTCAACAATTGTTACGTATTCTTTGCGAATGACGAAGTTGCGGTCTCTTTTTGTCTTTGTATTATGTAAATTAATTAATAGTAAGTCATCTGAATGTTTCTCAATGTTTTTGACAAGTTGTGTTAGTTCATTAGTTCGACATGCTCCGTTTATACCAATAATAAGAACAACCTGTAACGTAAAGAGTATTGTAGTAGACAAATTAATAAAATTGATATGCATGCATAATTATGCCTATCAACATCTATTAAGTACGTATTAGATTACGTTAAGTAGTTGATTAATATACTTAAGTAGATACTGAATGTGCAAATGACTTACTTTTGTCGCCAAATATACGGAATCAGGTGCTTCGTTAAGAAACTTTTCAATTTCAAATGCTGTGAAAACCTTAAATTTTTTTTGGTTGATGACCAGATGAGGCTCTTTTTAAAAATGCCACTAATTTAGGATAGGTGTCAATATGTATGTCTTTTTTCATCTTTATTGTTGCTTTTAGCATTTAATACGTACTCCATAGAGTGCTTGATTTCTTGGTCTCGAATAATTCAATAAAATATGCCAGCAAAACGTTTTCTGAGAAAGTTTTGGCTCCTTTAGCTAGTCGCCACGTGTTAAACATGTCGTACTGTTTCAAATACCTACTTCTCGCGTGATTTTTGAGGGAGAAAGCTCATTTGCGCATTATTAACAGTTTCAGTCAATTCTGTTGGCGTCAAATAAACTTCCTCGTCGCTAGAACCACTCATTTTAGGTTTTTCACTTATTTTCAAGTTTCTTTGTTTTTAACCTAAGGTTGTAAAAATATGACGTGAAAAGAAAATGGTGCGCGTAAAGCAAATTAAAAAAAAAGCACACCAAGAAGATTCTGAGTAGTCTGAGTTTTTAACAAATTAAAAAAGGTTGTATGATAAATTCGGCACCATAGAGGGAGAAGTAAATAGGTTTAATGATGTTTTGAGCTTACAAACTTAATGCACATGATGTTCTAAATTCAATTTACTTTATCCTCTAGCGGATAAAAATGGCTTTTGCACTCAGATATTGAAGAGCAAAAATATTCTTTCCGAGATGGGGGGATGAAAAAAATATTTGGCTAATACTTGGTATAGGTAGTCAAAAGAATAGGTAACTAACCAAACCAATTCGAGATGGGGTGCTTAAATTATTGAGCTCGCTTCGCTCACTAGTTATTCTTATACTTATGTCATTGAAAAAGAATGAATCCCAAAAACATAAATCCTGGATCCACCTTTGTATGTAGCAAGTCAATGTTAGACAAATAGTAAACGTCGTGCGATTTTGTAAATTAGGTAACTGTAACCCTGCACGTCATCTTGCCTAAAGTTGATTACATGATAGTTAGACTCAGGTTCTGAGTGTTAAAATCAAAATATCACTGCTTAATCGGCCTATAATATTCCCACTGCTGGGACACAGGCCTTCTCTCTTCAAGAGAGAGTGGGGTGTAGGTAATCACCACGTAATGTCACATGTCTTCGAATTTTTGGTTCTAGTACATGCCGGTTTCCTCACGAAGTTTTCCATCACCACTGGCTTCGAACTCACGACCTATATACAACACATAAGTCGGCGCCGTACCCACAGGGCCACCACTGCCCCTAAAATATAAAACTGTTATATATTACTATTTGTATAAATATAAAACCTGCCCATAAAAAAAACCATTTATTCTGAGGCTATTTGCAGTTTCTGATCGTCAGGATAATCCCCAAAGCGCCTGCCTCACCACTTCCTAGTGTTTTTATTATTATTTATTTATAAATCAGACCACAGAGATCCATACAGTGTTAGTAAAGAAAAACTAAATCTAGTGTTAGTATCCTAATCCTAATCTTATCTTAAAAGTCTGTAGTCGGACCTCACACTATCCACGTAGTTCCTGAGTAGTTCGTACCATTAGACGTATGAAGTCTGATTGGTTATTATTGACATTTTGATCAAATAAATTATTTCTTCTCTTATTTTTACTTGTTTGGATTGACATGCTTGTATTGTATCCATTTGACATAGTTAATATTGTAGCCAGGGAGTGGCATTTGATGTTAGAATTAGAGTTTTGACGGTTGCCGAAATTTGCCGAAGGTCTGTAAATGATGTTATTTGATAGGAAATTTAATATTATTAAACAGGAAGAAAATTAAGTTGCAACTTCATTGCACAACATATGTTAATCTATTATAACACGAAATAGTAAAAATTTCTTATGAAAACGTAGGTGATGCTATTTGGTTTATTAATTAATATAAGTTATACTTGTGATATTTTATTAATTGCAGTTTATATTTAAATAATGTATCGAGTTTTTCTCACCATTTTTTAGTTCATATACACAATAAATTATCAATAAAACATATCGGAAACCGCATAAACACATAATGCCCTATCATTATGTGTTTATGCGGTTTCCGATATGTTTTAAATTCGTTAGAGATGGTCATAGTTTTTTAGGGTTAAATAAAACTGAAAATATTGAGATCACAATTAGACTTTTATTTTTAAGAAAATCAACAACAATCAGTCTTTCGAAAATCAGCATAAAGATATTTTTATAATATGAGGAACATCCATAAAAAAATTATTAAAAAAAAACATAACTGGCCGTCTCACCCGGTACATACGGTATTGATGGCCGTAGTGGTATGGGACAGATGGCCGGCACTAGATTTGCCTCTGCCTTTCCCCTTTTCTTTGATTTATGCTTGCTGGAGCTCCTTTTTCTTCTTCTGTCCACATTTAGAGCACATGTCATCAAAAGGTGTACAATTCTCATGTGGGGTACAGGTTACAGATCGAACATTGAAGCCAATCTTCATGCGACGTGTTTTATAATATGTTTCGCTACATCCAGCACAATTATCAGCTTCATCTTCTGCGTTTTCTTCACCAGATGTATCACATAATATTGATTTCTCCTTTCTAGTGTTACTTTCAGACCTTCTTTCTATTTGTTTGACAGCCGTTATATGACCATCTCTCCTTTTTGTCCGGGTAAGATGGCCAGCTCGATTTTTAAATTTACGAATTACAATTACTTTCCCATTTTGAGGCTAAAACGAAGAAAAATATACACCAAACACAATACACTCCCAAAAACACAAATAAATAATAAAAATATTAGTATTTCCGGATGGTATACGAACCTACTATAAAATTTCACAACTACTAAATTCAATTAAGGCCAATTTACTTACTTTTTTACTTATTTTTGCGCAATGTTTTGTTTGGATATTGTTTGTGGTGGCGCACGAAGTGTATTAATTCAAATACAGCGCCACCTTGTAAATAAATGAGCAAAATATACTGATTGGCCAACTCTCCCGTACGGCCATCTCTAACGAATTTACCCTAATTCGTTCTTTCTACCACATTTTGCACACATTTCAAATCAATTATTTTATATAAAATCTCAATATCTATGAGTATCTGCCTACTCAATAATTACATACTGTTTTTCGTTTGTCATTATCGTTACTCAAAGTGTACATAACCACTTACCTTCTCGCAATGAGTGAATTCAACTGTACCAGACGCGACCTATGTCTTATTTTAATTCAAAGTGACGGGAATTACGTTGTTGCTTTAACACGTTATATGCGGGATAATTTTATCATCTTCCGAGACAAATATCGCTAAGATTGTCGCAAGTGTACAAAAAAAATCTTATTACTAACTTTCGTCAACGCTACACTAAATCTGGCAAAAGAAGGTTTTTTGTTTAAATCAGAATATCGTGTGGTTGAACTTCATATTCACTGTAAATCTGGAAGATTCTTATTGTGAATCTGAACCTTCGACATCGACGGGGAAGCGAGGACGCCCTTCTAAAACCTACGAAGACAGTTCCGATCGAACACACAGACGAAAAAACAAGGAGTTGCTTGAAACACGTGGCCTTGATTTTATACTGAATTAGTAATCAGTATCTTCGGACCTTTACATAACAAGTTTAAGAAAAACTTCCAATAAAAAGTCTATGGAATTTATAGACGAAACTTTGGAACTAGTAGAATAATACGCCTAAATGTATTTTTTTTCTCTTATTTTATTTATAATTAATAAAGGTAATTTTAAGAGTTTATTTTATATTAATTATAGCATTTTAAGTCATATTATTTAAAGATAGTAGTAAATTTCTGATCATTTTTTCAATATTTCATATTTTGTATTTTTTTATGACCATCAAATATACATTTATATCGATAAACTATATATTATTTTAAAGTGTATTTATTCTAGATTATCTAAAAAAAAAAATCAGCTATATATCTTTAAAAAAATGGAAGTTATGGATTTATGACCAGAAATCGGCTCAATCTCCACATAGTGCGGCGCGGCGTTTATGGAAATCCTTCCAGTATTCAGAACTCCAACTAACTAACCCTAATTATAGTATTTTTTCTATATATTCTAGTCGTTTTCTAAAAAAACAAAACTGGTTATATAAATACTACATAAATAAATAACTGCACTAATTAATAACATGCATATTTGCACGCCACCAACGAGTTCGAGCCGTCGACCAGTGGAACCAAAGAATAACTCTATCATAACTTCGATGAAGTATAGATATTTTTTTAATATTCTGAAATCAGTTATGTTTGTTAGAAATAATAGTAATTTTTTTCGCGAATGGCAGATAATTTTCTCAGAAACAGGCGTGATCAAAGCCAGCTCTATCTGTAGTGTTTTTGCATGGCCTCCATTACTTAAAAGTTACCGAAAAGTTAGAGGGAGCTTAATAATGTACAATTTATTGAAGAAACAACTAAAAATATTGGTGATCGGCACGAATTTACTCGCCTGAAACGGGCGAATCGACAAGAAGAAGAAAGAAGTATACAACTTTTTTTAGCCCCCTTCTGATTTGACGCCAAATGTTGCAGTTGTTTAGTATCTAATATTTAATTAAAATGCAGCAAATTCGTTGTGCACATTCTAACAAACCATGACCGCCATACTTTCAGTAATTTTATCCAGAAGTTCTTTAACGAATTTATAAACGACACAATTCTTCTAACAAATCATTAAGAGTAACGAATACCATTTTGATCTCTGAGGATTTCGAGACACGTCCTGACTTTTTTCTGTGGGTTTATCTAAAGGGACGTATCGTGGTCAAACATGAATACAAAAAGCAGAATATTTGTGATTTTATTAGTGGGACCTTAGCATGCAATTTGTTTTTGTTTTTTTTTTTTCTGTATTAGTAAGAATTGACGTTCTTAGTAATTGATTACAATCTAGCCTAATAGACTAATAAGTAATTTAATTCTAACTTAATATATTACGAGATAGATTATGTTATATCTAAGAATAGTGTCAATTTGCATTTTTACACAAGGTCAATTTCGTAGCACTTTCTTAGGGTCTGATAATTGATAAAACACTTTGTTCTTGTGTTATATGACATGTATAGCACAGCATTGTTACTATTTATTATTAATTCACTATTTACACACTACACTAACTCAAACGGTTTAGTTCTCTTTAGCCTACGCACTATGTCCGTGTTGTCTAGCAGCTGAATTGCCTCGACATTCACATGTCGGTGAAGTCTGTGTTCGTGGGCTTCAGCAAATTTTTGGATGATGGTGGTGACGAGTTCCATTTTAAGGTCACGGTGGAGGTCGTCATTTCTAATATACCATGGTGCATTTACAACATCCCTGAGTACTTTGTTTTGAAATTGTTGAATTATTTTGACGTTGCTTTGTTTAGTACAGCCCCAAAGTTGGATGCCATACGTCCAAATTGGCATAAGAATATGCTTGTATATTATAAGTTTATTATGTATTGATAGGCAAGATTTTCTTCCGAGTAACCAATACATACTTTTATAACGTATGTTTAGTTCCTGTCTTTTCTTTTTGACATGAGATTTCCAATTTGTTTAATGAAAAACACGATGAAAAGCGATCGCATTTTTAAGAATAAATCAAGAGCAGATTAGGCAGATCTTATTCACCGTAGAAAATCGCCAAGCCTAATATACTCATAGAAAAATATCCGCTAATTTTCGTTTGTAGTAAAAATAATCGTAATATAACTTCCTAATTGGCCACCCTGTATTATTTTTTCTTGAGGCGATTCGCACTGTGATTCGCAAGAAGTTAATTTGTGGGCGAATCGATTTCTGGAGTTGTCAATTCGTTCAATAATATCTTGACTCTACTGTTTTGTAAATTAACATGTCCTAGCCGGGTGATCTGTAACACAGGACCCTCCTGCCTCCAACACCTTTTAAGGGTTCCGTAGTAAACAAGGAACCCTTATAGTTTCGTCATGTCCGTCTGTCTGTCTGTCTGTCTGTCCGCGGTCTAGCTCCAAGACCCTTTGTACTAGAAAGCTGTAATTTGGCATAGGTATACATATTAATTACGTCGACAAAGTGGTAAAACAAAATTATGAAAAACATTTTTTTTTAGGGTACCTCTAATACACGTAAAGTGGTGATGTTTTATTTTTAATTTTTTAACCCATGGTGAGGGATATCATTGGAAAGGTCCTTCAAAAACATTGAGTTTGTAAAAACTATTTTTAGATCTAGGGATCTGTTTGCGAAATATTAAGCTTTAAAGTGCTAATTTTTGTTAGAGTCAAGTGTCCCCCCCCTCCTGCCGGCTAAATGGTTGGTTTTGGGTGTGTGAAAAAAATCACAACAGTAGTTTATATAACGAAATTAAAAATACAACTATCACAGCTAAGTAGGCTTTACAAGTTAACGAGTAATAATCGACCAACTTTGCAGTTGCAAAAACATGTTTTCCCATACATTCCGTATGGGAGAACATATTTTTCAACTACAAAGTTAAGTTTGTTTTTGGGATAAATTCATCCCAACTACGGAACCCTTCATTGTGCGTGGTCCGACACGCACTTGGCCGGTTTTTTCTATTTAAGATTGTGCATTTTATCAAGCAGTGCCTATAATATGATTTTGAGATGGTTAAAGATTTATGATTATGATTATTCTCATAATTCTATATTCATTTATTATTGTTTTTAGCAATTTACGGTATGAAATTACTAATTCGTACGGGCATTGGCTTATAGGCACCTACTTATTTAAGTAATAAGGATTGGATTCCATGGATCCCATGTTAAACTTACGACACGACATCATGGGAGCATCTACTTAGGTGCATTCCTAAGTTATTGATCGACAGATACAGACACGTCGTCATCTTGAGGTCACATCTAAACATGGGTTTTCCGCACAAATAGCTACAAGTAATAAATACGTAACTGGATGCTGTTCACACAGGTGCTAGATATCGCTTTGTTTCCGTGTTCGCATAATAAAGAGAGAATACGATACTCTGCGGCAGTGAATGTAGTCACAGAATTCATTATAGTATGACACACGTCACAAGAGTGTTGTATAAGTAGCTCTAAATCAGTCTCTTAGTGACTGCTCTACTGTCCGTCTACGAAGAGCTTCCCGAATAATAATGTTCAGTGTTGTAACAAGCCGTGCAACAAGCGTCCCACCACGCCGCACGCCGCACGCCGCACGCGCACGTGGAGCTGCTACGAGGGCGCCGAGCGCGGCGTGCATGCAGCGGTAACAATGCTGACAATACTCACATAGTTTATATTTACGCGCGCGACGGATTTATGCCACGCAAGAGATTTATCACGCGCCGCCCGCCTGCGCACGTGTCCCGCTCCTGTGGCACTCGCTAGCATGTCACAGCACCATAACGTAGTGTTCTACTACTCGAACATTGATGTTAAACCGTCACGGGAGTGCGACTGTTCCAATCCGAGGCTGATTTTACACCAAGACGACCAGCAACTGGTTTTACAGAAGTCGACAACCCTTACAGTAAGGAATAGGAATTTATGTAGACCACTGACCTGGCGAGTCAGCGGTGGACTGCGATGAGCTGAGGAGATGATTGATAGACCACTCACACTTTCATTTACGGACATTTTAAAAGTTGATACTCAAAGTTAGCAATAGTTCTTTGGCTCTACTTACACAGAAATGTGCTTGATGTTGAACACTCGAGACGGACTAACTAACGACTTTAAATGGACTGTGCTGTACAGCAGCCTGGAGTGTCGCACACGGGAGCTATTCCATTTGTACCTATAAGTATTACGAGTAGTACCTACATCACTCAAATGAACGCATGCGTCGCACTCTGATCGCATGCTCCGTGACTCTGTACTATGACGTAATGATCTAGTGCGCACACTGCAGCGGCCAACAGATTTACAACAATGATTATTAGCCGCGATAAATCCATAGCGGGCAGCTTTCAGTTTGAAGTGTCTGTTCAGCAGTTATACTACAATAAACATATCAGCAGCGTCGCTCGCGTCGGCCGCGTCGGTCGCTGGCGCGGGGTAGGGAACGCGGGGCAGGGGGCGCGGGGCGGGCGGGCCGCTCACTTTGTGTCGCTCTCCGACGTTTCCTCCATTTAAATTAATTTATTTGCTCACGAGCGGCGTCCGCGCAATGCAATAAGAAGGCACAGGGCGAGAGAGGCGGGGGTGTCCGGGGCGTGGGGGGAACGCTCGTAAACATGTCAGCGGCGAGATGTATCGGCGGCCGGCACGCCTGCGACCAGCGCTCCGACCGCGACACTACTCAGCACAGCCGCACTACACACCAGCGCTACTACCCACTACGCCGCTAGGTACATGCACCCAGCAGAAACCTTTCATACTCAGAAGAGACAAAAAAAACAACTTGGTGAGAACTTCAATCAAAGAATTCTTGAAGAAGTATGAATGGAGACAGAGCATCATCTGTACACGACCGTAGCAACAAAACGTTCCAGCGAGCAGCCGTGACATCAAGATAAACGACTGATCAGATTCCATTAACCAGTACTTACGGTGACAAAACCGACGCGGACAGAATTAGGTGCTCAGTGAATAATGTGTGCGAGTGGGCGTTTAACGATCGGCGCATATCTCAATACGCGCAGCAGATAGCCAAATCTGTAGAAAGGTCTCGTGAGATTAAGGCGAGAACGCGTGCCGCAACAAAACGCGCATTCTTCGGGGATTTATTGTGCGTTATTTGTAGGCGAGCTGCGGCCCGCTCGATTTAGTCCCGGATTAAAACACAAAGGTAAATGTCGCGTGTTATATTTTTAGTGTTGCATTTACGTAGCGCGGCTAATGTGCGCCGTGACTCCGCGCGCGGCAAATCACCGCTACCGCGCCGGCCGTGCCGAGCCCCCGTGGCCCCGTCTCCTCCGAGCTCGTAACGTTGATGATTATGAAAATGAGATCGATTGTGTCTTAAAAGGTAACGCGTAATGATTATGCGCGTGCTGAAGGAGCCGGTATGTGCAGAAGAGGGGCGCACAAAAACGACGTGCGCGCACCTCCAGCGATACATAATGCAGTGCGAACATTAGAGAAGAGTTGAATAATATAGTGGCAACACACTCCGAGGTGGCCCATTTACATGATATGAGCGTGCACTGTGCCCGCTGTTAATTTCACAACTACACGTATTCAAAGTTTCAGGTACATTATATTTGTTTCACTTTCCTAAAATGCTTTGCCGATTTTGCTTACGATTGTCAAACACCAAAAATGCACCAACGCACAAGTGCTCGGTGTCTTTTTAGAGTTCCTTACCAAAATGGTAAAAAGGAACCCTTATTGCGCGACTCAGTCTGTCTGTCCGTCTGTCTGTCACAGCTGGATATCTCAAGAACTACTAATGCTATGAACTTGAAGTTTGGAATAGTTTTAGATTTTGCCCAACTATTTTGCAATTAAGAGAGAAATGAAAAGATATATACATTTTTTGGGAGCAATGGTGGCCCAGTGGTAACGGCCGTGACTTACGAGTTGTGCGTCGTAGGTTCGAACCCAAACAGGCGCTTTACTTTGTGTAAATTATTTCATCACCACTGCTCTCAAAATGGTGAAGGAAAACATCGTGAGAATCGAAAATTCCAAGATATGTGACATCTACCAACCCGTACTGGTCCCACGTGGTGCATTACGGCCCACTCCCTCTCACAGAGAGGAGGCCTGTGTCCCAGCAGTGGGAACATTATAGGCTGATGATGATACATTTTTTGCAACAGGGACTGAACGGGGGTCTTAAAAATTCGAAGTGTGGCTACTAAAGCATGTGGGCTATCATATGAAAGAGCGCTATATCCTACACGGCAGTGTGCCGTGTTAAAATCTATTTTATTCTTTATTTCTTAACTCTCGAATAAAAGCCTCGCCGATGTAAATTTAAAATAGTACAGAACCCTCGTTGCGTGAGTCCGACTCGCTCTTGACCGGGTTTTCATTTTTTAAATGAATGGCATCTCGCACGTCACCCTAGGACAAGGTTGTCGGCTGCTTAACCGGACTTTCCTGTGGGGTACGGACCTCGGCTTCGGGCGTCGCTAGGGAAGGACAGCAAGGGACAGGCTGGATCGGATTAAGCTCGGTGTCATTGCTGCGTACATTTAAATACTCAATATCTTTATTGCTTTACCATATTGTGTACTTAGGTGGTAATTATATAATTAAGATCATTATGGACCCTGTAGGGCACAGCAAAAAGGGTAAGAGAGAGGAAGCTAAATACGACACGGGTAGCTATAAATGTGCTTAGAAACTACTTTCACTATTCTATTTAGGGCTATCACTTTCCGTAGTGACAATGTTCGCTGCAGGGAAGCTGTAAATAACCACTGCTCCGCCTATTATATCCTCTGATGAATGTCCTCGTAGTGCCGAACCCGCGCCGCGTCGGGCTTGTCCGAGTTTCTTGCGGGATACTATGAAGCGGTAAGTACTACTTACACAGACAATGACTGTTAAAATAAAGGTCGTGCCAATGAAAAACAAAAGCGTTTCTCTTCCCTAATATTAAGTATATACTATAACAAACTGGTATCCTATTACAAAACGCGAAGACGGGGTAGACCCAACAAGAGATGGAGTGACGACATACAAAGCTTGATAGGAAAAACATGGAGCAGATTAGCTAGAGATAGAACAAGATGGAGACAGATGGAGGAGGCTTTTACCGCAATAGGCGGTCCTTATAAATGAAATATCAAAGTATTTTTTTTTAAATGTATATATATTAACTATTTTATTATTTACTATTTAATTATAAATTTATGTAATAATACACAATAATAATTGCTAATCATCATCATCTAATCATTTCAATGTATAATTTATTCAATTATTTATTTTTGACATTTCTCTTCACATTTAAACTAATATTATTCAAATTTTGATCTAATTAGTTTTCCACTGTACTAAATGTGATTACCTATATTAGTATTAAGTAAACAATAATTTATGTTTTATTATAATCGAATTGAGATGTATTTTTTTTATTATTCATGTATTTTTTAATTGTAAGGAATCAATAAAAGTTTTTTATATTTATATTATATTATTATAATATTAAGTAGGTATCTAATTGAGAGAATATCCATAAAAGAAAGAAACCTGCTGTAACGGCGAATTTGCTTGGGAATGTATGGTGACTGACTGTACCTTGTTACGAAATTAAATAAATAAATAATATCTATTTCCCCAACAATACACTTTTTCTCGTCATTTTCGAAAAGACAATCTTTCAAATAAAATTAAAGAAAGAATCTTTAATTTTGTTGTTTTTTTAAAAGTGGACAAAGCAGAAGCAAAAGTGCAAAGCAAAGAATCAAGTTATGAAGTATAACAACGTTGTACCAGAGAACCAAGTTATGAAGAATAACAACGTTGTACCTACCAGAGAACCAAGTTATGAAGTATAACAACGTTGTACCAGAGAACCAAGTTATGAAGAATAACAACGTTGTACCTACCAGAGAACCAAGTTATGAAGTATAACAACGTTGTACCAGAGAACCAAGTTATGAAGAATAACAACGCTGTACCTACCAGAGAACCAAGTTATGAAGAATAACAACGTTGTACCTACCAGAGAACCAAGTTATGAAGTATAACAACGTTGTACCAGAGAACCAAGTTATGAAGAATAACAACGTTGTACCTACCAGAGAACCAAGTTATGAAGTATAACAACGTTGTACCAGAGAACCAAGTTATGAAGAATAACAACGTTGTACCTACCAGAGAACCAAGTTATGAAGTATAACAACGTTGTACCAGAGAACCAAGTTATGAAGAATAACAACGTTGTACCTACCAGAGAACCAAGTTATGAAGTATAACAACGTTGTACCAGAGAACCAAGTTATGAAGAATAACAACGTTGTACCTACCAGAGAACCAAGTTATGAAGTATAACAACGTTGTACCAGAGAACCAAGTTATGAAGAATAACAACGCTGTACCAGAGAACCAAGTTATGAAGTATAACAACATTGTACCAGAGAACCAAGTTATGAAGTATAACAACGTTGTACCAGAGAACCAAGTTATGAAGTATAACAACGTTGTAACAGAGAATCAAGTTATGAAGTATAACAACGTTGTAACAGATAATCAAGTTACGAAGTATAACAACGTTGTAGCAGATAATCAAGTTACGAAGTATAACAACGTTGTAGCAGATAATCAAGTTATGAAGAATAACAACGTTGTAGCAGATAATCAAGTTACGAAGTATAACAACGTTGTAGCAGATAATCAAGTTATGAAGAATAACAACGTTGTAGCAGATAATCAAGTTATGAAGTATAACAACGTTGTAACAGATAATCAAGTTACGAAGTATAACAACGTTGTAGCAGATAATCAAGTTACGAAGTATAACAACGTTGTAGCAGATAATCAAGTTACGAAGTATAACAACGTTGTAGCAGATAATCAAGTTACGAAGTATAACAACGTTGGCTATGTCTGAAATGGACTATTGAAGAAAAAAAATTGCAGGTTTGACTGGACCGGCCCCGATAGACAGCTTGCATCATTGTGAAGCTCAAAGAGGCTGCTAATCTGTAGGACATCTGTGTAGTTCATACTAGACACCGCCAGACAGTTGTAAAGTTCGTGCACGTTATTTCTAGCCTAGGTACCTGCGTTCACAGTACCTACATAATGTGTTTCCTTAAGAAACGGTACTCATTTTTAATCATACAAATTATAAAATGTCAAAGATAATTGCACTGTTGCCTTGCGACTGTTCGGCTGTGCCCATTAACAAGAGCACGTAGCAACTGTCAGTGAAGTCATAAAGAGGTGATAGTCGACTATTAGGTGGATCGACTCGAGGGCCTGTCTCGCGGCTTAACCCTCGGCTTAACACCTCGACGTAATCCGTACAGTGTCGTACGTGCGCCGGTACACACAGCTACACATCTGGCCGCTAATCCTTCCGGATTACCACTCGGCTCCCGGGCACCGACGCGCACGCGCCGCCATCTGCTCACTGAACAAACACGACACTTGACGAGTGTTTACGTTGCCACTCGAACTCGGATTAGTAGATGTAATCTGTGCAATGCTCACAGTTCAACTGGTCGAAGATTATGAGAAGAGCGACAGACGTGCGTGAGCCGGGATCTTTTATGAGTATGTGATAGGCACAAGATCTCGTCGAAATGGTTGCAATAATTCACTCGTCGTATGTTTCACGGAGCATGTGCTTTCATAGCTATCGTTTCTTTATAAACACTACTGAAAGTTTATCACGCATTCTTGCGAAGAAGCAACACGGAAAATTGAGACTTGCTCGTTTTAATTATTAATCCGCTCTATGACTTCATTCTTATACTCAAGTAAGTAAAGTGTTTATGTAACTACGAGTACGTACTTACTTACGGACAAAATTGTAAATAGACTTTCAATTATAATAAAATTGTAGTTTGTTACCTAATATTCTAGTATTTTTAAAATAATGGTTGGGTACCTACCTAATTAGGTAGGACTTCCTAGAAACTGCTTCAAAGGATTCAAATAAATTTTAAAATTACTATACAGGAAATATCTCCATCCACGAAATCAGGGGATTGTGAACTAAAGGCATCTACGTAGTTTTAAAACAGCAATTGTAGAAACCGCATAATGATGTGTAACCTATTGTGCAAGCGAGTCCTGCGCTGTGTGTGTCTTTTCAAGAGAACTTGCTATGTGTATGTGTGGGTTGATGTGCGCGTGTAAGATGAATGTGAAATGTGAGTGACGCGCGTGATGAATTTATTCGCGAAATGAAGTGAGAGGGCGCCGCGGTGAGCCGCGCCGCGGGGAGAGTGACGGGGGTGGGGGGCGAGGGGGACGCACCCCAACGCTGCCTTTACAGTTTCATTAACCGTGAAAATTACATTACTCGTATCACTGGCGACCTGCTTTATATCAAATTGCTCGCGTGAATCTATTGTGAAACAATCACACGAACAATGTTCTCAAATTCGAAGGGGCCGGCTTTTTGTGTTTTTGTATTATTGTATAGAATCCGCTAACTGAGAAGACAACAACTTCTGATCTCTCCAAACTTCTCTCAAGTCCGAGAAAATAAGTGTCATGCATTAAATAAGGTAGGTAAAGGTTAACCATCATTTGCAATATTTATGCACAAACACTGATACAAATAGAGTCATTGCTGGCGGTTTTTCATGCGTTAGATATAATGTATAAATAAGGTGGATTGCATGTGCTCGGATCGGTTCAAGGAATCGTGTCGATATCATTAGAGCATGATATTTCTTGCGTGCTGTATCAATACACCATCATGCCTTATACGCGCCACGTAAGAAACGTAATTATATCGCGGAGATAGCATCAGCGCAGCCTCCGGCGCCGCCCCCCGCCTCCTGCGCCTCCTGCAGCCCGCACGCGACTGCCTCCGCGCGCCGGCGCCGTGTAGGACACCCTGCAGCACTCCAGTACTGGCAGCTAATAGCCTAACCGATATTGACAGCAGTTTATTACTCATCGGGAGGAAACTTGTCAAACAATGCACGTGACGCTTTTGAGGCTCATGCCCGTTTACTTACATGTGGAACAAAGTAATGTCAGTAAGTTAGGTAAGTAGGTAATATCAAAACGTAAGCAGTTTCCTAAGCAACCACTCCCGTTTCACCATTCGTTTCTCAGAAGACACGATATTTAACACTTGTCTGTGTTTTTTAAGTCAAGTTCTGTGTATTGTTACAAATCTGTTGCTGGGCTAATCATCACCTAGGTGATTGTTGAAATTGTTCTTTTCGCTAATGTCGCCTAGTGATATTGAAAACAGGTATTAATCCTTTCAGCTACGAATTATTAGAAAAATGGCCACAGTTTATTAATTTGTTTCAACACTGAATAGATTCGTTGTAGGTCACCAATTCACAACGTTGAATTTTTATAACGTAGGTACCTAATTCATAAATACATGTGTACCATTCTTGGTGAAATAAATAGCTCTCTTTTCAGAAGTTAAGATTGGACTGGCGGGCTATGCAGATGACTATACAGTCATGACGCGGAGGACTATTAATTACCGTGTGGCACCACAATGCTGCCGAGTCCCGCCGTCACGCTCCGTGCATGTATATCTATATAACTGTGTGTATACATTATACATGGCACGGTGCCGCGGCGGGGGATTTATCAAATGAAAGCTTGCTTATAAGAGAGACATCCCTAGCGTTAATATTTAGGATTCCTTACCCGAAGGTTGCCGACGGGATACATTACTTCTGTCTGTTTGACACAGGGCTTCAAGACAGTAATAGCTAGCTAGTTAAAATCACAGAATATGTGTTATTTTGGCCGCGATTTTGGCAAACTATGATAAAAAGTCCAAACCCAAAATGTACCTAAATAACCCAAAGGGCTCACAAAGTTTTCGTACAGCTCTCGCTGCTAGTTTTATCGGTGCGCGCCGTGCCGTCGGCATATTATGATACAACTTTGCCATGTTCAATATTAAGATTACGCAAGTCCTTAATCAAAATCAGAAATAGGGTAGGGCTCAGAATACGTCCCTGGGGAACACCAAAACCAATGTTTGCTGCTCATCGGTCGTACGGTCATAACATTATCTATTCTAACACATTATAATATTAGTAGTCAACAAGGCTTACCCCTTATACCTATGGCCTCTTATTTGTTAATAAGTATAAAACAGACAGTATGTCAAAAGCCTTGGCTAAATAAAGGAAAATTTCCCGAGCTCAGTTCCCTTTGCCGAGTTCTTGTGTACATTATCGGTTAGGCAGGTAAGGGAAATACAGTTTTTCGTTGATCATCAAACATAGTAAAATACAAATAATTTAAAACAAACAGCCGCGGAGATTTTCTTACTGGTTTTTGCCTTTTTTAGACATCCAAGAAAAAATCGTTTTGAAAGACAATAAGTCCAAATATATGCGTTATCGTGGTTTGGGGGTAGGTAGTAGGTACCAGAATATGTGCACAATCATTCTTAATATAGGCCTGAAATAATTCGAGGTATTTCGTATCGTCAGTGTCAGTCAATTATTCCAGACTGCAGCTATTGTTCGATTATTGGGAAGGTGCTGTTGGTTGAATATATAATATAATATATACATAGGTATATGATTGTCTCGGAATCTGTTCGGCACGATGATCCACGCCGTCAGATAGGTACATTTAAGGGTGCTTGGTGCCTTATCTGCTCTATTTAATTCCGTTTTAACGTAGGTAATTAATTCATTTTAAATTCTTGTTTGAAGTTTATGTCTGTGTCTTAAAACTAAAAGTTCAGGGTTCGGGTTCAAGGTTTATTGTTATTAACAAAATCGCGATGGGATTTTATGGCGCACTGGATTTTCAACACTCGGTGTTAAGCCGAGCGTTGAAAATCCAACGCACTGGGACGGATTCTCGTCCCAGCGGGTTGAAAAACACACTGTTGGATTTTAAACTCTCGGCACTGAGCAGAGCGTTGAAAATCAAGTGCACGAAAAAAAATCGCCGCAATTTCATTACGTTCGCGTTCGTGCGAACGTGGGCTTAAAGTATCGCGGGCCGCCGCGGTATGGTGAAGCGTCAAAAGTACGTGGACTAGTGTCCCTATAGTGGACAGCGCGGGGCCGCACCATCAGCACATAGCTGGGCGTCATTATAAACAGCGCGGCCACAATTACCGGCTAAACGCGTGAAATGTGCGGCGTGCCGCGCCCGCGCCGCTCGCATAAATAAACGATAGTGGTGAAGTGAGACAAAGCCGATGGGCCGATAGCGAACAAAGCGCGCGTCGTTTTGGTCGCGTTGCGGCGCGACGTGTTAATTCCGCGCGGCCGCCGATAGCATCGCGCGGCGCCCGACATAGATATATTATCGCCGTGACAATTATTCCGATAACGCACACCGCCGCCCCCGCACCTGCCCCCCACCACAGACTCCTCCCGGTCGCCCGACGGCCCGCGCTCACCTGCGCACAGGCACCCCTGCGCCTACGATACATACCATCATTTCTGGATACATGTGCAAGTAGCTGTTGATTTTATGATCTTCAGATATCTGGACAGTCCAAAGCTTGACAGTTCGGTTTGCATAATTTACTTAACTTAATTGATTAACTTTATTTTATTTTACAATTTGATTTTCTGTACCTCTTTTTATTTCTATGTAGTTATTTATTTTAGTTATGATAATTATTATTGTGGCAAGTATTTTATCTTTGATTACTAACGTAATTTTTAAGTAGGTATACTAACATTATATGGATCACTGTATTTCATTTAAATTAATAAATTAAATAATTGCATTAAAGGCCAAATTCAGAGAGATGACGAAAATATTCATCGACAGTGTGATTCCAGATAGGTAGCTGAAGCTGATGATCATTAAATCAACAGCTACTATCAAAATGTTTGCAGAAAATTCTAGTATTCGTTCTGTTCTTAGATTTGGCTTTATTAGGTAGAGCTTGTCGCAATTCAATATTACATCTATGAGCAATGTTTCGTTCAATCATTTATATTCCCTTGTTTACTTACCTACTCTGATAAAACTTTAACATACCAGAAGGACCTATCAACACCTGCTTCTGATCACAGCGGCACAAACGTATTTGCGTTTGAGTGAAGTAATGACGAGGGCGTCGAAGTGTGACGGTGACACCTCATTATACCGACATCCATGAATGCGCATATACCTAAAGACCGCAAATAAGTGTACCCACTCCAATTAAAGTAATGTCACACGGCTTGTCGCGAGTTTTGGCACTCCGACGATGTTCGATAGCTATCAGCCAGCCGCGGTCGGACAGTGTGCCACGCCTTGTGAGCTGATGTGGCCGCCGGACATCACGTGACGGCTTGACGTGGATTTCATCGCAAAAGCCAAATAAGTTGGCCGCATCAAACTTCATTCTAATTCCAATTACCGGTCACTCTTTGTGGAAGCAGTACTTTAATTAGATACAGTAGGCCGCACGTCAGTGGTAACTCTTTGATCTTGAGCTGGCCTGGCATAGTAGGTACCTACGGATTTTCAATAGAATAAGAGCCATAAGAGGTCAGCTTATACAGTTTGTATAGCACTGACATGCGGCCTGCCGTACTTATAATCGAATTCTCTAGGTGCAGCGCTGCAGCGGTGCAGCGGTGCAGCGGTGGGAGAGCTCTCGCTGAAATAACAATCCAACGTGACGGTGACGAACTGACGAGGTGTAACCCACTTATTCAAAATAGCTGGCGAGCGCCGCCGGCTCCTCGCATATCTGAGAGTGACACTGCTACTGACTAATAATTAGCTAATGGGTGTCGCACAATAAAATTCATTAAGAGAACATGTCATCCAATTAATGTCAAAACGTGTGTGGAGTGGAGGCGGCCGCGGCGGTGCGGCGTCTGTAACACGAGATTGGGACGTTTTTACACTATATAGTGTTGGGTGCAAAAAGTGCGTAATGCGTTGTGTTATGGGGCGGTTCGGGTTGCGGGCGCTACGGGCGCGGCGCGCGGCGGTACAAACAAACCGTTAACGTCAACGAGGCGGCGCGCGCGCATGTGCGCCGCAGCCGCCGCCGGTGATCGATGGCAGTTCCGCCAACACGCAACACTATGTCCAATTATCTTCCTTTTACCCACGTCACTAATCACTTGCGCCACTTGTATACACACACACTATCGTTAGGTACGTGTAGGTATGTAAATGTGTGTCAAAAAACTTTACGGAAATGAAAATTCAGGATATGGTGCTCATTAGGAGAAGGAAGCGCCGCGCCGCGCGCCGCGAACAGAATTCATGTGGCGTTTCAAATAAATGATAGAAGGTTCATATACCTGAGTACGTTCCAAAACCAAACAAAATACAGATCTCGTGCATTACACGACCTTCGAGGAAAGTACCTACATTAAAAATGAACTCAACGAAATAAAAAACACAGTACATTTATTTATTACTAGCTTTTGCCCGCGGCTTCGCCCGCATAAAGGTCGGAAATTATCCCACAGGAACGTACTACCGGGATTCATAGTATCCTATGTCCTAACCCAGGTCATGGCCTATCCTGCATGCCTTTCATCTAAATCTGTTCAGTCGTTATGGAATGAAATGGTCAAATACAGACAGACAGGTAGATTATAAATCTTTTTTAGGGTTTCGTACCTCAAAATAAAAAATTTAAACCCATAAAGGATGACATCGTTGTCTGTCAAGACCCTTTTTCTCAGGAACGCACGGAGATATCAAGTTGAAATAGATACCAAAAACTTAGATCTACGGTCCCTCGGAGCTGTAAAGAAAATCCAAACTTCCAAGTCAACGCAATAAAAAAGTACGGCCATTTAATTATACCGCATATTTATTTTGACACTTGCAAATAAAACAAAGCCTAAATGGTACTTCCCGTTGACCTAGCAGCATGAAGTTTGGCGAGAAGTAAGGTTTTACAGTAAAAGCGAGAAATCTGTCAATTTATGGTTGAATGCTTAGCTCCATAAAAGTGACTATCTGCTACATTCGTTCCTTATTCAGCCCAGTGAAGTATTGCAATATTTCAGCTGTTTGTATAGAGGTATATTGTGTTCATTTAAATAATAGTAAGTGCACTCTCATAGCCATTAAAAAGTTATTTCATCATAAAAAGGTATATTGTGTTCTATCTCCTCTCATTTCCTACTAAATGAATGGGAAGTTTTTTTGCAATATCTGACTTTTCTCGTACTCAAACCTCAGTTGGCCCAATATAGTTTTTTGATCCTAGTAATAAGAAAAAGGATCGACTGGAATCAAAAAAGTTTTTGTAAAAATTTGCCATATTCTTGCTGACTATATTTTTTTTTTTTAATCTGTGAATGATGATCAAAATGTTTCAAAAAGTTAAGGACAGTCTCCTAAGACCGTTTTCTTGTAGCGACAACAGTTTAGTACCTGCCCTTATTGCCCAAAATCCACCCTTTATTTTTGCAGATTGACTGCTTAGCTCCATAAAGGTATAGCGTGATGATAATCTTTTAAAAGGTTAAATCCGTAACTATCTGCAATATTCCTTCCATTACCTTTTGGCTAGTTTTTTTACAATTTGCGGTAAAGTATAGAAGAATACGAACATAATGCAATATTGCTCATCCCCCATAGCAAATAGCGTGATAATAATAAAAAAAATCTATTGTGACGTTTCCATAATTTGACTTATAGATTACTCATACCAATTTTCAAGTTAATCAAGCCACACAGTAAAATCATAGTATAAAGAGTTCCTAGTAGGCTATCTCCGGCCCAATCCGCAATATAATTGCCTACCATACTTGCCTGTCTCAGGGTTGTCACTTTTAGCTATCTGATTCACAACTCGTCAAATATTTGAAATTACGATTTTATAACTGTAAGTACTTATTTACTTTACTATACCCACAATACTGAGAAATCGGCATGACTGAACGTAAATAAAGCGTTAGCGGCATATCAATTGACAGATCAAAAGTAGGTACCTAATACATTTTAGTGGGAAAGTAGGCCTGCCTACTTCGTCTGTCTGATAGTTGTGTCCGTATGGATTGAGGAGCCATGTCTCATATTTAAACGCGGGTACTACCAATATTTAGTAGTAAATTAGGTAATTTTGTAGGCCCGATCCTGGAATTTGTAGTAAAACACTTTAAAAGATACAAGACTTTTAAGGTGACTCCTCAATTCAGACGTCTGAATTGAGGTGCCACCTTACAACTCTAAAACTAGCCGACAGATATTTTTGAAAGATTTACTTATACGTAATCTCTACAAAAAAATTGGTTTTATACGGCTGAATTTGAGATAGCTACAATGTTTTGATTTTTCATAAAAATCCATAAATTTCACCGCGCTGTTTCTCAGAAAATAATTAACCAATTACAACATATTTTTAGTATAATTTAGTAGTAAATACGTTCTAATTTGTAGTATAAAAATAAAATGGAAAAACTACATAACTTCGCTAATACAACACATTTTATGTGGCTTCTCAATCCTGACGGTCTATAGAAAATAATATATACGTAGCTACTAAAGTAGTTGATCAAATCGGATAACAATAGCACCAATATTTTGTAGAAAGTTCTACTAAATATTGGCGTAATCCAAAACCTGTACATTCAGTATTTCAAAAGATATTAACAAAATAAACATTCCTTAACAATCTAGTGTGGTACGAGAGCCCACGACCAAAACCATATCACATCGTTTTAGGGCCAAAACCGTATAAAATCGTTAGTTTAGATGATTCCTGAACCCAACTCGGTGGGAAGTACCGGTTAGAAACGTCTCAGTTTTACGGAAGCCTATTTCTGCCATGTCAAAAAAAATAAGCAGACGGTTACAACACAATACGCACAATATGCCTGATATTAAAAATGTACATAGTTTTCGTAATTTTATTACAAAAAAGTTTGTTTTCTGACATTTTACGTGTCACATGTGGACTGAGCGCATTTAAAAAAAATTTCAAAATATTTAACCTATCTGTCTCATAGCAACCTGGTTCAATTATTTTAAAATCTTTTGTATAGTTATTGAAAACCTGTTTTCAGAAATTTTAAATGTCATATATAACGCTAACGCGCGGTGCTTGTTACGCTTACGACACCGATGATGAGTCCGACAATAAAAAAAAAATTGAATTTAATTTCAATAAACAGTTATTTTCAAACGTCATCCCAGTTTTCCTTTGTCCAATTTATTAAAAAAAAAAACCTTTTTCAGTTTGATGGTTTCGGGTAAGCTCTTTATTAATCGTACGTAAAAACGATTTATTCTGAAAAATTATTTATTCGCATCAACTAACCAATGTTCACATGAAAACAAGATTTTCAGACGGGTTGCAATTTTTTATTTTTTGCCTCATTTTTAATTTTCTCAAATGACCTTCTAGGTGTGACGCTACTGGTTTCAGAAAATAGTGTTTTCGGTACCTAAAATCTATCGTTCAACTACATTTTGAAAATCAGACAGATTGCTATGAAACAGTTCGATATATTTTTTACATAGGTATTTCAAATGCGCTTAGGTCAAACGTGATGCGGAAAATGTCTGAAATTTTTGGATTCAGAATCTTCTGCAGTTGTAGCCACCGACATTAAAATTTTCTTACGTTTTTTGCAGTTTTTAGGTTAAATCATTAATACATCTCCCTAAGATAGATTTGTTCCATTAGAACATATCTCTTATGGAAAAGTTATTTTTGATCAAGATACAACCTGACACTGACCTGCTGTAATCTTTTGATTACGAAAAAAATCCGATACTAATCAGACAACTTTTCGATTGAACCAGGTTACTATGAGACAGATAGGTTAAATTTTTTGTCATTTTTGAAAATGCGCTCAGTCCACATGTGACACGCAAAATGTCAGAAAACAAACTTTTTTGTAATAAAATTATGAAAACTATGTACATTTTTAATATCAGGCATATTATGATGAAACCGTCTGCTTATTTTTTTTGACATGGCAGAAATAGCCTTCCGTAAAACTGAGACGTTTCTGACCGGTACTTCCCACCGAGTTGGGTTCAGGAATCATCTAAACTAACGATTTTATACGGTTTTGGCCCTAAAACGATGTGATATGGTGTTGGTCGTGGGCTCTCGTACCACGCTAGATTGTTAAGGAATGTTTATTTTGTTAATATCTTTTGAAATACTGAATGTACAGGATTTTGGATTACGCCAATATTTAGTAGAAATTTCTACTAAATATTGGTGCTATTGTTATCCGATTTGATCAACTACTTTAGTAGCTACGTATATATTATTGTCTATAGACCGTCAGGATTGAGAAGCCACATAAAATGTGTTGTATTAGCGAAATTATGTAGTTTTTCCATTTTATTTTTATACTACGAATTAGAACGTATTTACTACTAAATTATACTAAAAATATGTTGTAATTGGTTAATTACTTTCCGAGAAACAGCGCGGTGAAATTTATGGATTTTTATGAAAAAACAAAACATTGTAGCTATCTCAAATTCAGCCATACAAAACCCATTTTTTTTGTAGAGATTATGCATAAGTACTACTAAATCTTACCAAATTTTCAAAAATATCCGTCGGCTAGTTTTAGAGTTGTAAGGTGGCACCTCAATTCAGACTTCTGAATTGAGGAGCCACGTTAAAAGTCGTGTATCTTTTAAAGTGTTTTACTACAAATTCCAGGATCGGGCCTACAAAATTGCCTAATTTACTACTAAATATTGGTAGTACCCGCGTTTAAATATGAGACATGGCTCCTCAATCCATACGGACACTGATAGTTAACTAATACAACAAAAAATAAGTAGGTATCTCATCATCAAGTAAAAATTATATGCTAGAATAAGTGACTTGGTTACCTTTCCTGTTCAGTAGGTAATCTGAACAGAGACAACTCTGGAATCGATGAATTATTTAGACACCCAAACACACAGCAATAATTTCTCCTACGATTATTACTCATTTTTCATACATTTCATCAGTTATAACTAAACATACAAAAAAAATTAACGTACCAAGAAAACAAAGGCCTATAAAACCGTGGATAACACCAGGTCTACTTAGATGCATCAAACACCGAGATAAACTGCACACAAAGGCTAAAAAATCACCAGATAATTGAATACTACAGGTATCCTATAAACGGTATCGAATTTTTTGCAATACCCTACTCCGTAAATTAAAGAGAACTTATGAGAAGAGTGAGCTTGAAAAGTCAAAGAATGTTCCTAAAGCACTATGGAAAACAATAAAGCAAATAACAAATATTGGTAAGACACGCTCTAGTCCCGTTGAACTGCTTAAGATATGTGACAATCCTACGTCTTCCTTAAACAGTGTATGTTCCTTCTTCAGATACATTGGTAAAAACATGGCAGCGAAAATACTAAATGACCCAAATAAAACGCCTAATACCCCTAAAAAGCCTCGTATTGTTGAAAACACGAAACTGAAGTCGCCTGCCAATTCCCTCGTTATACATAAAGTCGACGAAAGTGACGTGGAATCTATTATGCTTCAGCTACGAAATGACTGTGCCATAGGTTGGGATGGAATATCATCCTCGCTTCTTAAGACATGCCGTCATGAATTGGTACCGCCGATAACATATATATGCAATCTTTGCATTCAGACGGGAGTATTCCCGGATTCTTTGAAGAAGGCTATAGTTCATCCAATTCACAAGGGAGCAGAAACTGTGTTGATAATTATAGGCCAATATCAGTCCTGTCGTCGCACTCAAAAATACTGGAAAAGATTCTTAACAATAATCTTAGAAGTTTTCTGGATAAGCATAAACTCATAGCAGATAATCAGTACGGTTTCCGATCTGGGGTCTCCACTGAAGACGCTGTTTTGGACCTGACCCAGTCCATTGCTAAGACTATGGACAGCAGAATAAAGTGCCTTGGCATATTTCTCGACCTGTCGAAGGCCTTCGACACAGTTTCTGTTCCTAGACTAATATCTAAGCTAGAATTTTTGGGTGTACGTGGCATAGCTCTAGATATCTTCAGAGATTACCTGAGAAATCGCAGCCAAAGAGTTAAAATAGACTCCAATTATAGTGACGAAGAAATTGTGTCATACGGTGTGCCACAAGGAAGTATTTTAGGTCCCACACTCTTTCAAATCTACATAGACGACCTTTGTAGAATGTCGATCCCAGCTTGTGAGATCTATGTATATGCTGATGATACAGCGCTATTAGTTCATGGCACTACATGGGAAGATGTCAAAATAAAGGCGGAAACTGCACTGTCCTCAATAATGAATTGGCTTAATCAAAACTTACTGACACTAAATCTGAGTAAAACCTATTATCTACCTTTTGCAATCCGACGTAGTACCAAACCCATAAATACTTTCGCCATAACAGCTCACTCGTGTCAGAACCAGCAAATATCGTGCTCGTGTCCTACTATTGCTGGAACTGATAGTGTTAAATACCTGGGCGTGCATATAGACGATGGGTTAAGATGGGACAAACAACTCGATACACTAACAACTAGAACACTTCGTCTCATTCAAATTTTTAAATCTCTCCGAGAATCTGGTAGTTTCGAAATTCTCAAAATGGTATATTTCACTTTATGCCAATCTATAATGGGATATTGCATAACTGTATGGGGTGGAGCAGCGAAGACTTATTTTCTGAGAGCAGAGAGGGCTCAAAGGGCTGTTCTTAAAGTCATGACAAGGAAACCCTATAGATACCCTACAACGCAATTATATGCTGACTGTCAAGTCCTGACTGTTCGACAGCTCTATGTTCTTCGATCTGTTCTCAGGATACATGGCTGCTTGCCTCCGTCTGATCCAAGGAAACGAACATATGTTCCCCCAGGTGTACAACACAAAACCTCGTCTGCAAGACACCAATACTACGTTCTAAGCATTCACGTCTTCAAAAAAATACAGAAGGAACTAGACGTAATAAACTTAAATAAATTTAAAGTTAAATCTAAAATTACAGAATGGCTTACTCAGCAGGACTATTTTAAAACAGAATCATTATTAACTTACATCGCTTGACATATCACTAATAAAAGTAACAGCAACACAAACATTCACCAACACACACGCACACACACCTACACTCACATACAACCAGCGCACTACAAACAAATTTAATTTAATCACAAGTTCACAACTGCAGGAAGTGTTCACTTAAAATGTTTACAAATAATGTTGTTCACCATGTAATCATAGATAGATCGACACTACTTCACTTTTAAAGGGTACAACTTAATTTACGCAACCTTCTGGCCGAACACTGTCTCTCAAGATACAGGCCTCCTAGTTTGAGAGACAGGGTTTATATTTTTGTCATATAGATTTTTGTAGCCTTTTAACTTCTGTACAAACAATGATGTATAATTTTTTGTATAACTACTACTGTGCTCAACCTGTGTCTATGTATTATTTTGGATAAATAAACATTATTATTATTCGTCTTTGTAATTTCTCGGGACCCAGGGGTCCCGGACCTTTGGAAGGCGTACGAGGGGCCGAAGCCAACTCGCAGAGGCCCCTTAGACGTTTTTAATGAAATGAGGTACCAACCGACGATTATCCCTGTTCGCACTATGCAAGTGCAGCCAAGGACAACCCCCGGTTGGTGTAGGACTATTGTAATTAAGGAAACAAAGATATTGAACTATGGGTTTGGGTGGCTAAAGTGGACTGGTCACCTGAAACTATGGAAGGACCATGGCCATGACATGGCCGATCAATGTTTTATATGCACACGGATAAAATGGCAGGGGGTGACTTGCACACTCATTAATGGGCCCCCGAAAACGGTCGCTAGCACAAAGCGTCGTAGCAACAAGGGGGCAACATGTCTTGAGGTGTTTGAGGAGTGGAGAGGTATTCCACGGCTTTCAGAACAATCCCAGAGCCCGGAAGATGGTCAAGATCCCTACGAGTACTTACTGGAATACTTCCTTCCTCCGAGCACGTTTGCTCTTGCGAATCTCCACTCAAGC
The DNA here is from genome assembly GCA_963680765.1 of Agrochola lychnidis. NCBI lineage: Eukaryota > Metazoa > Arthropoda > Insecta > Lepidoptera > Noctuidae > Agrochola > Agrochola lychnidis. The sequence continues at coordinate 552,816 of OY796852.1, read as the reverse complement.
CGGCCAATTAAGGCAAGAATGAAATGGGAGCTCCGTTCCTCGTCAGTGTTCACTCCAGCCGGCCAATAAAGGCAAGCCAGAGGTGAGGAACAAGACTTCTCCCGGGAGATAGGGTCCGTAGGGTCGCTACTGCCCAACAGCTCGCCACATGCTGCCCTGCGGGTTTTTGTATCTCTCTTGGTCTGGCTCGTCATCCTAGACCCGTTCGGACAAAGTAAACTCTACCGGCACAGGCCTAGAGTTCGGAGCGCGCAAGCCTCACCACGACGTCAACGTAGAGATACGACGGTGGGGTTATTATTATTATGTCTTTGACTATTATCTAAAGTAGATACATCTTTTATAACAAAACACCTTTCAACAAAACAGAGCCTTCACCTTCTTCGTCACCTTTTCAACAAAATACCTTGTGATATATTACAATTGAAGCCCCGAATACACTAGGGAACAAAATGTCCCCCAACATGATGCGCAACGCCCAATCTACGTGACGCTGCAACGTTGCATAGTGTCCCGCAACATGCCCCGCAACATTGTACGTGACGCGGGGCATGTTGCTTGCTCCCGCCTCGAGAGCGAGCGCACCTGTCCCGCGTCAGTGTCGCGCCATTTGTCACCGAGTGTAGTCGGAGATCACTTAGAATATTAACTCTTCTTTCTCGTTGTAGTAAGAAATTCCGCATCCACCACCTTCTCTTTCTCTTACGTTTCAACACACTCGATATAATTACTATGTATACAGCACTTAGCCACAACCTCCTCGGGCGACATTTCTATGAGCACTGACTAGTGGGGCCGGCAAAATGTTCCGCGACAATTGTCTCGGGACACTTCACGTAGTTGTTGAGGGACATGTTCCGCAACATGTTTCTTCATTTGCCCCCTAGTGTACCCAGGCTTGACTGTTTAGGCGCGTCATGGCGCCTAGTTTATTTCAATGAAACTCGATCCAGTTGTAATAGGTGTGTATTTGTATCACATAGCACAGTGTCCAAGCGACAGCGGAACAATTGTATACACAGACACAGGATAACAAACTTGTTAGTTACACGATACATGGAGTCTAGCAATAATATTGATGTAGCCGGAGTTTTTACATTCAGATTCAAAATCCTCTGATTTTCCTTGAACCATAGACTAACTGCTCTAGACCAACTAGTGTTGTCAGGTTATATCTAATAATGCGAACCATAGATAATTAGTGGGTTCGCCACAACTGAAAGAAATTTAAAAAGTACTCTTTGTACATATTACAATTAGAGGATTATATCCAAGATAAGAATGCTTGGCACCATGCTGGTCTAGCTCCATAGGACAATTTAGAGTCTGGACAAAATCAAACTAGTTTCTAATTTAATTATATAATTAATTATTTCAAGTATAAGTTTACCGGCGTTCCTCTCCTCGGTCCACAGTACCAATAAATTAACCAGGAACATTTTATCCTCCTCACTGGCCGATTTTGAGGTACCGTGCCTGACCGAAGCGTTGAACGCTTGGAAAATGGCTTGTCCCAATACGGATCTGCCCGACAATCCCTCTTCCCAGAGACGATGGGACGTGCCGCTCTGCAGTATTATACGGAACACTCTGTTAAACACGTCACCTAATACTGTTGAGCGCGCCCGTCTGCTGGCTGTGGGAGAATGGGAGTCAGGCTTGTAGCTTCAGGCGCTCCCGTCATCCACCATAGGCACTGTGATGGATGACTCATCGTTTCGGCTCGCTACGTGTCTCCGCTTGGGTGCACCTTGTGTTGCTCCGCATCGGTGTCATTGCGGTGAAGCTGTCGACAGTCTCGGGCACCATGGCCTGTCCTGCTGCAGGAGCGCAGGTCGCATAGCACGGCACGCCAGCATCAACGACATTATTCGTCGAGCCTTTGTCACCGCCGGCGTACCAGCGGTATTAGAACCAAACGGCTTGGTACGTGACGATGGGAAGAGACCAGACCGGATGACGTTGTTGCCTTGGAAGATGGGTAGGCCTCTGGTGTGGGATGCGACCTGTGTCGACACCCTTGCGCCATCTCATGTTCCTAGCACGGCGGCCTGTGCTGGCGCCGCTGCTGCAGCTGCTGAGACCCTCAAGCGGCGCAAATACTGTAACCTTATTGGTAACTACAGTTTTGAGCCGTTTGGGGTCGAAACGTTCGGATCATGGGGCCCGAGTGCGCGTCTCCTTTTTAAGGATATTTCTCGTCGACTGGTCGACACTTCACGTGACCAGAGGGCTGGCTCGTTCTTTGGCCAAAGAATTAGCATTGCCATTCAACGTGGCAATGCTGCCAGTCTTCTGGGCACGTTTCCGGATGACAGCGATGCGGACGAATACTTCGACGCCTAAGTGTCGTTTTGTTTCTATTATTTTTATTTATACAGATAGTTAGTTAGTCTTTTAATTTAGTACCTAATGTAAATAGTTAGCTGTGTTAAAACTGTAAAATAATAAAATTTTCTGTATTAATAAATGAATATGAATATGAAAAAAAATATATATATATTATAACATTGATTTTACATTCTATGAATACTTGAACTCACACACTGACTTATTTATTTATTTATTTAAGGATTACCAACGAGTTACATCACAAATTATCTTTTACAATAGTAAAACTTAATTTTATTACATTATCCTGTAACGCACACTCAATTACAGGTAACCACAGCTTACACATTATCGAGTGCTCAGTGTTCTTAGTGCTTATTAGTATTACTTGTATTTTTTTAGGAATGTCTAATGCTTGTAAATATCTGAACACCGTGTATCCATTACATAATTATTTTTCTATCATTGCTGAATTTTTAATTATTTTTACCTATTGTGGTATAGTAATTTAATTCTAAGTGCATCGTCTTCACATATTATTATTTAACTAATGTAGAGTTGTAGACCAGTCGACAGCGATGCGGATGAATTTTTCGACGCTATATTTTTGTTTGTAAATAACTCTAGTTAATATATATAATTTATTATATTATTAACTAGAACATTTATATAAGTATATAATTTTATTATTTCTATCGAATTAGTTATAAGTTATTTACTGTACCTAGTTAACATTTATTGTATAAATATTTTCCACTAATGTAGATAATATTGTAAAACATTTTAAAAGAGTAACTACGGTGGAGTTTCTTGCCCATTCTTCTCCATACGAAAACTACTTTTTGGAAGGGGCAACCAGAATCAATTTTATTTTTTGTAAATTTTGACGTTCAAGTGCCTTTTATGTGTCTAATTGAAATAAATTATACTTACTTTATCCAGAATAGCGTTTACCTTATTTTTTTTTGTGCAGTCCATTTTTATTAATGGTATGACCCAAGTATTCGATTCTCTCTTTTGTTGTTGTTGTTTTTCTTGTAATTTTTGTAATACCAAGCGTAGTCTTGAAGGAAGTTGTTCTTCTGAATGTCCTTGAATATCATCAAAAAAACTTTTCACACAAAAATATCATCGAAAAAACATTTCATTCCAGCTACCCATTGAAGCAAACGATCCATACACTTTTGCCATAGATTTGGAGCAATCTTGATGCCAAACATAAGTCTATTTACTTTAAACGTACCCTTGTGTATGCTTAATGTTTGCATCATAGCGCTTTCCTCATCCATCATCATGTCTAAGTAGTAGTAGTAGTGTAGTGTATGTGTGTATGTGTATAAAATAAGTAAGCTTGTCTGATATCAAGTGTGCAAAACATTTTACCTCCGTTCATCTCTACCAGAATTTCCTCTATGATCGGAATAGGGTATTGTTCATCCCGTATCACTTTATTTAAGGTGACTTTATAATCCGCGTATAAGCATATACTACCATTTGGTTTGACAACAGGCACCACTGGTTTTCTCCACTTAGAGCTATCAACTTTTGTAATTACCCCTTGTCCGCAAAGTCGTACTATTTCATCATCAACTTTATTTTTAAGAGCATATGGTGTACGTACGTCTAGGCTTAACAAAAATTGGTGATACATTCCTTTAGGGTCAAATGACCTTTGTAATCAGGTATGCACCCAAGTGTGCATCAAATACCTTCGAGTATTCAGAAAGTAGCTTATCCAGTCTTAGATGTTCTTTAGTATTAATTACGTTTATATTTGCCAGATTCAAGTTGAAGGCTCGTATCCATGCTCGACCGAAGATAGGATCAACATCTTATTTGATAAAAAGTGAAAGCTTTTTCTGTCCCCACTTTTCTGGTGCCCCTTTGTCTAAACGGAGTGGGAGTATTCTTTCGCTGGTCTATCTATACCTTCAGAAATGTTAGAGATGTCAGGAAAGGATTTGCTCTTACCTTCTCTTATCTTCGTTTGGTCCAAATCCACCTTAACTCACTCATTCATCACACACCCACACCACATACGTATACAATACACCACACACGTATGCAATACACCACACACGTTTAAATTGAATGCATGTAACTTTATGTTAAGTTGAATTTATTGTACTGGAATAACATTCGATTATTAAGTCACTTCACAAATCTTACCGGCCGATGTTACTTAAGTGCCTACTATGTATTAGAGTTGTAAGACAAAAGAGACTAGTCTCCATGACACAGGGAATCCTAGTGTGGAGGCTAGTGCTATTTGAATTTGTACTACTTACTTGAACAATAAAGTTTTTTAATATTTTATTTTTATATATTGTATAATTGTCCCTCAAGTGTTTGATCATTGTATTTACACGCAACATATGCCACTCCGAGTGGTGCGAAGATTTCTCCTGTATATGTTCTCATCGTTATGTTAGTTTTGTAATTCTTGCATCCAGTGTTCAATGTTTTAAAATCTTTGTGAGAGATAGATGACAGAGCAGCTTCTGTATCTACTTCCATTTTCAGTTTCAGTTTCAAGTCATTGATGCGTACATTTATCATAAATTTGTCTGTGTTGTTGGATCATAACAAGTTTATATCCCAAGGAGGGGTGTCATCGACTGTGTCTGAGGAGTTGCCCGTGATCTGCAGCTCCACGTGCTTAGGCTTGGTTGAGTGTTGGTTGTAAGCAAACGCGAGCAAAGTGACCAACTCAATTGCATTTGCTGCACGTATCCTTAATGCTGCGACACCTGCTAGCGTGATGGTGTTTGCTGCGACAACGAAAACACTTGCTTCGTAAGTCCCTAATCGTTAAAGGTCTATTATACTTTTGCTTTTAACTGCGGTTTTTGGTGTCAGCTTGAACAGTTTTCATATTATGTAGTAAACCTTGGTTTGGTTTTAGGAGTGAGCTGCTGGTGACATATAGGTGCTGTCAGATTTTGCTAGTCCAATCGTGGTTGCTTTATTAATTAAGTCACAAAAATCAGTCACCATTGTTGCCTGTAGTATTTTGGTTCGAATATCGGTGTCATTTAATCCTCTTATAAATTGTAAGGTAAGAAAATTATCACAGATCGACTTCTTACAATTATTGCACGTGAATTCGTAATCTTGAGCTAAATATTTCAACTTTGACGAGTATGACATGACTGTCTCATCAAAGCCTTGAAGTCGTGAAATAAATTTATGTTGACGAGCTCAAATGCTCGGTTTTGGATCTATATAGTGTTGTAATATTTGAACCAAGCTGCCGAATTCTAGTTCACAAGGATCGTTCGGTGCGCACAAGTCGTAAGCTTTCTGGTGTAATTCCGGTGGTAATAAACTAAGCAGCGTGAGGGTCTGGATTTGTGGATTGTGACATTTATTTAGCTTCATGTAAGTTTTTAATCTCTGAACAAAGTAATTGAAACTTTCTCGTTCCTGTAACGGTTGAAAGATAAACTTTCCGATGAACTTTCAAGTGAAGCCGTGACGTAAGTCGACGGTGCGGTCGTTGGTGTAGGGCGTAAGCCATTGTTGTTAATTCTAACCCCATCAACACTGAATCCGACACGCATGCTGCTGAGTGCGACTATCAGGTCATCCACGTAGAGGTTGAAGAGCCTGAGAGACGTCAAACCACCCTGTCTCACTCCGCACTCCAACCTATACGGCTCAGAGACTGTATCATCCCATTTCACCCGATTGACTTGGTTACCATACCAATACTGGAATAGCCCACATATTTCCGCGGGTATACCCCTGTCTCCCATCTTTCTCCAGAGCACATCGTATGAGACAAGATCGAACGCCTTGAAGAGATTAAAGAAACAGGCGTACACCGGCGTACCGCGATCTTTATAATATTGAACGGTATGCTTTCATGAAGATATATGTAATTACTTAAGCAAGAATCAAGCATAACGTTTTTTTTATTTATTTTTTCTGAAGGTCATCTCATAGCTGGTCTCTGAGACCATGACTATTTAACCGGTCAATCCTGTGGCTGCCTTAAGCTGCTACACTCAAAGCCTCCAGCCAGGGTCAAGCATACCGTCCAACACCTTGGCTATTATAGTCGCAAGAGAAATGGGACGATAGTTACCTACCTCTGTCCGAGATGTCACCTGTCCTGTTCTTCACATTGGGAACTACGGTGGTCTTCATTAGATCATCAGGTAGGTATGCATGACTAATACACATTGTGAAGAACATAGACAAGACTCGCGGCAAATACACACCTGCGTGCCTCAGGTGCTCAATGCTGAGACCATCATGTCCTGGAGATTTGCCTCGTTTCATGTTGTTAATGACTGCACATACTTGCTTGGTTGAAAAACGTATCAGAGGTTTCGTGCCAGGACGGATGGGCTCACAATCATTCACCAAGGTCGAGGGACCGCGAGGGAACTGAGCTTTAAAATGGTCCTTGAACACATTCCCGTCTTATCACTTATCCCTTACACACATGCAGAGAGGCCAGGTTTCGCATCCAAATTACCAGTGCACTTCCAAAATTTACCAAAAAGTTTACTTGCTCGTTGTTCTGCTAGCCTATCCTTTACAATTTGCTCAGCATTGTTTTGACAAAAAAATTGTTGACTTTTAAACACTTTTCGCGTCTCATACATTTCATCATACACTGGGCCCGACGAAGGACGATTGTTCAGTATCCAGGTCAGAAAGCTACACCTGGCCTGGCGGTGGGCATCTCTCACATTCTCATTCCACCCACACACTCGTTTACTTTGCCTCGGCCCCCCCCAGATGTCCTTCTAGATTGCCGCACACAAGATTTCTACAATCTGTCCGTACAAATTGTCCAGAATAACTCTGTGTTCAGCCAAACCACATGATCCAACGCTGCACCTTTCAAAGTAACTAAAAATCGGAAAATTAAACCAAATTTTTTTTTTTTTTGGGTGACCTGAGACCTGTACCCTAATTACGTAACTCATTTTCGTAAACAATTTCGCGAAATTTGTTTCATTTTGACATTTCAACAACATTCATTGCGTTATTTACGTTGTTGAACAGATTTTTTTTTCCAACTTATGAAGCAATGGATTAGAAATCTGTTTCAAATCGAAAAAAATTCTGATTGTGTTGTATTACGCAATTAGGGTGCTAAAGAACCCCTGGAAACCGATTTTTGTTAAAACTTTTTTTTATTAGAAATTGTTTTTGTTTCATTTCCCGATTTTTTGAGGTTATGGTTTTGGCTTTTGAGGAAAAGTTGCAGTGACACACCAAAGTGTGTTATCTCAGGAGTGTATAAAAAAATGGCAGCGGTTCGTCAAAAATTGTGGTGTAGGCAGATTTTTGAACAAAAATAGTCATTTTTTTCCCACTGTGCGCCGGTTCCCACACCGCGCGCGCATTCCGGCCCAAACGACGACGAATACCTTTTGCTCTTTTTAGGGTTCCGTACCTCAAAAGGAAAAAAAACGGAACCCTTATAGGATCACTCGTGTATCTGTCTGTCCGTCTGTCACAGCCAATTTGTTCCGAATCTACTGGACCAGTTTAGTTGACGTTATCTGAATTTCTGTGACTCAAATACGGACGTGTAATGTAAATAAATCAATTGTAAATATGGGGGTCACTTTTCGGGAGCCAATGGGAACTAAAAAAAAGTTTTGCGACCTATACCGTGTGATACATAATACGTATCACACGGTATAAGGTCGCAAATTTTTTTTTGATATATTATATCAAATGAAAGGGCTTGTTGTGAACTTGTGAGGATCTCAAGTATTTAAAAAAAATATTATATCCTTATCTCCAAAACTAGGTATAGAAATAAAAAAGTATAGACAGTGGTTCTTAGAGCATTCTTATAGGTTTTCCTGTAAAATCTCATTTTTTACAGGAAAACCTATAAGAAGTCTATGCTCTTAAAATAACATGGTAAATCTCTCAATATTGTGCGTACAAAATTACATTTGCAGTTGGAATGTATGGGAGAACATGTTTTTCAACTACAATGTTAAGTTTGTACTTGGGATAAATTCATCCCAACCTTTCATTGTGCGTGGTCCGACAAGTATTTGGCCGGTTTTTATAAATCTTATGCCTCGAGTTCACTGCTATCATTTACGTTTGGCCGATTTCCATAGATCTTGGTACGATGTTCCACTAAAACGCGTTGCAGGAAAACTAAGACGTGAACGTGCAGAAAATGTTCCCAGTCTTTGTGCACATGCGGAGTTTACTGGGGGAGTTGGAACTCTGAATCTGCGTTTAGCCTGTAAACTATTTAAATCCTTTTTGAAGTTTACGGCATCACGGCTTATTTATATTATTTTATTGTTTTTATCTTTTTATTACGGACGGTTTTAACGTGCACGTCTTTCAACAATGTTCTCACTTGTATAATTTCAACATGAATGATGTAACCAATATTTTGTAACAATATTTTGATTTAAAAGTGTCCGTGGAGTTTCTTGTCCGTTACTCTCCATAGGAACCTACTAAGCTTTAGAATGGGCAACTAGCTTCATCTTTCTGACTGACCGACCCTTTCACTATTCAAAAGTGCCTGTACCTAATTAATTGGCAGAGATGTACAAAATAGTTTAAAAAAAGTATTTAAATACAAAATGCAAATAGTTTTCTAATTTACCATTTCAAATACAAAATACTTTTGTTTTTTGTATTTTAAATACTAAATGCAAAATACGTATTTTCAAAATACTTTATTCAGATAAAATACTTTTAGATGAAACTAGTGTTGAAAATCCAACACTTTCTTTTTGATGATAAACACTATTAACGGCATCTAATCAGAAAGACCGGTAATCGAAGTAAAACCAATCTCGATAAGGCGTAGCGTCATGTTCCACAGATAAAGTTCATTTTGTTTTGTCACTTAACACACAGACTCGCAAGGTTGTAGCACTTGCAGCGCCTCTAGTGGCTATTTGTCGAATCGTAAACCCATTCACATAAACATTTTAGTGGTAATGTTGGCGAAACTTAGCAGTAAAGTATTTTGCATTTTACAAATATTAAATACATCTCAAAAAGTATTTCAAATAAAACGCAAAATGCTTTAAATAAAAAGGTATTTAAATAAAAAATATAAAATACGTATTTTGCATTTTGTATTTGCATTTTAAATACAAGTATTTCAAATAAGTCACAACTCTGTTAATTGGCTTATTTGAAAGAAATGCTTTAAGTTGAGTTGTTGCTTAGTAATCTTCCTTGTCCTAATAAGAACATATTCCATTATATAAAATGATCCCAGTGCTTATCCCGCTCATTAGAGCGTGATGCCCGCTGCGCACATGGTGCGGAGTTACACGATGCGTCGCTCGCGCCTTTTTTTGCGCGTTGCTTTGGTCTGTGCCGGCTGTTCATTATTTAGCGATACATTTTCATAACTCATAATTTATTACATTTACTAACAGCAAAGTGTCTCATCTGTAATTCAATAAGCAGATTCCAAGCCGAGTTATGGCTGCGTGATGGTAATTCGGTTAATTTATTTCCATTGGCTGATCGTCCAATCGTAGGGGCGCTTGTAAAAATGTCTTCAGTGAATGGGAGAGGCTCGTTGCGATACATAATCGTTTGGAGCAGAATCTGTATTCTCTGGCGGGTACTTGTTTATTGCTCAATACTTAGTGGGATCGCCGCAGAGTGTGATGTGCATACTAACTGGCGGCGAGGGAGGGTGAGGCAGGTATTGCCGGGAGAGCCGGCGCCGCGCGACGCGCCCCGGAGCCGCGAAGCGTGCGCGCTGCGAATGTGCTGCAGCAGTGACCGCGAGTCCGCGACGCGTCAGATAACGTTTGAGTCCTAATCGTACGCGCAAACAACTCGATATAAAGTCCTCGCCGAAGAGCGCATAACCGACACTAATTATAATATTTATGACACCCATTAACATAAATTAAGTGTCGGGACAAATTTCACAGTGTCGCGAGACGCCAGAGTTTTATTTCAGTGCACGATGTTTAGTTAGGCGAGCTTTCGCCGTGAAACCGTGGAATGCGTATAATGTGTCCAAAAGCGTCCGCGGCGTACTATTAGTACGGCGGCACGTTATTTGTGATCGGCAGCTCGCTTATTGTCTCGAGGTGACAATGCTCGTCTATTTCAGCGGCGTAATGTGTCGCGTGTTTACAAACATCGTCCGCAGCTAATGGCGCTATTTCCGTGCGCTGCGGCGGCGTGTCGTGCCGCGTCGTACCGCGTCGCCGCCGCGCCGCGTCGTGGCTGCAGTCGTACTCAAATCCCGGATTGATTAACAGACGTTTTACGAGCGCCTCTCCAAATAATACCAACAAAATACTCGAACACAATGGTTCCGATTTAGAAACACATTAAGCGAGTGAAACAAAACGCTCTACACGCAGACATCTACTTATTTATTTTGATTTATTTAGAGTGTCGGACTTTTACGATAGAAATTAAGTAAAACATTGCTTTGCTGTTTCACGTGGGATGACTGCCGGGATAGCTATCATTCCGTGGCTGCCTAACGTAGGTCCTGTAGCGTAGCAGAGTGGTGCCACGACTGGAGCAACTTACTCGTAGTAACTCCACCCAATAATACACGATAGAAACATTGGATCGATAACTTTTTGCAATAAGTAATGGACTTGAAGTGATTGAGCTGGTGTTAATTTTACCGTTAGATACATCGTTCAAATACCATATTAAATGATTTACCTTGCTCAATAAGTAAAGTATGTTGGGGTTAGTTCGGCGCTTGGATAAGAGAATCAACTCCTGCGACTTTTATTCTACCGGGCGCGGGCGCGGCGGTGGCGCAGCGGTGGCGCGGCGGTGGCGCGGCGGTGGCGCGGCGGTGGCGCGGCGGTGGCGCGGCGGTGGCGCGGCGGTGGCGCGTCGGTGGCGCGGCGGTGGCGCGGAGGTGGCGCGGCGGTGGCGCGGCGGTGGCGTGGCGGTGGCGCGGCGGTGGCGCGGCGGTGGCGCGGCGGTGGCGCGGCGGTGGCGCGGTGGTGGCGCGTCGGTGGCGCGGCGGTGGCGCGGCGCGGCGGCGATGGTGGCGCGACGCGGCGGCGGCAATCGGCGCAGAATACAATGTTGTACAAAATATTGCCAAATTAGCCGATTTGATTCGTACGGTCTTCTCCCAGCGTTGAACTTATCCCAACCTAGGTAGGTATTCTGTTATGTATACTAAGTACCTGCTCACATCTATGATGCCTAAAACTAAGCAGAATGGAGAATCCAACTTAGCCAGTAAGCGGACCCAAAACCATTCTGGAACGACGTACCTTCTAAGGCGCAAGGCACTATACCTACCTGTACTTATCGTATGTAGGTACGGGTACCTACTTACAGCCTAAATCAACCAGCACACGTTTTTACTAATGGTGCTTCGACTTGCTTCTGCCAGATACCTATTTCTATTACAGGTTATGTCGTAGGTATGTAACCGTAAACAATGTTGAGCAAAAGTCGCGCAACAATGTTTCCCACGACGTTTAATATTGCGAGATGTTTTTTGTTTGCCATGAATACAGAACATTTGCATGTTGCCAGCAAAACTACAATATTCCTTGTGGACATCAACATTATATCCCGCAAAACGCACACATCTTGCTGGAACTATAGGTAGGTACATCGGAGAGAGATTTAATTAGGTAGGTAGCTCTATACTTGTATAAGTTTTCAGTTTGTATTGTTTTATACTGTTGACGTTAACTGTACCTACGTACAATATCGGAGTAGGTACCGTCACAAGTACATTCTTTTAGAAATGCTTGTATTCATTGTAATGTGAATTCGGCTGTGAAAAATCAAAACCTAGCAAGTGGTTCAAGGCAAATTTTACAGTAGAGCAAAAAAACTACTTGTCTACGTTAAATACATGGCATGCCATTTCAATACTACTTATCTTAGATTGTTGGGAGTACCTAATTCCAAAATTTGCAGTACCTATATGGTTGGCTATGAGAAACAGTATTAATATTCTGTCTGTTTATTGTGTGTAAGAGTGCAGTTACTGAAGAATAAAATGGTTGTATGAAGTCAAAATATGATAATGAAGCAGTTTAAAATCCTAGCAACGTACTTTACTTGGTTTTGATCTGTTCACAATGAATTATAAAATAAATAGTACTACAATTTCATAAACTCAGTAAGAGTTATTTTAAATAAAACAAACCATCAGAAATTATGTTTCAAATCAAATCAAATCAAACTTTATTTGTGAACATAGTACAGAAAGGTCTTAAAAATATACATATTAGCGTGATCTCAATGTTCTGCCAATCAAAACAAAAAAAAAAAAAACGAAATAAAAAACATAAAAAAAAATTCAATCATACACAACCAATTTATTGTTCACCAGTATCTAGATCCAGAGAATCATTATTAGTCGGTAGAAGTTGCCAAAATTCTCTTCTATTCATATGCATAAGTGGGAGCAATTTTGAAATCACTGAACGCAATGAACGGGGGTAAAATTTTTTTCATCAGAAAGTCAAACTCCATGTAAGGCTCGTCAATATCATTTTTGTAAAACATATTGCGGCCAATATGTTTTACAAAAATGATATTGACCAGCCATGTTCCATTTATAAATTTCACTTCAACTAAGAAATTGAGTAAGAAGTTATGCAGGGGATCACACTCATCATTACGTTGTGGCGCCCGTTTCTGTTTTACCCACTGATAAGACTTTTTGACTTCGAGAACTTCAACATTGATCTACAACCTAATATAACATAAAATATAGTCCTCGAAGTCATAAACAGCATTTTGCTTTTTATCTGCATTTCTATGTTTCCATAGTCTCCATCAGTAGACATATGGATGTGGTCTTTGGACAAGTACTTAATAGTTAAGCTTTCTAAATTTGAAAATCCACAGTTCACAGTGGTGATAAGTGCTGTCAACATGATCCAGTTTTGATTGGTGCAATTATCACACCAAAGTATCAAGTGCTGAACCTCTCTTGCTTTTTCTACAAATGTTGTAGATGGATCGCTGGTTTTGTTTTTTATTATTGGAACTACTACTGTTTTCATCATATCATCCGGAATAAAGGAATGACTAATACAAAAATTAAACAATAGACTCAGGACTCTGGGCAGATGTACACCTGCATAGCACAGATGTTCTATACTTAAACCTTCATGACCTGGTGACTTTCTATGCTTCATCTTCTTAATGACGTTTCTCACGTTTGCTGGCATAATTCGATAGTATTTCTAACCAGGTCTGACGTCTGGTTTGCTCAAGTCACAGGGCAACGTTTCTACTGTAAACAGCTCTGTAAAAACATTCGCATTGTTTGGATCTCCTACAGCACTGTCGACGCTCAAAGGAACACTCGGCTTAGGATTCAAGTGCCCCGTTTTTTTCCAGAAACTGCTAAAATCTTTAGCCTTATGTTTTGCCGCTAGTATATCCATTTTTATTTGCTCAGTATTAGCCTGGCACCATTTCAATTTCTTCTTAAATTCTTTTCGTGTTATACACACACTCAGATACTGGGGCCACGCACGCGGCTTCCCTTGTAGAACCCAGATACTAAAACTAAGCCGAGCCCTCCCATGAGATTCACCGTGCTTTTGCTTGTTTCACCCTACAATATACGTCTTTTTTTTATTTTACTAACAATTTTATTCAAGTTAACTCCGAGGCACCACTCAAGATAGACTTAATTTTAGCGTACATTGTGTTAATTAGGTATATGCCTATGATCTACATTGTCACAGCAGTCTCGCAATTCTGCCGGAAAGTCTCAGTATAATTGTATATTTAGCGCGTGTTGGTAGCTCGCACCTTAAGATGCTCAAGTACCTACCTAACTTACACCGTGTACAAGCACCTTAGCGTAGCAGTCGTAGCAAGTGCGGCGTAGGCCTACGACGTAGACCTAACTACACAGATCTTACAATCATTTTATTAATTATTTTAGAACAAAATTGTTGTTGGTTTTGTATGTTTTTGCATGTGATTCTTATAGCAGCCACTCCAGCGAGTGCCCCACCGACCTGCTGTAGGGTAGTAGGTACTATTATATTCTTATAGCAGCCACTCCAACGAGTGCCCCACCGACCTGCTGTAGGGTAGTAGGCACTATTATATTCTTATAGCAGTCACTCCAGCGAGTGCTCCACCGACCTGCTGTAGGGTAGTAGGTACTATTATGTTCTTATAGCAGTCACTCCAGCGAGTGCCCCACCGACCTGCTGTAGGGTAGTAGGCACTATTATAATTATTCTTATAGCAGTCACTCCAGCGAGTGCCCCACCGACCTGCTGTAGGGTAGTAGGTACTATTATGTTCTTATAGCAGTCACTCCAGCGAGTGCCCCACCGGCTTGCTGTAAGGTAGTAGGTACTATTATATTCTTATAGCAGCCACTCCAGCGAGTACCCCACCAACCTGCTGTAGGGTAGTAGGCACTATTATATTCTTATAGCAGCCACTCCAGCGATTGCCCCACCGACTTGCTGTAGGGTAGTAGGCACTATTATATTCTTATAGCAGTCACTCCAGCGAGTGCCCCACCGACCTGCTGTAGGGTAGTAGGTACTATTATGTTCTTATAGCAGTCACTCCAGCGAGTGCCCCACCGACCTGCTGTAGGGTAGTAGACACTATTATATTCTTATAGCAGCCATTCCAGCGAGTGCCCCTCCGACCTGCTGTAGGGTAGTAGGTACTATTATTACATTCTTATAGCAGCCACTCCAGCGAGTGCCCCACCGACCTGCTGTAGGGTAGTAGGCACTATTATATTCTTATAGCAGCTACTCCAGCGAGTGCCCCACCGACCTACTGTAGGGTAGTAGGTACTATTATTATATTCTTATAGCAGCCACTCCAGCGAGTGCCCCACCGGCCTGCTGTAGGGTAGTAGGTACTATTATTATATTCTTATAGCAGCCACTCCAGCGAGTGCCCCACCGACCTACTGTAGGGTAGTAGGTACTATTATTATATTCTTATAGCAGCCACTCCAGCGAGTGCCCCACCGACCTGCTGTAGGGTAGTAGGCACTATTATATTCTTATAGCAGCTACTCCAGCGAGTGCCCCACCGACCTACTGTAGGGTAGTAGGTACTATTATTATATTCTTATAGCAGTCACTCCAGCGAGTGCCCCACCGACCTGCTGTAGGGTAGTAGGCACTATTATATTCTTATAGCAGCTACTCCAGCGAGTGCCCCACCGACCTACTGTAGGGTAGTAGGTACTATTATTATATTCTTATAGCAGCCACTCCAGCGAGTACCCCACCGGCCTGCTGTAGGGTAGTAGGTACTATTATTATATTCTTATAGCAGCCACTCCAGCGAGTACCCCACCGGCCTGCTGTAGGGTAGTAGGTACTATTATTATATTCTTATAGCAGCCACTCCAGCGAGTGCCCCACCGGCCTACTGTAGGATAGTAGGTGCTATTATATTCTATTCCCTAGTTTCAACATCTGAAGTAGTGATTACTTCTGAACATACTTAATCACCAAATGTAACAAAAGAGTCACTAAACCACCAAAAGTTCCGCTTGCTCCGTAGGAAAAACAAAATTCCGTTTTCTAAGTTTAATCATTATAGAATAAAATTGAATTACCTTTATTCAAGTATCATATGACTCACAAATGACATAAACAACACACACACAACACAACAACAACACTTCCAACTATATTCTGACACAAATAGTGTATCACCGCTGTGACAGCCCATGTGAGATGACACAACAGCGACCCACGAAAACACAGTCTAGGCGACTTGAAATCATGCTTAGGATACTGTTGGAGTTGCTCCACACCCTGCGCACCATGGAACCGCACCTTTTGCGCATGGTTGAAGTGATTAAGAAGAAGATAAAGGTATCAAATGTCATGATTTCATGAAATCATGACGTTTGACACCTTTGCTAACTTATGGAGTTGTATTGCTGATTGTAATGAGTATAATTGAGTAAAGCCATATTTTTACAACCGCGACTCATATTTTATCAACACAAAACCTGACACTGACCTGCAAAATGCAAAAAAGTAAAAAAAAATGAATTTCGCGGGCTACCCTGACGCTTCCGCCTTAACAGGAAGTGAGCATCGTGCAAACCTGCGAGCTAGCATATTCGCTCTAACCGACAACGCTCTCCACTCCCGTTCAATGTCGTCATCGTCTTTGAGATTGGGGGATAATATGTGACCTAGATACTTAAACCTATAGACCCTTTTTAAAGGCGTGCTAAAAAGTAAAACAGGTGTTACCTTATTAGGGATCTTACTCCCAGCCTCAAAGATCATGCTCTCTGATTTCTTGACGTTATATGCCAAGCCATGCAACCTAGCATACGCCTCACACTGGGCAACCAGTTTTCTCAACCCACAGATTGACACGCTCAGCAGCACCATGTCGTCCGCGTAACTAATATTACTAACGCAGATATCGTCTACGTAACATCCAACCCTGGTACTGCTGAGCTCGGCAATCAGTTCGTTCACATGAAGGTTAAAGAGCGTAGGTGAGCTCAACCCACCATGCCTCACCCCACACTCCAACCCGTACGGACGAGACAATGCCCCAGCCCATCGTACAGTGTTGATTTGGTTTCCGTTCCAAAACTTATAAATATTTAAAAGTTCTGTGGGACCGCTTATCTACCTACTTATATTTTTTCGTAAAAGGTTTTTGTGGATCTCAAAAAAACTGCTAGTTTAGTAGCGACATCGGTTTATTTTTCGTGTACTTATGTAACACTATAACAACCTTTAATCAAAATGCATGGTAACCAATATCTAGCTTTATTTTTTAGTCTAAAATATAACCACTATTTTATCCCCACCATGCATTGCTCCGGAAGTTCGCAACGAAACAATAATAGCGCGACACCAGAGCTGCCAACCTAATTTTAAAAATGTACGTAAACGTATTTAATTGTATGTAGCCCTAAAAAGGTTATTATTGAAATAATGTAGGTACATAATAAAAAAGTAAACTACTAATAATCATACATCAAAATAACTAATTTTGTACACCAAAAACAGTTGTCTGATTGTCTGCCTTCGAAGCAACAACATGTAATATTTACAGAAACCTCTATCAACTTGATCTTTTTAGATATTTCACTTTGCTTTCACGCTTCAGATATAACATATTTTTACGAAATTTTTTGATAAATCAAAAACGATGAGCATTCAATGAAAACAATTTTTTGAGTAGTTCCACTTTGCTCCACCAAGCCGCTCCACTGGTGGGGCAAAATGGAATGCCTAAAATTTTGTAATGGAATTTGCTCCACTGCACTGGTTCGACTTGGTGGGGCAGATTACACTACCTATACTCCATTTGAAATAAGATTAGACATTTAACTAAACCTTTTTTACAGTCCGTTCAACCGATTTTGACTTCTATTACGATGGAGGCATGACAAATAGCAGCTGCAGTAAACAGTTAGTATTGTAACCACTTTTTAGGGTTCCGTAGTAAACAAGGAACCCTTATAGTTTCGTCATGTCCGTCTGTCTGTCTGTCTGTCTATCTGTCTGTCTGTCTGTCTGTCTGTCTGTCTGTCCGCGATCTAGCTCCGAGACCCATAGTACTAGAAAGCTGTAATTTGGCATAGGTATACATATTAATTATGCCGACAAAGTGGTAAAACAAAATTATGAAAAACATTTTTTTTTAGGGTACCTCCCATACACGTAAAGTGATGATGTTTTTTTTTTATTTTTTTATCCCACCATGTGTGGTATCATTGAAAAGGTCTTTTAAAAACATTGTGAGTATGTTAAAACCATTTTTGAATTCAGAGATCCGTTTGCGAAATATTAAGCTTTAAGGTGAAAATTTTTGTTAGAGTCAAGTGTCCCCCCCCCCCCCCTGCCAGCTAAATGGTTAGTTTCACATATGTGAAAAAATTCACAACAGTAGCTTATATAACGAATTTAAAAGGAAAACTATCACAGCTGAGTAGGCTTTACAAGTTAACGAGTAATAATCGACCAACTTAGATTTGCGGTTATAAAAACATGTTCTCCCATACAGAATGTATCGGAGAACATGTTTCTCAACTACAAAGTTAAGTTTGTTCTTGGGATAAATTCATTCCAACTACGGAACCCTACATTGTGCGTGGTCCGACATGCACTTGGCCGGTTTTTTATTTTAATGCCATCGTTATGCCTACGGTATAGAAGTCAAAATCGGTTAAAAGGACTGTAAAAAAGGTTTGTTTGAATGTCTAATCTTATTTCAAATGGAGTATAGTTTTAAATCTTGTGGATTCTGCTCCACTAGGGTTGCACCTTAGAATTTGTGTAGGTACTCGTATTTTATATTTGTTTATCTAAGTAAAAATGTAACTAGGACTAGTAACGTTAGACTTGGTACATACTTAGGTAGTGTTTTTAAATAAAAGTACAAAAATAATAGTTTGGTAACTTTTATTTAGGTAAGTACTACCTATTTGTTTCTGGAAGGAATCAGGTTATAAATCACAGATTAATAATAACACGATTTGTAACAAATAAAATAACCCACAAATTGAGTATGATTTGTCCCCATAAATAGAAAACGAAATGATACTAATTATTTTAATGACTTAAATCACAAAGAAACAACTTAACTACATACAAACAAACAGCCACTAAACTACTTTACTGGCTGTGAAGAATTAAATCAACTATAATCACAGATTATTTATCATTTGGCATGGCAAAACAGACAGTCTTTGATTACCTTATAAATAAGATATAACTTTGTACAAATAGCCGGAATAAAATCAACTAGAATCACACATTTATTAACTAGAACAATTTAAAAATGACTTAGTAAGTACTTAATAAATCTACTTATGGCATTTTTTCAAGAAATGCCCAACTGATATATGGTCGGATTTTATTCCTTACAACCAATAAAGGAGATTAGTGGTTGTTTGTAGATAGTTATATTGTTTCTTATTTATAAGGTTATCGAAAGACTGTATTTTGCCATGCCAAATGATGACTAATCTGTGAAATACAATAGACGTTGTTATATATAGTAACCTGTTCCGCTTAACTATTCCTAAAGAGCCATAAAAACCCTGTAAGAAATCGACACGTGTTTCACCTCTCAACGAGGCATCTTCAGGATGACGATTGACTTTTCGCGAACTCGACCACGCCGAGCGCCAGACGTAGAAGCCGTCGTTTCTCGCCGTTTCCTGAGAATGCCTCATTGAGAGGTGAAACACGTGTCGATTTCTTACAGGGTTTTTAATAGCTGTTTAGGAATAGTTAAACGGAACAGGTTACTAAATAGAACAACGTCTATGGTATTTTATAATGGATTTCTGTAAGGTCACGCCTGTATCAATTAACTGACTTATCTGTGATTACAGTTGATTTTAATCCTTACAGCCAGTAAAGTAGTTTAGTGGCTATTTGTTTGTATGTAGTTAAGTTGTTTTTTTTGTGATTTTAGTAGTTAGAATAATTAATAATCATTTAGTTTTCTATTTATGGGGACAAATCATACTCAATTTTTGATTTCGAACTTAGTATGAAAAACATTAATGAACCAGTAATAACAAATGATTGTATATCTGTGATTTTTAAGGTTTACCTTTGTGTATTTCCTAATATTTTATTTTATTTGTTACAAATCGTGTTATTACTAATCTGTGATTTACAACCCAATTCCTTCCAGAATACTACCTAAATAAAAATTACCAAACAATCATTTTTGTACTTTTATTTAAAAACACTACCTAGGTATGTGCCAAGTCTAACGTTACTAGTCCTAGTTAAATTTTTTACTTAGATATAAATTTCTTTCTTTTCCAAACAAATATAAAATACGAGCACCTACACAAATTCTAAGGTGCCAACCCTAGTGGGGCAGAATCCATAAGATTAAAACTAGTAGAATCTGCCCCACCACGTCGAATCAGTGGGGCAGATTCCACTGCAAAATTTTAGGCATTCCATTTTGCCCCACCAGTGAGGCGGCTTGGTGGGGCAAAGTGGAAGTACAATTTTTTTTTTAACACGCTAATGAAGCTTTATTTTTAACTGTTCCCAAGACAGTAGCACTAATAGTTCCAGAAATAAGCAGTTGTGATAGAAGGACAGACGATGTCGCACCACAAGAGTCCCTTTATTCCCATTTGTGTTACGCAACCCATTAAAGAGTGCAATTAACATTTATTTTGATGGTTAGCATGTAGGTACTTACTTACTTTTCGCCTTGTAGATTAACTTCAGTAGAATCTAACCAAACATCATAGCTATGGAAAATGTAAACAAAGTGTAATGAGCTTGTTAATATGATGGGTCCGTGCCGATATTTACCTACTAATTAATTTCCAATGTAGTGTAATAATTCGCGTTGTTTTGTAATCGACGCTATGGCGGCTCGCTCGCGATTCACGTCAGCAGTAAACGTTATTCAGGAATGTCTCACACAGTATACTGCTGCTCCGACTCCCCCTCCCCCCCATGGCGCCCGACGCTTCAGTCCTATTGTAGTGGACAGATATAAGAATCAGTCGACACAAATACTTCGGCGTGTTCATTATTTAGCAACAACTGTTACAAGCGCGTGCGCAGGTCTGCCAACGCGTCACTACGGCGCGAGCGGTGCGGACTATAATACGCAACATAACATAGTGACGCAAACGCGCAGGCAATGCTGTCTATGTAACTACATGCGAGCCTGCGAGGTCGTCCTTCCGCAGAGGCTTATCTTAAGTAAGTAATATCGAAAAGATTTTGAAGTATTTATATTTCGTCGTGATATGTTTCAGTGTTTGCTTTCAGCACTTATTTACTAGTCTCACTGTGCAAATAGACTTGACCTGCTTTCTCATGAAAGAAAGTCGTCCGATATTACCTCCATGTATGTAGGTACCTGGGACAGGTGTAGGAATATCAATAGGGTAGGTAGGTGTAGGAATATCAATAGGGTAGGTAGGTGTAGGAATATCAATAGGGTAGCTACCTACCCTTCCTAATTCCTACACCTACTTACCTTATTGATATTCCTACACCTATGTGTAGGAATATCAATAAGGTAAGTAGGTGTAGGAATTTCAATAGGGTGGTAGGAGTAGAAATATCAATACGTAGGTAGATGTAGGAATATCAATAGGGTAGGTAGGTTGGGGCAACAAACAACTTTTGGTTTAAATAGTAGAATACTAGTAGTATACCGGGTGATTTTATTTAACCTCTCGAATTTTTTTTTTTGTGATTTCAGAGTTGTTCCCTTAGTGAAAGTTGTTTATATTCATGGGTAGAACACCCTGTAAAAATTTCGAGACGGTAAAAAAAAACATCCGGTATAGTAAAAGTAGAATAGAAGGTACAGATAAATAAAACAATAAAGTGAAACAATCACAGTAGATAATGGAATTTATATTTAAAGTTCTTTTATCTATGAACGTTGAGGCGATACATTTTCTACTTTGTTGTCGAGCCGTTCCACAATGTTCACATTGGTACAGAGTGATTGGAGCACGTCTCTAACTCTAGATAGTTCCTACACAAGGACGGGTGGTAGCTCACAGCGCGACAGACCGCCCGCCGCTGCGGTGGCTGACCAGCTCCGAGCAATAAACAGCTGGAGTACTTATACAGAATAATATACATTTGAAGATTTATATTTTCTAGACCCAAAGTAAGCCACTGCAAACTGATTGTATATTTTCCAGGACATAGCACTCCATGTGTTTACCACCGGGTGTTGTGTTGATGGTAGGAGCGTCCAGTGGCCCGGCGCTGGTGCGCTCTCGGCGTCACGAGCCCCGAGACCGCGCGGCCCCTGCTCACTATAGTGAATCATATTATGTACATCGATATTTCTTTCCTCTAGGTACCTGCGAGTCGTCTAGGCAAGTTTTACAACAAATTCACCTAAATGTACATTATCTACAATGTCTGCTGCAATATCACTATTAGCTATTTAGTCTAGACTAACTAATTATGTACATTATGTAATTACAGCTAGTTACTCGCTACGTAAGTACGTATACAGTATACTATGAGTGCGCTCGCACCACCTTCATCAATACGCCGTTCCTGTCAGCCCTAAGTTGTGTGCAGTCACGTGCGCCTGTTGCCCTCCGTGCTCATGTTGCCCTCCGTGCTCATCTTGCCTTCCGTGCTCATGTTGCCCTCCGTGCTCATGTTGCCTTCCGTGCTCAATGTACACGTAACACAAGCTCTACGTATCAACACTATCAACTAATTTGACTAGCTAGCGCCTTTATTAAAGACTGATTATACCTATTCTATGAAAATATGTGGTGTTGTGAAGTAAGACCCCTCATTAAGACTGCGCTTCCCGATCCGATGAACAATGCTGCATACAAAGGTAGCAAGGCTGATAAAGACAAATCTGCGTCCTACGTTTGTATTAAGACAGGCTCAGGCAAGGCAACTTTACAATCAAACGTTACACAAAATAATTGCAAGGAAATGACAGGAGTTTATACACTAAGTACCTAAAAATAGTCGTTATCTCGCGAGTTCAGTTTAGAAAACAATAAGTTAAAGGCTGAAGTGAGAGAGTTACGGAAAACTCAAGCTTTTTTGGGTCATCATAGTAAGATGTGATGATAAGGAGGCTTTGAAACGTGCACAATAATACAACGCTCGTCGTCACGTCGCGGCGCGGACTCCACAGCACCTGCTTATATTTTATTCAGGAGCGAGCGTGTCGCCGGCTGACACATTGCGACGCATATTTATTTGGCAAAAACAACATATACAATAAAGACACGCAAGCACAGAGTAGATACCGAACGACAGCAGTCGACACCAGAGATGTTACGGAGCTTCAATTCCTACTCCGAAAGGTTGAAACTTCCGATTAATATTACACCTCCGACTCCGACTTCGGCTCCGATAGTTTTGAATCGGAGTTATACCGAAGATCGAAACGCACCGATACACGTGACTTGAGCGTGTACAAACACCTTTTAATTTGTTGCAGGGTACCTAATTAATATACACGCTCGCGCTCGAAGCCTCAGTTTATTGTTTAGTGTATGTCAGACGCGTCATGTTAATTTGTAAAATTAAGTTAAGAGACCGGTATTAAGTAGTTTCATTGTTGTTATACATATACAAGCTTAGTTTTTGTTTATACTAAACCTCTTAAGGGGTCATTTTACTCATCATTATGAACAACTTTCACTATGGGACCAAAGCTGAAATCGCGAAAAAAAAATCAGCTGTTCCATACATTTACGTTCGCATAACTCGTCAAAATGTAGGGAACAGCTGATTTTTTTTTCGCGATTTCAGCATTGGTCCCATAGTGAAAGTTGTTCATAATGATGAGTACAATGACCCGTTAAGAGGTTTAGTATAAACAAAAACTAACGTTGTATAAGTCAATATCAATATGAAGCCAAAAAAATGTGATACATGGAAACATCTTTCTACTTCCGCCTCAAACTCCGGCTCCGGTTCCGACTTCGACTCTGGTTTCAACTCCGTTCAATCAAATTTAAAACCTGCGACTCCGGCTCCGGTTCCGGTAAAACAACCTCCAGAACATCTCTAGTCAACACCAACATATCTTCCTGAGCCGAGGACGGCGCCACGCGGTGGACTACGTTGCACACAACTTTTACAAAAGTATGTAACTAATGCTTAACAGGAAGTTTCACAATATAACAGTTTAATTTGTAGTTGATCATAGCGTATTATAAATCGTACAATAGTCCATCTTGTCGCAACAGGACGTTTAGGATCAGTGCGGCAATAGCAATGTCTCTCCACTGTTCACTTGTTCGTTCAAGCAGTCTGTTAACGAACCCTGCTCTGAGTCAGCACTGCACTGTCAACAGCGCGGGGGGCGCGGGGGGCGCGGGCGTCGGCGGGGGCGCGCGGGGCGGGGCGCGCTCCCCCCTCGCTGCTCCCTCAGAACCAGTACAGGTCCTTGGAAGTGTCCTGCACCTGCGCCTCCAGACCTGCGCCACAAAAAGATATTTAGTTAGATTCCTTCTTGTTCTGTTTAGGTGCGGCTGTGATTTTTCTCAATTGGGCTGTTCTTTGAGCCCAACTTACTGACCAAAAGGAGGAGATTAACTATAAGCACATGGTTTGTAATGAAATTGAATAAAAAGTAGGTACGAATAAAATAACTGTAGTAGCTATCTAAGTTTGGTATCTAATAGATACAATATGCTTTCAATTAGTGGAGACAGCACTGTACAGGCAAGCTGATTGTTACAGAGGCTGGCTGGCCGCGATGCTATCGCCGCCGCGGTCGTGCGCCGCGTCATCCGAGCGGTACAGGCGGTACTTACTATCAATAAGGTGGGCCGGACCCACTCTACGCATAGATTACTAGGTAAGTCCATCTACGTGCAGGGACTTGGTAACGACATCGGTCAAACGCCACCCCAATACAATGTCAATGACTCGTGCTGTTGACACATCTGATTCAAAGGCCGACAGTTCTGCTGAACAAAACACCTCATCATCAGGCGGGCTGCGGCACAATGGCTGCGTCATCCAATCTACCAACAACAATATGGATGACGTACGTCCTGCTGCATTCTTATGATCACATTTGCAACGCGTTGGAACACTGCATCAGTACCAATTTCAATTGGCTCTGGGACAATATTGAACATAGGAATTCTAATCTTAAGTTGGCATAGCAAGTAGGTTGCAATACATCCTCGTCTCTAAGTTTCAGAACAGAATGTACCTACTGCAGTGTTTCACAGCAAACTAAACCTCTTCGCATGAAAATAGGATGTCTAATTTTCATAATTCGTGAAATATTTTTTTCATTTCTCATACTCGGAAAGTAGTGTTTGTTTGATCCAAGTAGCGGGTCGAAGACACTAATCCCCACCCTTGGGCGGGAAAGACTCATAGTAATTGCTTCCCTCTCTAGGGCGGGAATGAATTTTAAAAATAGAACTAAATTTGGTTAGGTAGTCGGCTACGAAAAATTTTACTAAGGGGGTATTACACTGTCGAGTCTATAGTCATGGATCTGTGATCGAAATTATAATGGAATTGTAAAATAGACATTTATTATGGGTAAATCCCCCTTGGGGGATATTACGCTATCATATTATATCGTATACCTATCTACGAAGCTCACAAATTACCCATGTTATGTCTATTTTACAATTTAGTTATGTCTTTGATCATGGATCTGTGATCATAGATATGATGGTGTAATACCTCCCATAAAGAAAAATACTGATTAAAAAGAATGCTGCAGTCTTTTCATTGTATAAACAGCCAGTGTGAATTAATAAAATACCTAAGCGGGACGACCCGCGGCGGTGACGCGGTGTGTTCCATATTTAAAATTAAAAAAAGACTAATAGTTACATACTAGAATACTCATGTTATTATTGTAAATTAGTATTTTAGAAAAACTATAACTTTTTACTTTCCTTATGTTCGAAATGAAAAGTAGAGTGTTTAACACGGGTGAAAGTCATCAATTCCTACTCGGACTATACCGCCCTCGCCGCGCTTGGGCGTCTAAATACCACCGTACCACGTATGGGAATTGATTCCTTTCGACCCTTGTATAACAATCCACTATTTCATTTTTCATACTCGGAAAGTAGTGTTTGTTTGATTTAAGTAGTGAGTGGTAGACGCTGATCCCCACCCTTGGGCGGGAAAGACTCATAGTAATTGCTTCCCTCTCTAGGGCGGGAATGAATTTTAAAAATAGAACTAAAGGAGACGTTTCATTTTTGTATGGGACTCCGGCCATAACATGTACACTTTAGAAAACCTGGGAAACAAACCCCTAAATACAATAAAGACTGTTTTTTTCCATAATATCTAATACTTTTTGGGCATAAAATAAAAATCGAAAATGTTTAACATTTGTCAAGAGAAATACGATCATCGACAGCTAGCCATTTTCGTCCAGAAGTACCTACAAATATACAATCCACAAAAGCAGTTTTTTATTTTTATGATGAATCACACTTTCTAATTAATCAAAAAAGTTGTAAAAGATAGCTATCTTAATATAGTACAGAAATAGATGCCTTTCATATTTATTTAAATGACGTCTACGTGATATTATTATGTTAAAATGTAACATGATTTCTGGACGAAAGCAGTATGCAAGTAAAACGACGCCATGATGAATAGAATATGGCAATAATTTGTTAAACTATTATTTTTTGTGCCGAAGCAATCAGGGGAATAAACAGGAAAGAATATTTTTCCTCAATTCGTGGAATTTTTTTCTTTTTTTACATTAACGTACACTTTATGGCCGAAAATGAAACATCTCCTTTGGTTAGGTAGTCAGCTACGAAAATTTTTACTAAGGGGAATACCCCCTTGTTGAGTCTGTGGTCATGGATCTGTGATCGAAGATATAATGTAATTGTAAAACAGACATTTATTATGAGTATATCCCCCTTGGGGGATATTACACTATCATTATTATATCATAATACTTTTATTTTATTTTATTTGTTCGGAAAAATAAACAGTTATACATTAAAATCTTATACTTAGTTATAAATATACGAGAGTTACAAATGTCGACATTTTCCACAACATATTAAAAGCTACATCTAACAGTGCGCTATTCTAAGCTGCTAAAACAGAAAAGTAGTTAGTAGTGAACTTAAACAAAGACAGGCATGCAAAGAACAGAAAAGGAGAGAGGGAGAGAGAATGAGTAAATATTCATCTAACTAAAATCAAAATTGTTTTGCATATAACACTTCTAAATTTTTACTTTTTAGTACCTATGTACGAAGCTCACAAATTACCCATGTTATGTCTATTTTACAATTTAGTTAGGTTTGTCTTTGATCATGGATCTGTGATCGTAGATATGATGCTGTAATACCCCCCTTATAGAAAAATACTGATTAAAAAGAATGCTGCAGTCTTGTCATTGTATAAACAGCCAGTGTGAATTAAAAAAATATATAAGCGGGATGACCCGCGGCAGTGACGCGGTGTGTTCCATATTTAAAATTAAAAAAAGACTAATAGGTACTAGAATACTCATAAAATCGTAGCAACGTTAAAACTGTACATTGAATATTTTTGAAAAAAAGTAATTGCTACGAGGTCTAGGATCGATTCTAATGCCGAAAATTTTTTTTTTAAATTTTTGTCTGTTTGTCTGTATGTATGTTCCAGCATGGCGCAAATTCTACCGGACAGATTCTGTTAAAATTTTACATAGATATTCCCTGTGTGTCTGGTCAAATTATAGGGTATAAATTATCACGCTATTTGCTATGGGGGATGAGCAATATTACATTATGTCGTATTTTTATGTTCTACAATGACGCAAATTCTACCGGATAGATTCTGTTCAAATTTTGCATAGGTGTTCCCTATAAGTCTGGTCAAACTGTAGGGTATAAACTATCACGCTATTTACTATGGGGGACGAGCAATATTATATTATGTTCGTATTTTTTGGAAAAAAACGCGCCTAAATTTTAGGATATTGTGATGGTTATCGATTTAAATTTTAGAATGATTATCATCACGCTATACCTTTATGGAATTGAGCAGTCAATCATGAAATATATAGGAACGGCTATTTAAGATAATCTTCAACGAAGCGATTAACTCAGCGGTTGGACGATTGCTTTGCAAACATGGGGTTATAAGCTCGATTCCTAACTACGGTTTTTGTTTTTCTTTTTTTTCACATTTTGTTACACGATTTTTTTAAAATATAATATAATATATTACAATAAAATCGTAGCAAAGTTAAATTTTTTGAAAGAAAGTTATTGCTATGAGGTCTGGGATCGATTCTTATGCGGAAAATATAGTTTTTAGAATGTTTGTCTGTTCCAATTGTAGGGTATAGACTATCACGCTATTTGCTATGGGGGATGAGCAATATTACATTATTTTCTTATTTTTCTCTGCAAATTGTAAAAGGACGCGCCAAAAGGTTGGGATATTGTAGATAGTTACCGATTTAACTTATTAAATGATTATCATCAAGCTATACATTTATGGAACTATGCAGTCAATCATGATATAATTATATAGGAACGGCTATTTTAGCTAACTTTCAACAAAGCGAATAAGTAACTGGTTGGACGAATGATTTGAAGTCGGTACTGTACATTTTGTGTACTGGGGTAGTAAATTCGATTTCCATCTGTTTTTTTAACTATATTTTTACATTTTGTAAAACGGTTTTTTTTTATTAATGTATTAATTCACAAAAAAAGGAAAACTTCGTAAGCTATGGGAACCTACTACGTCACAAGTACTTTACAGTCACAAAATATTCAAGGTTGTATTCTGATCATTTTAGAGCTAAAGACTAGCAATAAAATGATTTTTTACAGATTTTGACAGCAGATTTGTCCCAGCGATTTTAAAATATGTAGGGTAATTCCAGGATAGGTGCCCCAATGGGATAGGTGCCGCAGCTTTTAATACTCTAGGTAGAAATGTCTTATGCTAAAATCGTACTACGTAATAGGAAGCGCTCCCCCCGCAGACCCCAGTGCAGCGCCAACCGCACGCGAGAGCGCATGCGTTTTGCCCGTGAGTGTAAAAATCTTTCGCGGCGAGACCATTACAAGCGTTGAAATTATAATCGTAAGTATTCACTATCGAATATCTTTTCACTCTGTTATAAATTCTATATTTTTAAAATTTATTTGCTGATATTATAGTTTAAAGTACACGAATCAACGCTATAAATTATCATTATTATCAATAAGTTTTCTTTTTAACTTTTTTTTAATTAAAAAGGGCATCTATCCTGTGCTAAAAGTATAGTTGCCCCATCTGCTGTCCGGGATAGATGCCTTTAGGGGCATCTATCCCTAACTATTTCTATAAATGTTTTCATATTGCAGGTGGAAGAAATGCCTCGAAAATATAAAAGAAAACCGGGGGTGGTCCCCCGTCACATTAGTTGGACTGAAGAAAGCTTGGAAAAGGCTTTCCAAGAAATGACCAAAAATGAGAAAGGTGTAAATGAAATAGCCAGAACTTACGGAATACCCTCACGGACATTAAGACGACGATTTGAAAAAAATAACAAGGAGCAGTTAACCTTAGGTACCTACTTAAGATGATTATTATTTCACCAATAAAAAAAATGCTTCTTTTGTTCACTAATTTTAGATAGACATAATTATAAAAGATGTCACAAATTAATGTTAAATATGGAATACAAACTGATTATTGAAACTGGTAATATTGAAGCATTCATGCAGCGAGTCTTCTATCCCTCACGTTAGGCACCTATCCCTTGAAGCATTTTTACTACGAGTCTTCTATCCCTCACGATGGGTATCTATCCTACTTTTGAGAGGGTAAAAAAGACACAATTTCCTCAAAATCTATAAAACTTATGTAAAAACAAAAGAGGTACAATCATAAATTAAAGATCATAGTTACCATATGCAAAAGACGTATTGCCAATAGATTTTTAATTAATAAGTTATGGCTCCCTATCAAAAAGTGGGGCACCTATCCTGGAATTACCTATGTGTGTGGATCTTCTGGAATCGCTGCCACACTGCTTCTTGGTGACAAAACAGCGCACGCCATGTTTAAGATTCCCATCGATTTAGAGAGCAACGAAACGCCTGTTTGTGGGGTGTCACGCAACAGAACAAGAGATATGTGCATAGGGATTGCGCTTCATTGTATAGTATGAATGCATTATGGCAAATAGAAAAGCAGTGGAAGCTGTAAACAGAACCCTGGAGGACATCCGCAGGAACCAAGTTATGATGGGTGGTGTCACAGTTCTGACAAACAAAGTGAATACTTCGTTGAAAAGGTCGACTCTATGGTCGAGAGTTCATAAACTGCGCTTGACCATCATCATACGAGCTCGGTTTGGCGTGAATTCAAATGCTCAAGAATTCTCCGATGTTCTTCTAAAAGTTGGTGAAGGCACTCTACCAGAGACTCTTGGTAGAGTAGATCCCACTTTAGAAGATCTTATTCGTTCTGATATACGAGGGCATCAGTCAAATACCGTACCAAGAGAATTCTTGGGTGTGTTTCCATTTCAAGCTGCAGCGATCAACCACAGTATTCTCTCACAACTTGAAGGAAGTGAAGTGATATACACCTCCATTAATGCCACATATTACCCCGTAGAATTTCTCAATTCGCAAATGGCAAGTATCTTTTCCGGTTGTATATCTGTGTAACGGAAACCGGCTCAAAGTCATGTCTTTACAGAGAAACGTCATCGAGACGGAAATTCTAACAGGTTGTGGCGATGGCGAGATAGTGTTTATAGCTCGTATTTCACTAATTCCCCACTATTACCAGTTTAAGCGCGTGCAGTTCCCTGTGAGCGTATGCTTTGCGATCAACAAGTCACAGGGGCCGACATCGAAGGCTGAAGGCTGCGGGTGTCGACCTCAGGACAAGCTGCTTCTCATACGGACAACTCTTACGTCGCTTGCTCCCGAGTCACCATTCCTGACTGTATATTTTGGCTGCTGAGAATAAAACTACAAACGTAGTATACAGGGAAGTTTTCTAAAAATGTGGCTATTATTGTAGTATATTGTGATGTTTTACGACTTCCACGCGAACGAAGTCGCGGGCAGAAGCTAGTCAATTAATAGTTTAGAAAAACTATAACTTTTTACTTTTTTATATTTGAAATGAAAAGTAGAGTGTTTAACACGGGTGAAAGTCATCAATTCCTACTCGAACTATACGTACGGGTATTGATTCCTTTCGATCCTCGTATAACAATCTACTATTGATTGGATCTCTTTTATCATTCTTGGCATACCAAAGATTTTGATTGATTTTAGTACAAATTGCGTTCACGTGGCTCTATAGCCATAAATGCGTTTGCCTTTCGGCACAGATGATAAATAGAAAATTAGCAGCAAAGCTGAAAATTCGTCTTGATTTGTTATTTACATACATAATAAATATAAATTTAATAATTAAAATGAGTTCCAACGGTTCAGAGAGTGAAATGGAGATTGATTGTACTCCACCAGATTTAAGATCAGAAGCCAAATTGGCAATGGAAAACCTGCTTCCAGCGAAGTCAAAAGAAAAAATTTTATGATTTGGAAAAAAAAGTAATCATTTTCTCCGAAATTGTATTTGTGGCGTATTTTAATGAAATTACTAAAACTAAAAAGCCATCTACATTATGGGCAATTTATTCCATGCTGAAATGTATAGTTCATGTTAATTAAATTAAATGTGTAATATAAAAAGTATGTTTTATTTCCCTGTATTCTTTCTTTTAAGAAAAGCACTTTATATGCCTTGGCGGAAATGGCAATTGCCTGTGTCGTATTAGTGAAGGCCGAGCCGTATACTCGAAGTTTGTTATCGCTCCATTATGTTTTCTGATAGTTTTGGAAAAGGGTTAGGAAAATTACTTAGTGATAACCTGAGTCATTCTTCTGAAAACTATTGTAGGCCTCAGAATTCCTACAAACAAATAATGTCTTCAATAACTAGGAAGGAATATGATCCTAATGCCACTATCACTGTATTAATAGGTAATAGTTTTAATGTTAAAAAAGATGATATTACTGATAGTGTCACCGAACTATTGAAATTAAATTGTAAGAAAATAATTTTGTGTGCTTTTCCATATTTTGAGCACTTGTCAAACAGACAAAACAACTACATTCACATGTTAAATAATTACATGCATTTCTTAGTTAGTCACCATAGTGACAAATTTATATTTTTTGACACCAACATTTTTGTTGATAAGCTCAGGTCGACTAGAGATACTGTGTATCTGCCCATTAGTTTTAGACGTCAAATAGCTAGGCTATTAGCTTTTAATATTAACCCAGACATAATTAGTATGTCGAAGTCTTATAGAATTAGTACCACAATTAGTAATAGTACTAATGTTAAGGTGGTTAGCACAAATAGTTTAAACTAGTTTGTAAGACAACAGAAGGTACCAATAACAGTATAATTAAACTTAATAACAAAAAGGTATTTTCTAGCACTAACATAGTTAACTGTACAAAAGGGGCTAAGCAGAAATCCTTGAAATTATTACATCAAAATATTCAAGGTTTTTCTTCCAAACAATTGGAAATTGAATTGTTTTTAGAAAAAACAATGTTTGACATTATATGTTTAACTGAGCATTGGTTAAAAGATTATGAAATGTTAATTAACTATGACAATTATAGTGTGGCCAGTTGTTTTAACCGAAAATCAATGCTGCGTGGTGGTTCATTAATCTTAATTAAAAGTTGTATTAAATCAAAAACCCGTAATGACATAGTTGAACTATCGGTTGAACATAGCATTGAACTGTCTTGTGTTGAGCTAGATAAGCATGTTATAGTATGCGTTTACAGACCCCCAAATTATCAAAACTACTCTATATTTGAGTCAGTAATGGAAGATGTTTTGGCAAAACTTGCAACTTGTAATAAATCAGTAATTATTTGTGGTGACTTTAACATTAATATTTTAGAAAATAATTCAAATACCGGTAGATTTTTAAATTTGTTCAAATCATTCAATTTGTCACATGTGTTTGTGGAACCGACCCGAATAACTACATCTACTGCTACATATATTGATAATGTGTTTTGTTGCTGCGACTATTTAGATAAAGCCATAGTTAATTATCTCCCTTCGGATCACAGTGGTCAATCCGTAACTTTTGAGTCTAACATACCATTACAAAAAGTGCAGATCAAATTCAGACCAATAACAGCTGTTAATTTAAATAAATATAATAGCACTTTAGTTTGTAAGTTAAGTAATCAGGTCCTTACAATGAACAATGTTAATATTTTGTATAAAGAATTCTTTTCGTTAGTCCAATCCGAGTACAATAATTGTTTTAAGAAGAACACTAAAACTATCAGCCCTAAGTTTTTATTTAGTGACTGGGCAACTACAGGACTCAGGAAAAGTAGGGATAGACTTTTCGAGCTGTATGGCCTTAAGCCTTATATTAACACGGAAACTTTTAATAAGTATGTTGCTACTTACTCTAGAACTTTTAAGAACACTTGTAAGGCAGCTAAAGCCTTATACATTAGCAACAAGGTTAAATCAGCAGACAATAAAATACAGACGGTTTGGAAAATTATCAATAATGAAACGAACAGAAACAAAAAGCATAATTCTGATTATACACTGAAGACGTCATGTGGTGGTCTCATTTGCGATAGCAAAGAAGTTGCTCAAGAATTTGTGAATTTCTTTACCAGTATCCCACTTAAAACTACTGAAACCTTAAACTCCTCGCCCTCACTCTCTTTTGATTTATTAAGGGCCAACGTTTCAGCATGCCCGATTGAATTTAACTTTAAGCATATTAACCCCATAACGGTAATAAAAGCTTTTAAACAAATCAAGATCAAATTGACCGAAGATCTTTGGGGGATGTCCATTAAAGTCTGTACCTCCATAATTGAGACCATAGCGCCTTACTTAGCCTTAATATTTAATTTGTGTGTGGATCAAGGAGTCTTCCCGGATTTAATGAAATACAGTAAGGTAATACCACTTTTCAAATCCGGGGACAGTAAAGACACCAATAATTATAGACCCGTATCCGTATTGCCGGTATTTAGCAAGGTGTTTGAAAAGGTAATGCTTAATCAAATGCTCAATCATTTTAACACAAATAAAATCCTTCACGATCAACAGTATGGTTTCACCAAAGGACGTTGTACGACCGACGCCGGTGTAACCCTATTAAGACACATTTTTAACGCGTGGGAAGAGGCCCAAGATGCCATAGGGATCTTTTGTGACCTCTCCAAAGCATTTGATTGCGTCGATCACGAAACCTTACTCTTGAAACTAGAGCATTACGGACTTGGAAAACTTGCACTTAATTTAGTAAAATCTTATTTAAATGATAGACAACAGCAAGTGCAAATAAACGGTATCAATTCACTAGGTTTAAAAGTAAAAATAGGTGTGCCACAAGGCTCGATATTGGGTCCATTCCTCTTCTTAGTATATATTAATGATCTACTCCATTTATTAAAAAATCAACCACAAATGGTGTTATTTGCTGACGATACTTCTTTAATTTTTAAGGTAGATAGACGTGCTACAAATTTTAACGACGTAAATAACGCCCTACTGCAGGTCCAAAATTGGTTCACTGCTAATAATTTACTATTAAATGGAAAAAAAACCAAGTGCATAAAATTTTCTTTACCAAATGTCAAAAGTAGTGATTGTGAGATAGTATTGAATCAAGAGAAACTAGAATTCGTTGATAAAACTATTTTCCTAGGAATCACGCTCGACTCAAGGCTGCAATGGGGTCCTCATTTAACATCTCTTGCAGGACGGCTAAGTTCAGCAGCATATGCTGTCAGAAAAATCCGTCAGTTTACTGATGTAGATACCGCGAGGCTAGTCTATTTCAGCTACTTTCATAGTATCATGTCCTACGGTATTTTACTGTGGGGACGGGCTGCAGACATCGAGTCTATTTTTATTCTCCAGAAAAGAGCGATCAGAGCCATATATTGTCTCCGCAGGCGTGATTCTCTAAGGAAACTGTTTAAGGATATTAACATCATGACGGTACCTTGTCAATATATCTATGAAAACATCATGTACGTAAGAAAGAATTTACATCTTTTTAGCAAAAGAGGTGATAGACATAATTATAGTACTAGAAATAGGGACCTATTAGTTCAACCAGGTTTCAGACTGGCTAAAGTAGATTCATCTTTCATGGGATACTGTTTAAAATGTTACAATAAAATTCCTCCCCACATACTTCAACTGAATGAGACGAAATTCAAATCTTGTATAAAACGCACACTATGCAGGCAGGCATATTATACATTGGGGGATTACATCACTGATAAAAATGCTTGGCTCAATGCTGGTCCTGCTCCACAACCACAACTAATTGATTAACATTTGCAAATACTGTTGGAGCTGCTGAAGATTGTAAGACCATCTTTGCATTGTATAAACTCAATCTCTTTTGTATTATATAATTGCATAGCACACTATGTGAGCACTATGCACTAAAGAGTTACCATTTACCGGGTAATATGTCTTGCATTGACTTGAATGTGCCCTGGCGGCTATGAGTATGTCATGCTCACTCAAATGTTTCGCTGATGGTGGCGCGTGTGTTGGATCATTTAGCTCCCTTCAAAATGGTTGAGCTGAATGGTGCTAATCCATGCGTCATGTTCGTGAACGGGCGCCGTCAGTTGGGACTGGTCATCTCTTAGCTGCCAGGGCTTATTTCTAATTTTTTGAATTGTTCTTTTTTTTATCTTTTTATTACGGTCGCTTCTAACGTGCACGTCTTTCTACATTGTTCTCACATGTATAATTTCAACATGAATGATGTAACCAATATTTTGTAACAATTTTTTATTTAAAAGAGTGTCCGTGGAGTTTCTTGCCCGTTCTTCTCCATAGGTACCTACTACGCTTTGGAATGGGCAACTAGCTTCATACCTATTTCTGACTGACCGATTCCTTGACAATTCAAAAGTGCCTGTAAATGGTTTAATTGAAATAAATGATTTGAGTTTGAGTTGAGTTTGAGACTCGACCTGCAATTGCCTATTTCACGGCCTTTGCAATAATGTACTATTTTCTGACACAAATTCAAATTTTATTTGATAGAAAAATTTGTTGTGAAATAGTAATTTATGAAACTGTTGCATTATTTATTTATTTATTGTGACACACCAAAGACTAATTCACAAAAACATTCACAGATAGCTTAGTCTTATAATATAATCATAAAAAATATCAACAACTACGACTCTCTAAGTTCATATTCCACTGTTGAATGACTATTTCATAAGATCATAAATTCATGACTGGATTTGAGGCCAATTCTAATTTAAGGAGTCTGTTGTATTGCTGATTCTAGTGATTATAATGTGTTATTGTATCAATTAATTATCAATTTAATATCTTTTTTTTTGCAAATGTGGGTGTACACCGGTGTACTGTAGTGGAAGAGAGCACTATCACGTAGATGACTATTACTTTCAGTTATGTTAGGTATTAAATAAATAAATCAACGAAATCTAGGGATTATGGCTGTATGGTAATATGTAACCTTCGCAACATAATTACTAAAATCACCAGTTTATTTCCTAAGGGTGGTGATTAACAATTTTTATGGTTATAATAGCGGAATCAACTCCACCTGCCAATTTATTTGAACGTCAGTCCTTTTGGTGAGTTTAGGGTCTAACAAAATTTGCAATGTCATGGACTTTATGGTGATTACAATAATAAACTTCAATTTGTCAAATTGCGATCGTCGGCCCATTTGTCATTTGTGGTGATTATCTAATGAGTATAGGTGCCACTAATTTTAATTTCCGTCATTTTGTATTTTAATTTCAGCATGTCAAAGAAATCAAAAAGTCGGTTACACAAAAAACTAAACATTAATAATTAAAAGAGAGAATAATTAAGAGAGAGAGACGTTTAATCAATAAAGTACATATTAATTCCATACATAAAATTGAATGAATTAAACGGAACTTCAAGCCAATGTTGCTATCATAAAAATAATTTGATTTTAATAATTTGCAACATCGGTCTCTCGTCGCGAGATAAAGAAGTGTCAAAGTGCCTTTTTCAAGTTTACTCGTCGTTTAAGGTCATATTAGGGATTAGAATGACGTCACAATCGTAGACAAATTACGATAAACCGAGAAAAAAAGCGTTCTCGCGCTTGTCATGTTAGCCCTGCTGATATCGACCTGCAAATTGCAAAAAACCGGCAAAGTACGAGTCGAACTCGCACACGAAGGGTTCCGTACCACTGTACATTATTAAGCAAATAACTGAAAATACTATACGAAGAATATTATTATTTTCCATCTTAAATTTTAAAAATCGCTTAGTTAAATTTGTATTTCATAATGATAATATTATTCAAATTCAAATAATTTAATTCAGGAATAGGTACCTACTCACACCCATATAAAATTCACAACAGATATGACTATGAATTACAAAGTTATTTTCGCAGTTGCAGAAAATCACCCATATTTAAATAAAATACCTTATGAATCGGCGTTTTTAGTATTTGTTGATTAAAACAGTATATATGTATATGGTACATAATATAGGTACAGAAGTAACGAATTCCTCATTTGTTTAGTTGTTGAGATAAAGCTCGTACAAAAATGGTCTAAAACTGACAACTTTTACGGTCCCCTATTTCATCATTTTTGAAGATAAAAATTTATCTCTTCTCTAGGTATAGGTAAGATAAGCTATCAGCTATCAATGGCACCCCACATGGCAGGGATAGTTTTTTTTTCTAAATTATAATTTTATCCATACACAAAATTAAATTAAATTAAAAATAAAAGCTGGTTCGCTTTAATTTTAAATGTTATTAAATTTTTATTATAAGTTGTAGCGGCAATAGAAATGCATAATAACAGGTATACAAAAGCCGGTGCACGAGACAGTACGAGCCAGTCCCACGCTAAAAGTACTGTTTCTAGTTTTTGCAATGGAATGCATTCGAAGTGAATTAAATAATAATAATATAAAAATGAAACTTTATTCAAATAAAAAGGACTAGCAGTGGATTGTGTGGCTAAATTAATGAGAGAAAATTTATTTAAAAAAAAAAACCCGACTGCAAAAACTCATAACTGAAAAGAGAAAAACAAGCATTATAATCTATAGAATTTTTGGTATTGTAGGCGAGACAAACCAATAACCTGAAATGTGTGGTGTAAATTTTGTTTGTCCCGCCTGTAATATCAAAATTCTATAGTAGATTGCTTGGTTTTCTCTTTTCATTAAATGTGTTTTTGCAGTTGGGTTTTTTATTTTTTTATTTCGAGCTTTTTAGTTTTATTAAAATAATATATATTGACTCATTACTAGCTTTTATTTGATACCAATAATTTAGTTTTTTTTTTTATACCTACCCCTCCCTTTTTTGTATTTGCAGATGCATTTTATAAATATTATATAGCCTATGTCACTCCCACAATTAAGACGAATCTAACGACACTTTACATGTTAAAATCCATCAAGCCGTTTAGGCTACAGAGTGTGCCAAAGAAATAGACATAGTACATACATACTCTCGGAAAACATTACCTTCCTTCTGGGGCAG
The DNA here is from genome assembly GCA_963680765.1 of Agrochola lychnidis. Taxonomy (NCBI): domain Eukaryota; kingdom Metazoa; phylum Arthropoda; class Insecta; order Lepidoptera; family Noctuidae; genus Agrochola; species Agrochola lychnidis. Next base: position 514,464 of record OY796852.1, on the reverse strand, counting down.
TCGGGTAAAAAGAAGAAAGATGTGCCAGTTGGACTGTTGAATTTTGTAATACACTGGCTTTCAAAACTTAGTAGGTACCACATTTTTAAAATTGCAACATCTCCTATGTTTTAAAGCAAATTTCATCAACTTTCTCACACATTAGTCACATTTTAAATTAAAAAAACCGATCAAGAGCGAGTCGGACTCGCGCATTATACCGCCATAATGAATTTGTGATCATTTTTACTGCTGAAAATATACGGGCAAAGGAGAAAATTAAAATTAAGCTAATACTAGTACAGATGAAAAAAAATACGTATACTGTAGTTATGTGGAGAATAACCCTAGAGCCATAGTTTCACAGTAAAAGATAATAACTGTAATGTTAACTAGCATAAGAAGCTATTACTATAATTAGATTACTGTTATTCTTTTATTTAAAACATACTAGAAACAGTATTTTTCAAACTCGTATAACAGCGCAGGGAATGGCCCTACAGATTTGGTCCCATAGTGAAAAGTGAAGAAAATAACATGATCTAACGGAATATAATTTTTTTTTGTTTGGCCGGCGCTTTCACATTTAGCCCAAAAATGTATGGACGATGAATGTTCTCCTTTAGATTTTCGCGAACAAAATTTACCTTAATTTTTCGGAATTCTCGTATACGTTCATAAACGTCAGTCTCGCGTCAATTTTTGGAAAACTTGTTGCGAATTTCAGTGATAGTGGAGATGAGGACTTATCGTTTTTCTTATAAGTAGGTAATCTAACTTGCTCCATAGGAAAATTTAGAATCAAGACAAAATCAAACTGGTTGATAATTTAATTATATTTATTTGTAACATGACATTGATTTTACATTCTGTGATTACTTCCTCACACACTGACTTATTAATTATATGTTTTTTTGGAATATTATCTAATTTTAGAATGTTTGTAAATATGTGAGCACCATGTATCTATCACATAATTAAATTATCTGTCGTTGCTTCATTTTAAATTCTTTTTACCTATTGTGGTACGGTAATTTTATTCTAGCTGCATCGTCTTCACATATTATTATTTAACTAATGTAGATACCTATACAAAATATTGTAAAACATTTTAAAAGAGTAACGGTGGAGTTTCTTGCCCATTCTTCTCCATACGAAAACGAGGTACCTTTTGGAAGGGGCGACTAGAATCAATTCTATTATTTTGTAAATTTTGACGTTCAAAAGTGCCATACCGTCGTATTTGAAATAAATTATTTGACTTTAAATGTATCGCTCACCAGGTCACCTGTACACTCTTCATCTTCCGTCGTAAGTGAATCGAGACTCATCAGTGAACTTAAAATATCTTGGGTACCTACGTTAAAAGTTATTGCAATTTCAAAAGTGTGGTACTAAGTTATGAAGGCTAGTGTAGTAGGTATGATGCATAAGCATAATCGGCCTATAAAGTTCCCACTGCTGGGACACAGGCCTCCTCTCTTTGAGAGGGAGTGGGCCGTTATCCACCACGCAGGACCAGTGCGGGTTGGTAAATGTCACATTTCTTCGAATTTTCGGTTCTAGGACATGCCGGTTTCCTTACGATGTTTTCCTTCACCGTTTTGTGAGCAGTGGTGATGAAATAATTTACACAAAGTAAAGCGCTCTTACGACCTACAACTCGTAAGTCACGACCGTGACCACTGGACCACCACTGCTCTCCCTGTGTGAGGATGATGAATCAAGTAAGTATAGGTAGCAGGTAACAATAAAATATTTAGACTTTAGACTTTAGATATCGCTTAGTTAGCTAGCTGGTCCTGCACAGGCATGCCAGTAGCTGAACAGTGCTACTCCGAGCCTGCAGGACCGGCACGTGTGGAAGCTGTTGTACGTTCACTCGTGCCGGTTCTGCCAGGTTCTCAGGCAACATAATCAACTGCTTTGCTGAGATCCATGTAGAGTGCACAAAATTATAATATGGGTACGAATAGCTTGAGCTGATTATAGATCGGCATCAATCTAAATAAGCACACACGTCTAAGCCACACGTGCCTGTGTGCGCCACCACAGTGGCAGTGCACAGCGCGCTACGGATCGGTAATTGACACGAGCGTGTGATGTAGTGGCGCGGGGCGGCGGTGGCGGGACGTGGGTGGCACCGGGCGCGCGCCCACCGGTCAGCGCGCTGTGATTGGCCGCCGACCCTGCGCCGCCGCGCCCGCCCGCGCGCTGGACGCTCCGTCGTCGTCGCGTCGATACTGCTCGAAGCTACTCGACCTATCGAGCGCCCATTGAATTAGATTGCCCGATTCAGTTAATGTTTCAAATAGTATTTTAGTTCTATAATTACTTACCTATACTTTACGCGCATACTTTAGCGCAGAGAGAATGTTGCAGATTTTGAAACTCTATCCATAAATAAAAAAAGGATTGTGTGGTTTTATGAAACCACGGTAAAAGTTAGTTTAGTTTAGTTTAGAAAAATTCTTTATTAACATAAAATATACATAGCTGTAGTACTTAAAAAGAAAATAAAGTAACAGTTACACTAATAAGAATAACAACACTTTTACAGGCTAGGAGCACCTTTATAAGTATATAATAATAATGGTTACAAACTTATTACAACATGAGGCATTAATTAATTAAACTTTTAACATTAACATATGAAACTATTGTATTAATTTCATTTATATAAAATAGGGGGTAGCAGCAAATAATTAATTACGCGCTCAGCGTAAGTGCGACCGGTGCAAGCGGTAGCTCAGGTGATCGCGCGTGGCTACCAGCAGCGCACGAGCTACCGCGCCTCCCGCGCGCTCACCTGTATACGGTGAGAGCGGGGAAGCGCTAGCGCATCGTACGGGCCCAGCTACGACGCGTTATCAGTATTGTGCGCGAACAACACGTAGTGATGGGGAAGCTTGTATGTACCGTATCCATCGACATGTCGCAAGTCTTTCAAATTAATTTGACCAATGTTAGCAATCAATGTATTTTGATGACATTTATTTTTGTTGTAAAATTTACGAGTTAATTTTAAGATGAATTTTGTAATGTTAGGTAACTTTATGTTTGTGTGTAGTTCTTTAAGATTAGTTTTAAAAGGAGTATTATAGGCAATTTTAACAGCTTTATTTTGAATTATTTGTAACAGGTTATGATTAGATTGACAAGTGCTACTCCATACCGGACACGAATAGGTGATACAAGGTCTGATTAGAGTGGTGTATAACCTAAGTTTGGTGTTAGAGCTGAGTTTACTTTTTCGGTTAAGTATAGGACTGAGAGAACCGAGTGCTTGAGCTCCTTTAATACGTAAATTTTTAACATGCTTTGTCCAATTGAGCTTTTTATCCAACGTAACGCCAAGATAGCGAACTTCTGTGGACCAAGGAATCAATTTCCCAGCGATTTTTAATTTTCTTTTAGGGGTGGTACGTTGGCGTGTGAAAAGTATCGCCTCAGTCTTAGATTCGTTCAACTTCAGCTTCCACTTGTTGAAGTAAGCTTGAAGTAGTTCAAGCGACAACTGAAGTCTACTTATGATAATGTCGATATCGTCATCGCTTGTGTACGATGCTGTATCGTCGGCAAAACAAGCCAGATGAGTACGGACCTGCACAGGAACGTCGCACACGAATAAAATGAAGAGGTAGGGACCGAGCACCGAACCTTGGGGAACTCCTGCCGATATCGTCCGGGGCGAAGACCTGTCAGTACCAATATGGACCACAAACTTGCGGTTATTAAGGTAAGATTGGATAAGTTTTACTAGCTCAATTGGAATTCCGTAACTGATGAGCTTGTATAACAGACCTTCGTGCCAGACGGTATCGAAAGCCTTTTCAATGTCCAGTAGGAACATACCGGTAGATTGCTTAAGATTAAGATGATAGGAAATGTGTTCAGAGACTCGAGCCAATTGTTGTACCGTGGAGTGAGAGGAACGAAAGCCAAATTGCTCGTTCATAATGAGCTGTTCAGAGCAACGTAGCAAGCGATTATATATCATGACCTCAAACAGCTTACCTAGAACAGGAAGAAGGCTAATAGGCCTGTAACTAACTGGCAAGGAGGTATCTTTTCCAGGTTTTTTAAGTGCAATAACCTTTGCAGTTTTCCAGGTATTGGGAAAATATCCCAATCTTAAGCAACCGTTGAAAATTTTTGTGGTAAACACAACAGATTTTTGCGACAGATTTTTAAGCATAATGTTGTGTATACCGTCATCACCTGGAGCCTTCCTAGTCTTGAGGTTTCTTATAACTTTCCAGACTTCAGTTGGCCGCACAGGTAGATGTAATTCATTTATGACATTATCATTTAAGTGTGTAGTGGCTGCCTGAACGTCCCTGTCGACACTATCGCTTATCCAGCCACGAGTAAGATTTGTGTTCATCTCAAAAGCATCTGCTAGAGCATCACATTGTTCAGGGATGTTGGTTGTATAAGTGCCCTCAGGTTTTTTAAGTGGAGGTATTGAGTCTGATCTGGGTTTTAATGACTTAACCAGTCGCCAAATATCATTACTAGGATTGTCAACTTTCGAAAGTTTAGTGTTCCATATTTTATCTTGATGTTTCGTTATAGCCAAATTAATCAAATGTTGTAATTTATTGATAGCTGAACGTAACAGTCTTTTCTCTGCAAGGGACACTTTTTGTTCCTTTCGACGAAGTTGATTTTTATACTTGATCATTTTTGCGATATAATTAGGTAGTTTTTTGCAAGCATTTATGTGTACTTTACTAAGAATAAATTTGTCCCTGGCAGCAGTAAGACACTGATGTAGGTAGTTAACGGCGTAGTCGATTTCAGGTTCGGACTTAAACACCTTCGAGTTTAGAGAAATCTTTTGGTCAAGAAAGGATCGATACTTATCCCAGTCAGCGTCACAATATCGGTAGTATTTGGAATCAGGTTTACAAGAACATTGACCATTCACAGTAAACAGTATAGGAAAGTGGTTTGATGAAAGGGCAGGTATTGCACGAACCTTATCTATACTATTTACATTTAGCGCCAGAATCAAATCAGGATTTGTAGGGTTAAGATCAAGTCTATAGTTAACCTGAGTAGGTGAGTCAGGGTAATGTATCACATAATCATGGTTAAGCATGTGGCGAAACAATATATTACCACGGGTATTGACATAACTACTATTCCAGTACCCGTGATTGGCGTTAAAGTCTCCCATTATTATAACATGACGCCCGAGAGAAAATAAAATATCCAAGTCATTGCATTCAAGCTGCAAATTTGGAGATTGGTAAGCTGAAACAAAGACATAGTCTTTTCCGCTAATTTTTAAACCAATAGCAACCGCTTCAATGTGCTTAGTTTTGGGAATCGCGATCGGTCCAACATCCAATCTCTTATTGACCAGAATGGCTACACCTTGACCCCGCCCATTGTGGTGTTTGTCTTGTCGATAGCAATTAAATCCTGGGGTCGTTAAGGGAGTATCACAAGTTAGTTTAGTTTCACAGACAGCTATTATATCAATGGATAGGGTACATACCGCTAACTCAAGTAATTCATGCATTTTTGAGCGAACTCCATCGGAGTTCCAAGATAAAAGTCTTAACTCATTACTATTATACATAGTGTCCAAGATGGGTCAGAATTAACATAACCTTATCTAACATGGATTCACAGGCAGAAAATTGTGGTTTAAGGTTTTTAACACAGATAAGTATTTCCAACATCTCTTTTGTCACAGGATCATCCGGTGGTGAGTCCAAAAACTCGTTAGGAGCATGATCATGATTGGTCTGGATTTTGACAGAAGCAGCATATGAAAGTTTCTTGAATGAGGGTGGTAAATAAGTAATAGGTGCAGATGCGTGTTGGACCGTCACGGGTTTCGTCGGTCTAGACTGGTTTTCACGCCTGACTTGCGCTCGCTTCAGGTAGGCAAGACGGGTCTCGCATTTGTGAAAGTTAGCAGGGTGATTCTGGTCACAATTACAGCAGCGTGCAGGTTCAATGCGGTCTTTTTTAGGACATTCTCTCGTTGCATGAGGTTCCGTACATTTAACACACCTAGCGGGCATATTGCAATTCCTCGATGCGTGACCGAAGTTTTGACATCTGTAGCATTGAGTCCCAGCAGTCTTTTTGGGCATGAATTTTTGGATCTTAACCACGCAATTAAATAAATATTTAATGTTGCGAAACTTTGCTATGTCCGTTCCAGCAGGAAGCACTGCTAAAAAAGGTGGGCAAGACAATGTACTCACTGTTTGTGTCTTCATTTGTGAGACTGATGCACCTGGAAATCCTAGTTTATCGAGCTCGGCAGATAATTCTTCTTGAACGTAGGATGGCAAACCTTTTATCACCATTTTCGGAACTTTCTCATCTTTACGGGTGTAAGTTAGGAAGGCTGCATTTTCCTTGCGTAAACCTTCCTTCACAAGTTGGTGGGCTTCTGGTGAGTGGCAACTTACTGCAACTTTATTGTTAGCTCTATACTGAAGATTAAACTTGTTGGAATAACGGGAGATGAGGTTTTTAATTGTTTCATGTGTCCAATCTTTCTGAATCTCCAATATTAAGGGTGGTATATGTCCTTTTTTCTTCACTCCAGTTGAGGCCTCCTTGTAGTGGTTATTTGTTGATGATTCACTCTTGTCATCCACACTGAGATCTTTGAACTGATTGTGCAAAGGTAATCTGCGCGCTTCATCAAACTTTTCAGAGTTTCTCGACACCGCAGGACGTTTGGCGGACTGCCATGAGCCAGATATATCATCACCAGGTCTTTTGGAGTTGATATTGCCGGTGGATTCCGATCTCACTAGGAATCTATCCATTTTTGGTACAATATCGATATCGATGAAATATCGATAAGTAGCGAGGCATCCCTAGGGATGGTAAGCAACTAACGTGGTGGGGTTAACGTAACTACGCGTGCGTGCGAACAGGACGCGCGACGTACGCGTAATGTAAAAAAACGGTAAAAGTGAAACTTTTAAGCGAACTATAGGCGCCGCCATATTGGCCTTGGCTGCTCTGACGAGCGCCTTTCACTTTATCCCTACTCCGCGGCCGACCGTCACGCGACATGCAACACACAGACGAAAAAATTTGAGACGATGTAATAAAAGTTTCACTTTAATAAATAGGTAAGTACAGGTGAGATGGCAGTTTATGATAGTGAGTAATTTGGACAGGATGACAATTGAGAATGACCGAAAAGAAAAAAATTACTCTATATGCGGAAATTTTTTGCGATAGGTCGGTACCTACTCCCACTGGGTACACGGGTGCCTAAGAGATTAAAAATAATAGTTCCTTAAAGTGCAGTTTCCTTTAAAGCCTCATGCAGACTAGCGCGACGCGACACTAGTCCTACCGTGAAGTTTTCTTAGAAATTGTTTTGTAAGAGACGCGTGTCGCGCTGTCACGTCCTGCCAGTTTGCACGAGGCTTAATGTGAAATAAAATTATGCATAGATACTGTGAAATATGAGAAGCTAATAAAAAATCAAATTTATGAATAAAATTGATTTTAATTAAATATGATGGACCAAATACGTAAGGCGTCTTCTGGTAAGTCGTCTCGGAAGCACATTATGTTAAGGTTAGTATTATTTATTTATTGTATCTATCGTGTGTTTGATCTGAACAAAGTTTATATTTATAAGTAGAATTGTAGGTACCTACTCTCTCTGTAAACTAAAGAAGATACCTACTTATTTGATATGTGATGGAAAGATAGCGGCCGTACCTATATATTGATCGGATAGGGTCCAATACCTATGTGAAGAGGACCATGTGAAGCACACAATAGTCATAACGACACTCGATCATGGCGTAGTGCGGTCACAGAAGGGGTGCGTGACGTTGCTCGGTATTTGTCAATAAGCGGCCACATTTCCCTCCGACCCTCGCACCCCCTGCGCCCGCTGCGGAATGCGCGGCTAAGGGGGACCGCCTCCCCCAGTACTGCGGGCGACATCCCGGGTCCCCCACGATAGCAGTTTGCTTGCCTACCAAGCAGCAGCCGAGTGGAAGCATACTGCGGTCCCATACGGGTCCACATAGCCAGCAATGAATATGATTGGTGGATATCAAACGCATCCATAGGAACGTAGCATAGCCCATCTCTGGTGGAAAGCCACTCTTAAAGTCAGATAAGATAAAAATCGTGCAAACTGTGAGACGTGACTTGCACCGCCCCGCCCCGCGCCTCCGCCCCTATGCAAGAACGCACAGGTAGGTAATTGAACAACAGTAGTACGTATTATTACGTTCGTATTAGCTCAGCGGCTGCAGTTGCCTCTGCTACGACCATAGAAATGTTTACGACTTTTGAATCGCTAAGCTTGGGCCCTCGCGAAATCTTTAGAAACAAATTCAAAGGAATTGATATACTGACTCTGCCTTCTTTTTATAATAATATCTTAGAAAGTATGTTCTTGTTTGAAAGTATATTCTTTTGTATGTTCGCAAAAACTTAAGACTTCAAAAACAGAAGCGATTTCCATTTAAAATACACGTAGTAGACGTGAAATTGTAATACCCAAAGGAGATGTTTCATTTTCGGCCATAAAGTGTACATTAATGAAAAAAAAGGAAATAATTCCAAGAATTGAGGAAAAATATTCTTTCCTGTTTATTCCCCTGATTACTTCGGCACAAAAAATAATAGTTTTACAAATTATTGCCATATTCTATTCATCATGGCGTCGTCTTACTTGCATACTGCTTTCGTCCAGAAATCATGTTACATTTTAACATAATAATGTCACGAAAAACACGAAAGGCATGTATTTCTGTACTATAATAAGATAGCGACGAGTATCTTATCAAACTTTTTAGATTAATTAGAAAGTGTGATTCATCATTTAAAAAAAACTGCTTTTGTGGATTGTAGATTTGTAGGTACTTCTGGACGAAAATGGCTAGTTGTCGATGGTCGTACTTCTCTTGACAAAGGTCAAACATTTTCGGTTTTTATTTTGTACCCAAAAAATATTAGATAATAAGGAAAAAAAAAATTCTTTATTGTATTTAGGAGTTCGTTTCCCAGGTTTTCTAAAGTGTACATGTTATGGCCGGAGTCCCATACAAAAATGAAACGTCTCCTTTAGATTAACTAAAACTAGCAAGTCATTTAATAAAAACAGTTTCCGCTTTTATAAGAAGTTGTTAAAGTCGGTTACAGAACTTAGCGATGGGAAGTTCAAAACCCACATCAAACATGTCCTTATCAAAAAAGCATAATTATTATAAAATTAAAGACTACGTTGAAGACAGGAATTTTGGCAATAATTCCTACTGCACATGTGGCTTCCCTGATACCTCATAAACGGCATAATTATGTAAGAGTCTGTGTGTCATGTTTATTTTTTACATGCTTCCTTGAAATAACCAATTATTGACATTATATACCTACAATTTAATTTCAACTCTTTATTAGTGGCTTTTATGGACTTGATAATTATTCAGATTTGGAACAGTTGTACTGGCAATCATGTCATTTCTTTTAAAATGGATTTTTTATTCATTTATCCTTTATACAAGGTGGCAGAGACATCGACGATGAATCTAGTACACAATTCCCCCCCTGCGTAGAAATTTTACGTCGATTATTTAAAAAAAAAACTGCTGCTTCATAAAAAAGTGCAATACCTACGCGGTCAAAATGTATGGAACAGCTGACTTTTTTTAAAATAACCGACGAAATATTTCAACGCAGGGGCGTTCAGAATCATGTACTGAATCCATGGTAACAGTTTTCGCGTCGATGTCCCTGCCACCCTGTATAGATTATTTTCTGTTTTGTAAATGTGGGAACGTTGTAGGTTTAGTGGACTGTAGATGTCCTTATTTGCCGACGACAGCACAGTTATAAAATAATGATACTGGTAGTAACAAAGAAATAGAAGATGACGGTTATCACGAACCGTCTGGCGCGCAGGTTTGACGACTTCCAGCCTCACGAACAAGCCGGATTCCGTAAAGGCTTTAGCACCGTAGACCACATTCATACGCTGTGGCAGATCATACAGAAGACCGAAGAGTATAACCTGCCTCTCTGCTTAGCGTTTGTGGACTACGAGAAAGCCTTCGATTCGATCGAGACGTGGGCTGCGCTGCAGTCTCTTCAACGGTGCCAGATCGACTATCGGTACATCGAGGTGCTTAAGTGTCTGTACAAAAACGCCACTATGTCAGTTCGACTCCAGGACCAGACTTCGAAACCTATCCTTCTGCAGCGAGGTGTGAAACAGGGAGACGTTATCTCTCCGAAACTGTTCACCGCTGCACTGGAGGATGTCTTCAAGGTTCTGGATTGGAAAGGGCTAGGCATCAACATTAATTGCGAGTATATCACTAACCTTCGGTTTGCCGACGACATAGTTATCATGGCTGAGACCATAGAAGACCTCAGTACAATGCTCGATGACCTCAGTAGAGCCTCCGAAAGAGTGGGTCTTAAAATGAACATGGACAAGACAAAGGTCATGTCAAATGCCCATGTGACACCCACTTTCATGAAGATCGGAGACGCTACGCTCGAAGTTGTAGACGAGTATGTTTACCTCGGACAAACTGTCCAGTTAGGTAGGTCCAACTTCGAGAAAGAGGTCAATCGTCAAATCCGACTCGGCTGGGCAGCGTTCGGGAAGCTACGCAATATCTTTTCGTCCCACATACCACAGTGTCTCAAGACGAAAGTCTTTGACCAGTGCGTGTTGCCAGTGATGACCTATGGTACTGAAACGTGGTCGCTCACAATGGGCCTTATCAGAAGGCTAAAAGTCACCCAAAAGACAATGGAGAGGGCTATGCTTGGAGTTTCCCTACGTGATCGAATCAGAAATGAAGAGATCCGCAGGAGAACCAAGGTAACCGACATAGCCCGAAGAATTGCCAAACTTAAGTGGGGTCGAAAGGTTCTGGAGTGGCGACCACGTACCGGAAGACGTAGCGTTGGAAAGCCTCCCACAAGATGGACCGATGACCTTGTGAAGGCCGCAGGAATCCGCTGGATGTGGAAAGCACAGAATCGGTCGAAATGGCGGTGCTTGGAGGAGGCCAATGTCCAGCAGTGGACGTTTTTCGGCTGAACTGATGAAAATAATGACGAGAAGATGACATTAATACCTACTAGTCTTGTTACGATTTTTGACCGGCTAAACGCTAATAACCTCATAATTAACCTAACTAAAACTAAAATTATGAATTTTAAAATTAGACAAAAAACACAGTCACTTTTTCAGGTAAACTACAAAGGTGACCAAATACTTGAAACTAATGTTACAAAACTTCTTGGACTGCATATTGATAACGATAAGTCGTGGAGGACTCAAATCGATAATGTATGTGGAAAGCTCAGCAAACTTTCCTATGTTCTTTATATGCTAGGCAAAATTGTGAATATGACAGCGCTCCTAGCAGCTTATCGTGGTTATGTCGCCTCTACATTGCGATATGACCTTATATTTTGTGATAATGCTACTAAGGTTGAGGAGGTATTAATAATAACACAGAAAAAATGTATTCGAGCTATATATGTAAAATAAAACTCATACGGACACGGATTCATGCAAGCTATATTTCCAAAAATAAAAAAATATTGACTATATGTCTATGAAGCCTGTACATTTGTAAAAAACAATACGCTTTGATATAAATCTGTCGAAAGTCAAGGGCGATCAAATAAGTTGCACCCGTTATGCACAAAAAACCAAATTTGTCTACAATTGTATTTTTGCAATGGGCCCAAAATTTTATAATAGCAAATTACCTGATCCAATTGTATCAAGCAGCAACATGAATGAGTTTAAGGGTCGTTTTCAAGAGATATCATTTTGTTGTAATTATGTGTCCACCAACTTGTTGATAAAATAAAATGAAATACAGTTCGAAATGTAAACATATAAATCAACATTCAGATTAATTAGTAATAAAATAGCAAGTATAGATTTTTTGTGCCAAATTACGTAAATTCGGTAAGAACTATTGTACGAGCTACGTTGTACATTAACCTTTGTGGTAGTACGTACGTCATACTTAATAATGCACATCGATATTGTTTAGCTGTGCATTTCTCTAACATAGCATTTAAGTGGAACAAATGTCTAATTATATTTAGTAGCAATAAATCCATCAAGAGAATCATTCGTCTACTCATTTACATAACATAACATACCTAACAGGTTTACATAACAAGTACATAATATTTTCACTGTTGGGCATTACAACCCCAACATTTGGTCCTTCGAGCAATTTAGTGTTGTGTGATTTATACCTTTTACGGTCGCGAATCGGTTGGACTGATCTCTCACAAGCGAGTCACCCCAGTAATCAATTGAGAAGGCGCATGTCGTAGAAGAAAAAGGTTGCACAATACCAAGAACCAGAAGTGTAGAGCAACAGCCTACTTCACAAAACAAAGTTCGTCAATTCGTCGTAAAATTTGGCAACTGACTTCATCAGCAAACACTTACGAGAATCAGCGCAAACTTTACGAAAATATCAAGAAAGTCGGCATCAACATCAAGAAGGATGGCTGGGACAGGAAGAACTTGGACTACTTCAAACGGCGTATGCAAATGCTGGAAAACCTATGGAGTGAATTCCAGTTCAATCATGATCGTCTGTCTACAGAAGTAAGTGCGGGCCATCCTTACTTTACAAGTGATTTATATAACACAGCATTGAAGTGTTATAAAGAAGTCAAGGAGTTAATTCTGCAACAAAATCAGGAACTATCGACGCACAAACGGTCCGCAGGGGGACCGGCGGTGCAACCAACACTGTTCGAAAGTACCTCTGAACAAGGTCAAGCAAGTACATCGAGCAAGCAATTACAAGCACAACAAGACTGCGAGGCGGAAGAAAAAACCAGTAACACAACTGAGAGCAACAACAGAGATCAATCGCCTCCTCGGCAACAACAAAGCCCTAACAAGAGGGACACGGGGTCCAACAGTAAACTGGACGACCTCTTACGCAAACAATCGGCGAACTTCAAGGCTTTCATGCGAGCTGTCGCCAACATTCAAGAAATTATCACAGAAAAATGGGAATTCCAGGATGCGTTGCAAGCGTTACAAGCGAGTTGGTCTGTTATTGACAGTCTCCATTGGGAAATTGAGTGCGAACTCAACGGGGACAAGAACGCAGTGTATGAAGAGCGCTATACAAGATTCGAAAACCAATATATCGATCTGAAGAAGGCATTAAACACCAAGATGTGGTCCGGAGCTTATCGAGAAAAAACAACACCAAAGTGTAACTGTATTTCACGGAAAGTTTTATCAGTGGATACCGTTCAAAGACCTTTTCACGGAAGCCATCCACAACAATACATCATTGTCAAATGCGCAGAAGATGCAATTTTTGAAAAGCAAGGTTCAAGGAGAAGCTGAAAGGTTGATACAACACTTACAAATAAGCTCGGACAACTATCTAGTGTGTTGGGAAATTCTCAACAATCGCTACAGACTCAGATCCTTCCGAGACTGTATATATAATAAGATACCAAGTAATCTCAAGACGTTAAATATGAGATTATTCAAAAATAAATTGCATGAATGGTTGTGTAGTCATAGTTTTTATAGTGTCAAAGACTTCTTTGAAAATAAATGTTAGATAAATTATGCTTGTGAAAATTTGTACGCTTTTTGACTGTTAAGCAAAAACATGTATGCTCTTGTTATTTTTATACCATCTTTTTATACCATGTTTTTAAGCAAATAAATATTATTATATTCTATTATTTTATCCTATTCTATTATATTCTACAACAACAAAAAACTTATATTCACATCGCATATCAACTTGCTCTTCAATCTGCCTACTATGCAACAGCAGTCATTAGCACCAATCAAGAAAATACTTCCACCAGTGTCGGACGAGAATGGCCAGGTGTTCCCGGCTATTTCCGTAGCCCCCCAGCCTGGGGGGCATGCGGGGCCCACCAGCTAGGCGAGCATGCGCCGGGAGGGTTGTGGAAGTAAAGGCTGAGCCGGTTTCCCATGGCCCTCCCATCACGGCGATGTGGGAACACCGCTGAGTTTTAGTGGGTACACTGTCATTACCGACAGGAGTCCCACATACCCCGACTCGTCCCCCACGAGCGGGGATGCGTAATGCATTTCTCAGCGATAAAAAAAAAGGTTAGGTTAGGAGCCACCTACCAAGTGATTGGACGTATTGAGTACCCGTTGTTCTGAGTGATAGATGCGTTTTCATGTTTTCACATCGTTCCGTCATAAGCTTCAGTCTCTTCCAAAAGTTTCGACTTCTTACCTGTGCGCCGTATTTTGCAAAATCGCGTGCCTTCCTCCCTGAGGACTTCCAACATTTGGTCGAGTGCCTGCCTGCCTGGCCGACGTCGTTTGTTGTTTCAATGGCAGCGAATCGGTTCTCCAAGTCTGACTGCAATGCTTCGGAACCTAACACAGTTTGGAACATATTTGGACGGAGTCTAGACTTCATTAAACGAGTTCGCTCGAGCTTGAAGTTGATATTCAGAGAGCCTCGAACAAGTCTGTGATCACTGCCGGTATTGAACCTGTTGATCACTGACACATCCCTGAATATATGCTTTTAGTCTGTTATGATGAAGTCTATCTCATTTTTCGTCATAGTGTTGGGGCTTCGACTCGTCTAATTAATTTGGGGCTATTTCTTAAAAAAGCAGGAATTCATCAAGAAAAGCCCCTCCTTCTCAACGAAGTTGAAAAGCATTTGCCCTCCATGATTTCTGCAGCCAAACCCGCAGGATACTACTACCGATTCGTTGCAATTCTGTACTCTCACTTTAGCGTTAAAATTCCCCATGAGAACGTTGTAGTGGGCCCTAGTGGTGGAATGCAAGGCCTTGGAGATGTCCTCGAACATTTCCTCCACTTCGTCATCCGAGTGTGCCGAGGTCGGTACGTAAACCTGAACAACCTTGAGGCTATACCTCTACTAGATACGCTATCCTGTTCGAGACTCAGTGAAAATTACAACAAATGTACGATAATAGTAAAAAGTACCTACTTAGCTATTCTTTGCACCCAGATACTCTAAAACCTGGGTTCCGAACCTGGGGGTAATTACCCCCAAGGGGGTAAATCAGCTATTCTGTGGGGGTGACAAAGAACCTAATAATTAAGATCTAATCTGGTAGGACCAAAGCTGGTGCCGAATATACTGTTAATAGCTTACAGAACTTTAATAAAAATGCTTATGAGTACCCTTTGCCACCACCTATAGATGTGAAAGTGGTTTTGCAACTTTGGTTACACTGAAAACAAAGGCCGGCACCGTTTCAATGTGGAACATGACTTAAGATGCGCTTTAAGCGAAACTAAACCTAAACCTTACATAAAAAACTTTTAAATGCAAAACAATACAAACCATCACACTAACTATGTATTTTTAATTAATTCATTGTTTATATTTAATACAAATTACGTAAGAATTATAAGCTTGTCTTGTTTGTATTGATAACATTTTAAGGTTGGGGTAAAATCAGTTTTCCTAATAGGTCACAGCGGTAACAATATTGAAAAGATTAGGAACAACTGCTCTAAAAAGTGCGTGTTGGACCACGCACAAACTTAACATTGTAGTTGAAAAACATGTTTTCCCATACATTGCACCGTGTTTGGGTCACAGAAATACATTTGTGTACCAAAATTCAACTTAAACGGTCCATTAGATTCGTAGCAAGTTGGCTGTGACAGACAAACAGACACACGAGTGATCTTATAAGGGTTCTATTTTTTCCTTTTGAGGTACGGAATCCTAAAAACAAAATTTTAATGGTGCCCAAGATACAGGCTGTGCCTAGTTTGGGACCAACGATACCTCCTAATTGTAATTTAGAATGAATGTTAAATAAAAAAAAAAATAGGAAGGTAAGCATATGTTAGGTAAGCACCCATATTCTGTACAAAAGCGAGAATTTCCGTTGACTAAAATAAAATGCACATTTTGTGGATCAAAAGGGCTTCCCCTAACCTTCAAGCAAAACATTATCCGTCAAGTGGACGGGTGGAGTGGGTACGATCATGAACACAAAAGGGAGCGATGCATATCTTGTGAGGGGCGGGGCGGAGAGAGGCGACAGGCGAGGGGGGGGTCACAGCTCGATCGCGACTCAAGAATTTAATTTGGTCGCGGAGAGGGGTGCTCCGCGCAACGCGCAAATTAATTTTAATCGTCGTCATTAGGGAGCGCGCCCCTGCTCCCCTCTCCCCCACTCGCGAGCCCGGGCATTACAGACTAGAGACCCTTTCAACTCGCCGCCACTGTCCGCCGTTTTTACCGCATCAACCGTCGTTTATAATCATTTCTTATCCGACGCGGCAATTATGCCTATCCTTAGAGGCGAATCTAAATTCCGGCTTGCAGATGATTCCGAATCACGCAAGGGTTTTTCTTAACTTCGAACCGCTGCGAACCGTCTGCGTCTGCGCTGATGGCAGCGCGTAAGTACAGCTGCGTGTTAGTATAATTGCGTCCGAGATACTTGGAGCTCTTCCTGCCGCGCTCAGCACTGTTCCACTACGCCTGGCTCAGTGGCTTCCCGAGTGCGGCTCACAGCTTCACACAGATAACCACAAAGTGGGAATGCTTTGTTGTGTCATTCGGACAGCGCGCTTAAATCATTATAATTAAAATATCTGCACCAGACGCGACTGGAATCTCTTTGAAAATTAAAATACAAGCGAGGACGAGGCCCGCCCGCTTACAAGACCGTTAGGAAACATATTGTCATTAAAGTATGTATGGTTATTTATCGCAGCGTTTGATCGTTTACTCTGTGCGACTGAATTATGGAAATGCCTTTGATATTGCCCCACATTAGCGTCGGCGTCGCTACAAGGAAGCCTCGCACGCCCGCCGCCGGCGAGCGCCCTGACCGTACGAGCCTCAGGGGACGGCACATATGATACCGACACACGTCGGTGTCCATCATCCGCTTGCAGTAGTCATTATCATCCTTAGCTTGCTTGGCTTAGTGTAAGACAATTGACACACGTTCCCTGTCAAGTAGAAGTTGTAGTCGGCTATGTGAGGGTGTTGTGTTTTAGTAGTACGTACCGGGCACGGCGGGGTAGGAGTAGGGCGAGCAGGCCGCAGGGTCGAGGTGGTGCGACGCGTGGTGCTGCGCCGGCCAGTCCACGGGCTTGTATTGGTGGTGCAGGCCGCCGCGGCCCAGCAGCAGGCCGCCGTAGCCAGCCGCGGCCGCCATGTTGTGGTGCGCGGCCGCCGCGTGGTACTCGGCCGCGTGCCGGTGTGCCGCGTGCCCGTACCTGCGCCACACTCTCGCCGTCATTATTACACAGTACACTCTCCAACGCCGGTGGCTTCATTATTTCCACCTTAAACTCTACGCTCAATTACTTAGATCAAATAGGTAGATACGGTAGGCCGCAGGTTAGTGGCAACAAAATCAGTATAAGCTGGCCTCTGTTGAATTTTTGTACTACGCTGGACCAGCTCAAGGTCAGTGTTACCGCAGACATGCGGTCGACTGTACTAAAGTGGTCAAATTGCTCTGATGTTACAATAGACCAATTAAAACTACAATCTGGCAGTAGGTACGGCTACCTACTTATTTATTGCGGAACACACTCGGAGTGACATACAATGACAATTTAATAATAAGCAGGTATTCATTGCTTTATTTTTTTTGTCTTATCTATTATTTATTTTTATTATTATTTGAAGCAATGCGTTTTGTTATGATTTCATTCCGAGTGTGCTAGGCACTATGAGCCCGCAGAGTGCAGGTGGCGGCGCACTCACCCCGTGTAGTGCTGGTGCCAGGGGTCGTAGTCGTAGATGTCGACGCCGGCGCAGGCGCCGCCCGGCGGCACGCCCGCCACGCCGGCCGCCGCCGCCGCG
This sequence comes from Agrochola lychnidis, assembly GCA_963680765.1. Lineage (NCBI taxonomy): Eukaryota > Metazoa > Arthropoda > Insecta > Lepidoptera > Noctuidae > Agrochola > Agrochola lychnidis. The sequence continues at coordinate 496,627 of OY796852.1, read as the reverse complement.
TTGAAGAACGACGGCGGCAGGTTGCGCGAGACCATCGGCACGCTCTCTGCACACAACAGCACGCACTCATATACCACTGTCACGTCTGTGATTAACATACCTACTACAGCTACTCGCAAAGCTAAACGAAGCAAAAACAAAATAGACCTATTTATACAGTTCCTTCACTGAATCATGGTTATCGATTATTGTATTTTATTTAAAAACTCATTGGGTACCTACAGTAGCTCAATTTACACCATTCTATGAACTTACTTGATTATACTTCACAAAGGTACAAAATTCACAAAAGAGGCGGAGGCACAGCTGTGACTTGTGATTGAGCTGAGCGACTTATGTATGAATCCCACCAAAAACATTTCATGTAAAGTATGTTGCCAAGACCCTAACGCTTTCACTATTAAAAAGTTATCAGATTGAATGTAGAGCCAAGCCGCTCACTCTACAAGGCCTAACTCTACATACATCATATCTTGGCTTACGTTTCGCGGCCGTCGCACAGACACTCCTATGTGCTGGTAAGAAATTAAGTCACTGGTCTTTAATGTTGTGTCATGCATGCAAAAGTTCAATGGAACGGCCAAGCCATACATTTTTGTACATACCTATTATCCGTAAGAAATACAGACTAGTATCTCCCTTGAAGGGGGACGGTGGTTAAAGTTAAAAAAAAAGATTTTTGAAGTGAAAACTTCTTAAGGCGCGTTGGGCATTTTTGAGATGGGACTAAACCATTGATTTCGCGACACCATGACGACACCTCATTTTTGCAAACGCGATTGTGCTCTTTATTTTTATACCGTTACGGATCAATGTTCTATGCAAGTATTTTTACTTTTTAAAACTTTTTACCGAAGTTACACTTAGCCGAAGTAACATTTGTTCGAAGTATTATGTTTCCGAACATTCATACGACCTACTATTTTATTTTATTAATTATTTAAATGTAATGGCACTTACTAAAACAGTTGATTATGAACAAAAGTGGTTTTAAGTGGTCTCAGTAAGAAGCATATGCAAACAACAATGCTTGCTTCAAGCATGCAGCATCCAAGCAAGCATGTAGCGTTCAAGTAGGCATGCAGCATGCAAGCAGGCATGTAGCATGCAAGCAAACATGCAGCGTGCAAACAAGCATGCAACATGCAAGCAGGCGTGCAACATGCAGCAAGCACTGTTTCTGTCACGGCTCCGGCGCTGCGGGGTTTGGGCGACCCCACGCAAGCTTGTCGGTGCAGATGGTTTTAAAACGCTCACCACCTAACCCTCAGCTCGCGGGCCGCCCCACCCCTCCACGCCTACGCGGGCTTAAATTACACTCTAGGGGTAGGAAAGACAAGACTGCGTGAAGTCGGTTTTGCATCGATTCGTTTCTGTCACTAAATTTTGTAGCACAACATATTGACTTTTTATGACACTATTTTAATTTAATATTGAAAATGCTACCAAGTAACCGGCTATATATTTGTGACAAAATAATATTCCGTAAAATATTATGTTGTTTCGGTGTGGTGAAAATATGGCAAATAAATCATTTGGCAAATGAAAAATGTTCAAAAGAGGCTACGGCCAATAGCAAAAAGTTATTTTGTAAATCGGCGAAATATAATTCAGTAAAATAAATACCTATGACACGTGATACTTCTTCTTCTGTGATCTTGACTTGGTAATGGTAGACATTAGAATAGACTATGATAAATAGATGCGTGAATAAAATTTCGTGTCTGTACTATTGACCGTTGAGGAGTTCCCTCTTCCGGAACCAAACCTGGATGCAGCAGCCAGATCATGGTGAACTTTAGACCTGGCTATCATAATTGAATGCGTTTATAATATTTAGTGTCTCTGCTGTTGACCACTGTGTTTCCTCGTCTGGAGCCAATCCTAGTTGCTGTAGCCAGGTCATGGTAGACCTTAGAAAGGACTGTCCTAATTAAATGCAAATATAAAATTTCGTGTCTGTTCCGTAAACTGTTGTGGAGTTTCTTCGTCTGGAGTCAATCCTGGCTGTCAAATCAGTTCATGCATTATAAAAAAATGCATTGTCTTTAAAATTGAACCAACATGTAAAATTTCAACTCCGTAGGATAAGAAGAAGTAGTTTTAATTCAGCTTGCAAGATTTGCTAACACTAACAAGGCAAGTTAATATAAAGCTTGTAAAAAGACAACACAGACAAACAAATATAAAATCTGGAGTCACACGTCGTGTACGGGCGAATATAATATATAAATGTATTCGCCCGAACACGACGAGAAAAGATTATATACAGAGTGTCAGGGACATCGTCGCGAAAACTGAAACCATGGATTCAGTACATGATTTTGAACTCCTTTGCGTTGAAATCTATCGTCGGTTATTTAGAATCATGTACTGAATCCGTTTTCGCGTCGATGTCCCTGACACCCTCTATAAATCGAAAAGATTACGTGATAACTTTTACTTTAGTGAATTGATTAACGCCTGTGTTCCTGGATATAAGCTCTACCTAATAAACACTGGCATAACACTGATACGCTGACTGATCTATTCTGACCCTAATCAAGTTGGGCATTAAACCCCAACATACAGATTATTCCTGACGAACGGCTATCACTAAAATAATGTACAAGTAGATTGTAATCACACGGCATTTCTCATTAACAGTCACCTAACCATAGATATTTATTACGAAGAGCCCTAAACTTCATGTTTTCTGCGTACGTTCTACAAACTATCATTAAATATTAATATATTTTTTTTAAACAAACACACAGGTACACCTCTGCCTAACTCTTCGGGGATTACAGGCGTGATGTTATGTGTGTGTGTGTGTGTAAACAAAAAATATCAATAGTTGAGAATCGAACTTACAATCACATTTGCAAAACAGTCGTAGCGCTAAGCTATTTGCTTTGTTGAAAGTTAATAGCAGTTCTTATATTCGGGCTCCCCAACACAGGCATCACTTGCTTACAGGGCTCCAAACACAAATATTCTAGATGTAAACTTGTTGAAGCAATAAACCATTTTTTGTATATTATCTCACGATTGACTGCTTAGCTCCATAAAGATAAAGCGTGATAATAATCATTTAAGTAAATCTGCAATGTTCTAACCTTTTGCTCGTCTTTTTACAATTTATGGTAAACTATAGAAGAATACGAACATAATGCAAAATAATGCTCATCTCCCATAGCAAATAGCGTGATAATTTAAAGCCTACAGACTAAACTTATAAATAGGGAAACTTATAAGTAGGGAATCTTATAAGTAGAAAAACTTATAGGTAGAGAATCTTTTATGTAGGGAATATCTATTAAGTCCTTGTGAACATATTGACGAACACTGTTCGGAAGTAGCAATTGGGCGAGTGTGGCGTATGATGTCGAGTGGCAGTCGTTTAGAAGTGGTCGCGCGTGGTTTTTACTTGCACACGCGGTATGCGCGGCGCGTCGGCTGCGGCGCGCGGCTCAAAGCCGGCCGGCCGCGTCCGCAGCCCGCGAATCCGAAACTATGCCAACGTTGAGCGTTTTTGTCGCGCGGCTCCTTTCGGCCATCTTTTAAGTAATGGCCTGAGTTTTTCCGATCTAATCACGGCCGCGTAACTATGTGTCCCGACTCTCGTCGCTTGGTTTCGCATCGAATCGACGCGACGATTCGCTATATTTTTTGGTTCGTAGCTGCCCTCGACCGACAAAACCGGTTTCATGTTGCGTCACCATCGCGAACGTCATTGATGTCATCATCGCTATGCAGTTGTACCTACATTACTTAGGTACGTACCTACGTACGGACTCTCGTACGGCGGGAGTAGCGATAGGGACGTGGTTTTAATGAACTTGACTGATGTTGGAGTAATATACAAAAAAAGAAGTTATAAAAAACTAAAACCCAACTACGACAAAAAAGTCAACTACAAAGGTATAAACGAGACATCACAGACAGACAATTTCAAAATCCGGAGTCACGTGTTAGGGCATAAATCAAACAGATTACGTCGTATACGAACATGAACTGAATGATACCCTATAATCTTAACTGGCTAAATTTAAATGAACTTAAAATAAACCTAACTAACACCGTGTTTAAGGCAAATAAAGACTTATCAAATCTTAAAACATTTGTAATAACTTTCAAAAATAAAATTCAAAATTAAGTCAATTCAATATAAACAATGACCAAATAAACATTGAAAAAATAAAACTACAAAATTTCTTGGACTACACATAGACATGACATGGAGGACGCATATTAAACAAGTATGTACTAAACAAAGTCGATATTCATATGCCATCTATATGCTTCGTAAAATCGTAAATCAAAGTGCACTTCTATTAGCTTATCACACTTACGTTGGTTCAAATCAAATCAAATTATTTATTTGCTTAATACAGGTAGGTATAAACAGATGTTACAAATAAATATGAAGTACTCTGTATCATTATATTACCTATTATGGTGTGCAAATATTTACATTTTTATTAATCTAATTAAATAATTATTAAAATAACATTTCAAAATTATTACATTCAAAATAATAAAAATATAATTTAAAAAATTTAGAATACTACTAACACACGTCAAAGGTTTAATAATAAAAATTGTCAGATGAATTAAAATACAACAATCAGATAAATTATATAAAAATATTGATCCGAATTAAAATAAAATAAAATTATAGAGATGTCAAATTAAATTGTTATAGCATGTCACACTATTTGTATTGTCACATTTTAAATGTCAATAAATTACTCTTAATTTATGTATCTATCTATATTTTATCCTGACAGTAAGGCATGGTATAATGTTTTGGGGGAATGCTACTGAGAGAGAAACTGTCTTCAAAGCCCAAAAGAAATGTATCCGGGCAATATGTGCACACCTAGTTTAAAGATCTTCTGTAGTATGTATCACCTCATGTACTTACCCATATTCAAGCAAATAAATTGAATTTGAATTTGTCTGTGTGTGATGTCTTGTTTATACCTTTTTAGTTGACTTTTGTCGTAGTTTGGTTTTAGTATTACAACTTTTACTTTTACTTAGATATTTTTTGGGTTATAATATATAACCATAATAATATAACCCAACATGGCACCATTTTTTTTTTGTTTGTATTTGTCTTAAGTCCTCTAAAGAGCGCCATATTCAATTTAATATAACGTCACAGCTTATAACCTTTCAAATGTCATTAACGAGACACAATAGAATTTTAATTGTTATCCACCTCAATGAGGCGTCGTAACAGATGATGAGATAACCAGCGGACGATCAAGACGCTGCCAACGATACCTCATTTGTCAAATTATGATGAGTAGTTTAGAAGTTATGTATAAGGTAACAGATGAACATACATACATACATTACTGGTCAAAATTATAACCCTTATTTTGCTTCGCCATAGTCGGGTAAAAATAAATCTTTAGCTGAACGCAAGTACTCCTGCGGTAAGCAAGGACATACAATAATTTATCTCAGTTAAATAAACTCCAGGTGTTAATATACTCTTTTTAAGAAACTCCGGTGAACCTCTCCAGTAGGTACCTACATAATGGTTTCTCAAATGAAGTGCACCGAGCATGACCGGGGGTAAGTAAAGAGGTGGAGTAAAATAATGAGACGAGGATGCCGTGAAGCGGCCGAGAGGCGAGGGGGGCGGTGGCACGGGCTCTAGTTTGTAATTAAACGTCGGGTTTAATTAAGGCGGCTCTGAAAACCACTTCAGTGATTTATCTAGTTAGTGGCGGAGGGCACCGCCGCCGCCGCGCCGCGGTCGCCGCCACATCGCGACGAGCAATACAATCGCTGCGCTCTTCTTTGAACCGCTCGCGGTGTGTTCTTGCACAAAGTTCTCGGTATTCAGACACACCGCGGGACACACGGCCGTGAGTTCGCGACTCCCTCACCCAGCTTCATCGTTACACCTTGCATGAATTACACTATTACGAATCAATCGTTTCCGCTCGCTACATAAATAAATTGTACCTACCTACATTGCTTACTTTTCTTACCTTCGACTGTGCTAGTACTTATTTTTACCCGACTACGGCGAAGCAAAAAGGAGGGTTATGATTTTGACCGATATGTCTGTATTTATGTATGTATGTTCATCTGTTACCTCATAACTTCTAAACTACCAATCATAATTTGACAAATGAGGTATCATTGAAAGCCTCTTGATCGCCCGCTGTTTATAGGCTATGTGACGTGACATTAAAAATGCAATATGGCGCCCTCTCGAGGACATAAAGTTATGAACATTTTTTTTTAATTTTGTCACGTTGAGTATCAAATGAAAGGGCTTGACGAGCACATTACAAATATGTACATATTTACATATTTATGTACATATTTACATAAATATGTACATATTTGTAATGTGTTTCGGCTCGCTACGTGTCTCCGCTTGGGTGCACCTTGTGTTGCTCCGCATCGGTATCATTGCGGTGAAGCTGTCGACAGTCTTGGGCACCATGGCCTGTCCTGCTGTAGGAGCGCAGGTCGCACAGCACGGCACGCCAGCATCAACGACATTATTCGTCGAGCCCTTGTCACCGCCGGCGTACCAGCGGTATTAGAACCAAACGGCTTGGTACGTGACGATGGCAAAAGACCAGACAGGATGACGTTGTTGCCTTGAAAGGTGGGTAAGCCTCTGGTGTGGGATGTAACCTGTGTCGACACCCTTGCGCCATCCCATGTTCCTAGCACGGCGGGCTGTGCTGGCGCCACTGCTGCGGCTGCTGAGACCCTCAAACGGCGCAACCTTATGGATTTTTACAGTTTTGAGCCGTTTTGAGCCGAAATTTCTCGTCGACTGGTCGACACTTCACGTGACCAGAGGTCTGGCTCGTTCTTTGGCCATAGAATTAGCGTTGCCATTCAACGTGGCCATGCTGCCAGTCTTCTGGGCACGTCTCCGGATGACAGCGATGCGGACGCATACTTCGACGCCTAAGTGTCGTTTTGTTTTTATTATTTTTATTTATACAGATAGTTAGTTAGTCTTTTAATTTAGTACCTAATGTAAATAGTTAGCTGTGTTAAAAACTGTAAAATGAAAATAAATTAATACTATTTACATATACATATTTTTTCATTTATTTATTTAACATGTAAAACACTAGTTATTAGGCATGCATTAAAATTTCATAACACAGTATTAAGACATGCTCCCTGTAAAAGCTTGTACAGACCAGCGCGATATCGCGGGCACGACACGGGTCGCGCCTGTCTGTCGCGCCCGCGATATCGCGATGGTCTGCACGAAGCTTAAGGGCACTGCAAATGTTTACCCAAATATCAAATGATTAAATTACACAATATAATATTGATTCTGTAGAGAGTAGTGCTCGGCGCTATGGTGACCTAACACACCTTTCTCGTAGTGATAGTATATATGGTTTAAGTTAAAGTCTCGAATTATAAGGGAAATAGCTATATTGAATCACTATAACACTTAATTACAAGAACTGGTAGAAAATGGTAAACTATATAACTAACTAAATTATTGATAAAATGTATGGTAAAATGGTATGGTAATGGTTTCGAGTACGTGGTGTCTCTAATGAGATCTAAACGCGAACTGGCCCACATTTAGGTGAACGAGCGAATGTGCATATTTGCGTTCAATGCAATTATGCATTTTCGCTGAGTGTTCGATTAACTCGAACAGATTCTATTTATTACAATCCTTTACATTTTAATAAACATTAATTAATAAATTGTTAATTTTTATTTCAAATAAATCATTATAATTAATTTGATCATTCATTTTAGTAATTATAGGTAAGCATAATAATTATTTATTTCACATTTACGTCAAGGTTAATACTACAATATCAATTGATTCAAATTTGTTAGCTTTAAATTCCTCAACAGTATAGTAAGTAGCCTTTCTTTATTAACAGAGATTTCAACTGTTTCGAGAAAATTGAGTAATTTGGTAGGGATTTCAAATTTTCCGGTACCTAGCTTTTAAATACATTAGCTAGTCTTGAATTTGAGCTTTTCCCGATAACTTTTAAGTTTGTGATGGGTAGTTTTCGTCTATTCTTGTTCCGTCGGTTACAGTTTTCATTTAGCTCGACATTAGATTTGGAGAAGTGCCTATTATTAAACGTTCACTATCACACATACACACACACCCCGACACACACACCCCGACACACATACACCAACACACAAACACACCCCCACACACTCACCCACATACACACCCCCACACATACGTACACACACTTAAACCACATATATAAATGTCCAGCCTAGGTTTATTTTTATTTTATTTTTTCTTTATATTACATAACATAACATCACGCCTTGTTTCCCCGAAGGGTTGGGCAGCGGTGTCCCTGTAGCAGGTACACCCACATTTCAAATCAAATCAAATCAAATCATTTATTTTTGCAGAAAAACACTGTTACAATGGTGTTATAAAAATTTACATGTTTCAAGTGTTTCTACCGTAAGGCATGCAAAATTTATAGGTACAATCATAAAATACAATCAACAAATAGACAAAAAACAGTCATAAAATACTTTAAGATATTAAATTAATGCAATGTCATACAGATTAATTATTTATTCAATAATAGTAGTATTTAAATCATTTTAATGTCGTTCCTAGAATTATTACAATATTTAAAGATTCATGTAAAATAATAATTGTTATTGCTTGATGTCACTGTGAGGTCTTAAGTTTGGAAAAATTATCGTTTAAGAAGTCGTTCAAATTATAGTAACATTTATCAACTAAAAGACTCTTTACACTTTTTAGGGTTCCGTAGTAAACAAGGAACCCTTATAGTTTCGTCATGTCCGTCTGTCTGTCTGTATGTCTGTCTGTCTGTCCGCGGTCTAGCTCCGAGACCCTTAGTACTAGAAAGCTGTAATTTGGCATAGGTATACATATTAATTACGCCGACAAAGTGGTAAAACAAAATTATGAAAAACTTTTTTTTTAGGGTATCTCTCATACACGTAAAGTGGTGATGTTTATTTTTTTATTTTTTTACCCCATGGTGAGGGGTATCATTGGAAAGTTCCTTCAAAAATATTGGGAGTATGTGAAAATCATTTATGGATTCAGGGATTCGTTTGCGAAATATTAAGCTTTAAAGTGCTAATTTTTGTTAGAGTCAAGTGTCCTCCCCCCCCCTGCCGGCTAAATGGTTGGTTATGGGTGTGTGAAAAAAATCACAACAGTAGCTTATATAACGAAATTAAAAGGAAAACTATCACAGCTAAGTAGGCTTTACAGGTTAACGAGTAATAATCAACCAACTTAACTTTGCAGTTGCAAAAACATGTTTTCCCATACATTCCGTATGGGAGAACATATTTTTCAACTACAAAGTTAAGTTTGTTTTTGGGATAAATTCATCCCAACTACGGAACCCTTCATTGTGCGTGGTCGACACGCACTTGGCCGGTTTTTCTTAAATAAGGCAGTATTCATTGCCCTTATTTCTTTAGGTAATTTATTGAAAATGACAGGAGCCATGTGAAACACACTTTTGTGCATTAAAGCGGTATGTGTTCGGCGGACACAGAGGCGAAATTTGTCACGTTGTCGCCTATTATTCACTTCTGAGGTTAATTTAAATAGTGTTTTATTGGTCTTAACAAACACTGAGACCTCATAGATATATAGGCTTGGGAGAATTAAAATTTTGTTTTCCTGAAAAAACGGTTTCCAGGTTTCGATCATTTGAAGCCCAAACATAGCCCTTATGCACCGTTTTTGAGCTTTAAAAATTAAATCAATATCAGTCGAATTTCCCCAAAAAATCACACCACACCTCAGAACCGAAGCAACTAAACCGTGATATGCAGTTAACAAAGTATTAATGTTTGTAATCTGCTTTAACTCATATAGCGCATATACTGATTTATTAATTCTTTTGTACATTGTTTCAATCTGGGATTTCCATTTTAGTTTGTTATTCACGGCTTACCGTGAATAACAACCTAAAAACAACAAAATTTCTTGGTCTTAACCAAGAAATTTTGTTGTTTGCACTTCAGATACAGGTTAATCTGAGGCATAATCGCATTCATACGCTGATTCATCATCATCATCAGCCTATAATATAAATGTTCCCACTGCTGGGACACAGGCCTCCTCTCTGTGAGAGGGAGTGGGCCGTAATCCACCACGCGGGCCCAGTGCGGGTTGGTAGATGTCACATGTCTTCGAATTTTCGGTTCTAGGACATGCCGGTTTCCTCACGATGTTTTCCTTCACCGTTTTGAGAGCAGTGGTGATGAAATAATTTACACAAAGTAAAGCGCCTGTCTGGGTTCGAACCTACGACCTACAACTCGTAAGTCGCGGCCGTTACCACTGGGCCATCACTGCTCTCGCTGATTAAAATGGATTATTTTAGTTTTTGCAATGTTTGCCTTCAGGTTATTGCTGTCTGGCCATTGAATGATTGCATTTAGGCTGCTGCTTATATCATGTTCATAAGATATTTTATCATTACACTTAATTGCAACAGTGCTGTCGTCAGCAAAGAGTGTTGTGGCGTCACGTATTGTGAATTTGTGAACGCACATTAGTATACGTGGCGTCGCCTGTGTTATGTTTAGTTAAAATTATAAGTAGTCGGGAACGCACCCTTTGTAAGTGGCAACACGAAGCCACGGTCCGGGGCGTTACCTACAGCATGCCTTTGGAGTAGCGTCGCTCGCTTTCTTGTCAATCGTCGCGGGATAGACTAGATGTTACGTCATTAGTATTTTGTCCCTACGATTCTAATTAGTTATAAGTCCTAATAGTGTAACTAACCACAGTTTAAAGAGTACCTAACGTTAGAACTTCATACGTGTAACAATTATATGATTATTTCTGCAAGTTGAAGTTTCTCTTCCGTTCCTTGACTCTGTTTCACCTCCAATACGCGTAAAAGGAGACAGGTGGAATACTTTCCACCTATATCCCCAAAGTTTCATTGGGTTCGGGTTCGAATTTGAGAGGTCATTAATGGAAATTATAAAGAGTAGGGAACTCAATATACCTCCTTGTGGGACACCATATTGTATTTTACGTCCCATTGATAGGTATGTCTCCTCCATCTTAGTTCCAATATTAAGCCTATTAATTTGTGTATACTGAGTGCGGTTTTTGAGGTAGGTTTCAATTAATTTTAGGATGTTGCCTCTTATGCCATAAGTCTCAAGCTTATATAATAAGATGTCATGGATCACGTGATCAAAAGCCTGTGTCATGTCCATAAAGATGCCGCAGATCGGTATTCGCCTGTCGACATTGGACGTTATTACAGGAATTGGATACCGTTGAGATAGCTAGGTCTGCTATTCTTGATGTTGCACATCTACATACATACCTACAACGAGATTCTAATAACTTGACTGTCCTGACACAAAATATAAGAAGCATATACAGTAACTTCGACGACTTTCAGATAACTCTGTCTCAAATCGGAGTTGAGGTAGATGTGCTAATCTTAACAGAATGCAGATTAAACGCTAATAAACCACTACCAATATTAAATAACTACACTTCGTTTAATACATTTAGGCAACTGAATCAAAATGATGGCGTCGTTGCCTATATAAAAAACTGCCACTTACCTCAGGCAACTGAAATTAATTTAACACATGCATCAGCCTTGCAGATATGTATCTCAAATTTCACCATTATTGGTATCTATCGGTCTCCGTCGAATGTATCCACAGATAGTTTTATTAACTCACTTGATCAACACCTCCAAAGTATTCACACGCATAGAAACACTATTATTACTGGAGACATAAATATTAACTTAATGAGAAAGCCGTCAGAATCAGCACAAATAAGAACTAGCAGATTAACCTATTTGAATATGACGTTGACGGCTATACATGGTTTCCTACCAGGACACTGCTTGCCTACTAGGGAGGAGAACTGCCTCGATCACATGCTCCTTAAGCTAGATAAATTAAAAAACTCGGCTTTCGTGGCAGTCCTAAATACGTCTGTTACGGATCATGCGATGGTGTTATTAAATATATCCCACTCATACCAAAGTAAGACTTGTGTCAAAAATAAAACAATAACAAATTGGGAGAATGCATATAAGTACCTTGTAGATACAGATATATCTTTTCTTAGCGCACATAGAGACCCAAACATCCTAGCTAACGCGATGATAGACGTGATTAGGACATCTCTCCTCCAAAATACTAAAGTTGTTTCAGTGTCCAGCTCAAAGCGAACCTTAAAGCCCTGGATATCTATGGGGGTCCTTAAATGTATCAGGTTTAGAAATAAATTACAGCTACAAAAGAGAAAAGACCCTTTTAACGTTATCCTGATCATAACTTACAGGCGTTTTCGCACATATTGTTCTAATCTTATTAAGAAACTCAAACGACAGTATCATAAAAAAACAGATTTCAAATTCTTTAAAAAATTCTAAACTACTCTGGCGGAAAATTAATGACATCACCCAATATAAAAAGCCCAAGGCGTCCAGTACACACCTACTGCATATCACACCATGTCCCCTCGACTCATTAAACCATGTAAACCAATTCTTCGTAACTATTGGGAAAACACTTGCGGAAGAAATAATAACCCTAACTAGACAAGCATCTAGACCTATCACTAACCTAAGTTCACTACCTCAAATTAATTCGCTCGTGTTGCTGGAGACAGACCCGGCAGAAGTGGATAGTATACTTGGGTCGCTTGACTCAGGAAGCGCTTCGGGGTGGGATCGCATACCTGTGGACTTCCTTAAATTGTCTCGAGAATTTGTTGTTCCTCTCATCAGCCAGTTAACTAATCTGTGTTTCGAAACGGGCATATTTCCTGACGCGCTAAAACGTTCTATAATCACACCTGTGCACAAGGAGGGGGACAAGGGCGATGTCAACAACTATAGGCCGATATCTGTCTTACCATCCCTTTCGAAAATAGTAGAAAAAATATTAAATAAAAGACTAGTAAGTTATATGAATAAATTCAACATTCTTTCTGATTCACAATACGGCTTTAGACAGGGTCGGTCAACTCAGGATGCGGTCACTGCATTAACATCTGAAATCACTGACAAGGTGGACAAGGGTTTTAAATGCGTTACGGTGTTCCTAGACCTGAAAAAGGCTTTTGACACCGTATCTGTCCCCATCCTTGTGCAGAGACTTGAGGCTATAGGGATCAGAGGTAAGGCTCTCTCCCTCTTTGACAGTTACCTCCGAGGTAGGAGACAGCAAGTTAAAATAGATAACCTGCATAGTGGAGAGGCAAACGTAGTATTCGGTGTCCCACAGGGATCGGTCCTCGGCCCACCACTGTTTCTGGTGTATATTAACGAACTCTGCAACCTACGAAACAGTGGGGGGAAAATCTTCTCCTACGCGGACGACACGGCCATTGTCTACTTTGGGGACACTTGGGAAGCTGCGTGCAATAATGCCGAGCACGGATTAGTTGCTATAGATAGATGGCTCAAAGACAATCTACTAACCCTTAGTGTTCCTAAAACAAACTATATTTGTTTTTCTCCTAGTGTAAGGTCTAAACCAAGCCATAATTTTAAAATTCGAATCCACACGTGTGCGGACCACTTGGACCGAGGCTGTAATTGTCAAGCCATTAATCATGTAACGTCCACAAGATACCTGGGAGTTATGGTTGACGAGTGTTTAACCTGGCATTCGCATATTGAGATTGTCACGGCACGGGTGCGCAAATTTATATGGATTTTTAAAAATCTAAGATATGTGATGCCTCCGAAGACACTAAATAGCATCTACATTGCGCTCACGCAATCAGTTATTACGTACTGTTTACCAGTCTGGGGAGGAGCCACTAAAACTAAATTCCTTGAGTTAGAAAGATACCATTTAACCAAGATAGGCAGGGGAAAAGACGAAAGGATGTAGTAGCTTACTCCCAAAGGGTCCGAACCGCTTTTGCACGGCGTCAGTATGCAACCCAATCAGCCTACATTTATAACAAATTGAACGTAAAATTAAAGTTTCACCATGAGGTCTCACACATTTGCAAAAAGATAATAACCGAGTGGCTTAAAACCTTAACATACGATGAAACTGAGCAAGTTTTGGCCAGACTTGGTTAAACAGTTTCTTTTCGTTTCTTTCTTATTAATAATGTATTCTTACATTATTGATGGGAGGGAAATGAGGGGAGATTCACCGAGTTTAATTTATAAATTGCGCTTCGAAAACATCGGCACTTCAAAGAAGACATGCACATTCACACATACAAACACACCCACTAACACACACAAACACGTACACACACAACAACAACACAAACACTGTTTCAAAAATAAGACGCACATACAGTTTCACATACGCATTCAACTCAGTTACACAAAGAGCTGCAAATTAGTTCATAAGTCATTTACTGTTATCTTTCTTCCTAAATTTTATTTTAGTCACCTTTTGTAAACAATCGTCTCAATATTGTTAATAATTAAGGGAAAGAGCGAGATAGCCCCAACACAAGTATTATCAATTACTTACTGGGGATGTCTCATTTATATAAACCATGTAACTATTTTGGGACAAATAAACATTTTTCATTTTTTTTTTTTTATGATTTCCAAAAATTCATATATACCAAGGTTAATACTTTTATTCTGTCTAAATCCTTTTTGTTCCTTAGCTAAAATGTTATGGGTTTCAAAATAATCAACGAGTTCATTATACATATACTTTTAAAAAAAAATTGAGACGATTGACAGTAGAGCAATAGGTCTATAATTATCCATGTTTTCTTTACTCCCTTTTTTATGAATCGGTTTAATAATTGCAACTTTTTATTTTTCAGGGTATACACCAGTTTCAGTAGACAGGTTTAGAATGTAACTCAGAGGTTGCGAGATACATTCTGTTACTAACTTAATTACTTTAGTGCAGACACCGTCATAACCTACACTATTTGTGTTTTTTAACCCTTTTATGATTTGTTTTACGTCTTCTAGCAGACATGGCTTCATAAACATTGAGTTAAGTCTAGATGTTAGGAATTGCTTATGCTGATCTTTGTGCATAGTATTTATGGGTGTTATCTTATCTACAAAATAATGATTAAATTCATTTGCTATGTCACACGGATTTGTCACGATATTATTATTCACTTTAATACTATATATAGATTCTAATGGTCTATTTTGCTTTGCAGCATTAATAGTTTGCCATACAGCTTTTGCTTTATTATTTGAATTTATTAGTACATTACTGCCGCGGTCTATAATGACTGCTTTGCTGGTCGCGCTGATGATGGCCGACAGCGCAGCGTAGCGCAGCTCCAGGCCGACACAGCGCGGTCTGCGTGCAGCACTTGATGGACGAGCTGAGATAAAGGCCGAGGCCGTAGGTCGAGGCCTTTACAGCGAGGACAGCAAGGGCTGCAATGATGGCCAAGCTGGAAGGCCTAGAGCGTAGCTAGGCTATCTCGAGGCAATTATAGCGTGACCAGCGAAGCAGTCATAATGGGCCAAGGCTTGTATAGTGCTTTACTCAAAAATGCAAGTACCTAATCTAAATAAAACCAGCAAGTAAAGATTTGGATTTCCTACTGATTTTCCACTGCACAAATTTTTCAGATGCAAGCTTATATTTTTCCTTTGAGTTCCGCGGTATTAAATTTTCAACCACTAATTTAGCTTCATCTTTAATGTCTGGCGGTGTTAAACACATTGAATCGGAATAATTTTCGCTTTGAGAGATCATTTTTAGCGAAAAAGTCACTAAATAAAAATAAAATTTTCGCTGAACGGCGCTTTTGTTACTTCTTTGTTTTTTTTTTTTTAACAATGGTAGTTGGAACTATACAGCCAAATATGGAATAAAATCTTTTTTTTCTACCTATCTCTATAAATACAAACAGCTGTGTTTTAAATAAAATCTTTTTGCATTTGATTTTTTAAAACGTTGAAACGTCAAAATAGCGGCCGGCAATGTTTTGCCGGCCTGTTAGAGCAACCAGCAAAACTTTGTCGGCCGCTCCTTGAAACAGAACGGCAAGGTCGACTTTGCTCAAACAAGGTTGTCAAAATAATGACCACATTACATGCATTTTTGAGTAAAATATTGTTATTGTTTTGCGCTCGTTGGGTCAAACATACAATTCTTTTGTCATGATTTCCAAATATTAGGAAGATTTACTGATTTTAAATACTAAATATAAAATTAAAAGTATGTGATTTGCCTCAAATGATTTTGTATCAGTGTAATTATGAAGTTTAAAAGTATCTCATTTGACAGTTCCGTAAAAGTACTGGTTTTTTAACGAAACAGAATTGGAAACATGATGTTTGGAGCGTCGCTTAACTTCTAGTTCAGTTGGCTATGAGCCTCGTAACCAGAAGGTGTCTTCAAGAAGTCTAAGGTCTATAACGTTATTATATTAGTGCCTAGTTATATAGTTTGTTAAATGATGCTAAAAGTGTACCAGGTTTGTGGTGTGCAAGATGATAAAATCCAGAGGTACTGGTGCTGAAATGGTGTATCGTATCATTTCAGAAGTGGGTTAAACCAAAAAGGTAAGGTAAAGAGGCTTATGGGAACAACTAGGAGCCTACAAGGATTATTGAGTTTTGTTTTGGGTTGCTATCATTTTATCGGCTGCATGGCGCTGCACATCAGGTCAGGGCAACTCTCTGATGATGTGTTGTATTGTGTAGATTGTGTGTAATGGTGTGTGTGGATACGTGGCTAGGGCTACTCTCTGGCGGTACTTTAGCACGCATTATTGCACATACTGACCAGACAAATCGTGTGCTCGATCGGGGCGACTCTCCGATAGCACGAGATGTGTTTTGGTTGCCTAAATGAAAGCAATGAGCGTGATTTCGGGGTACTAGTATGGGTATTCCACATCAGGTCAGGGCAACTCTCTGATGGTGTGTGGTGAAGTATACATGGGTATAATGTTTCCTTATAATTTTGCTACCACTATAACTAATAGATACGTTCCCACAAGCCTCTATAAGGGAAGCAAATGAGCAACATTTGACAAAAACATTTTTTATGATTATTTAAAAGCAACACGAGATTAACATAAATAAATTGTTGGTTATGATTATTTCTACCTTAGTGATTGCCATGATAATTGAACTATGGTTGTTCACTGTTAGAGGGCGTACTTTGTGATTTCGCTGGATTTTGAGTGGGTATCAAAATCAAAAATCAAAATCAAAATATTTTATTTCACATAAACCTACATGGGCACTTATGAAACGTCAGAAGCTAGGTGCACGGTTCCAATTGGTCGTTTCCTATGGAGAAGAGCCGGCAAGAAACTCCACGGTTACTCTTTTAAAAATAATTGGCTTTTACAATACTTTCACATAACAGTGTTTCTAGGTATGGGAGGACAGTGTAGGTCTTTCAATAAGTACCAAGTACTTAACAAAATAGAAAATGGTCAACAGCTACAATCCACTAAGCCTACAGCGTTCTCACATTCACAAAATATGTAGAAAAGAATCTATACAAAAAATAAATAGATTAATAAAAGTAAAAAACCTATTTTAATAAAACGCAATTATATGATTTCTGTTACAACTGTAATCAATCTGAGTAATTATCATGTCCACAAGTCACAAAAAAAAAAAAAAAAAAAGTTCAAATTAAATCGTAGGTATATAATGTCAAATAATAGAATAATAAATATGTCAAGGACGAATGTAAAAACAAAAAAAAAAAAAAAAGATTTAAATAAACATGGTAATTTGGGAGCAGTTAATAGACTCTTACTTATTTATGCCATTAATGAGGTACCAGGGAAGCCACATGTGCAGAAGGAATTATTGCCAAACTTCCTTATCTTCAACATAGTCTTTAATTTTATAATATGCTTTCTTGATAAGGACACGTTTGATGTGGGTTTTGAACTTCCCATCGCTAAGTTCTGTCACAGACTTTGGCAACTACTGGCTGGTATGATAACTACTGGTTGTTCGGTGAGTCACTAGTCGTCGGATAAATTGTTTTAAATGCATAATAGCTGGACATGAAGGTATTGCGATTACCTCCCAAGTAACACAGGAAGCATTTAAAAAAAAAAAAACGAATAGTAAACTTATGTAGAACTTAAGGGGACGATAGCTGACTTTTAATGATTTTATACTGAAGGTGACGTCTGAACGAGTAGTGTTAGCGATTTAAAAAAATATATATATGTTAAATTAGAGCATTTTTCTTAATATTTGAATATACGCATATTTTTGATTATGTTTATATTACATAGTGAAATTAATTTGTAAAGTTATATCTAACGCGGATAAAAAACTGAGGATGACGCAAAATCCATCAAGCGTATTTTTCTGAAAACTTCACAATTTTAAAGATAATTAAATTAATGATCTTTTAGTATACGTGTTTTATTAAAATACCTTTTGTTTTACGTGTAATAAATTAATAATGCGTCTAAATTGGGACAGCGCTCCTTGATGGGCGAGTCCTATTACTGGCTGGGCGTACGACGCGTTGCGTGAGCTCAGTACAGAACACGCAAGCTAACCATTTAAGGTCACTGTCATATATCTGCGTCTTAAGGTCCGTATAAACTCTTATATAAGTTCACCGAGCATCTTAACGCTGTATATTGGTATTTTAAAACCATTATGATGCTTTACACTGTAAAACGGTTGGATAGTGGCATATCAAACTTTTGTAAAGCCTTTAGTTTTAGTGCAGCAAACCATAATGCAGCTGTACAGCTTTCACCTGTTTTTAGTGCATTTAGATCTACAATAGCATTTTTAAGTAGTAAATAAATGCTTAATGCTGTTTAATAGCATAAACATGAACCATTATAATGACCTGTAAATCCGCTATACAGCTTTCAGCTGTGTTTAGTGCCTTAGGGTCTACAATTGCATTTTTAAGTAGTAAGATAATACCTAATGCTGCTTAATAGCATAAACTTGTACCATTATAATGCACCGTAAATCCGTTATACAGTTTTGAGCTGTTTCTAGTGCCTTTTGTTGTGTAATAGCACTTTTAAGTGGTTAGTAACAGCCTAGTACTGCTGAACAGCATAAATGTGAATCAATGTAATTCTTGCATTTTTAAAGATTAAATGAGTTCTGTTGTACAGCTTTAATCAAATACACGTGAGTTATTGTAATGCGTAAAACTGTATATACATTAATTTTACTGTATTCGTAAAACCATTTGTCGGCCATATTGTGGAAAATCACATATTATATGATCAACAAAACAACATCATTTTTTATGGTGGACGTAGAACTACTTTATAGGCAATGGCACTATAGTGGTTCATCAAAAGTCTTCTCTGGCCTCTGGCTTAATAATTGTTCACGCGTGAGTATTTATACTGCTGGCGGCATTAATTAGCCTTTTTAAAGGTTCACCAGGCTGCTATAGACCGACACCATTTTGTAAATATTTTATAACCAAAAAAAAATATATTATCATTCGGACCTATTTATAAAAGCAATAGACCTTTTTAAAAATGATATACCTTAATTTAATACTGCCCCACAAATACTATTATGTTAATTATGCAAAATTCTTTCTATACTAGGAATACACAATTGTTTTGGTTATTTCACACTTTACTAAACTAAACTAAATTGTGCAGTAATATTTGAAGCCATGAAATAACAAAAGAGTCAAAAACTTAGCCAGTATTATAAATTTTGTTTTGATGCAAACAAATATAATGTCACTTACTCGGTTTTGACAGTCTTCGTCCATATTATATTGCGAGACAAAATAGTTAAATTACAACGTTAATTGTATTATAACATTTGTACCGTGGTAGTAGAGGTGTTTTTGCAATGATCTAGGATTTATTTATGTTCTAGCTATGAACACTTAAATAGCTCTAATAATTCAATTACTGCATTCTAATCCTAGTCTAATGCTTTTGTAATGCAATTAACATCTTCTTTATCAATAATATTGCTAGTATAATGCGCCTGTAATGCAATTAAACAACTGTTGTGAACATATTTAGGATCTAAAGCCGTATAATTTGTACCCAAATAAGCATTACAGTAGCCCTATACACGTTTGTAATGCTTCTATAGAACTAACTCAAAATGCGAAAAGGATACAGAAATGCTGTAAGTCGGCCGCTATACTGCTTTGATGTGTTACTTGGGTTATGATTAATTTGATTGATTGAGATAGTGAACTTAACCAACACTTTATTTTGGATGGGATTTATTTACATGGCTGTTGGGGCGTAACTCCCAACAGTGAAAATGTTATGTTGATGTTGTGTATTGGGATGTTATGTTGAACGAGTAAACAACCGATTGTTATAAAGGTTTTATTGCTACTAAAACAATATTTAATAAAGTAATAATGCACAATTAATGTTGGGTTAACAAACTGCAACGTTTCACTGTAAGAAGGACAAATTATTTTCATGTACAGCGTAGCTCGTACAATGGCATTCTTTCATCTTTGTCTGTGCTAAATAAATGTATTTTCTTTCTTTCTTTCATGGTTTTCGTGAGTCATTCTATGTCTTATAACGTGTCCATTGCATGAGCATGATCACGATGACGTGATGATTGCCCGTCATGAGACTGTCGCGGGACTGTCATGAGACCGTCATGAAACCGTTGTGAGACCGTCGTGGGATTAACCAAAAGGTAAACTATGTTTGTTCGCACTTGATAAATGATAAGTGAACTATGATGTTCACACTTGATAAATGATAACTGAAGTATGTTTGTTTGCACTTGATAAATGATAAGTGAACTATGATGTTCACACTTGATAAATGATAACTGCAGTATGTTTGTTTGCACTTGATAAATGATAAGTGAACTATGTTTGTTTGCACTTGATAAATGATAAGTGAACTATGTTTGTTTGCACTTGATAAATGATAAGTGAACTATGATGTTCACACTTGATAAATGATAACTGCAGTATGTTTGTTTGCACTTGATAAATGATAAGTGAACTATGATGTTCACACTTGATAAATGATAAGTGAACTATGTTTGTTCGCACTTGATAAATGATACGGTGAAGGAAAACATCGTGAGGAAACCGGCATGTCCTAGAACCAATCACTCGAAGACATGTGACATCTAGTGTACTATGTTTATTCGCACTTGATAAATTATGCGGTGAAGGAAAACATCGTGAGGAAACCGGCAGGTCCTAGAACCAGCCTAGACCCTAACCTAGAATTCGAAGACATGTGACATCTACCAACCCGCACTGGGCCCGCGTGGTGGATTACGGCCCACTCCCTCTCACAGTGAGAGGATCATGGGCTGATTATGATAAATGGTTTTGTTAATGTGGACAGGGTTCGTTTGGGTATCTGATCTTGTTTCAAATGGAGTATTAGTATTATGATACTTATTGATTTTTTGATACTATGATTGATTTTATGATACCATTTTATTTTATTATAATTATGATACTTAATGATTATTGTTCTGGATCAATGAAACATTAATTGAATATATAACTTGATTTGAATTCTGGTATAGTTTTCTAAGCTATATAGAATCATGTGTAAAGATTGTAAATGGATTACGCCCCGAGTACGTACGACATAAATAATAATGAAATGCTGTTCATTGGTAAGCGCATTACCTGAGATCAGCTGAAACGATTTGGCTATCTTTTGTTTTAAAAAAAATGTTCTTTATAGTCCGAATTAGGTTTTTGTGGAAAGCAAAATCAAAAAGTTTCCTTGTATCTGAACGTTCTTTTTCTATGAATTTTTGTATGAACGTCTTTAAGAGTAATGTTTCAATGAGATGTGAAAATGATATCTGATGTCGAGCCTGGCGCTAAAATTATTTTATTAAACTAAATTGTCTGTGTGGTTACAATGGCATTTTTCCTACGTTTCGAGTTTATTTTGTATTTATAAGTTTTGGTGTTTTAAATGATTATGGTAGCAGTTAAAAAAAAAAACTGTTTATTTTTGGTGATACTTCTTGTGATTATTTTATGTTATGTGAGTATTTGAATACTTCTGTTGTTCAACGGTTCAATTAAGAGGGACATATTAAGTCTAGTCTGTACTGGATATTTATAATGTTGTTATTTAAATAGTTCGACGACGGCGACGTTACCTTTATGTTGATGTTTTATCTTCCTGGCTAGAACTGAGCTGACCAGCCTCGCTAACGGGGGCATAGCCCTTGCAAGGTGTGTCTAGTTGACACAATTAGTTCAACTTACGACTGAGGTCTCACAGTTTAGTCAGAGCTAACTGACGTTCGATAAAGATTGAGTCTTGTGAGGATAGAATGAGGTTTTGAGATTTTCCTTCTGGAGTATGGTCGTGAGTTATTAATGTTGTTGAGCGCTTATTTCTTGATCCTTCGTTCCCTCTGGCTCAATTATGTCCGATGGAGTTAAGGCTTATTTTCATAAACCCCCTCTGGGTAGATGTGAATTGTCACGTCAGTTTGTTTGTTTTCTGAGGCTTGCCGTATCTTTTTCGATGGTTTTGGTGCGGTAAGGTTTAAGCATGACGACGTTAATTTTCTGGGTGCGTGTTAACACATATTGTCATTTAACTTGGCTGATACCTAGCCTGGTATCAGAACTTTGCGATTCGTACGTACTGACTTAAGCCTTCTCTTGCAAGAGAAAGACCTCACTATGTATTTTAATTGCCATCGTTAGGTAATGTTTCTTTTAGGTATAGGCAGGAAGGGTTCGATTGTTCGGATGCTTTGAACAAAAGTCTCTGCCTGATCCATTTATTCAAGTGGGGCGTAGCTCATATGAGGTTTTATCATGAGATGCAACCTCATGCTGTACAGGCTGGCAAGAACACTGTACGTCATCCGAACAATCTGACAAGATATGTTTAAATTAGGATTTTTTATATGGTTTTCACTTGTCGGTAAAAAAAAAAAAATGATAGTCTAGTCTCAGCAACGGCGCGCGCGTGTATCTTTATAATATTGTACTAATGGTTTAAATATAATCGTCTCCTCAAAAATTATTTGATTTATACACTGCCCGAGCAGCCAAGCATGGTGCTCACAGTACAGTGAATTTTAAAAGATTACCTCGTAGTTTTGAAAATCTTTCAATGTATGATTTAAATGTTCACCCATAACTCGTAATTCCGTATGCTATTGCTAAAGAAATTTGTTTTCATTTAATTTTTTATTTAACTTGCAAAATGTCATGATTTATGTAAAAAAATATATATATTATTTTATGATTGTTGTGTGTGTGCCAGGAGGCAACACAGTGTCGGATGGCCGAATGTCATGATTTCCAAATATTAGGAAGATTTACTGATTTTAAATACTAAATATAAAATTAAAAGTATGTGATTTGCCTCAAATGATTTTGTATCAGTGTAATTATGAAGTTTAAAAGTATCTCATTTGACAGTTCCGTAAAAGTACTGGTTTTTTAACGAAACAGAATTGGAAACATGATGTTTGGAGCGTCGCTTAACTTCTAGTTCAGTTGGCTATGAGCCTCGTAACCAGAAGGTGTCTTCAAGAAGTCTAAGGTCTATAACGTTATTATATTAGTGCCTAGTTATATAGTTTGTTAAATGATGCTAAAAGTGTACCAGGTTTGTGGTGTGCAAGATGATAAAATCCAGAGGTACTGGTGCTGAAATGGTGTATCGTATCACTTTTTAGTCTTTTCGTGTATTGCCTCAATTTTGATTTGTTGTCTACACTTGGGGTTTTTCTATATTTCCACAGTAGTTCACATTTCTTAGCACTACAAGTCTTAATACCCCGTGAAACCCACTTGAGTTTTTTGTGGATGTGTATAGTTACAGTTTTGTAGGGAAAACAAAGGTCATAAAACAATTTAAATTTATCAATGAAAATATTGTATGCTATGTTTGGATCACAAGCACTGTACATATCTGCAAATGTCATTTGACCTAAACAGTATTTGAATTTTGCCAGATTTTCTTTACAGAAATCCCGTCTCCTGATTTTCCAGTTCTTAATTAAACACATATTTCTTACTTGGCATCTTAACAATTGTGCGGTGTGGTCAGACAGTGCTAGGTCAATTACTTCTGACTTACATTTTTTCCCAAAGTTATGGGCAAAATTGTCAATACATGTTTTGCTTACATGTCTTGTTGGTTCTTTTAATTGTAATTTCAAATTGTAATTTAGTAGTAAGCATTCAAATTCGTTTGTTAACTTATTCTTATTTAAAACATTAATATAAAAGTCACCAGCTATAACAATATTATATTTATGATAATGTTTATTTAGTAAAATTAGGATCCTGTTCAGTCTATCAAAAAATACATCAATGTTACTAGCTAAGGGTACTCTATACACACAGACAATAACAATTTTGTAATCTGTCAGCTCAAACGCACAACATTCAAACGCTGAACAGTTCGCCAGTTATGTTTAAGTCCCATGTAATAGGGGGCGAGTTTATTGCCATCAACCGGGCACAAATCCAGACTCCGAGCTGCTACTGAGAAATTTCAGATAGAAAAACCCAATACATATTATTATTATTCCGTTTATTCATTTCAATTCTTATCCGATTACATTTTTAATTATTATTTCGTTTATTTATTTTCTTTCATATATGATTACATTTTTAAATATTTCGGTTTCTTAGAAGATATAAAAAAACATTTAAAAATATAAAAAATAGAAGTCCGCCGGTATCGGGAGCAGAGTCCAAGCTACCGGTGGTTTGGGCTGCAGAGACAGGAACGTCCTCACAATGCGAGCCGTATCGAGGAGTACTGCCTTCTGAATCAGGCGTTTGATCCAGCCGCCTAACGAGAGCCTCGAGAGATGTTGGTCGAGGCTTTCGGCCATCAGGCCATTTGCCGTTACGCAGTGACGGTACCTCCATAGAAGCCGAAAAGCCCGGCTTGCATTCAAAGATGAGCCCACAAAAAAAAAAAAAACTACACCCGTAAACTTGTAAAGCAACCAAGTAATTCATTCATGTCGTAAGAATTGATAAGAATAATAACATTAAACTCCGCGCTGCACCGTATCAGTTGCGCGCTTTAGAAGCTACGATGCCAGGTTTACGTACTCAAAGAATAATATTTAAATTCCGCGCCGTTTTCATCACGCACGTTGCCAAACTATCTCGAATGCCGCAGTTGCGATCTCACTCTAACACTATAGCGTTAAGCAGGACGCGAGATCGCATCGATGAATGAAAACGTCAATTTTGTGGTACATTGCATTGCTTTCTCGCTCACACAAGGGGGCTTCTTATGAGGCTTCATACCTCTCATCTTTCGCATGGAAAATTGTTAACGTTGTTGGTACCATTAGTATGTACTCATTTCGCAAAATGTTCTAATTTTTAAGCCCGGCTTTTGATTTTTTATGAATGGAACGAATCGTGTATTTGATTATAGTAAAGCAACTATCTATGTCGTTGCAAGACGCTGCGCAAGACGTTGCGCAATGCGTGATTTTCTATAGAATTATACAATTTTCAAGTTAGTTCAAATTTGTTTTGAGCAGCTACTGGCGCTTTTTTTTTGCTTTGATATTTTTTTCATTTTCTGTGAATTTAAGTGTTGTAAATTGTGATTAGTTTTTGCTGTGATTATTATCTTTGTTTTGAAGGGATTAAAAAGTTTCTTATCATTAAAATTAATTCGGAAACGCATGCAATTGTTCCTTGTGAAGGACTAAAGTGTGTGAAATTGTTACTCGGAAAGGTAATTTTATCATCAAAATGGGAATTCGGAAACCGTGTTCGTAAAGGTATTTATATTGATTTTTCTGACAATAAGTAACTCTTTACTTCACCGTAACCAACCTCAAATTATTGTACCTATTTCTCGGAAAAAAAACATGTATTTTTGTCAGTCGAAGAATAGATTGAAATAGGCATTCGAATGTCTATTACACAAACTTATGTAAGTAGCTGGTGCCATGAAAGCATATGACTAGTGTTGTTAAAACAACACTAGTCATATGCTTTGGAAATTGGAAAACTACTGAAAAATAAACCATCCTATTATGTTTAAGTACATCTCATTGAGATCACAAAACAATAATTTTCGTATCGAAGAGATTCTTCATAGGTGTTTTGAAATAAAGATTAGAGTTGGCTATTGTCATTATGATTATGATAAATTATAAAATTTTGTTTAGGTAGGTAATATCTCATGTTAACATTTTTAATCGACATTAAATTTTAAACTCATAAAATTATGCGTTTGGCAATAGAACAACAAATCTATTCTATGGGAGCCATCTAGTGGCTTTTGATTGAAAAATTTTGCATTAGACAAGCCAATATGAATTATGGTTCGACTAAGCGGTGTAATTACGCGCATTCGTGGCGATAGATGGCGCTTATGACAATTACGTGCCTGACATGTCATGACCTTTTCGCATTTGAAAGGTTTTCTAACCAAAATTATAATGATGTTGTACCATGAACAACATAAATGAAAATAAGTCAATCCCTCACTAGGCAGATTTTTTTTTTCGGAAAAAATCTGGCGGCTTGCCCTAATTTTGACCCCTAGGCACGCCACTGCCGTTACGACAATCGGCACAATGACAGCTGAGCTCACATTCCACATGTCAACAACCTCGTGTGCTAAGTCGAGATAATAATAATAATAAATAAAAAATATAGATATTTTATTTGTTTCTCTTTCTCAGCTTTCACGAGGTTCTCGTCATGTGGAATGGTAACATCGACTATCATTGCGCGGCGCGCTAATCGATCTATCACTACTATATCAGGCTTATTTGCTACAATAGTCCTGTCAGTAATAATAGACCGATCCCAGTACAACGTGACATGGTCATTTTCGAGAACTGGGTCGGTCACATACTTGTAATACGGTACCTCAGAGTCCACAAGTTTATATTTCAAAGCAAGTTGCTGGTGAATAATCCTAGCCACTTGGTTATGTCTGTGCAAGTATTCGCCGTTAGCTAGACGCGAGCAACCAGAGATAATATGTCTGATGGACTCACCCGGACGATGGCATGCCCGACACACGTCAACCGTTCCGTCCTTCATAATATGTCTCCGGTAGTTATTTGTCAAGATAACTTCATCCATAATTGCACAGACGAAACCTTCGGTTTCCCCGAAAAGGTCACCGAAACGTAGCCAGGATACGGACGCTAAGAAATCTACACCGGGCTCATGAAGAGCCCGATAGAAGCGCCCGTGAAGCGCCTTGCTTTGCTATACCTCCTTGCGGTCATCTGTAGTAAGTATTACAGGTTTGCGCCAGTTCTCTTTAGCCATGGAGAGCGGGGTGAGCCCGTTGTCCACTGCGACCACAACACGGTGCAAACCCACATCGGTTTTAAAAAAAATATTCCCTGAGGCTGCACACCTCGCGGTTGTGGAGGGTCTTCGCATTTAAAAAAAGTTAAATTATTATTTTCTTTTATTTCATTTATAAACATACTTTTTACATTTTAAATATTCTTATAAAAAATAATTAAATAAACATTTAAAAATATAAAAAATAGTAGCCCACCGGTGTCGGGAACAGGGTCCAAGCCACCGGTGGTCAGGGCTCCTGGGAGAGGAACCTCCTAACGATACGTGCCGTGTCCATGAGTACTGCTTTCTGGATCAAGCCCTTGATCCAGCTGCCTAACAAGAGCCTCCTCAGGTGTAGGTCGAGGCTCTTAGCTATTATGCCATTGGCCGTAACGACTATCGGCACAATGATTGCTGTATCCACATCCCATAAGTCGACAACCTCGTGAGCTAGATCAAGATACTTAATCTGCTTATCTTTTTCAGCTTTCACGAGGTTCTCGTCATGCGGGACCGCTATATCAATAATCATTGTGCGGCGCTCTAATCGATCTATTACCACTATGTCTGGCTTATTGGCAACAATAGTCCTGTCAGTGATGATAGATCGATCCCAATACAACGTGATATTGCCATTTTCGAGGACTGGGTCGGGCACATATCTATAGTACGGTACTTCTGATTCCACAAGACTGTATTTCAGAGCAAGTTGCTGGTGGATAATCCTGGCTACAAGGTTGTGTCTATGCAAGTAGTCTCCGTTAGCCAGACGAGAACAGCCAGAAATAATGTGTCTGATTAATTCTCCGGGACGGTGGCATGCCCGACAGATGTCAACCGTGCCGTCCTTCACAATATATTTCCGGTAGTTATTCGTCATCATAACTTCGTCCATAATCGCAAAGACAAAACCTTCGGTTTCCCCAAAGAGGTCACCGAATCGCAACCAGGATACGGACGCTAAAAGGTCTACATCAGGCCCATGTAAGGCCCGGTAAAAGCGCCCGTGAAGCTCTTTGCTCTGCCATACCTCCCTGCGGTCATTAGTATCTAATACTATAGGTTTGCACCAGTTCTCGTTAGCCAAGGATAGCGGGGTGAGGCCCTTGTCCACTGAGACCACATCTCGGTGCATCCTCACGTCGGTTTCTAGGACGTATTCCCTGAGACTGCATACCTCACGGTTGTGCAGGGTCTTAGCATTTAAGAAGCCTCGGCCTCCGCACTTCCGCGGGATATACAGTCTCATTACCAATGAACGTGGGTGATGCATACGATTTGCGGTCAGTAGTGTGCGGACCCTCCTATCCAGGGCGTCAAGTTCCATCTGAGTCCATTTGAGTATGCCGAAAGAGTACATCAAAACCGGCATGACCCAACCGTTGAAGGCGCGCACCTTGTTTCCGCCTGATAAAAGACTATTTAATACTTTATTCAGGCGGCTAAAGAAGCGCTCCTTCAGCGATTGCTTCATGTCAGCAGCGTTGATACCCAACGCTTCCGACATACCCAAATACTTGTATGTTTCGATTGAGGAGAGGGATCTTAGGTGTATGGAATCCGAGAGGTGGATTTCCACGGATTCCACAATCTCCCCTCGTTTTACATGCATGACCGCACATTTGTCCACACCAAATTCCATCCTGATGGCACTACTGAAAGTTTCGGTTACCTTCAGTAGCTCCAGCAGTTGCAAATTGTTGGGGGTAAAGAGTTTCAAGTCATCCATGTAAAAGAGGTGAGATATAACCTGACCACCTCTTCTCAATCGATAGCCCAGCCCTGAATCCTCCAGCAGTGTGCTTAGAGGATTCAAGGCTAGGCAGAACCAAAGTGGACTCAAACTGTCACCCTGGAATATACCTCGCTCGATCCTTATCGGTTCGCTATTCCTCAGGGTATGTCGACATCCTGGATAGCGAAGCACCGTCCTCCATTGCCCCATACATGACATCAGGAAGGTGCGTAGGGTTGCATCTACTTTATACAACTCCAGCACCCTCATGAGCCATGTATGTGGCACCGAGTCATAGGCCTTCTTATAATCTATCCAGCATGCCGACAGATCCTTTCGGGAACGACGAACCTGCTGGCTAATGGCCATATCGATGAGGAGTAGCTCCTTAGTACCGCGGGACCCGTTCCTACATCCATTTTGAGAGGCAGACATGATGGAGTTGGTGTCTATATGTTTGTTAATTTTAGCTCTCAAAATGGATGTAAAAACTTTATAGACCGTCGGTAGACAAGTGATCGATCTATAATTTTTGGGTTTTGCAGTACTACCTGATTTATGGAGCAGGTGGGTTATTCCTGTTGTAAGAAACTGGGGCAGCGACCCTGACTCTAGAGCTGACTGGAACTGGGATGCCAAACGGGCGTGCGATCTTTGGAGCCATTTTATCCAAAAGTTGTGCAGCCCGTCCGGCCCTGGTGATTTCCAGTTAGGTAAAGGACGGACTGCACGAGCTACATCTTGGGGGCTGATGGTGAGTGCCCCCATTTCTGGTATTTGCTCGCACGCTCGTTCGATCTTCCTAGTCCAGTCACCTTCGGTATGATTGACAGGCGCCGACCAGATGCTTCGCCAGAACGAGCACATGGCGTCATCATCCGGTAGGCGCGTGTCAATCACACCTTTGTCCGGTCGCTCCCAAGCCCTGTAAACCCACCTTTCATCGCTCTGGCATGTGCGATTCTGAGTGTACCGCTCCACTCTCCGCCTGTACCGTCAAATGCGATTTGCCCATGCACAGATCTTCTGCTTCAGGAAGTCGATACGCTCTGTGACGCGGGTCAAATAATCTTGAGAACTTATTTCAGTTCCCGAGAACGCCCGCTTCACAAAGCGCATCACTCTAGGGCGAGTATTGCCCTCCCTGAAGCAGATTAGCTTGCCGATGAGTACTCTAGCCTCACTGATACGACGCTCAATCCTGCACTGCCAAGCTGGTACAGCTAGTTTTGGTCGTGGAGCTCTGTCACTGTTGGCAAATTTAACTTGAGCTACACGACATGCCGCCACAGCTGCACAGTACAAGATCGAGTGGGTATCGGCGAGGTCTTTGCTGCTGTCAAAACAGTTTGACAGAAGCGAGTCTAGAGTACACACCAGCGCCTTGTTTTTCTTGTGCATGGGCAAACGAGTTAATTGTGGTCTGAGTCCAGGCGGAATAGAACGGTACTCTCGAAAAGCATCCTCCAAAGCGCTCCTCAATCGTGCATTGCATTGGGAACTCACGGATATAACTCTGTCATCATCCTCGTCACCAGCGCGGTCGGGTCGCGGTGTGACGAATTATTATTATTATTTTTAAATGTCTTTGACATATCTCGGGACCCTGGGGTCCCGGACCTTTGGAAGGCGTACGAGGGGCCGAAGCCAACTCGCAGAGGCCCCTTAGACATTTTTAAGTATTGAGGCACGAACCGACGATTATCCCTGTTCGCACTATGCAAGGGCACCCAAGGACAACCCCCGGTTGGTGTAGGACTATTGCAGAATATGGAAACAAAGATATTGGACTATGGGTTTGGGTGGCTTAAGTGGACTGGTTACCTGGAGCTATGGAAGGACTATGGCCCCTGCCTGATCAATGTTTAAATGTACACGGATAAAATGACAGGGGGTGACTTGCATGCTCAATAATGGGCCCCCGAAAATGGTCGCTAGCACATAGTGTCGTAGCGACAAGGGGGCAACACGTCCTGAGGTGCTTATGAGGAGTGGAGAGGTATTCCATGGCTATCAGGACAATCCCGGAAGTACGGTCAAGATCCCTACCAGCATCTTACTGGATTACTTCCTTCCTCCGAGCACGTTTGCTCTTGCGAATCTCCACTCAAGCCGGCCAATTAAGGCAAGAATGAGGCGGGAGCTCTGTTCCTCATCAGTGTTCACTCCAGCCGGCCAATAAAGGCAAGCCAGAGGTGAGGAACAAGACTTCTCCCGGGAGATAGGGTCCGTGGGGTCGCTACTGCCCAACAGCTCGCCACATGCTGCCCTGCGGGTTTTTGTATTTCTCTTGGTCTGGCTCCTAATCCCAGACCTGTTCCGGCAAAGTAAAATCTACCGGCACAGGCCTAGAGTTCGGAGCGCGCAAGCCCCACCACGACGTCAACGTAGAGATACGACGGTGGGGTTATTATTATTATTTATATTGTTACTAAAAAATACCTAGAAATTACGTAGAAAATAATTTAACTTCATCACTTGCGTTTGCTAATTAATCTAAATTAATATGTACATTTTTAAGTATTGGGGGGCCTGGTGACTCGTAACACAGGTCTTTTATGCCTTTTCCGGGCAACAGTCTCTCACAAATGTTAACCCAATTTTTAGATTAAGCATTTCCTACACAAATCTGCATTTGTGATGAGAAAATAAATAAATAAACTATAAACTATATTTTTCCTAACGAATATACAACTTTGCAGTATTTTATTGCTGGTAGTGTTAGAATTTGTTGTTTGATAAAGTGTGGCCTACAGCTCTCTCACTGGTCTTTGTTCATTTTTTTAATTTTTAATATTCTGATACATTTCTTTTGCTGCATGAAAAGGTCCAAAAAGAATAATACCATAATTTAGCCAGAAGAAGGCGTACGCATAATTGGCAGTTAAGGCGGTTTTTAACCGACTTCAAAAAGGAGGAGGTTATCAATTCGGATGTTTATGTTTTTTTTTTCATGTATGTTCGGGCATAAATCCGTCATATATAGACGGATTTGCAAAATTATTTTTTTGTTTGAAAGGGCATGCTCTCGAGATGGTCTTATTGTCAAATCAGGATCAGATGATGGGATTCTGGCGAAATCGAGGGAACTCTTCAAATATTATAGGCAAACCTATAGCGATTTGGGTATTTTTTATAGTAACTCGTGCAGTTATTCTCGGAAAGCATCATTTGGTGAAGTGGAACTGATGATGAAGACCACAGGTGGCCATCGGAACTACTCAATAATAATATTAGGTTATATCATAGGTTAATTATTCAAGATTTGATTTGCTGCATTTAGTGCTAAGACACATGGTACTCCAAACGTGCACCTTCTGATATATAGGATACCTCTCCCTTACATCACCCTATATGTCAGAAGGTGCACGTTTGGCGCACCATGTGTCTTAGCATTAAATGCAGCTCTTGGTATGTGTATCATGCTAGTAAAGACCACAACTTGAAATAGGGTCAAATTTAGGAGGCAGAGAGCCTGATTCAGTAAAAAATACATCAAATATATGTTAGAAGGTGCACGTTTGGCGCACCATGCGTCTTAGCACTAAATGCAGCTCTTGGTATGTGTATTATGATAGTAAAGACCACAACTTGAAACAGGACCAGATTCAGGAGGCAGAGAGTTGGATTTACTCATATTCATAGTAAAATTTCACATTTTCACAATTAGCAGCAATTGGCAATTGGCATTATTCGTTTTTAGGGTTCCGTAGTAAACAAGGAACCCTTATAGTTTCGTCATGTCCGTCTGTCTGTCTGTCTGTCTGTCTGGGTGTCTGTCTGTCTGTCTGTCTGGGTGTCTGTCTGTCTGTCTGTCTGTCCGCGGTCTAGCTCCGAGACCCTTAGTACTAGAAAATTGTAATTTGGTATAGGTATATATTTTAATTACGCCGACAAAGTGGTAAAATAAAATGATGAAAAACATTTTTTTTTAGGGTACCTCTCATACACGTAAAGTGGTGATGTTATTTTTTTTCTTTTTTTAACCCATATTGAGGGGTATCATTGGAAAGGTCCTTTAAAAACATTGTGAGTTTGTAAAACTATTTTTGGATTCAGGCATCCGTTTGCGAAATATTAAGCTTTAAAGTGCTAATTTTTGTTAGAGTCAAGTGTGTCCCCCCCTGCCGGCTAAATGGTTGGTTTTGGGTGTGTGAAAAAAATTACAACAGTAGTTTATATAACGAAATTAAAAGGAAAACTATCACAGCTAAGTAGACTACAAGTTAACGAGTAATAATCGACCAACTTAACTTTGCAGTTGCAAAAACATGTTTTCCCATACATTCCGTATGGGAGAACATATTTTACAACTACAAAGTTAAGTTTGTTTTTGGGATTAATTCATCCCAACTACGGAACCCTTCATTGTGCGTGGTCCGACACGCACTTGGCCGGTTTTCAAAATTAGACTTTTTTGTCGGAAATGCCAAGTCCAACCTCTGCCATACACTCGTTCCACTGTGAGGCAGCGCGACCCGTGTCGCGCCCGCGATATCGCGCTGGTCTGCTCGAGCCTTAACATAAATAAGGTACATCCTAACACACTTCCTTGGGGTATTTAATTATTACCTAATGATAGCCATGTCTGATCCTATACTGCACACTTCCCGGTCAATGCCATCGAAATACTCTATTTCTACGAATCATTGTAGCCTGTCTTGTAAATATGATTTAAACCAATTATAAGCATGTCCTCTAATATATCATTATTGTCCAAGTAAATAAATATGTTTAAATTGTTAAAAACGAGCAAAAGTGAGACTGTGCTACGTACGGCGCGGCTGTAAAATTAATACCTATTATACAATAAAACAAACAATTTTTTTAAGCTGCTCTGTAAATACTTTATCACGAAGATATAACCCCAAAATAATTTAAAATAAAAAGTAAGTTCAAAAACTAAAACCCGACTACCGAAAAATCACGCTCTAAAAAGTACGAAACAAGAAAATATTTCAGACAGAAATCAAGACATAGTAGGTTCAAAAATGGTCAAGGTAAAGCGAGGGTCGCATGCCTGTACATTTACAAAATTATAATGGCATGCGACCACGGCTTTGCCTTGATCAATTTTGAACCTATGTCTTGATTTCTGTCTAAAATATTTTCTTGTTTCATACTTTGTAGAGCGTGATTTTTACAAAGAAGATTACTTATAGGTATTTTTGGTTACTTACAAACGCATTCGCAATAGAATGGATGAGTACAATGTGTACTACGTTGGTAGATCAAGAGAGTCAAGAAAGGCTCAGGCTTTTTCCTTTTGAGCATTATGCCAAACTTATTCCCGTATGTTAGCATCCCGTATGTTAGCATCAACACATTTAGGCAGTACAATTACTATCATCGATCGGCACACGATGTTTCAGTTTCTCTAATTTAAAGTATTGTTGAGGTACGGCTAAGGAACTCTGTGGAAATGTGAAATGCCGTATTATCAGTTAACTAATACGTAGGTATGATAGTTTGCGGTCTGCAAGATTGATAGTCAGTGAACAGTTGAAGTGTATATGTCGTGGCCAGATCTTAGAATTGATTATTTCACGAAATGATCAACCATTTCATGAAATAGAACATCGACTGCTGGCCACATTATTCAATACTCAACGTTTAACGATATGAACAGTTAAACGCACGACTACTTCATGATGTGGCCAAACATTAGTGATCATATCGTAAAATAGTTATTCTCCGGTAGAGGCGTTGATGTCACTTTGTTTTTGTTGTGCATCATGGCGGCGGACAATAATTCGATTGGAAAAGCGATTATAAATATGCAAATGGAATACCAAGCTACGTAACTTTTATGAAATTAACTCGAAAAACGAGCGCAACCTTAAAAAACCATGGAGATTAGAACGTATTTCACAGGTTAGTATTTAACTATTCAAATCTTATTACTTAATTATAATTTTTTTTCTGGAATGACAGCTATTTAAAATGTTTTATTTATCCACTGACCCATATTAGGTACTAAAAATTAATGAATGCCAGTAATATTTACATGGATACCCTACTTATTGATATGGCCAAACGACGACTGACATCTTTAAACGTTGACGTTTGAGCGATATGGTCAATTTTAGCTGGCCATTTTATTAAACACAACCATTTCATGAAGTCGTCGATCATTTCATAAAATGATCATGTCTAAAATCTGGCCACGACATATGTTTATATATTGACACTGTGACGAAAGCTTTGATCAAGTCAGGATAAATTGCTCTAAGCGGTCTGCATCAGCTGTTGATCTACCAGAAATAAATTAATGATGATGCCAGGATTTATGTAAAGTACTGACCTTTGGGCTTGTCGAGCGAGAGTGCCCGGGCGAAGTGCTCGTCCACAACGGCGGCGACGTCGCCCGAGTAGTGCGTGAACACGACGCAGTTCGCGCTGACGTACTGCGCACGCGCACGCGCCGCGCCCGCTCCTCCGCACTCGCCCTCGGACTCCGACGACCCACCGCCTGCGCACACACACACGGAATAAGTTCGTTGTTGCTGCACCGTGCAGCTTTTTACAGCATATGGTTTTTTTTTTTTTTATAAAGGGTATCTCGCAGTACTGACCACTAAGGTCGTGGCTGCTTAACCGGACTTTTCCTGTGGGTGCCATAAGCTTCTACACTTAGAGCCTCCAGCGAGGAGCTTTATACTTATTCTAAATTAAAATCAGTCAAATGCTCGCTAAGGGCACCCCCCCTGTGGGGTTCGAACCTCGGCTTAGGGCATCGCTGATGGGAAGACAGCAAGAAGGGACAGGCTGGATCAAATTTGTATTTTCATCATGATTATTATACGGGGTATTTAAAGCTACGTGCTCAGCTGCAACAACTGCTGGCACCTCGTTTTCGAGCAAGGGTCGGGGGGGACAGCATATGGACAGCACGTATATACAATTATACATGCAGTGCGCTCGCCTTACTAACGAGTGCAGCTATTTCAGACTTCTGAAATAGTGACACCGACGTCACCTGCTTGCTAGTGTATGGTGCCTTCTTCAGCAAGGCTATCCAGAAGCAATTTTGAAGTGATGTAAACTGTGGATGCGGTACGCACCGTCAGCGCTGGCGCGGCCGTGCGCCGACAGGTCCTCCTCCTTGGCGCGCAGGCGCGCGGCGTGGTGCGCGAGGTGCGCGTGTGGCGGGCTGCCGGGCGACTGCGCGCCGGACGACGCCGAGCCGGAGCTGAGCGCTGCTGCGCCGCCCCCGCTGTACGCCTCGCTGCCGGCATTGCCCTGCACGTTGAACTGCAAACCACCGCATGGTTACTAGTGTCGCTTCCATCGCTCCATTAATAAGAGATCAAGATGCTTCTGTATACAACTGTTTTTCTAACTTCGCACGAATGTGCCCTAAGTGCCCTTAGCTCTCAGAATCAAAGCGGTACAATAAGTAGAACCTAACAATTAAACCTTACAAAGTTTTATCATAGGTATTTAGAATTTCCATATGAGCATGGAGAACCTACACAAATATGTATCAGACGGCCTTATAATAGTCCACTAGCAGCGCCCCGCGGTTTCACCCGCATAAGTCTCGATTCCGTGGGAATATTGAGATAAAAAGTATCCTATGTGTTATTCCAGGCTATAAACTATATGTGTGCCAAATTTCATCCAAATCTGTTCAGCCGTTTGAGCATGAAGAACAGACAAACATACACACACACATACTCACAAACTTTCGCCTTTATAATATTAGTGTGATAGTGTGATTTATTTGATGGCCCATATATCTTAAACCTGCTCTACACTCGCGGCGCGAACGCTCCCGAAAACCGAGAAACACGAGTGTAGATGGTT
Source organism: Agrochola lychnidis (assembly GCA_963680765.1). NCBI lineage: Eukaryota > Metazoa > Arthropoda > Insecta > Lepidoptera > Noctuidae > Agrochola > Agrochola lychnidis. The sequence continues at coordinate 459,858 of OY796852.1, read as the reverse complement.
TCGCGCCTTCGCGTTCGCCCTTCGCGCTGTTCCCCGATCGGTGTCGGTTTTTGGTCCCGCGACAAAGGCACGCATTTAAATAGCCAGGAAATTAGCAACATATACAGAATTGGCAAGGATAAAAATGTTAAAAACCGCCCTGTCGTAATCTCCGTCACATCTCTATGGAAAAAACACTTGATTTTGAAAAACAAGTCAGAGTTGCCACCAGGTGTATATGTAAAAGAAGATTACTCCAAAGAAATGTTAGAAAAGCGAAAGCAACTACAAGTACAAGTGGAAGAAGAGAGAAAGAAAGGAAATATAGCCTTTTTAAAACATGACAAAATAATAATAAAGAGACCAACGGGAGTAAGCAGAGACAAAAGGAAAAGAGAAGGCCATGACTCACCCAATGCACCATCTCAGAAGAAAATAGACTTAAGAGGCAACCCAGCTACTACATCCGCCAAGGGAAAAGAAACTCTAAAACCCAACATACTTAACTACATGGAACGAAGCAGATCCGCCTCACTGCCAGAGATTCCAAAAAACCTATAATGACCACCGGCACTCGGAACCAAGACAGAATAACAAATACCAAAACTACATATACACCAACGGAAAAATGCACCCCAAGCCGGTTGGTCACCGTGGGGAAAGAAGACCGCTACCCTTCAGCAAATGAAATACTAAAAGAAAAACTAAAAGAAAAACCAAATAATATCTATATAGCCACCCTAAACACACTTTCATTAAGGACAACAGAAAAACTCCTTGAACTAGAAATAGCTTTGAGTAAAATCAAATGGGATATTCTCGGTATTAGCGAAGTAAGACGAATAGGAAACCATATTGAAGAACATGACGACTACATTCTGTACTACATCGGTGAAACAAAGGGTCAATATGGAGTTGGATTTATGGTAAAAAAACATTTAAAGAAACAAATCTTAGAGTTTAAAGGCATATCCAAAAGAATAGCTTTACTAAATATACAGCTACAAGGCTACAAAAACAAGTGGACTATAGTACAAATATATGCGCCAACAGAAGCAGCAGACGAATCAATAAAAGATGATTTCTACTATCAACTTTCAAGTACACTAGAGACTGCCCATACGAATATTATTGTCATAGGGGACTTCAATGGCAAAATAGGCAAACAGCAGCATGGTGAAGAGTCAGTAGTAGGAAACTATGGCATAGGAAAAAGAAGCAAGAACGGGAAAAGACTTGTAAATATGGCACTGGAGAATAATTTAACCATATTAAATAGCGTTTTCAAGAAAAGGCATGCCAAGAAGTGGACATGGATATCACCCGATGGGACCTACCGTAATGAAATAGACTTCATAACTAGTAATCGACCAAATCCTTTTCAAGATGTTAGCGTAATAAACAACTTCAACTTTAATAGTAACCATCGCATGGTTAGAGCAACATTATCTCACAAACAACAAAAGAAACAACGGAAACACTTCTATCACGGGAAACATGCTTGGACAGCCGATTTAACGTCTCAGAACATTGCGACATCCAAAGAAAAAGACAAAACACAAGAAATGTACAACATAGAAACAAACAATATGTATAGGAAAGTAGTCAAGACCAAAATAAACAAAAATACACTAAGCTCAAAAACAATAGATCTCATTCAAAAAAGGAAAGAATTACTCAAAAATATAAGAAATAAAACAACATTAAAAGAAATTACTGAATTAAGTAAGGAAATAGGTCGCAATTTAAAACAAGACAAATCAAATAAAAGAATCAAATTTATACAAAACTACATAACTAAAACTGGTGGTATTAACAAAGCACTCAAAGAATTAACAGAAGCGACGTTATGGGTCCCGAAAATTAAAAGTAAAGACAACAAGGAAGAAACAAGGAGACAACCAATTTTAAAGATAGCAACAGGCTATTACCGGGAGCTATACTCTGCCGGAAACACCTTAAAATACAACATAAACCTTGAAGATGAAACGGAAGATATCCCTCCGATTCTTGAAAGGGAAGTCCAGCATGCGATTGAAACCCAGAAAAATGATAAAGCTCCCGGACCTGATCATATAACCAATGAGATGATGAAAGTGACATTGCCAGAAACAGCATCAAAACTGACCAACTTGTTTAATCTTATCCTAAAAACGGAGTCCATACCTTCACAATGGACAATAAGCTCTATAATACTCATCTTTAATAAAGGAGATAGATCTCAAATAGGAAATTATCGCCCAATAAGTCTCATGTCGAATATATACAAGGTGTTCTCTAAAATAATACTAAAACGCATCACCAAAAAACTTGACGAACAACAGCCAAGAGAACAAGCTGGATTTCGATCGGGATTTGCAACAATAGACCATATACATGTGGTGAATCAGCTTGTTGAAAAATGTCAAGAGTATGATTATCCACTGTACATGGCATTTGTGGACTATAAGAAAGCTTTCGACTGCCTGGAACATCAGTACATTTGGGAAGCCCTGAAAAATCAAGGAATAGAAAATAAGTATATAAGGATAATAAAAAATGTATATTCCAACAGTAAAGCACGGATAAAATTGGAAACGGAGGGAGAAACTTTCCCAATACACAGAGGGGTGAGGCAGAGCAGATCAAGTAGACTTATGGATGCCAGACCTGGGCTAACACGCAAAATCAAAATCAAAAACTGACCACATGACAAAGAGCCATGGAGAGGAGTATGCTGGGGTACACAAAAAGAGACAGAAAGAGAGCTATAGATTTAAGAAAAATTACTAAAATCGAAGATGTCGTTGTCAAAACCAAACAACTTAAGTGGAGATGGGTAGGCCACATGATGAGAGAGAGTAGGAATAAATGGACAAAAGATATAACGGAATGGACCCCTAGATTTCAAACAAAAAGGAAACGAGGAAGACAAAGGAAACGTTGGTCTGATGACATAAAGAAGAACGCGGGCCCACTATGGCACAGATTAACTAGCAAGTCACCCCCTGCCATTTTATCTGTGTGCATTTAAAACATTGATCAGGCAGGGGCCATAGTCTTTCCATAGTTCCAATTAACCAATCCATTATAGCCATCCAAATCCATAGCCCAATATGTTTTGTTTCCATGTTCTGCAATAGTCCTACACCAACCGGGGGTTGTCCTTGGGTGCACTTGTATGGTGCATACAGGGATAATCGTCGGTTGGTGCCTAACCACTTATTAATGTCTAAGGGGCCTCTGCGAGTTGGCTTCGGCCCCTCGTACGCCTTCCAAAGGACCGGGATTCATGGTCCCGAGATTTGTTAAAATATATAAAAATAATAATAATAATAAAAACGTTAACACATCTCAAAAAGTGTTCTCCCAATTTTCATAGTTATATTTATTTTTGACGCAGTTTTTACTAACATTGGTAACTGAAAATAAGCGTAAAAGCCTAAAAAACTAAATTAAACCGAAAATAGATAAAAATGACCATAGAAATAATAGACTATACTCAAAAAATGCCATAGCAGAGGTGACAGACAGATGTCACCTCCAATAAAATCAAGAAAAATTGGAACAAACACTAAATGTTGACGAGATCGGCCGCACGATCAGCACGCCCACCACCTCCGGACTCTTCGCTCAGCTCCGCCTCGCCGCCGCCGGTACCCAGCCCCACTGTGAGCGCTGTGACGACACCGGCCGCGGTAGTTGCGTCGAGCTCAAGCGACGAGTATTTCTCCCCGCCGACGTCGCCAACACCTGTACGTCGGCAGGGGAGAGGCCGGCCACCGAAGAGCTTGGGACTTAGGGGCCAACCGGCCCCGAGCCGGGTCCTCGCTGCCGGTGGTTGTGTGCAGCGCATGAGATGGACTCAGTCAATGAACGAGAACGTCATGCGCGCATATTACGGGTCTACAGAGGGAGGAATTAACCTCACTGCGTACCGTGTTAGGATGCTGTCTCTGTTCCAGGAACTAGAGCCAACCGTCAACGTCTCGGCTCAACGACTGTCGGATCAGGTGCGTGTCATCCAACGCAATCATAGGTTGGACGATGCTGCACTTGATAGGCTGCGCTCAGAGGTACTGAGCAACCATATCGTCTCAACTCGGACACAAACCGCGGCAGAAGCGTCAAATATTGATGCAATCCCGCCGCGGTTCAATCATGGTGTTGAAGAGGAGGATGATAGGGTTGCCACAGTAAGTAGCCAGTGTAACGACCGATTGAAGAGCGCACTGGAGGATGCGTTTCGCGAGTATAGGTACACTCCGACCGAACTTAGGCCCCGATTACCACGCCTACCCATGCACAAAAAAAATAGGGCGCTGGTGTGTGCCCTGGACTCGCAGCTTACGAATTTTTTCGAGAGCAGCGAGGATCTCATTGATACACATTCGATCCTGTATTGCGCGGCTGTTGCGGCATGTCGTTTAGCTAACGTCAAGTTTCCAAACTGCGACGGAGCTACTCGACCCAAACCAGCCGTACCAGCCTGGCAGTGCAGAATCGAGCGACGTATCGATGGGGCCAGGGCACTCATCGGCAAACTATACTGCTTCAGGGAGGGAAATACACGACCACGAGTGATGCGCTTTGTAAGGCAGGCATTCTCGGGGACTGGAATCAGTCCTCAAGAATACATGTCCCGTGTCACAGAGCGCATCGACTTCCTGAAGCAGAAAGTTTGTGCATGGGCGAGCCGTATTCGGCGGTATAAGCGGCGGGTTGACCGATACACGCAGAATCGCATGTTCCAGAGCGATGAGAGGTGGGTATATAGAGCTTGGGAGCGACCTGAACAAAATGTGACAGATGTGTGCCGCCCGGATGATGCTGCCACGAGTGCATTCTGGCGCAGCATCTGGTCGGTGCCCGTCTGTCACATTGAGGCTGGCTGGATGCAGGATGTCGAGCGAGTGTGTGAAACCATACCAGAAATGGAAGCTGTACTAATCACGCCATTAGACGTAGCCAGAGCAGTCCGTCCGTTACCGAATTGGAAATCACCGGGACCGGACGGGCTGCACAACTTTTGGTTAAAATGGCTGAGTAGTTCGCACACTCGCCTGGCATCTCAATTTCAGTCATCCCTAGAGACTGGGTCGCTACCGCAGTTTCTAACAACAGGCGTTACTCACCTGCTCTATAAGTCAGGTAGTCCCGCGGAACCCAAGAATTATAGACCGATCACATGTTTATCGACAGTCTATAAACTTCTTACATCCATTTTGAGAACGAAAATTAACACACACATTGACAGTAATTCAATCATGTCAGCCTCTCAAAATGGATGTAGGAACGGGTCTCGCGGTACTAAGGAGCTTCTCCTCATAGACATGGCCATAAGCCAACAGGTTCGTCGATCTCGCAAGGACCTGTCGACATGCTGGATAGACTATAAGAAGGCCTATGACTCGGTGCCACATACATGGCTCATGAGGGTGCTGCAGCTGTACAAGATAGATGCAACTCTGCGCACCTTCCTGATGTCGTGTATGGGGCAATGGAGGACGGTCCTTCGCTACCCAGGATGTCGACAGATCCAGAAGAATGACGAGCCTGTATGGATTAAACGGGGAATATTTCAGGGCGACAGTTTAAGTCCACTTTGGTTTTGCTTAGCCCTGAACCCTCTAAGCACACTGCTGGAGGATTCAGGTCTAGGCTATAGGTTGAGGAGAGGAGGTCAGGTCATATCTCACCTCCTATACATGGATGACTTGAAACTCTTTGCCCCCAACAAATTGCGACTGATGGAGCTACTGAAGGTAACTGAAACATTCAGTGGCGCCATCAGTATGGAATTTGGTGTGGACAAATGTGCAGTCATGCATGTAAAGCGAGGGGAGATTATGGAATCCGAGGGGACCCAACTCTCGGACTCCATACACCTTAGACCCCTCTCCTCAACCGAAAGCTATATGTATTTGGGTATGTCGGAAGCGTTAGGCATCAACGTTGCTGACATGAAGCAATCGTTGAAGGAGTGCTTCTTTGGTCGCCTGAAAAAGGTATTAAATAGTCTTCTTTCAGGCGGAAACAAGGTGCGCGCCTTCAACGGTTGGGTCATACCGGTTTTGATGTACTCTTTCGGCATACTCAAATGGACTCAGACCGAACTCGACGCCCTGGACAGGAGGGTCCGTACCATAGTATAAAGAGTTCTAGTAGGCTATCTCCGGCTCAATTCGCGATATAATTGCCTACCATACTTGCCTGTCTCAGGGTTGTCACTTAGCTAAATTTTAATTCAGTACCTAGAAATTGGCAAGGGCCGGGAAGTTCTATTTTTAGGGTTCCGTAGTAAACAAGGAACCCTTATAGTTTCGTCATGTCCGTCTGTCTGTCTGTCCGCGGCTTAGCTCAGAGACGCTTAGTACTAGAAAGCTGTAATTTGGCATGGGTATACATATTAATCACGTCGTTGTCGACGTAATTAATATAAAGTGGTAAAATAAAATCATGAAAAATATATTTTTTTTCAGGTACCTCCCCTAGACGTAAAGTTAGGATGATTTTTTTTCTCTCAATAATCCCATAGCGTGGGGTGTCGTTGGAAAGGTAAAAATATTGTGAGTTTACGAAGACCATTTTTGGATTAAGGAATCCGTTTTCGAAATATTAAGCTTTAAAGTGCTAATTTTTGTTAGAGTCAAGTGTGCCCCCTCCCTGCAAGTTTAATGGTTGGTTTTGGGTATGTGAAAAAATTCACGGCAGTAGCATACATAACGAAATTAAAAGGAAAACTATCACAGCTAAGTAGGCTTTACAAGTTAACGAGTAATAATCGACCAACTTCATTTGCGGTTGCAAAAACATGTTCTCCCATACAGAATGTATGGGAGAACATGTTTCTCAACTACAAAGGTTAGTTTGTTCTTGGGATAAATTCATCCCAACTACGGAACTACTCCCTTCATTGTGCGTGGTCCGACACGCACTTGGCCGGTTTTTACTTATGTGTTATCTGGGTTCAGGGTTTGTGAGGTCGGTTTTACCTAAACGATGATGTTCATAGTGTTTGTATGAATGATATAGTTATATTTGCGGTTTATATTTTCTGTTACGAATGGTTATGATTCGAACTTTGCTTTATTTATCTGATTCACAATTCGTCAAATATTTGAAATTACGATTTTAGAATAGAATAATATTTATTTGCTTAAAAACATGGTATAAAAGATGTTATAAAAACTAACTGGTATAACTGTAAGTACTTAGTTACTTTACTATATATCTACAATACTGAGAAATCGGCATGACTAAACGTATACAAAGCATTAGCGGCATATCAATTGACAGATCAAAAGTAGGTATCTCATACATTTTAGTGGGAAGTAGGCCTGCCTACTTCGTCTGTCTGATCTGTGTCTGTCTGTCTGATAGTTATCTAATACAACAAAAAATAAGTAGGTATCTCATCATCAAGTAAAAATTATATGCTAGAATGTGACTTGGTTACCTTTTCTGTTCAGTAAGTAATCTGAACAGAGACAACTCTGGAATCGATGAATTATTTAGACACCCAAACGCACAGCAATAATTTCTCCTGCGATTATCACTCATTTTTCATACATTTAGCAGTGCCGAAAAACCGCGACGCGCAAACCTTGTGCGGCGTTAGCCCCGACTGGCGCACTCTAAAACAGCCGAGATTTTGTTAAGTGTGCGTGCGGCGACGCATAGATACAAGCCGCGCACACATACAAACCGCGCGCGGTGCGTTTGTATGAAGATAGCGTACTTCCTCTCTTTATACTATGTCCGTACACTCCTGACCGCAAACCGGATGCATCACCCACGTTCATCGGTGATGAGACTGTACATCCCGCGGAAGTGCGGGGGTCGAGGCTTTTTAAATGTGAAGACCCTCCACAACCGCGAGGTGTGCAGCCTCAGAGAATACTTTCTTAAAGCCGATGTGGGCATGCACCGTGATGTGGTCGCAGTGGACAACGGGCTCACCCCGCTCTCCATGGCTAAAGAGAACTGGCACAAACCTGTAGTACTTACTACAGATGATCGCAAGGAGGTATGGCAAAGCAAGGCGCTTCACGGGCGCTTCTATCGGGCTCTTCATGAGCCCGGTGTAGATTTCTTAGCGTCCGTATCCTGGCTACGTTTCGGTGACCTTTTCGGGGAAACCGAAGGTTTCGTCTGTGCAATTATGGACGAAGTTATCTTGACGAATAACTACCGGAGACATATTATGAAGGACGGTACGGTTGACGTGTGTCGGGCATGCCATCGTCCGGGTGAGTCCATCAGACATATTATCTCTGGTTGCTCGCGTCTAGCTAACGGCGAGTACTTGCACAGACATAACCAAGTGGCTAGGATTATTCACCAGCAACATGCTTTGAAATATAAACTTGTGGACTCTGAGGTACCGTATTACAAGTATGTGCCCGACCCAGTTCTCGAAAATGACCATGTCACGTTGTACTGGGATCGGTCTATCATTACTGACAGGACTATTGTAGCAAATAAGCCTGATATAGTAGTGATAGATCGATTAGCGCGCCGCGCAATGATAATCGATGTTACCATTCCACATGACGAGAACCTCGTGAAAGCTGAGAAAGAGAAACAAATAAAATACCTCGACTTAGCACACGAGGTTGTTGACATGTGGAATGTGAGCTCGGCTATCATTGTGCCGATTGTCGTTACGGCTAATGGCCTGATGGCCGAAAGCCTCGACCAACATCTCTCGAGGCTTTCGTTAGGCGGTTGGATCAAGCGCCTGATTCAGAAGGCAGTACTCCTCGATACGGCTCGCATTGTGAGGAGGTTCCTGTCTCTGCAGCCCTAACCACCGGTAGCTTGGACCCTGCTCCCGACACCGGCGGAACTCTATTTTTTTATATTTTTAAATGTTTTTTTTAAATTCTTTTATTTTAAGAAATATTTAAAAATGTAGATTAATAAGAACCAAAATGAATAAACGAGTATAATAATATGGAACCCAAGAATTATAGGCCGATCACGTGTTTACCGACGGTCTATAAAGTTCTTACATCCATTTTGAGAGCTAAAATCACCAAACATATAGACACCAACTCCATCATGTCTGCCTCTCAAAATGGATGTAGGAATGGGTCCCGCGGTACTAAGGAGCAACTCCTCATTGATATGGCCATTAGCCAACAAGTTCGCCGTTGCCGAAAGGATCTGTCAACATGTTGGATAGACTACAAGAAGGCCTATGACTCGGTGCAACATACATGGCTCATGAGGGTGCTGGAGTTGTATAAGGTAGATACAACTCTGCGCACCTTCCTGATGTCGTGTATGAGGCAATGGAGGACTATCCAGGATGTCGAAATATCCAGAGGAATAGTGAGTCGATAAGGATTGAGCGAGGTATATTCCAGGGAGACAGTTTGAGTCCGCTCTGGTTCTGCTTAGCCCTGAATCCCCTAAGCACACTGCTGGAGGATTCAGGTCTTGGCTATCGGTTGAGGAGAGGTGGTCAGGTTATATCTCACCTCCTCTACATGGATGACCTAAAACTTTTTGCCCCCAACAATTTACAACTGAAGGAGCTACTGAAAGTAACTGAAACTTTCAGTAGCGCCATCAGGATGGAATTTGGTGTGGACAAATGTGCGGTCATGCATGTAAAGCGAGGGAAGATTGTGGAATCCGTGGGAACCCAACTCTCGGATTCCATAAACCTTAGAGCCCTCTCCGCATCCGAAACCTATAAGTATTTGGGTATGTCGGAAGCGTTGGGCATCAATGTTACTGACATGAAGCAATCGTTGAAGGAGCGCTTCTTTGGCCGCCTGAAGAAAGTATTTAATAGTCTTCTATCAGGCGGAAACAAGGTGCGCGCCTTCAACGGTTGGGTCATGCCGGTTTTGATGTACTCTTTCGGCATACTCAAATGGACTCAGACCGAACTAGACGCCCTGGATATAAGGGTCCGTACGCTGCTGACTGCATATCGAATGCATCACCCACGGTCTTCGGTAATGAGACTGTATATTCTGCGAAAGTGTGGAGGTCGAGGCTTTTTAAACGCTAAGACCCTCCACAATCGCGAGATATGCAGTCTTAGGGAATATTTCTTAGAAGCCGACGTGAGGATGCATCGAGATGTGGTCGCGGTGGACAAGGGTCTTACCCCGCTCTCCTTGGCTAAAGAGAACTGGCGCAAGCCTGTAGTGCTTGACACTAACGATCGCAGGGAGGTATGGCAGAGTAAGGAGCTTCACGGACGCTTTTTCCGGGCCCTACATGGACCCGATGTAGATTTACTGGCGTCTGTGACCTGGCTACGTTTTGGTGACCTCTTCGGGGAGACCGAAGGTTTTATCTGTGCAATTATGGATGAAGTTATCATGACGAACAATTATCGGAGATTTATTGTGAAGGATGGCACGGTTGACATCTATCGGGCATGCCACCGTCCGGGAGAATCAATCCGACACATTATCTCCGGGTGTTCTCGTCTAGCTAACGAAGAGTACTTGCATAGACACAACCTTGTAGCCAGGATTATCCATCAGCAACTTGCTCTGAAATACGGCCTTGTGGAATCGGAAGTGCCATACTACAGGTATGTGCCCGACCCAGTTCTCGAAAATGGAAATATCACATTGTACTGGGATCGATCCATCATCACTGACAGGACTATTGTTGCCAATAAACCTGATATAGTGGTGGTGGATCGAGTAGAGCGGCGCACAATGATTATTGACATAACAGTCCCGCATGACGGGAACCTCGTGAAAGCCGAGAAAGACAAACAAATCAAGTATCTTGACTTGGCTCACGAGATTGTCGACATGTGGGATGTGGACTCAGCGATCATTGTGCCGATAGTCGTATCAGCCAATGGCTTAATTGCCAAGAGCCTCGACCAACACCTAAGGAGGCTCTCGTTGGGCAGCTGGATCAAGGGCTTGATTCAGAAAGCGGTACTCCTGGACACGGCTCGCATTGTCAGGAGGTTCCTCTCTCTGGAGCCCTGACCGCCGGTAGCTTGGACCCTGTTCCCGATACCGGTGGGCTACCATTTTTTATATTTTTAAATGTTCCTATATGTTTTATATTCTAATATTTAAAAATGTAATTTATAAGTATTTTAATGAAATAAAGGAAAATAATAATATCTTAAGCCTGCTCTACACTCGCGGCGCGAACGCCCCCGAAAACCGTGAAACACGAGTGTAGATGGTTTCGCGCCTTCGCGTTCGCCCTTCGCGCTGTTCCCCGATCGGTGTCGGTTTTTGGTCCCGCGACAAAGGGTTCGCGCTTGGTTCATAGCGTGCGAACGCGAACGCATCTACACTCGCAGCTTTTCGCAGTAGCGCACGAATCTCTGTCGGGAGTGGTCAAGCGTGATTTTTTAATCAGCATAGATTTTTTATAAGGATTTTCGTCATCCACCATCTTCTCTTTCTCCATCTCTTTTTTATAAGTTTGTTATTTTTAAAACAAATATAATTGTAGTACGCTACAGCACATAGCGTCAAAGCAGCAGCAACAGACACATCGGCGTCCATTTTCTATGAGATCGCGAACGACACTGCGAAACTTTGCGAGTGTGGAGGGATACGTTTTCACGTGGAGTTCACGCCGCGGTTCGCGCCGTGAATTCGCAGCAAGATTCGCGCGCGAGTGTAGAGCGGGCTTTACAAGCACCAGGGGACACTAACTGTGTTCTGCGGTCCCCTAAACTGCCTGTTCACGACATATACTTGTCGGACTAACTCCGGATATATATAAAACAATTAGAGGTGGGCCGAATGTGGTTTGAACCGAATCCGAACTTCGGCCGAACATTCGGTTAAAATGAAAAGTTCGGCCGAATTTCGGCCGAACTTCGGTTAAATTTCGCGCGCTTTCTCGAGAGCGACACATCGTGACTTGTTTATGCATTTACTTCAATTATTGCTAGATGTACCCCGCCCGCACACCGCGCTTCCACCGCGTGGCCTAATAAGAAGAACAGATTTTCTAGACTAATAAGAACAGCTGATTTAATTTAATTTGCATTCACAATGTTCCTAATTAAAATAAATGACCATGTCCAAATACGTGAGTAAAACATCTAATTTTATTTTACAGTAATGCTATTCTAATTCTATAAAATTTCAGTCAAAATAGTGCAAGTAGGTATTATTTTTCTTGTGCCGAATGTTCGGCATCTGTTGTCCGAATGTTCGGTTTGTGGAGTGGTACCTAACTGTAATGTTAGAGATTTAGTAATAAAGGGAACGTTGCTCAGAACACACGTATACTTTATTATTGCCTCCGGAACCCACACCTCATGGCGACCCTGCCAGCCGTGTCGTGTCGGGCGCGGGTATTTTGCCGTGGTCAGCACATTCCTGCACGTAGGTGCTGAGGCCCGATGGGTGAACGGTTGACAATTGGTTCGGTTGAAAAACAGTAACAAGTGCAAGTGAACATTATAATACATTGTGATAATTATCAATACTTCACGAAAATACGAAGGAGAAAACTCGCAATGGGACAAAGTTATACAAAACAGGAGGAGAAAGAAATTATAATCGCACAAAGCGGGCAAAACCGTGCGAGTTCCCAGGAATCGGAACAACATTTGCAAATAGATACCATACTTTTGAGTATTATTTTGGCCGCTGCAGCTATGGGCGTGCTGTATCTGATGTGGCGCCGGTACCAGAGTAACCAGCAAAAGTGGATACAACGGCAGATTAACGTCGAATTTTTGAGGCGAATGGTGTCCAGACTCTCTGCAAGGAGGGCTGCTGCCGGGGGAACCATGTTTTCAGGAGGCGCTGAAGCCGACATCGGACTTCAAAACGTGTGAGTACAGTGAAAGTGTCAAAAGTGAAGCAAGCGTTTTCTCGAAAAAAAAATTAGAGTGAATTAAAAAAAAAAAAGGTTAAGGAATTACATTATGGACATTAGTTTCGTATCCATAGCATACTATAGTATATAAATATTTTTAATTATCTTTGATTTTGCAATGATTACTTTTATTTGATATGTCTTTGTCTTTAAAATCCTATGGAATTGCATTTAGAAAATATTTGCTCGAAGTTAGAAAGAATACAGATAGATTTAAGGAAATTGGGAAGTGAAAGGAGAGATAAATATATGGAAAACACTGAAACCGAAACCGAACCGAACCGAATTTCGGCCCATCCCTTTTTTTTTTTTTTTTGGGTGGGAAATTATCAAATAACTTCTCCCGCTCTGGGCGGAGCGGGAGGGCGTGTCAGACTCTTACTGACTAAAACCCACCCGTGTTCCTTCGGTTGCCCTGTTGCCGGGGGCCACGATTTCCCGATCGGTTTTCTTCGAACCCCCGGCAGGCATTGGCCCTAGTGGGCCCCGTCAATTCTGCTGACATCTCTTTGAGGCGCGCGTGGAACACAACGCGCCGTCGACCCGGGCTTGGTCCTTATCGGACGGCGAGCTACCCATTGCTCACCGTCCGTTCGGCCCATCCCTGAAAACAATATAACTATACGGGGTGGCAGGGACATCGACGCGAAAACTGTTACCATGAATTCAGTACATGATTTTGAACGCCACTGCGTTGAAATTTTTCGTCGGTTATTTTTAAAAAAACTTGCTGTTCCATACATTTTGACCGCGTAGGTATTGAACTTTTCTATGAAACAGCAGATTTTTTTTATGATCCACGAAAAATTTCAATGCAGTGAGGCTCAGAATCATGTAGTAACAGTTTTCGCGTTGATATCCCTACACCCAGTAGATATGGAGACAATATAGCAAAGCATGCTCGAAATGTAAATTAAGTTTAGTCTAATATTCATAGTAAATAAAACAGAAAGTCACTTCCTGTCTCGGAATCTTCTAAATTACACAATGGATTGTGACGTGGTTTTCACCAACTGCCGCAATTTCGAATTTAACCGTAGAGATCAAATCTGATTAAATCGCGATCGTAATGTCCAATGTTGATTATTTGTTTACTTATGCGTCATTGATGGCGTTGTACGGTTTCGATCTATTTGTAAATCGCGGTGTTAAGATTTTCCTCTGATAATACAGGGTCTTAGAATTTAAAAAGCTTGATAACTACTGCATAGGGATGTGAGATTAATGGAAAAGAATCGATTAAATAAAAATCGATTTTTCTTTATTCAAAATTAATCGATTTGTCAAAAATCGATTTTATTAAAAAAAAAAAATAATCGATTTCTGCGAAAAAATCGATTTTTTTGCATTATTTAAAAAAACATGCTTTTCAAATTCCAATAATAAACCTAAGAGATTCATAATAACAATTTTTCAGATAAAAAATCAAATAAAATTATATGAATAAAAAAATAACCAATTCAAAACTAAATATCAAAGGTTCCTTTAAAATTTCAAGGTAAGGAATTAGGTAAGCAAATAGTATTATTGAAACTTTTAGTTCTATCAAACGTTTTATTTATTATAATAAAAATTAAATGATGAGCATCCCAACAAAATGACAAACTTATTGTCTCAAAAACTAAAATATAAATCAAATAAAAAATAAATGCCTACATATGGCGGCGTTTTTATTTAATCAACTTATACGTATGAACTTAATTCGAGATTTTTCATCCAACGCATAGACAGCGGTGTTTATAAAATTGAAACTTACTACTAGATTTTTTCATCCGTCTCATAGATACAAGCTGTTTCTGAAAATCGATTTAAACACGTAATTTATATAATCGATTTACTAAAAATCGATTAATATTAATATAAAAATCGACACAAAAAAATCGATTATAAGAAAATAATAATCGATTTAAATAAAAATCGATTATTTTTTAACATCCCTACTACTACAATCAACTTTTATCCTACGGTGTAAGCACTAAATCAACGAATAAACAAGAATTGAGTAACTTGAATACTTTTTTCAATCTCAACCTCCGGTAACTAACCCCCACTATAGCTAGGGTTATTCACCAACATTTATAGTATTTATATCGAAAGGTTTATTTGTCTACAATTTCGCTAATTAAGAGGAGGCTCTCTTAATTGTATGTTAATTTGCATTAATATTCTGAAAAAGTCACGCATACAATCAAAATGGAACTTTAGTATATGATTTATTGGATCTTTTTCTTTCCAAATATAAGACAGTTAAGTAATTGCAACATTTTGGCTCGATTCATTTTTTATTCGAAAATCATATATAAAATATAAATATAAAATCTTTATTTATCCAAAAACATACAGAGTTTGAAAATACAGTGTGATATTTGGTTTAGAAAATACATTTATAGTTTGTTGCAAAATCTGTACAAGAATAATATTCACTACCTCTTAAGCTAGGGTATACCTGTATTATAAGAGGTAGTTTACGGTCAATAAATCAACAAAAACTTATATCTCAAGTGGACTGTGTCATTCTACTGTATGTAATAATAGAGTAAAATTGTATGTTGTGTGTTAGTGTATGTGAGTGGTGTGTGTTTGTAGGGGTGAGTGTATGTGTGTGTGTGTGTGTAGGTGTGGGTGTAGGTATGTGTGTATTATACAAGAAAGGTGAGTAAAGACTCCGTGTAAGAGTAATCCTTAAGGAGCAGCCACTCTGTTACTTTAGATTTTAGTGCATTTGAGTTTAGATTTATAATATTGAGATGTTTGTTAATGTTTTTATAGATATGGGTACTTAGTATATAATATTGATGTTTGGCAAACGTGGTCTTATGTTGTATATTTGGTGGAACGTACGTGCGTTTGTTTGTCATATGGGGAGGAAGGCCCGCGTGCTTTCTAAGGGTGGATTTAAGCACATAAAGCTGACGGACCGTAAGTACTTTACAGTCAGAGAAGAGTTCAGTTGTTGGATACCGGTAGGGCTTTTTCGTCATGACTTTAAGAATAGCTCGCTGTGCTCTTTCCACCCTCAGAAATCTAGTCTTAGCCGCACCGCCCCACGTAGCTATGCAATAACCAATCACTGATTGGCATAGTGCGAGGTACACCATCTTAAGAGTTTTTAGGTCGGCGGATTCTCTAAGAGACTTAAATATATGTATAAGACGTAAAGTTCTGGTGGTGACAGCGTCAATTTGTCGGTCCCATCTCAGTCCGTCGTTTATATATACTCCGAGGTATTTAACGCTTTCGGATCTTGCAAGCGGAGGACAAGTGCAAGGGGTGGACGAGTTTGTGCAGGAATGGGGAGTTATACTAAAAGAAGGGGATGGTTTAGCGTTACGACGTATAGCAAAGGGAATATAAGTAGTCTTTTGTAGGTTCAATGTAAGAAGGTTCGAGTTTAACCACATCATAACCTTAGCCATGGCCACCTCCGCATTTGCTTTCACAATGTCCCAAGTGATTCCGTCTACAAGAATTGCTGTGTCATCTGCGTAAGCGTAAATTCTACCATTTGGGAGACTCAGTCTACAGAGATCATTTACGTAAATCTGAAATAGGGTGGGGGAGAGGATCTCTCCCTGGGGAACACCATAGGACACGAGAAACTCATCACTTAGGTGAGTATCAATTTTAATGCATTGCTTACGGTTTTTAAGGTAATCCTTAAATATTTCTAGCGGCATTCCACGCACACCGATAGTTTCCAGCTTCGTGATGAGCTTGGGAACAGAGACTGTGTCAAAAGCCTTCGAAAGGTCCAGGAATATACCTAGACATTTCGATTTTTTATCTAGGTTTGAGGCAACCTGTTGCGTGAAATCCAGTACTGCATCATCAGTAGATAGACTTGTCCGAAATCCGTATTGATTATTAGTAATGAGTTGGTGTTTGTCGAGAAATTTTCGTAGCGAGTTATTGAGGAATTTTTCGAGAAGTTTAGAGAGTGCAGGTAGGACCGATATCGGTCTGTAGTTATTAACACAGTCTCTGTTCCCTCCCTTGTATATTGGATGGACCACAGCTTTTTTAAAGGCCTCCGGAAAGACACCCTCCTGAAGGCAACGTGTAAAAAGATAAGTAATTGGTGGAACCAGTACATGTCGACAGCTTTTCAATATAAGCGATGATATGCCGTCCCAGCCGACTGCACAGTCAGAACGTAGTTGTAGGATTAGGGACTCGATCTCAGCTTCGTCTACTTCCAGGACAGTAAGAGAGTTCACAGGTGAGTTTCGGGTGTCCGAAGGTGAGGGTGGGGGATGGCCACAGGCCGGTGACGATGCAGTGTTATTAATTATCTTTGAAGCCAACTTTTTGCCAATGTTGGCGAAAAATTCGCCTACTTCATTAATCGCCGATTTTGGGCTGTCTCGTATTGTGAGTAGCTCCACTGGGCTAAGTTTTGATTTATGGGTATTGGTTATTTGTTTTATTGTTTTCCATAGGACTTTGGGATTACTTTTGGCTCTTTCCAGCTGGCCGTTTTCATAAGACTTTTTTAGTTTCCTGAGTAAGTTATTGCAAAAATTTCGATATAGAGAATATGTAGTTTTTAAAATAATATTATCTGGTGATTTTTTAGATTTTATGTGCATTTTATCTCTATGTTTTATACATTTTAAAAGACCCGGGGTTATCCAGGGTTTAATGATTCTCTTTTGTCTTGGGATTTTGACTTCTTTAGAGTGATTTGATATTACTACTCTAATAATACTGATGAATTTATTCATTGCCTCATTTATGTTCTCGACCTCATATATTATCGTAAAATCCACACTTCCTAACTCCTCCACAATAGCTTTGTGGTTTAGGGTGGTGGTTGTATATAATTTGTGGGATTGGCATTTTTCAAACTTAAGGTCCGTGTTTGTGGTCCGTTACGTGTGCCTCTAACACTATTGTAGAAGAAGTTAGTTAAGATTTCAAAAATATATGATCCAGACAGTTCTCATCTCGAGTCTTTTTTAAAGATTATTTGAAACAAAAACAAGATTACTCGGCTTTTATGTTTAAAATAATTATTGACAGTAAGAAAATGTAGGTTATTATCCAAATATAAGATATTTTTTCTCTAGATCAATTATTACGTTAGTTATAAACGAAATAAGAATTGACACTTACGACATTTAGTTTCGTGCTCGAACACAACTAAAGAGCGCACGCGATATTCAACTTTATTACTGGTGTGTTAGCGTTTAGCACATAATGGAGTGGTAGGGTGAATGGGGGCGGAGTTTGGGTAGAAATTGTCTTTGGAGTGCCTGGTCATAATTATAATTAATTTGCTTTAGGCAGATTTAATTTGAAGAAAATTGGGCGAGAATAGCCACAGATTGGGCCCTGGACATCAGGAACCAGCTACACGTTAGACCCAGAAGAAGATGTAAGACTCTTACCTAAAGGATTGGGCTCAAACTGCAAAAGATAGAGAAAAATTTAAATACGGAAGGGAGACCTTTGCCCTGCAGTGGAACTCAACAGGCTCGTAATAATAAAAGTATAACAATCTACAGTAACTTATTATACAACTAACTTTTTACACTAGCTACTAAATTATATAATTAAGTTACTAAACTGTACGTGGCACCCACCGATTATTTAGTTTGTTTAATCTGTGGAATTTAATTTACGTTTTAGTTTGAGTTCGCCGAATAAATAAGGGGTTGATTCGATATCCCTTGGAAATAGGCTTCTAAACAGTTTTTTTTTTTTTTGAAGTGAAAAGAACAATACAAACTGTATACAAACGAATTAAGAAAATTCTTCTTTTTACCCGACTACCCCAGAAGGAGGGTAATGTTTTTCGAGAGTATGTATGTATACAGGGTGTTTGGCAGAACGTTGAACATACGAAAATGGTGGATAGGTGGGGTCATCTGCTACTTACTCAGCCCTAATTTATTTGGCCCTGGTGCCCTGGATATTAAAAAAAATATTTTTGCTTTCTTCTAGTTTCATAACTTTCTTAAATTTAAAGTGTAATTTTTATCAAAAATAATGGGTAAAACAGGGGGCCTACCACCAGCTCATAAAGCAATATTATTTTAATATTACTTCAGTGTGGGAAAGAGATGAAGCTCTACAGGACGTATAGCTCCATCTCTTTCTCCCACTGAAGTAATATTAAAATAATACTGCTTTTGAGATGGTGGTAGGCCCCCAAGCATTTTTTTTTAATCTTTAATATTGGCAGATTCTTATAACAGAAAAATGTAAAAAATACTTAAATCCTAATTTCAACCTGCATTAAAAAAAAATATCCTGGGGGCCAGGGCCAAATAAATTAGGGCTGAGTAAGTAGCAGATGACCCCACCATTTTCGTATGTTCAACGTTCTGCCAAACAGCTTGTATATATTTGTATGTATGTATGTATGTTTGCATGTATGTATGTATGTCTATTTCTTTGGCACGCTCTGTAGCCTAAACGGCTTGATGGATTTTAACATTTGCGATGTCGTTAGGTTCGTCTTAGTAATGGGAGTGACATAGGCTATATAATATTTATATATTGCATCTGCAAATACAAAAAACCGGCCAAGTGCATGTCGGACCACGCACAATGTAGGGTTCCGTAGTTGGAATGAATTTATTCCAAGAACAAACTTAACTTTGTAGTTGAGAAACATGTTCTCCGATACATTCTGTATGGGAGAACATGTTTTACAACCGCAAATCTAAGTTGGTCGATTATTACTCGTTAACTTGTAAAGCCTACTCAGTTGTGATAGTTTTCCTTTTAAATTCGTTATATAAGCTATTGTTGTGAATTTTTTCACATATGTGAAGCTAACCATTTAACTGGCAGGGGGGGACACTTGACTGTAACAAAAATTTTTACCTTAAAGCTTAATATTTCGCAAACGGATCTCTGAATTCAAAAATGGTTTTAACATACTCACAATGTTTTTAAAAGACCTTTTCAATGATACCACACATGGTGGGATAAAAAAATAAAAAAAAAACATAATCACTTTACGTGTATGGGAGGTACCCTAAAAAAAAATGTTTTTCATAATTTTGTTTTACCACTTTGTTGACATAATTAATATGTATACCTATGCCAAATTACAGCTTTCTAGTACTAAGGGTCTCGGAGCTAGACCGCGGACAGACAGACAGACAGACAGACAGACAGACAGACAGATAGACAGACAGACAGACGGACATGACGAAACTATAAGGGTTCCTTGTTTTCTACGGAACCCTAAAAAGGGAGGGGTAGGTTTGAAAAAAAAATAACATTATTGGTATCAAATAAAAGTTAGTAAAGAGTCAATTCCAAATATATATATATGTCGGAGACGGTATGTGACTTTCGTTATTATCAGCGATATTTTAACAAACAACAACAAAATATAATCAATATATGTCAGAAAAAAAAACAAATTTCATTTCATTTCATTTCAGAATGGAATAGAGAGAAATGTATTGGGAGTAAGGATATTACGGTTTTCCTTGCCGTTTAAGACAATTAGATTTTCATACTAGCTTCATACAAATTTTTCGTAAAAAATTATTATTCCTTCGTTTTTGTATAGAATTAACTCGAGTGTCATTTTTGTATGTAGTTATAACTAATAGAAGCGATATCCGGCAAAAAATCTGGCACTTGCAAATTTAAATCTTAGGATTTAAATTTGCAAGTTTTTTTTCTCTCTATTCCATTCTGAAATGAAATGAAATGAAATTTGTTTTTTTTTCTGACATATATTGATTATATTTTGTTGTTGTTTGTTAAAATATCGCTGATAATAACGAAAGTCACATACCGTCTCCGACATATATATATATTTGGAATTGACTCTTTACTAACTTTTATTTGATACCAATAATGTTATTTTTTTTTCAAACCTACCCCTCCCTTTTTAGGGTTCCGTAGAAAACAAGGAACCCTTATAGTTTCGTCATGTCCGTCTGTCTGTCTGTCTATCTGTCTGTCTGTCTGTCTGTCTGTCTGTCTGTCTGTCCGCGGTCTAGCTCCGAGACCCTTAGTACTAGAAAGCTGTAATTTGGCATAGGTATACATATTAATTATGTCAACAAAGTGGTAAAACAAAATTATGAAAAACATTTTTTTTTAGGGTACCTCCCATACACGTAAAGTGATTATGTTTTTTTTTTATTTTTTTATCCCACCATGTGTGGTATCATTGAAAAGGTCTTTTAAAAACATTGTGAGTATGTTAAAACCATTTTTGAATTCAGAGATCCGTTTGCGAAATATTAAGCTTTAAGGTAAAAATTTTTGTTACAGTCAAGTGTCCCCCCCTGCCAGTTAAATGGTTAGCTTCACATATGTGAAAAAATTCACAACAATAGCTTATATAACGAATTTAAAAGGAAAACTATCACAGCTGAGTAGGCTTTACAAGTTAACGAGTAATAATCGACCAACTTAGATTTGCGGTTGTAAAACATGTTCTCCCATACAGAATGTATCGGAGAACATGTTTCTCAACTACAAAGTTAAGTTTGTTCTTGGAATAAATTCATTCCAACTACGGAACCCTACATTGTGCGTGGTCCGACATGCACTTGGCCGGTTTTTTGTATTTGCAGATGCAATATATAAATATTATATAGCCTATGTCACTCCCATTACTAAGACGAACCTAACGACATCGCAAATGTTAAAATCCATCAAGCCGTTTAGGCTACAGAGCGTGCCAAAGAAATAGACATACATACATACATGCAAACATACATACATACATACAAATATATACAAGCTGTTTGGCAGAACGTTGAACATACGAAAATGGTGGGGTCATCTGCTACTTACTCAGCCCTAATTTATTTGGCCCTGGCCCCCAGGATATTTTTTTTTAATGCAGGTTGAAATTAGGATTTAAGTATTTTTTACATTTTTCTGTTATAAGAATCTGCCAATATTAAAGATTAAAAAAAAATGCTTGGGGGCCTACCACCATCTCAAAAGCAGTATTATTTTAATATTACTTCAGTGGGAGAAAGAGATGGAGCTATACGTCCTGTAGAGCTTCATCTCTTTCCCACACTGAAGTAATATTAAAATAATATTGCTTTATGAGCTGGTGGTAGGCCCCCTGTTTTACCCATTATTTTTGATAAAAATTACACTTTAAATTTAAGAAAGTTATGAAACTAGAAGAAAGCAAAAATATTTTTTTTAATATCCAGGGCACCAGGGCCAAATAAATTAGGGCTGAGTAAGTAGCAGATGACCCCACCTATCCACCATTTTCGTATGTTCAACGTTCTGCCAAACACCCTGTATACATACATACTCTCGAAAAACATTACCCTCCTTCTGGGGTAGTCGGGTAAAAAGAAGAATTTTCTTAATTCGTTTGTATACAGTTTGTATTGTTCTTTTCACTTCAAAAAAAAAAAAAACTGTTTAGAAGCCTATTTCCAAGGGATATCGAATCAACCCCTTATTTATTCGGCGAACTCAAACTAAAACGTAAATTAAATTCCACAGATTAAACAAACTAAATAATCGGTGGGTGCCACGTACAGTTTAGTAACTTAATTATATAATTTAGTAGCTAGTGTAAAAAGTTAGTTGTATAATAAGTTACTGTAGATTGTTATACTTTTATTATTACGAGCCTGTTGAGTTCCACTGCAGGGCAAAGGTCTCCCTTCCGTATTTAAATTTTTCTCTATCTTTTGCAGTTTGAGCCCAATCCTTTAGGTAAGAGTCTTACATCTTCTTCTGGGTCTAACGTGTAGCTGGTTCCTGATGTCCAGGGCCCAATCTGTGGCTATTCTCGCCCAATTTTCTTCAAATTAAATCTGCCTAAAGCAAATTAATTATAATTATGACCAGGCACTCCAAAGACAATTTCTACCCAAACTCCGCCCCCATTCACCCTACCACTCCATTATGTGCTAAACGCTAACACACCAGTAATAAAGTTGAATATCGCGTGCGCTCTTTAGTTGTGTTCGAGCACGAAACTAAATGTCGTAAGTGTCAATTCTTATTTCGTTTATAACTAACGTAATAATTGATCTAGAGAAAAAATATCTTATATTTGGATAATAACCTACATTTTCTTACTGTCAATAATTATTTTAAACATAAAAGCCGAGTAATCTTGTTTTTGTTTCAAATAATCTTTAAAAAAGACTCGAGATGAGAACTGTCTGGATCATATATTTTTGAAATCTTAACTAACTTCTTCTACAATAGTGTTAGAGGCACACGTAACGGACCACAAACACGGACCTTAAGTTTGAAAAATGCCAATCCCACAAATTATATACAACCACCACCCTAAACCACAAAGCTATTGTGGAGGAGTTAGGAAGTGTGGATTTTACGATAATATATGAGGTCGAGAACATAAATGAGGCAATGAATAAATTCATCAGTATTATTAGAGTAGTAATATCAAATCACTCTAAAGAAGTCAAAATCCCAAGACAAAAGAGAATCATTAAACCCTGGATAACCCCGGGTCTTTTAAAATGTATAAAACATAGAGATAAAATGCACATAAAATCTAAAAAATCACCAGATAATATTATTTTAAAAACTACATATTCTCTATATCGAAATTTTTGCAATAACTTACTCAGGAAACTAAAAAAGTCTTATGAAAACGGCCAGCTGGAAAGAGCCAAAAGTAATCCCAAAGTCCTATGGAAAACAATAAAACAAATAACCAATACCCATAAATCAAAACTTAGCCCAGTGGAGCTACTCACAATACGAGACAGCCCAAAATCGGCGATTAATGAAGTAGGCGAATTTTTCGCCAACATTGGCAAAAAGTTGGCTTCAAAGATAATTAATAACACTGCATCGTCACCGGCCTGTGGCCATCCCCCACCCTCACCTTCGGACACCCGAAACTCACCTGTGAACTCTCTTACTGTCCTGGAAGTAGACGAAGCTGAGATCGAGTCCCTAATCCTACAACTACGTTCTGACTGTGCAGTCGGCTGGGACGGCATATCATCGCTTATATTGAAAAGCTGTCGACATGTACTGGTTCCACCAATTACTTATCTTTTTACACGTTGCCTTCAGGAGGGTGTCTTTCCGGAGGCCTTTAAAAAAGCTGTGGTCCATCCAATATACAAGGGAGGGAACAGAGACTGTGTTAATAACTACAGACCGATATCGGTCCTACCTGCACTCTCTAAACTTCTCGAAAAATTCCTCAATAACTCGCTACGAAAATTTCTCGACAAACACCAACTCATTACTAATAATCAATACGGATTTCGGACAAGTCTATCTACTGATGATGCAGTACTGGATTTCACGCAACAGGTTGCCTCAAACCTAGATAAAAAATCGAAATGTCTAGGTATATTCCTGGACCTTTCGAAGGCTTTTGACACAGTCTCTGTTCCCAAGCTCATCACGAAGCTGGAAACTATCGGTGTGCGTGGAATGCCGCTAGAAATATTTAAGGATTACCTTAAAAACCGTAAGCAATGCATTAAAATTGATACTCACCTAAGTGATGAGTTTCTCGTGTCCTATGGTGTTCCCCAGGGAGAGATCCTCTCCCCCACCCTATTTCAGATTTACGTAAATGATCTCTGTAGACTGAGTCTCCCAAATGGTAGAATTTACGCTTACGCAGATGACACAGCAATTCTTGTAGACGGAATCACTTGGGACATTGTGAAAGCAAATGCGGAGGTGGCCATGGCTAAGGTTATGATGTGGTTAAACTCGAACCTTCTTACATTGAACCTACAAAAGACTACTTATATTCCCTTTGCTATACGTCGTAACGCTAAACCATCCCCTTCTTTTAGTATAACTCCCCATTCCTGCACAAACTCGTCCACCCCTTGCACTTGTCCTCCGCTTGCAAGATCCGAAAGCGTTAAATACCTCGGAGTATATATAAACGACGGACTGAGATGGGACCGACAAATTGACGCTGTCACCACCAGAACTTTACGTCTTATACATATATTTAAGTCTCTTAGAGAATCCGCCGACCTAAAAACTCTTAAGATGGTGTACCTCGCACTATGCCAATCAGTGATTGGTTATTGCATAGCTACGTGGGGCGGTGCGGCTAAGACTAGATTTCTGAGGGTGGAAAGAGCACAGCGAGCTATTCTTAAAGTCATGACGAAAAAGCCCTACCGGTATCCAACAACTGAACTCTTCTCTGACTGTAAAGTACTTACGGTCCGTCAGCTTTATGTGCTTAAATCCACCCTTAGAAAGCACGCGGGCCTTCCTCCCCATATGACAAACAAACGCACGTACGTTCCACCAAATATACAACATAAGACCACGTTTGCCAAACATCAATATTATATACTAAGTACCCATATCTATAAAAACATTAACAAACATCTCAATATTATAAATCTAAACTCAAATGCACTAAAATCTAAAGTAACAGAGTGGCTGCTCCTTAAGGATTACTCTTACACGGAGTCTTTACTCACCTTTCTTGTATAATACACACATACCTACACCCACACCTACACACACACACACACATACACTCACCCCTACAAACACACACCACTCACATACACTAACACACAACATACAATTTTACTCTATTATTACATACAGTAGAATGACACAGTCCACTTGAGATATAAGTTTTTGTTGATTTATTGACCGTAAACTACCTCTTATAATACAGGTATACCCTAGCTTAAGAGGTAGTGAATATTATTCTTGTACAGATTTTGCAACAAACTATAAATGTATTTTCTAAACCAAATATCACACTGTATTTTCAAACTCTGTATGTTTTTGGATAAATAAAGATTTTATATTTATATTTTATATATGATTTTCGAATAAAAAATGAATCGAGCCAAAATGTTGCAATTACTTAACTGTCTTATATTTGGAAAGAAAAAGATCCAATAAATCATATACTAAAGTTCCATTTTGATTGTATGCGTGACTTTTTCAGAATATTAATGCAAATTAACATACAATTAAGAGAGCCTCCTCTTAATTAGCGAAATTGTAGACAAATAAACCTTTCGATATAAATACTATAAATGTTGGTGAATAACCCTAGCTATAGTGGGGGTTAGTTACCGGAGGTTGAGATTGAAAAAAGTATTCAAGTTACTCAATTCTTGTTTATTCGTTGATTTAGTGCTTACACCGTAGGATAAAAGTTGATTGTAACTACAAAACTAACTAACTACAAAATTGGCTTTCATAGGCTTAGGCCTATGAAAGCCAATTTTCAGCCCACCGTGCGCCCCCGCGCCTGTGCTGCCACTGGCAACAGCCGCAATTTTCACAAGACAAAAGAATTCGCGCGCGCGACCGTCCGGCTACCACGATCACCGCCGTCAATAAGACTAAACGTACCTATGCTGAAACGCAGGTGACGCAGCACAGAACAGTACAGATTTTGCAGGATAGGGCAGACGACGCAGACATGGACCGCGAGCGCATGCTGCTGCGACGCCGCTACACAGACACGTTCGCGTCCCAGCTTGTACAAAAAATAGACGATTGCAACAAAATTATGAATCTGTGGTAAAAACACGTGACAAACTGCACGAATCTGTGCTGGCACTACAACGAGACGCAGAGGAGAACAGACACGTGTCTGCGTCGCACGTGCCTGCGCCGCAGCGTACGCAGCTGTCAGTACCTTCATGCATTACAAAATCTCGCTGCGTGGACCCGCGTCACCTGAGTCTCAGCATACGCTTAGCCTACGTGTTGACCTACAACGCATTCTGAGCCTTGCGTCATTTATTCATCTCACCCAATCAGCGATGAGTCACTACATCACAGAGACGATCAAGACTTCTCTTAGTGAGGTGAGTAATACGAGTGAAGCGGCCTCCCCTGAGCCCAGCAGCACGTGACCACTGTGCCACCGCCTTCCTGTCCGCCCGAGTAACCACTAAGCGCCCGCGATCCAAAGGCCATGCACCTGCCTTAAATGATACAAGCAGTGTTTCGGCTTGAGGCGCCGAAATGGTTGCCTCCCCGACGCCTTCTTCTCCGAACGGATCTGCCACGACCCCGCTCAGTGGCCTCGTCCAGGACCATCACGGTGTCACAGGCGGAAGCCATTCTGACTCTGACACCTACATACGAGCGTAGTCTAGAGGAGCCGCATTAGCATAAGTTGCGCACTCGTGCGGGGTGAATTATTTTGAGTTAGATCGGATCTAATGATGTGGCTATAGATGGGTACTATGAGCATACCATAATTTCCGAATCACTATACCTACCGCTCGCGATTCGTATAATAATGAATTTAATTTAAAACGTTACTGTACCGCCATTGATTAATCTTTCCGAGTTACGAGTACTCACAGAATTAGAAGTACATAAGAGTTACAAATCGTATGCCAAAATAGAATTGTTGTATTTAATAAAAATATAATTCGATGAATCACCGACACTGAAACTGTCAATGACCACGAAAACTCGCGCGAGGGTCACGCGGCGCGGTCGCCCGGCGGATCGGTTTTTGCGCGCGTGCTATATGGGCCGGTCGGACCGGCCGCGCCGCGCGCCTAGCCGGCAGCCACACAAAAACTAATTTAACTCTCTGAACCGCTTCTGCTTCACATGCGTGTGACGATTTTTACTTTCGAGATGATCGCACTCGGATCCGTTGACACCGCAACATAAAAACGATGAGAAGCGAAGCTAACAAACCAGCTGACCCGTCCGCCGCGCTGCCGCGACGATGGCGGCCGACGGAAATACCTGAATATGAATACATGTAGCTGGCAGTGAGCTCGCCTACAGTACGCACCGATGTAGGTCGCAATGATGTGGCCTGAGTTGGAATTATGATGAATTCCTTCTCCCCAACTGACTGTTTTTTCTAAGCCTCTACTAATCGAAAGTCTAACCACTGTGGTAGGGGATAGATATTTATTGATCTAGAGAGTCATATAGTTACTACGAGTTCAGTACCTTTGTACACAAGGGTACACATCAAGCTAGAAATTTCCAACATAAGCTGACCTCGCATTGTACGGAAATCCTATACAATGCGAGATCAGCATAAACTAGAAATGTAAAGTTTGACGATTCCTATATATCATTAACTACTTAAATATTACATAGGTATGACTTAAAAAATCAACAAACACGAAGTAGGTATGACTATGCATCACACTATATTTTAAACAAATTCCGTCAAATCAAATGAAAGCAAACCAAAATAATAAGTAATTTTCAAAGAATAAAGACAATTTATTCCTTGGATATGGTATATTAAAAGTATAAACGTTATTTCTTTCTTTTTTCTTTCTTATCTGGTCGACTGAGCTCTGCACGGGTGAAAATAGAAATAAACATATCGACCAGGTACACCAACGTTGTATCACATTCCCGAGGCTGTGAAAATAGAGAAAACGAATTTTTCCAGGGTTCTCTGCCCTTTCGCCGAAAATTGTTTGCCAGATTTTCACTTGCCAACTAATGTTTCGCAGAATTTTATTTCGCCGAATAATCATCTGCCAACTTACCTATCATATAATTTTGTTTTATTTCCCAACCTCACAGTTACCAACTGTACGTTTGGTCTGCTTTTCATAATGACACTTTTTAAAATGCAAACTTTCAAGTAGCAGAATATTTTAGTTTGCGTAATATTGTGCTTTTGTTTGTGCACTAATAAAAACAACACACACATATGACACAATGTTTGAAATAATAATAGAATACGGTAAAGAACACGGTATTAATCTTGCACCAAAAGTACTATGTGTGTTAGATTTCGAAAAAGCTGCAATACTGAGTCTTCGATCAAATTTTGAAGAAATTTATTTACAAGGATGCCATTTTCATTTGGGACAAATTATATACAGGTAGCTTTTTTTTTTTTAAATCTTTATTTGTTTATTGAGGGTTTGATCAGTATGACCACGCCACCCTCATAGGGGCATTCTGTCGCTATCTACGCTTAATACCTAAGTTTACAATTTTGTATAATTTTTTGGCTGACCTGGACAAGGGAGCAGCTAAGATACTGTTATACATGCCAAAATTTGTATAATTAAAACCATTTTCTATGAAATAGATACTCCTCTCAACCCCGTTCCGGACACATTCCGCTAAAATATGAGTAGTATCCTCTACCTTATCACACTCAGAACAATTAGGCGAATCACTCTTTCTCATTAAAAAGGCGAAGCTATTCAACGGAACATGTCCCGAACGTAGTCTGAAAGCAGTAACTATCTCACTTCGATGCATATCTATACCCATAAACTAAGGAAGGCGGGAAAGACTGTGTTGAATGGTTCTATACCAAATTCCCTTACTTAGTGACCTCTCATCAAAGTATTCTTTCCATAATTGTAAACACTGGTCGCGAACTCGGTACAAGAGGTCACTAAATAAGGGAAAACACTCAACAGATACTCCGTCTGTGATGGCCTCTTTTGCTAAACGATCTACTTCCTCGTTTCCATACAATCCAACATGGGATGGTACCCATTGAAGAACAATTCTTTTGTCTTGGACCTTACCAATAGAGTCTAAAATCTCATAGGCTATCGGTGCACCTCGACAATTCGAGGTGCATCGAGCCAGGTGTTGCAGAGTACTCCTAGAATCAGTCAGTATAACATAATTTCCTGATTCGAATGACTCAATGTATGAAATAGCTTCTGAGATCGCTAGCAGTTCAACGTACATTATTGAAATTTTAGCACGTGATCTAAACTTTATAGATGCTTTCGTTTGCGGATCAAAAACAGTCCATCCCGACTCGTTACCTTCCTGTGACCCATCAGTATAGACTGAGTAAAAATGTAAATAATTAGCCTGTAGATACTGATCACAAATTTCATGTATGTTGCTACATCTATACTGATGTTTCGGTTTGTCTATAACATCTGTACAAGGTTTAACTACATTGGATAGGTCCACACTGCTAACCCATGTGTTCAAAGAAAATCTTTCCAATTGCTGTGATGCAAGTATAGGGTAGTCAATAAGAGACTCATGTACCGTCACTAATAGTGGTTTTTTTTTCGCCTCCAATATAAACTCTGACATGACTCGGCAAGACTGCTTAACAAGAGAAATACTTTGCTACCCCGGAACGAATTCACCTTCAACCAATATTTGCCGGCTAAGAAGTACCTGCGCACATTTAAAGGTTGAAGGTGAAGTTCACACTCCATCACGTGTATTGCAGTAGTCCTCACAAAACTCCCAATAACGCGCATGCACTGATTTTGTATTCTGTCCAATTTAATTAAGTTACTCTTGTACCCGCTATCATATAAAAAGTTGCCATAATCCAATCTCGAACGAATAATAGAAACATATAATAGCCTCAAGTAATATGGATGTACGCCCCACCCAGACCCAGCAAGAACTTGAAAGATTCTCAAAGAATTTAAACATTTTCCGGATAGTTCTCCAATATGTTTTTTCCACCTAAGCGAGCGGTCTAGCCACAAACCTAAGTACTTTATATTATCTACTACTTGAAGCGATTTTTCATTTACTAACAGATAAATACATTCTCTTTAATGTGACCTAACCTAACTGTTACCTTTTACAAAAGCGATTCGCTTCTGGCACATCGCCGACCGCTACCGCGGCACACTTGCTTCGCTCGCTCGGCTCGTGCGTTTTTTGTCATACTCTAACCTAACCTAACTGTTTCCTTTTACAAAAGCGATTCGCTTCTGGCACATCGCCGGCCGCTCCCGTGGCACGCTCGCTTCGCTCGCTCGGCTCGTGCATTGTTTGTCATACTCTAACCTAACTGTTTCCCCTTTTACAAAAGCGATTCGCTTCTGGCACATCGCCGGCCGCTGCCGCGGCACGCTCGCTTCGCTTGCTCGGCTCGTGCATTGCTTGTCATACTCTAACCTAACCTATCGTAACCTAAGATTTCTGTTGCTATACTTATTAAAAAAAACTTATTTGTTTTAGGCAAGTTCAAGACCAGGGTTTCGCCAAAAGATACGCAAGCCACATATAGTTTCATTTAGAGGTAAAGTGTTTGCTAGCGCTCAGTTTTCTAGAGGAATCCGAAATATACGTATATTTCAACAGCATCCAAAAAAGTTTTAAAGATCCAGATTGGCAACAATTAGCTCATTGGTTCGAGAAGAATTATGTACACAGAACTTCCACCACACAACCTAAATATCAACCTAATTTTTGGAGCTGCCATGAAACAAATAAAATGAATATACCACGAACCATCGATTTACATCGAAGGATACGCCTTACCGCGTCAAAAGATGACCGCATTTGTGCATGAGTTGTCATCTGTCACACAATGACGTAGAGAATTGTCGCTGTACGGTCAGCATACTCGTTTTGAAAAGAATACTTAATTTTAAAAGGAGGTGCATTTGTAAAAATAAAATATTTGTTTTTATAATGTTGTGTCTAGTAGAACATATCATCATTAAAATTATTAAAACAATGGCTGTTTCGCATAGACTAAGTTTATTTCAACATTAGTTCACATAGTTAATACAAGATTGCTCTGCTGGTTCCAAAGATACATTATTTTGTTACCATCTTAAAATGGTAGCAGAGCGTGGTTCCGATCCACGGACCTCTGATCAAATCATCATCATCATCATCATTTCAGCCGAAAGACGTCCACTGCTGGACATAGGCCTCCCCCAAATGATCAAATGCGGTGACCAAATGCGGCTGTATTTGGTTGGCAACCATTCATCGTCTCTTTGTTCTTCTTGGATTATTTGAATCCATTTTTCTTTAACACATGTTTCTTGTGGGAACTTAATAGTTAAATACAAATAGTGATTCATCATCAGTACATCTATTTAATATTTTAAATCCGAAAGTAACTGTCCGTCTGTTACCTTTTCACGCCTTAAGGTTGAAAGACAAAATTTTGCGCTGCGCCTTTATTCACGCTACTTTCCTTGGATTCTTTCGACGTGCTTGAATAGGTAGAATCTTCATTTCCTCACACTCATAGTCTGACGGGATGGCGGAGAGAGATCAGGCGAAGGGCCCACGCTGTGCTTTCGAAGCAAGTCGCGTTTTATAATAATTGTTTAAGTACCTATAATTTTGTATTCGAAAACATAGTTTCAAAGAAAAGTTAATCTAAAAAAAGAAAGACATTAAAAAATCCGGCAGTTAAAATATTTTAAATCATAATGGCATGTAACCTCCATACTTCCTAATTCACATTTCAAACTTTTTTTGTCAACGTTACACCACCCTATCGTTCGTTGTCACGGGAACGTAATTTTTGTTACTTGTCATCTTCCGTCATAATATTTATTTTAGAAATCGTAATAAATTTGAAAAAAAAAAATTACGCATGGAAAGTAATACCTTCAGTTTTATATGAATTTTTGGAGTTGTTGGTACATTTCCTGAAGGCACAAGAAGGCATCTTTGTACAGCTATGTGTATTAAAAACGAGAAAGTTGCTCCGATGTTTTACGAACTGTGACGAATGAGGAAATGATTCGCAAATGAGCCACGTCGCACAATTTAGGGAGTGACAGTTTTCGCGCGACGTAAGTATGGCGAGGGCGAATCCTTGATTTACATCAATGCCACGAACACAGAACTCGGCCGAAGGCTGGCATAAAAAATCAACAATATCATTGATAAAAGACACCCAGGTGCATATGAATTGATAAAATAATTAATATTGTTTTGTTTTGTTTTTTAATTTTTTCTCAGTTAGTTTTAATCATGGTCTGACAGTTTGAGTAATTTATGTGGCCTACACAAATGTCCTTTTTTTGGTATTGTTCGTCGAATCGTTGAGCTCCTTAAATTCTGAGTTGAGCTGCACGATAAATGACAAATGCGTGCACTGACTGGACAGACCCTCTCAATCTGTGTGATGCTTTCCTCTAAAGACCACTTCAGACACCAATCCACATGGCCTTCACATGATCTGACCAAGATTATGTCTGGACTTTAAAAGAGACTGTGACCTCTGAGTTTGTTTCGGCCTTTCTTCTCAGAGTAGTCAGATAGGAAATGCCGACCTCATCTAGTTTTTAAAATATGATTGACGTGTAAAAGTGTTTGTACAAACCTACTTACAGAAATAAAATCATTTATCATTTAATAAAGGAAACCTTTGCCAACGAAGGGGAATCTATATACATATAATAAAACAGTAAAAAAACCGTGTCTGTACAGTACAGACCAAAAGTCCATAAGCAATCTCACAAAGCAATAGACTGACGGTTTGACTTACGACTTTCTTCTATAAGTTGTTACAATACTGTAGGCACGCACATTACACACACACACTCACTTTGTCTGCAACCAATTACTAGTTCGATGATCATTCGTTTTTTGTTTCATTCGTCTAGTTCACATAAATATTAAAGTTTAGCAGGTAGACCACAGAAAATTAACTAAATTATTTCGATTTCTGTGGGGTAGACAGATGCGATTCGTTACGAGTATTCACTTAATAGAACTTTGTTGGTTCGTGATTATTGTCGGTGACGAGTATTTAGCTATTAGCGGTGTTGTGGTTTTCAAAATGCAAAATGAAATATAAATATAAGATCAAATATTATGGCGCTGCGTAAAAGTGAAACCGGACTAAGTGTGAGTGTTATCATTTAAATATTTCATATTAACATAAATCTTAATCAAAGGCATTGTTGATAGAACAGAGGTATTGTTGAGACAGAAGATGCCTTTAAAGTTTTAAATTCATTATGAGGTTTAGTTCGATTAGTGAATAATAAATAATTAGATATTATGTTAATAAATACAGTGTTATTCTTTGTTCTAGAGAAATACTATGAGGGTTAAGAGATATGAGTAAGGGGCTTATTATCGAATAACAGCAACGTCAAATGGTGAATGAATATGAAACAAATGGTTTCATACCAACGAGATATTTTGCTGAATTATTAAAAACACGTCATTATGAACCGTTCGCCGTGCACTTTCAGAGTGCATGTAAAAGTGAATGTGAATGAAACCGGACTAAATGTGAGTGTTATCATTTAAATATTTCATATTTACTAAACATAAATCTTAATCAAGGGTATTGTTGATAGAACAGAGGTATTGTTGAGACAGAAGATGCCTTTAAAGTTTTAAATTCATTATGAGGTTTACCTCGATTAGTGAATAATAAATAATTAGGTATTATGTGTAATAAATACTGTTATTCTTTGTTCTACAGAAATACTGTGAGGGTTAAGAGATATGAGGAAGGGGCTTATTATCGAGTAGCAGCGACGTCAACTAATGAATGAATATGAAACAAATGGTTTCATACCAACGAGATATTTTGCTGAATTATTAAAAACACGTCATTATGAACCGTTCGCCGTGCACTCTGAAGGCTTGCATCACTGAAGACAGCTAGAAAACCGTTATTGACCTTAAAATATTGACCGTACCAACTTAATAAACAACAGATTCGTTATTGCATGAATTTATGGTAACGAATTTTTAAGCACGTTTCAATATGGTGTTTGTCGTATTTCTAGCAGATAGGCCGAAAATGTTTAATATTATTTTAGTAATATTATGGATTAAGACATTTATTCCTCAAAAACAGAATACAATTATTCACTTAGAATGAGAAACACTGGTTACATAAACGTTCTTTGGAACGAGTATCGGAATGGTATGTTATAATTAGAAGTAGGTATAATATTGTTAGTCGCTAACTTATCATTATGTTAGTAAAATAAACTATGCTAAAAAAGATCGAGTTTAGACGGTATTTTATACATTTAAAAAATAAAGTTTTGGTTGGTGTAGGTAATCTGCAAAAAATATTGAAGCTATGAGTCCATATTACGTATCGAAACATAGTTTCTATCATAGTTGCTATTCAAAGTGTAATCAGTTTTTAATGTTTATTTTTTATTTAAACTTAGGTTAAAGGAGATGTTTCATTTTCGGCCATAAAGTGTACGTTAATGTAAAAAAAGGAAATAATTCCACGAATTGAGGAAAAATATTCATTCATCATGGCGTCGTTTTACTTGCATACTACTTTCGTCCAGAAATCATGTTACATTTTAACATAATAATATCACGTAGACATAATTTAAATAAATATGAAAGGCATGTATTTCTGTACTATATTAGGATAGCTACCTTATACAACTTTTTTGATTAATTAGAAAGTGTGATTCATCATAAAAATAAAAAACTGCTTTTGGGGATTGTAGATTTGTAGGTACTTCTGGATGAAAATGGCTAGCTGTCGATGGTCGTATTTCTCGTGACAAACGTCAAACATTTTCGGTTTTTATTTTGTGCCCAAAAAGTATTAGATATTATGGAAAAAAACAGTCTTTATTGTATTTAGGGGTTCGTTTCCTAGGTTTTCTGAAGTGTACATGTTATGGCTGGAGTCCCATACAAAAATAAAAAGTCTCCTTTGCATTTAGTTTACATTTTCTTGTTTTTGTTGTTAATAAAACTATATTTAAAGTTTTTGTTATTGATAATATAGTTTATGTAAATATTGCGAGTTATTATGAAATATACTTAAAATAATTGAAAACTTTTCATTATGTGGAATTTTAATTTCTTTTTAAATAGGGGAAAAGATTGTATTTCCTTAATATGTTTCAGCAATTCATTACTTATACATTTTGGCACCCTCATACTTAATATTTCTAGTACAGACGCCAGCACATCAAGCTACCCGAAACTGTCAAATTTTCCCAATCAACTTTGAACCTTAGACTTCAGCGATAAAGTTGAAAATCTATTAAATAAATTTGACAGATTGTAGTAGCTTGATGTGCTGGCGTCTGTACCGTAGTTGATTCGTGGTCTACTATATAGGCAAATATCGTTAGCATTTCTCAGTAACCGAGTCTGAATTTGCGCTTTTTTTGTAAAAATTATTTGAGAATGTGTATCTTTTGTCAGTATCTTCCGTATAAGGACGCAAGTATGGAATTTATACAGGGTTACTGGTAACTCGACGTATTCCTTGCAGGACGTCATAGTAGGGTTAAAATGCAACAAATTAAGCCACCAAATGTTCTACCGAAATTCAGTAGTTTTTGAATTAGTTAAGAGTTTTAGTTTTTTTATGAAAAATCCCAGATTAAATCATTTGAAACCAATTTAAAAATGATTTACGGCGCGACTGTACTGAAATTTAAGTTATTATCATAGTTGACGCCGTAGCAGACCTTTGTTAATAATTAAAAGTTCAATAATGCCTAAAACTTTGGCAAATATCACTAACCAAACATTTAATTTTTTGTAATTTTTGCTATTACTTCATAAAAAATGTAGTCTAGTGCAAAAAAAAAATACTACACCTGGTGTACAAATTACTAGGAAAATATCCTTGTCTTATCAGTTATTCAGAAAGGTATGATTGTCAATACTTTTGCATGTGTGCCAGGGAAGAGAAGAGTTTTATGGGGGGCAGGTAAAATTGCGAGACGGTCAACCTATTGTTTCGTATTCGTATTATTCGTAGTTTTTACCTGCGCTTGAACTCCAAACACTCGGGGAGCTTTGTGATTGGTCGCTATTGTTCTCTTGGCATGACAGGGGGTGCGATTTTGCAAAATTTGGTCGTCAGCGTTAGTTAGTTTCAACTCTACGTCGCGCAAGCTCGTGTTTTGTTACTGGCTATTTCCCTAACTGTTGCTGCGTATCTTGCTCTTGTGCTGTGCTGTGCCTTCATAAGCGCTGACTATGGCTGCATATTCTAATCCTGAATACGCTGACATAATGTACTGTTACGGACTTTGTGACGGTAACGCTGCTGAAGCGCGGCGAGAATATCAACTTCGCTTTCCCAACCGCCAACTCCCCCACGTTAGTGTCTTCGGATCGACTTATCGGCGAATATCTGAAACTGGCAGCGTCCAAAGAAGCAGGCAAGTTGACACTGGTCGTTCCCGGAGATACACGGTTGAGGTCGAGGAGCTTATTCTTCAACGTTTTATTGACGATCCTAACACATCGACAAACATCGTAGCGCGTGAGCTTGGTATGTCACAGTGGAAAGTCTGGTCTGTAGTTCACTTGTCAGGCCGACATCCATACCATTACCAACCAGTCCAATCATTAGAAGGAGGAGATCCGCCGAGACGGCTTGAATTTTGTCGTTTTATGCTAAGTGCCAACGCCGACAGCGAAAACTTTTTAAAAAGCATTCTGTGGACCGATGAGTCATATTTTGATCGTGATGGTATCACAAATTACCACAACTTACATTACTGGGCACCGAAAGCAGAAGCAAACCCTAAAAAACTGAAACCAACCGCATCCCAGCGAAGGTTCTCGCTTATTGTTTGGATGGGTATTATTGACGACAAATTAATTGGCCCACATTTTTTACCCCGAACACTAAATGGGGAACTTTATGAAGATTTCCTCAGAAATCATTTATCAGCACTGCTCACGGATGTACCGGAAGAAAGAAGAGCAAACATGATTTACCAACATGACGGATGTCCAGCCCACTTCCGAATCACAATTCGACAATTGCTGGATGAAAACTATCCAAACCGATGGATAGGGCGTGGTGGGCCGATTCCGTGGCCTGCACGAAGCCCTGATCTGACGCCGCTAGACTTTTACGTCTGGGGTCATATGAAAGATCTAGTTTATGTGACCCCAGTAAATTCAATTGAAGAACTAAGGGAGAGAATTACAAATGCGGCGGACCAGATGAGGGCAACAATCACATCAAGAATAACAAAAACCGAAGTAAGGAAGCGAATAAGAACATGTATTCGAAACCGAGGGCAGCACATCAAACAAGACGTGTGAAATGTGTGTAATTAAAGTTTTTAATATTGATTAAAAAGAATAATAATGTTCACGATTTTGTTTTTGATTTTTCGAATAATCACCTTTTTGTGAAACGCACGCCTGTACTAAATCAAAAACGATTTTCATAATGTAGTCCATGATTTTGTATTAACTTTCATACCTTTTTGGATAGCTGATAAGACAAGGATATTTTCTTAGTAATTTGTACACCAGGTGTAGCATTTTTTTTTGCACTAGACTACATTTTTTATAAAGTAATAGCAAAAATTACAAAAAATTAAATGTTTGGTTAGTGATATTTGCCAAAGTTTTAGGCATTATTGAACTTTTAATTATTAACAAAGGTCTGCTACGGCGTTAACTATGATAATAACTTAAATTTCAGTACAGTCGCGCCGTAAATCATTTTTAAATTGGTTTCAAATGATTTAATCTGGGATTTTTCATAAAAAAACTAAAACTCTTAACTAATTCAAAAACTACTGAATTTCGGTAGAACATTTGGTGGCTTAATTTGTTGCATTTTAACCCTACTATGACGTCCTGCAAGGAATACGTCGAGTTACCAGTAACCCTGTATATTTGTGCAAGTGTCATTAATTTGGTTTTATGAAAAGCAGTTTTGGTTGGCGTTAAGTAATTAAGATGAAAGAGCAATTTAATTATTTTGTTTTGAGTGATTTGTAAATGTTGATTTTGGATTTATTAGACCAAGATAATATTATTATTTTAGGATTAAAATTTGAGGTTTAGTTTCAATCTTCTTTTCGTAAAGAAAATGAATACTTAAGCTATAACCTCAATACCAACCAATATTTAAAATAAAATCTAAAATAATAACTGCCTATACTTAACCTTAAAACCAACTATTTTGTCAGTAGTTTTTTTTTACATTTTAAGTAGTCTAATATTCTATATATTACTAATACAATAACATGCTTTTAGGAACAACCTGTATTAATCTAAATTACATTCCTCCACTACTTTTTGTTTTAAAGACGGTCAGTAGATTGGTCACCGATGTTCGCTCGTTAGTAATAGATGAATATTTCGCTTATTACACTCATTGTGTTTTTGTTATTGTTTCATTTTATAATTATGAACTTAAGTTTGTTTTAATTGTATAAATCATGTGGTCGATGATTTTGGTGCACGGTAAAACTCTAATGAGTTTATGTTTGCACCAACTTATTATGTATAAAGATGTAAGTATACTACTGAATAAATAATAAATAATTGTAGCAGTTTGTTAATTAATTATACTACTCATCTATCAAAAAAGGCCTGAGAGGTTATGTAAAATAAATATAACGAATAAATATTTTTTTTATTTTATTATCACATATCACGCATTTTTTATTCTTAGCCCTTTTTGCAATAACAACATTAATAAAAAGGCAGCAATATTTACAAAATATTAGTATTGCAAACAAAAATAGTAATATTTGCAAAAACAGCGCTGTGATTCACGAGATTAGAACCTTAGCCATCTTGAATCTAAGCCCAACGCTTAACGCCTTCTGTTATCTGCACATACAATTTACTTTCGAATTTTAGCAATTCCATACACTGGCCAAGGTCACGCGTAAGATGCGTGTCTAACAAAAGGCGCCCGCGAACCGTGACGATACGATAGTGTGCATTCTCTGTGGTGTGTGTACGGCACACCCACCACAGACGTCTGACTGTTTACACATGCACATGTACGGACTATAGCGCGTGTTCACAGCAATACGACTCTTAGCCTTCCTATGCACTTTTACGGTCGACTATACATTGAATATATTTAAAAAAAAAAATATTGAGGGGGTTTAGAAACAGTAACAGAGCACGAATCCAAAAAAAAATTCTGTCTGTTTGTTTGTACACGCTAATCTTCGGAACTACTGGACGGATTTTAATGTTTATTATTTTTGTTGTATAGGTATTAAGTCTAGGCAACATATAGACTATAATTTATCTTGGAAATTTGAACACCTGATGCAGAACCGCAACAGACCAGCTAAACTATAAGAGATACAAAAATAGTACCATATCAAAAATTGTTCCACGTGATAAGTATTTTCTGCTGAGAGAATAAATTTGAAGATCTGGAACACCTGATGTGGAACTCCAAGAGCCCAGTTACACTATAACATATATAGGAATGACGTCTTAGCAAGAGTTGTTCAAACTGATGAGCACTCTCTGTTGACATATAAAAATTGAAGATCTGGAACACCTGTCGTGGAATTCCAAGCGCCCAGCTACACTATAACTTATATAGGAATGATGTTTTAGCAAAAGTTGTTCAATCTGATGAGCACTCTCTGTTGACTTATAAAAATCGAAGATCTGGAACACCTGTTGTGGAACTCCAAGAGCCCAGCTACACCATAACAGATATAGGAATGACGTCTTAGCAAAAGTTGATCGGTCTGATGGGCATTTCCTGTTGACTTATGAAAATCGAAGATCAGAAACATCTAATGTGGAAATCAAAAATATTACTAATTTTACTGTATAATTATAAAATTACGTAAGCTGGGAGTACCTCCACGCGGTGAAGGCGGTAATAGTTTAGGCCTGATATTTGATGACGATGGCATATCATTGAAAATAAAATTTGACTCTACTGGCCAAAACTCCTACTTTTTTTTTATCAAATAAATATGCCTTCGGGCTTATGTTATTTGAGTGTTTAATTTCCTTTTCCATCCATCTTCGTGACACGGTAGCCTACCCGGTAACGCAGGGGAGCAGTCACTTAGATTTTAATTGATCAGGTATCTTCACAATAAAACTATAACCATGCCTAGAAGGAGGTCAAATCTTTCCCAATGTTCCAAAGGAGCTAAAAGATTGAGGATCATAAGATCCCAAAAATCTACCGAAGAGTGTCAGGAGAGACTTGATGCTGTTCGAGAACATCAGGCTGCAACTTGCTCCGTGGAAACCTCTTCGGATCGCGAATCACGCCTGCGTTCTCAGCGTATTTACGCATCTACATCCAGGTCTCTAGAGACCAGTGAAGAATATGATGCGCGACTGACCGCTGATCGTGAACGTCATGCATTGTCTCGCAAGTCGGAGACGTTCACGGAAAGAGAATTACGCTTGAGTTCTCAGCGTATATACACATCGACTTCGAGGTCTCTAGAGACAAATGGGGAACGTGATGCGCGACTGACCGCTGATTGTGAACGTCACGCATTGTCTGGCGAGTCGGAGACGTTCACGGATAGAGAATTGCGCTTGAGTTCTCAGCGTATCTACGCATCTGCTTCTAGGTCTCTAGAGACAAGTGCAGAACGTGATGTGCGACTGTCCGCTGATCGTGAGCGACATGCATTGTCTCGCGAATCAGAAACGTTTACCGATACAGAATCACGCTTGAGTTCTCAGCGTATTCGCACATCTACTAACAAGTCTCTTGAAACGAGTGATGAACGTGATGCGCGACTAACTGCTGATCGAGATTATCATACATTGTCCGGAACACGCACACAACAAAATATTCATAATCAGTTAGAAAGTGAGAGAGAAAGAATTGCTAGAGTACGGCATGAAGAGACAGAAGAAGAGCACAACGAACATTTGAATTCTGATCGACTTCGACATTCTCTGAACAGAATATCGATATCATCTGAAGAATCGGATGTGTCTCAAGATATAGCCGTAGGGCATGGCGACCTTCCTTGGGTTTATAAGGAACGGAATGCATTTACGTATACTGCTATGATTGACTACGTCACATATTCCGCCATCGGAGGTATGGTTCAAAATTGTACTTTTTGTGAAGCGGTTAAATGGCAAAAAAAAACAAACGGTATGTGTTGCTCAGGTGGGAAAGTATATATTGAAATATTACAAAATCCTCCAGAAATATTAAGATCACTGCTAATAGGTGTCCATTCACAGTCAAAACATTTCTTGGACAACATCCGTTCGTACAATAATGCCTTTCAAATGACATCTTTTGTTGCGAAACAGATTTCAGAAGGCCCATTTATGCCAACATTCAAAGTGCAAGGCCAAGTTTACCACCTTATTGTTCATTATTGCCTGAAAATGACCCTAAGTTTCTCCAAATATATTTCATATCCAATTATCAAGATGAGGCAAATATTAGAAACCAAAACTTTCCGCAATTGAACAATAGTCTGATTTCACTGCTTCAATTGCTACAATCCTCACTGAGTGTGGTGCCGGTGAGACTGTGATACCGCGCATGCCACTCATCCAACAATTTTCCCGTTCAATTTAAGCGCACACAGTTCCCTGTGACTACATGCTTTGCCATGATAATAAATAAGTCATAAGGGCAGACGCTTAAAGCCGCTGGTGTTGACCTGACAACCGGCTGTTTTTCTCATGGCCAACTTTATGTTGCTTTTTCAAGGGTCAACAACGCTTCCGGTCTTTATATATTAGCTCCTGAAGGAAAAACTCCAAATATAGTTGATAAAAAAAAAGTTATTTGCAATATTATTGTTAATTCAGTGTAGGTACCCTTGGGATGCACTGCGGAATTACGGGAAGAAAAGTTTTTTGTTGTATAGGTATTAAGTCTGGGCAACAATTATATAATTTATTTTGGAAAATGGAACACCTGATGCAGAACCGCAACAGACCAGCTAAAAAGTATAAGAGATATTAAAATGGTGCCATAGCAAAAATTGTTCCACGCGAAGAGCATTTTCTGCTGTGAGAATAAATTTGAAAATCTGAAACACCTGTTGTGGAACTCCAAAGCCCAGCGACACTATAACATATATAGAAATGACGTCTTAGCAAAAGTTGTTTAGTCT
Source organism: Agrochola lychnidis (assembly GCA_963680765.1). Taxonomy (NCBI): domain Eukaryota; kingdom Metazoa; phylum Arthropoda; class Insecta; order Lepidoptera; family Noctuidae; genus Agrochola; species Agrochola lychnidis. Next base: position 417,571 of record OY796852.1, on the reverse strand, counting down.
GATGGGCATTTCCTGTTGACTTATAAAAATGAAAGATCTGGAACGTCTCGAATCGTCTCGCACATCCCGTTGTTTTCCCGTCCCCGGGCTCTTATAATTCGACATCAGACGTTTCAAATCTTCGATTTTGACGACCCCGTTGTCGCTGGCATAAGCAACAGGATCCGCGTACGAAGTCGCGGGCAGAAGCTAGTAGATAATATTTTCAAAATTCAAAAGTCATTTATTCAAACTAGGCTGAGAATCAGCACTTTTCGAACGTCAAAATTACATAAGACAGTCCCCCAAAAATGCACACCCTTCACCACTTCCTAGTGCCTTTAGCTGGGAAGAAGAAGTGGCGCAACAAACTCCCCAGCAGCACAGCTGTCTGTTCAAGTTAGAAAACCGGCCAAGTGCGTGTCGGACCACGTACAATGAAGGGTTCCGTAGTTGGGATGAATTTATCCCAAAAACAAACTTAACTTTGTAGTTGAAAAATATGTTCTCCCATACGGAATGTATGGGAAAACATGTTTTAGCAACTGCAAAGTTAAGTTAGTCGATTATTACTCGTTAACCTGTAGAGTCTACTTAGCTGTGATAGTTTTCCTTTTAATTTCGTTATATAAACTACTATTGTGATTTTTTTCACACACCCAAAACCAACCATTTAGCCGGCTGGGGGGGGGGGGGACGACACGCCGGTGTGGGCGCGTTCATTGAGGCTGCGGCCAGCCCGCCGGTTGAACGCGTCCCAGAGGGTCATGGCCATCCGGCTGGCCCGAGGATACCGCACGGTCTCCTGCGAGGCGGCGAGCCTCCTTGCCGGATTACCGCCATGGGATCTGGAGGCAAAGGTCCTCGCGCACATCTGGGAGTGGCGTGAGGAGGCGAAACGCCGGGGCTTAGCTCCGATGCCGCAAGAAATTGCGGCACAGCGGACAGAGCTCCGGCGGGATCTCATGACGTCATGGAGAGTGCGATTGTCGCAACCCCGCGCTGGGCACGCCACAATTGCGGCGATAAGACCCCTCTTTAAGGAGTGGCTTGAGAGACGCCACGGCGTCCTCACCTTCCGCCTGACGCAGGTCCTCACCGGACACGGCTGCTTCGGGAGGTTCCTGTTCAGGATAAGGCGGGAGGAAACACCCGGGTGTCACCATTGTGTGGATCGGCCTGAGGACACGGTGGAGCATACGGTGGAGGTCTGCCCGGCTTGGGCAGAGCAACGCCGTGTCCTCGTAGAGGTGATCGGCGGCAGTGATCTCTCGCGTCCGGCTCTGGTTCAGGCCATGGTACGGAGCGAGAGGAAATGGCAGGCCGTCACCTCCTTCTGCGAAGCGGTAATGCTCGCGAAGGAGGAGGCGGAACGCGTGAGGGAGAGGCAACGTTCGCGCCCTCACGCCCCTAACCGCCGCAGGAGGAGACGCCCGAGGTGGGAATCACGAGCCGATTTCCGGCCACCGTAGGCGCGGGCTTGCGGACGGTGAGCAATGAGTAGCTCGCCGTCCGATAAGGACCAAGCCCGGGTCGACGGCGCGTTGTGTTCCACGCGCGCCTCAAAGAGATGACAGCAGAATTGATGGGGTCCGCTAGGGCCAGTGCCTGCCGGGGGTTCGAAGAAAACCGATAGGGAAATCGTGGCCCCCGGCAACAGGGCAACCGAAGGAACACGGGTGGGTTTTAGTCAGTAAGAGTCTGACACGCCCTCCCGCTCCGCCCAGAGCGGGAGAAGTTATCTGATAATTTCCCACCCAAAAAAAAAAAAGGTACGACACTTGACTCTAACAAAAATTAGCACTTTAAAGCTTAATATTTCGCAAACGAATCCCTGAATCCAAAAAATGGTTTTAACAAACTCACAATATTTTTGAAGGACCTTTCCAATGATACCCCTCACTATGGGGTAAAAAAATAAAAAAATAAACATCACCACTTTACGTGTATGAGAGGTACCCTAAAAAAAAAAAAAAATGTTTTTCATAATTTTATTTTACCACTTTGTCGGCGTAATTAATATGTATACCTATGCCAAATTACAGCTTTCTAGTACTAAGGGTCTCGGAGCTAGACCGCGGACAGACAGACAGACAGACGGACATGACGAAACTATAAGGGTTCCTTGTTTACTACGGAACCCTAAAAATGATTCTATACAATAGTATTCAAAATAACTTACATTATGCAACACAAAACATAATTCAAATGATCAATTATATAAACTCATATAAACTGTCAGTAGGTAAGCTAATTCTGGAGAAAGAACATAAACATTGTCTTGTTTTAATCACAGCGACCAAACTATTTTTATCATTTAAGTAATCGTTGATACAATAGTATGCCTTTGAACAAAGGTTGGATTTTACGTTAGTTTTAAATACATTAAAAGGCAAATCTAGCAAAGAAGAGGGTAGCTTGTTATAAAAGGTTATACCAAGCCCAACAAATGAGTTATGAACCTTATGAAGCCGGTGAAAGGGAGCTCGTAGTTTGTTTCTACTGTTAACATTGTGAATATCACTGTTTTTAGTGTATAAGTGTATATTTTGCCTAATATATAAGATGTTGGCGAAAATGCATTGTGATGCCACCGTGAGAATACCAATATTTTTAAACAAATCTCTTAGAGAAACTCTGGCACCTAGCTGGTAAATTGCTCGAACTGCTCGTTTTTGAAGAACAAATATATTTTGAATGTCAGCGGCTTTGCCCCACAGCAGAATACCATAGGACATAACGCTATGAAAATAACTAAAATAGACTAACCGAGCTGTATCAATGTCAGTGTATTGTCTTCAATTGTACAGTGTACTTTTCTGACAGCGTAGGCGGCCGAACTGAGCCTTTCCGCTAAGCTTGATATATGTGGGCCCCACTGAAGTTTGGCGTCTACTGTTATGCCCAGAAAAACTGCCGAGTTCACAATTTGAAGCACCTCTTTATCTAAGACGATGTTGGGTCCTAGATTTGGTTGGTAGAGCGAATTTTATACATTTCGTTTTCTTGGCATTGAGAACTAGGTTATTTGTCGTAAACCAATCCGTAACCATTGCGAGTGCACTGTTTACGTCGTCAAAATCTTGTCTATTCCTGTCTGTATTAACTGGTGCCCCATCAGAACTAAAGAAAAAAAAGTACTTGGACAAAGAAGAAAGAAAAAAAGCTACATACTCAGAGGAAAAAATATTGCTTTGCAATGCTGCCAATTTAAAGGTTTACCTAATGTTATTTTTGAGATTCTTAAATAAAAAATGTATGTTAAAAATTAGTATATTTTTTATCATTAGGTATATCAATGTAGGAAAAGGGAACTGTTACACTGACAATAAACGTCATTCGTCTAATAGTTGTGTGGCCTAGTGAAATGTTTGACAAATGATAAATGTCCCAAACGTTTTGTGTCATTATAATAATCAGCTTAACAATAATTCTACCAAATGAAACGTTGTTATACAAAAATTTGCTAATCGTTAGTTGTCAAAGTGAAACATCGGCAAACCTTTGGTTGGCAAGTGATAATCTGCCAAACAATTTTCGGCGAAAAGGCAGGATACCATTGCGAGCTTTGTATGTGATTTGTAGACCATGTTTTAAACATCTGGTAACAAATATGATTATCGGTAGATACACGAGTAAGGGTAATTAGGGATAGTTCTTAACGTAAACAAGTGTGACTCACCTTCGCTCGTTTCCGAGGAGTGGTTAAGTTGCTTTTGTAACCGTCTTATTTTCTTCCGAATGCGCGATTCCTTATCTCCGTGTTTTCGTTTACCCATTATAGTAAAACCAGGAATCACAGTTTTCACTAAATCACACGCGAGTAGTGCACGAAATATTACCGATGTTGCGATGCCCGCACAAAAAAAGCGAATGACAAGAGTTATGGCGGCGCGGGCGCAGGTAACGTAGTAGGGGAAGGTCAATTTACTTACTTTTAATTTATGTTATTTTTTTTAGCACTAAAAATTGTGCGATGCTTACTACATTAGAAAGTGAACTACCAAGTGAATCATATAAATCTGAAGGATGTGACGTCGTAGTATAATCTATACATTTATTATTTTCTACAAGTATTATGTATGTAATACGTACAAAGTAGTTTTTATTATCATTCCATAATTGTTTATGGATACTAATAAAGCTTCCGAAAAAAAAAAAATAACTTCCGAAAATTTGTGGTTGACTGTAATACTTACTAAATTTCCAAAAAAAAACTTCCGAAAAATACTAAGTTTCCGAAAAGTCAATATGTTGTGCTACAAAAGTTAGTGACAGAAACGAATCGCTGGAAAACCGACTCCACTTAGTCTTGTCTGCCCTACCCCTTTTTTTTTTTTTTTTTTTTTTTGGGTGGGAAATCATCAAATAACTTCTCCCGCTCTGGGCGGAGCGGGAGGGCGTGTCAGACTCTTACTGACTAAAACCCACCCGTGTTCCTTCAGTTGCCGTGTTGCCAGGGGGCCACGATGTCCCTATCGGTTCTCTTCGAACCCCCGGCAGGCATTGGCCCTAGCGGACCCCGTCAATTCTGCTGACATCTCTTTGAGGCGCGCGTGGAACACAACGCGCCGTCGACCCGGGCTTGGTCCTTATCGGACGGCGAGCTACCCATTGCTCACCGTCCGCAAGCCCGCGCCTACGGTGGCCGGAAATCCTCTCGTGACTCCCGACGCCCAGGGCGTCTCCTGCTGCGGCGGTTAGGGGCGCGAGGGCGCGAAATTTGCCTCTCCCTCACGCGCTCCGTCTCCTCCTTCGCGAGCATTACTGCTTCGCAGAACGAGGTGACGGCCTGCCATTTCCTCTCGCTCCGTAGCATGGCCCGAATCAGGGCCGGACGCGAGAGATCACCGCCGCCGATCGCTTCCACGAGGACACGGCGATGCTCTGCCCAAGCCGGGCAGACCTCCACCGTATGCTCCACCGTGTCCTCCGGGCGATCCACACAGTGATGACACCCGGGCGTTTCCTCCCGCTTTATCCTGAACAGGTACCTCCCGAAACAGCCGTGTCCGGTGAGCACCTGTGTCAGGCGGAAGGTGAGGACGCCGTGGCGCCTCTCTAGCCACTCCTCAAAGAGGGGTCTTATCGCCGCAATTGCGGCGTGCCCGTCTGCCCTACCCCTAGAGTGTTAGTTAAGCCCGCGTAGGCGTGGAGGGGCGAGGCGGCCTGCGAGCTGAGGAGCAGGTGGTTTTATAACGTTCGCCGCCCGCGGCTGAGGCTGGCCGGCAGAGCCGGCCAGCAAGCCGATGCTGCGATGGTGAGTGTTAAAACCATCTGCGACGATAAGCTCACGTGGGACCACCGGAGCCTCGCAGCGCCGGAGCCCGGACAGAAACCATGCCTGGTGCATATTGCATGCTCGCTTGCATGCTGCATGCATGATGTATGCTTGTTTGTATGTTTGAAGATATTACGTCAGCAAATTCTGTACTGATTTTTCTGAATTTTCAGTATTTTATTCGGTCATTTCTTTATTTGTATTCGCATATAAGTGGTCGGAAAATTAGTATTTATAGCAATTAATTTCATATTTAGAGCATGCACATATTTAAATTTTTTTCGGGGCGTTTATTACTATACTACTACCCATTGTTTATTAGTGTTTTCATAACATCTTTTAATTTTTTTTCATAGTTTCCTATGGTAATCAAAATTAAATCATAACAATAATAGTTACAGTAAATCAAGTATCTTGACTTGGCTCACGAGATTGTCGACATGTGGGATGTGGACTCAGCGAGCATTGTGCCGATAGTCGTATCAGCCAATGGCTTAATTGCCAAGAGCCTCGACCAGCACCTAAGGAGGCTCTCGTTGGGCAGCTGGATCAAGGGCTTGATTCAGAAAGCGGTACTCCTGGACACGGCTCGCATTGTCAGGAGGTTCCTCTCTCTGGAGCCCTGACCGCCGGTAGCTTGGACCCTGTTCCCGATACCGGTGGGCTACTATTTTTTATATTTTTAAATGTTCCTATATTTTTTATATTCTAATATTTAAAAATGTAATTTATAAGTATTTTAATGAAATAAAGGACATAGTTACAGTAATAATAGTTAAAATAATAATAATAGTTAAAAAAGTATAAATTAAATTTAAAAAAATGAATTATTAATTAAAATTAAATGATAATAAAAATAGCATGCATGAACCCCTCAAGTAGTGAGGGTAAAGGCCTCCTCCAGAGAACACCAGCAGTCTCGGTCTTTGGCTTCTGACAGCCAGTATTTGCCTGCGACTCGTGTGTTGTCGTCCGCCCATCTAGTTACAGGTCTTCTTCTTTTCCGAGTGCCTGTAGGACCTGGCCATGACGTCATGTGAACTGTCTTTCGATTGTCGCTCATTCTCGCTACGTGTCCTGCCCATCTCCATTTTAACTTTAGAGCGTAGGTGGGAGCATCTTTTACTCCTTTCTTTTGTCTAATGGTAGTGTGACCAATTTTTTGACAAAAAAATATAAAAATGCATCATTATAATAATTGGTCATTCAAAAACTCGTCTACAGTATAATAACATTTGTCAATTAATAATTTAATAAAAGCTTTTTTTAACTTATTTAATGTCATATTTTTAATGTCATCAGGAATTTTATTAAACACTTTAGGTGCCATACCAAAAAAACTTGAAACTACTGTTCCAAAATTCGAAACAACCAATCAGAGTCAAGTGTGATTGAAATGTCTAAAATATTTTATTGTGTTTATTTATTTATTTATTTGGATCTCCAACAAAGATTACACCTTACATGCTAAAAATAAAACATAAAAAGATACAAATCCTTGTGCATCTTCAATTATAGGAGACCACAGCTTGCATTAAGATATCAAACAATCAATTATTAATATGGAAATAAAGTAAGTAAAGTAAGTGTTGACATATACGTAAGTCAATGGAATAAGATCCGTTTCTATTTTGACGATCTTATATTTTTTTTTTTTGTGCTTATATGTGAATTATTATTAATCTTTGGATGTTTTTGCAAATAAATATTGCTATTTAATTGCTATGTAGGTGAAAAATGCCTGATTTGATTATACAAAAGTTAATTTTCTGTGATATTTTATAATTGTTAAATTAAAAGTGATTTGTTTTTGTGACAAATTTACCTGACGTAGTTATTATTAGATAGGTTAAATAATTACGTACCTATCTAAAAATAACTATGTCAAATAAATTTTAATACAAATTAAGAGTTGATTTTCTGAGATATTTTGTAATTTTTAGATTGTTAGTAAATTGTTCTTGTTTTGATATTGACCGGTTAAATAGTCATGTTTCTTAAGGCCCTCCAGAAGCTTTTCGATTCCGTCATACTCGAGGGTCAAACGCCACAGGTAGGGCTTCCATTACGTAATTACGTAACTACGCAATTACGTAATTACGGACTAATTTTAAAGTATTCTCAAATCCGTAACTGAAGATGTCAATTCCGTACTTACGTTATTATTGTCATCATCAAACAATCAAAATAGTCAACCAATAATAATGCATTTTACATATTATTTTAAAATGTGGCAACACTTTACAGTACCTATAACTATCATCAAAACTTTACAAACGGTATTCCCCGTGGTTTATTTTATCCATTGATATATCTTTCAAAAAGCAGTTCTAGTAAAAATATTGATCTGATACTAGACTGTAAAACTCGATGGAACAGTTTGTTAGATATGGTAGGCCGATTTCTCAAATTAAAATCATGCGTTTTTATGAAATCAAATGCAAAATTTACAGACGAAGAGATCCAAAACCTTCATGACATTAATTACAGCTTGGATGTAATAAAAACTACAGTGATGTCATTATGTCACCGTGATTTAAACTTATTGACAGCCGAAAGCTGCGCTTCGATTTTTGTTATGTCATTTCTGAGATCACGTTTTCAAGAAAGGACATTCGGGACGAAAAGAAATGGATTGATCTAATATTATACATAAGTTCTTGATTATTTTTATTTTTTTGAAATTTTGTATCTACAATTTTAACAACAAATTATAATCGATTTAAAAAAAAATGCAAAAATTACGTAATTACGGAATTACGGAATTGGAGAAAGAAATTGCGTAACTAGTTACGTAACTGACATTTCCGTAATTTTGGAAGCCCTAGCCACAGGCATGGAACAGAAGTGTGGTGGTACTCTTCTTTAAAAAGGGCGACAATGCCCTGCTTAAGAATTATAGGCCCATCACACTTCTGAGCCATGTCTACAAGCTGTTTTCAAGAGTTATCACGAACCGTCACGCGCGCAGGTTTGACGACTTCCAGCCTCCCGAACAAGCCGGATTCCGTAAACCATATACATACGCTGCGGCAGGTTATACAGAAGACCGAAGAGTATAACCTGCCTCTCTGCTTAGCGTTTGTGGACTACGAGAAAGCCTTCGATTCGATCGAGACATGGGCCGTGCTGCAGTCTCTTCAACGGTGCCAGATCGACTATCGGTACATCGAGGTGAAAAAGTGTCTGTACGAAAACGCCACTATGTCAGTCCGACTCCAGGACCAGACCTCGAAACCTATTCTTCTGCAGAGAGGTGTGAGACAGGGAGACGTTATCTTTCCGAAACTGTTCACCGCTGCACTGGAAGATGTCTTCAAGGTTCTGGATTGGAAAGGGCTAGGCATCAACATCAATTGCGAGTATATCACTAACCTTCGGTTTGCCGATGACATAGTTATCATGGCTGAGACCATGGAGGACCTCAGTACATTGCTCGATGACCTCAGAAGAGCCTCCGAAAAAGTGGGTCTTAAAATGAATATGGACAAGACAAAGGTCATGTCAAATGCCCATGTGACACCCACTCTCATGAAGATCGGAGACGCTACGCTCGAAGTTGTGGACGAGTATGTTTACCTAGGACAAACTGTTTAGCTAGGTAGGTCCAACTTCGAGAAAGAGGTCAATCGTTGAATCCGACTCGGCTGGGCAGCGTTCGGGAAGCTACGCAATATCTTTTCGTAGCACATACCACAGTGTCTCAAGACGAAAGTCTTTGACCAGTGCGTGTTGCCAGTGATGACCTATGGTACTGAAACGTGGTTGCTCACAATGGGCCTTATCAGAAGGCTAAAAGTCACTCAAAGGGCAACGGAGAGGGCTATGCTTGGAGTTTCCCTACATGATCGAATCAGAAATGAGGAGATCCGCAGGAGAACCAAGGTAACCGACATAGCCCGAAGAATTGCCAAACTTAAGTGGCAATGGGCAGGGCACATTGCTCGCAGAACGGATGGCCGACGAGGCCGAAAGGTTCTGGAGTGGCGACCGCGTACCGGAAGACGTAGCGTTGGAAGGCCTCCCACAAGATGGACCGATGACCTTGTGAAGGCCGCAGGAATCCGCTGTATGCGGAAAGCACAGAATAGGTCAAAGTGGAGGTGCTTGGGGGAGGCCTATGTTCAGCAGTGGACGTCTTTCGGCTGAAATGATGATGATGAAATAGTCATGGCCTCAGAGGCCAGCTAAGAGATGCCCTATTATTATACAGAAAAAAATCTTGTTTAGATGATTTTGCAAAAAAAATATTATACAGGTACAAGGAAGAACTAAAATTATAATAAACTTGATTATTTGTCATATATTATTATTGAACTAGATGTTTACAAACAAAAAATTTTTTTTTCGATTTAACAGTTTTTTTTTTTCAATTATATGTTTTATAATTACATACAAAGCATTTTTACTGACTGTAGAAGATATAAGGTACAGTCAGTAAAAATGCTTTGTATCAGTAGCGAAGGCTGATTTTATGGAGGAGGGAAGCCGGAGCAGCAAAAAAAATAAAAAAAATAAATAAAAAAAAACTTCTTGTTTACCGTTATGACCTTCATGCAAATTGTATGTTTTTCAGTCTGCACATCTTTTTTGAATTCGTCAGATTAAAATGTAAAAAAAAAACCCTATATTCTATAAACAACTACAATCTAAGAAAAGTAAACACGGGAACAATACATTTTATTAAATTTACGACTGCCAGTAATCGCGGTGTTTGTAATTTATAGTCACATCTGGACGAGCACGTATTTTCGAAACTTAACCTTGAAAAGCATGTTTCTTTACAAAGTAATCTGTCAAACGATATTCTAAAACTATGAATGCCGCCATTCTAATGAGATCGTACTAATTAGTTTTCAAATCTACTCTAAATAAGTAATTTCAGCTTATTAAACTATCTACTTACCCCAATACCTAATTACAACGTACTTTACATTCACATCCAATAAACTCAAAAGACTATGTTAATCACTGTCCTATAACTACAAACAAATATTAATACTACTAGTAATGATAAACTAATGAATTCAATTAATACTAAGCGAACAAAATGCAAATTAATATGGTTCTAATGCGATTACGTCAAAAAGCAACCACACATTGTCATACGAATAATGAAATGTTTACGAACTTGGAACTCCTAGCCGAACGTATTACGAAATTCAACGAAAACTACAGAATCAAAAGCGTGTGCCAGTAAGAGGTGGTGCAATAAATAGGCAATAGCAATAATTCCTTCTCGCTCCCGCGCGCACGTTTCTGCTATACTAAATATGTGCGTACCTACAATAACTCGTTCCAGACCGGCTTACCCGGCTCATAGAAACCGCTGTGTCACGTGACCGAAATGACGTCATGATGGACTTTATTTTGTAAGAAAATTGAATTTAGCATAAGCCGGACGCGCCTACGAGTTATTTTAGCGCAGTGTTTTGTTGTTGGGTTATGAAGATAATTTTTAATGTATGTAGGCGTTTTGTAATAGGTATTTTAATTTTATGGTGTATCAAATACTTATAATTTGATTAATCAATGACGATAGAGTGGTTGTGTTCCGAATTTCCAAAGGAAAGCGGGTAGGAATCGGCTTATATGGACATTTCGCCCCTGCTTTGTATGTAATTACCACAGACATAAAGAGTATATGTCTGTGTTACAAAGCATTTTTACTGACTGTACCTTATATCATTGAACTTGTTTTAGTATTCGTTTAAACAATGGTATCCGTTTGGAATAGAAAATAAATATAAGTTGAAACAAATACCAGTGGTATTAATTGTTGATATTAGAATGGAATAAATCGGCAAATCATGTTTTTATTTTTGTTTTCTAGTTTTTATTATGGTTTTAATTCAAGTTTTTATTTATGGTTCACCAGTAAGGGTTGTAGGAAAGTTTAGGTATCTAGGCCACATCCTCACTGACGATCTCACAGATGACGCCGACATAGAACGGGAAAGGCGGGCGCCACAGAACATAATAATATACAAGCTGAAATTTGAATGGTTGTTTTCCCGCGGCAGAACGATTTGCCCTTAGTAGTACTATTGAATCATAGAGTTAAACTCAAAAAATTAAAATGTTTTTGTTTCAATGTTTGTGTTTGTGTTTTTGTAAAATGATTAATTTGACAGGACTAAATTAAAATATATCTTCTGTCCTTTTCTTAATGAAATAGAAAGAAAAAGATGCACTGAACTTAAATTTAGTTTAGTTTGTGAACAAGGGAATCGGCACCATTGTACAACCTGTACGCTTGAGCTAGTTATAACTTTACACGAAGCCGCAAATTTTGGGAGTCGCTCCGTCTTCACGGGGTTCTGAACCTGGAAAGACGACACATACAACAACTGTGAAGTGTGTATGACTGTGAAGTGTGTGTGACTGTGAACTGTGCATGCATCCCTATCATTTTCGTAAAGTTCATGCACTCCACGAAAACCCGCGCTGGCCACAATTGCTTTTTGTCAGTGATTGATAGAAAATCGTTGCAGGGAAATGTAAGTACCTCACAGTGAAAAAGTAGGTTGGTTAATAAAATCTTTGTAAATAAATTGATTACAATATTTTATACGTCTTAAATACTTATTTTTTATTGTACCATAGCGACGTACTCCAAATAACTGTTATTTCGATCCGTTTTATTTATTAAATTCAGAAAATAATTTATGTAATAAAATAAACTTGTTTTTTTTTAGTTTCGTGTTCAGTAAGTTGTAGGTAAAAAGTATTTATGGCGGATCTAATCCCGTAAAAGTATGAAGGGAAAATTGGAATAACTTTTAGGTAAAGGAGCTAACAGCTGTAGCGGGAGGGTCAACGACCGCGCGTCGCTCACGCCTGTCTCGTAGGTAAAGTCAGTCGATCGCGCTGTAGATGTGATAGCAGGCTAACCAGTGGGCCTACCACCAGCTCAAAAGCAGTATTATTTTAATTTTACTTCAGTGGGAGAAAGAGATGGAGCTATACGTTATATAGATCTTCATCTCTTTCCCACACTGAAGTAATATAAAAATAATACTGCTTTATGAGCTTGTGGTAGGCCCCCAGGCGTTTATTAAGCCTTGACAGGAATGGCCTGCGCCTGATGACGAGGACCATCACGGGTCATGCTCGCTAAATAAACACTTCCACACAATGGGCATAACGGACAGTCCTCTGTGCAGGGCGTGCATGGAGGCTGAGGAAACCGTCGCGCACGTGCTCTTTGAATGCACAGGTGTTACCCAGATTAGAACAGAAACCCTCGAGTCACCCAGATCTTTCACTGATGTTCTGAACAGACCAGGAGTTTTAATTAACTTCTGGAGGGAGTTGGGCTGGTTGGAATAACCACCAAACGGCCGCCATGGCCCACGCACAATAGTCCACCTGACGGACTAAGTGCGGAAACCAAACCCCATAACATAAAAAATAACATGAATATAGATAGGTTGTGTTGGCGACGACAAGAAACAATAATTGATTAGTAATTAAGAGTTTTGATTAAACCAAATAAAAACCATTTCATGTAGTCATTAGACATAAGCAAATTATTTACTTGTATTCAAATAAGCATAGGGTTAGTTTCATTTCCTCTAGTACTAAGTCTGATTTGATACCTATTCCCTTTCATTAAGTTAATTAGTTAAGCTCTATTGATTAAATAATTAAATTAAACATAGATTAGCGCCCCAACACATCCCTACACTAAAGGTAATTAAGTAAATTACATACAAAAACACCTGAGAAAATAATGGTATCGCCCAAAAACAAGTCTCAACTTGTCAAGAACACACAGGTAAACCACTAACAAACACCTAAACACACATACAAAAAATATGGTATCGCCCACGAACAAGTTCAAACTTGTCGGGCAAAAAGGTATCACTCAGGGAACAGGTTGCAACCTGTCGAGAAACAAGTTCATGCTTGACTAGAAAATCTAAGATTTCAACATCCATCATTGGCTAGAAAACATAAAATGTATAAACTTAATATAAGATCCACCCGCTACTTGTACCATATTAAATTACTACTTAAGCTCAACCGAATTGTTAAGCCCTAGGCATACGCTCCGGCATCGGTCGCGAACGGTTGTGTGCTTGCGCTCTCCCGCTCTTGACTCATTGCTCTGAGTCATATATTCGTTGCATTACGTAACGATTTTCGTAGTCGCTCGACTACACCCGATCTCCGATCGTTTATCGATCGGGCATAGATCCCAAAAAGGCCTTTTTCAAGGCTATCTTATTTCTTTAACAAGAGATTTTCGTCTGTAAATTCACCAGGCCCCTTCCGGGCAAAACCACAGTTTCGTGGTCACTCGGTGGATACCATACGGTGCCAACGAAGCCGAGTGGGGTGTTGACCCAACACACCCGCCGATCCCCTTCAGGGTAAGGCAGTGAATTGGCCGGGTCCCAGTGTTTGGCCTTGGGGGATCTCCTAGTCAACACGTGGTGACAGTTTTGCTTCCACAGCAACTCACCTAGCGTGGTCGGGTATCTTCATACCCTTCACACTAGACTGGTCAGGACCCCGTTGCACATTAAGATAGGCAACGGGCCAAATCAAGCTTAGGGCTCACCATTAGGCACTCATCCTCCCTGTCTTACCCGACAGGGAGGGATTGTACACATCCCCGGCATTCCCACCGGGGAGATAGGCTTAGTTAGGCCATTCCCCCCCCCCCCCGCCATTATGGCCACCAAAAAGGTAGATCTCGAGCTTCTCTCGAAGAAATTAACCCTATTTCTCGAGTATATACTCGAATCGGAGCCCTCCCTCCGAGGTAAATACAAGGAGGAGCTCTCCTGCCTCTTGAGCATCTCAAGGGGCGAAAACCCCGACCAAGATGTCAGCGTCGCTACGTTCAGCGACGCTCTTGATACCCCTCCGACTGTAGAGTCGCCCAGACCCCCCTCCCCCTCCCCCTCGTCGGAGTCAATGGACACCGACGCCCCCGCTGCTTCTTCAAAGCAACCCTCCTACCCTTCTGGCTCGGAGGAGGAAGACGAGCCAAAGTCCGCTGCTTCCTCTACCTCTTCCTCCCCCTCCGACGACGGCTTCATAGCCGTCCAAGGAAAGGGAAGAAAGAGGAAGAATAGGAAGCAGACCTCTGCGCAGGCCAGTAAGGTCGCCGCAATAGAGGACTCTGACTCCTCTTCATCCACCGTCACCATCAAACCAGCTGTGGTTAAACAGCGTGCTACCGTCGCGACTTGCGCTACCGTAGCTTCCCCCTCCCCCTCCACCGCCCCACCGATCTCGTTTACGTCCTCCGCGAAGGCCCCCCCCGCGCCCCTCGCCCCCCGAACCGCGTCATCCTCCGCAAAGGATGCCCCCGCGCCCTCTGCCTCCCCGTCCGCATCATCCACCGCGATGGATTGCTCCGCGCCCATTAGTTCCGGCCCTAAGAAGGTCGCGCCTCCACCTCCTGTCTTCATACAAGACAAGGAGAAGTGGACGGCTGTATCCAAGTGGTGTATGGAGATGAAAATCTCCTACACAAATGCCCGATCTACCCAACAGGGTATTAAGGTTCTAGTCCCTACGTCGAAAGACTACAGGGACCTTACCAGAGTTCTGAGAGAGAGAGGTGTGTCATTCCACACCTACTCCCTCCCAGAAGATAGGCAGATCCGTGTGGTGATCAAAAAGATCCCCAAGGAAATCTCTCCCGCCGAAATTTTAGCCGACCTTCAGTCGCAAAAAATCCCTGTAGACGAGGTGCACCGCATGCATCGTTCGCGCGGCAGGGAAGCATACGACATGGTATTAGTCGTGTGCTCCCCCACCGAGGGGCATCACCCCATATTCAACATTAAGACCTTGTGCAACCTCATGGGCTTCTCGATCGAGAAGCCCTGGAAGAACAGCGCGATCGGACAGTGTCACCGCTGTCAATTGTATGGCCATTCTCAAAAGAATTGCCATGCAAAACCCAGGTGCGTAAAGTGCCTGGGTGACCACGGTACCGCTGACTGCTCGCGTCCCAAAGACCGTAGCCAGTGCAACAGCCCGCCTAGTTGCGTGTTGTGCGGCCTCGAGGGCCACACAGCCAACTACCGCGGCTGCTCTAAAGCCCCTAAGGCTACATCCAATAAGCTGACCAAACGTCTAGACGTGAGGCAGCAAAAACAGAGGGACTTCCATCCCCTCCCCTCCTCCCAGATTCCTGAGCGGCTAAGCCCTCAGAGGCCTAGTCCATGGACTATGCTCAATCACCAGCAGGCTTTCCCAGCCCTGGGTATTCCGCGCCCCCCCCCCCTCATACCCCTCTCTATACAATGATGGACCCGCGAGTCCATCACCTCCCCCCTCCCCCCGGCTTCCGCGGCCCCTCTTTCGCGCCCTCTGCGCCCCCCGCGAAACCCGCCACCGCTCTAAAACCCCCGCGCCCCGCTCCCACTCCCGTGGCCCCAATTAAACCCGTGGACGATCGTTTCGACGTAATCAGTACCGCGTTCGAACTTTTCTGTTCCCCCAGGGCTACACAGATGGCCCTGGACATCTCTACAGCCCAGAAATCGGGTAGCCTAGCGGCAATCCGTAACGTCTTCAATGCGTATCCCGAGATCACGCAAGCCCTCACCTCTTTCTCTACCCCCCATCATGTCTAACACCACTCAGGCTAGGTTTAAACCCCGATCCCTCAAGCTTGGCACCTTCAATGCCAACGGCTTAAATCAACAAAAAGATGAAATCGCGGACTTCCTCCGCGTTCATCAACTAGATATCCTCCTCATCCAGGAAACTTTTCTAAAGCCCCACAGAGGCAATCCCTCCTTAGCTAACTATCGTATCGTTCGGAACGATAGAACGCGTTGTCATGGGGGCGGCACCCTCATTTATTACAAAAAGGATCTGTACTGCATCCCAATGGATCCTCCCCCCCTCTCACGATTAGAAGTATCAGCATGCCATCTGGGCATGACCGGTCACGCACCGATCACTATAGTGTCGGTCTATATCCCTCCCATTACTATCAACGCTTCGGAAAATTTCCAAAATCTCTCGGACGATATCCAACTGTTGTTAAACATGAGTGACTCCGTCATCTTGGCGGGGGATCTCAATGCGAAACATCCCTCTTGGAATAGCTCCACCACCAACACCAGAGGTCGGCACTTGTTCGACCTCTCCTCCTCCCTAAACTTCGACATCATCGCTCCGATGAGTCCCACTCACTATCCCCATACCATCAGTCATACCCCTGACGTACTAGACGTAACGCTCCTTAAGAACGTTAATCTAAGATTAGATTCAATAGAAACGGTGCACGAGCTTACCTCTGACCACCGACCGGTAATTGTTAAACTAACCTCCCGCATAGGTCCCTCCGACCCTGACCAACCCCTCCCCACTAAAAAGGTGACGGACTGGAGGAAAGTAAGCACTCAGCTGAAATCCAACACATCCCCCTTACTAGACTCGATCCCCGACAACTTCGACTCAGTCGCTGACACGACTGCCGCGATCGACTCACTCACGGAGCACGTACAGACCGTCCTGAGCGAATGCTCCAGGGAGGTTCCAGCAACAGAACCCTGTTACTTGAATCTCCCCGACGATGTGCGTGCCCTGATGACTGAGAAGAACGCGGCTACTCGAGCCTACAGCGTCTTCCCCTGTGCCGCCAACAAAGCCCATATGCGCTACTATCAGAGATCTGTTAGGACACGTATAGCGGAGCTGCGTGAAGCGGGATGGGATAAGATGTTGAGCGATCTAGAGCCCTCTCATCTAGCCTTCTGGGAACTCCAGAGGAAACTCAGGTCCCCCCAGTCGGCCCCCGTACCCCCGTTAGTCCGCCCCGATAAAACCATTGCCTTCGACGACATCGACAAAGCCGAGTGCCTAGCCGACAGTCTAGAAGCTCAATGCTCTCCCAGCACCCTACCAGTAGACAAAGCTCACCTCGATGAGGTCGACGCCGAAGTCGAACGTAGAGCCTCCCTTCCTCCCGTAGAAGACCCTGATTTTCCCCTGCCCCCCATCGAACCAGATGAGGTGCACGAGATAATCAAAGGTCTGCATACGCGCAAAGCCCCCGGTTCAGACGGACTCACCAATAGGGTGGTCCAGCTCTTCCCAGCCCACTTAATCATGCTACTGACCACCATCTTCAATGGTGCTCTAAGCAATAACATCTTTCCCCAGACGTGGAAAGAGGCCACGGTCATAGGTATCCCAAAGCCCGGCAAGCCTAAAAACGAGCCCTCTAGTTACCGCCCAATCAGTCTGCTCAAAGTTCTCGGAAAAATCTACGAGAGGCTTATTTATAAGCGTCTCAGAGACTACGCCGAGACTAAGGGCCTCATACCCGACGAGCAGTTCGGCTTCAGAACTCAGCACTCTAGCGTGCATCAGGTCCACCGCATAGTCGAGCTGGTCAAAGGTGGTCTCACCCGCGGCTATCCGACATGCGCAGTCTTCTTCGACATAGCGAAAGCTTTCGACAAAGTCTGGCACAACGGCTTAGTATACAAGCTATACAAACTCGGAGTGCCGGATCGTCTCGTACTCATCATACGAGACTACTTGTCGAATCGCACCTTCCGCTACCGTATCGAAGGTGCCCTATCCTCCCCTCGCCCCATAAGGGCAGGAGTCCCTCAGGGCTCAGTGATAGCTCCCCTCGCGTTCACGCTGTTCACCAGCGACATCCCCAGACACAGAGGGACGCAGCTCGCTCTGTTCGCAGACGACACTGCGATCACCTGCAAAGGCAACGCCCCTTCGTCTCTCCTAAATCTACAACGGGCCGTCAATAACCTTGGCGCCTGGTTTAGACGGTGGAGGATCGAAGTTAATCCCGACAAAAGTCAAGCGGTTTCATTCTCGAAACCGAGATCTAGACCCCCCCCTCCCCCCCGAACGATCACCCTGTTCGGCAAGCCGATCCCTTGGGAGAAGCGAGCCAAGTACCTAGGTGTGATCTTAGACCAGCGTCTCTCCTTTTCAGAGCACATAAAGACGGTTCGTTCGCGAGCCGCTTTCGCTCTAGGCAGGCTTCACTGTATCCTAAATTCACGCAGCAAATTGTCACTAAAGTGCAAATTGCGTATCTACACAGCGTGTGTCCGTCCCATAATGACCTATGCGGGAGCAGTCTTCGCCCACGCCAAACCCCGTCATATCCATAGGATGCAGACCCTCCAAAACAGATTCCTTCACAAGGCCACGGGAGCCCCGTGGTACGTCAGAAACGAGACCCTCCATCTCGACTGTAAGATCCCTACGATCCACCAGTTCCTCAAACGCATGGCAAAGCGCCACTTTGAGTCCGCTCCTCGACATCGGAACCCTCTGATAGTCGAGGCAGCCAATTATGTCCCGTCCCAAATCAGTCAGATCCGCCGTCCGAGGCATGTACTCTCCGACCCAGATGACCCCATTACACTCCTCCAGGAGCAGAATAGGGCCACCAGTACAGTGCACAAACACAGACGCCTCCCGTCATTCCGACCTCGCCGCCGAGGTCCTTTACGTACGCGATCTACTCCCCGAGTAAACGAATCCCCCCCCCGACCCTTGCTCGATAACGAGGTGCCAGCAGTTGTTGCAGCTGAGCACGTAGCTTTAAATACCCCGAATAATAATCATGATATAAATATAAATTTGATCCAGCCTGTCCCCTCTTGCTGTCCTCCCGTCAGCGATGCCCTAAGCCGAGGTCCGTACCCCACAGGGGGTGCCCTTAGCGAGCATTCGCTTAATTTTAATTTAGAATAGTTGAAAAAAGCTCCTGGCTGGAGGCTCTAAGTGTAGAAGCTTATGGCACCCACAGGAAAGTCCGGTTAAGCAGCCACGACCTTAGTGGTCAAAACTGCGAGAAGCCATTATTAAAAAAAAAAAAAAAAAAAAGAAGTTAAGCCCTAGTTTTTAGTGCGCGGCTCAAATATAAATCAACAAGAAGTCAAAAGCGGAGTTTCAATGCGAATCCCCAACAAGAATTGGTCCTTCTGCAGCCGGATTTGAAGAACTGAAGCCTGAGCCTAAAGTTACATGAAAATTATTTCTACGAGCCGCACACAAGACTCGTCACTCGAAGCCTTACGTGTGCCCGTGAAGAATATTGCTGGGAGTAGACGGCTTAGAAGATCGTTTATTCTCGAAGCCAGGCCTACGAAAGACCTGTTGGCGCGCACACGACCTGCTGAGTGAAGAATATTGCTGGGAATAAGCAACTTGGAAGATCGCTTATTCTCGAAGCCAGGCCCTCTACGGAAGACCTGTTGGACAGCTGGGAGGGACGACTGCAAGCCACGCGTCGCCCTCTCGAAGCCCTTCGTCACTCAAAGTCCTACGTGTGCCCGTGAAAAATATTGCTGGGAATAGACGGCTTAGAAGATCGTTTACTCTCGAAGCCAGGCCTACGAAAGACCTGTTGGCGCGCACACGACCTGCTGAGTGAAGAATATTGCTGGGAATAAGCAACTTGGAAGATCGCTTATTCTCGAAGCCAGGCCCTCTACGGAAGACGTGTTGGACAGCTGGGAGGGACGACTGCGAGCCACGCCGCGCCCTCTCGAAGCCCCTCGTCACTCAAAGCCCTACGTGCGCCCGTGAAGAATATTGCTGGAAATAGGCGACTTGGAAGATCGCTTATTTTCGAAGCCAGGCCCTCTACGAAAGATCTGTTGGTGTGCACACGACCTGCTGAGTGAAAAATACAGCTGAGAGGGACGACTACAAGCCAAGCCGCACCCTCTCGAAGCCCTGCGCCACTCGAAGCTCTATGTGCACTAAAGTTACGTGAACGTTATTTAGTGAGTACATAAAGGACATTGAACGTCGTAAGTGTTATTGAACGTTATTTAATGAGTACTTAAAGGACATTGAACTTAAGTGAACATTATTTAGTGAAGTATTAACTGTGTATGTCGAACAATGTGTACGCCTACACATCGACACACCTCCTGCTGAAGGATTGTAACTTATTGGTAAGTCACTGAACAATATTGACAATAAGTGCTGTGAAAGTGAATAAACAATGATGACGCGAAGCCGCAAAGGAGAAAGCTCGCGCTCGACCACGGAAGAAGAGACTACGGAGACGTCCGCCGCCACCTCTGAGACGGTGACGGACAGCAGCGCGCGTACTGAAGACACTACCTTGGTCGAAACAGCTGATGCCACCATAGTGGAAAAGAAAAAGACAAAAGTGACTTCAAATAAAGCAAGCAACAAGAAGAAAGAGCTGGAAGCCAGATTGGAATTAGAAAAACTGCAATTGGAAGAAATTACCATAAAAACCAAGCTGGCAAATACCAAGTTAGAATTATCACGTATCAACCAAGATGATACGGACTTGAGTGATGAAGAAGAAGATGCTGCAACCAAAGCCGCTGCTGAGAAAGCCACTAAAGCCTGGGTATCAAAGTCAAAGAAAGCAGAGCACGATGAAGCAGAAATCAGCAAGGAAACGCCGCTCATCGCTGAAACCATGCCATCCACTACGACTCATACCAATCAGCTGGCTGAAGCGATAATGGAAGCAGTCAAGGTCGCCACGGACCACAAAGCAACAGCGATCATGCAACGTGCACCGAAGTATGTCAGCGAGCTACATGAATTCGACGGCGATGCAAGAGACTGGATGGCTTTCAAAGCAACATACAAAGACACGCAGGCTCTCTTCAGCTGTATTGAAAACATGGGAAGATTAAGAAGAGCAATCAAAGGGAAAGCCAAGGAAGCGGTGAAGTCCCTTCTCTACACACAAGTGGATCCAGAAGAAGTAATAACTGCATTAGAACGCCGATTCGGAAGACCCACCTACCTAATAAAAAGCGAGATAGAAAACATAGAGAAGCTACCTCCCATGTCTGAAGATGCAAGAGAGTTGGTGCGATACGCTGGAGCCATGGCCAATACAGTCAGCGTCGTGAAGAAAATGAAGAAACAAAGTTACCTGCACTCGAGTGATATATCGAATCGAATAATTGAGAAGATGTGTACCTTGGTGCGATTCAGATGGTACGAGTACAGAGGATCCAAAGAAGAAGATGATGAACCAATCCTCATCAGCCTTATGAACTTCTTCAACCAGATGGTGGACCAGTTCGAGATGCACGAGTTCACAGGAACCAAGGTGAAGAAAGAAGTATTGAGAAGTCGTATGCGACCTCAGGTTCTCGCGGCGTGAACACCACTCGAGCTACACAGCACAGTGAAGAAGAACATTCATCGAATGAAGAGGATTCAGATGAAGAGTCAGCCGAACCACAAACAGCAATAGTTTGTTCATGCAAGGACGACACAAAGAAGCCAGAAAAACCACCTGTCCTGAATGCGCAGGGGAACATACGTTGTTGAAATGCAAGAAGTTCATTGACTCCTCCATAGATGAAAGATGGGAACAGGCTAAGCGAGCCTTCATATGTTTCAAATGCCTACTGGGGCGACACAGAGGATACACTTGCAAAGCAAAACCATGTGGAAAATGCAAGAAAGGTCATCATGTGATGTTACACCAAGAAGAAAGGACGAAGCCAACCACGCAAGAAACCCAAGCTGTAGCATCAACAGTAAACGCAACACGGACAATATCAAGAGCTTACTTGAAAATCGTGCCAGTAGAACTATGGGGACCAGATGCTAAAGTTGAAGTCTATGCTCTCATGGACGAAGGATCAACAGTGACTCTTATAGAAGACGACATCGTGAACACGATTGGAGCCCAGGGCCCTGAAGAAGAATTAAGAATCGAAGGCGTAGGAGGCCATCGAATGGATCAGAAGTCAAAGAAGATTGACATTAAGATCAGAGGGAAGTTCGAGAGAAACATAGAGAAGATGACAGGGTATACCGTGAAGACCCTCAACCTATCCCCTCAAGAAGTCAGCGATAAGGATCTGGAAGACTGTCAACACTTAGAAAAAATAGCGGAGCAACTGAAATACCCTAACGCCCGCCCTACTGTACTTATCGGACAGGATAATTGGCATCTCATAGTGTCTCAAGAAGTGAAGACTGGTGACCGAAGCAAACCAGTGGCCTCCAGAACTCAGATGGGATGGGTTTTACACGGGACCAAATCAAGCAACAACGCTCCGGTACGAATAGTCAATCATCTTGTGATGCAGCCCAAAGGAAAAGATGATTACCTCGAGAAGATGATCAGAGACCACTTCGACATCGAAGCCCTAGGAGTCGCCGCAAAAAGACCATCGAGCGACGTCGACCAGCGGGCTCTCGACGTGCTGCATTCCACAACGAAGAGATTACCTGATGGAAGATTCAGTTCAGGCCTGATCTGGAAGATGGATAACGAAAATCTACCTGAAAGCAGAGCGGCTGCAGCTCGACGACTAAAAGGAATGGAGAAGAAATTCGTAAAAGACAAAGAATTTGAACAAAAATACGAAGAACAGGTCGAGAACCTTATCAACAGCGAATACGCCGAGGAAGTAACAGACGAACCCACCTCTTCAAGAACATGGTACCTACCTCACTTCGCCGTTGTCCACCCTCAGAAGAGAAAGATGAGATTGGTCTTCGACGCCGCAGCAAAATCGAACGGAAAATCACTGAATGACGCATTGTTAGCTGGACCTGATTTGTTGCAATCACTGTTCGGCGTTCTGCTCCGCTTCCGCCAAGAAGCAATAGCCGTCGTTGCAGATATCAAGGAAATGTTTCTGAGGATAAAGATCAACGAAGAAGATAGAGATAGCCTTCGATTTCTCTGGAAGAACAAAGAATACAGAATGACATCTCTAATATTTGGAGCCGCCTGTTCACCATGTACCGCCATATACGTGAAGAATAGAAACGCCGAAGACTTCATTAATCACTGCCCAGAAGCTGTCAGAGCAATAAACCGAAACCATTACATGGACGACTACATTGCGAGTTTCTCCGACGTGGCGACTGCCACCAAAGTATCGAGAGATGTTAACGAGATACACAAGAAAGGAGGATTCTTTTTAAGAGGCTGGGCGAGCAACGAACCCGCAACGATCGAAGCATTCACCGAAACAGAAAACAAAACAGACTCTGTTGTGCTAGGGGAACCAAAGAATCAAGTCGAAAAAACCCTGGGACTCAATTGGAACGTCCACGAAGACAGCCTTCATTTCACTCTGAGTCTGCGCAACACTCCTGACGAAGCCAAAGAAGGAAGACGTGCACCAACAAAGAGAGAAGCCACAAGTGCAGTAATGTCGGTCTTTGACCCTTTAGGATTGGCGTCACCCATAACCATACAGGGAAAAGTAATGCTTCAGAACTTGTGGAGGTCCGGTCTAGATTGGGATGAGAGATTACCTCCACCGAGAGAAGAGGAATGGAGAAAGTGGCTTGAAGATCTAAAGAAACTTGAAGATCTTCGAATCCCCCGCTGCCTCACATACGACGCAACCGAGGGGGAGTTGCACACATTCTGCGACGCAAGCGAGAAGGCATATGCATGTGCAGTGTACTGGCGCTCCCGCCATCCGGACGATCGCATAGAAGTAAAGCTGCTGACGGCGAAAGCTAGAGTGTCACCTCTCAAGCCGACGTCAATACCCCGACTCGAACTACAAGCGTGTCTATTGGGAAGTCGCTTAGCCAACAGTGAAAGCCAAGAAATGGACCTGACTGTGACTCGAAGATACTTCTGGACCGACTCAAGAACGGCACTGACATGGATCAAATCGGACCCTAGAAGATTCAAGCCCTTTGTCGCACATCGACTCGCCGAAATAGAAGAGCTGACTAAACATAAAGAATGGCACTGGGTGCCGACGAAACACAACGTAGCCGACGACGCTACCAGAGAAACCCCATCCAACTTCGATGCAACACATCGATGGTTCAAGGGCCCAGCCTTCTTGCACGAAGAACCCGGAAGTTGGCCCACCGAAGAGAAAAAAGTCTCCATAACCAACACAGGAGAAGAAAAACCTAACGCCATCACTCTAAGCACAAGAATAAAAAACGAGCAGAAGGCAAGCTTCCTAACAGAGTTCAAAATTCTTACCTACTTTCATAGGGCTGTCACTCGGTTATTACAGATTAAAAAACCGGGTAAGTGCGAGTTGACTAGTCGAGATTCGGCGATGAGCACAGACGGACGGACGGATGGATGGACGGATGGACACCTGGACAGACGGACAGACGAACGGACACGCACTGTGACTGAGGTGATCCCGTGAGTTTTCCGTTTTCCAATTACGGTACCGAACCGGTAATTATTTTAACAGTTTGTTTAAAATTAAGTAATACCTATTTAATTAATCATACTGTGAAATAATTATACACACAATGCGTGCATCGTTGTTGAACTGAGACCCTCCCATTTTTGAAGTCGGGTAATAAAATGAGCAGTGGTGGCCCAGTGGTAACGGTCACGACTTACGAGTCTAGGGTTCGAACCCAAGCAGGCACTTTATATAAATTATTTCATTACCACTGCTCTCAAAACGGTAAAGAAAAATATCGTGAGGAAACCGGCATGTCCTAGAACCAATAATTCGAAAACATGACATCCACCAACCCGCACTGAGCCCGCTTGGTGGATGAGACCCAGAAACGGAAAGAGGAGGGCTATTTCCCAACAGTAGGAACATTATACCTAGGCTGATTAAGCTTATATGCTAATAAAACACGATAGTAAAGTAGGTAAGTAATTATTTATACTGTCAAATAGTTATACATACATAGATGCATACGTTGCTTGCTTTTTTTGAAGTTGGTTACTTATTAAAATACCGTGACTTATAGACGGACGGACAGACGGACATGGCAAAACTATAAAGTTTCCTTTCTGGTTTTACTATTTCACGAACGTAAGTGGTACCTACAAACCTACTAAAACAAAAATACGAAACAAATAGGAGACAAACAATAACTCGCTAATATAGGCGGTAAACCATAAGATTAATAAATAATAATTCTTATGGGAAAACTTTATGGCCATCTTTATTTAGGATACTACCTATCTCGTAACTAAATAATTCTGCAATAAGCATTAAAAATGAGTAGGTATGGGTAGATATAGATAATAACCTGACAAAATCCTTTGGATAAAAAAAATAAACCTTGCTTTTCCTACTATTATTGATACACAGTACTTCAACAATTTGCCATTTTTATTAACCTAAATGTCCGCGTCACTCGTACCGCTCTGGCACACGGCACGCGGCGTACCCCTGAACGTTGGCTTCGGAATGAGCCGGCTCAAACCAGTTTGCCTCTAGCGGGCGCCGGTGCACCCCCCTCGCGCCTTGTCTGTGACACTGCACGCACACAAAGCTGTGCGTGTAGTAGTGATCTCGCGCAAAGCGTTAGTATGAAGCTTGCAGTCTGTTCCTTTTTTAGTCTTGTGCTCTAAGCGTTAGAAAAGCAAGCCCTATTATCGTGCCTGATCCAGCAAGGTTCTCCAACTGGACACGCCTACTCCACGCCACAGCTAGATACTTACAAGCCATAGATGTCTTCAAACGAAGAATAAAGAAAAAGACTAACATCACGAAGCTCATCACCAAGAATACGCAAGACCCAGCTGGGAAGAAGACACAGAAGCCGATGATTCAATCATCAGAAAAGAGACCAAGCAGAAAAAAAGGAGCCTTCTTACCAAAGTCCGCACTCTACGTGGAAAAGGCGGAACAACTGCTAATAAGAAGAGTGCAAGAAGACAGCTTCCCAGATGAACTCGCTGCTCTGCGAAAGAAAGAAAACCTCGATCCAACATCCAATCTGAAAAACTTCACAATCAAACTGGAAGACGGATTCATCAGATTATCCACCCGCATCGGAACAGCAAAATACCTGATAGCTTCATACAAAAACCCGATTCTGTTAGACAAACACCACCGAATAACTCAGCTGTTAGTCAAGCACATCCATGAAACCTTCAATCACGGGAACCACAACACCGTGATGAATGAAGTCCGGCAGAAATACTGGATACCGTCGCTTCGAAACCTGGTAAAGAAAATAGCACGGGACTGGGGATGGTGTGGAATTCGGAAGAGAACACCACAGATTACGCCTCAAGGAGATCTGCCACCTGAACGCCTCACGAAAACCAGCCCCCCTTTCACCTGCCTAGGAGTGGACTATTTCAGGCCCATGCTCGTCACCATTGGAAGACGTACAGAAAAACGATGGGGGGCATTATTTACGTGCCTAACCACGAGAGCAATTCATCTAGAGCTGGCTAACTCGCTATCAACCGACTCCATGATCCTCGCACTACGAAGAATGATTGCCAGAAGAGAAGCGCCAAAGATCATCCTGAGCGACAATGGCACCACTTCATCGGTGCCAACAGAGAGATAGCTGAAGCCATCGCAAGTCTAGGCGAACAAGTAAACAAAATGGGCATCGTTTGGAAGTTCATACCTCCTGGAGCCCCCCACATGGGCGGAGCCTGGGAAAGAATGGTGCGATCTGTAAAAGTCGCCCTCGCAGCTACGCTACACGAACGACAACCTAGGGAAGAAATCCTCCACACATTGCTGCTAGAAGCCGAGCACATCGTTAACTCGAGGCCCCTTTTCTCCGTCAGCACCGACCCAGAAGAAGAAGAAGCTTTGACCCCGAATCATTTCCTCATCGGGCGGTCATGCGGAGCTACCCTCTTTGGCTCCTTTGACGACACAGAACTCATAGGTTCCCCCAATTGGAAGACATCCCAACGCTTGGCCGATCATTTCTAGTCAAGATGGTTGCGAGAGTACCTCCCAACTTTGTCGCCTCGCTATAACCAAGGTCCTCACTACAGAGACCCGACCTTGGGCGACATTGTCCTAATCGTGGACCACACCCTCCCACGATACTCGTGGCCACGCGGCGAAATAGTCGCCACTCACCCCGGACCAGACGGAAGAACTAGGATCGTCGACGTGCGAACAGCAGCGGGAATCCTGCGGCGGCCAGCGTCACGATTGGTCCTGATTGTACCTGCAACGTCGCCCCAACGAGATGGAGTGCAACGCACTGAGGGGGAGACTGTTGGCGACGACAAGAAACAATAATTGATTAGTAATTAAGAGTTTTGATTAAACCAAATAAAAACCATTTCACGTAGTCATTAGACATAAGCAAATTATTTACTTGTATTCAAATAAGCATAGGGTTAGTTTCATTTCCTCTAATACTAAGTCTGATTTGATACCTATTCCCTTTCATTAAGTTAATTAGTTAAGCTCTATTGATTAAATAATTAAATTAAACATAGATTAGCGCCCCAACACATCCCTACACTAAAGGTAATTAAGTAAATTACATACAAAAACACCTGAGAAAATAATGGTATCGCCCAAAAACAAGTCTCAACTTGTCAAGAACACACAGGTAAACCACTAACAAACACCTAAACACACATACAAGAAATATAGTATCGCCCACGAACAAGTTCAAACTTGTCGGGCAAAAAGGTATCACTCAGGGAACAGGTTGCAACCTGTCGAGAAACAAGTTCATGCTTGACTAGAAAATCTAAGATTTCAACATCCATCATTGGCTAGAAAACATAAAATGTATAAACTTAATATAAGATCCACCCGCTACTTGTACCATAGTAAAATACTACTTAAGCTCAACCGAATTGTTTAACCCTAGTTTTTAGTGCGCGGCTCAAATATAAATCAACAAGAAGTCAAAAGTGGAGTTTCAATGCGAATCCCCAACAGGTTGCTTTCAAGTTTTGTTTTTCACTATTCTTAATCCGCCATTTTTGAATATTTAAAAAAAATCTTTCTATAAATCTATTGTACTACCAAGACAAAATCATTTTGCTGCGGAAAAACAACCATTAAAATTTCAGCTTGTATACTCTATGAGGCGGGCGGGCGCTCTCGGTAAGGTGCAATATGCTTGCGCACAGTTTTTCCTTTGTGGCACGTGTGTTAAAAAGACGTTGTTCCGTGCCTGTTGCCTCTGTTTTTACACATGCCAGTTGTGTCGACACTAAATACCATGCGTGTGCAGTACAATGATGCCTACCGCATTTTAATAAAATTTCCACGGTATAATACCCTATCTGACTGGTAGTGGCCTCCAAGTATGTTGGTATTGTAAGTGGATCCTCTTTCTTACATCGCACACGTAATTCATAATTACTCACTATGTTGTTAGTATAACTAGACAACACAGACTCGTCACTAATACTACACTTTGTTATATTAGCTATAACCTCATTAATATTATATGGCATCAACATAGCAATCATGTCTATGTCGTGGCCAGATATTAGAATTGATCATTTCATGAAAAGATCGACTATTTCATGAAATGGTTGTGTTTCATGAAATGGCCAGCTAAAATTGATCATATCGTTCAAACGTCAACGTTTAATGATATGTCAGTCGATGTTTGGCCATATCATTAAGTAGGGTATCCATGCAAATTACTGGCATTCATTAACTTTCAGTAATCTGGGTCAATGGATAAATAAAACATTTTAAATAGCTTTTATACCAGAATAAAAAAAAATTGTGAATAAGATTTAAATAGTTGAATACTAACCTGTGAAATACGTTTCAAACTCCATGGTTTTTTAAGGTTGCCCACGTTTTTCGAGTGAATTTCATAAAAGTCACGTAGCTTGGTATAATAACGATACTTCATTGCACTTTTATCTTCCATTTGCATATTTATAATTGCTTTTCCAATCGAAGTATCTTCCGCCGCCATGATGCAAAACTAAAACAAAGCGACATCAACGCCTCTACCGGTGGGTAATCTAACTATTTTACGATATGATCACTAATGTTTGGCCACATCATGAAGTAGTCGTGCGTTTAACTGTTCATATCGTCAAACGTTGAGTATTCAATGATCTGGCCAGATCACATTCTGATGTGGTCAGCAGTCGAAGTTCTATTTCATGAAATGCAACCATTTCATGAAATGGTCGATCATTTCATGAAACGATCAATTCTAAGATCTGGCCACGACATCTATATTCCCAAGACAGAGATAAAGTTCTCCGAGTTAACTTAAAACCAATAACAAACTTGTCAGTGTCAAAATACAATAATTTGTCACTGAGGCAACATGTCCGCCTGTGAATAGCCGTCAACATAAAAATATAGCTACTTTCATCATATGATAAAGTATCAGAATAAGGAAAAGCATACAACATCAACTTTCATACATTTCTTTTTTCATACATTTTTTTATTAAAGGATCGATTAATTATTTCCCACTATTTATCACTTTACCAAAAAATCAAAATATTTTATTTCACTTATACCTACATGGGCACTTATGAAACGTCAAAAGCTAGGTGCACGGTTCCGATTGGTCGTTTCCTATGGAGAAGAGCCGGCAAGAAACTCCACTGTTACTCTTTTAAAAATAATTGGCTTTTACAATACTTTCAAAAAACAGTGTTTCTAGGTATGGGAAGACAGTGTAGGTCTTTCAATAAGTACCAAGTACTTAACAAAATAGAAAATGGTCAACAGGTCTACAATCCACTAAGCCTATAGCGTGCAGCGTTCTCACATTCACAAAATATGTAGAAAAGAATTTATACAAAAGATAAATAAATTAAAAAAAGTAAAAAACCTATTTTAATAAAACGCAATTATATGATCGCTATTACAACTGTAATCAATCTGAATAATTATCATGTCCACAAAAGTCACTAATAAAAAGTTGAAATTAAATCGTAGGTATATAATATCAAATAATATAATAGTAAATATGTCAAGGACGAATGGAAAAAATAAATAAAATAAAGATTTAAATAAACATGGTAATTTGGGAGCAGTTAATAGACTCTTAAACTCAAACTCAACTCAAACTCAAATCATTTATTTCAATTAAACCATTTACAGGCACTTTTGAATTGTCAAGGAATCGGTCAGTCAGAAATAGGTATGAAGCTAGTTGCCCATTCCAAAGCGTAGTAGGTACCTATGGAGAAGAACGGGCAAGAAACTCCACGGACACTCTTTTAAATAAAAAATTGTTACAAAATATTGGTTACATCATTCATGTTGAAATTATACATGTGAGAACAATGTAGAAAGACGTGCACATGAGAAGCGTCCGTAATAAAAAGATAAAAAAGAACAATTCAAAAAAATTAAAATTAAAAATAAGCCCTGGCAGCTAAGAGATGACCAGTCCCAACTGACGGCGCCCGTTCACGAACATGACGCATGGATTAGCACCATTCAGCTCAACCATTTTGAAGGGAGCTAAATGATCCAACACACGCGCCACCATCAGCGAAACATTTGAGTGAGCATGACATACTCACAGCCGCCAGGGCACATTCAAGTCAATGCAAGACTTATTTATGCCGTTAATGAGGTACCAGGGAAGCCACATGTGCAGAAGGAATTATTGCCAAACTTCCTTGTCTTCAACCTAGTCTTTAATTTTATAATATGCTTTCTTGATAAGGACACGTTTGATGTGGGTTTTGAATTTCCCATCGCTAAGTTCTGTCACAGACTTTGGCAACTTGTTATAAAAGCGGATACTGTTTATGAGAAGTGACTTGCTTGTTTTAGTTAATCTAAATTTGGGTATCACAATTTCATGTCGACTACGTGTATTTATATTATGGAAATCGCTTCTTATTTAGAAAAGTCTTAAGTTTTTGCGAACATACATAATACTTTCTTAGATATAAAGTGAAGGCAAAGTCAGTATATCAATTTCTTTAAATTTGTCTCTAAGGGACTCGCGAGGGCCCATTTTATAGATCGCGCGGATTGCCCTCTTTTGTAAAATGAAAATTGAATATACGTCAGCTGCCGATCCCCACAGCAGGACGCCATAAGACGTAATACTGTGGAAATAAGCAAAGTATACTAACCTAGCTGTGGCTATATCAGTCAACTGCCTTATTTTTCTTACTGCATATGCCACCCACTGTAATTTTGAAACTAAAGTAATTCCTAAGAATATAGTTTCCGTTAGTGCATCTAGTTTTTTGCCATCAAGTTTTAGATTTAGACCTACTTGAGGTGCATTTGGTAATGAGAACCTAATACATTTAGTTTTGTTCGCATTAAGTAAAAGATTATTAGCTGCGAACCATTTTGAAAGTACAGCCAGACTATCGTTGACTTGTAATACATCTGTATCTTTCCTGTCTGCCTGCCTGTACCTGCTGTTGCCTGTACCAACATGGGGATCGAACCCAGGAGCATGCTTGTCGCGCTCGCGACGACTAGACCGATGCGGCAGAAGGCTGGGATGCAAATAGTCAGCAGGCCAACTTACTGACTAGGAGCATTAGTTACTTGTATGGGAAGACTACATGATGTGAGTAGCCCTACGTGCGGAGCCTGGAGGTAGAGCTGGTACTGACCCGATCGTACTGGAAGTGCGGCGCGTGGTGGAAGGAGCGCGCCGCCCCGCGCCCGTACAGGTAGGGGTAGTAGGCGCCGTACATCACCTCGGGACAGCTCACCGCCATGCCGCCGGCCGGCCGCGCGTGCGCGCCATGTCGCCGCGCCGCCCGCCGCCTGCCTCACACCACTCACAACACCTGCACAACACATAAACACATAATAATAGCAACATCTGAACTTTATTATCTAACCTAAAGCATCCGCCTGCAGGACCAAGCCTTTCCCTCTATCCACTTGTGCCATCTATTGCCGCCTGAGGCGAGACCTATCGAACATGACTTCCGAATATCCGCAATAAAGAATGGTAGACAAATATGAAGAACAAAAAAATTATAATCTACGCTTGGCTGGCAGTTTGCTGATCAAAGGAAGCAGAGTACTGTTTCCGTTGATCAATAATGGGTTGACTGTATAGCTGCGTTGTTGTGTAAAGGGCATTGCGTTGGCGCCCAGTATCCATAATTTGTTTCATAACATCATTTTTAAAATCCCTAGGGCCCAACGCCGGTTTCGCATTTAGGAAATACATACAATACCTACAATTGCATTACAGTTCATAATTTATATTGTACAAAATGTCTGTTCGCCGTGACGTTATAATAAAAAAAAATACAAAAAGTTTTATTGGCAAAGGAAAAGTTGTGATACATATACACGTACAGTGGTCTCACATAGATACAATTAAGTTTAAAAACATCACAATGTTTTGGTTTAACCGTTGACCCCCAAACTAAGCAGGGCTTGTATCTTGGGGGTCGGAGTGCGAATGAGCGGAAAGAAATATGTTAGTTGAGGAGTAAGCGAACAAAAGGTCACTTTTCCACTTTTTACTATTATATCTTTTTTAAAATTTTTACTCTCGCAACACTGAATCGCACCGTATACACTAACCTTTCCCTTTTAAAACGTGACAATTCTCGTTGAAATATGCTTTCGAATGTGCTGAGTTCCTCCAAAAAGTGACATTTCCTTAATTTTTAGTACGATTTTTAAAGCTTTAACAAAGACCTGTACAAAAAGTAACTTTTCTCATAGTAAAATGCGTTCACTGATAAGTTGTCTGTCAAAACGCAACTTTTCATATTTAATGTAAAAACTATTTCAGAAATTAAACTTGGTGTTCAAAACTCAATGAATTTTTATTCTTTTCATCATGTGCAAATGTGACATTTCCATTCATACTACAAAAGAAGTGTGTTAGGGCAATATCTGGCGTCTGGTTTTTGGACCGTAAACCGTTGTTTAAAAAAACTACACATATTACCTTTACCCTGCATGTACATCAAAGAACTATGTATGCTAGTGAAACAATATCCGCACTATTTTCGTATGCAATCAGAAGTCAGTCACAAAAAGGCTACTGCTAGAAAAAAGTACAAACACCGAAATGCCATTAAAACTTCAACGGAGTTGCCCCATAATATCAGACCATATGATAGCACAGACGATACGTATCCATGATATGCAGTGACTGCTGCGTCTACGGACACTGTTGATCGTAGACGTTTTATTGCGTATACAAATTTGTCTAGTTTATCGCATACGTAATTGATGTGCGATTTCCAGTTACAGTTTTGGTCCACTATTATCCCCAAGAATTTTATCTTTACTACTTGTTCTAGGATAGTGTCTTCATATTTTATACTAAGAGTCTGAAAGTTTGATTTATAAGTTTGAAATTGAATTATTTTTGTTTTGTTTATATTGATTTTTTAAATTGTTGTTATTAAGCCAACTTATTATGTCTTTGATCGCTTCATTAATTTCCTGTTCCAATTTATTTTTCTCATTACTTTTTATTATTAGTGTCGTATCGTCAGCAAATAAGATTGTTTCGTGGCGTGTTGCATTGGGAAGGTCATTAAGAGAGGCTAGGCTTAAATTCGAAATGTGGATTTTACACAATCGGCCAACCTCTGGAGTTAGTTTTGAACAAATGCGAGTGGCCCGTAACATCTTCAAGGCTCGGTTAAAATGGTGCCAAAAAAACCAGGAGCAACTAAAGATGGATAGGATAGTAAAAGCAAGAGCAGCAAATAATTTCGCCAAGTTTTGGAAGTCCACGAGTAAGCTTGATATTAGGCCTGGCCTCTGTGAATGTCGGCGGGAGGAGTGATCCGGGGGAGGTTGCAAATATGTTCAAGGAACATTTTACAGTGCAATCTCCTTTGGGTCGCTCAGTTGATATGATCAATGCTGGGCCTGGAGGTCAGGGAGTGACGTCGTAAATGTTCTTTTCGGCTAGACAAGTTGCAACTGTAATTAAAAACATGAGCAGAGGCAAGTCTCCCGGACATGACGGGCTCAGTATTGAGCATTTCAAATATGCTGGGGTTCATCTGCCAAGAGTTCTGTCGTTGTTTTACACCATGTGCCTAAGTCACTCTTACTTGCCAGCAGAACTAATGAAAACACTGGTTATTCCCATAATTAAGAATAGGACGGGCGACATATCAGATAAGTCGAACTATCGACCTATATCTCTCGCAACCACAATGGCAAAAGTGCTGGACGGTATGATTGATTCTAGCTTGAAGGAATATCTATCCGTGCATGACTCGCAGTTCGGGTTTCAACCTGGACTGTCTACGGAAAGCGCCATAGTAAGTCTCAAACATACGGTCCAGTATTACACTGATCGTAGAACGCCGGTATACGCTTGTTTTCTGGATCTCTCCAGAGCCTTCGATCTGGTAAATTATGATGTACTCTGGAGAGAGCTTGAGGATAGGGGTGTACCGACAGGAGTTCTTAGGATCCTACAGTACTGGTATGGGAACCAAGAAAACGTTGTAAAGTGGTCCAATGCACTATCTGAGACGTATAGGTTAGAGTGCGGTATGAGGCAGGGTGGTCTGACTTCTCCTAGGCTATTTAGCACGTAAATAGATGGCCTAATTGTGGAACTCAGTAATATGCGGGTCGGATGTAGCGTCCATGGTGTAAAAATAAATAGTATCAGCTACGCTGATAACATGGCGTTGCTGGCGCCGACGGCGGGTGCCGTGAATGAAATGTAAAGGTCTGTCAGGCATATGCTGCCTCACACGGACTTGTTTATAACATTAAAAAGTGCGAATACATTGTCTTTGGGGCCGGCGGTGAATGCCCAGATACTATACCTGACATTACCTTAAATGGCTTGAGCGTCAAAAGAGTGACAAAAGTCAAATATCTAGGGCATTTTGTTGCTGACGACCTTAAGGACAATGTTGATATTGAAAGGGAGCGTAGGGCATTAGCAGTCCGAGATAACATGTTGGCCCGAAGATTCGCCCGGTGTAGCATACTTGTGAAAGTAACACTTTTTAAGGCATATTGCCAGTGCTTTTACACTGGGAATCTTTGGGTCAACTATACCAAAAGAACGCTGGATGACTCCCGTTCAATATAATAATATTTTTAGAATGATGTTGGGCCTGCCACGATGGTGCAGCGCGTCTACTATGTTTGTGCAAAACCGAACTGACGGCTTCCACGCCGTCATTCGCAAAAAAACTGCGTCGCTGTTGTCAAGGTTGCGGGGGAGTGGCAACAGCATTTTAAAAACTTTGGCGGAGAGTATCGACTCTCCGATTATCAAAAGTTTTGTAAGAAGGACAATCGCTGAACATTAATTTGGGGGTGTCCTTTTCACAATACTAATAATTATTCTATCTTCATCTTCTTCTCTCTATTGTACTGTACTAACACTAGTAATAAGTTATTTTATTGTTTACTAACACGCTGGATCGTTGTTGTCCGATAAATAAAGTATAATAATAATTAATATACACTGTCAACACGTCTTAAAAATAGTTTTCACAATTTTCAAATTTATATTTATTTTAACCGCAGTTTTTATTAATATCGGAAACCGAAAATAAAGCGTAAAAGCCCACAAATCAGAATAAACCATAAAAAAGATCAAAATGACCAGAAAAATAGACTAGATTCAAAAAATGCCGAAACGGACATGACAGATGT
Organism: Agrochola lychnidis; assembly: GCA_963680765.1. NCBI lineage: Eukaryota > Metazoa > Arthropoda > Insecta > Lepidoptera > Noctuidae > Agrochola > Agrochola lychnidis. The sequence continues at coordinate 382,042 of OY796852.1, read as the reverse complement.
CACCTCTACTTAAACCAAAAAACCGGAATGAAAACTACAAATAATGTTGACTAGATCAGCGACGAAACGAGCACACCCACCACCTCCGGACTCGTAGCTCAGCTCCGCCTCGCCGCCGCCGGTACCCAGCGCCACCGTGAGCGCTGTGACGACACCGGCCGTGGCAGTTGCGTCGAGCTCGAGCGACGAGTATTTTTCCCCGCCGACGTCGCCAACATCTGTACGTCGGCAGGGGAGAGGCCGGCCACCAGCGGGCTTGGGACTTCGAGGCCAACAGGCCCCGAACAGGGTCCCCGCTGCCGGTGGAAATGTGTCGCGCATGCGATGGACTCAGTCCATTAATGAAAATGTGATGCGCGCATATTATGGGGCTACCGAGGGAGGAATTAACCTTACAGCGTACCGAAGTCGGATGCTCTCTCTGTTTCAGATGCTTGAACCTGCCGTTAACGTCTCGGCCCAACGATTGTCAGATCAGGTGCGCGTCATTCAACACAACCACAGGTTGGATAACGCTACACCTGATCAGCTGCGCTCGGAAATGCAGAATAGCTCTGCTAGTAATCCTCCCCCATCCCAGAATGTCGTGCATGCGCCTGCCGTGATCCCACTGCAGGCAAACCAACACGATAAGGAAGAGGATGGCAGGGCTATATCTGCAGACAACCTATGCAATGTGGAATTAAGGAGTGCACTGGAGGATGCGATCCGTGAGTACCGGTTCATATCACCTGACCTTAGACCACGGCTACCACGTTTGCCCATGAATAAAAGAAACAGAGCACTGGTGTGTGCCCTGGATGCGCTGTTACCAAATTTTATTGAAAGCAGCGCAGACCTTTGCGATACACACTCGATCTTGTATTGCACGGCTGTTGCGGCATGTCGTATAGCCCGTGTCAAATTTCCAAATACTGACCGAGCTGTACGACCGAAACCCGCCGCACCAGCTTGGCAGTGCAGGATTGAGTGTCGTATTAATGAGGCCAGGGTACTCATCGGGAAGCTCATCTGCTTCAGGGAGGGCAATACACGCCCAAGGGTGATGCGCTTTGTGAGGCGGGCGTTCTCGGGAACTAGTATTAGTCCCCGAGAATATGTATCCCATGTCACAGAGCGCATCGACTTCCTGAAGCAGAAAGTTTATGCATGGGCAAACCGTATCCGTCGGTACAGGCGAAGAGTGGATCGGTACACTCAGAACCGCATGTTCCAGAACGATGAAAGGTGGGTATACCGAGCATGGGAGTGGCCCACTCCCAATCAAGGTGTGACTGACGCACGTCCACCGGATAGTGAAGCCATAAAAACTTTCTGGCGAAGCATTTGGTCGGTGCCCGTCATTCACACTGAAGGTGATTGGATGCGTGTTGTTGAGCAGGCATGTGATCCAATACCAGACATGGAGGCCATTATCATTAGTCCTCTGGATGTGGCCCGTGCAGTCCGTCCGTTGCCTAACTGGAAATCCCCAGGACCGGACGGACTGCACAATTTCTGGCTTAAATGGCTACAAAGGTCACACGCCTGCTTAGCCTCGCAATTCCAGTCATCTTTAGAGACTGGGTCCCTCCCATTGTTCTTCACAACAGGCGTTACCCACCTGCTCCATAAATCGGGCAGTACTGCGGAACCTAAAAATTATAGACCAATTACATGTTTACCGACGGTCTATAAAGTTCTTACATCCATTCTTAGAGCAAAAATTTCACACCATATTAATAACAACTTAATTATGTCTGTGTCTCAGAATGGATGTAAGAATGGGTCCCGCGGTACCAAGGAGCTGCTCCTTATAGACATGACCATTAGCCAATAGGTTCGTAGATCCCGGAAGGATTTGTCGACTTGTTGGATAGATTATAAGAAGGCCTATGATTCGGTGCCGCATACATGGCTCATGAGGGTGCTGGAGTTGTACAAGATAGATGCCACTCTGCGCACCTTCCTGATGTCATGTATGCGGCAATGGAGGACGGTCCTTCTCTATCCAGGATGTCGACAGACCCGGGGAATTGATGAACCGATCAGGATTGAGCGGGGAATATTTCAGGGCGATAGTTTAAGTCCGCTTTGGTTTTGCTTAGCCTTGAATCCTCTAAGCACACTGCTGGAGGATTCAGGTCTAGGCTACCGGTTGAGAAGGGGTGGTCAGGTGATATCTCACCTCCTTTACATGGATGACTTGAAACTCTTTGCCCCCAACAATTTGCGACTGATGGAGCTACTGAAGGTAACCCAAACGTTCAGTAGCGCCATCAGGATGGAATTTGGTGTGCAAAAATGTGCAGTCATGCATGTAAAGCGAGGGAGGATTATGGAATCCGTGGGAACCCAACTCTCGGATTCCATACACCTTAGATCCCTCTCCTCAACCGAAACCTACAAGTACTTGGGTATGTCGGAAGCATTAGGCATCAATGTTGCCGACATGAAACAATCGTTGAGGGAACGCTTCTTTGGCCGCCTGAATAAAGTGTTAAATAGTCTTTTATCAGGCGGAAACAAGGTGCGTGCCTTCAACGGTTGGGTCATGCCAGTGTTGATGTATTCTTTCGGCATACTCAAATGGACTCAGACGGAACTTGACGCTCTAGATAGAAAGGTCCGTACATTGCTGACAGCAAATCGGATGCATCACCCACGGTCATCAGTGATGAGACTGTACATCCCGCGGAAGTGTGGGGGTCGAGGTTTCCTAAATGCTAAAACCCTCCACAACCGCGAGATTTACAGTCTCAGGGAATACTTCCTTCAAACTGACGTGGGTATGCACCGAGATGTGGTCGCAGTGGACAAGGGCCTCACCCCGCTCTCCTTGGCAAAAGAGAACTGGCGCAAACCTGCAGTACTTGATACTAACGATCGTAAGGAAGTATGGCAGGGCAAAGAGCTACACGGACGCTTTTTCCGGGCCCTCCACGGGCCTGATGTAGACTTTTTGGCGTCTGTATCCTGGCTACGCTTCGGTGACCTCTTCGGAGAAACCGAAGGTTTTGTCTGTGCGATTATGGATGAAGTTATCCTGACGAATAATTATCGGAAATACATTGTCAAGGACGGTACGGTTGACATCTGTCGGGCATGCCACCGCCCCGGTGAATCAATCCGACATATTATTTCCGGTTGTTCTCGTCTAGCTAACGGCGAGTACTTGCACAGACACAATCTAGTGGCTAGGATTATCCACCAGCAACTTGCCTTGCAGTACAACCTTGTGGAATCTGAAGTACCATACTACAGGTATGTGCCCGACCCAGTTCTCGAGAATGGTCACGCCACATTGTACTGGGATCGATCTATCATCACTGACAGGACTATTGTAGCTAATAAGCCTGATATTGTGGTGATAGATCGACGAGAGCGCCGTGCAATGATTGTTGATATCGCTGTCCCTCATGACGAGGATCTCGTAAAAGCTGAGAAAGATAAAAAAATCAAGTATCTTGACTTAGCACACGAGGTTGTCGACATGTGGGATGTGGACTCTGCAATCATTGTACCGATAATCGTTACGGTTAATGGCCTAATAGCGAAGAGCCTCGACCAACACCTCAGGAGGCTCTCATTGCGCGGCTGGGTCAAGGGCTTGATTCAGAAAGCAGTACTCCTAGACACGGCACGCATAGTGAGGAGGGTCCTCTCTCTAGAGCCCTGACCACCGGCAGCTTGGACCCTGTTCCTGATGCCGATGGGCCACTGTTTTTTATATTTTTAAATGTTTTTTTTAATGATTTTTATAAAAATATTTAAAAATGTATTAAATATGTAAAAAAATGAATAAATGACGAATTAATATATAGCAGAAATAAGAACGATCCCACCACGCTGCCTTGGGGTACTCCTACTACATTAGTTTTAAAATTAGACTAATATTCTACTTTGTTGCCATCAATTACTTTTGATATTTGCACACATTGAAGCCTATCACTTCGGTAAGATTTAAGTCAATCATTTGCTTTGCCCTTATTCTATATTTATCCAATTGCTTAGTAATAGCTTATGGTCAACGAAATCAAAGGCCTTACGCATGTCCAGAAAATTAGCTACTACAGGTATGTTGTCATTCATTGCCTCAGTTATTATTTTGATTAAATTAAAACAAGCTAAAGAGGTGGTGCTATTTTTCCTGAATCCAAATTGTTCTCGCCTCAGCAAATTATACTTGTCCACATAATCATATAGCCTTTTTAATATTGTCTTCTCAAATATTGTTGATATTATAAGAATTAAGGTTATCGGTCTGTAGTTCGTCATGTCTGCTTTATCACCATTCTTAAATATCGGTTTGACTATTGAGTTCTTTAATGCGCTTGGAAACATACCTTCTGAAAATGATATGTTAATTATGTCGCTCAACGGTTTGCATAAGTGATTAGCACATGCTTTTATAATTTTGGTACTTATTTCGTCAAAACCGACAGACGCAGTATTTTTAGGTTTTTGGTTACCCTGAACACTTCTATAGGATCAGTAGGATTTAGGAATATCGTATTATTGTGATCAATGTCCATGGTTTTATTTATAGCGTCAATTTTATACGTAAATTCATTATTATTTGTCAATTGGATATAGTATTCATTAAACATGTCACAAAGGAGATCATTCATTTTGGGCTAAATTATGAAAGTTATATTCCGTTAGAACATGTTATTCTCTTCACTTTTCACTATGGCACCAAATCTGTAGGGCCATTCCCTATGCTGTTATATGAGTTTGAAAAATACTCTTTTTAGTATGTTTTAGTTAAAAGAATATAGTAATCTAGTTATAGTAATAGCTTTTTATGCCAGTAAACATTACAGTTATCATCTTTTACTGTGAAACTATAGTTCTAGGGTTATTCTCCACATAACTACTGTGTGCGAAATAGTTTTTTTTTTCGACAGTACTTGTAATAGCTGATTGAAATAGGTATCAGTCGTAGGTATCACTAGTATTAACTGGTTTTACGCAATTCCAAATATGGCAAGCTATTGCGAGAGATACCTGCACATACTGGACCACAGTCCAGTACAAAAAAATCACAATGACGGGGAGTTTATGACTCTCGGCTTCGTTAAGCTTCTTTTTACGACCGTTATACCTAGGTAATACGGGCTGGTATCCGCAACTCCACGTCAAAGCGCGTATTTTGCGTACGGGTGGGAAAATCGGTTATTTGATCCACACCAGCTCCTCAAAGAAGGCCAGCAACGCCTTGGTGTCACTGACAATCTCATGTAGGGTACCTGGGTTACAAAAGTACTTTGCCATGTATGTGACGACCACCGGGCAGTTTAACAGCACATGAGCTGCTGTCTGGTCGTCCTCCATGCAGGCTCTGCACAGCGTCCTGCCGGGGTTGCGAAGGAATCCGAAAGGGAGATCATGGCCCCGGCAACATGGCGACTGAAGAAACACGGGTGAGTTTTAGTCAGTTTAGTTGGGTTTGTGTGGGACAAGAATGAACTTTTATAAAGATTGATGTTTTTGGCTGGGAAGTATTGGTCATAGAAAAAGTGATGAAGTTAGTTTTCTTGGCATTGAGAGTAAGAGTATGAGAGGAAAGCCAATTTAAGGCAGAATTAAAGCCGTCTTGTGCAGTAACTTGGGAGTTCTGACCATGAGTTTGCGGTGAATGTGATGGCAGTATCGTTTGCAAATGAAATAATTGTGGCATTTGGAATTTGGAGATTGCAGAGGTCATTAATGAACACAAGGAAGAGGGTGGGCCCCAGAATGCTACCCTGGGGTACGCCATACTGAATGGGTAGTTCATCACTCTTGTAATTCTCTATAGTGACTAATTGTGAGCAATCAGTAAGATAACTCTTAAAGAGATCGAGTGAAGACCCTCTGACACCTAAACTTTCAAGCTTGATTAAAATGCTTAGTGAGAACCTTCTTATTAGTATTTAAGTTATTCACTATATTGTCAACTAACATATGGACAGCATCACAAGTGGATTTTTCTTGCGAAAGCCAAACTGCTGGGGTGATAACAGTTTGAAGTGTTCGAGGTAGTGGACTAATCGGTTGTTTAAGAGGCGTTCAAGTACCTTAGAGAGTGCACTAAGGACAGCTATTGGGCGATAGTTGTCTGGCAAGGTTCCGTCACCACCCTTGAAGATTGGATGAATAATTGCTCTTTTAAAAGAAGAGGGGAAGATAGCTGATTGAAAGCAAAGGTTGAAAATGTGGCATAGTATAGATGCCAGGGTCCGTGCGTATCGTTTTAGGAAGGTTTGAGATATGCCATCCCAACCAGCCGCAGCATTAACCCTAAGCTGGTTAATCGTACTTACAACTTCATCAGAATCTGTCTGTTCTAAAACGAAAGATTTATTGAGCTTTTTAATTTGAGGGGGATTTGAGTGGTATTGGGGGCTCTTTATATTTTCTGCTAGTTTTTTTTCCAATGTTAACAAAGAATTCATTTACATCATTGCAAGACTGTCGAGGGGAGTAAGAGTGAGTTAATAATTGGTTGGACAGGTTCCACTTTTTCTGTTAATTGGTGATCGTTTTTATAGTATTCCTTAGTTTTTTAGGGTTGTGATGAGCCTTATTTAGTTCTTCGGAATCAAATTTTCTTTTAATTTTCTTTAAAAGGGTTGCACAAAAGTTTCTGTATCGCTTGTATGTTATAATTAGAGCTTGGTTCTCTGGTGACTGCTTAACTTTTTTGGGAAGAGAATCACGGTTCCGGATACAATGCAGCAAGCCTGGAGTAATCCAAGGTTTCAATATCCTTTTACTTGCTGGGACTTTGACAAATGCCGTACATTCATTTATGGCATTTTTCGTTACTTGTGTAAGCTTGTCTATAGCATTGTCTGGGTCCGAGATAAAGAAAATGGGGGTAAAGTCTAAATTTTTCATAATTTTATCAAGTGCAACATAGTCTCCTTTAGATATCATTTTTATGGGGGTTGATTCTGATTTTTTATTTTGATTTTTTACACATAAAAGAGAAGAACAGTGATCAGTTACTGTTGTGTCGTAGACCAGAGTAAAATAGTAGCTTTGGATCGAATCATAATGTGAACTAGGCAGTTTTTGCCTCTAGTGGGATGTGTGTGGGCTGGTAGAAAACCGTGAAACGCCAGGGTGCTGATATATTCTTGGGATCGCGAATCTTGGGTATCAGGTTTAATATCTAGGTTAATGTCTCCAGTTATGATAACCGATTTGTAGGAACTAAGGGCTGGAATAATGTTATTGAGTGCAGCAAGGAATAAATTAATGTTGTCGTTTGAGGGGGAGCGGTAGATACAAAGTATAGCCACTTCAGAATTTAACTTCACAAGTAAGCCCGAAGCTGATCCAAGAAAATTAGGCTCTTCACATATGGCTATTATATCTGACTTAGCATAGACAACTACCCCGTCGCTCTGATTAAGGTGTTTGGTTGTATTGTAAGAGACATAGTTATGTAGAATGGGAATGCAGGAGTTACTTGAGCACGGTAGCCAGCATTCTGTAAGAACCAGAAGATCACAATCAATATTCATACGGTGAATTAGGGTTTGAAGATTTAAGTAATTACAGTTTATGGACCGGATATTTTGCGTTAATGTTTTAAACCAGAAGCTTTCGTTCTTAATGTATGATTTGGTTTCTTCAGGGGTACAAATGTGAGTCTCAGATACAGAAAATTGGTCAAGATCAGAAATTACATCATTTATCGTATTAGACATTGTTGTATGAAATTAAGGGTAATAGAGTGTAATAAATAAGGCTATAGGAATGAGACAGTAAGAACTTTGGGACATTTACTATGAGTGATGGTGAGCGTTGTGTAATGTTATAGTGTTTAAACCTTTTGCTAGAAATTTAAATTATTAAGTGAAATTTGTATAAAGTGATTTTGGTTGAAATATTAGGTGTGCAGTAGTTTACATTAACTAACTTAAATAAAGTGACAGAAAAAGTATTAACAAAATAAAAAGTAGTTATAAAAATAGCCATTGACAGAAAACTTAGGTTTCTTAAAGGATGAACTAGTCATACGGAGTTAGGTGCAGTCGGTACAGACATCGTTTGGATTTGTAGTTCACTTTTAATAACAATAGAGGGGCTGTCAGGATTCTTCTTCATCAGGATGCGCCCGTCTGCGGTCCAGCAAAACATGAATTTGTTCATCTTGGCATAGTTACGAGCCAGATAAAATAGTCGTTTTGAATAGGGAGTTAATTGTTCCGCAGCGTAAGTTGGCGTTTTTGGGGCTTCTATACCCAGATGAATTGATTGAGTTTTGTTGTTTGGATTTAATTTGTTGTGATCCTTAACAGCTGACAAAAAGTTGGTTTTAGTCAGTGTATTCGTAAACTCAACTGTTAGGGTAGAATTTGGAGTTTCTTTTTTTGAAGGATGTCGGGAAACATCTCGTATGTCTGAAACTTGTAGTTTTATTTCGAGTTGTTTTGATAGTTCCAGCAAGGCATCATACAGCATCTTTTTAGTTTCTTTCGTCCTCTTGCGTACGTTGCGAAACTCGATCCATGTTTTTATAAAGGCACGGTCGAAAGACTCCGCATTTTCTTCCATTGCTGTCAATCTAGTTACAATGGAATTACGTTCTTTTTCTAGGCTACTAATCTTTAATTCGAGCGCGGTTAACTGGTCAGAAAAAGAGTTTACAGATCTTTCCATTTCCGTAAAAGTCTCCTCTATTTTAGAGTTTGAGGTTTTTATTGCAATTATATAGCTCTCTAGTTTGTCCAAACGGGTATTTTGTGAGGTATTCATATTTTGAATCATATCTCTTATTTCGTTCTTGAAGTCGGTCAAATAGTCGCTCGTATTGTCGTCACCTGAAGGACATCGTCGCTTATTATTTTGTGTTCTTTGGGTAATATTAGTTGTTGTCGGCAACTCATCTTTAGCGAACAATTTAGTGATGTCTGACTCAGAACGTGAAGGAGTATTATGATTTGGTGGCGTTCTAGCCGTCGACATTTTTGCATATAATTTTGTTTCGATGATTAGTAAATAGTGCTAACAATTGTTCAAATCACAAAAAGTGCGAGCCGCGTCTGTTTCGAACCTCCGACCTGAGGCGTACAGACAAGAGACCGGAGCTTTTAGCCGACGAGCCAAGAAGAAATATAATTAGTAGAGCGAAATAGCTAAAAGCTTTCAAGTGTTGTGATAAATAAGTGAAAGTACGTTGAGCGGGTGACGACAGTCAAGGTCACAAGCGTATGTCACTGATCGATTGCCACATTCACTTTTAACGTTATTTTAGAACTCAAAACACCAAAACAGTCTTGTTTACACTCACTTTATAGTTTATGCGTGAATATTACTGTTTATTATTGTGATTTATGCAAATTTAGCCGAAAACTTTTAAAGTAAGTTCGTCAGATTCTTGTAAAACGATTTTCAATCACGGAGGACACACAAGACACGTCCTATTGCTAGCGCGCGGGGGGTAGGAAAAAAAGAGATTATACAGAATGGGCGCCATACAGAATATACTTTTACGCAGTAGAGCTGTCCTGGATCCATAGGTATGCAAAGTTTGCTATTGTCGCGTCTATTTCGAATTACTCTATCTGACAATAGGGGGAATAGATTTAGGTTCGATTTAACAAACATAATGGTCTCTAAAATGTACATGGATGGAAGGCTTAATATATTTTTTTTTTAAATTGCAGGTCTCAGTAACATGAAGTCCAAACATAGTTCTAAGGCACCTCTTTTGGGTTTTAAAAATTACATTCTCATTTGTTGAATTGCCCCAAAATATAACTCCGTATCTTAAGTTACAAGTCACTAAGCCATGATAAGCAGTTAACAGCGCATCAACATTTAACATGGGGGCTAGTTTGTACAGTGCATATGTCGATTTACTAATTTTTTTACTTAAGGCTTCCGTATGTGCTTTCCAATCTAATTTACTATCTATTGTTACTCCAAGAAATTTGGTTGTGTCGACTTTGTATATGTTATTATCACAATAGTGTACATTAACATTTGGAATGGTTGATCTTTGGGCAAAATGCATAATTCGTTTTTTCAAGATTTATCTTAAGATTATTATTTTCTAACCATTTTATCATTGATTCTATAGAATTGTTAATGTCAGCTTCCTATGTGTCTTTATTTTTACAGGCAATTGTAATGGTACTATCATCGGCAAAAAGTGTCATTGGGTGGTCGATACTTTTGGGTAGGTCATTAATATGCAGTATAAAAATAGTGGTCCTACGACAGTACCTTGCGGTATGCCAAATTTAACTACACGCTCTTTTGATTTGCGAATTTCTTCATGTTTATTACTTTTATTTACTGCCGTAATTTCTGTAAATTAGGTTCTGTTGCTTAAATAGGATTGAACAAGGCTTGAAACATTCCCTCTAATACCGTATGCTTCTAATTTCTCAATTAGTATGTCGTGACGCACATGGTCGAATTTTGTGTGTCAGTTTTTTTATTGATAATATTCCAAGTAGCCTTACACTTGTTTTTCATATTCTGAATATATACTTTGTTGTGTAGTTGTTGAGATTTATTAATACAACGTTTAAGTATGTCACAATATTTTTTATACGTTTTTGTTAATCTTTTTTTGTTTGTTTTATCATGGATAGTTTTTAAATGTAAATAACGTTTCCTTACACATGACGTTTTTAAACTTTTCATCAACCACAGAATATTATTTTTTCCGTGCGACCTTTTTAACTTTTGTATTAGAAAACATAGTTTATAGAACAGTTGTAATGACTCATGAAATACCTGAAATGCATCTTCCAAATTATCCGTAAGATACATGTCAGGGAATGAAAGCGCCGAAATACAGTTACACAACTTTTCATGTTTTCTTCATGATAGTCCCTTTTGTACTCAAACCAACTTAGTTTATATTTAGGTTTATTAGTTGTCCCTGTCAGGGTCTGCCCTGTCTCATGATCAGATAGAGCCAAGTGATGATCTTCACCTTTAGCTTGTTTGATATTGCTTGCAAATAAATCTAAACACGACTGTTTACTTGTTGGTGTTGTTATATGCAATTCAATATTGAATTTTTTCAACAACCCTAAGAGTTCTTGGCAACTTTTATTTGGTTTTATTGTGTCTAAATTCCAATTGCCACAAATAATTACCTCCTTCGATTTCTTTGTGACTTTAATTAGAAATTTTTCCAACTTTTCTAGAAAAACTTTTGGATTGCTGTTTGGTGTCTTATAAATACAAATAATGATAATTTGGTTAGTTGTTAATTCTATTCCGGTACATTCAAAATTAAAATTACATGCAATGTCATGTATAAACTTATCTAATTTAATGCATGTGCATCCAATCCTCGTCGCCAATTTATTAAATACACATTTTCGTTATGTAGAAATATATAATTTTCTATTAGACAGATAATAAGTGAATGAATGTCACAGGTCGTCAACCTGGCAGGAGTGTCTTCTAGGTGGCCAGCATATAACAGTCCTCCGCCGCGATTCCTAGCTGCCGCACTCCCGGGGCCGGCAGCAGCTGCTCCAGATGCCTGCGCCATATAACGCCACCGTCAGTTCTCACTTCATAGTGCAGATTGCCAAGACGACGCATTATCGTGCCAAACTCCCATTTTCGTCTCTGGTCGGAGTAGGCTCTGGCCTGCACTCGATCACCTACGGAATAAGCTCTGACGAGAGGTGGTATGCTCTCTGATCTGAACGCTGTCGGGGCAGTTGAGTCTCTGAACATCACGTGCAGCTTTGTTCTAACGTCCCGATTGAACATCAGTCCATAGGGGGTATGTCCATTCTGGTTTGGTGTACGTCTGAGCCGAGTTTTAAGCAAAGAAGCTTATCCGTAAGATCGCTTCTCTCCCCCTCCATTGCACGTAGTGCTTTCTTAATAGTTTGCACGTAACGTTCAGCCTGACCGTTAGTTGCTGGGTGGTACGGAGCTGGCGTCAAATGTGTTACTCCGCAGCTGGTAAGGTAGGTTTTAAATTCTTGGGATACAAACTGGTGTGCGTTGTCTGATACCAGTGTGTACGGTGTGCCAAATGTGCAAAAAAACTCCCTAAACTTAGCAATGCACCATGCACTAGTTGTGGTCTTTGTGGGGAAAACTTCAACCCACTTTGTGAATGCATCTACGACTATTAGAAGTTGGTGTCCTAGAACAGGTCCTGCAAAATTTATATGAATCCGTTGCCAGAGGCCGCTAGGTTGTTCCCAGTGGTGTAGGGGAGCTTTTGGTGACTCATTCTGTTCTAATCGGTAATTAGGCGGTCATTGTCTTTTCTCGTTTCACTAGCTATAACTTCTGGTCGGATTTCTAAGATGTTGATCTGTTGCAATTGATACGCACAATGTTGGTCTATCGATGTTTCTTTTGCTATTTCAACTGGGAATCTTGATAGGTAGTCAGCGTTTGAATGTTTCACCGAAGCTCTGTATTCTACGTCGTAGTCAAATCCCGATAAAAAATGTGCGTAATGGAACAATCTCATTGTGCTTAGTGCAGGTAATGTCTGGTGTGGATGAAAAATCGAGGTAAGCGGCTTATGATCAATGACTAATACGAATTTCCTGCCGTAACAGTAGTGGAAAAACTTTTTAATGCCCCAGTAGATTGAAGAATGACCCTGTAGCTTCTTTGTCAATTTGACTATATTTCTTTTCGCTAGTTGAGAGTGTCCTTGAGGCGAATGCAATTGGCCTTTCTGAGCCATCCGGTAGTTTGTGAAACAGAACAGCTCCTAACCCTGTCGGTGAGGCGTCAGTAGCTAGTATCAGCGGTTTACCTGGGTCAAAATGAATTAGAACTCTGTCGCTCAAAATCTCCTTCTTTATGTTGTTAAAGCTTTCTTCACATTTAAAAGTCCAGTGAAAATCTTTAGCTTTCTTTAGTAACTCATTTAAAGAGCTCGTTAAAGAGGCCAGGTTCAGTATAAACTTGTTGTAATAGTTGACCATACCAAGGAAGGTTCGTAGTCCGTTTATGTTTCTTGGTCTTACTGTATTCGTGATGGCCTTGACTTTGTCTTTGTTCTTATGTAAACCTTCTTTATCTATTGTGTGTCCTAGGTAGTTAATATTACGTTTAAAAAAATTAAATTTTTCTCTGTTCACGCGGAAGTTACTATCTTGTAAGTTTTTGCAAGACTTGTCTTAGACGTGTTAAAAGTTGATCTTCTGATGCTCCTTGAATTATAATGTCATCAAAAAAACATTTAATTCCGTCTAGTCCTTGAAGTAACTGATCCATAAATTTCTGCCAAAGGCTTGGTGCCACTTTGACTCCGAACATCAAGCGATTGACTTTATAAGTCCCTTTGTGTGTACTTAACGTTTGTAAAAGGGCGCTTTCTTCATCCATGACCATATTAAGATAGGCTTGGGTAATGTCTAAAGTACAGAAGTATTTGCCTCCGTTCATTTCTGCAAATATATCCTCAATTATAGGAATTGGGTATTGTTCATCTCTGATGACTTTGTTAAGGGTGACCTTGTAGTCTGCACATAGTCGAATGCTCCCGTTTGGTTTCACAATCGGTACTATTGGTGTGCCCCAGTCTGATTGGTCTACTTTGGTAATCACCCCTTCTGCACACAGTAGTTCAATTTCTTTATCGACTTTTTCCTTTAAAGCGCACGGTATACGTCGTGGTTTTATAAATATTGGTCGTATGTTTTCTTTGAGATTTATATGAGCTTCGTAGTTGGGTATTTTTCCTAGGTCTGACCTAAAAACAGTTGATGAAAATTCTTCTAATAATTGATCAAGTTTATTGGATTGTTCTGAAGTTCGTACAACTCTTAAATCTGCGATTTTCATATTTTGGATCCTCCGGAGAGCATATATCATGTAACTTCTCATGTAATACGATTGACAATGCAGCAAGAAAGGTGTACACTTTTATTTTAGGATCTTCGATTTTATTGAACAAGAAAAATACAGTTAGTCGTTTAGTAAAATTTGCGAAGGTATCTTTTTCTTGAAAAGGCTGGAAATTCATTTTTGGCCCTCGTTCTTGTTGTGTATTCGTACTCATGTGTGATGCCGATGTTTGTGGCGGTATGATTCGTCGACTTTCTCTGTTTTGTAATATGAGAAGTTTCGTATTTATGATGACACATTTCTCTTCAAAATCGTACCTGGTTTCTATCTCTTGGTCTAATTGTTCGTCTGGTGTTTCTAATTCTATTTCATGTTGTATTTCTTGTAATTTCTGTAACGTTTCTTGAAGCGATTGTAGTCTTGACTCTGTTTCTTCGTATGGTAGAGTTTCTTTAGTAAAAACGTAGTTTTCTAGTTTTGTGATTAAACCTCGCAATGACGCGCGGGTTCTTTTCATTTTTTTGATATCGTTAGTCGACATCCTCGTCGCCAATTTATTAAATACACATTTTCGTTATGTAGAAATATATAATTTTCTATTAGACAGATAATAAGTGAATGAATGTCACAGGTCGTCAACCTGACAGGAGTGTCTTCTAGGTGGCCAGTATATAACACAAGTCATCTCATTCTTAATGAGAATGCATGTTCCACCTCGTTTAGTATCTCGACAGTATGACGCGACGAGTTTGTAACCAAGAATCTTTAGAAGTGATTCTGATTTGCTTTTAATGAATGACTCACTTAAACAAATGATGTCAATTTCTTTCGAATTCAGAGAGAATTCATTAATGAAACAGTATCAGACTGGACCTACTGTGAGGGACGAAAAAATAGTGCATTTGATTTAAGGGAAGGTGCTTTTATATGTGACTGACTAGTAATATTCATTTTATTGAATAAAAATGGGATAGTTCCTTTCTTAAATGGTATTTGTGGATTGTCAATAGCATTAAGATTTTAGGTTTGAAATAGTAAAGAATGCTACCATGCTGGCATTTGGGATATGGACAGCTTATTTTCAATGTAAACACCAGGCTGTAATAGGTATTTTGTTTTATTAGAAAAAGTCAAGAATTGTTCATTATACGTCATAGAATCTATTTCTAAATTAAGCCTGTAACATAGCATTCATTTTTCTTTCATTATTTTCATTCATTAATTTTATTCAGAAAAACATTTCTGTCGTTTAGTTGAATTAATTTTAATTTAAAATATTTTTTTACAATCAGATAGAATTGACTGTCTATTAAGCATGCATTCATTAAGATATGGGTTGTATTGTACATTTGTTATGAAAACCTTTTGCTTTCGAAATATTTATAACATGTTACTTAAATTCGAAACATATTTGTATACATTCTTGTCACCTAAACCAAAACACAATATTACAATATCTTTGTTTGTGATATTTTTTGACATATTTTCACACGTTTTTAGTATTTCACAGCTTGTGGATTTTACCATTCTAAAGATGCCATAATCGTCATTCCATTTACCTTGCCTACTTTCAAGCATTTTTTCAACAAAATTTTGAGCTTGTTCATCACCAATGATGTAAATCATTTTTGGCTTTTTATTATCATTATTTTCTTTATTGTTGTCTCCTTCAGTTATGGTTTTAGGCTTCACTAATTTTTGTTCACGTCAACTCCAGTCACTTCCAAATATAGTAGGTAAGGTCCAGGTTGATGGCCTAGGTAGATTCTTAATCAGATACTCGATTTTGTTGCAGTTATTTGTTAATATATCTGTTCTGATATCATCCGACATTTGGCTGACTAATCGTTGTGGAATCCTGTTAGTATGAGTTTTAGGTGTTTCAGTATGATTTATTCTACCTGAGTGATTAATTTGGCCCCGGGATAAACGTATCTTCACGTTCGTCAATTTCTTTAGCAGAGGTGTTGAAACCTTGTTTTGTGGTGTGAATGGTGTGAACACGGGGCTCATTGTCACGGATTCACTTGACACTCTTTTCAGGAGATGAATTTGCTTGTTGTTATCCTCGCATTCGTGGTTTAGATTTGCAATTTATTCGTGCGCAGTAGTCAGTTCCAAACTAAGATCTTTAACCTGTTGGTTTAAATACCGAAAGTCAGCCAGGCTAAAGCCGGCGCTTGTAGGCACACTTTTCGTCGACAGATCCAGTACCTCCGTATCAGATACTTCGGATGACGTTGAGTTGAGCAATGTGCGATCCATGGTTATTGTAGATAGATCGCATTCAAATTTATTTCTTCTGATTGTGTTTCTAAAAGTAGTGTTTTCCATGACAGATGAACTTCGTGATATCTCTGATTCTCTGTCCCGATATATATTACTTTCCTCTATGTTCTCAGTTAAAGGTTTTCGAGCCACACAGATGAGTAATAATCACAGATTAATCAATTTCTGTAACGTTCTTAACAAACATGCATACTTCATAGAGGGGAAGCAGCAATAGCATTCTGAAGGTGTTTGCAGAAAGGCTAGAAGGGCCTACAATGGATAGATTTATCAAACTGCATGTCAGACATGGGACTTGATGAATCTTCCTCCTCTAATCTTGGCTGTATTTTTATTGTGTACTAGCTAGCGGGGCGCAGCCCGCGGTTTCACCCGCATAAGTCTCGATCCCGTGGGAAAAAAATAAATAAAGTATCTTATGTTTATTTTCCAGGGCATCATCTATATATGTGCCAAATTTCATCCAAATCCGTTCAGCCGTTTTAGCGTGAAGGCGTAACAAACCTTTCGCATTTATAATATTAAGGATAAGGATTTGTGTTTTTATTTTTGTATTCAGACGTAGCATTGGAAGGCCTCCCACAAGATGGACCGATGGATGACCTTGTGAAGGCCGCAGGAATCCGCTGGATGCGGAAAGCACAGAATCGGGCGAAGTGGCGGTGCTTGGGGGAGGCCTATGACCAGCAGTGGACGTCTTTTGGCTAAAATGATGATGATGACTCATGTGTGTCTAAGTGTTACTACTAAAATAGTTTTTAAGTTTGTACTGATTACTAACACGCTATGGGCCGTCGACGCCTGAAAATAAACGATTGATTTTTTTATATGTCGGATCTGTACCCTAATTGCGTAACTTATTTTCGTAAACAATTTCGCGAAATTTGTTTCATTTTGACATTTCAACAATATATGTTGCGTTATTTACGTTGTTGAACAGATTTTTTTTCCAACTTATGAAGCAATGGATTAGAAATCTGTTTCAAATCGAAACAAATTGTGATTGTGTTGTATTACGCAATTAGGGTACTGGTCATTAGTACGGACACGAAACGAATCGCAAGCGCGCCATTGTCGACATCAATTAGTGATCTACCCACACCAAATGCGCTCTTCTACAGAATCGTGATGTTTTAAGGCCACAGCGAGGAGGGCATTCAGCCTCTGGTTGCATCGAAGTTAAGACGTCGCGGAACTGTTCTCGATTCATGGTGCTCAGTTATTGTTAAATTATAATGTGATCTGAACTGCAAACTGTTTTTCTATTGTGCATTAACCAACACTACCCACACTACGCCCACAGTAGTTAAAATATCGAATACTCACATATAACGAAGACTCACATACCCGTCTCCGACATATAGATATAGAGAGAGGGGAGCGGTAATCAACCACGTCATTTAAAAATATTGCCTTGCAAGATTCATCAGGATGAAACCCATATATTGCACGAATACACTTTTTTTGTGCAACAAATACCGTATTTTTGTCGGTACTATTACCCCACATTACGAACTCACAGCGTATTAATGATTCAATGTAAGTATGATAGGTTGTGATAGCAGTTTTAATACGTGTTATATTTTTAACCTTTCTGAGTGCGTATACGAATTTATTTATTCTTTTAGATATAATATCATCTACTTGTGCTTTCCAATTTATGTCCTATCTATTATTATTCTGATTCTGGATAAAAACGTTAGGGAACACGATAGAGAACCGTTACGACCATTTTTGATAAGCTAGCTGACGATGCAGTATATTATTACCGAACAAAAGTCTCGGTTATGGCCAAGAATCTCGGCGATTTTTAGCCAAGAAACGAGACCGAGTTCTCGGTTGGATTTGTGGCCGAGAATGCCGAGACCGAGACCGAGACCGACACCTAAATCTCCGTCGAGCCTTAGTATTAATGGCGTGAGTGACACTGGTGCCGATGAAAATTTTGACTATGAAAATCTCAAAGCTATTCTGCAAAATAAATTCTCTTTTAAAAATAGTTTTGACACATTTAAATCGAATTTGACAGTCGCAACTCCACACGTGATACCTAACCACGTGAATCTTTTTAGAGCCGGAAGCACGCAGGGGGGGCAGCCTAGTGTTTTATATGGAATTTTTCACTTTTTGTATGGAAAATAAGAAAAAATATTACCTACATGTAGAGTGTTGGGGGTTTAAAGTTTCCATAAAGGAGGACGAAATTTTCATTATTTTTGCGATTGGACACACTGTTTTCGAGATATGAGCAAAAGTAAAAAAAAAGATTCAGTACTGTTTTTCGAAGTCGAGGTGTTAGTGTGAATTTAAAATTCATGACAACCAATTTTATTCCACATGTTTTTAGTCGCGATTAAAAATAGTCAGATTTAGTTAGAAAATCTAAATTTTAGGTGAAAAACGTCAAATTCAGAATAGCAAAATTGCCATTTTCACTAAACTACTATCTCAGTACCATCTTAGTGCTATCAAACTAAAATATAGTTAAGTTGTGTCACTTTAGTCTATTTCAGAATGGGAAATCGTCGTTTGACAGGATTAAACTAAATTTTGGTGATTTTTAGTCTAGTTTAGAGGCATTTGTGACAAGAAAATCGGCACCTCTGACTAGATACCTACATAATTAAAAAATCTATATATATCATTATCTACTTTTTTTAAATACCACAAAACTCATCAAATAACGTCCCATAACCATGTCAATACAAAAGGCTCGAACAACTAAAAAGTTCAAAACAAGATCACTTTTTATCCGACTTTAAAAAGAAGAGGAGGTTATGTACACCGATTTCCCCGAGATTGACATAACATACGGTCTATGAATATATTTCCAATCCTAAAGGGATCTCTTGAAAAGAAGTGATTCAATAAGATGATTTTCCAAAAACATTGAAACACGTTATCCTTACGAACTTTGAATTTTCTTATATCCCTAACTTAAGAAATCCTGGGTTTCCCATGCATGATAAATGATTTCATTTCTGTAAGTAGGTTTGTACAATCAGCCCCAAAAAGATGTATACACGGACAAGGCATCAATTTACTGTCAACAACCTTTGTTTCACAACATCGTATCCACCGTACAGGTACAAAACATAGTAAACAATTTATGTACCAAAAAAATATAAACATTTTGTCCCAAAACATCTATCTATACACAATTTGGCATTTACGCTACCGCGTCAGACTGACATATTATAATTGTCATGACAACGATCACATCTTAATGTAGTCACTCACCGGGAGCATTTGTGTGTAATGTCTCTAAAGTAACAGTTCAGATTCGAGTATTTCATCAGTGCGTCCAGGTGAGCATTACAGTGCGTACCAAGTTTGGCAATTCTTCGGGCTATATCGGTTACCTTGGTTCTCCTGCGGATCTCTTCATTTCTGATTCGATCACGTAGGGAAACTCCAAACATAGCCCTCTCCCTTGCCCTTTGGGTGACTTTTAGCCTTCTGATAAGGCCCATTGTGAGCGACCACGTTTCAGTACCATAGGTCATCACTGGCAACATGCACAGCTCAAAGACTTTCGTCTTGAGACACTATGGTATGTGGGACGAAAAGATATTGCGTAGCTTCCCGAACGCTGCCCAGCCGAGTCGGATTCGACGATTGACCTCTTTCTCGAAGTTGGACCTACCTAGCTGGACAATTTGTCCTAGGTAAACATACTCGTCCACAACTTCGAGCGTAGCGTCTCCGATCTTCATGGGAGTGTCACATGGGCATTTGACATGACCTTTGTCTTGTCCATGTTCATTTTAAGACCCACTCTTTCGGAAGCTCTACTGAGGTCATCGAGCATTGTACTGAGTTTCTCCATGGTCTCAGCCATAATAACTATATCGTCGGCAAACCGAAGGTTAGTGATATACTCGCCATTGATGTTGATGCCTAGCCCTTTCCAATCCAGAACCTTGAAGACATCTCCAGTGCAACGGTGAACAGTTTCGGAGAGATAACGTCTCCCTGTCTCACACCTCGCTGCAAAAGGATAGGTTTCGACTTGTAATACGGTACCTCAGAGTCCACTAGTTTATATTTCAAAGCAAGTTGCTGGTGAATAATCCTAGCCACTTGGTTATGTCTGTGCAGGTACTCGCCGTTAGCTAGACGCGAACAACTGGAGATAATATGTCTGATGGACTCACCCGGACGATGGCATGCCCGAAACACGTCCACCGTACCGTCCTTCATAATATATCTCCGGTAGTTATTCGTCAAGATAACTTCATCCATAATTGCACAGACAAAACCTTCGGTTTTCCCGAAAAGGTCACCGAAACGTAGCCAGGATACGGACGCTAAGAAATCTACACCGGGCTCATGAAGAGCCCGATAGAAGCTCCCGTGAAGCGCCTTGCTTTGCCATACCTCCTTGCGGTCATCTGTAGTAAGTACTACAGGTTTGCGCCAGTTCTCTTTAGCCATGGAGAGCGGGGTGAGCCCGTTGTCCACTGCGACCACATCACGGTGCATACCCACATCGGTTTTCAAAAAATATTCCCTGAAGCTGCACACCTCGCGGTTGTGGAGGGTCTTCGCATTTAAAAAGCCTCGAAACCCGCACTTCCGCGGGATGTACAGTCTAATCACCGATGAACGTGGATGATGCATCCGGTTCGCGGTCAGGAGTGTACGGACCCTCCTGTCCAGGGCGTCCAGTTCGGTCTGAGTCCATTTGAGTATGCCGAAAGAGTACATCAAAACCGGCATGACCCAACCGTTGAAGGCGCGCACCTTGTTTCCGCCTGAAAGAAGACTAATTAATACCTTCTTCAGGCGACCAAAGAAGCGCTCCTTCAACGATTGCTTCATGTCAGCAACGTTGATGACTAACGCTTCCGACATACCCAAATACTTATAGCTTTCAGCTGAGGAGAGGGATCTGAGGTGTATGGAGTCCGAGAGTTGGGTTCCCTCGGATTCCATAATCTCCCCTCGCTTTACATGCATGACTGCACATTTGTCCACACCAAATTCCATCCTGATGGCGCCACTGAATGTTTCAGTTACCTTCAGTAGCTCCATCTGTCGCAATTTGTTGGGGGCAAAGAGTTTCAAGTCATCCATGTAGAGGAGGTGAGATATGGCCTGACCACCTCTCCTCAACCTATAGCCTAGGCCTGAATCTTCCAGCAGTGTGCTCAGAGGATTCAGGGCTAAGCAAAACCAAAGTGGACTTAAACTGTCGCCTTGAAATATTCCCCGTTTAATCCATACAGGTTCGTCATTCCCCTGGATCTGTCGGCATCCTGGGTAGCAAAGGACCGTCCTCCATTGCCCCATACACGACATCAGGAAGGTGCGCAGAGTTGCATCTATCTTGTACAACTCCAGCACCCTCATGAGCCATGTATGTGGCACCGAGTCGTAGGCCTTCTTATAGTCTATCCAGCATGTTGACAGATCCTTGCGGGATCGACGAACCTGTTGGCTTATGGCCATATCGATGAGGAGAAGCTCCTTAGCACCGCGGGACCCATTCCTACATCCATTTTGGGAGACTGACATAATTGAATTACTGTCAATATGTGTGTTAATTTTCGTTCTCAAAATGGATGTAAGAAGTTTATAGACCGTCGACAAACATGTGATCGGTCAATAATTCTTGGGTTCCGCGGGACTACCTGACTTATGGAGCAGGTGGGTAACGCCTGTTGTAAGAAACTGTGGTAGCGACCCAGACTCTAGGGATGACTGGAATTGAGATGCCAGGCGAGTGTGCAAACTACTCAGCCATTTTAACCAAAAGTTGTGCAGTCCGTCCGGCCCCGGTGATTTCCACTTCGGTAACGGACGGACTGCTCTGGCTACGTCTAATGGCGTGATTAGCACAGTGTTCATTTCTGGTATATTTTCACACACTCGCTGAAGTATTTTCATTATTATTAAATTATGTTATTATTTGTTTTTTAAGGTCATAATATCTAATGGTCTGTCGTGGGTGTGGTCTCACTAAAACTTATCTTTCTTTTCCTCAATTTCCTGACCTTTTAGACTCGTGAAACTTTTTTTCAATTGTTTTTCCCATCTCAAAATACCCAACGCGCCTAAAGAAGTTTTCACTTCAAAAAAGATAAGATAAATTATGAAATTTAGGACGTTATAAGGGCGCGTTGCCACTATGTCGTGACGAATAATTTATTGTTGGACGACTGTCGTCTCTAGTTGTTAATTTTTAACCGACTTTCAAAAAGGAGGAGGTTATATGTTCGTAACGTATGTTTGTTTTTTTTTTTATGTACCTACCTATGTCCGCCGATTTCTCCGTAATTTGTGGACCGATTTTGAAAATTCTTTTTTGATTGTTTTTTTTTATCCCATATACATTTTATTAACTTTGCTTGGGTAGTTTTTGAGTTAGCTACAAAATACGTATTTTTTTCCCACTTAGTATGTGGATGATATGATAAATTCCTATCACTGGTAGCAGGTAGTGGTATTCGAATGTGTGTGGGGTAGGTACCACAACTAAAAAGTGAACACGACACATGATTTGCCGTCACGATTAGTCATGACAATTTTTTATAGTTTTACGACTGTCGTTCTTGCCGTTCCCAATCTGTCATCACTGCAAAAAAAGTCGTGGACGACAGTTAATCGTATCGTCCTATATGTGAACACCTCCATTTAAATACACAAGCCACGACGCTTTAAACGACACGATAATCTGTCGTCACAACATGGCGGGAACGGGGCCTAAGGGCCGGCTTCACAGGACATGGGATGCTCAGGATAGGCGGGTGCAGGGCGAGGGAGACGGGCAGACAGACGCGGAGACAGGTAGGCAGGCAGACAGCAGAAAGCGTGGAGGAGCCGGGCTGTGGCGTCACACGCCGAACAGCGAGCCCTGTCGAGCGGAGAGGTGGATGTGAGAGGTAGCGAGGTAGCGGAGGCACTCTGTGGCACCTCACGCTGATGGGAGGGCCGCGTCAACGTTACATGTGACGGCGGACTGTGATGATGGCGGAGGCCTCTCTCGGAGGGTGGCGTCGCCTAGCGCCACGCCCGCCGCTTGACGTCGGAGGCCTCTCTTATCTAAATAGTGTGTGCCGCTGTATACGCCACGCGGCCAGAGGGTGAAGTAGGGCCGCCTACAGGAGTAGATTAAATGATATACCGGTAGACACACTCAAAGTTTATTAATAGAAATCACTCTTTGAAGACTTTCAAACAGTGATTACACAGTACGTAATAAGCACACGTTCGACACACTGACCTGATCAGACTAAAATTCAAGTACTTACTTTGTTTAAAAAATTTACTCAGAGGACCCAGAAACAAAGGCTTCACGAGAAAAACCAAAACCAAACTGAAAAACTTGAAGGCCGTTTTTATCATTCTGTGTCATATAGAGTCTGTCTATTGAAAGCAGAGAGTGAAAAAAGGCAGCAAATTTAAAAAAATTACGCCGGGTGTCCCCGGATCAACTAGGAAACAACGTATCTGATACTTGAATATTTTTAAAGGAAAGCATCAAGCAAAAAATTACGCTTTTTTGATCATAAGTTTGTAAGTCACATAGAAATCAATATTACAGAATATATGTAAATAAGTAGGACATATTTTTTAAATATTTGATTAGTTATCCTGATTCTAATTAAGGCTCCTGGCTGTGAATTCACTCGACAGAGTTTAGGTAAATTCTTGCGATGCTATGTTTGTGTGCACCGTTCACGCACACACGCCTAAACATCGAGCGTAGTGATCGCTTAAACAGTTTTGATCCTATAGACGGTATTTTGTTAAGTTACGTAGGTACGCTTATGAAATAAGTCTGGAATGTTTGTGTATATTCGTTTAGTATATTTATAACAATTCTGTTTTATCTGGAATTTTATACTTTTTGTATGGAAAACATGAAAAATTATTACCTACATGTTGAGTTTTATGGGTTTATGGGTTTCATAAAGGGGGTCGAAATTTTCATTATTTTTGCGATAAGACACAATTTTCAAGATATAAGCAAAAGAACAGAAAAAAGATAAAGTACAGTTTTTGCAACTGAATGAGTTATTAATTTAGTGAAAAAGAAAAATTCGCTATTCTGAATTTGACTTTTTTCACCTAAAATTTTGATTGGTACCGATTCTCTTATACACCGAACTAAACTAACTAAACTATCACTAAAATTTCTTACTTTTGACTATGAGAATCTCAAAGCTATTGGTGCCGATTCCCTTGATCACAAACTAAACTAAATTTAAGTTCAGTGCATCTTTTTCTTACAATTTCATTAAGAAAAGGACAGAAGATAAATTTTAGTTTAGTCCTGTCAAATTAATCACCGCCTATCCTCCATACAAGTTTAGACGTGATTAAAAACTTGCCGACTAAAATTACGTCAATTAACGTCAAGCGCTGATTAATTTGACAGGACTAAACTAAAATTTATCTTCTGTCCTTTTCTTAATGAAATAGAAAGAAAAAGATGCACTTAAATTTAGTTTAGTTTGTGAACAAGGGAATCGGCACAATTATGCAAAATAAATTCTCTAAGTTTAAGAAAATTTTTGACACATCTAAATCAAATTTGACAATCGCGATTCCACACGTGATATCTAACCATGTGAATCTTTTTAGAGTCGGAGGCGCGCACGCTCGACGTGTTTTATATGGAACTTTTCACTTTTTGTATGGAAAATAAGAAAAAATATTACCTACATGTAGAGTATAAGGGGTTTAAGGGTTTTATAAAGGGAGTCGAAATTTTCATTATTTTTGCGATTGGACACACCGTTTTCGAGATATAAGCAAAAGAAAAAAAAAAATTCAGTACTGTTTTTGCATGTGAAATCGAGGTGTTGGTGTGAATTTAAAGTTCATGACAATCAATTTTATTCCACACGTTTTTAATCGCGAAAAATAGTCAGATTCGGTTAGAAAATCAAAATTTTAAGTGAAAAACGTCAAATTCAGAATAGTAAAATTGCTATTTTCACTAAATGAAAATCTCAGTTCCATCTTAGTGCTGTCAAACTAAAATCTAGTTAAGTTGTGTCACTTTAGTCTATTTCAGAACGGGAAATCGTCGTTTGACAGGAATAAAACAAAATTTTGGTGATTTTTAGTCTAGTTTAGAGGCATTTGTGACAAGAGAATCGGCACCATGTCTAACTAAATCTGACTATTTTTAATCGCGATTAAAAAGGTGCGGAATAAAATTAGTTATCTTGAACTAAAATTCACACCAACACCTCGCTTCAGGTGCAAAAAACAGTACTGTATCTTTTTTTTTCTTTTGCATATATCTCGAAAATGGTGCGTCCAATCGCAAAAATAATGAGAATTTCGATCCCCTTTATAAAACCCTTAAACCTCTGACACTCTACATGTAGGTAATATTTTTTCTTATTTTCCTTACAAAAAGTAAAAATTCTATATAAAACGTCAAGGCTGCCCCCTGTGCGCTTCCAGCTCCAAAAAAAATCACGGGGTAGGGCAAACAAGTACCACGTGGACTCGCGATTGTCAAATTTAGTGTGTCAAAATATATTTAAATTTAGAAAATTTTTGTTGCAGAATAGCTTCAAGATTTTCATAGCCAAAAATAAGGAATTTTAGTGATAGTTTAGTAAGTTTAGTTCGGTATACAAGAGAATCGGCACCATATTGCCATCTTAGTGCTGTCAAAATAAAATATATTCTATAATTATTTCACGATGGGAAATCATCGTTTGACAGGAATGAACGAAACTTTGGTGATTTTTAGTCTAGTTTTGAGGCATTAATTTGTGAAAAGAGAATTGGCACCAGTATCCATAAAGGGATCTGAGACAGTTGCGCGAAAGACATTTTCGCAAAAGACACTTGCGCGAACCCACTTGCGCGAAAAAGTTGCGGAAATAAGATTTCTTCATAACAGCACGCCATCAATTTCAAAGGGCCCAACACTTTGAAATTGATGGCGTGATGTTATGAAGAAATGTGAAAATTTTCGCAGCCGCCATCTTATATTTACGTTTTGACATCAAAATCTGCTTTAGAATCCTCGAAAACTTTGAAAAAGACACCCAAAAACTAAAAAATTTAAAATTGTCACAGCCGCCATCTTGGATTTATATTTTGACCTCACTATCAGCTTTAGCATCCTCGAAAACTATGAAAACGATACCAATGACGAAATATTTTTAAATGTTCGCAGCCGCCATCTTGGATCTTTATTTTGACTTAAAGTAGTCTTCAGTAGCGTTAAAGAAACTTCGTTCCAAAAATACTTCACTTATTGCTACAACAGCATAAAGGCGCGGGCATATCGGTGACGCGAACCCATAACTTTTCCCCTACCAAAAATCACTCAAAACTATGAAATCTAAAGTCAAAATATAACTAGTGAACCCAGCAAGCAGATGTTGTCCTGCGACAACAGCGCCACGCGAGTCCAACTATAGTTATGAACCATCCAAGTTACACAAAACGAATTAAAAAAAAAACATCTAAATCAGTCAAGCCGTTTAGGATAAGAAGAATTACGAACACACGTACACCGGTATTTTATTTATTGCCAGGCATGCAAAATTTGAATGTTCTTCAAAAACAAGCAAAGTACTTTAAAATAAAATGCGGATCAAAATGTGGTAGTCGACGTACAATTTCTGGAATATGTTAACATCGGACACGTACGTGCGTGTGTGCGTGCTGCGACGCAAAGTGATACGTCCTCACGCTGGGAAGGCCCGTTCGCTACTGACGGAATAGATTTTCCGCGATCGTTTATATAGTTCACTTTGCCATTTATTTACGTAATGAAGTAATTGTTTATTTATAAAATAAAATTTAGATTCTATTAAACAATTAACTTAAAATTAATATATAATTTTTTAAATTTCTTAAAAGTGTTTCAAAGTATTAGAAAAAAATATTTATTTGGCTTGAAGTTTTGAGAAAGTTACGTTATTTCAACATTTTTTTTCTGCTATATTTTGTATGAAAGTTGAAAAAAGTGGTTCCCCTATGTACAAGTAGACCATATAATGATGTTGATGATATTTTTTAATTTTCAACATCAAAAGCAGTTTCTTCTAACGAAACGATCAAACGTCAGTCTCGCGTCATTTTTTGGAAAACTTGTTGCGAATTTTAGTGATTTCCCACGAATCTTTAATTTATTTCAAAAATTCCTTTCCCCTATGTACAAGACGAAGAATTGGACTTTTCAAATCACAAATAATTTTGTTTAAATTCTCGTCCCCTTTCTCACAACGAATAAACAAAATTGATCAAAATCAGTGATTTCGTGCGGTGCGGCGGCACGGAGCCTTAACACATAACATAACATCACGCCTTGTTTCCCCGAAGGGTTGGGCAGAGGTGTCCCTGTTGCAGGTACACCCACATTTCGCCAGTTATGTTTTTTTAAGTCCCATGTAATAGGGGGCGAGCCTATTGCCATCAACCGGGCACAAATCCAGACTCCGGGCTACTACTGAGAAATTCCAGATAGAAAAACCCAATAACACTTGCCCGACCCGGGAATCGAACCCAGGACCTCATGCTCAGCAGTAGCGCTTGCTACCACTAGACCAACGAGGTAGTTAATTAATACTATGTTTTCTTCTGTGAAGGTTTCCATGGTTTAGAAAAATAAATTGGACAGATGACAGTATGAAATGAAAATGTCAGTTATAAAATATTCTAAGATTTTTTATAAAGAGGGAAAATTAGTAGTATAAAATGCTAAAACAATCAGAGGGTAATTAAAAGTATGCTTTTCGGAGGTAACAACGTTAAATAATTATAAAAGGTGAATGACATGAGTGTCATAGGATTTTTATAGGTAAAAAGATCAAAAGGTGGTTTGTATTTAATAACATATAAATAGAGTAAACAGCAGAATACCATCACGTGTCATTCGATTTAGGTCGTATGACGTCAGCCTTGTTACCTTGTTCTGCTGGAACTATCACTGTGAACATTGTTTAGGTTAATAAATAAATTGTATAGGTACTATGTTTTGTGCCATTTGGTGGATACAATGTTGTAAAACAAAGGTTGTTGACAAAAAACTTAAAAAAAAAAACAACCGACTTCCAAAAAAATACTACAAAGTGAAAAATCACTTAAATTTCGGAAGTCGGTGTCTTTGGTTTAGTATTTTCATTATTTGCCACCGACTTCCGAAATTGAAGTTATTTTTCACTTTGTAGTATTTTTTTGGAAGACGGTCGTTTTTTTTTTGTAAAAAAAAAAATATTTCTCGCTTTTTAGTGGGTCAGTTTGTAATTTATCTGATTTACAATAGCCTAATGTCAACTGCTGATCACATTTTACAAAATATTGCTTTTCCCGATGCACGTTACGTGGGACATTAATCTGGACGGATGGACGTTAATCTTTGAGGAGTTCTCCTGATACTTCACCATCAGCTCCACTTCTCCATATGCATTGTGACGAGCATAAATTACTTGGCAACCATATTAAAGTAATCGAATCGCAACCCGTGGAATACTTAATATTGACTTTTGAGAAGATCCGGTGGCCATCTGTGGTCTTCATCATCAGTTCCACTTCACCAAATGATGCTTTCCGAAAGCAACTGCACGAATTACTATAAAAATACCCAAATTGCTGTAGGTGTGCTTATAATATTTGAAGAGTTCCCTCAATTTCTCTAAGATGCCATCATCAGATCCTGGTTTCCATAACATGGTACCATCCTTGGGATACCCCCTTTCCAACAAAAAAAGAATCATCAAAATCGGTTCATAAACGACGAAGTTATCCGCGAACACACATAAAAAATAATAATAATGTATACGGTCGAATTGAGTAACCTCCTTTTTTTGAAATCGGTTAATAAAATGTTTCCTTGTCCGTGTATACATCTAGTGTTTGTACTTTTTGGGGCTGACCCCAAAAAGTACAAACACTTTCACTCGTCAATCGTATTTTGTAAACTAGATGAGGTCGCCGTTTCCTTCACTACTCCTACTCACTTACCCACATATACCTACTCTGAAAAGAAAAGCCGAAACTAACAGAGGTCACAGTCTCTTTTAAAGTCCAGACATAATCTTGGTCAGATCATGTGAAGACCGTGTAGATTGTGGTGGTTTTAAACAAAATCAAACTGGCTGCTAATTTAATTGCAAAATTTATTATTTTTATAACATTGATTATACATTCTGTGATTACTTGAACTCACACACTGACTTATTAGTATTACTTGTAAAAAATTTAGGGATGTCTTGTTTATTATTTATTTATAATTATTTGGTTAGACACACTACTGCCAGACCATGATTTAAACTATCTGAGAAAAAAAAACAAAACAAAAGGTTTAACGTACATAGTCTTCACATTCACAATAATTTAAATAATATACACACATCAAAAGTATCTAGGGATTAAGTACATTTTAGAGTATCGCCGCAATTGAGGATTATTATTTTAACCTTTTTGGATCGTATTTTAAGTGAATTTTATTCTATTATATTTCTATTTGAATAAAGAATTTTCTTAAAATTTTGATTAATAAAAATATAGATATATAAAATCCTAACTGGTGAACAAAGCATATTACAGTATTTCGGAATTTATAACATAACATAACAGACAAAAATTTTATGACAGAATATTGACAGCTAAGAAAATAAATATATTGTGGTCCTTGACATAAATTTTATTTATTGAAATTAGTATTGTTTATTGACATCAGTTTTTGTATATTGACTTTAGTATTGTATGTTTACATAGTCTTATTATTTGTTTTCACTCTGTGTGTTGTCATGCACTGCACATTTGAATTTTTTATTTTCACTTTACTTTTTATTGACATTGATTTTTATTGCTATTTATTATGAAGAAATGTGTGATTTTTTTATGTTCTAGCTTATTTAATTCAATGATTGCTGAATTACAAACATTTGTACGCCCTCTTGTATAAAATAGCGAACTCTTTATTATTTTTATATACCATTATTATTGTACACCTATGTGGAGCGGGAGGGCGTGTCAGACTCTTACTGACTAAAACCCACCCGTGTTCCTTCGGTTGCCCTGTTGCCGGGGGCCACGATGTCCCTATCGGTTTTCTTCGAACCCCCGGCAGGCATTGGCCCTAGCGGACCCCGTCAATTCTGCTGACATCTCTTTGAGGCGGGCGTGGAACACAACGCGCCGTCGACCCGGGCTTGGTCCTTATCGGACGGCGAGCTACCCATTGCTCACCGTCCGCAAACCCGCGCCTACGGTGGCCGGAAATCGGCTCGCGATTCCCGCCCCGGGCGTCTCCTCCTATTGCGGCGATTAGGGGCGTGAGGGCGCGAAATTTGCCTCTCCCTCACGCGTTCCGCCTCCTCGTTCGCGAGTATTACCGCTTCGCAGAAGGAGGTGACGGCCTGCCATTTCCTCTCGCTCCGTACCATGGCCTGAACCAGGGCCGGACGCGAGAGATCACCGCCGCCGACCCACATAGTCCTCACATTCACAATAATTAAAATGATAGTTAAATTATACTTGGTATAAGGTGTCAACTGTCAACACGCGTAGGCGCGCTGTTGGAGAACTAAGTGACTTTCGTGTGTTATACTGCGAGTTTATACCTAAAAACATTGTTGAAGTGAACTTTTAACTGTTAAAACTATGAACAATTGCTTGTAGCATAAAATAATAAGTGATAGTGACAAAAACCAGTGATAGAAAACTAAAGTGACAATGTAAGTTTCTAAAGTTTTTTCAACCCACCCCCAATTATTTATTTTTTCAATTCAATTTAAATTATGTCAAAATGTCATCTGACATTTGGAAAAGTGTTGCCATTGTAAGAAAATAATGACCACCATGAGTTACAAAAATGTTACCAATTTGACTAGAGTGGGAAATCAGGCTCAAAGTCAAACCAACGATACTGATAAAAATCAAAAGAACAAATCCTAGCCTAAGAAACTTGTTCAATAAATCTTTCACCAAAGCCTTTTCAACAGACAACGATCTAACGCATCATCAGACACCGTCCTGGCAAACTCGGCCGTCAATCTGTGCGCATCGGTTCGACACACCGTCATGTGCTGGCTAAGGAGGTTCACGTTCGCGTCGCTCATTCTCAGCGACGCGACTCTTGCGCGTGAGACCTCCCCGACAGCCACGGTTGTCTTCGTTTACAACGGTATTTTTATTTTTGACTCCTATTATTCAACCCTATTCAATTCTGTGTTTTCGTTACCCCATACTGGGTAAGTGTTGAACAATATCGCTTTTTATATTATTGTGTGTACCTACCTACATATTGTCTAGGTCAACTTAGGGCCTGTACCTATTTGCTCATAATCTTTTATTGTATTAAATTAGTATGCCTTCTGCCTAATGATTTCTTTAAGCAACCTTTTTGCCATTAAATTCAAATTCATTTATAAATTTTGTGAACATAGGGTAAAAAATTATACAGATGTTACAAATAAATATCGTTCCATACTACGTCCCGCCAGAAGGCATACAAAATTGTTTAGGTAAATAGATCGGTAATCAAAATGTAACATTAACAAAATGAAAATAAAAATATAAAATTATTATTTTTATGTACTTGTCATTGACTCAAAATGTTCAAGTCATGTCGTGCTTCTCACTTTCATTCCATCCATGTAAACTTCGTACTGATTGTGACATCTGTGATGTACTCTAAAATTATTAAATAAATATGTGCTCCTGCGACCCGCCCGCCAGTGTTGCCGTTTTAGTGACTTTGTCACTAGATCTAGTGAGTTTTTGCTGTTCATGGTGACATTTTTTAATGATTTAGTGACAAAAAAATCTCTGGTGACTTTTAGCGACTTTTTCATAATCAACAGAGTAGGTAGTTATTTATTATTAAACTTGTTGGTGCAATACCAGCTAAAAAAAAAAAACCTGCAAAACGTATGTTTTACCTAGTGAAGTCTTGTCCCTAATGACGAAAACCGTTAAAAACATAAAGTAGGAAACTGTGCCATCTACTTCCTTTATACAACCGCAGGCTTCGACATCCACTGCAACTACAGAGCAACAGTACATCTTCACCAAGCCGGACGAAGATGATACAGTGATAATAAATGAGGACTTATTCAACTAATTAATTTTTAAACACAGAGTTTTTGATTAATTCAAATTGAACCGTGTATTTTGTTAATTATTTTTCATGTTTGTTTTTAATTACCACTATAATCAGTAATTTTGTTGATAAAGATTGATTCAATAATTTAGTGACTCCTAGTGACTTTTTGAATTTATTTTTTCCCCCAATCTAGTGACATTTTAGTAAAAGTTTGGTGAGTTTATTTTTTCCTAAGCGGCAACACTGCCGCCCGCTCGGCATTACGTTGACAGCGGTCGAGGCGAGCGGACGTATCGCAAACACTCTAATAGAAATATAACTGTGTTTAATTAAACCACCCAAGGGTTAAAGCGAGACATAACATTGGCGACGAGGATAAAGAACGTGAGTAAAAAAAACGAATAACCGAGGTTATCTATTTCGCCATAGTTAAATATTGTTTTCTATTTTCTCTTATTCAATTTACAAAGGGATATGGAGATAAATAAATATATTGTTTAGTAAAATAGGAAATATTTTAAGTGAAAGCAAATTACTGACATTTGGTATTTTCGGTCAAAATAGCCTTAAAACCAAACTAAGCCTGCTAATATTTACCAATAAAATTGTTGTGTAGCTAGTGTGCACATTCCATCATAACTATATAGGTACCCACATTGTATAAATACCGCGGAACTATCACGACCAAAAATATAGTCAGATATTCTCCGTGTCATTCTCGACTTACCCACATTACATTTAATTATAACTATTTACATTCTGAATCTGCCTCGTTGGTCTAGTGGTCGCAAGTGCTACTACTGAGCATGAGGTCCTGGGTTCGATTCCCAGGTTGGGCAGTGTTATTAGGTTTTTCTATCTGAAATTTCTCATTAACAGCTCGGAGTCTGGATTTGTGCCCAGTTGATGGCAATAGGCTCGCCCCCTATTACATGGGACTTAAACATAACTGGCGAAATGTGGGTGTACTCCTGCTACAGGCACACTTCTGCCCAACCCTTGGAAGAAAACAAGGCGTGATGTTATGTTATGTTACATTCTGAATAATACCGCACGACCGGCACGACTAAGTACCTACTTATCTAAATTTAGTAATTATCTTTCACAAAATCTTAATTTTTATAATTATCTTTCACAAAATCTTAATTTTTATTTTTATGCAAGTAATAGGCTTCTTATTTGGTCTGAGGTAATACGAGTAGGTAATCTATATCTATAAAAGGAAAGAGTGACTGACTGACTGATCTATCAACGCACAGCTCAAACCACTGAACGGATTGGGCTGAAATTTGGCACACAGGTAGATAATATGACGTAGGCATCCACTAAGAAAGGGTTTTTGGAAATTCGACCTTTAAGGGGGTAAAAAGGGAGGATTTGGTCTGTATGAAAAATCTTATTCCTTGAGTTAATAAACTTGAAACTTGGCACGAATACTTATCTATGTAAATCATAAAGTTTTCCATTTTTAGTTTTTCTAAATTACCCCCTAAGGGAGGATTGGGGGTGTCAAAGTTTGTATGACGTGGATACAGCCAGAATTGTTTATTTTAGTTATTTTCATAGTCTTATGTCATATGGGATTCTTCTCTGGGGAACCTGTGCGGACATTAATACTATCTTTGTTCTACAGAAAAGGGCTGTTCGAGCCATTTACAATCTAGTTCCAAGAGATTCACTTAAGAGAAAAATTCAAAGAAATAAATATTCTGACTGTAGCCTCACAATATATTTTTGAAAACCTATTGTATGTACACAAAAATATATTAAATTTTAAGAAAATGTCCGATATTCATAGTTTAAATACCAGGAATAAACACAACCTTGCTGTACATCGCACACGTCTCCACAAAGAAGGCAACTCATTCATGGGTCAATGTATACGCTTTTACAACAAACTCCCCATTGAGATCGAAACTTCCCATTAAACGATTTAAAATCTGTATTAAAACCAAACTTTGTAGAAAAGGGTACTATACAATTTCAGATTATTTAAAAGATAGAAAAGCTTGGGATTGAACTGCTCGCTCTGCTAAGCCTTGTGATAAAACCATAAAACTAGACATTTTAATTATTATGTAAAATCAACATATACTCGTACCAGTTTTATAAACACGTTGACATTGTTGAAAATTATATTCAAAATGACATGATTACTTTGTAAAGTATTATATTATTTTAACTATTGTGAATGTGAGGACTATGTGCATATTATTTTTATTTCTCTTCTAGTTTTAGTGATGGTCTGGCAGTTTGAGTAGTTTTTGCGGCCTACCCAAATGTCCTTTCTTTGGCATTGCTCGTCGAGTTGAGCTCCTTAAGTTCTAAGTTGAGCTCCACGATTACTGACAAATGCTTGCACTGACTGGACAGGTCCACTCAAATCTGTGTGGTTCTTTCCTCAAAAGACCTTTTCAGACACTAATCTATATGGTCCTCATATGGCCTGACCAAGATTATGTCTGGACTTTAAAAGAGACTGCGACCTCTGAGTTTGTTTCGGCCTTTCTTCTCAGAGTAGTCAATAGGAAAAGCCGAACTCATCTAGCTTATTTTTAATATTTTATTATGTGACGTGTAAAAGTGATTCCGATATCCTATTTACAGAATAAACAATTTCATTTCATTTCATTTCATTATGGAAGAATTTTAACACGTGGTCTGATTAACTCGAAACTCAGTATTTATACTAAAGACAGAAAACAAATAAAAACGTATATCAAGGTTTTTTAAAAATCTACCCCTAACGGGGTGAAAAGGGGTATTCATTTTTACAGGGGAGCATTTTACTGGTTGGCTTGATAAACTTGAAAATTGGTATAAATAATCTATGTCAAATAATAGAAACGTCACAATAGACTTTTTCAAAAATTATTTTCACGCTATTTGCTATTGGGGATGAGCAATATTGCATTATGTTCGTATTCTTCTATAGTTGACCGCAAACTGTAAAAGACTATCCACAAGGTAGAATATTGCAGATAATTACGGATTTAACCTTTTAAAAGATTATCATCACGCTATACCTTTATGGAGCTAAGCAGTCAATCATAACATATACAGGGTGGATGTTGATATGGGGCAATAAGGGCACCTTAACCGTTGTCGCTACAAGAAAACGGTCTTAGGAGACTGTCCTTAAGTTTTTGAAACATTTTGAACTGCATTTACAGATTTTGAAAAAATTGTACAGTCAGCAAGAACATGGGCAATTTTTACAAAAACTTTTTTGATGCCAGTCGATCCTATTTCTTATTACTAGGGCCAAAAAACTATATCGGGCCAACTGAGGTTTGAATACGAGAAAATTCAGAAATTGCAAAAATATTTCCACACATTTCGTAGGAAATGAGCCTGAGAGGAGATAGAACAACACGAAATATTATCCGCAACGATCAAAATCCGTAGTGCGTACTTAGCCTGTTTTTAATATCTATTTGAACTTGATACCTCCACCCGTTTCTGAGAAACAGTGTCTTGACTGGCAACGATGTCATCCTTTAAGGGTTTCTATTTTTAATTTTGATCGTTTCGACCCTACAACTACAACAGATTTATTATCTAAGTATCTGTTTGTTACCTTTTCATGCCGTAACGGCTGAACAGATTTAGATGAATGGCATAGGTACGGATAGGCCATGACCTAGGTTAGGGCATATAATAAGTACTCTGAATATCGGTAGTACGTTCCTGTGGGATATTTTCCGACCTTTACGCGTGCGAAGCCGCGGGCAAAAGCTAGTAAATTAATATAGTTAAGAAAGAAAAATATGATTAATGCACAGATTCATCATCATCAGCATCAGCCTATAAATGTTCCCACTGCTGGGACACAGGCCTCTTCTCTGTGAGACGAAGTGGGCCGTAATCCATCACGCGTGCCGTAATCCACCACGCGGGCCCAGTGCGGGTTGGTAGATGTCACATGTCTTCGAATTTTTGGTTCTAGGACATGCCGGTTTCCTCACGATGTTTTCCTTCACCGTTTTTAGAGCAGTGGTGATTACTTAATTAACACAAAGTAAAAGCCTGTCTGGGTTCGAACCTACGACCTACAACTCGTAAGTCGCGGCCGTTACCACTGGGCCACCACTGCTCACAGATTACTCTGTGCACAGATTACTTTAAAACAATCTATTGCGATTAGACTTCAGCTCTTGTTCTTTTTCAATAAGCTACGGACTACACAACAACATCCAATCGTGCCTGTAAATATTAGCCAAGTCGAAAGAGAATGACAAAATACATACTGTACACAATTTCAATGGGTAAATACCCATCAAGTTCCTCATATACTGGTATAAAACTGTTCTAGTACACATATGCAAAACCACAAAACATGCATTTATTCCAATGGGTAAATACCCATCAAGTTCCTCATATACTGGTATAAAACTGTTCTAGTACACATATGCAAAACCACAAAACATACATTTATTCCAATGGGTAAATACCCATCAAGTTCCTCATATACTAGTATAAAACTGTTTTAGTATATGCAAAACCACAAAAATTAATTTATTCCAATGGGTAAATACCTACCCATCAAGTTCCTCATATACTAGTATAAAACTGTTCTAGTATATGCAAAACCACAAAAATTAATTTATTCCAATGGGTAAATACCCATCAAGTTCCTCATATACTGGTATAAAACTGTACTAATATATGCAATTACACAAAAATTACATTTATTCCAATGGGTAAATAAATACCCATCAAGTTCCACATATACTGATATAAAACTGTACTAGTATATGCAATTACATTTATTCCAATGGGTGAATACCCATCAAGTTCCACATATACTGGTATAAAACTGTAGGTACTAGTATAAGCAATTTCACAAAATGAAAAGATTCATGTTCCAATCCAAAAGTTTAAAAAAAAGTGGTTTTGTTACGAGAAAACGATCAGCTGATATTTGCATAAAAGATTACAATTATAAGCAAAACAATGATTAAATAAGATAATTTGAAAGATTATTAGGTAATAAACCAAAATTTGCTTTTGAACAGTTAATTGAAGCTTAGCTTATAAAACCAATAATAACTAGGTATGTTGTTACTAGATTATAATTAATTCTAGTACTCGCAAAGATGAGACTGAGAATAGGATACAAGTGTTCACATAGATGAAACTTGGCGTCAAAAATTTAAGATTGTAGCTCTCACAAAACTGAGGCTGACAATAAAATGCAAGTGTTCACATAAGATGAAGCTTGGCATTATAAAGAGATTCTAGTGCTCACAAAGATGAGGCTGAGAATAAAATACAAGTATTCACATAGGATGGAGCTTGGCATTATAAAGAGATTCTAGTGCTCACAAAGATGAGGCTGAAAATATAATGCAAGTATTCACATAGGATGGAGCTTGGCATTACAAAAAGATCCTAGTGCTCACTAGATGAGGCTGAGAATAAAATGCAAGTGTTCACATAGGATGAAGCTTGACATTATAAAGAGATTCTAGTGATCACTAGATGAGGCTGAAAATATAATGCAAGTATTCACATAGGATGGAGCTTGGCGTTATAAAGAGATTCTAGTGCTCACAAAGATGAGGCTGAGAATAAAATGCAAGTATTCACATAGGATGGAGCTTGGCATTACAAAAAGATTCTAGTGCTCACTAGATGAGGCTGAGAATAAAATGCAAGTGTTCACATAGGATGAAGTTTGGCATTATAAAGAGATTCTAGTGCTTACAAAGATGAGGCTGAGAATTTAATGCAAGTATTCACATAGGATGGAGCTTGGCATTACAAAAAGATTCTAGTGCTCACTAGATGAGGCTGAGAATAAAATGCAAGTGTTCACATAGGATGAAGCTTGGCATTATAAAGAGATTCTAGTGCTCACAAAGATGAGGCTGAGAATATAATGCAAATATTCACATAGGATGGAGCTTGGCATTACAAAAAGATTCTAGTGCTCACTAGATGAGGCTGAGAATAAAATGCAAGTGTTCACATAATTATGATGGAGCTTGGCATAACAAAGATTCAGTTAAAAAAAAAAAGATGTCTTGAGAATAAGTTAAAAGTTTTCAGAAATTAAACTGTGTTACTGAAATACTGATGTTAGATTCTGGTGTTCATAAATATTTTTATTTACAAGACACATTTTGAGGAAAATTGGAAAACTGATTAACATAACTGATAAAAATATTCTATAAGTAATGTACTTTACTTAGTAGCAAAACCAGAATTTAAAGTTGGTACTATGTCATAGAGAGAATCTCGTGGCTAAGTAATAACAGCCACATGGGTCGATCCATCAGGTTAAGCTGTGCTTGCCGGGGTTGGTCCGTGGATGGGTGACCATCTTTACATACCGAGACTCCTCCGTGCTTCGGAAAGCACGTTGAGCTATTGGTCCCGGCTGTCATGATCTTTGACAGTCGTTACGGGTAGTCAAAAGCCCGAAAGCCTGACAACCAGTCTTAGGGGGGTGTCGTATTACTCGGTTACTGGATTGTGGAGGTGGGATGGGCGGTCGCTCCATGTAAAGTGCTGGTGTTCGGCTGCATCCGGTTGGGCTGGAAGCCGACGCCAACATCGTTGGGAAAAGGCTAGGCAGATGGACTATGTCATAGAGCAAATGAAATATTGTATTTCTCTTTGATCTTATATACTAATATGTAAGAAATATCATTTAAATTGTTAATACACAAATATGACAAGGTCAAAGGATATTAGTATTTTTGAAAAACGCTGAAATACGTCATTCTTGATTTGTTACCAAAAGCACAAATTTAATTTTTCATTGCCCTAACTTAAGCAATGATAGGTTTCCCATACAAACTTTCATCCCCTTAGGTTTATTATTGAGACAAAAATTTGCTTATGTCCTTCTCCGGGATGCCATCTATCTCCTTGCCAAATTTTATCGAAACCCGGTCAGTGGTTTAGGTGTGAAAAGGTAACATACAGACAGACAGACAGACAGAGTTACTTTCGAATTTATAATATTAGTATAGATGGATGAATTGATGATTGACTGCTTAGCTGCATAAAAGTATAGCGGATTGATAATCATTTAAAAGTTAAATCTGTAACTATCTGCTACATTCGGTCCTTATTCAGCCCAGTGAAGTATTGGAATAATTCAACTGTTGCATAGTATATTGTGTTCATTTGAATAATAGTAAGTACCTCATTAAAAATATTTTTCAACATACAAAGGTATACTTGTATTGTGTTCTATCTCCTCTCATTTCCTACGAAATGTATGGGAGTTATTTTTCAATTTCTGACTTTTCTCGTACTCAAACCTCAGTTGGCCCAATATAGTTTTTTGATCCTAATAATAAATAATAAGAAATAGGATCGACTGGCATCAAAAAAGTTTTTGTGAAAATTGGCCATTTTCTTACTGACTGTAATTTTTTTTCAAAATCTGTGAATGCAGATCGAAATGTTAAGGACAGTCT
This sequence comes from Agrochola lychnidis, assembly GCA_963680765.1. Classification (NCBI taxonomy): domain Eukaryota; kingdom Metazoa; phylum Arthropoda; class Insecta; order Lepidoptera; family Noctuidae; genus Agrochola; species Agrochola lychnidis. Next base: position 342,505 of record OY796852.1, on the reverse strand, counting down.
CCTAAGACCGTTTTCTTGTAGCGACAACAGTTAAGGTACCTGCCCTTATTGCTCCATCTCAAAATCCATCCTGTATATGCTATGATTGACTGCTTAGCTCCATAAAGGTACAAAAGGTTAAATCCGTAACTATCTGCAATATTCTTACCTTTTGGATAGTCTTTTTACAATTTGCGGTAAACTATATAAGAATACGAACATAATGCTATATTGCTCATCCCCCATAGCAAATAGCGTGATAATAATTTTTGAAAAATCTATTGTGACGTTTCCATTATTTGACTATAAAGTTTATTCATACCAATTTTTAAGTTAATTAAGCTACACAGTAAAATCCTCCATTGTAAAAATTAATACCCCGTTTCACCCCATTAGGGGTAGATTTTCAATAAACCCTGACATACATTTTTATTTATTTTCAGTTTTAATTATAAATACTGAGTTTCGAGTTAATTAGACCGCTCGTTAAAATTCTTCCATACAAACTTTGATACCCCCAATCCTCCTTTAGGGGGTGCTTTAGAAAAACTAAAAGTGGCAAACTTTATAATTTACATAGACATTTACACATTCGGCTAAGTTTCAAGTTTATTAACTTAAGGAATAAGATTTTTCATACAAACAAATTCCCCCCTTTTTACCCTCTTAAAGATCGAATTTCCAAAAATCCGTTCTTAGCGGACGTCTACTAACTATAAACTACCTTCCTACCAAATTTCATCTTCATACGTCAAGCGGTTTTCGATTTTTTTGATGACTGAGTGAGTGAATGAATGAGTGAGTGAGTGAGTGAGTGACCTATCGTTTTTATATATTTAGATTAGATATTAGCTTTTATTTGATACCAATAATGTTTTTTTTTTAAACCTACCCTTCCCTTTTTTTCTATTTGCAGATGCAATATATAAATATTATATAGCCTATGATACTCCCACAATTAATACGAATCTAACGACACCTCACATGTTAAAATCCATCAAGCCGTTTAGGCTACAGAGCGTGCCAAAGAAATAGACATACATACATACAAACATACATACATACAAACATACATACATACAAACATACATACATACATACTCTCGAAACTCCCTCCTTCTGGGGCAGTCGGGTAAAAAGGGCCAAGAATTGAGCTCTGTGGAATTCCCAAAGTGACAATAGAACCCGGGGATCGGTTGCCGTTAACGTCCACTCTTTGGGATCCTATTATACAAATAAGAAGATCCAAGGCAGTGTTTCTAACACCACAGTGATGCAATTTCCTTTCCTGACCAATGTATCATGAGAAACACAATCGAAAGCCTTTGACAAGTCACAAAAAAATAGGGCACATAAAAATGAAACGCGTGTGCATTGATCATTACACACTTGTATCATAATGTACTATAATTATTATTAATAGGGAGTGATCCTATTGCAATCAACCACGCACAAGTCCAGACTCCGGGCTGCTACTGAGAAATTCATGATAGAAAAACCTAATAACACTTTGCCCGACGGACGTGGAAATCGCACCCAGGTACCCAGGACTTTATGCTCAGAAGCAGCGCTTGCAATCACCAGACCAACGAGGCAGTCAGTGCTCATTCCAGATTTAAGTAAAGATATCCATATTTTTGCAATCAGTGGGTAATCTTTAGCTTGGGAGTTATGACGGTGATGATCTCGTATGTCGTGAGTGGATATTAAGTACCCATAATATCCGCAGACCTTCATTGCACATGGCACACCTAGCTCTACGTAAGTCGTAGCCGAAACTATTGATCACTACAACTTTACTGTTGACTGCAGTTACAATTTATACGCATTTTTTTAAGCTATTGCAAAGCTTTTATCGCGGGCTTTGAGCGCGGCGACCGAATCAAGAAATTCCGTAACGTAACGAAAATAAAACCTAACACCCCCCACTCCGCCTACCAGGTAATTTTTGTATTATGTCATCACGTCATCATCCCAAGTGTAGCGTTGACAAATAGGAAGTATGGAGGTTACAAATGCTATGCAATAGCTTTACTGCGGCAGTCCCCGAGTGCCACACGTTTTTTTTTTATATGTGCAGGTACCTAAGCTTAACTTTTGTGTCTTAATGAATAAATAAGGTATGTAGTAAACCCTATTACCCGCAGGTCTTTTCTTGTTTTGACGTGGAAACGTCTTTTCACTCGGAGTATTGCCGTACTGGTAGTACGAGTAAGTTCAATATTTCTGACCGTTAAAAACATGTAAGATTTCAATCGCTAATAACTACAAGACTTTTGATGCTAAAGTATTGGTTGAGCATTCAAAAGATATGTGATATTTATACAAAAAATGAGGCAAGATATAATGTGCCTATGACGTCACTCCGTGATGGCAGGCGCATGCACGCGACCGTAAATTTTTCACTATATATCGAAATTCCAATTTGTACCTATAGTGCAAAAACAAAAACGTGTTCAGCTAGAACGATGATTCTGGTGTCGTTCCCAAGACTTGACAAAGAACTACCAGGACCTAAAGACATACAAAATAAAAAACACACAAAACAGACATATAAAGTATTTCGTAAAATAGGGGTAAAAATTCATATGAAGTTGATTATAGCAAAATAATTTCATAATTATAGATTTTATACGACTCATATTAGCCGTAAATCTGTTCGGAAATTTTGAAAACTATATCATATTTATCTGCTTCCAGATGGAGAATTGAGCTGATTTTTCAAGGATAAAAAAAAAAAATTTTTTTTAGATCATAACTTATTACATTTGGGCCCACCGTTTCCCCATCTGATGTCGTCTCATATCGTCCGTAAATCTATTCAGAACTGAAAAATATCATAATCAATGAAAGCTTGCATCATTAGGAATGCAATGAACATTCGTTTTTGTAATTCATTGTAAATATTAAATAATGTAGTTTGTTTTAAGGCTCCTGGCTGTGAATTCACTCGACAGAGTTTAGGTAAATTCTTGCGATGCTATGTTTGTGTGCACCGTTCACGCACACACGCCTAAACATCGAGCGTAGTGATCGCTTAAACAGTTTTGATCCTATAGACGGTATTTTGTTAAGTTACGTAGGTACGCTTATGAAATAAGTCTGGAATGTTTGTGTATATTCGTTTAGTATATTTATAACAATTCTGTTTTATATGGAATTTTATACTTTTTGTATGGAAAACATGAAAAATTATTACCTACATGTTGAGTTTTATGGGTTTATGGGTTTCATAAAGGGGGTCGAAATTTTCATTATTTTTGCGATAAGACACAATTTTCGAGATATAAGCAAAAGAACAGAAAAAAGATAAAGTACAGTTTTTGCAACTGAATGAGTTATTAATTTAGTAAAAATGAAAAATTCGCTATTCTGAATTTGACTTTTTTCACCTAAAATTTTGATTGGTGCCGATTCTCTTATACACCGAACTAAACTAACTAAACTATCACTAAAATTTCTTACTTTTGACTATGAGAATCTCAAAGCTATTGGTGCCGATTCCCTTGTTCACAAACTAAACTAAATTTAAGTTCAGTGCATCTTTTTCTTACAATTTCATTAAGAAAAGAACAGAAGATAAATTTTAGTTTAGTCCTGTCAAATTAATCACCGCCTATCACTTTCCATACAAGTTTAGACGTGATTAAAAACTTGCCGACTAAAATTACGTCAATTAACGTCAAGCGCTGATTAATTTGACAGGACTAAACTAAAATTTATTTTCTGTCCTTTTTTTAATGAAATAGAAAGAAAAAGATGCACTTAAATTTAGTTTAGTTTGTGAACAAGGGAATCGGCACAATTATGCAAAATAAATTCTCTAAATTTAAGAAAATTTGTGACACATCTAAATCAAATTTGACAATCGCGACTCCACACGTGATACCTAACCATGTGAATCTTTTTAGAGCCGGAGGCGCGCACGCTCGACGTGTTTTATATGGAACTTTTCACTTTTTGTATGGAAAATAAGAAAAAATGTTACCTACATGTAGAGTATAAGGGGTTTAAGGGTTTTATAAAGGGAGACGAAATTTTCATTATTTTTGCGATTGGACACACCGTTTTCGAGATATAAGCAAAAGAAAAAAAAAGATTCAGTACTGTTTTTGCATGTGAAATCGAGGTGTTGGTGTGAATTTAAAGTTCATGACAATCAATTTTATTCCACACGTTTTTAATCGCGAAAAATAGTCAGATTCGGTTAGAAAATCTAAATTTTAAGTGAAAAACGTCAAATTCAGAATAGTAAAATTGCTATTTTCACTAAATGAAAATCTCAGTTCCATCTTAGTGCTGTCAAACTAAAATCTAGTTAAGTTGTGTCACATTCGTCTATTTCAGAATGGGAAATCGTCGTTTGACAGGAATAAAACAAAATTTTGATGATTTTTAGTCTAGTTTAGAGGCATTTGTGACAAGAGAATCGGCACCATGTCTAACTAAATCTGACTATTTTTAATCGCGATTAAAAAGGTGCGGAATAAAATTAGTTACCTTGAACTAAAATTCACACCAACACCTCGCTTCAGGTGCAAAAAACAGTACTGTATCTTTTTTTTTTCTTTTGCATATATCTCGCAAATGGTGCGTCCAATCGCAAAAATAATGAGAATTTCGATCCCCTTTATAAAACCCTTAAACCCCTGACACTCTACATGTAGGTAATATTTTTTCTTATTTTCCTTACAAAAAGTAAAAATTCTATATAAAACGTCAAGGCTGCCCCCTGTGCGCCTCCAGCTCTAAAAAAAATTCACGGGGTAGGGCAAACAAGTACCACGTGGACTCGCGATTGTCAAATATAATTTTAGTGTGTCAAAATATATTTAAATTTAGAAAATTTTTGTTGCAGAATAGCTTCAAGATTTTCATAGCCAAAAGTAAGGAATTTTAGTGATAGTTTAGTAAGTTTAGTTCGGTATATAAGAGAATCGGCACCATATTGCCATCTTAGTGCTGTCAAAATAAAATATATTCTATAATCATCGTTTGACAGGAATGAACGAAACTTTGGTGATTTTTAGTCTAGTTTTGAGGCATTAATTTGTGACAAGAGAATTGGCACCAGTATCCATAAAGGGATCTGAGACACTTGCGCGAAATACATTTTCGCGAAAGACACTTGCGCGAAAATTTGCGGAAATGAGATTTAAATTTGAATTTTAAATTTAAATGAGATTTAGAAAGTGTTGGGCCCTTTGAAATTGATGGCGTGATGTTATGAAGAAATGTGAAAATTTTCGCGGCCGCCATGTTATATTTACGTTTTGACATCAAAATCTGCTTTAGAATCTTCAAAAACTATGAAAAAGACACCCATGACGAAAAATCTGAATATTGTCACAGCCGCCATCTTGGATTTATATTTTGACCTCACTATCAGCTTTAGCATCCTCGAAAACTATGAAAACGATACCCATGACGAAATATTTTTTAATGTTCGCAGCCGCCATCTTGGATCTTTATTTTGACTTAAAGTAGTCTTCAGTAGCGTTAAAGAAACTTCGTTCCAAAAATACTTCACTTATTGCTACAACAGCATATAGGCGCGGGCATATCGGTGACGCGAACCCATAACTTTTTCCCCTACCAAAAATCACTCAAAACTATGAAATCTAAAGTCAAAATATAACTAGTGAACCCAGCAGGCAGATGTTGTCCTGCGACAACAGCGCCACGCGAGTCCAACTATAGTTATGAACCATCCAAGTTACACAAAAAGAATTAAAAAAAAAAACATCTAAATCAGTCAAGCCGTTTAGGATAAGAAGAATTACGAACACACGTACACCGGTATTTTATTTATTGCCAGGCATTCAAAATTTTAATGTTCTTCAAAAACAAGCAAAGTACTTTAAAATAAAATGCGGATCAAAATGTGGTAGTCGACGTACAATTTCTGGAATATGTTAACATCGGACACGTACGTGCGTGTGTGCGTGCTGCGACGCAAAGTGATACATCCTCACGCTGGGAAGACCCGTTCGCTACTGACGGAATAGATTTTCCGCGATCGTTTATATAGTTCACTTTGCCATTTATTTACGTAATTAAGTAATTGTTTATTTATAAAATAAAATTTAGATTCTATTAAAAAATTAACTTAAAATTAATATAGAATTTTTTAAATTTCTTAAAAGTGTTTCTAAGTATTAGAAAAAAATATTTATTTGGCTTGAAGTTTTGAGAAAGTTACGTTATTTCAACATTTTTTTTCTGCTATATTTTGTATGAAAGTTGAAAAAAGTGGTTCCCCTATGTACAAGTAGACCATATAATGATGTTGATGATATTTTTTAATTTTCAACATCAAAAGCAGTTTCTTCTAACGAAACGATCAAACGTCAGTCTCGCGTCATTTTTTGGAAAACTTGTTGCGAATTTTAGTGATTTCCCACGAATCCTTAATTTATTTCAAAAATCCCTTTCCCCTATGTACAAGACGAAGAATTGGACTTTTCAAATCATAAATAATTTTGTTTAAATTCTCGTCCCAGGTCTCACAACGAATAAACAAAATTGATCAAAATCAGTGATTTCGTGCGGTGCGGCGGCACGGAGCCTTAATATTAAATAATATTGTAGTTTGTTTCTATTTCACCACACTACCGCATATTATTTTCGCTTGAGTATAGATTTCGATGTTTTTTGTTGGTATATTGGCGTTTGCTAGCTGACCTAAAGCAAATAATTTAATTTAATGTTTTGTGTTGCGTAATGTAAATTATTTTGCATAAGTAAGATTGAATAGAATCAAGTTTTTCTAACTGAACAGACAACTGTGCTGCTGGTATTTGTTGCGCCACTTCTTCCCAGCTAGGAAGTGGTGAAGGGTGGGCGTTTTTGAGGGACTGTCTTATGTAATTTTGACGTTCGAAAAGTGCTGATTCTCAGCCTAGTTTGAATAAATTACTTTTAGTTACAAATGTCGTTCCATTTGTCTATTGATTTATTACTAGCTTCTGCCCGCCAGTTCGTTCACGTGGAAGTCGTAAGACACCACAATATACTACAATAACAGCCACATTTTTATAAAACATCCCTATAGACTACATTTGTAGTTTTATTCTCAGCAGCCAAAATATACAGAGAGTCAGGAATGGTGACTCGGGAGCAAGCGACGTACAGTTGTTCGTGTGAGAAGCAGCTTGTCCTGAGGTTGACACCCGCAGCTTTCAGCCTTCGGTGTCGGCCCCTGTGACTTGTTGATCGCAAAGCATACGCTCCCAGAGAACTGCATGCGCTTGAACTGGTAATTGTGGGGAATTAGTGGTATACGCGCTATAAACACTGTCTCGCCATCGCCACAACCTATTAGAATTTCCACCTCGATGACGTTTCTCTGCAAAGACATGACTTTGAGCCGGGTTCCGTTACACAGATGTACAACCGGAAGTCCACTTGCCATTTGCGAATTGAGAAATTCTACGGGGTAATGTGTGGCATCATCTTCCTCCACATCAGTATTAATGGAAGTATATATCACTTCACTCCCTTCAATTTGTGAGAGAACACTGTGGTTGATCGCTGCAGCTTGATCATTTTCGGAGTTAAAATGGAAACACGCCCAAGAATTCTCTTGGTACGATATTTGACTGATGTTCCCGTATACCAGACGAATAAGATCTTCAAAACTGGGATCTACTCTACCAAGAGTCGGTCAAGCGCAGTCTATGAACTCTCGACCATAGAGTCAACCTTTTCAATGAAGTATCCACTTTGTCAGTCAAGACTGTAACACCACCCATCATGTCTTGGTTCCTGCGGATGTCCTGCAGGGTTCTGTTTACAGCTTCCACTGCTTTCTTTTTTGCCATAATGCATTCATCCCATACGATGAAGCGCAATCCCTAAGCACACATCCCTTGTTACTGTTGCGTGACACCCCACAAACAAATCGATGGGAATCTTAAACATGGCGTGCGCTGTTTTGTCACCAGAAAGCAGTGTGGCAACGATTCCAGAAGATCCACACACAGATTTCAAAATCGCTAGGACAAATCTGCTGCCAAAATCTGTAAAAAATCCTATTATTCCTATATTCTTCAGCTCTAAAATTATCAGAACACAACCTTGAATGTTTTGTGACTGTAAAATACTTGTAACGTAGCAATTTCCCATAGCTTACGAAGTTTTCCTTTTTAACCGACTTCAAAAAAAGGAGGTTTCTCAATTCGACCTTATATTTTTTTTTTTCTTATGTGTGTTCGCAGTTAACTTCGTCGCTTATGAACCGATTTTGATGATTCCTTTTTTGTTGGAAAGGAGATATCCCAAAGGTGGTACCATGATAAGGAAACTAGGATCTGATGATGGCATTTCAGAGAAATAGAGGGAACTCTTCAAATATTATAGGCAAACCTATAGCGATTTGGGTATTTTTTATAGTAACTCGTGCAGTTGCTCTTGGAAAGCACCATTTGGTTAAGTGGAACTGATGGTGAAGACCACAAATAGCCACCGGAACCACTCAATAATAAGTATTTCACGGGTTGCGATTCAATTACTTTAATATGGTTGCAATGCAATTTATGCTCGTAATTTTCCTTGGATTATGTTGGAAGCAAATTATTTATAATTGCGGCAGCATTTGCACTAATGGAATCCGACAATTCACTGTCACTGTCGCTTTGATTTAACATCGTAACGTATTTTTAGAACATTAACTTATTTATAGAAATAAATTAAAATAAACTTAACGTTTATGTATTTGAAGAAAACAAAAACGCGGCAAATTCCTAGACTAATATTTTTTTGGCGGAAAAGCAAAGGCATCAAGCTCATACGGCCTCGTCGGTTTTCGTAATTTTATATAATCATCAAAATAAATGCGTATTCCTTTTTCAAAAAGATTAGCATTTTGAAAACACAAAAACATTGCCGGCCGCTATTTTCACGTTTCAACGTTTTAAAAAATCAAATGCAAAAAGATTTTATTTAAAACACAGCTGTATTTATAGAGATAGGTACAAAAAGATTTTATTCCATATTTGGCTGTATAGTTCCAACTACCATTGTTAAAAAAAAAAAAACAAAGAAGTAAGAAAAGCGCGGTTCAGCGAAAATTTTATTTTTATTTAGTGAATTTTTTGCTAAAAATGAGCTCTCAAAGCGAAAATTCTTCCGATTCGATGTGTTTAACACCGCCAGACATTAAAGATGAAGCTAAATTAGTAGTTGAAAATTTAATACCGCGAAACTCAAAGGAAAAATATAAGCTTGCATATGAAAAGTTTGTGCAGTGGAAAATCAGTAAGAAATCTAAATCTTTACTTGCTGGTTTTATTTAGATTAGGTACTTGCATTTTTGAGTAAAGCACTATACAAGCCTTGGCCCACTATGACTGTTTCGCTGGTCACGCTATGATTGCCTCGAGCTAGCCTAGCTACGCTCTAGGCCTTCCAGCTTGGCCATCATTGCAGCCCTTGCTGTCCTCGCTGTAAAGGCCTCGACCTACGGCCTCGGCCTTTATCTCAGCTCGTCCATCAAGTGCTGCACGGTGACCGCGCTGTGTCGGCCTGGAGCTGCGCTACGCTGCGCTGTCGGCCATCATCAGCGCGACCAGCAAAGTAGTCATTATAGACCGCGGCAGTAATGTACTAATTATATACAAACTCAATGGTCTAAACACAGATGTAGTTCAGTATAAATTTCAGTAAGTATTCCAAATTTAAATCACATTCTCCCCCTAGAGGATCAATTAAATTCAGTACAATTTTCTTTCCCTGTTTTTAACAGATTAAAAATGACTATTGTTATGTTCGCTTTTTGTGGCATAGAATGTCACTTTTTTGAGCAAATGGTACGAAAAGTAATTTTTCACCTCAGCACCTCAAACAAGCAGGTTTTGCTGTGTAAAGTGAGCAAAATTCGATTTTGCTGCGAGCATGAGACAAAGTAACTTTTTAATTATTTGTTTTAAATGCCGAGAACAGTGCTGGGTCTACTCACAAAATTCGAAAGATTTAAACTTCACTTTGTTCTATCACTTTCACTTCGATACGAAAAAAACGAGAAATAAAAACAAGTCGATTCGAAATTCGATTTTTAAATTCCATACTTAATAGGCCCAAAAAAGAAACAAACAAAACGTTCGGAAACACATATGACCGTAAAATTGCAAATTATCGGTTAAGGTTTAAAATGTAAATTATTATATTTTTTTCTAAATAATCGAATTATATTTTTTTATGAAATAAAGATAATGTTGAAGAAATAAATACGAAGTTTATCATGTATCTACATAATTATTTATTGTTTTAACAATCTTTAATATTTTGGCAGAATACCGCGGGTGCAGTTTCAGAACGCATCTTTAAAAAATAGCGGGATATTTTTTTAAATTGTTTTTATCTTTTGAGCTAGCCACAAAGTTCGATACACGTTGGCTATAACATGAAAATAATAATGAATGAATATGAGTAAGTCCAGTGACGAAGTCTGCTATTTACCACCGGAAGAATTAAAACAACACGTAAAAAAATGCAAAACTAAGTTTCATGACTGAAAAGTCTCGCGAAAAATATCCGAGCAATGGAGACTTACAATACAAAGGGTGCAAACACTTTTTCGGAGACTGTACTGTTATCGTATTTCATTGAATTATCACAAACGAGGCAACCATTTACAATGTGGAGTATTTACTCAATGTTGAAAGCCACAATAAAGACAAAAGATGACGTCGTGTACATTGAAACCTTTAGAAAAGATTCTACAATCAAACAAATATATTAAAATTTAAATTTAAATTACAAGAAATAAATTGGAATAATATCATAACAACTGCAAAAGACATGAACAGTAATTATGAAGCTTTTAATGACACACTCAGTCACATATTAAATCAGTGTATGCCATAAAAAAAAATAACAATTAAAAAAATACTGGCTCACCGTAGGCATAAAAAACTCTTGCAAAGATAAAAGATTATTAAAAATACTAACAACTAAAATAAACAATCCGATATTAACTAAATATTACAAAAAGTATGAAAAGATTCTAAAAAAGTCGGTAATGACAGCAAATAAATTACATTATAAAAATAAAATGATTAAATCTAATAATAAAGTTAAGACAATGTGGAGTATTGTAAATGAACGTACAAACAAAAAAATAGCAAGTGAGAAATGTAACATAAGCCTTCAAATGAATAATAGCTTAACTTCTGAACCCAAAGAGGTAGCAAACATATTTCATGATTTTTTTGCTTCTATCGGAGAGGCTACGAACAACTCAACTGGAAAACCGAAAAGATCTCCAGTTGTATGCCCTGCAGAGAATTCAATCTTCCTTAGTCCAATTGATCCTTACGAGGTGAACACACTAATAAAAAATTTGAAAAATAAAAAAAGTCACGGCCTTGATGAATTTCCACCTACTTTATTAAGACAATGCGCAGACGAATTAACTTTACCTTTTTATAAATTATTAAAACAATCATTTGAAGAAGGAGCTTTCCCCAATCTTTTAAAAAAAGCTCTTATAAAACCTATACACAAAAAGAATTTTAAAACTGATCCGAATAATTACCGCCCCATTGCTCTCTTACCGACAGCTTCCAAAATATTCGAAAAAGCCATGTGTAATCGAGTTTATGCGTTTTGTGAAAAATATCATATATTTAATGATTGCCAAAATGGTTTCCGAAAAAACCGTTCCACTATCTTAGCCGTTTACAAATATATTCAAAAAGCTCTTGATATTATTAACGATAAAAAGTACGCAGTAGGACTTCTGCTTGATATGACTAAAGCATATGATAAAGTTCAATTTGAAATATTATTAAATAAACTATATAGTATAGGACTCCGCGGCAAATGCTATGACTGGTTTGTATCTTATTTAAAACATAGGGAACAACTGGTTGAAATCGAACATTTCAACAACAGCAAAAATGAAATAGAATTAATTAGATCCGACAGTAAACAAATAACCGCCTCAATCCCGCAAGGAAGCGTAATAGGGATTTCTTATTTCTTGTTTACGTAAACGACCTTCTTCCTCCTTAATGAGCTATGTGTCCTATTTGCGGATGACATATCAATACTTACTTCATGCGAAAATAACATCAATCTAAATGATAAATTAAATTCCATACTAGATTCTACAACAAATTGGATGACTGAACACAACCTAGAAATTAACTTCAATAAAACTAAAATATTCCACCCTTGCCAAAAAACACCAATAAATATAAACTTTAGCTTTAAAAATAATAAATTGGAAGTAGTTGATAAATTCACACTACTAGGCCTAAACATTGATACACACATAAATTGGAAATCACACATTCAGAAAATAAGAGCAAAAATATCTAAATTTTCATACGCCCTCCGTGAGATCAAAAAAACCACAGACTTTAAAACTGCACTAGTAACATACTACGCGTACGCCTACGCATGGCTCAAATACGGTGTCATCTTATGGGGCAACAGCACTGACGCACTCACGCTATTTACCCTACAAAAAAAACTAATTAGAATCTTAGTAAATAGTGAAGTCACCGATAGCTGTAAACCCTATTTTCAGGAATTAAATATTTTATCCCTACCCTGTCTCTATATTTTTGAAGTCTGTAAGTTCGTGCGTAAGTACCCAGAATTCTTTACAAAAAGAGAGGACATACAAACGAAAATTATTTTAAGACACAAAAATAGACTCAACTTACCAAAATCGCGACTAAAAATGCACTCCAATAGTACCTTCGTAATGTCTATAAAAATTTATAATAAGTTGCCCGAAATAATAAAGAATTTAAATAAATATAACATCTTTATTAATAAATTGAAGCTTTTCCTTGTAAACAAATCCTACTATAGTATAAGTGAATACTTAAATGATAAATTATAGGTAACTTCATACTATCCATTTTTATCTACAAATACTCACTATTAAAGATACGCCTACCTACTCTTATTACGAAAAATATATAATTTAAAAAATAAATAATCATTCAATAAATAACTTAACTTAGGGATAATAAATATTAATTACGTAATAAACAATAATAAGTAAACAAACAATAATGAATAATTTAAAAAATAAATGGTTATTATAATGTTACTAATAAATAAACGTATATAATTTATAAAATAATAATATTAATATTAATTCGTAAATTGAATTCTTTATTAATAAATAAATAAACGTATATAATTTATAAAATAATAATATTAATATTAATTCGTAAATTGAATTCTTTATTAATAAATAAATAAACGTATATAATTTATAAAATAATAATATTAATTCGTAAATTGAATTCTGTATTACTAAATATACAACTTACTAACTACTTAACTAATAATACAATTGTTACATTAAACGACCAGTGCTCTTCCTCCTCTCTCCTACTTGATCTATGCTGTGCCCGACAGGGTCCATAATTGTGACTAATATAATTATTTCCCTACCAACTATATACATTATGGTACGCAATAAAGAATTTGAGATTTGAATTTGAGATTTGAGAACCTATCCCAAACTTATTGCATTTTTGAAAAGAATGTTAGTGCAATAATTTTACTTTAACTTTTAATTTTTTGATATAAGTACTTTGTTTTACAAATATACATGTGATTAAATGTTTACAATGTTGTATTTTTTTACCTTTAGATACTACGAATAATAAATTTTGATAATATTAATATGTTCTCGCTGCTGAGGTGACAAGTTGTATGTGTTACACGAGACCAAAGTTATTTGCATCTCGTGTCTTAGAATCACTCGCTATATAATATATATAATAACTTTATTTCAGAATTATCCATATTTGTATTAATAAGTACTTAGGAACTATGTTAGTAAACCAAAAAAAAACACGACATCAAATTGACACATGGAGTGCGATCCAGTGTCTAAGAAAAGGACCGTCTAACCGGTCCGCTATTACTTTCAGAATACTGTTGGAGCTTGCTCGGATACGGTGCAATATGGAAGCCGCTCTCTTTCTGTTGTATATTTAATAATTAAGTTAAATAAGAGCCAAAGTAGTAAACGTCATGTTTTTTATTTTTGTGACAGTCAAAAGAACACAATGTCAATACGAAATTAGATTATTAAGAATAATAAATACAGACAAGTATTTAATGCATACTTTGAGTATTTACTACATACCCCCACTTAATCGAAATAATCTAAGATCTATAAGCGAGACATTAAGATTTAAAGAAGCCTATAATTAACTAAATCCCATACCCTTAACACATCTTAAATGTGATACACGTCCTAGGGCTTTTGTCAAAATGTCAGCGCTCATATCATGCGTCTGAATGTACCGTAAGTCCACAATATTCTTAGATACAATCTCTCTAATATAATGATGTTTTGTATCTATGTGCTTAGTCCTATTATGGTGAATAGGGTTTGACGCCAGCTTTTGCGCCCCTTGACCGCCGTTCGTATACAGCCAATTTCACAAAATAGCCTGTATACGAACGGCGGTCAATTGTGCAGTTAGCCCAATCGGCATCAGCGTATGCAGAGATATATTCACCAGTCTTCCTGTAGACAATGGAATAATCTATAGTACCCTTAAGATACTGAAGTACACGCTTCGCTGCTGTCCAGTGCGTTTTGTCATAAGTCGTATTAAACTGACTCAAATAACTGGTAGCAAACGCTATATCTGGCCTAGTATTAACAGCGAGGTACATCAAGCAGCCAATCAAGTTCTGATAAGGATAATCAGGTTTCTCACCAATTCCAGGTTCCAACTTACTGCTCGCTAAAGGTGTATCAAAAGTTTTACACTGTTGCATTTTAAAACGTTTTAATAAATCGAGTATAAAAGTTTTTTGGTTTATTTCAATTATCCCATTATAGTAATTTACATTTAGAGATAGGAAATAATTTAGGTTTCCCAGATCTTTTATACCGAAAAATTGTCTCAAGTCATGTTTGACTTTGTCATACGTCAAGTCATCTTTGTGCAACAAGACAATGTCATCGACATAGACAGCTAGTATAACTAGTTCAGACGAACCAAAAAGTTTCGTATATACACATGACTCTGAGGAGGTCCTACTGAAACCCAAACTTTTAAGAGTTTCGTCGAGCTTTTTATTCCAAGCTCGCGAAGCTTGCTTCAACCCATAGATGGATTTCTTCAGAAGACAAACTTTTCCATCTTCTTGTGTAAATCCAGGAGGCTGTAGCATGAACACTTCTTCCTCTAGATTGCCATTAAGAAATGCTGTGTCCACGTCCAAATGCTTTAGCTTATATTCGTTCTCAACGGCAAAAGCTAACAGCATACGTAAGGATGAATTCCTCACCACAGGAGAGAATGTTTCATAATAATCCACTCCTGCCTCCTGACTGTAACCTTTAGCTACAAGTCTTGCTTTATACTTTACAGAATTTCCTAAAGCATCTCGTTTCAATTTGTAGACCCATTTACAAGGAATAACTTTCTTATTTTCAGGTCTATTGACTAAAATCCAAGTTTTTCTTTCTATTAAGGAATCATACTCGTCTTGCATCGCAGCAATCCAACTATCTTTATCTTCTGCGTGCATGGCTTCTGAGTAGCTAGATGGATCTTCATTTATTACCTATTCCGTACAGGTCTTGTATAACAAGAAATCTGGTTTCTTCCGTTCTCTCATTGGATAGCGACGTTCTTCCACTGACTCACCGAGAACACTGTTGCTTTGTTCTACTTCTACATCTGAAGCATCGTGAAAACGATCAGGGGAAACGTCCGGAACATCCATGGAAGTGCTTGCTGTAGGAACATCCAAATTAACTATCTGTTCAACAGCATTGCAAGGATCAGTGCACAATCGTAGTGGAACTACTGTTTCTTCTTGGCTTCTAGAAGAATCTGAATTTTCTTTTAATCTTGTAAAAGAATTTTCAAAAAATACTGCGTCCCTCGCTTTAACTAAGCGACGTGGGCATTCAGAACTACGAAAGAAGTAACTGTGGATATCATCAGCATATCCTACAAAAATGTGCTCCGTAGATTTGACATCAAGCTTCTTTCTTTGACAATTGGGGACATGAACCATCGCTCGACAGCCAAAAACTCTTAAATGTGAGAGGTTTGGTTTATTCCCATACCACATTTCAAAAGGAGTTTTATTTTCGAGTGCACGATGAGGAGACCTGTTTTTCAAATAAGCAGCAGTTTGAACTGCATCTTGCCAATATACTTTGGAAAGTTTACCTTCAGTAAGCATACAGCGCGCCTTTTCAACCAGTGTGCGATTTACACGTTCAGCTACGCCATTAGATTGAGGGCTATAAGGAGCTGTCGTTTCATGCTTAATTCCTTTTGAAGTCAAATAGTCTCTCATACCTTGGTTCACAAACTCAGTCCCGTTATCTGTTCTGAAAATTTTAACGTTTGCTTCCTTCTGCCTTTCAACTGCATTCTGAAATTCACAGAATTTATCTTTTACTTGAGTTTTCGACGAGATAAAGAAAGGAAAAATCGCTCTCGAAAAATCATCAATAAAAACCAAAAGATATTTGTTTCCCTGAAAAGAATCGTGTGACATCGGACCACACAGGTCCGCATGAATTAGTTCCAACAAAGCTGTTCCTCTTTTAAATGGAATTGCTTTGAATGGTTTTCTTGACTGCTTGCCTTCCAAGCAATGTATACATGGTTCATTGTCCACCTTATCGTAAGACACACCTATAGCCTCACCTTTTCTAAGTTTATCCAGACCTATTCGGCAAAGGTGTCCTAAACGCCTATGCCAAAGTCTGCAATCTGACGTATCAAGGAGCGCATTAGAGGCAATTCTGTTAGGAACATTTACAGTACAATTTAAAGTGTACAGTCCACTACTTACAGAACCACGTAAAAGAGCCTTTCCAGTAAAAGAAAAATTTTCATAAAAAATACAACCATTTTTATCAAAAACTACATGTAAACCGTTTTCACAAGCTTTCCTAACAGAGAGTAAATTACAATTCAGGTCAGGCACGGCAACAACACCAGTCATTGTTCCTTCACAATCTTTAGTAGAAAAAGAAATATTACCTATACCTCTGCAACTTATCTTCTCTCCATTTGCAACCGTTACAGTATCATTACTACCTGCTTCATTATTCAACCTTACGTTCTCTAGGTAATCAATATTATGGCACATGTGATTGGTCGCTCCAGTATCAATGAAAAAAGTGGTACTCTCTCCTTCTACACCATTGAGTGCTGTCTTCAGAGTAACATTTTTTACGTGCTTGTCCTTCTCGTCCTTCCTTATAGGACAATCGGGCCTTTTATGACCTGGTTCACCGCATCCATAGCATTTGATAATTCTTTTCTTCTTACTATTATTGGAAGAAATTTTACCTTGAGAAGATTTCAGAGCGGAAGTCGTCGGTTTGTTCTCCGGAGCTTGAACGTCTACGGTTTTCGAGAACTCATTCAATAGCTTACTTTTCACCAATTCACTTGTGATTTTTAAGTTGGAGTTTTCCAGAGCCATAACTAAGGGATCGTAGCGAGGTCCTAAACCTCCGAGCATAATCGCTGCCAAACTTTCATCATCAATCTTCTTCCCGATGTCTGCTAAATCTTGCGAAGTAGCTACGATTGCGCCAATATAACGCTCAACATCATTATCGAAGTCTGACAAGTTATATCTATACAGCCTGCGCTCCAGGGCCAATTTTCTGCCCATTCCCTTATCTTCAAAAGCATCTTTAAGAGCATCCCATGCTTGCCTGGCAGTCTCAGCGCTCCGAACATGTGCGATTGCGCCTCCGTCGATTGTCAAACAAATCTTGGTTAAAGCTCTCTGATCCCTTTTATTTGCATCAGAGGGCTTCTCACCTGAGTAACCTTCTATGGTTTCCCATAAATCCTCATGCATCAAATACATACGCATTTTGAATTTCCAGATGCCATAGCCGGCTCTTTCGCACAACGGTTTTATCGATATACCAGCAGGTCCACACGACATTTTTCTACTTTTTTACCTCGTGCTGATAACGAATGTTGTATATTTAATAATTAAGTTAAATAAGAGCCAAAGTAGTAAACGTCATGTTTTTTATTTTTGTGACAGTCAAAAGAACACAATGTCAATACGAAATTAGATTATTAAGAATAATAAATACAGACAAGTATTTAATGCATACTTTGAGTATTTACTACACTTTCTCATGATGGCATGAAAGCCATCAATCTGAGCCCCCATAGACATGCCGGACGCACTACAATATCTCGGCAGCCCCAACAACATCCTAAAAGCGTTATTATATTGTACACGAAGGGCATTGAGTGTCCGCTGAATACAGCTGACGCACAGGGTGCACGAATAAAACGATTGGCAGTAAGCCCTGAACATTGTGTACTTTACCTCATTCGGGCACCGTTTAAACCTGTGAGCCAGCATGTTCCCGCGAACAGCCAACGCCCTTTGTTCCCTCTCAACGTTCATGTCATCAGCGAGGTTCTCCGTGACCCAGTGACCCAAGTACTTAACCTGCGTCGCTCTGTTAAGCGGTACACTATTTAGTGTAACCGATGGGACGGTGTCGACTTTAAAATTCCGCGGTAGGAATACCAACAACTCGCTTTTGTTCGCATTTTACCTGAGCCCATGAGCCACGGCATACTCCTCACATCTCGTAACAAGTTTCCGTAAATCGCAAATTGAAGGACTCAGCAACACCATATAATCCGCATACCTTAAGTTGTTAATAGTGGTGCCATCAATAGTGCAGCCGACTACAGTGCTACTGAGACCCTCAATCAAATCATTGATGTACAGGTTAAAGAGTTGAGGGGATGTTAAACCGCCCTGTCTTACACCACACTCCAACCTGTACTCATCGGACACAACGTTCGCCCACCTTACAACATTAACTTGTTTGTTATACCAGTAATCAAGAACATTAATAATCTCCTCAGGGAGTGAAGTAGCCCTTAGTTTCTCCCAAAGATGTTCATAGGACACCAAATCGAAAGCTTTCGATAAATCAAGGAAGCATCCATAAACTGGAGTCTTCCTGTCCGTATAGTACCGGACAGTATGCTTGAGACATAAGATTGCTGTTTCTGTGGACAGTCCCGCTTGGAAGCCGAACTGTGCATCACTTATTTTTAGGTAACTACATAAATGTTTATCTAGCATACTGTCCAGCACTTTAGCTACAGTGGTGGCTAGCGAGATGGGCCTATAGTTGGAGCCATCAGAGGGGTCTCCTGTCTTATTCTTGATTGCTGGCACAACAATAGCCTTCGTGCACTCATCTGGTAAGTATGAGTGTCTCATACAAAAAGTGTAAAACATGGATAACACTCTAGGCAAGTGTACCCCTGCATGCTACAGATGCTCAATTCTGATGCCGTCATGTCCAGGGGACTTACCCCTCGTCATCTTACTAATAGTGGAAGCTACTTCCTTAGCAGAGAAACTGACTGTCATTTTGTCATACACTGGTCCATTACGCGGACGACCAAGTGACAACCATAACTGAAACTGCGCCCGCGCTTCCTTATGTGCTGGGTAAACATGTCTGTTCCAGCCCACAACACACTTTTTGCGCGACTGAAATTTACGATCAAAGCTATCCATGGCCGCTCTGCTTATAACATGAATAATATTTGAATACATATTATCAATAACGGATCTATGTTCTACTTTGTTACACATACCATCACAACAGTGGCTTAATTCTGTAGGAAAATTTAAGTCTCTAAATTTTTCATTACATAACATATGATAATACTCAATTTGTTTATTATCCCTATTTCCCCAAACAACTTTATTACAACTTGTTTCTTTAAGGACATATTGGGGCCTAAGTACATTTAATCTGCAATTAATCTGTAACGCCAGGTGGTCAGACCAAGATGAATCATAGTGTACCTTCACATCTACAACCGACTGCCGGGCAGCCTCAGTCACTATGCAGTGATCAAGCCAGCGAGTGGAGCCGTGAGCATCACTTATAAAAGTGAAGGCACTGTCTAACTATGCTCGTGATTCAATTATAGAATCCTTCGCTTCCTCGGGATTCGAAATCAACACTCGCAGCAAAAACCTACTTTGCTCTTTTGTTGCACAAATAACTATTATTCGAGATATATCGCCTTCACATATAATTGTTAACATTTTTTGATTAATTTTTTTTAAACAAGTGTGAGTCCATAAAATCCTCCCATAGGGGGACTATTTAAATCATTATTAATAATCATCTATACAATATGTAAAAAAACCCTGTCCGATCCGAAAGGGGCTCATAAGTACTGCAATAACATTACCTATTTTAATAAGTATAAATTTTCTATAATTTTTCATGAATATATAGAAAAATATGGGTGGTCACATACCCATGGGTGACATTGTATTTGTTTAAAGAACGGAGGATAAAGTAATTACGAAAAATGATTTTTGAGGTTATGTATATGTGGCATATTTTAATCTATGGAATTTTGAATTGAAATGTTTATCAATTCAATTTACCTACACAAGATCGCACAAAACGCAGAGGCGACGCCGAAACTACAAAAGAAAAATGACAATCTTTGTTTACTTGTCAATAACAAAAAATATGTACCTAGGTTACCTACGTAATCGATCGATTTATGTCAGTAGGTACCTACCTGTTTTTTAAAGTAAATTCATGTTTTAATTCGTAATTGGCTTAACTTTGCTAGTGGCTTACCTATCTTATTTAAATAAATGAAAACTAATTTAAACGGTTGATTTAAATAGACTAGGATATAATTTCGACTTAGAATAAAAATAAAAATTTCGAATGTCCAAAATTTTTGAAAAGTATAATTGAGACATCTCTAGAAACGTAAAAAATACGAATACGTTCGAAAATAAAATACTTAATTATCCTGCGTTCTGATGAACAAAAGTTGTATTTTTGAATACGATTAAGTAAGTAGGTACAATCTGTTTAAAAAAATAAATAAATGATATCCACTGAATCACTGATTACATTAACCAATGAAATGAAATTGTTTATTCTGTAAATAGGATATCGGAATCACTTTTACACGTCATATTCAAAATAAGCTAGATGAGTTCGGCGTTTCCTATCTGACTACTCTGAGAAGAAAGGCCGAAACAAACTCAGAGGTCGCAGTCTCTTTTAAAGTCCAGACATAATCTTGGTCAGGCCATATGAGGACCATGTAGATTAGTGTCTGAAATGGTCTTTTGAGGAAAGAACCACACAGATTTGAGTGGACCTGTCCAGTCAGTGCAGCGTCTTTCCATTCTGTACAAGGCCAGAACGCAAGGGTGTGAAACTAATCGCGTATAGATTGGAAATCACTTTGTTACTCAGGTCATCCAGTCTATACAAGAGTAGTACGCAAATACTCTCGTATACTTCGTAGTATACATACTATTCGTAGTATGCATACGGACTATTCGAGTTTAGATTGCGAGTAATTGTGAACTGGTAACCAACTTGTTTGCGACGTAATGAACCTTGTGCTAATATTTTAAATAGCCTGCCTGGCTGCGAGCAACTTGAAAGTAGCGCTCGCTCAGCTCGCGCGCGGTTGGTCACAGTTCTAACATAACCTAACCTAAGCCAGTTAACACTTTTGTTCTTTTTTTATAGACTATATCTTTTGAACTCTTATCAGGCGTAAGTGATGTGGTATAGTTTGGAACCAGCAGTGCTATTCTGTAAAATCTCACCGTGAACGCTAAGGTGAAGTGAGCTGTCATTCTACCAAATACTAGGGATTGACACTGTTAAGCTCACTTCACCTAAGCATTCACGGTGAGAATTTTATAGAATAGCACTGCAGGACGCGCTCGTCCACGTTACAAACTATACACCAGCAATACGCAAAATTTGTGTAGGTTAAGTATACATTGTAATCACAGACTTAAAAATAGCATTTCAATGTATACGCGAGCAGTTTACTATGGCTGCGTTCTGGCCTTGTATAGATTGGAAATACGCGTCAGTGCAAGCATTTGTCAGTAATAGTGGAGCTCAACTCAGAAGTTAAGGACCTCAATTTGACGAACAACACCAAAGAAGGGACATTTGGGTAGGCCGCATAAACTACTCAAACTGCCAGACCATCATTAAAACTAGCTTAGAAATAAAATAGTAATATCCACATAGTCTTCACATTCACAATAATTAAAATAATATACTTTATAAAGTAATCATGTAATTTTGTACATAATTTTGAACAATGTCATGTGTTTATAAAACTGGCCATTTTGATAATTTTACT
Organism: Agrochola lychnidis; assembly: GCA_963680765.1. Lineage (NCBI taxonomy): Eukaryota > Metazoa > Arthropoda > Insecta > Lepidoptera > Noctuidae > Agrochola > Agrochola lychnidis. The sequence goes on along the minus strand of OY796852.1, from coordinate 320,333 downwards.
TATTAATTAAAATGTAGGCTTAGCAGAGCGAGCAGCTCAATCCCAAGCTTTTTTATCTTCTAAATAATGTGAAATTTTATAGTGCCCTTTTTTATAAGGTTTGATTTTAATACAACGTTTATATCGTTTAATGGGTAAGTTTCGAATGTCAATGGGAAGTTTGTGGTAAACGCGTATACATTGACCCATGAACGAGTTGCCTACTCTGTGAAGACGTGTGCGATGTACAGCCAGGTTGTGTTTATTCTTAGTATTTAAGGGGGAAGCGTCAGGGTAGCCCGCGAAATTCAAAGTTTCTTACGGTTTTTGCATTTCGCAGGTCAGTGTCAGGTTTTATGTTGATTAAAATATCGCGGTCGTTACAAAATATGACTTTACTCAATTATAATCATCACAATCAGCAATAGTGACTAAGAAGAAGATAAAGGTGTCAAATGTCATGATTTCAGGAAATCATGACACCTTTGCCAACTTATGGAGTTGTATTGCTGATTGTAATGATTATAACTGAATAAAGCCTTGTAAAATTGTTACGGCCGCAAATCATATTTTAATCAACATAAAACCTGACACTGACCTGTAAAATACAAAAAACGTTGGAAAATTTTAATTTCGTAGGCTACCCTGACGCTTCCCCCTTAAACTATGAATATCGGTCATTTTGTGTACCTACCTTTTGTGTTTTCAAAAATATATTGTGAGGCTGATTCAGAATATTTATTTCTTTGAATTTTTCTCTATGGGAATCTCATAGACATAGGTTGTAACTAGCTCGAACAGCCCTTTTCTGTAGAACAAAGATAGTACTTATTAACGTCCGCACAGGTTCCCCAGAGACAAATCCCATATGACATAAGACTATGAAAATAACTGAAATAAGCAATTCTGGCTGTATCCACGTCAGTTATATATGTCGGGGCGAGACGATGGTGTCAGCTCACACCTCGTCCAGTTCTTATCAGCGTGAGACGAAGGTGTCGTTTACACCCCGTCTAACTTTCAAGACCATGGTGGTCTTTGTTAGCGCTTAGAGCTTATTGATATTAAATTATGAATAATTGTTTCCGATATGAAAGGCGACGACGTAAATCTGATTGCGTCGAACGTAGCCGGGGGTCGGCTTGCATTTTCTCGTGAGAACGTTTTAAGACGATAAGAGTTTAGCATCAGAGTAGCCTGGATCAGGCAGTCAGTTCCATTGAGACCGCGAGATCGACTGTGCGCGACCCGCGGACTCGTTACGCCCTTCTAATAGAAAAGCGTTGATTATAAGTTACTTGTAGCCTTTTCTAGTTAGACTGATTACTTAACGCGTTTCCTTTGCCCACGAATTAGACAGACAGTTAAATAATGAATAATTTAATTGATAGTTACCCTTCTGACGATGATTGTGAGCTCGGCGCTCCGACATATATTTAAGATTTTTAACAGCTTAGGCGGCTGAACTTAGCCTTCCTGACAATTTTTCTGTGTGGGCCTCATTGTAATTTAATCTATTTGGTATCATCTCGAATATCTGAAATTCAATTTTTACTACCTAGTATAAAATAAAATGACCATGTTCTACAAGAGAGGTACCTTCTATGTTCAAAGGGTTATTCCACTAATCCCCATTGACAATCCCCATCAATGGGGATTGGGGGACTAAAAGTTCACAAATCCTCATCGGTTTAAATATAGAATACAAATAACAAATTATTATATAAGAATCACGAAGTCTTTACTCAACTCACTCATTGATTATTTTTATAATCAATCAAATTATAGTTGAAAGAAAGAAAGAAAAGATAAAGATGCCTATTAAATCAAAATCACAAAAACATTCACTCAGTGAGACATGCAAATACGTAGGTTTTAAGACGCCCATAACTCATCATCTATTACGATGCCTCATTGCGGTGGATAACAATTAAAATTCTATTGTGTCTCGTTAATGACATTTGAAAGGATAACAGCTTTATGATAAAATAGTTTTCTGTTATGATGTAAAATATTGACCCAAACAATTAAAGCAAAAAGCTATTACAAATGTCTTCAAAAATGTGCATCTGGATGCCTCAAGAAGTGGAAAAGTTGCCCCGCTGGACCACGTAACGTATTAATAAAATTGTAAAGCTGTGTGACTTCACTAGGAAAATAGGTTCAGAGTCCTTACTTGGGTCCAGTGGGGCAACTTCCGTTAAAAATTAATATCTCGTGAATGTATCTCTTCCACTTCTTGAGATATCCAGATACACGTACATATTTGAAGACATTCGTAATAAGCTTTTTGCTCTATTTGTTTGCGTCAATGTTTTTCATCATAACAGAAAACTTTTTATCATAAAACTATTTTATTATGAGCGTCTTAAAACCTACGTAAGTATTTGGACGTCTCACTGAGTGAATGTAATAGATTTTGATTTAATAAGCATCTTTATTCACGAGATATAATTTAATTATATTATAAAATTTATAAATAAATGCTATTTGTATTTCATTTTTAAACCGATGGGGATTTGTTCACAAACCCCTCATTGATAGGGATTGTCAATGGGGATTACAGGAATAACCCATTTTTTTTTTTTTTTTTTGGGTGGGAAATCATCAAATAACTTCTCCCGCTCTGGGCGGAGCGGGAGGGCGTGTCAGACTCTTACTGACTAAAACCCACCCGTGTTCCTTCAGTTGCCGTGTTGCCAGGGGGCCACGATGTCCCTATCGGTTTTCTTCGAACCCCCGGCAGGCATTGGCCCTAGCGGACCCCGTCAATTCTGCTGACATCTCTTTGAGGCGCGCGTGGAACACAACGCGCCGTCGACCCGGGCTTGGTCCTTATCGGACGGCGAGCTACCCATTGCTCACCGTCCGCAAGCCCGACAGGAATAACCCCTTACAAATGATGCCATAAAAATACAGAATGTTCTTTTTAGGGTTCTGTACCTCAAAAGGAAAAATAAAACCCTTATAGGATCACTCGTGTGTCCGTCTATCTGTCCGTCTGTCACAGCCAATTTGCTCCGAATCTAATAGACCGATTAAGTTGAAATTTGGTACCTACACATATATATTTCTGTGACCCAAACACGAACGTGTAACGTAAATAAATAAATTTTGAATATAGGGGTCACTTTTGGGGGCAACAAGGAAAAAAAAAGTTTTGCTAACAGTCCCGTGTGACATATCAAATAAAAAGGCTTGTTGCGAGGATCTTAAACATATTTTTTATATATATATTTTAAATAAATAATTATAAGATATTTAATAAATTCGATGAAAATTTACCATTCCCCCTTATTTCCGAAACTACTGGACCTACAATTTAAAAAAAAATACATAGTACGGCTCTAAACTCATAGATTACAGGAAAACCTATGAGAAGTCTATGTTCTTAAAATAACATGGTAAATCTCTCAATATTGTGCGTACAAACTTACATTTGCAGTTGGAATGTATGGGAGAACGTGTATTTCAACTACAATGTTAAGTTTGTATTTGGGATAAATTTATCCCAACTAAGGAACCCTTCATTGTGCGTAGTCCGACACGCACTTGGCCAGTTTTTTGGAATTTGTGTCAGTTCGATTCCTGGTTCAGACAAGCTACTTTTTACTTAGACTTAGATACTTTAAAACCAATCACAAACTAGAAATAACGTGTAAGTTAGTCGCATCATGTACGGACCGCCATCGCCTTCGCGCCATTGTAATACTAGTGCTCAGGTGGCGTGGCTACTCAGTGCAGTGGGGCTGGTGCTGGGCAGCTGGGCCGCGGTGTTCGAGGGCCCCGTCAGCGTCCGAGCCGGTCTACTAGTCAAGAAAGCCCTAGCCTGGGGCCTGTTGTCGAAGATTCTTAAACTGTTCTAAGCGACAAAGTGACTCCTATTTGTGTATGAATGGCCCAAAGATAGATAGATAAATAGAATATTCTTTATTATGGAAGAAAACTTAACCTATCCGAGGCGGGTGCTAGGTACAATTTTCGCACGGCACTAGGGTTACGCGATTACCTATTAAGTACCTAATTGATAATTTTCGACTACACTACTAATATTTATTTTAATTGTTTGCATATAAAGCCTCGTGCAAACTGGCGCGACGCGACACCGATAGGTAATTGTTCTACGGTGAAGTTTTCTTGGAAATTGTTTTGTTAGAGTCGCGTCGCGCCAGTCTGCACGAAGCTTTAACCTTTTATAAGTATTAAAAAGAGACGAAAACTGGTTTGTTGTCGACTCACTTATGAAAATAATCAGATTCAGTTTCGTGACGAACGGAATAGAATAAATTTAGGTAGGTACTAAATCTTATTTTCAACAACAGCCGCTAAAACTATCATTTAAGAGCTACCTGCCTATTACTTTCGTTTAACTTTTTGATTCCCAATCTAAATACCTACCTAGGCTTGTTGAGAAACTAGGTAAGTAAGTAGATACATACCTACAACAATTGAAGAACTTAATCAAGGCTCACTCTCGACACTCCGACACTTTTGTCCACTTTTATATCACTGTTTATTAAAAGCACAACATTTTGCTATGAAGTCAATGAGCAGTAAACTTTGAGAAACTGATCACCGGTAACATGTCGGTTTCCTTATCCAGACGGGAACATAAGCGGCAGGCGCACAGAGCGCTCAGAACGCTCAGCGGCGGTCCAGGGTCACAACACTAGCATGTATCACAGCGGTCACACACTCGCGGCGAGTCGGCGCGCGGTGCGAGCGCGGCTATACGTGCGGGACAGCGCGGCGCGCATCACTGGCGCGCACCGTGCGGCCGCCGCGCCCCGCCCGGGTGCCCGGTCCCGCCTCCGCTCGCGGCAGCCGGCACCGCCCCGCACTACGAGTCCCTTTGTCGAGCCGCCCCGCCCACCGCCTGCGTTTTTACAACGCGCCCGTCAGACACAGAATTCAGTGAATCTATGTGACCTGTATCCTGATTTTCGTTTTCAATTGTTTAAAGTTTCGATAGATAGGCACTAAATATTCATACCTACCTATAGCTACCTAGGTACTACCTACGGCAAAAAAAAAAATTAAAAATAAGTAAGATACTTATAGCCAGAACTGGTAAAAAATCCCTTTGAGACAACGTTGTAGAAGTCTCCAGTGTCTCGAACAGGATGGCCTTGCACTCCTCGTAGTGAAGCTAACCGAGAGGTATACGATTATGTAGGTCTACGCACCGACCTCGGCACACTCGGACGACGATATATGGAGGATATGTCCGAAGGAATCTCCAAGGTCTTGCATTTCAATACTAAGGCCCAACTACAACCGCTACGTTTTCATGGGAGATTATAGTGCTAAAGTAGGAACCTACAGAATTGCAACCAATCTTAAGTAGGATTCTACGGATTCGGCAGCAGAAATCATAGGGGCCACGGGTTCACTTCCGTGGTAACCATTATAAATGACGTTGATTGGGCACTCGACCAAATGGTGGAAATACTCAGGGAGTAAGGTATGAGATTAAGTATGCAAAAAGCGGCTTACGGGCAGGATGTCCAAACTTTCGGGAGAAACCTGCTTGAAGTCGGCCAACTAAGACGAGCCGGCGCACAGTGAATCGTCCCCATAGAAGAGGTCGGACGTAGGCAGCTTTTGAAATCAAAATCGATATTTAAAAAAATAAAAATGCTGTCGTATTCCTTTATCAATAACCTACAAATATTGAAATAATATCTACTTTTTCTAATTGGACTCATATTTCAGGAGAAAATCGATAAAAAGTGTCTTCTTTGTATGGAAATGGACACTTAAACTCCCCCACTGTCTGAGTTTCGCCTTGTTTCGGGTAGTCATTTCTATAATTGGTATCTATCACTAAATGCCAATTTTTTTCCAAAGACACATGGTGCCCCAATGGTGCACTTTCTGAGATATAATCGTGTTAGGGAATTAACATTGTAAGTCAAAGTCAAAGTCAAATCATTTATTTCAAATAGGCCCATGTATGGCACTTTTGAACGTCAAAAATTACAAAATAATAAAATTGATTCTAGTCGCCCCTTCCAAAAGGTAGTTTTCGTATAGAGAAGAATGGGCAAGAAACTCCACCGTTACTCTTTTAAAATGTTTTACAATATTGTTTGTATATGTACGTACATTTGTTAAATAATTATTATATGTGAAGACGATGCACCTAGAATAAAATTACTATACCACAATAGGTAAAAACAATTAAAAATGAAGCAACGAGAGATAATTTAATTTGTGATAGATACATGGTTCTCACATATTTACAAACATTGTAAAAGTAGATGATTTTCCTAAAATTTTACAATTAATAAGTCAGTGTGTAAGGAAGTAATCACAGAATGTAAAATCAATGTCATAAAACACAAAGTAATAAATTTTACAATTACATTAATTGTCCTATGGAGCAGGACCAGCATGTTTCCAAGCACTCTTATCTTGGATATAATCCTCTAATTTGTAATATGCTTGTTTACAAAGTGTACTTTTTATATGAGTTTTAAATTTTCTTTCATTTAATTGCAATATGTCACAAGGTATTTTGTTGTAACATTTAACACAGTACCCCATAAAAGATGTATGTACTTTAAATAACCTGAAAAATGGTTGATCTAGTTTATCTTTATTTCTAGTATTAAAATTATGTCTATCACTTATTTTATTAAAGAGATGTGGATTTTTCCTTACATACATAATATTTTCATAAATGAATTGGCAAGGTACCGTCATAATATTAATCCTTTTAAAAAGTTCCCTGAGAGATTCGCGACGACATAGGTTATAAATGGCTCTGACAGCCCTCTTTTGTAACTTTTCCACAAGAAGTACATTTTGTTTGTTATATTTTGAATTCTGTTAAAATCATATTGGCTAATTGATGACATTTCCTTTGCCTATCACGTGACAGCGATCGTTTGTAATTTTTGTCTATTGATTCAACGCTTACTAAATAGTAAATGATTTTATTTCTGTAAGTAGGTTTGTACAAACACTTTTACACGTCAATCATATTTTAAAAACTAGATGAGGTCGGCGTTTCCTATCTGACTACTCTGAGAAGAAAGGCCGAAACAAACCCTCTAAGTTTGTTTCGGCCTTTCTTATCAGAGTAGTAAATTAATCAGCGCCTGTCACTATCCATACAAGTTTAGACGTGATTAAAAACTTGCCGACTAAAATTACGTCAATTTACGTCAAGCGTTGATTAATTTGACAGGACTAAACTAAAATTTATCTTCTGTCCTTTTCTTAATGAAATAGAAAGAAAAAGATGCACTGAACTTAAATTTAGTTTAGTTTGTGAACAAGGGAATCGGCACCACTGACTTACTAAGTTGAGAACATCAGAGCTCTCGGGCATTCGAGCACGTATCACCGAGAGAACAAGTCGTATAGTATCAAGTGAAGGACCTACTTACTGTAAGTCAATCTGATTTAATAACTATTCTTTAAATATCATACTGAATTATGACCTGTGGGGGCCACAGGTCATAATTTTTATTTTGTTTTAAATATTAGATTCAAAGTCAAATCATTTATTTCAAATAGGCCCATGTATGGCACTTTTGAACGTCAAAAATTACAAAATAATAAAATTGATTCTATCGTGTAACTATTGCTAGTTGTGGAATGTATGTAGCAAGTAAGCCTATATAGGTACAATGTTTTATATTTCAAAAATACTAAGTAATAAGTGTAATGAGAAATAAGTAATAAGTGTAATAAGGTTATGAGAAATCATGATATGATAATAAATAATTATGTGAGTTGGACGTTAAAATACGTTTTACTTATTTTGTTCCCCAGACTTAGAGTACCTAATCTAAACATATAAATATAATACACATCTTGTTGAAGCCTAACTTCTGATTTGTCTAATAAATCAGAAGTGGGATTATTCAGCGCCCATACTTATTACGAATATAATTTTAGTTTTTTTTTTAACCTGCTGTTTGAATATTATAACGGTCACATGTTGGGTAAAGGAAATTAAGAATGAAATACATGTTTCACTGTGTGATTTATTCATGATCAAATCATTATGGGGATGTAGGAATGGATTGTGAAAGTATTGTATATTTTGCCGAGACTACTACTGGGATACACGTTTTCCGGAGCGGTATAATGTTGTTCCAACGTGCATGCATGCATCTTGCCATGGCTACTCTATGGAAACGTAGGCATGGATTGTGAGGGCCTTGCGTGTATGTTGCTGGGGCTACACTCCGGGATACACACGGGTTTTCTGGAATTGTATTATAGTGTTCCACCATGCATGCATCTTTGTATGTTCACTCTACGGAGATACAGATGTGAGTAATTGAACAAATACATGTTTCTCATTGTGGGCTGTTCCTAGAAATACTTTGCCATGGCTACTTTATGGAGGTACAAATAGGAACACCACGGTGACAGGATGTGTCCACTCTCACTTTGCCGGGGCTACACTCTGGGATGGGTGTGGATATTTTTTTTGGTTAAATATGTATTTTTTTGGTGTTTTCCCACAAATATTGTACAGTACTAGGCATGGGTTTTCTGCTGTATCTTGCTGTTAGTTTTATTTCATGCTGAATGGAGCAAATGTACTTATGCACATCACACAGTGAAACGTGAGGATATACTTATTTACAGTTAAGAGATTTTAATACATTGATATTAATAATAACTCGAATGATATTTAATAGAATAACTGTGTTTATTGCTTTGCTGAACTTTTTTTTTCTATGATTTTTGTAATCTGGTGTTCTCTTAGACCTTACATAATTTGTCACAAATATTTCACATGTACCTACCAAGGTAAATAAGAATATTATTCTAATCATATCAATATTTTCCTACTATCCCGATTCCGATTTGACCTTGACTTGACAATAATAATAAAAGTTTATGACAATGTCGGATAGGACGTCTGCTAGAGAAGCCTTTACACCTCCATGTGTATTCGAGCGTAGGAGTAGATCTAAGGGGAGGAACACGCTGGTTCGATCACGCAGAGCCAAACGTCCCCGAACACGCTCTCAATCAACCACACGCAGGGACACCTCTAGAAGCTCAACATTGGTCTCTTCGGATGCTAAACATTCAAGTTATAGGAATAGATCGTTAAAGCAAAAGCACCGTACCAGATTTTCTCGTTCTATTGGGCGGTCACGTAGCACAGATTCACAATCGTCCAAGGCATACAGGGGACGTTCGCACTCACGTTTGCATAAAAACAAAAAACGCTCGCGCCGTGAACGCACACACGTACAAAAGAGACGACATGCTAGCAGAAGTTCGATAACGAGTACTACAATAAAATCGACTTCTTCGAATAGTAGCAAGCATAGACGATCCCCAGCGAAATCAAGGCGCACTAAGCGCCGAAAGCTTTACGTTACTTCTAAATCAAAAGAAAGTAGTGTGGTGGAGAAGTTAATAGATGCGCTAAATAAACGTAATGAAAGTAGCTTCATAGGCGCCAAAGATGTTATCCCAAACTTTGATCCGAGTCAAAAAAAACAAACGATGACATCATGGTTAAAGAAAGTAAACGAATCTGCTCAAATATATTACTGGAATGATAAAGAAATTATTTATTTAAGTTTTCATGCACAACATAACAGAATGTATTTCCAAGGCGTTGTACAGAACAATATACAAACTAAAAATTACACACATACCTACGTAAGTAGGTTATGTAAATTACAAAAAAAAAACAAAATAAAACATGAAACACGAGAAATAACAAAATTAACAAACAATATAGACACTCGTATTATATAAACAAACAAACTGCAATCAAGAGGAAGAAAAAATTAAATTTAAAAAAAAAAAATATCTTTCATCCATCCTCTCACAAAAACTTAAACATTCACGACACACATCGATCCATCTCCCAGCAAACAAGTCATATTCCGGTGTTGATGTCAGAAGAGCATTGAGCATAGTAAGGGCCCGAACGAGGGGCGAGTTAGCTCGCGACACCGTGCGTGCTGATGGTACGGCTAGTAGCCGGTGACTTCGCGGCCTGAGTTGATGTTTGGGCAGAACAGGGACAAAAAGCCTTACTAACTGCTCCACTAGTTCCTGACAATCGGACTCACCCCGCATAATACGGCAGGCAGTGATAAGCAGGAAGCACTTACGCTTTACCTCGAGAGAATTAAAATTTAGTACGCCGAGTAAAAATTTTGTAGGATACAGGAAGGGGTAGTATCCGAAGAGCTTTTATATAAAAATCTAAGGAAGGCCTTCTGGACCTTTTCAAGAAGTAAAGCGTAAGTGCATTCGTATGGGTTCCAAATCACTGCAGCTGATTCGAGCTTACTCCTGACTAGGGCCATGTAAACTAGTTTAATGGCCAGTGGATTGTTAAACTCACGCATATTTCGAATAACAAATCCTAGTCTCCGGTATGATTCAGCAGCGAGCGTCCTCATGTGATCGTGAAAAGTAAGTCTCGGGTCGAATAGTACTCCGAGATCTTTCACAGAAAGAACACGGGCAATCGGTTCCTCGCCCAGGAAGTATTGTACATGCCTAGGATTATGTGCACGACTGAAAGACATAACGCTGCATTTGTTATTATTGAAAAGCAACTTGTTGTCAATGCTCCACTGAAAGACTGAGTTTATGTCCTTCTGTAAAGTTTCTGAATCAGAATCCTTTTCCACGCCATATATTAATTTAAGGTCATCTGCGTAAAGCAAACACTTAGCATGTTTAAGAACCTTTTCGAGGTCATTAACCATGATCCCAAATAGTAATGGTCCCAAAATCGTGCCCTGACTTACTCCAGACCGGGTGTGGTAAGGCGCGGACACAAAGCAACCATAACGAACATATTGCTGACGATCCCGTAAGTATTTAATTATTTATAACGCATTACCTAAGGTCGCCGGTCTTTCACGTAGATGGTATGAAGGCTTACCGTCGGTTAAGCTTAACTGAAAGGAATAGCAGGCCAAGTTATTGTAAAGTTTTCTAGACGATCAAAATTACGCTGACAAACTTATCGAAATGTGAGATAGAAAAAGTAAGAGGGATGAAACTCTAGAAGAGTACTTTTATGATAAAGCAAAGCTTGTAAAGCATTGTGGGATCGAGGGGAAAAACGCAGTAGATTGTATAGTACAGGGTAGTTATGATAATAATATCCGTATCCGTGCTCAAGTATTTACGCAATATTTCTAGCAAAAGTATAAAGGAAATAAAGAAAAACCATCCCATTCAACCTAAAGAAAGCATACGGAACAATAAACATCCTTCGTTTAAACTCCGTTGTTACAATTGTTCCGAGCTTGGACATACTGTTCCGAAATGCCCAAAGGCTCTCCGAACATTGCAAGCGTGATGTAGATAAAAATAGTTCGAATCCTGTCAATAAGGTACAGTTGATCGAAGCCAGTAAAACTATTTGTAATATTTATACAAAAAATATAACAGTAAACGGCATACCTAAAACTACTTTGGTCGATTTCGGTAGCAAGTGCACGCTTATAAAACCCTCAACAGAGGGACTGCCTGTATTAAAAGGCTTTGCAACTGGTGTAGTATTACCGTTAGGTAAGGCATCCGTCAAGATAAGCGTGGACTTTGTTACTGCCATAGTAGAAGTGTTTATCGTACATAATGAGTTACAGATGTACTTATTGGTCAGACCCTAACTGAATTATCTGAGGTAAGAGTTTACAAAACAAATAGTAGTTTGGTGTTGTACTCAGCGGTGGCCGAAGCAGAGAAATCGGAAGTTTACATTAAATCAGATGTAGAGATTAATGGACTAGTCGGTGTAGATATATATTTAGGAAGTAATCACACGGGGCTAATATACTTACCATGAAACACTTGTTTTAAGACAAGAGAAGAAATTATAATTCCGCAAAGTATATATTCAGTTAAAAATGGCTTAGGATTTTTTTTTTTGTTATAAAGTTGTCTGGGGTTAAGCACGTATTGCATAAGGGGAAGCTTATTGCAAGGGCTAACTTATTACCGATCTCACTTAACATTTATAGCGATTTCCAAAAGACTGACAAATTAGGGGTCTACAAACTGACAGTTGACAAACCTATCGACAACAATCCTGATCCCCTGACAGTGGACATGCTAAAAATAGGTTCTAAGACTACTGATGAACAGAAACAACAACTTTTAAAGTTGGTTAATGAATATCGTGATTGTTTTGCTTTAAACGTGAGCGAGCTGGGAACATCGACTATTTCAGAAATGCATATTACACTTACTGATAACTCCCCAGTCTCTTACAAACCATACAGATTACCATATAGCGAACGCATAGTAGTTCAAAAACTTGTAAATGAGCTTCTTGATAACAATATCATTAAAGAATCTAATTCTTCTTACGCAAGCCCAATAGTTTTAGTTAAAAAGAAGAATAATGATTATCGTTTATGTGTAGATTATAGAGCACTTAACAAAAAGACCGTCAAAGATTCGTATCCTATGCCAGTCATAGATGACCAACTAGACAGACTTAACGGCAAAAGTTTCTTTATGAGTTTAGACCTAAAATCGGGCTACTACCAAATTCCGATGGCGCAAGATTCTACTCATGTAACAGCGTTCGTTACTCCTGACGGACATTTTAAATATACGTGAATGCCATTCGGTTTGGTCAATGCGCCAGCGGTATTTCAACATATGATAAATAAAACCTTAGTGAAAGATAGATTCGACCTAGCCCTACCCTATATGGATGACATCTTGTCACCCTCTACTGACGTAGCCGAAGGAATTGAAAAATTAAGGAAAATATTTAATTGCCTTCGGAAAGCCGGATTGACTTTAAATATTGAAAAATGTTTCTTCTTTGAAACGAAGCTAGATTACTTAGGATATGAAATCTCTAAAGACGGCCTGAGGCCCGGTAGTAGAAAAACCGAGGCAGTAGCATGAATATGAAACTGTTGCCAATAAAATGTGCATAGGGCATCACGTGAGGCTCAAGACACTATTCGATGTACCGATGACTGTTTAGTGCAGTCAGACGTGGCCCAGACACAAAGACAAGCTCTGTCTTACCATCGGCGCTGATTCCTCCCCAAACCGTCCACAAACCGCCACCATAGCTGACCTTTTCTTCAATGCAGCATTGTGCAAAGCGTTCTCCATCTCTTCTGTAGACCTTATTCCTTCCGTCGTTACCATACAGCATAATTTTACACTCATCAGAAAAGAGGACTTTGTTCCACTGGAGGTATAACCAATTTAGGTGCTCACGTGCAAAGTTAAGGCGCGATCTTCGATGGTCTGCACTTAGTTTCGGCCCATTTACTGGCTTGTGCGGTACCAGTCCACGTTTCTTCAACCTTCTTTTAATTATAGAGTCACTTACAGTCACCCTATGTACAACATGAAGCTGCTTCTGCAGTTGAAAAGCATTAAGGCATCGATTTCGTAAAGAAGTTGTCACAATAAATCGATCATCTCGTTCAGAAGTGACCCGATTCCTGCCAGATCCAGATCAGCAAACCAGTCTCCCGATAGCGTTTGTAGACTCTATGAATAGACGACAGGCTTAGATGCAATCTTTCAGCCTTCTACTAATAATTCTACTAAGTAATAATTGAACTAACTATTTACAGAGCCAAAAATAAAATAAAATATAGTAACAAATCATTGGGCATCAAAAAAATTCATCCGAATCGCTGTCGGTGGGAAAGGTGCCCAAAAGGCTGGCAGCATTGCCACGTTGTATGGCAATGCTAATTCTTTAGCCTAAAAATTGGCCAACCCTTTGGTCACGTGAAGAGTCGACCAACCGCTTGGCGATGTCCCGGAATAATCGATGAGCACTCGGACCCCATGGCCCTAGTGTTTTAACCCCAAACGGTTCAAAAATATAGCTACCGGTAAGGTTGTTATATTTGCGCCGTTTGAGGTTTTCTGCACCTGCAGCAGCCACCCCAGCACAACTCGCCGTGCTAGGAAGATGGGATGGCGCGAGGGTGTCGACACAGGTTGCGTCCCACACCAAAGGCCTACCCAACTTTCAAGGCATTATGGTCATTCCGTTTGGCCTCTTTCCATCGTCGCGTGCCAAGCCATTGGATTCTAAAACAGCTGGCACCCCGGCGGTGACAAGCGCCCGACGGATTATGTCATTAATGCTACGCAATCCTGCGCAAGAGAGCTGCCTCCCTGATGCAGAGGAGCTGTGGTAGTGGCAACAGCATTCTGAGGGCAATTTATGAAAGTATTGATAGTCTAATACGAAAGCACTGGGGGTCTTTGCATGCAATGTAACCTCTGGTGCTTTCGCATTGGATTTGTTTTGTTGAATATAAGTAGGTATATAATACTATAACTTCTATTGCTTTTATTGTAACTTGTGATCTCATGATATTGTGATAAACTCTATGGATAATGTAATTATCTGAAATAAATGAATATTATTATTATTATAAATTACATCTTTCAGCCACAACATGCTGATTAAGTCCAGAATCCAGCAATGCCACCACTTGGGCGGCTTCTGCGGGCGAAGTATCCATATGTTTTAGAAAAAAAACTTTTTAAGACGTCCCAAAGTCACAGTACACACACAGTATAAAGAACACAGAAAAAAAGTTTTAAGATAAGCGCCAATTTTTAGTTTTCAAAGGTGAAATGTACTCCAACTCTAAACACATATTATCTCAAAACAGTGAATCATTTCATTTATAGGATAAACAAATGAAATTCTAATTTTGAATTTAGAATTTTTGCGTATCACTGTAATGGCGAAACTGTCAGCTATACAATCATGTGATTTTTTTCATGGAATGAAATCTCTTTTGTGTTAAATTAGGACAGAAACCATAAAAACGGAAGTGTTTCGATTTTTCTGATAAGTTTATTTAATTGGTATACCGTTCAAAGTGTTCACGGACTGCAACGCATTGAGTACTACTCTGACAAAGCGTGACTTGATGCCGCGAATAGCACGGTGGTGGTTGTTATTACAAAAATACGATTTCGGCATTGAATACAGGCCAGACGACAACATGAAACATGTTGACGCGTTAAGCCGAAATGCTATTGCTTATAGAGACTCGCGGGAACTTTTAGATGCTAGAGAGTATGATATCATGAATATCAGTGCCACCGATTGGCTTCAAACTGTTCAAATGACTGACCCTAAATTACAACACATCAAATTAGTCTTACAAAGTAATAAAAAGGAGGTTAAAGATATACACACAAATTTCCTCCTCCAGGATGAAAAGGTCTACAGAATAGTGGGGGATCAAAAAAAATGGGTTGTACCTAATGGGGCACGATAGCGTGTTTGTCAATTGTGTCACGATGAGATGGGGCACTTTGCAGTCGAAAAAACTCTTGATAAAATAAAACAAGACTATTGGTTTCCAAAAATGAAACGTTTTGTTCGCAAAAATACGTGGAAACATGTCTTAATTGTGCATACAATAAAGAATTTACCAGTAAACCCACTAGTTACTTACATCCAATCCCCAAAGGTAACGTCCCATTTCACACTCTTCACATGGACCATCTAGGACCATTCGTTAGGAGCAAAAAGGGGAATACTTATATAGTGGGTGTTATTGACGGTTTCAGTTCATTTTTATAATACCAGTAAAAGATGTAAAAACTAAAACCACTATCAAAACCCTGCAGGAAATATTTGACGTAATAGGTAGCCCAAACGTAATAATCACCGATCGCGGTACTAATTTTACATTAACGGCTTTCACAAACTTTGTAAAATTAATAGGTGCTAAGCTTGTTCTGAACGCAGTAGCAACACCACGAGCCAATGGGCAAATTGAACGATACAATCGTACAATTCTAGATTCTTTAGCCGCAACCAATTACGATCAGGCGGAGCGCGACTGGGATGTCAGAGTAGGTAAATTGCAATGGAGTTTAAATAACATAATTAATAAAACCACAGACAAATCTCCTTCTGAAATAGTATTCGGACGTCGCACAATCTGTCCCGGGGAGGTCCTATTTTAAACGAGCTAGCCGATTTAATAGATACCTCTGAATCGGGTCCATCTAGAGATGCAATACGGTTGGCTGCTCTTGAGAACACCGAAAAAAGTCAACAACATGAAAAATAAATTTGATAGCGGTAGGGCTCCAACAAAATTCTTTCAAATGGATGATTTATTAATGATTTCCAATCATCACAATCTAGCAGATGGAAAAAGTAAAAAGTTATGTCCAAAGTTTAGGGGCCCCTATAAAATAACTGCTGTTTTAGAAAACGATCGGTATGAAGTCTCTAGTATTATAGGACACTCAAAACGTAAATATAAAAGTATTTATCCAGCAGACCAGTTAAAACGTTGGATAAATTTCATACCTAGTAATGACACTGACTGCGAAGACAATGACATTTTAAGTTACGAGGTTGTTAACTGCTGTTCCGATTCAAATTAAGATATACAATGCTTACGCTATGACTAATATTTCCTTACCTACTCGAACTTTCTGCTAGATTCATGACAAATGCTGACTTTCCTTCCCAAATCCTTCCTACTAAATAACGAGCTGCATCTGGTTACTCTAAAGCTACTTGCCTGGTAATATAAGTAGTGGACCGAGGCCGAAGTACAAGCAGTAGTCAGTAACAATGACGGAGGCTGAAATACAAGCGGTGTTCATGCCCCCTAAAAAGTGGACCGAGGCCGAAGTACAAGCGGTAGTCAGTAACAATGACGAGGTCGAAGTACAAGCGGTGTTCACCTCCTCTATTTTTTTAAGATATTTTTACATTGGCTAATCTTTTCTATATTTAGTTTATTTTTTTAATCAGTAATGAATTGAACTGTGAATCGATGTATTTTGCACTAATTCGAATAGAACTCTACTAATATATTTTTGTTTTCCAGGTTTCTACACTACCTATATAATCTCGTTAGGGCTCATTGCGTGCACGTACGCGTCGCCCAGCCGTAAGCGTGTTGTCGCGGTCACCTCGCCGTCGCCGCGTCGACACCTCGGGTGACCCTGACAGCCGTTCCAGTTACATGCTGCTACGTATGATTGACGCCTGGTTGACGAGGAGCAGCAGTTGAGGCGAGGCGATGATGACCAGATGCTAGGCTGATGTGTGCGATGACCTTTAACGGGATTGTGTATTGCTTTATCTGGTATTAGTTAGGCTCTTTTTTATCATTTATTATGACCTATAACGGGATCACCCTGATTTATGTACTTACCTATTACTTTAAGAATTATGATCTTTGTTATTTAGTCACAAGTTATTGTATTCGCTGATTTAAGTATCTACCTATTACTTCAAGACTTATACTTATTTGGAATTGATTGTATAAAATACTAGTTAAATTATTATATTCTTATGACTTTAGTTATTAAGTTAGAAGCTGTTGTATTTGCTGATTTATGTATCTACCTATTACTTTAAGAATTATACTTATTTGGAACTAGCTTCTGCCCGCGACTTCGTACGCGGATCCTGTTGCTTATGCCAGCAACAACGGGGTCGTTAAAATCGAAGATCTGAAACGTCGGATGTCGAATTCTAAGAGCCCGGGGACGGGAAAACAACGGGATGCGCGAGACGATTCGAGATGTTCTAGATCTTTCATTTTTGTAAGTCAACAGGAAATGCCCATCAGACTAAACAACTTTTGCTAAGACTTCATTTCTACATATGTTATAGTGTCGCTGGGCTTTGGAGTTCTACAACAGGTGTTTCAGATCTTCAAATTTATTCTCACAGCAGAAAATGCTCTTCACGTGGAATAATTTTTGCTATGGCACCATTTTTATATCTCTTATACTTTAGCTGGTCTGTTGCGGTTCTGCATCAGGTGTTCCATTTTCCAAAATAAATTATAGCCTATATGTTGCCCAGACTTAATACCTATACCTACAACAAAAACTTTTCTTCCCGTAATTCCGCAGCGGATCCCAAGGTACACTAAATTAACAATAATATTGCAAATTATGAATATATTGCATTCTTCAGATGATACCGACATTCTGTTCAGAGAATGTCGAAGTCGATCAGAATTCAAACGTTCGTTGCGCTCTTCTTTTGTCTCTTCATGCCGTATCAGTAATCAGTTAGAAAGTGAGAGAGAAAGAATTGCTGGAGAATTCTTTCTCTCTCACTTTCTAACTGATATCAATATTTTGTTGTGTGCGTGTTCCAGACAATGTATGATAATCTCGATCAGCAGTTAGTCGCGCATCACGTTTATAGTTATTATGGAGGGTGTGTAATGTGGCAGGGTAAATAAAATGTCAATCTGCTTGGATACTCACAGTTTGTATTGAGTAATACACACACACACACAACACAGAAAACAGTCAGAAGGAGAACAGTACGATAGATAGGCACACAATCACAATAGTCACGGCACAATGATAACAGTTACTTTAGACAATATACGTAAACAATAATGGGCGAACAAGGTATCAACAAAATCATGCGCAGCCGAGAGGTGCGTGAGCAAGTAACGACTCAAGGTCGCGGCAAGGTGATCGGACGATCGCTGCGGCGCTCTCCCACTTCCGCGCTTGGCGGCTACGTCACGATGACGTAGATCGCCGTGCGCGAGTCCAGTAACATACGTTACGGGTGGAGCGTCATTAACCGACATAGTATAAACTAGTATGTTCTGTATTATATTTGATGCCGGTGAATGTGTATGTTTTATTAAGTACTTATATTTAATAATTAATATAAATAAATGTAAATAAATATTATGATTGTGTTTGTATATAAATGTGTTGTGTAAGTATATAATATACATAAATGAATAAATGGTATGGTATGTACCCCACACGTTCATCACTCGTTTCAAGAGACCTGTTAGTAGATGTGCGAATACGCTGAGAACTCAAGCGTGATTCTGTATCGGTAAACGTTTCCGATTCGCGAGACAATGCATGTCGCTCACGATCAGCGGACAGTCGCGCATCACGTTCTGCACTTGTCTCTAGAGACCTAGAAGCAGATGCGTAGTTACGCTGAGAACTCAAGCGCAATTCTCTATCCGTGCACGTCTCCAACTCGCGAGACAATGCGTGACGTTCACGATCAGCGGTCAGTCGCGCATCACGTTCCCCACTTGTCTCTAGAGACCTCGAAGTCGATGTGTATATACGCTGAGAACTCAAGCGTAATTCTCTTTCCGCGAACGTCTCCGACTCGCGAGACAATGCATGACGTTCACGATCAGCGGTCAGTCGCGCATCATATTCTTCACTGGTCTCTAGAGACCTGGATGTAGATGCGTAAATACGCTGAGAACGCAGGCGTGCTTCGCGATCCGAAGAGGTTTCCACGGAGCGAGTTGCAGCCTGATGTTCTCGAACAGCATCAAGTCTCTCCTGACGCTCTTCGGTAGATTCTAGGGATCTTATGATCCTCAATCTTTTAGCTCCTTTGGAACATTAGGAAAGATTTGACCTCATTCTAGGCATGGTTATAGTTTTATTGTGAAGATACCTGATCAATTAAAATCTAAGTGACTACACGGTAGCCTACCCGGTAACGCAGGGGGCGTTATCGGGTAGGCTACCGTGTCACGAAGATAAATGGAAAAGGAAATTAAACACTCAAATAACATACGCCCGAAGGCATATTTATTCGACAAAATAAAATAAACCAGTAGAATCAAATTTTATTTTCAATGATATACCATCGTCATCGAATATCAGTTCTAAACTATTACCGCCTTCACCGCGTGGAGGTACTCCCAGCTTATATTATTTTATAATTATACAGTAAAATTAGTGATAGCTTTGATTTCCACATCAGATGTTTCTGATCTTCGATTTTTATAAGTCAACAGGAAATGCTCATCAGACCGAACAACTTTTACTAAGACGTCATTCTTATATGTGTTATGGTGTAGCTGGGCTCTTGGAGTTCTACAACAGGTGTTCCAGATCTTCGATTTTTATAAGTCAACAGAGAGTGCTGATCAGATTGAACAACTTTTGCTAAAATGTTATTCCTATATACAATGTCACCCATCGGCATGTGACCGCCCAAATTTTTCTGTATATTCATGAAAAATTATCGAAAAATAACTTCAAAAGGGGGGGGTCTTTAATATTTTTCATGTTATTCAAGTTTTTATGTTTTGAGTAGCGTTTGCCATATCTCCGTTGTTATTGGCTCGATTTGGATTCTGTTTATTGTTTCTAAAAGCTTATAAGTTATTTTATCGGATTAACTAACATTTTTATAAAAATTTGTCAACTATGCAAAAAAAAAAAACGGTGATGAAAACATTTTTTTTCTAAAAAAAAATCGTGTTAAAAAAAAACACAAGCGTAAGTTCCTAAAATCATAGGAAGGAATTTTGAAAAAAATAAAAAAATTAGAAAAATAACGTCAATATATACCCCTCTTTTTAAGTTATTTTTCCATAATTTTTCATGAACATTCAGAAAAATGCGGGCGGTCACATGCCGATGGGCGACATTGTATATGTTATAGTGTAGCTGGGCGCTTGGAATTCTACAACAGGTGTTCAGATCTTCAATTTTTATACGTCAACAGAGAGTGCTCATCAGGCTGAACAACTCTTGCTAAGACGTCATTCCTATATATATTATAGTGTAGCTGGGCTCTTGGAGTTCCACATCAGGTATTCCAGATCTTCAAATTTATTCTTTCAGCAGAAAATGCTCATCACGTGAAACAATTTTTGCTATGGTACTATTTTTGTATCTCTTATAGTTTAGCTGGTCTGTTGCGGTTCTGCATCAGGTGTTCAAGTTTCCAAGATAAATTATAGCCTATATGTTGCCCAGACTTAATACTTATACAACAAAAAAAAATCAATCAAATCCGTTCAGTAGTTCCGAAGATTAGCGTGTACAAACAAACAGACATACAGACAAACAGACAGATTTTTTTTTGGATTCTTGCTCTATTACTGTTCCTAAACCCCTCTCAATTTTTTTTTTTAATATATTCAACGTACAGACACGGTTTTTTTGCTATTTTATTATATGTATAGATTGATTGTACAATGTAGGTACTAGTTAAATTATTATATTCTATGACCTTAGTTATTAAGTTAGAAACTGTACAACAGTTTCTAACGCTAGCTATTTTTTAATATTTATCTTTACTTGATTTTTATTTTTTGTTCGAACTAGATGTATTTTCAGTTGTGTCAATTAGGTGCCAGTATGGTCTAGAAATTATTGTATTACTGTTTTGTATAAATACACACAAATATACTCGAATGGCCGGCAAGCAATGGGGTCATTCCTTTCTCAGGACGGCCATGTTAGGGAATTAACATTGTATTTTATAACTTTTCCACAAGAAGTACATTTTGTTTGTTATATTTTGAATTCTGTTAAAATCATATTGGCTGATTGATGACATTTCCTTTGCCTGTCACGTAACAGCGATCGTTTGTAATTTTTGTCTATTGATTCAAAGCTTACTAAGTTGAGAACAACATCAGAGCTCTCGGGCATTCGAGCACGGATCACCGAGAAAACAAGTCGTATAGTATCAAGTGAAGGACCTACTTACTGTAAGTCAATCTGATTTAATAACTATTCTTTAAATATCATACTGAATTATGACCTGTGGCCGTTACTTTGTTTTAAATATTAGATTCTATCGTGTAACTATTGCTAGTTGTGGAATGTATGTAGCAAGTAAGCCTATATAGGTACAATGTTTTATATTTCAAAAATACTAAGTAATAAGTGTAAAGGTTATGAGAAATCATGATATGATCTATACATATTTATATAATAAAATCGTAGCGAAGTCAAAACTGTACATTGAATATTTTTGAAAAAAAGTAATTGCTACGAGGTCTAGGATCGATTCTAATGCCGGAAATATTTTTTTTAGAATTTTTGTCTGTTTGTCTGTTTGTCTGTATGTATGTTCCAGCATGGCGCAAATTCTACCGGACAGATTCTGTTAAAATTTTGCATAGATATTCCCTGTGTGTCTGGTCAAACTATAGGGTATAATCTATCACGCTATTTACTATGGGGGACGAGCAATATTACATTATGTTGTATTTTTATGTTCTAGCATGACACAAATTCTACCGGATAGATTCTGTTAAAATTTTGCATAGGTGTTCCCTATAAGTCTGGTCAAACTATAGGGTATAAACTATCACGCTATTTACTATGGGGGACGAGCAATATTATATTATGTTCGTATTTTTGGAAAAAAACGCGCCAAAATTTTAGGATATTGTGGATGGTTATCGATTAAACTTTTTAAATGATTATCATCACGCTATACCTTTATGGAACTAAGCAGTCAATCATGAAATATATAGGAACGGCTATTTTAGACAAGTTTCAACAAAGCAATTAGCTCAACGGTTGGGCGGTTGCTTTGCAAACATGGGGTTGTAAGTTCGATTCCCACCTACGGTTTTTTTTCTTTTTTTTCACATTTTGTTATACGATTATTTTTTTTTTTGATTATGTACCTATAATCTATAGATATAATAAAATCGTAGCGAAGTTAATTTTTTTTAAAGAAAGTTATTGCTACGAGGTATGGGATCGATTCTTATGCGGAAAATAAAGTTTTTAGAATGTTTGTCTGTACCAACTGTAGGGCATAAACTATCACGCTATTTGCTATGGGGGATGAGCAATATTACATCATGTTCGTATTTTTCTCTGCAAATTGTAAAAGGACGCGCCAAAAGGTTGGGATATTGTAGATAGGTAGTTACCGATTTAACTTTTTAAATGATTATCATCACGCTACCTTTTATATAGAAACGGCTATTTTAGCTAACTTTCAACAAAGCGAATAAGTAAGCGGTTGGACGAATGATTTGAAGTCCTGAGGGCCTACCACCAGCTCAAAAGCAGTATTATTTTAATATTACTTTAGTTTACTTCAGTGTGGGAAAGAGATGAAGCTCTACAGGATGTATAGCTTCATCTCTTTCTCCCACTGAAGTAACATTAAAATAATACTGCTTTATGAGCTGGTGGTAGGCCGCCCGGGGTAGTAAGTTCGATTTACATCTGTTTTTTTTAAACTCTTTTTGTAAAACGATTTTTTTTTTGGATTGTGTATGTAATAGTTCATAGAATGTATTAATTCACAAAAAATGGAAAACTTCGTAAGCTATGGGAAACTACTAAGTTACAAGTACTTTACAGTCACAAAATATTCTAGGTTGTATTCTGATCATTTTAGAGCAAAAGACTGTAGGAATAAAATGTTTTTTTACAGATTTTGACAGCAGATTTGTCCAAGCGATTTTAAAATATGTATGTGTGTGGATCTTCTGGAATCGCTGCCACACTGCTTCCTGGTGGCAAAACAGCGCACGTCATGTTTAAGATTCCCATCGATTTAGAGAGCAACGAAACGCCTGTTTGTGGGGTGTCACGCAACAGTAACAAGGGATGTGTGCTTAGGGGATTGCGCTTCGTCGTATGGGATGAATGCATTATGGCAAAAAGGAAAGCAGTGGAAACTGTAAACAGAACCCTGCAGGACATCCGCAGAAACCAAGATATGATGGGTGGTGTCACAGTTTTGACAAAAAAATTGAATACTTCGTTGAAAAGGTCGACTCTATGGTCGAGAGTTCATAAACTGCGCTTGACCATCATCATACGACCTCGGCTTGGTGGTAATTCAAATGCTCAAGTATTCTCCGATGTTCTTCTAAAAGTTGGTGAAAGCACTCTACCAGAGACTCTTGGTAGAGTAGATCCCACTTTAGAAGATCTTATACGAGGATATCAGTCAAATACCGTACCAAGAGAATTCTTAGGCGTGTTTCCGTTTTAACTCCGAAGATGATCAAGCTGCAGCGATCAACCACAGTATTCTCTCACAAATTGAAGGGAGTGAAGTGATATACACCTCCATTAATACTGATGTGGAGGAAGATGATGCCAAATATCACCCCGTAGAATTTCTCAATTCACAAATGGCAAGTGGACTTCCGGTTGTATATCTGTGTAACGGAAACCAGCTCAAAGTCATGTCTTTGCAGAGAAACGTCATCGAGGTGGAAATTCTAACAGGTTGTGGCGATGATGAGATAGTGTTTATAGCGCGTATAAAGTACAAATTCCCCATAATTACCAGTTAAAGCGCGTGCAGTTCTCTGGGAGTGTATGCTTTGCGATCAACAAGTCACAGGGGCCGACACTGAAGGCTGAAGGCTGCGGTTGTCGACCTCAGGATAAGCTGCTTCTCACACGGACAACTGTTACGTCGCTTGCTCCCGAGTCACCATTCCTGACTCTCTGTATATTTTGGCTGCTGAGAATAAAACTACAAACGTAGTATACAGGGAAGTTTTATAAAAATATGGCTATTATTGTAGTATATTGTGATGTCTTACGATTTCCATGCGAACGAAGTCGCGGGCAGAAGCTAGTAATAAATAATTATGTGAGTTGGACGTTAACCTACCTACAATACGTTTTACTTATTTTGTTCCCCAGACTTAGAGTACCTAATCTAAACATATAAATATAACACACATCTAGTTGAAGCTTATCTTCTGATTTGTCTAATAATAGATTTTTGTTTTATCATAAAAAAATACAATACCATGACAACCATGAATTTTCATTATGCTTGAACCAAAATAATGTGTATGTGTACGTTTCTCGTACACATACACATTATTTTGGTTCTGAAAATTTATTACTACAAAGAATTGTAGCAATAAATTTTCATTATTATTATTCAAACCACCTTTTTATTGGATATGGTAATCCAATTACTCTACTCAATACATGATAGCTCGTTGTTATTTCTAATGCCTAATTATTTATATTTTCAATCTGTTTCGATTTGAAACAGATTGCTAATCTGTTTCAAATCGAAACAGAAGATGATGATGCTTCATAAGTTGGAAAAAAAATCTGCTCAACAACGTAAATAACGCAATTAATGTTGTTGAAGTCAAATCATTTATTTCAAATAGGCCCATGTATGGCACTTTTGAACGTCAAAAATGACAAAATAATAAAATTGATTCTAGTCGCCCCTTCCAAAAGGTAGTTTTCGTATGGAGAAGAATGGGCAAGAAACTCCACCGTTACTCTTTTAAAATGTTTTACATTTGTTTGTAAGCGTTCAAAAGTGTATAGACACGTTAAGAGTCGTATTGCTGTGAACACGCGGTGTAGTCCGTACATGTGTATGTGTAAACAGTCAGACGTCTGTGACGTGTGTGCCGTACACACACCACAGAAAACGCAGTTTTGCAATGCACACTGTCGTATCGTCACGGTTCGCGGGCGCCTTTTGTTAGACACGTATCATATACGCGTGACCTTGGCCAGTGTATAGCATTGCTAAAATTCGAAAGTAAATTATATGTGCAGATGGCAGAAGGCGTTAAGCGTTGGTCTTAGATTCAGGATGGCTAAGGTTCTAATCTCGTGAATCATAGCAGCGCTGTTTTTGCAAATATTATTATTTTTGTTTGCAATAACAATATTTTTTAAATATTGCTGCCTTTTTATTAATGTTGTTATTGCAATAAAGGGTTTAGAATAAAAAATGCGTGATATGTGATAGTAAAGTAGCCATGGATGAGTGTGGGATAAGTGGACCAATCAATAGATGGTTTGGTCAGTACTTGGAGCGAAGAACTATTAAAGTTCGGGTTGCTAATGCGGAAAGTATTGAGGGCGTTGTCAAATATGGTGTTCCTACCGGATCTGTTTATGGGCCTGTTGGTTATATTGTTCACGTTAATAGTATGTGTAATGTCATAAAAAAATGTAAAGCGTACATGTACGCCGACGATACATGTCTCCTATGCAGTGGTAACGACCAAACCTCCATACAAGAAGCAATACAAGACGATTTGGATAATATAATAAAATGGGCGCACGATAACGGCATAATAATTAATGTAAGCAAAACTAAGTGCATGCCAATACATTCTCCATATTCACGTAACAAAAACGTTGACTTGAATATCAAAGGTCATAGTTATGAATGTCTTCACAACGGGAAATCAAGTTGTCAATGTACTAACTTAGAGCAGGTAAAAACCTACAAGTACTTAGGATTGACTATTGATACTAATTTTGCATGGAACATACACATAGACACGGTTTGTAATAAAGTTCGGTCAGTTCTGGGTAAATTGTATACCCTGAAGCCTGTAGTTAAGAGAGGACTATTGTATGCATTATACCATGCACTTGCCGACTCGATTATCAGTTATGGGTTGTGTGGTTATGGACTTACTTTTAAAACATATCTAGATAAAATTAAAATACTACAAATACGTCTTCTTAAAATATTAGTGAGCCAAAGAACTAAACAAAGCTTGAACAAGGAATATGAACAATTATTTAAGAAGTGCAATATATTACCAGTTGACATGAAAGTAAAAATGACAATGATTCTTGAACAACACAATATTAAAAAACATAAAAAAGAAAAAGTACATAACTACCCAACCCGACTTGCAAAGAAAAAGAAACTACAGGTGCCAAATGTAAACAATTATTATGGTAAGCGTACGAGACGATGGATTACACCTACATTAATAAATGAATTGCCTGAGGGAATGATCGATCGCGTCACAAGTAAAAATCACCTAAAAAGTGTCCTAAGGAAGCATTACTTGTCGATGTGTCCATAGTTGCTGTGTCCGATCGGCGGCTTCGGTGGGCTAAGGTCGTGGGTACTAAGTTTGCTTACCTTATACTGAGTAGGTACCTACTATAGGATAGTGTCATGACGTTCGCTGACTGATGCCGCTGAGTATGGTAGCTGTAGAACTCGTAGAATCTGTGGCTGTGTGGGTAACTACTCTGTATTAACATACAGAGTGTTTGCCTACAGAGCCATAGCCATAGCCATATTTTAGTTTTAACTTAGATTTAGTTTTTATAGTTTTTATGTCTACTCAAGCAAAGATTCGTGCTAAATCCACGAGAACCGACTGCCGACAAATTGCTTTGCAGTTTGGCAGATGTTATGTAAAACCAAAACTGTAATATTATGAAATAAATAAATAAAAAAAATAAAAAAAAATAAAAAAAAAATTAAAAAAATATTTATTCGTTATATTTATTTTACATAACCTCTCAGGCCTTTTTTGACAGATGAGTAGTATATTTAACAAACTGCTACAATTATTTATCATTACTTCAGCTGAATAAGATGTGAAATAGATGTCTAGAAACTTAGGCCGCATTCCGAGTTATGCTAAAAATATCGCGAATCCGACCAAATTTAATAGTCACAATTATTACTCAATAGCCCTTATATTTTGTGACTTTTAAAGGATAGTGGGCAAAAATGTATGGGCGGCACACCTAGCTCTCCCACAGTTAAAACCACTGTTTTGAAGATATTAGTTCTCCCTTTACTCAGGCCAAAGCGCATCAAAATCTGTCCCGGGGTTATTCCGTTCCGACATTGTTAAGTTAGGTTAGGTTAGATAAAATATACCCAGCTCCGCCACTACACACAGCTCCCCCACAGTTAAAACTACTGTAGTTTTGAAGTAACTACTTCTCCCTTTTCACACGCCAAAGCGCATCAAAATCTGCCCCGCGGTTAATCAGTTCTGACATTGTTAAGTTAGGTTAGGTTAAATAAAATATACCCAGCTCCGCCACTATACCCAGCTCCCCCACAGTTAAAACTACTGTAGTTTTGAAGACATTACTTCTCTCTTTACACACGCCAAAGCGCATCAAAATCTGTCCCGGGGTTATTCAGTTCCGACATTATTAATTTAGGTTAGGTTAGATAAAATATACCCAGCTCCGCCACTATACCCAGCTCCCCCACAGTTAAAACTAATATAGTTTTGAAGTAATTACTTCTCCCTTTACACACGCCAAAGCGCATCAAAATCTGTCCCGGGGTTATTCAGTTCCGACATTGTTAAGTTAGGTTAGGTTAGATAAAATATACCCAGCTCCGCCACTATACCCAGCTCCCCCACAGTTAAAACTGCTGTAGTTTTAAAGTCATTACTTCTCCCTTTACACACGCCAAAGCGCATCAAAATGTGTCCCGGGGTTATTCAGTTCCGACATTGTTAGGTTAGGTTAGATAAAATATACCCAGCTCCGCCACTATACCCAGCTCCCCCACAGTTAAAACTACTGTAATTTTGAAGACATTACTTCTCCCCTTACTTACACCAAAGCGCATCAAAATCTGTCCCGGGGTTATTCAGTTCCGACATTGTTAAGTTAGGTTAGGTTAGATTAAATATACCCAGCTCCACCACTACACACTGCTCCCTCACAGTTAAAACTACTGTAGTTTTGATGTAACTACTTCTCCCTTTTCACACGCCAAAGCGCATCAAAATCTGTCCCGGGGTTATTCAGTTCCGACATTATTAAGTTAGGTTAGGTTAGATAAAATATACCCAGCTCTGCCACTATACCCAGCTCCCCCACAGTTAAAACTACTGTAGTTTTGAAGACATTACTTCTCCCTTTACACGCGCCAAAGTGCATCAAAATCTGTCCCAGGGTTATTCAGTTCCGACATTGTTAAGTTAGGTTAGGTAAAATGTACCCAGCTGCGCCACTATACCCAGCTCCCCCACAGTTAAAACTACTGTAGTTTTGAAGACATTACTTCTCCCCTTACTTATACCAAAGTGGATCAAAATCTGTCCCGGGGTTATTCAGTTCCGACATTGTTAAGTTAGGTTAGGTTAGATAAAATATACCCAGCTCCGCCACTAAACCCAGCTCCCCCACAGTTAAAACTGCTGTAGTTTTAAAGTCATTACTTCTCCCTTTACACACGCCAAAGCGCATCAAAATGTGTCCCGGGGTTATTCAGTTCCGACATTGTTAGGTTAGGTTAGATAAAATATACCCAGCTCCGCCACTATACCCAGCTCCCCCACAGTTAAAACTACTGTAATTTTGAAGACATTACTTCTCCCCTTACTTACACCAAAGCGCATCAAAATCTGTCCCGGGGTTATTCAGTTCCGACATTGTTAAGTTAGGTTAGGTTAGATTAAATATACCCAGCTCCACCACTACACACTGCTCCCTCACAGTTAAAACTACTGTAGTTTTGAAGTAACTACTTCTCCCTTTTCACACGCCAAAGCGCATCAAAATCTGTCCCGGGGTTATTCAGTTCCGACATTATTAAGTTAGGTTAGGTTAGATAAAATATACCCAGCTCTGCCACTATACCCAGCTCCCCCACAGTTAAAACTACTGTAGTTTTGAAGACATTACTTCTCCCTTTACACGCGCCAAAGTGCATCAAAATCTGTCCCAGGGTTATTCAGTTCCGACATTGTTAAGTTAGGTTAGGTAAAATGTACCCAGCTGCGCCACTATACCCAGCTCCCCCACAGTTAAAACTATTGTAGTTTTGAAGACATTACTTCTCCCCTTACTTATACCAAAGTGGATCAAAATCTGTCCCGGGGTTATTCAGTTCCGACTATGTTAGGTTAGGTTAGATTATGTTGAGGTGGGCCGATGCAGCGTAACATTGAGCTTCGTCGGTCTCAGCTCCTCGAGGTCCTTGTGACGGAATGGCGGAACAGGCTTCTGCGCCTTGCCTCGTCCACAACCACAACCACATGGATCGACGACTCTGCCATGCTCTGGAGCAAAAGATCCTGAGCTCTGGCAGCGTGGTTGATATTCGCCTGGAGGAAATGGAATTGTGCCATCACTGGCATTCCATTTCCTTGGCATCTCCTCCTTCCCTGGGTCGGGAGTCAGTTGCTTGAGGCGGCTGTGGGAGAGGCGCAGGTCCTCTAACAGCCCCAGTCCTCTTGCCAACCTTTCTCGGAGCCTTGCAAGCTTTCCCGCCAAGTTTGTGCTCCGCAGGCTTCCCTGCAGCTGCGCAAAGACTGCAGTTTGGTGTCGCGGAGCACTGGGCCGCCCTGTGACCGGGTTGACTGCAGCGATAACAAAGGTCACTGCGGTCTGCTTCTTCAGTGCATTGTGCCCGGACATGCCCCTTTTCCAAGCACCTGAAGCACTGCATAGTCCTTGTTGGCAGGAGTTTCACCCTGGCAGACACCTACCCCACTAGCAACCGTCTGCCGTCTGCGACCTTGTTTGCAGCCGCTACCGGGCACCGTACCCAAATCGTGCCTAGCCCGGCCGCGCTGCAGCGAATTTCGCCCGCCTGTAAGCTCTCGGACGGACATTCGCCGCTTCGAGCAATGGATGCCACTACTTCCTCCGGGGTTGCGGAGTCGTCCAGTCCGTCTATGCGCAACTCAGCCATTTTAGTGGGCCTGGACACCCGAGCATCCTCTGGTTTGAGGACTTCTCGTATCTTGGCGGCCAGAACGTCCGCCCTCTCCTGCCTTACAGCACCTGAAACGTCAAACACTTTGGCACCCGTGACTGCCGTTTTAAAAACAAAGCCAGCCGGGGTGGCAAATTCGCTGAACTTCAGCTTCTCCTTTATTTGCGGCAGGACCGACTTATATGTCACACTCCTGTCTGCGGCTTCGGGCTGCAATGTAATAACTACAGCCTCAGAGCGTGGGGTCCTGGCTTTGGGTGGCCTCGTGCCCTCTTTTGAAGCCGGGACCTTGGCGGGTGCCAGTGGTGCCGGTAGCGCCGACTTCTTCTTGCGGCCCCTTTTTACTACCGTCGTCCAGGCCTCTTGGGTGGGAGGCGTGGTCGCTGGTACCGCAGTTGAGTGGGAAGGGGGAACGGACGTACTCACCGCGGGCTTCTTGGGCCGCTCCGTAGACTTTTTAGCCCCCTCCGCAGGTTTTCCGGCCACCTGCACGGGTTTAGTCTTGGCGGACTCCTCTTTCCTCCGCCTATCTGCCGCAAGCGGCGGCCGGAGGATTTCAGCCGGGGGGAGGCGCGTCTCCATGGCCTCCAGTCGGGCACTTTACCATGCCCCCACACTGCTGCATGCATATTCGGGCCACTCTCTGAATTTCGTGGTCCGACAGGGCAAGTGTAGGCGGTGGAGCAGGTGCAGGGGCCAATGAAGGCGCGGCAGAACGGGGGCCGGTTAATGCGGGAGCTGCCTGTTGCTGCCAGTCATTTCTCTGAGCGGCAAACTCCCGCTTGAGGTTCTCCAGCTCGGATCGGAGACGGCTGTTCTCCTCCCACAACTTTGCCGTCTTCTCCGAGGTCGAGCGATTAAGGAGGACTTCCACCGCCTCCTTGATCTCATCCGCCGCCTCTTTTAGAGCTCGCGTGAACGTGCCCTTCAAGTTGCCAGACTTGGTGGCAACCTTCAGAACCACGTCCACGCTGTCCATTACTTGGCGGTTTAGGGCTGCCGCCGACAAATCCTCGGCGGCGGTCAAGCGAGTAGACCGGCGCTCTCTGGCCTGACTGGCCATTTCAGCCACCTCGTCAAGAGCCACTGCCCGTCTCTCCTCTCTCCTAGCAGAGTTGACCTCCCCCTTGGTGCTGACCAAGGAAATCGAGTTTTGAGTAGAAACGCCCTCCACTTGCTTGGTCCCCGAATCGCTTCCTCCGCTGGGTGCCGGCATGTCGGAGCGCTTGAGGAAGCGCCCTTGAGGATCGCGCGACGTCGACGGAGCTGACGCTCCACCAACTTCGCGACCTCGCCCTCTCCTGCCTGTCGACACTTTAGCGGGCGGTAGGTTCTCCTCGCTAGAAGAGAGACCTGTCAACCCAGCGCGTTTCTCCTCTTTACGTGAGCGTTTATTCCAAAATTTGGAATGACGCCCAGCCATCGCTTCTTCAGTTGGTGAGCGCTTTGAGTTTACGCTCGCCACACTCATCCTATCAGATGCGGTGTCAGAATATGACAGCACACCCACACCCATCTGCTCGACCAACACGGTCGGCAACTCCTTCGATTTTATTTTATTATTTTTATTTATTTTATCCATGTGAATCCCACGAGTAGATATAGGTCAAAAATGTCCACCGGGCAGAGCCTAGATGCCCGGTAAGCCTACATACTGCAGAGTGCGGCAGGTGCTCTACAGGGGAAGCGTTCACGACTGGACTCCCTCCAGCCATTCATCCTCTCACCGCGCTTCAAAGCTTAGGATTGGGTGGTTTTTTATCTTAGAGGTAGCCTTCCTCTGGGCCAGGCAATTAAGCCAAGCCCCCGGCGGCGGCATTAGACATGCCTCCGTTCGCTGTCCAGTCAACCCGACTCAGCGAACCCGCCGAAAGTTTTCTCCTCAAGGAGAAAAACACGCGCCGCTTTGGTGCGCCTACACCGCAGCGGCATGGTCACGTCTTCTGTCGATTGACTATCGTCGATCGATCAGGAGCGACTCCGTCCCGGTATCTCTCTGGGTCTGGTCTCTCACTTGGACCTTTCCGGCATGAGTAACTCTACCGGCAGAGCCCCAAGATCATTGAGACACACAAGCCCCACCACGACGACAACGTGGAGACACCCTCGGTGGGGATTTTTTTTTTTTTATCTAACCTAACCTAAATTAATAATGTCGGAACTGAATAACCCCGGG
Organism: Agrochola lychnidis; assembly: GCA_963680765.1. Classification (NCBI taxonomy): domain Eukaryota; kingdom Metazoa; phylum Arthropoda; class Insecta; order Lepidoptera; family Noctuidae; genus Agrochola; species Agrochola lychnidis. The sequence goes on along the minus strand of OY796852.1, from coordinate 287,982 downwards.
ACAGATTTTGATGCGCTTTGGCGTGTATAAAGGGACAAGTAATGACTTCAAAACTACAGTAGTTTTAACTGTGGGGGAGCTGGGTATAGTGACGGAGCTGGGTATATTTTATCTAACCTAACCTAACTTAACAATGTCGGAACTGAATAACCGCGGGACAGATTTTGATGCGCTTTGGCGTGTGTAAAGGGAGAAGTAATTACTTCAAAACTACAGTAGTTTTAACTGTGAGGGAGCTTGGTATAGTGACGGAGCTGGGTACATTTTATCTAACCTAACCTAACAATGTCGGAACTGAATAACCCCGAGACAGATTTTGATGCGCTTTGGCGTGTGTAAAGGGAGAAGTAATTTTTATTTATTTTTTATTAATTTATTTCCAACTTACTTCTATCATTACAGGATAACCTAATGCGATAGCGTACTTATCTTAATCTTATCCTAACTTATTATTAACTTAAAATAATTATAATTAAATTTTGTAACTTATTACAAATAATGCATTCTTTATGAACTCACTCAGAGAACAACAGAATAGGTCCGAGTCATCAGCTATGAGGTTGAGAGTGCGGAGTGCACGCGTCAGTGGCGCCTCACTTAAAAGATTGGTCCGAGCGCGCGGCTCCGCCAGCAGCCGGGGCTGACGTCGTCGCCACACGTACCGATCCGAAACACACAAACCTATGTGCCTTAAAATGTTTCAAAATCAAAATATTTTATTTCACATAAACCTACATGGGCACTTATGAAACGTCAGAAGCTAGGTGCACGGTTCCAATTGGTCGTTTCCTATGGAGAAGAGCCGGCAAGAAACTCCACGGTTACTCTTTTAAAAATAATTGGCTTTTACAATACTTTCATATAACAAGTTTCTAGGTATGGGAGGACAGTGCAGGTCTTTCAATAAGTACCAAGTACTTAACAAAATAGAAAATGGTCAACAGGTCTACAATCCACTAAGCCTACAGCGTTCTCACATTCACAAAATATGTAGAAAAGAATCTATACAAAAAATAAATAAATTAATATAAGTAAAAAAAACCTATTTTAATAAAACGCAATTATATGATTGCTGTTACAACTGTAATCAATCTGAGTAATTATCATGTCCACAAAAGTCACAAAAAAAAAGTTGAAATTAAATCGTAGGTATATAATGTCAAATAATAGAATAATAAATATGTCAAGGACGAATGTAAAAACAAAAAAAAAATAAAGATTTAAATAAACATGGTAATTTGGGAGCAGTTAATAGACTCTTACTTATTTATGCCGTTAATGAGGTACCAGGGAAGCCACATGTGCAGAAGGAATTAATGCCAAACTTCCTTATCTTCAACATAGTCTTTAATTTTATAATATGCTTTCTTGATAAGGACACGTTTGATGTGGGTTTTGAACTTCCCATCGCTAAGTTCTGTCACAGACTTTGGCAACTTGTTATAAAAGCGGATACTGTTTATAAGAAATGACTTGCTTGTTTTAGTTAATCTAAATTTGGGTATCACAATTTCATGTCGACTACGTGTATTTATATTATGGAAATCGCTTCTTATTTTGAAAAGTCTTAAGTTTTTGCGAACATACATAATACTTTCTAAGATATAAAGTGAAGGCAAAGTCAGTATATCAATTTCTTTAAATTTGTCTCTAAGGGACTCGCGAGGGCCCATTTTATAGATCGCGCGGATTGCCCTCTTTTGTAAAATGAAAATTGAATCTACGTCAGCTGCCGATCCCCACAGCAAGACACCATAAGACATAATACTGTGGAAATAAGCAAAGTATACTAACCTAGCTGTGGCTATATCAGTCAACTGCCTTATTTTTCTTACTGCATATGCAGCTGAACTTAATCTACCTGAAAGAGTTCTAATATGAGCGCCCCATTGTAATTTTGAATCTAAAGTAATTCCTAAGAATATAGTTTCCGTTATTGCATCTAGGTTTTTGCCATCAAGTTTTAGATTTAGACCTACTTGAGGTACATTTGGTAATGAGAACCTAATACATTTCGTTTTGTTCGCATTAAGTAAAAGATTATTAGCTGCGAACCATTTTGAAAGTACAGCCAGACTATCGTTAACATGTAATACATCTGTATCTTTCCTGTCTATTTTAAAAATAAGAGAAGTGTCGTCAGCAAATAGAATTATATCTGATAAGTTAGTCATCATGTAAGGAAGATCATTTATATAAACTAGAAATAAGAAAGGGCCGAGAATTGAGCCTTGAGGCACGCCCATTTTAACTAGAGACCCCGAAGACGTCGCCCCATTAACATTTACTTTTTGCTGCCTGTTTGATAGATAGGAAAGAACAAGATCAGCAGCTTGTCCACGAATTCCGTAGTGGTATAATTTACAGATCAGTGTATTGTGGTCAACGCAGTCAAACGCTTTTGAAAGGTCACAGAAAATGCCAATTGCATCCTGGGACTTCTCCCAGGATTCCAAAATGTGACTGATGAGTTTTACTCCTGCGTCAGTCGTCGACCTACCTTTCGTGAAACCAAACTGGTTACTATGTAAAATCCCATTAGAATTAAAATGTGACAACATCTGGTCTAGCATGATTTTTTCATATATTTTACTCAATGCTGGTAGCACAGATATTGGTCTATAATTAGAGGGATCACTCTTACTACCCGATTTGAAAATTGGTACTACTTTACTATGTTTCATTAAATCAGGAAACGTACCGCTATCTAAACATTGATTAAATATGCCTGTTAGGACAGGGGCAATTGTGTCAATGATATCTTCAAGAACCTTAACGGAAATCCCCCATAAGTCTTCAGTGTTTTTTTATATTAAGACTTTTAAATGCTTTTTTAATTGTGTCAATAGAAATGGGCTTGAATTCAAAACTTGGAATGTCTCTACTGAAGTGTTCTTTTAAAAGAGATTCAGCTAGTATAGATGATGAGGGGAGAGATTTCGTAACCTCTATTGGGATGTTGGTAAAGAAGTTTTCTAGTGTCTCAGCAACTTTTAACTTATCTGAAATGGTTACATTATCAATGTTTAATGACAATTCATTCTGATCTCGCTGTTTTGTGTTTCCAGTTTCTTTGTTAATTACCTGCCACACAGCTTTTATTTTATTGTTAGAATTATTAATTTTGTTACTTATTAATTTAGATTTAGCTTGGGCGCAGACTCTTTTAAATATCTTAGAATATTTTCTTACATAATTATGAATTACTTGATCAGAAGTCAATGATTTTTCGTTATATAAATTATATAAAATATCTCTGCTTTTTCTAATGCCAGGAGTGGCCCATTCATTAAATTTTGGTTTGGTATTGATTGTTACTGTTTTTACAGGACATGCTTTATGGAATTCTTGGCATACTGTAGAAAATAATGTACCATAGTTTATGTTGGGGTCTTGTGAATCAAAACTAGCTGTTGAAAGATTGCTAAGAACATTATTATTAAACATTTTCAATTTATTTTTAGTAAGAGGTTTTAACTGAATAGTTTTATCTAAACGTAACTTTTTATCTGATTCAAATGATACAAGTTGACCAGTATGGTCAGACCTAACGCCACTAATTAAGGATGAGTCTTGTATTTTACAATTAGTAAATATATTGTCAATGCATGAAGCTGAGGTTGCTGTTATTCTAGTCGCTTCATTAAATATACATTTTAAATTGAATGAATTAAACAATGATATAAGCTTATATTTATCAGGTGAGTTAACTAATAAATCAATATTTAGGTCACCACAAACAAAAACTAATTTATTATCTTTAAAAAGTTTACTTAGTATTTCTTCCATAATGATTAAAAATGATGACAAGTTTGAAGCTGGTGGTCTATAAACACATAAGAAAGTATGGCCTTCAACCTCTGCACATGCTACCTCACATAAGCGATCAACAGAGCAAGCAGTGATATCCTTTCTTTCCTTATGTCTGTTCGCATTATGTACCCTTCCTCTAAGTACTTTGAATATGTACAAGACGAGTGCGAGATCCCTCCTGACCCTCAGTTCGTTATATCCAACCATACCCAAAATAAATAAAGTTGGGTACATAAGCGGATAAAACGGGTATACACCATACAAGCGCAAGTACAAACACCTCACAAACTTGTTTTGTACTCTCTCCAACATGAGCCTATATTTAGATTCATGTGGAGCCCAAATGACTACGTTACATTCTAATTGACTTCTAACTAATGCATTATATAAAGCGATAACCGCTTTAATGTTATTAAAACCACGTACCATACGGAGCATGAAACCTAAATTACGGTAGGCTTTTCTGCAGCAGCTTGTGACATGATCTCGAAACGTTAGCCCAGTGTTGAATTTGACACCTAAGTCCCTAACTTCTGTGGCCCTAGCCATTGGCAATCCATCTATATTGTATGTATATAGTAAAGGAGTACGCGCGCGAGAGAAAGTGATTGCTACGCACTTTGAAGTGTTGAACTGCAAGAGGTTCTTCTTGCTCCAGGTCACCACTCTGTCTATGTCTCTTTGAAGCTTGTCACAGTCCTCTAATTTACTTATCTCCAGCGACAGCTTGAGGTCATCAGCAAACAGTAAACATTTGGCGTCTTTAACAACTTCTGGCAAGTCATTAACCATAAGAATGAATTGCAAAGGCCCAAGGTTACTGCCCTGACTCACCCCCGACCTGGTAAAATATGGCTTAGACTTATGCCCCGCATACTCAACGTACTGTTGCCTACCGTTCAAGTAACTTGCAAAAAACCTTAGTAGGTGTGGAGTGAAACCAACAGCCGCTAACTTTTTGAGCAAAACATCATTATTTACCAGATCAAATGCTTTTTTAAAATCGAAGTAAGCGGCATCAGTTTGCCCCCCACTGTCCACAGTTGGAACCAGATTAGCCATGTAGCTGAGGAGATTGCTAGTAGTGCTTCTTGCCGGTCGAAAACCGTGCTGGACGTTTGAAAGCTGGCCACTGACCTGTCAAAATATGCTCTTATGAATAGCCGCTTCGAAAACCTTCGCCGGAGTCGACAGCACTGCGACAGGCCTGTAACCATCCACCGTCATCCCCGACCCTCCCTTTCATACAAGATGGTGCGGGAGAAACTCCGCCCATGGGCTCCCCCGCTGACGCAGAGTCTCCGGCCCCAGCTTGTGGGGGACGTGGTGAGCGCTCTGTTCCCCTCTAGAGGAGATCATACCCCTTCGCCCATGGCTCCGCCTACTGCGGTACCCGATGCGGACCACACCGACGACGACGATTCTCCTGAGGTGACTGAGGTAGAAATGAGAGTGGCGGTACGCAAGATGAGTGCGAAGAATACCGCCCCAGGACCCGACGGCATACCCGGAAAAGCCTGGGTCCTGGCCATGGTGGCTCTCGGGCCTCGACTGAGGGGGCTCCTAAGCGCATGCATGGAGAGGGGCCAGTTCCCACTTCGTTGGAAGACGCGGAAACTGGTCCTCATCAAGAAGCCGGGGCGCCCAGCGGACTCTCCGTCCGCTTATCAGCCCATTGTGCTGCTCAACGAGGTGGGCAAGCTCTTTGAAAGAGTCATTGCAGACTGCCTCGTCGAGCAGCTGGTGCGAGTGGGGCCGGATCTGGTGGAGAGCCAGTTCGGTTTCCGCAGGGGGCGCTCTACGGTGGACGCCATCATGCGCGTGCGGGCCCTCACGACGGGGGATGCTGTGGCCCGGGGTGGGGTCGTCTTGGCGGTGTCTCTAGACATCGCCAATGCCTTCAACACCCTGCCCTGGAGTTGCATCAGGGAGGCAGTCCGGTATCACCGGATGCCGACCTACCTCTGTCGTGTGGTCGAGGCCTATTTGACGGACAGGGCCGACATCTACCCCGGTCACCAAGGAGAGTGGAACCGGCAAGAGATGTCGTGCGGTGTCCCACAGGGTTCGGTCCTGGGGCCGCATCTGTGGGACATCGGATACGACTGGGTGCTGCGCGCCGACCTCCCTAGCGGCGTCAGCGTTGTTTGTTACGCTGACGACACGCTTGTCCTGGCGCACGGGGGCTCGTACCAGGCGGCGGCCGATTTAGCGACACTCAGGGTTGCGACAATCGTCGATAGGATCCGGCAGCTGGGACTCGAGGTGGCCCTGCACAAGTCTGAGGCCATGTGTTTTCATGGTCCTCGGAATGCGCCACCATCTCCCAGGTAATGGCGGGAGGGGTTCACATCGATGTCGAGTCGACGATGAAGTATCTGGGACTCGTCCTCGACAGCCGGTGGAACTTCGTAGAACATTTCCGACGTTTGGCTCCCAGACTGGAGCGGGCCGGGGCTGCATTGAAGCGGCTCCTGCCCAATCAAGGGGATCCAAACGCCTCCTGCCGGAGGCTCTATGTGGGGATCGTGCGGTCCATGGCCCTTTACGGGGCGCCGGTGCGGGCGCGTTCATTGAGGCTGCGGCCAGCCCGCCGGTTGAACGCGTCCCAGAGGGTCATGGCCATCCGGCTGGCCCGAGGATACCGCACGGTCTCCTGCGAGGCGGCGAACCTCCTTGCCGGATTACCGCCATGGGATCTTGAGGCAAAGGTCCTCGCGCACATCTGGGAGTGGCGCGAAGAGGCGAAACGTCGGGGCTTAGCTCCGATGCCGCAAGAAATTGCGGCACAGCGGACAGAGCTCCGGCGGGACCTTATGGCGTCATGGAGAGTGCGATTGTCGCAACCCCGCGCTGGGCACGCCACAATTGCGGCGATAAGACCCCTCTTTGAGGAGTGGCTTGAGAGACGCCACGGCGTCCTCAGCTTCCGCCTGACGCAGGTCCTCACCGGACATGGCTGCTTCGGGAGGTTCCTGTTCAGGATAAGGCGGGAAGAAACACCCGGGTGTCACCATTGTGTGGATCGGCCTGAGGACACGGTGGAGCATACGGTGGAGGTCTGCTCGGCTTGGGCAGAGCAACGCCGTGTCCTCGTAGAGGCGATTGGCGGCGGTGATCTCTCGCGTCCGGCCCTGGTTCAGGCCATGGTACGGAGCGAGAGGAAATGGCAGGCCGTCACCTCCTTCTGCGAAGCGGTAATGCTCGCGAAGGAGGAGGCGGAACGCGTGAGGGAGAGGCAAATTTCGCGCCCTCACGCCCCTAACCGCTGCAATAGGAGGAGACGCCCGGGGCGGGAATCGCGAGCCGATTTCCGGCCACCGTAGGCGCGGGCTTGCGGACGGTGAGCAATGGGTAGCTCGCCGTCCGATAAGGACCAAGCCCGGGTCGACGGCGCATTGTGTTCCACGCGCGCCTCAAGGAGATGTCAGCAGAATTGGATTGAAGGAACACGGGTGGGTTTTAGTCAGTAAGAGTCTGATACGCCCTCCTGCTCCACCCAGAGCGGGAGAAGTTATTTGATAATTTCCCACCCAAAAAAAAAAACCCTGGGGTTCCGAGAAATGTCAAAGACATAAAAAATAAAATAATAATAAATGAAATCGTTTATTTAAAAAACTTTTTTACAAAAAGCACAACCGACTTCCAAACTACAAAGTGAAAAATAACTTTAATTTTGGAAGTCGCTGTCTTTGGATCAGATCAGTATTTTAGTTTTTTGACACCGACTTCCGAAATTAAAGTTATTTTTCACTTTGTAGTTTGGAAGTCGGTTGTGTTTTTTGTAAAAAAGTTTTTTTTTTTCACTTTTTAGTGGGTTGGTTTGTAATTTATCTAAGTTACAATAGCCTTATGTCAACTTCTCATCAAAAATACCCAAATCGCTATAGAAGTGCCTTTAATATTTAAACAGTTCCCTCGATTTCTCCAAGATCCCATCACCAGATCGTGACCAAATGACAATGGGACCAACTTGAAAGTATACCCTTTCAAACAAAAAAAGAATTTTTCAAATCGGGCCAGCCGTCTTTGAGTAATCGGGGAACATACATAAAAAAAATTAATATCCCGACGAATTGAGAACCTCCTCCTTTTTTTTGAAGTCGGTTAAAAATAGTTGCTTATTTGCCTGAACTAGGTTGAACCTGTGTTTCAGGCTAGGAAGTGCAAAAATACTTAATGTAATAAATTAACTAAGAGTACAAAACACAAACTAAATTAAAAATATGTAAATAAAAGTAAAATAGCATGTTAACGGTTCTATTTGCAGACAACAAGTAGATCTTCTGTCTGTGCATAATCTATGGTTAGTAAATATTGAAGTATAATTTTTTTACAGCTAAAGTAATTTAATTTATAAATACTAAGTTTTCTATTTAATCTATTGTACAGAAATGGGCCTAAGAATGTAAAAAATATTTCTACAAAGACATCTTTTGAGTTTGCATTAGATGTGCATGCTATATCATTCCGTCTCTTGTTAGTATTGTCAGCAGTGTAGGTAAGCATGGTGTGCTGTTTTAATACTAAGTGCATAATGAAAAGTTGTCGAACAGTCAGCACGTTGCAGGATTTATATAGCAGATCTGTGGGAAAGAAAAAGGGATGGAAGTTTGCTACCTTTAAAATTGCTCTTTTCAGCTCTTTCAAGAGGAAGTAGATAGGTTTTTGGTGCGCCACCTCATGAACTGATGCAGTATTGAACTATAGATTGACATAGGGCCAAATAAAGTTGTGTGATTAATTTTGAATCTGCAAATGTTCGCAATTTTTAAAAACATATATTAATTTGCGCACTCTTTTAATTAGACTTTCAATATGTTTTCTGAAAGACAGTGTCTCGTCCATTATTACCCCGAGGTATTTTATGCTGCTCGTTTTGAGGATAAGAGGGCAATTACACATGCTGACTGAACGGTTTCCACATTGATGGGCATATAGATGAGGGTTAGTAATGTTAAATTGAGGCTTGCTCATGGAGAAGTGAATATATTTTGTCTTGTCAGCATTTAATGTTAGTAAATGGCTTTGAAGCCAATTAGTTGCAGTATTAAAACCTAGTTGAGCAATTCCGAACAGTTCGCTACTGGTTTTAGCGGTAAATATTAACGCCGTGTCGTCGGCATATGATATAATTTTTCCGTCTTTAATATTCAGATTACCGAAGTCGTTAATATAAATCAGGAATAGCGTAGGGCCAGAATACTTCCCTGGGGAACACCAAAACCAGTACTTTTCTGCTCATCGCTCGTGATATTACCTATTCTAACACATTGGTATCAGTCATCTAAGTAGTCCGCAAATAGTTTCAGCGGCGTTCCCCTTATTTATTTATTTAAGGAAAAACAAACAGTAGCACAATAAAAAACAGTCATAATATCTTAAATATAACATTTTGAACAATTATGCTACCCACTACGTTTTCCACAGATTACAATAGGAAGTATTTAAAGACTAGCTAGTAACACAGATACAAAAGCTATACAAACGGCTTTAGCCTGGAACTCATATCTGGATTTTTTTATTTATAAAAGAAACAAAAAAAATCAAATTAAAATTAAAAGCAAGTTTGTGTGCGTAAAGCATTGTATAATGACGCAATGCTTGATATTAGATCAAACATTACGTCATCATACAATACTTTGCTGATCCTTTAGGGTTGCTTGGATTTGCTTCTTAAACGCATTTTTACCAAGAAAAAGAATGTCGATTGAATTAAACTCATTGTTATATGTCTCAACTAAACGATGAAGTGGTGAACGCGAGCCAGCGTTGGATTTACAAAAGCGAGTAGCAAATAGACGTCGAGAGCGTACCTCTCGTACATGAACTGTTCGAGGAACCAAGTAACATAGACTCCCAACTAAGTCCGGACAGTCAAAATGATTGCGGCAAACATTGAACAGAGTCATAACTTCCAGAAGTTTCCGCCTTGATTTTAAGGTTAGAAGATCATACTTTTTAAGAAGTAAGTGGTATGACATTTTATTCCGATAACATCTAAAATTCATTGCACGAAGGTATTTACGTTGTACTAGTTCTAATTGTTCACTATATTTTACGTAAAAAGGGTTCCAAATAGGTACTGCAAACTCTAACTGTGGCCTAATTATTGATTTATATAAGTGCAAGAATGTGGAAGGTCGTCGAAAATCCCTGGAAGATCTCATGACAAAGCCAAACATTTGGTAGGCCTTGTTAACAATTTTTTCTATATGAGCATCCAAATGTAGCTTCGAATCTAGCAGAACACCAAGATCACGGAGAAAACCTACTTTACTAATTGGCGTATTGGCTAGACGATAGTCGAACTCGGTAATATTTTTCTTTTTGGTTAATGTTATAACGTGACATTTTGGAAGACTGAGGTGAAGCTTATTGGAAGAGCAGTAGCTAGAGAAGCGGTCTAAATCCTGCTGGAAGTTTAAACAATCGTCTTTATTAGAAATAATTTTATAGACCTTTAAATCGTCCGCGTAAAGAAGAAATTTTGAATTTTGAAAACAGTCTTTTATGTCATTAATATATAAAATAAATAATAAAGGGCCTAAAATGGAACCTTGTGGTACACCGGAGCTGACCCAAAAAGAGCCAGATTCAAAGCCATTAACAACCACCTTTTGTGTTCTGTTAGTTATGTAAGATATAAACCACCGTAAAAGGTCCCCTCTGATTCCATTGTAAGCAATTTTATTAAGTAGTAGTGTGTGGTCAAGTTTATCGAAAGCCTTCTGAAAATCTGTGTACACCGCATCAATCTGCTGTCTATTATCGAGACTATCAAACAGTTGGGACATGAAAATGAGGAGATTGCTAATGCAAGATCTGTCTTTAACAAAACCATGCTGTTCTTTTATTAAAACATAGCGAATAGCAGGATATAATTTACCATGTACCAGTCTCTCAAATAGCTTGGAGAAAGCAGATAGTATAGAGATTGGTCGATAGGTAGCTACGTCATGCTTGGAACCACTCTTATGAACTGGTACAATATTTGCCTGTTTCCAAACTTCAGGGAAAACACCACTTGATAAACATTTATTAAATAATATAAGTAAAGGATAGCATAATGTATCACACGTGCTTTTTAGGAAAACCGAAGGAATCCCATCAGGACCAGGACCCTTGGTTGAATCAAGTGATTTTAATTCTTTATGTATTTCATCAATCAAGGGACAGTTGCAGTTTGCATAGGAAGACATCGTGGTCAGCATTTCTAGGTGGTGGGTCCCAAGAGTTACAGTCAAATGTTGAGGGCTCATATGCAGACTGGAAAAATGTAGCAAACAAGTTGCAAGTAGTAATAGGATCATTGGATGAAATTTGATTGTAATGGACCGAGGATGGGATTTTATTTGTAGTTTTACGGCTAGCAACGTACGTCCAAAATGTCTTAGTATTAGTGGCAACACTGTCTTCAATTGCATTAATATATTTATTATAACAAACGTCGGCAATATTTTTAAATTTTTTCCTGTTACTTGAGAATATCTCATAGTCACATAAATTCCCATACTTCTTCCATCTAACCCAGGCTTGAGTTTTCTTTTTGTAGGTATGTATGAGAGATTTGGAAAACCAATTGGGGAAATTAACATTTTTTGGTCGACATGTAGGTGTGTGTGATTTTATAATATCATAAAGTTTTTCATAGAATGTAGAAACAGATTCAAACATTATTCCTAGTGCCTCTAATTTGTTCAGAAGAACAGAAACAGACACTGTGTCGAAGGCTAAATCAAGGAAGACTCCCAGGGTCTGATTACCTTTGCCGAGTTCTTCTATAATATAATCGGTCAGACTGTGCACCGCATCGGCTGTGGATAATTTGGCTCTAAAACCAAATTGCGCAGGGAATAGGATATTATTTTTTTCTAAATAGTTAACTAGTCTACAGTTTATAATTTTCTCTAATATTTTTGATATTGAGGGAAGTAACGATATTGGCCTATAATTATTTCTTAAGCAATAAACGTTTTTGACTTTTGACTTAAGTCTTTATTACCAGATTTAAAGACAGGGACTACAACTGCCTTTTTAAAACAGCTAGGGAAAATTCCTTTGCATAGACAGATTCGAAGTATATGCGTTAAGGGAGGTACCAAAATATGCTTGAAAAATTTAAGGACCTTATTGCTTATTTATCCCATCCAACTGCACAGTCATCTTTTAGTCCAGAAATGATTCGGGTTATTTCGTCTTCGTCAGTGTTCAGCATAGCAAAAGATTTCAGGTTACAGCTATTGCTTGATTTTTGGAAAGGTGATTAAGGTCACAATAATGTTTCGGAATCTGTTTAGCAAGAGTTTTCCCAACATTGACAAAGAAATTATCATTATTAAAATTATTAGATAATTGTTATCCACGGTTTTATGGTCCTTTGTTTTCTTGGTACGTTAGTTTGTTTTGTATGTTTAGTTTTATTTGATGATATTAATGTTATTAGTGTAGTCATAGCGATATTCGCGTCTTCTATGTTGTAAATATCTGTGAAATCTGAGCATTCTAAGTCTGCTTTAATAGCTTCGAGATTAGTTCGAGAGATGGTGAAGGTTTTGTTTCGTGGCGGGTTTGTTGTGGAGATCATTAGAACAATAGGTTTCTGGTCTGTTATGTGAGATTCTAGTACTAAGGTAGTTGCTATTAACTTCGTTTTTAATAGGATGTGATCAAGGCAATTTTCCATTCTAGTGGGTAGAAGGTGGATTGGTAGTAATCCATGGGATGCGTTTAGGATAAGGTAGTCTAGTGCACGGTCATTCCTACTGCCCAGTTTTATGTCAATATTCAAATCGCCTAAAGTTGTGATACTAGGGGAGTCTGATAATCCCTCATGTTATTAAGGCTAACCAGAAAGCTGTCAAACTGATCTTTGGAGCTATTCGACGGAGAACGATTCAAATTCATTTATTTGGCTTACACAAAGTTCATAAATATACAACCTAAATAGCATGGTATGAAATTCTCACTAACAGAAGACTTAGAATTAGACAGCGGGTCCCAAACTAGGCACAGCCTGTATCTTGGTGACCCAAACACTACACAAAGTTAACAACTTTAATGCGTTCTGCTAGCGCAATATTATTATTCATAGTTCTTATTAAATTTACAATAATTTAAGTACAAAAAACAAATAACATAAATTATACATACAAAAACAGTTAAGGTGAGTAAGTGTGTGGTGTGAGTGTAAGTGAGGGTATGTATTCCTTCAGAGAGTGTGTATTAACATGTGCAGCAAAGTAAACTTTCTGTTTCCTCATAAGTCCGGCCCAGCAACCATTCTTTTAATTTAGTTTTGGCCTCAGAGTAGTTATTCGGTACAGTGAAACGATAGAACGATATATCGCTACTACCGATAACTTGTTGTCAATTTGACATACTAGACTATTAGCATAATTTATGTTGGGTACCCACACAGTGACATTTAGGCCTATTTTTGTATAGATTATTACCCCATCGTTTTGACGAACTGTGTTTTTAGTAGCGTGCGGTTGGTATCCGTTAAGTATTGGGAGGTTATTCACTTTACTCAGCCTATATTCGGTTAAAACAATAATGTCAAAATCAATGTTTATTAAACATGTTAATGCTTGAAGACTATCGAAGTTTTTATTAACGCTACGTATATCTAAGTGCAATAGTTTTATGCTACCGTCAGTTGTATTTATATATTTTACACACTCGTGCGGATCTCAAGAGAAAGAGTTTTCGAGGTTGAGGTTGTCAAGTTCATGATTTATACTATTTATATTTGCCATTTGAGTTTCTAATTAGCACCAAAAGAGGAAACATTGAGTATGATAGTCTCGTCATTTGATTTTGTAGGATAACTCGCTTTTCTGTGGATATAATGTAGTATATGTGTGTGTTATATTCATTTTAATGTGTAAGTAGGGTTATTCATCATGTGTAATATGTTTAGTAGTGCGCAAACAGAGTAGTGTATAAATAAAATTTGTGTGCAAACAAGATTAACAAAGATTAAAATAAGTAAACTAATATTACTAGGTAACGATTTAAGCATGGGTTGAAATAGTCACACACTCTTGAGATCCTGGAGACTCTTCTCAGAGTTAATCAGCATCTGTTTATGGCCCGTTTGTTTGCGAAGGAAGATGTTTCCATTGCTTATCCAACAGAAAGTGAAGCTATTATTCTTTGCAAATTCCCTTGCCAAGTAAAATGACTTTTTAGAACTAGGAGGCAACTGTTCAACAACATAATTATACCGCCTGCCGTTTCCCAGGTATTCCGATCAGTTCAGTGTTTAATTTGGATCAGTTCAGTGTTTAATTTGTTGTCTTTGGATTCCTTACTGTTGTTGTAAGAACGGATAGCAGATAGTAGGTTTTGTTTAGTTCGCACTGTAGAAAATTCAGCGATGATTGGGCGCAAGGTGGGGGCCGCCATGTCTGTTACCTATATTACAGATGGTTTCTATTAGTTCGGATGTACTCTCGGTGTCTGTTTGTGGAATGTTTCTAAGTTCGATTCCTGACGACCGCGACTTATGTTGAAGATCGATAACCTTCTTCTCCAGGTTCTCTATGTAGCCTCGCTGTTCCTGACGCTCTTTTTTGAGATCTTCTACCTCTTTTTTTAAATCTTCAAACTGTTGGTTCATAAACGACATTGATCGCTCGATCCCTGCATTGGTTTTGCAGATTTCAGCGTTAGATTCCTGTATTTTCATGTTTTGGGCTTTAATCTCGCTTATGTCTGCAACCAATTTTGCCATAAAGGCTGTTTGGTTTTCTAACATCTTAGTGATACGGCTGTCTTGTTCTTTTCCCATCTTGCACTTTGGTCTTGAACACCCTGCTGACTTTGAGACTGAGGCGAATATTCAGGTATCGGGTGTTTATTTCTATTTGAAACACATTCACTAATCTCGATCGCCGAGTTGATCTCAGTGTCAGACTGAGTCTGAGTCAGGTTAATATTTTTTGACTTTGAAGTTCTCTGGCCACCAGCCATAGTGATCAAGATAGTTGTTAACTTATCTGTTTAAATTCAATTTGTGTTTATTCCGTTCAGTCACAGTCGTACAATAAGCGACCGATCAACGATCCGCTATGCAGTTCCAACGTCGTAGACGGCCGGCGTAGCCGGTACACAACTCGTAGAGGCCTCGTAGCACGTCGTAGCACTTGCGGATGACGTCGTCGGACGTAGCAAGCAGCTATTTCAAACATCTCCATTACTTGTTCGGTGGCGTAATGATTACGCGCACGAGTCGCCAGTCTCCGTCACCGCCCCGTCGCGAATTCAAATCCTGGCAAATCACAGTCACTCACGAATGTCACAGAAACATTAGAAATGTTTATATCCCTTTCTAGGACCGCCCACTGGGCAGTACAAACAGGTATGAAGTCCACGCGAGTAACAAGGAATTGTAAATTACTAGTTTCGACCAATTGCAAAAATAAGTCACAAAAAACCACGAGCAACTCGACACACGTCCACTCGTTAAGACGCCGAGCGACCGATTCCCGTGACTGGGGTGAAGCCCTCCTCGTCAGAGTGGGAGGAAGAGGAAGAAGCAGAGGCATGAGCCTCCGTATCGGTAAAATGAGAGTGGGGGATCGGGGCGCGTGCTGTAGAAGCGATCGCGTCTTTCGTGTCCATATTGTCAGAGGGACAAGGACTGAACTGAGGGTCAATCGCATCACTAAAGTCTGCAATGGACTGGGAATGGAAGTCGGCCTGCTGTGAGGCAGCGAGACCTTCGAGTTCGGTACCAAACTCGTTGATGAGTGTAGGTTCCTTTTTCAGGACTCTACTTAATAGATCCAGTAACCTGGAGTTATCGCTCCTAAGCGATAAGAGGTCATTACGGAGTGATTGGATGTCACCCTGTAAAGCCTCCATAATGACTAACTAATATAAAAAGTATTAAAATATAGGGAAGGATACCTATCTCCTATTTTGTCCTAATCCTGTCTCCCCGGGCGGACTACCGGGGATGTTTAAACCCTCCCTGTCGGGTATAGACAGGGAGGTTGTGTACTAACGTGAGCCCTAAGCTTGCTTTGGCCCGTTGCCTATCATATTGTGCAACGGGGTCTTAACCAGTTTAGTGCGCCGGGTGTAGACACACCCGACCGACACTAGGTGAGTGGCTGTGGAGGGAATACTGTCATCAGTGCCGACTAGGAGATCCCCCAAGGCCGAACACTGGGACCCGGTCAAATGACTTGCTTCATTTTCAAGAGTGGAGGGTTCAACCTTAGGGTGCGTCCACATCTGGTGAATGTGCCGCGAATGTGCAGCTCGCGAGCCGTTTGAGAGTTGCCCGCGAGCTGCGAGCGTGCAGTTACGGCAATGGTTTGGTGCGCCTCTTTAGCGCATCTCCTGCAAAGCTCGTAAAAAGGCGGGCGCGCGGCGCGCGATCTGCGCGCACTCAATTCTCACACTTACAGTTCTGTTTACTGGCTCAGTACTTTCGAAGATGTCGGACGACACTAGTGCTTTTAATATAACTGCTGCATCATTAGCTATTATATTACTGATAAAAAGGAAAAAAAACAACGGCGTTGGTGGCAAAATCCTATTTTTAAAGAAAATAGAATATAGTAGCGGAGTTGAAAAACCATCAATTAAGCGGACACTATGATTTTTTTTTAAATTGTCACCAGAATTATATCAAAATCTACTCAGATGGTTAGTTTCAAGATTGCTAAAAAGGAAACGCATTTTAGGCTACCAATTTCAGTTGAAAATAAATTAAGTTTGACATTAAGATTCTTGGCCACTGGAGATTCCTACACAAGCTTGCAGTACCTTTTTAGAATTTCTAAGCAAAGTATTAGTATTATTATTCCTGAAGTGTGTTTGACGATTATCAAGTGTTTAAAGGAAAACGTACGTGTGAGTATTTTTCTAATTAGGTACCTATCTTTATTTAATAATCACATAGCCTTTTTTATAAGCAACATATAAGTTTACGAAAAGAAAGTAGTTATTATTGAAACAAATCACTGTAGCTGTCATTCGTATCTTCTGCCGAATAATTACTTTCCTGACTGTGCGGTCTGGACTTAGAAGCACTTTGAGAATAAGTTGTATAACCTTGCATCGACACTTGCATATTTGGTTGATAATCATAGTACCCAGAATCGGCTTTCATTAAGACATCAAATATTGCCTGTTGAACCATATTTTTTGTTGAACGTGAATAACATTCCATTTTGGCACCAATAAAATTTATAAATGAATGTACTTCTTGTGACAACTTGGAATTATCGGTCAATTTTTCTGTAGCAGTCTTTAAAACTTGTAGGGCTTCAGTTACGATTTTATCATCCTTCGATTTTTTCTTTTTGGACGGCGGAGGTTCAATAAAAGACAGGTCGATTTCAGTGTCAGTATTTATTCCATCATCTTTGTACCTGTCGCTCATCCACTTTATCTTGTTCTATATCTGCTTGTTCCTGTAATCATGTTTTTATATTATTATTTTTCAGGCGCCAAGGAGACCAGATATATGGCTAAAAGTGAGTAAAGGATTCGAAAATAAATGGCATTTGCCCCATTGCATTGACGCAATAGACGGTAAACATGTAGTCATACAGGCACCTCTGAAAAAATCAAAATCAATCCTAATTTCACATCTCTTTCAAATATTCAAACACCACAAATAAGCTATTCCAGAGAAATAAACGAAATAAGAGATGAGATTGCTTCTTATTGTGTAAATGAAGGCCGTGTTGCATTTGGAGATAAATATTGTTGATTTAATTACTTACAGTATTTAAACGTTTCCTTGGTTTATCCCGATCAGCTAAAAAGGAAAAAGCGTCGTAGGCAAACAAACAAAAAAAAACAAAATTAAAATTATTATTCCAAAAAGTGTGGGGGGTCAAATTACAATGGGACGACGAAGTTCCCGACAACATACACAAAGAATGGTGCAAAATGCAGATTCAGATTTATTTTTACGTAGCATGGGGTCTCAACTCGAACAAATTATAATTAGTTCTGAAAAAAAATCATAGATAGCAGCATAGGTAACAAATATGAAATTAACAATCACTAAAAAGCAATAAACGGCTGATTTTGGCGTAAGTATGATTAGTAAAAATCAAAACTTCTTGTTTAATGCTGATTTATCTATATAAATTCATAAATCATCTATTTTCAACAAAAATGATAAATGAAACATTTTGTTCAAAGCTCTTTGCAATAAATAGATGGCGTATTATTCAATTTGTCATCACATCTGTCGCTATTATTTTACGTTTAGTAGTAAATCAAACAATTTTTGAAGTGAAAACATCTTTAGGTGTGTTGGGCATTTTTGAGATGGGAAAAACAATTGAACTCGCGATACCGTTACCGACATCTCATTTTAGTAACCGCGATTGTACTCTTTATTAATATTAAGTTACGAATCAATGTTCTATGCAAGTATTTGTACAAAGGTTTTGGAAGTATTTTTTTTTGTAAACGCGATTGCGATCTTTATTTAGATTAAGTTACGGACCAATGTTCAATACAAGTATTTTTCTTCCACCAAGATCTTGTTCAGGCCCTGCGCAGACGGCACACTTTTTGTGCGATCGAGTCTGCGGCGCACAAAAAGTCTGCATGGCGCGCAAAAAGTCGGTCGCGGATATTTCACAGACTCAACGCACACGACGCACATCTTCGATCATTTTGTCGGCAGAGCTGTAGGGACGTAGACGCTATGGAAATCGTGCAAAGATCGCGAAGTATTATTTTGTACATGAAGTACAGAAAAAGAAGAAGAAATAGAGAATTTTGGGTACATCCTATACTTTCGGAAAGATTACTGAAGGGACAGTTCCATACTAAACATTCATGATATTCTGCCTATCATGATATTCTGCCTTAGAAGTATCATAAATTGCTGGTCTGTTTTGTATTTCTTGAATTAACATAGTTAATAATAATTTTTTTTTATTTAGGAACATAAAGGTTTTGTAGTACATGAGGGACTTATAAAGTATACATTATTAATTACATGGTGTAAGTACAATTAATTGTTGGGTGAATCGCTGCTCTCCTAGCTAGATCACTGAGTAATCTGTATTTAGGAGAGAGAGTTATATCGACCTCTGGCGCCATGATAATAGATCGCGTGCGTTACGTCCACCCCTAGCAAATGCAGATTGCCGACTAAAGTGTGCGCCGTCTGCGTTAGCGCGCGTTGAAGCAAACGTTCAATTTTTTTCACACACTTTTTGTGCGGAGCGGCGCGCCGCGGCGCGGTGCGGTCTGCCCGAATGAAGGCTCGTGCAGACCAGTGCGATTTCGCGGGCACGACAGGCAGCGCAACCCATGTCGCGCCCGCGATATCGCGCTGGTCTGTACGAGCCTTTACACGGATTTTTTGTGCGCCGGACTTTTTGCGCGTCGTGTGCGTTACTGCATATAATTGCATAGGTTCTATTTTCACAGACTAAAAAGTGCGTCACGGATAGTCTGTCGTCTGCGCAGGGCCTCAAGTTTTCGCTTCTGTCGGCACTCCCGGAGCGCCACTGTTTTTTTTTATAATCTATTACCTACTTTACATAGAAATATAATATCTGAAAGAAGTCTATACATGTTTTTGGCAAGTACCTACCTACTTATATTTTTATCATTTTACTGAAAAACCGGCCAAGTGCGAGTCGGACTCGCGCACGAAGGGTTCCGCACCATTATCTATAAAAACGGCAAAAAATCAAGTTTGTTGTAGGGGAGCCCCCTTAAATATTTATTTTATTCTGTTTTTAGTATTTGTTGAAAATATTGTAAAAACTATCTTTGCTTTGTTTAAATTCAATCTCTTTTTATTGTATGTAATTGCATATCACGTGTGCACTGTGAACATGTACATTCTATAACGCTACCAAATACTGGGTACGTCTTTCATCGACTTGAATATGCCCTGGCGGCTGAGAGTATGTCATGCTCACTCAAATGTCTCGCTGATAGTGGCGTGTGTGTTGCATCATTAAGGGGACGATAACTGACTTTTCATGATTTTACACTGAAGATGACGTCTAAACGAGTAGTGTTAGTAATTTTGAAAAAATATATGTTGAATTAGAGCATTTTCTTAATATTTTAATATAGGCATATTTTTGATTATGTTTATATTACATAGTGAAATTAATTTGTAAAGTTATGTCTAACGCGTATAAAAAACCGAGAATGACACAAAATCTATCAAGCGTATTTTTCTGAAAACTTCACCATTTTAAAGATAATTAAATTATTGATCGTTTAGTATACGTGTTTTATTAAAATACCTTTTGATTTACGGGTAATAAATTAATAATGCGTCTAATTTGGGACAGCGCTCCTTGATGGGCGAGTCCTATTACTGGCTGGTCGTACGACGCGTTGCGTGAGCTCAGTACAGAACACGCAAGCTAACCATTGAAGGTCACTGTAATATATCTGCGTCTTAAGTTCCCTTCAAAATAGTTGAGCTTAATGGTGCTGATCCATGCGTCATGTTCGTGAACGGGCGCTGTCAGTAGGGACTGGTCATCTCTTAGCTGCCACGGTTTATTTTAATTTTTGAATTGTTTTTGTTTTATATTTTTATTACGGACGCTTTTAACGTGCACGTCTTTCCACATTGTTCTCACATGTATAATTTCAACATGAATGATGTAACCAATATTTTGTAACAATATTTTTATTTAAAAGAGTGACCATGGAGTTTCTTGCCCGTTCTTCTCCATAGGTACCTACTACGATTAGGAATGGGCAACTAGCTTCATCTTTCTGACTGACCGACCCCTTGACAATTCAAAAGTACCTGTAATTGGTTTATTTGAAATAAATGCTTTGAGTTTGAGTTTATAGCGGCTACAGAAATACATCATCTATGAAAACAACTGTCTTAATAATAGAGACACAGCCTGGTGACAGACAGACGGACAGCGGAGTCTTAGTAATAGAGTCCCGATTTACCCTTTAGGTAAGGAACCCTAAAAAGGATTGCATGAAACGTTTTAAAAGTAGATAGGTAGATAATGGTGCCGATTCTCTTGTACACCGAACTAAACTAACTAAACTATCACTAAAATTCCTTACTTTTTACTATGAGAATCTCAAAGCTATTCTGCAAAATAAATTCTCTTTTTAAAATAATTTTGACATATCTAAATCGAATTTGACAATCGCGACTCCACACGTGATACCTAACCACGTGAATCTTTTTAGAGCCGGAGGCGCGCAGGGGGGCAACCTCGATGTGTTTTATATGAAATTTTTCACTTTGCGTAGAAAAAAAAAAATATACCTACATGTAGAGCGTTAGGGTTTAAGGGTTTTATAAAGGGGGTCGAAATTTTCATTATTTTTGCGATTGGACACACCGTTTTCGAGATATAAATGTCAGAATGTGTAACTTAATAATAGAGTAGACAATACAGATGTATAATTAAATATAAAATACTAAAAGGGTTAAATAATAAAATAAATGTAAAACAAAGTATGTTTGTGCTCAGGGCCGTCTTAACCATATTGGGCGCCGGGGTGCGAAAATCAGCCTGCGCCCCCCTAACCAACGAAAAAAAAAACATATTTTCAATAATTAAATAGTAATAACAATTTAACTATTAATATTAATAATTAGTATAAATTATTTTATGTTTCATTTTATTATTTAGTAAAATTAGGTAAGTTCATTTTTAAACATCGAATTCAATTTTTCTGGCTTTTAAGTTGACAAACTTTTTATGATTTCGTCTGTTTTGAAATCTACTTTCGATTCGATACTTATTATGGCCAAATTTGTCAATCTATCTTGGGTCATGGTTGATCGTATGTAGTTTTTTATTAATTTTAATTTCGAAAAAACTTTTTACAAAAAATACATCCGACTTCCAAACTACAAAGTGAAAAATTATTTCGGAAGTCGATGTCTTTGGATCAGTATTTTAGTTTATTTGCCACCGACTTACCTTGACAACGTTATATTAATTTCCACAAAACAATTTTACACACTCCTTGCACAAAATTTGAATTTCACTACACGAATTAAATAACTTTTTTCAACACAAATAAATACAAAATAAGTAGAAACTTATGCCAAACGTTACGTACGGTCACTTACTATGGCCATCGGAAATTTAATGGTAATTCTAACACAATACAAATAAAATCACTACTAAAACATTACATTTTTGCTGACACAATTTGTGTTGGTGACTAGATACTAGATAAGCGGGCGGCATTAGATCAAAAAGCGGGCGTCCCGTGTCAAAGGGCGTGCGCCCGCACTTGTAGCCATAAGCTCTCTTTGAATTCGCCGTGTGTGTTTGTTGGAATATAAATTTAATTGTTGCAGTTATAAGATCTAAATTGGCTTGCATAACGCAAGTCGCAAGGCGAGTGTGCCGAAAGCTTCAGAGGCGTTTTTTTTGTAAACAATAGGTATAGGTGCCTATATTTTTAGTATAATGATTATTAGTTTGATGTTATGAAAGATGTTATTTAAAAAAATTGTGATTACGCATGGTATATGTAGGTATAAGGCGGTCGGCTTGCGCCTCCTAAGACCCTGCGCCCGGGTGCCACGCACCCCTTGCACCCCCGGGTAAAGACGGCCCTGTTTGTGCTCACCGTAAAACGAAACGTGCGTCTGCAGCTGCAAACGCACGTGTTGTGTGATTCACAACTCCCGCCATTAAGAAGGCGTATATAAACGGTTGTTGCACAAGCAAACAGGCCAGTCACGAGGGCCTTATTCATAAGCACGCCACCTCGGACGCGCCCCGTCGCGTCGTAAGGGTGGTCTCATCTGCCCCAGGGCAGCTGCGTCTCGCCGGCGTGTTACTCACGTTACACCGACGACATCCCCACCACCTCCGATGCCATGCTCGCGCTGTATGCCGATGACGCCGCGTACATCACTACCTCGCTTAATGCGAAGTACGCGGCGGTCAAAATGCAGCGCGCCCTCGATTTACTTCCCGAGTGGCTGGCCAAATGGCGACTGTCGGTGAACGTGAGTAAGACGCAAGCCATGGTGACTGGCTTTGCGCCCCTCCCACCCCCCCTTAAACTGCAAGGAGTCGACGTCGATTGGTCGCCCCAGGTCAAATACCTGGGTGTGACCATCGACCGCCGCCTCACGATGGGGCCCCATGTCCGCAAGGTCGTCGCGCAGGGTAAGGTCGCCCGCAACCTTCTCAAACCTGTGCTCTCATCCCGCATCCCGGCGCGCGTCAAGCTGAGCGTGTACAAGATGTACGTACGCCCAGTCTTGACGTACGCCGCCCCGGCCTGGTTCGCCCTCACGTGCGAGTCGAGCCGAAAAACACTCCGCACGCAACAAAACCTTGCGTTGCGGACTATAGTTGACGCCCCTCGCTGCGTGAGGAACG
Source organism: Agrochola lychnidis (assembly GCA_963680765.1). Classification (NCBI taxonomy): domain Eukaryota; kingdom Metazoa; phylum Arthropoda; class Insecta; order Lepidoptera; family Noctuidae; genus Agrochola; species Agrochola lychnidis. The sequence continues at coordinate 264,814 of OY796852.1, read as the reverse complement.
ACGTGATCCACCGGGACCTCGGGATTGAGAGCCTGGATGAGTTTGTGGGGCGACTCGCGAAGGCCATGTTCGCGCGGGCCGACGCTTCTGCCTGGCCCCATGTCAGGCAGATAGCGCCACTGCACGCGCGGCCGCCTGACGCGAGAGCCCTGCCCCGCGACCTGGTAGCGGACCCTGACCCCATCGCACCGGATTGACGCCTCGGGTAAGCCGCACCCAGGTTACACGCAGCTTACTCGAAATAATAAGACTCTACAGAAGTACACATACATCCGTTGTGTGGCGTGTTCTAAGTTAATATAGGCACGTCACATAACTATATACAGACACCCACCACTACACATGCATCTAAACACAACACGTGCGGGCGCGATGCGGGTCGCGACGCACGTATACAATGAGCGGTGTTACACTACAGCACTAGCCGCTCATACATACGCGACTGCCTACCCCTCAAACCGTAAACGGCTCGATCTGTGAGCGGGGAGAGGGGGAAGCTACATATTAGACCTGTAGGGCGTCGAGTCGGCATCTCCGTCGCTGGTCGTTCTCGCTGGGCCTCCCCCGGGTAACCGGGGGTCTCACCTGGCGGGGACAGACCGCCGGGATGCCGTGAAGAAAGCGACGCCACTGAGGGCGTCGCGGCGCGCCTACAGAAATATTCATTGCAACCAATTACATAGACGCACTTTTGCTTCACAAAAGTGCGGTCTTTTCTTTAAGCGGCCACAAGGCTGATCCAAAGAGGGGCCCATATTAATGGGCCAACGTATGGCCTCCGCGGGCGAGGGGCGAAGCCCTGACCCCGTTCGCCACGCCCCCTTGCGGGGACGTCGCGACATCCTTATGACCAAACAGGCCAGTCGAGTTCGAGTGATTGTAGAGTGCGCACCTCTGAGTCTAAACTTGTAAAATGTAAGTACTATGATTTATATTTTATTTTATGCAACAATGTTTGTTGCTTGTGATTTTGAATGTTTTTAAACATAATATAATTATGTGAAACCAAGTTTGGCATATTTATTTCACACCTACTATTTATCTCCTTATAATCATTGTGGTTCACACGATTTAAATAAAGTAATATAGAAAAGGTGAGATTGTCTTACGAAAGGGTATGATGATCTTACATATCAGAAGTGGGACAAAGATTCTTGTTTTGGCTTGTTGAAAATTTTTGTACCCTTAATATTTACCTGCGGGCTGCGGGTGTATTTTATTTTTCCTCTTAATTTGTCATTATAATTGGCTACGTTAACAATTGTTTTGGTTATTGGCTGATAAATTACATTGAACTTTTTAATTAAAGTAACAACAATTTAAACGTTTTTTTTATTCTAATGAAACGCTGCCTAGCTATGCTATTAGAAATTAGCTTGACATTTTGCGGGCTTGCGGGATACTAAAACGCTCCAGACGTAATAAGAATAAAATTTATATTGTCTCGTTGGATGTTTTAGTGAGTATTGGCGGTATTAGGTTGGACCTGGTATTTGCAATATATTTACTCATAACGATTATTATGTTACTTACGCTTTTATCGTGCCAATGTTGGTTATCTAAAGCTTAGTAATACTTAGTAGCTTTATAACACTGAATTTTACACAATGTGCTTATTTTATGTTAACCGCCGTGGATCGAGCCGGGCGAGACCGCCTTGGATCGAGCCGGGTGGATCGCCATGGATCGAGCCGGACGGACCGCCGTGGATCGAGCCGAGCGGATCATCGTGGATCGAGCCGGGTGGACCGCCATGGATCGAGCCGGGCGGACCGCCGTGGATCGAGCCGGGCGGATCGCCGTGGATCGAGCCCTGCGGACCGCCATGGATCGAGGCAGGCGGACCGCCGTGGATCGAGCCGGGCGGATCGCCGTGGATCGAGGCAGGCGGACCGCCGTGGATCGAGCCGAAGGACCGCCGTGGATCGAGCCGGGCGGACCGCTGTGGATCGAGCCGGGCGGACCGCCGTGGATCGAGCCGGGCGGATCGCCGTGGATCGAGCCGGGCGGACCGCTGTGGATCGAGCCGAACGGACCGCCATGGATCGTGGTCGGAAAAGCAGGTAATTCATTTTGAATTGCCAAAACTAAAGGGTCCCATAAAATGTATTATATTGACAAAGGTGTCTTATAATATTGGACGGAAGGGTCCCATAAAAATTATATTGACAAAGGTGTCTTATAATATTGGACGGAAGGGTCCCATAAAATGTATTATATTGACAAAGGTGTCTTATAATATTGGACGGAAGGGTCCCATAAAATGTATTATATTGACAAAGGTGTCTTATAATATTGGACGGAAGGGTCCCATAAAATGTATTATATTGACAAAGGTGTCTTATAATATTGGACGGAAGGGTCCCATAAAATGTATTATATTGACAAAGGTGTCTTATAATATTGGACGGAAGGGTCCCATAAAATGTATTATATTGACAAAGGTGACAAACTACTGGATTTGGTGAAGTGGAATGCTGAGAGGTATGAGTCCCTGACTAATAATCCCTCATGCAGCTGTGCCAACCAACCATCACCTCCTCAGCCTCAGCCTGACTTGCCTCCACCGGTGTTGTCTCTTCCAGCAGAGACCTGTGTTAATACACAGAATAATAATAAATCTATATTTTTCTGTGACGAATTAGGTTCTGGCTTTGGAAAAATATTATTCAATTACCTTAGCCATAGTTTTACCAATCATAGTTATCATAACATAAGTTTCAAACAAATTATTAAAAGAATTGAAAGCACAAACCTAGATAATTATTCTACAATGGTTTTGCTATTAGGTAATAGTACTGGTATTACCAGAAAGGACATAGTGGATGGTGTGGACACCTTATTAAAGTTAAATATAGGAAAGCTAATGTTGTGTGCTTTACCTTACTCTGATACTTTATCAGATTACGAAAATAATTATATTTATAAGTTGAATAGTACTATTCACAGGCTGACATGTTGTCATAGTGACAAATTATTGTATTTTGACACTAACAAGTTTGTTAGTGGTTTTAAGTTAACTCAGAGAACTTTATCTCTGTCTTGGGAATCTAGACATATGATTGCTATGTTGATAGCACATAATATTAATGAGGTTATAGGTAATATAACAAATTGTAGTATTAGTGACGAGTCTGTGTTGTCTAGTTATACTAACAACATAGTAATTAATTCTGAATTATCTTGTTGTACGAAGGAGGATCCACCTACAATACCAACATCTTTGGAGGCCACTACCAGTCAGATAGGGTATTCTCTTCCTGCTGGAACTCATACGGGCATTCTAGACTCTTCAGTTGTAGTTGTGGAGTTCACTCCGGATAACTTTTTAAACTAGTTAGTAAGACAACAGAAGTTACCCCTTCAAATAACCAATTATTATTAGAGAATAATAAAAAGGTATCTTCTGGCAATATTTTACATAATAACAATAATAAAAAACCAAAAGGGGGGCAACATACTTTAAAATTATTCAATCAAAATATCCAAGGTTGCTCTTCCAAATTACTGGAAATAGAATTGTTTTTAGAAAATACCAAGTTTGATGTCATTTGTTTAACAGAACATTGGTTAAAAGATCATCAAGTAATGTCAATTCACTATGAAAATTATTGTGTAGTTAGCCATTTCAGCCGAAAACGTATGATACATGGCGGGTCATTAATATTAGTAAAAAATTCGATTCAATCGAAAGAACGAAAAGACATCATAAGACTGTCTGTTGAACACACCATTGAATTGTCCTGTGTTGAGCTTGATAAGCATGTTATAGTATGCGTATACAGACCTCCAAGTTACCAGAATCTACCTATATTTGATTCTGTAATGGAAGATGTACTAAAGAAACTTAGTGCTAGTAGTAAGTCAATAATCATATGTGGTGATTTTAATATTAATTTATTAGAAAATAACTCGAACACTATCAGATTATTAAGTCTTTTTAGGTCATTTGATTTGTCAAATGTTTTTATGGAACCAACCCGAGTGACAGCTTCTTCTGCCACTTGTATAGATAATATATTTTGTAATTGTGATTACTTACATAAACAAATTGTAAATAAGTTGCCATCTGATCACAGTGGACAAACAATAACATTTTGCACCTACATGCCTTTACAAAAAATTCAAATAAGGTTTAGGTCAATTACATGTAAAAATTTAGAGAAATTAGATAATTCTTTGGCAAGTAAATTATGTGTTCAGAGTTTTAATAATATTTTTGATCCTAATGAGTTTTACGCCGAGTTCTTTTCACTATTAAACAAGCAATTTATTGAGACTTTTCCCCTAAAGACTAAAACTATTTATACGAAGTTCTTATTTAGTGACTGGGCCACTCCAGGTATTCGTAAAAGTAGGGAAAAGCTTTTTGAACTTTATGGCCTAAAGCAACATACGAATAATACAAGCTTTCATCAGTATGTCGCAAAATATTCTAAAACTTTTAAAAGTGTGTGCAAAATAGCTAAAGCTCTTTACATTAGCAATAAAATAAAATCAGCTGATGATAAAATAAAAACTACCTGGCAAATAATAAATAATGAAACAGGTAGGAAAAAACAGCGTAATACTGAATTAAATTTAGAGACTGCACGTGGCCCCATCAACTCAGATGTAGAAATAGCTCAGGAATTTGAAAACTTTTTTGCTAATGTTCCCCTTAAAACTACCGAAAACTTAAATTCATCACCCGCGCTTTCTGCCGCCTTACTTAGAAATAATGTAAAAGCATGCCCTTTAGAGTTTAGGTTTCAGCATACAAACCCCCAGGCTGTTATAAAAGCTTTTAAAGATCTTAAAATTAAATCAACAGAAGATCTATGGGGAATGTCTGTAAAAGTCTGTAAATCTATCATCGAAACCATTGCGCCCTATTTAGCTTTCATATTTAACACCAGTGTAGACCAAGGAGTCTTTCCGGATCTCATGAAACTCAGTAAAGTAGTTCCTTTGTTCAAGTCCGGTGATAGTAAGGAACCCAACAATTATAGGCCCGTGTCAATTCTGCCAGTTCTCAGTAAAGTGTTTGAAAAGTTGATGCTTAATCAAATGTTACGTCACTTTAATAAAAATTCCATCTTTCATGAACAACAGTACGGTTTCACCAAAGGGCGTTGTACCACTGACGCCGGTGTCACCCTAATAAAGAACATTTTTAATGCCTGGGAAGAAGCACATGATGCCATTGGAATCTTTTGCGACCTCTCGAAGGCGTTCGATTGCGTAAACCATGAAACACTTCTGCTAAAACTAGAACACTATGGGATTAGGAATACAGCTCTTGATTTACTGAGATCATACCTGAAAGATAGAAAGATTAAAGTTCAAGTGAACGGCGTAAACTCATTGGGGTCTGAAATGGCAATGGGTGTTCCTCAAGGTTCGATATTGGGTCCATTCCTCTTTTTAGTTTACATTAACGATTTACCCCAATTACTTCAAAATCAACCGAAGATGGTGTTATTTGCAGATGACACATCATTGATCTTTAAAATAGATCGACGGTCACAAAATCTTGACGACGTGAATAACTCTATTCTTCAGGTCCAAGATTGGTTTACGGTAAATAATTTGGTACTAAATGAGAAAAAAACCAAGTGCATTAGATTTAAATTACCGAATGTTAAAAGTAGCGAATGTGACATCATATTGAATGGAGAAAAACTGGAATTTATTAATCAAACAGTTTTCCTAGGAATCACGCTGGACGAGAAATTACAATGGGGACCTCATATAACATCTCTTGCGGGGCGGCTAAGCTCGGCCGCTTATGCTATTAGAAAGATAAGACAGTTAACAGATGTAGAAACCGCGCGTTTGGTATATTTTAGCTACTTTCACAGCATTATGTCATATGGCATTTTACTGTGGGGTCGGGCTGCTGACATTGAATCCGTCTTTATTTTACAAAAGAGGGCTGTCAGAGCCATTTATAACCTATGTCGTCGCGAATCTCTCAGGGAACTTTTTAAAAGGATTAATATTATGACGGTACCTTGCCAATTCATTTATGAAAATATTATGTATGTAAGGAAAAATCCACATCTCTTTAATAAAATAAGTGATAGACATAATTTTAATACTAGAAATAAAGATAAACTAGATCAACCATTTTTCAGGTTATCTAAAGTACATACATCTTTTATGGGGTACTGTGTTAAATGTTACAACAAAATACCTTGTGACATATTGCAATTAAATGAAAGAAAATTTAAAACTCATATAAAAAGTACACTTTGTAAACAAGCATATTACAAATTAGAGGATTATATCCAAGATAAGAGTGCTTGGAAACATGCTGGTCCTGCTCCATAGGACAATTTAGAATCAAGACAAAATCAAACTGGTTGCTAATGTAATTGTAAAATTTATTACTTTGTGTTTTATGACATTGATTTTACATTCTGTAATTACTTCCTTACACACTGACTTATTAATTGTAAAATTTTAGGAAAATCATCTACTTTTACAATGTTTGTAAATATGTGAGAACCATGTATCTATCACAAATTAAATTATCTCTCGTTGCTTCATTTTTAATTGTTTTTACCTATTGTGGTATAGTAATTTTATTCTAGGTGCATCGTCTTCACATATAATAATTATTTAACAAATGTACGTACATATACAAACAATATTGTAAAACATTTTAAAAGAGTAACGGTGGAGTTTCTTGCCCATTCTTCTCCATACGAAAACTACCTTTTGGAAGGGGCGACTAGAATCAATTTTATTATTTTGTAATTTTTGACGTTCAAAAGTGCCATACATGGGCCTATTTGAAATAAATGATTTGACTTTGACTTTGACTTTGACTTTGGTGTCTTATAATATTGGACGGAAGGGTCCCATAAATTGTATTATTTTGACAAAGGTGTCATATAGTATTGGACGGAAGGGTCCCATAAAATGTATATATTGTTGACAAAGGTGTCATATTGTGTTGGACGGAAAGGTCCCATAAATTGTATTATTTTGACAAAGGTGTCATATAGTATTGGACGGAAGGGTCCCATAAAATGTATATATTGTTGACAAAGGTGTCATATTGTGTTGGACGAAAAGGTCCCATAAAATGTATTACATTGACAAAAGTGTCATATAATATTGGACGGAAGGGTCCCATCATACATTGTTTTGTGAAGCGTTTTAAAATTTAATATTTAGGATAAATGTGTCCTATTTTAATTATAACGGGTGATTACGAACCGAATGGTTCAATCGTATTTTATTCTTTCTTCAGTAATGAACAAAGAGTAATGTTGGTATTTGTTATTATTACATAAGCACGAGGTCATGCTTAGCATAGGATGGCCGACTGTCAGAATGTGTAACTTAATAATAGAGTAGATGTATAATTAAATATAAAATACTAAAAGGGTTAAATAATAAAATAAATGTAAAACAAAGTATGTTTGTGCTCACCGTAAAACGAAACGTGCAGCTGCAAACGCACGTGTTGTGTGATTCACAACTCCCGCCATTAAGAAGGCGTATATAAACGGTTGTTGCACAAGCAAACAGGCCAGTCGAGTTCGAGTGATTGTAGAGTGCGCACCTCTGAGTCTAAACTTGTAAAATGTAAGTACTATGATTTATATTTTATTTTATGCAACAATGTTTGTTGCTTGTGATTTTGAATGTTTTTAAACATAATATAATTATGTGAAACCAAGTTTGGCATATTTATTTCACACCTACTATTTATCTCCTTATAATCATTGTGGTTCACACGATTTAAATAAAGTAATATAGAAAAGGTGAGATTGTCTTACGAAAGGGTATGATGATCTTACATAAGAAAAAAAAAAACATGTGTGCAATTCACACGTGGTAGAAGTGAAACCTTCAAAAATTAAAAAAAAATGTTTTTGTACGCGCACGAACACGTATTAACACACATACACACACACATCAAACTATACATTTCCAGTATTAGCGGACCTCGCATTGTACGGAAATCCTATACAATGCGAGATCAGCATAAACTGGAAATGTATAGCTTGATGTGTAGCCGTGTGTACAACGCTGAGGCCCAAGCAAACTCCCACTATGCCTTGGTAAACACGAGTGGAGGGGTTACGAAGCAGAGCATAAAGAGAACCACGAACATAAGAACACACACAGACACACCCCCACACACACCCTCAGACACACCCCCATACACACCCTCAGACACACCCCCACAGACACACCCCCACACACACCCTCAGATACACCCCCACACACACCCTCAGACACACACCCTCAGACACACACCCTCAGATACACCCCCACACAAACAGACACCCCCACAAACACACAGACACACCCCCACACACACCCTCAGACACACCCCCACACGCACCCTCAGACACACCCCCGCACACACCTTCAAAGACACCCCCACACACACCCTCAGACACCCCCATACACAACCTCAGACATACCCCCACACACATCCTCAGACACAGCCCCACACACCCTCAGACACACCCACACACACCCTCAGACATACCCCCACACACCCCCCACACACCCCCCACACACACAGACACCCCCACAAACACACAGACACACCCCCACACACACCCTCAGACACACCCCCACACACACCCTCAGACACACCCCCTCACACACCCTCAGACACACCCCCACACACACACCCCCCCCCACACACTATAATGCTTCCTTTCTACCTCTTATAATACAGTTATACCCTAGCTTAAGAGGTAGTGAATATTATTCTTGTACAGATTTTGCAACAAACTATAAATGTATTTTCTAAACCAAATGTATTATCACACTGTATTTTCAAACTCTGTATGTTTTTGTATAAATAAAGATTTTATTATTTTTTTTATTTATTATTTATCTAATTTTTTTTTGTTTTTGTATCTGAAGTCGAGGTGTTGGTGTGAATTTAAAGTTCATGACAACCAATTTTATTCCACATGTTTTTAGTCGAAAAACGTCAAATTCAGAATAGCAAAATTGCCATTTTCACTAAAGTAATATCTCAGTTCCATCTTCAAAATATAGTTAAGTTGTGTCATTTTAGTCTTTAGAAACTATTCCGCCAACTCGAGATATTTTTTTTGTTGTTTTGTTATTACACTTGTCCTTGAACGCACCGTGCGATGTAGAGAATCTAAAATATCTAAGTCGACTCCTAGATGGCGTTGTAAAAGTCGCTTATGCTACCATCTGTTAATAAAAATGGAGGAAAAAAAATAGCCAGTTCAATAGCCAGTTTTAGGGAGGTGTCATTTCCGTGTATGGGATTGGGTATCTGTACGTAGTATTATATTATCTGTGGTACAGGTATAAGATGTTACATCACTAAGTTTTTCCGCTACATTCTACCTTACGGCATGCAAAGTCGTAAAAACTAAAAAAATACAGTTTTCAAATAAATCATGCAGTCGTAAAAACTAACAATACAATTTTTATCTAAATTAACAATATTAATAATTAAGTCATTCTGATATAATATAAATTCTCGTATATGTCATTTATATTTTTTTATAGTTATATATTTTATCGTTTAAAAAGTATTTTATACAATAATAGCATTTTTCTAATAATAATGCAGTCAGCTTAGATTTAAATCTTCGTATAGGGTGTTCTTTAAAACTGTGCGGAATTTTATTGTAAATTATAGGCCCCATTACCATAATATTTTTCCTAAGTAGTGCTGTTTTGTAGTTGCCTGTATGCAAGCGGATATAACGACGATAAACTTGTGTGAAGTACCAAGTTGGCTCAGATGTGACGGAAGACAAGCTATAGAACTACATGGCTTTAGTGACGCCTCCTTGGATGCCTATGCGTGTGTTATTTACGCACGAGTTCAACCATCAACCGACGTTATACTTGTCGCTGCAAAATCTGAAATTGTACCACACAGAAAAGTAACAACATTGCCTAAACTAGAATTAAATGGAGCGCACCTACGATGAAAATTAATACAAAAGGTTAAAGAATCCTTACATCAACATGATATTCGAGTCTATGGCTGGACTGATTCTATGGTGGTCCTGGGTTGGAAACAAGGTGACCCATCACGATGGAAAACATATAGACAATCGAGTCCAAAAAATCAACACAGTAATACCGCGTTCGTGTTGGGATTACGTCAAGTCAAGTAAAAATCCCGCTGACGTCGCAAGCAGAGGCCAGTACGCCGGTCAATTGAAGGAAAACAAACTGTGGTGGCAAGGTCCTATTTGGCTATCATCCTTTGAAATGAGGACCTTAGTCAAACAGGTCTATACATCAGACCAAAAGGTGAAAACAACGGCAATGAAACAAATCAATGCTGTCCAAACCAACACAGAAACCATCAACATTATCGAACAATTATTGCAAAAACATAGCTCTATTAATCATGTCATTCGAATAGTCGCATGGATACACAGAGCATTGAACTTAACAGTTCAAACATTGGACTCAAAACATCGCCAATTACCGAGTTACCGTACGTTACATGAATTGAACAGTGCAACTAAGGCAATCGTAAAACAAACGCAACAAAAGTATTTGAAACGGATATGAGTCATTTACATAAACACGGCAGAATGACATTAATTGGCATTGTGAAGAGATACAGACAGATCCTCATCCCTCCAATCGTTTTTATCTGCAACCTTGCCATTGTCTCCGGCAAATTCCCAAACGCCTGGAAAATAGCAGAGATTCGCACCATCTTCAAAGGTGGCGACGGAGCCTGTGTCAACAACTATAGACCAATTTCCATTCTACCAACCTTGTCTAAGGTATTGGAGAGGATCATGAAGAAGCGCTTGGTTGACTACCTGGAAAACAACTCACTGCTATCACCTTCTCAGTATGGTTTCCGATCTGGCTTGTCGACCAGTGACGCCATTCACGGTTTAACTAAGTTTGTTTCTGAAAAACTCGACGTAAACAAAAAGGTTATAGTAATCTTCATGGACCTTGCCAAGGCCACAGTCTCCGTCCCTCTGTTAATACACGTAGTCGACATGAAATTGTGATACCTAAATTTAGATTAACTAAAACAAGCAAGTCATTTCTTATAAACAGTATCCGCTTTTATAACAAGTTGCCAAAGTCTGTGACAGAACTTAGCGATGGGAAGTTCAAAACCCACATCAAACGTGTCCTTATCAAGAAAGCATATTATAAAATTAAAGACTATGTTGAAGATAAGGAAGTTTGGCAATAATTCCTTCTGCACATGTGGCTTCCCTGGTACCTCATTAACGGCATAAATAAGTAAGAGTCTATTAACTGCTCCCAAATTACCTTGTTTATTTAAATCTTTATTTTTTTTTTGTTTTTACATTCGTCCTTGACATATTTATTATTCTATTATTTGACATTATATACCTACGATTTCATTTCAACTTTTTTTTAGTGACTTTTGTGGACATGATAATTACTCAGATTGATTACAGTTGTAACAGCAATCATATAATTGCGTTTTATTAAAATAGGTTTTTTTTACTTATATTAATTTATTTATTTTTTGTATAGATTCTTTTCTACATATTTTGTGAATGTGAGAACGCTGTAGGCTTAGTGGATTGTAGACCTGTTGACCATTTTCTATTTTGTTAAGTACTTGGTACTTATTGAAAGACCTACACTGTCCTCCCATACCTAGAAACTTGTTATATGAAAGTATTGTAAAAGCCAATTATTTTTAAAAGAGTAACCGTGGAGTTTCTTGCCGGCTCTTCTCCATAGGAAACGACCAATTGGAACCGTGCACCTAGCTTCTGACGTTTCATAAGTGCCCATGTAGGTTTATGTGAAATAAAATATTTTGATTTTGATTTTGTTGGTGAACAAATTGGAGAAAATTGGTGTAAGGGCAACTGAAGCTTTTTTCCGACTACCTCACCAACCGATTCCAGAGAGTTAAAGTAGAAGAGTGGACTAGTAGTGATCTTCCTGTCGTGCATGGCGTCCCACAAGGCAGTATCCTCGGTCCTCCTTTATTTCTAACATTCGTCAACGACCTCTGTGAGCTCAAGATGCCCAGCGGAAGGATCATAACTTTTGCTGATGACACAGCGCTTTTGTTTGACGCCAATACATGGCCCGAGGTTTACAGTTGTGCACAGATGGGGTTGAACTTGATGTTGTCATGGCTAGCTAATAATAGACTCGCTCTCAATGTTGATAAGACAAAATATATTTCTTTCTACATAAAAAAAACCTACTTATTCACTCAATAAAAAATCCCGAACCTCCGTTTGACCTACTATCTACAGAGGCAAACCCATCCGAAGCAATGAATAAAATAAACAACTTTTTTGCTAACGTTGGTAAAAACTTAGCTGAAAAATCATTAAACTCTAGTAATTTTTCCCGTCAAAACCAGACTACTACATCCTCAATACTAAATTCATTTTTTTTATTAGATACCGACGTTTGCGAAGTAGTAACAATAATAAACGGTTTAAAGGATGTTTGTGCTACTGGGTGGGATGACATACCTAATAATATTCTTAAGAGATTTAAATACCTCCTTGCCCCTCCGCTAACACACATTTTTCAGCTATGTTTATCTAAAGGTAAATTTCCTAAGTTGCTAAAAAAAGCTGTGGTCACACCTGTATTCAAGTCTGGAGACAAAAACTGTGTGAATAACTACAGACCCATTTCAGTGTTAACAGGCCTCTCAAAAATTTTAGAAAAAATCATTAACAGTAGATTGATAAAATATCTGGAAGATAACAAACTACTTTCAGATAGTCAATTTGGTTTTAGGCCCAAAAGATCAACTGGCCAAGCAGTACACAAATTGACTAATTATGTCACTACCAATCTAGATAATGGTATGCACACAATTGGGATCTTTCTAGACCTTGCCAAGGCCTTCGACACCATTTCATAAAGATAAAGATAAAGATAAAGATCATTTTATTTGTCTAAACATGCGTATACATGCAAATGAAGCATGCAGGATGTCACAATTGATATATCGTCCGTACATGTTTTACCCGTAAGGCATACAAATTTATAAAATTTACAAAAAATAAATATCATAAAAACTAAATTACAAAATAAAACTAAATTCTAAAGGCACTTTGATCCAAGTATGGTAGTGTCGTTTAAAAAATCACTTATATTATAATAACACTTGTCCGTTAATAAATCTCGCATCTTTTTTTTAAACAATTTCACCGGCAATGCTTTATATGACTGTGGTATTTTATTATAAATTTTTGGAGCCATACAGAAAACGCTTTTTCCCATTAATGCCGTCTTTGATGTATGCGCACACAGTTGATTTTTGTCACGTCTGTTACGGGGGAATGCGTCAGCTAGTCGTGGAAATAGAGATTGATTTACCCTAACAAATGTCGCAATTTCAAACACATACAAAGATGGTAGGGTTAGTAATTTGTGTTTTTTAAATAATGGCATACATGTGTCGGTCGACTTCAAATTAAACATCGCACGAATGCATCTCTTTTGGGCCTTAAATGCAATTTCTTTGTCTGTAGAATTCCCCCAAAATATAATGCCGTAGCGCAATAACGATGCTACTAGACTATGATAAGCTGTTACTAAGGCGTCTGTGTTTAGCTCTGGGGCCAATTTATATAAGGCGTACGCAGAGAAGCTCAGCCGTTTACTTAGGTATTCGATGTGTGCCTTCCAGTTCAATTTGGAGTCAATAATAATTCCTAGAAATTTTGTGTCGTCGACTTTATTAAGTACAGTGTCCTTGTAAATTGCGTTAAGGTCAAAAACAGCCTGGGTCCGTTGCCTAAAATGCATAATAGTCGTCTTATCTAGATTTATTTTTAAGTTGTTCCTATTTAACCATGAGATTATTGATGTCAAAGATTCATTTATGTCAGTTTCATATGTGTCTTTATTTTTACATGCTACAGTCATAGTGCTGTCGTCGGCAAAGAGAGTCATGGGGTGGTCAATAGTTTTAGGCAGGTCATTGATATATATTATGAATAATAAAGATCCAACTACGCTGCCTTGAGGAACACCGTATGTAGGTGTGCGTTCGCTTGATACATAAATTTCCTCTTTCTTTGTCCTAACATTAATTCTCTCAATTTCTGTGTATTGTCTTCTATTAGTAAGATATGACTGAATAAGATTTAATATGTTTCCTCTTATGCCGTAAGCTTCTAATTTCTGTAGCAAGGTGTCATGGTCAACGTAGTCAAAAGCCTGCGTCATGTCGCAGTATATAGCACACACCGGGATTCTCCTGTCCATATTCGTCATTACGGTATGTAAAAAGTCATAAATGGCCCTACTGGTTGACATGTTTTGTCTAAATCCCTTTTGTTCTTCACTGAAGATATTTTTCTTTTCAAAGTATGAGTATAGTTCTTTATGAAGATATTTTTCAAAAATTTTGGACATTATAGGAATTAAGGCAATTGGTCTATAGTTAGCCATGTGTTCCTTATTATTATTTTTAAATAATGGTTTCACTCTTGAAACTTTTAGGGCATCCGGATATAAACCTGAGCTGATGCACAGATTTATTAAGTAGCTTAAGTGGGTGCAAATGGTTTCAGAAACATACTTAACAACCTTTGTAGAAATACCATCATAACCTGTACTATTTGTGTTATTTAAAGATTTAATTATATTTAATATGTCAACAGGTATACTAGGTGCAACAAAGATTGAGTCTTTCCGTTTTATAATATTTGTCAATACTTTGCTTCCCGAACCTTGACTTGGTTGAATTTTATCTACGAAAAAATTGTTAAACGCGTTAGCTATTTCTAGAGGGTCGTTTATTATTTTGTCATCGACCTTTATATTGTTAATGGATTCTTTAGGTAAAAACGGTTTCGATTTATTTATTATGTTCCATGTCATTTTAGCTTTATTTGTTGCAGTTTTAATTGAGTAATTGTTTTGAGCAAGTCGAGTCAATCTCATAACTTTTTTAAACCTTTTTGTATAATTCTTAAAAATGTTTTTATTCGACATATTTGGTTTTAATCTGTAATGCCAGAGCAATTGACGTTTCTTTTTGCTGCATAATTTAATGCCATGTGAGATCCATTTTGATTTTTTAATTACATTTATTGTTGTCAGCTTATATGGAAAACAAAGGTCATAAAATAGTTTAAAGTTGTCAATAAATATGTCAAAAGCTTCAGTTTCATATATTTCTGAAAAAGTCAAATGTTTCACGCAGTCCCTAAATTTCACCATATTCTCTACACTAAAGTCCCGTTGTTTTTTGCGCCAGTATTTTAACATGCAAGTTTTTTTCACTGGGCATTTTATTATTTGCGCTGTGTGGTCTGATAGCGCAAATTCAATAACGTCCGTTTTACATTTTGCTCTAAAATTATGTGTGAAATTGTCAATACAAGTTTGACTATGAATTCTGGTAGGTTGCTTTATAGCAAGCTTAAGATCGAAATTCAGTAACAGACATTCAAAATCCAACACAACATTATTTTTCTTCATTATATCAATGTTAAAATCTCCCGCCATTATTATATGCTCATACTTTTTTTTACTTATTTTTTGTAATATTTTTTCTATTGTTTCATAGAATACATTTAGGTTATTTCGTTTCGGTACTCTGTAGATACATAAAATAATCATATTGTATTGTATGAGCTCCACACCGCAACATTCAACTACCCCAGTTATAGAGGCCTCAGCTATATGTGGGATTTCTCTCCATTGATGCCCGTTTCTAATCAAAATACAAGTCCCACCTCGTTTACTTTCTCTCCTACAGAAAAATGATGCTAAAGAGTAATTGGGGATATTTAAATGGTTTTCGTACCCTGCCATCATGAAGTGCTCGGTAATACACAGCGCGTCAACACTAACATCCTTTTCTGACAATTCATCTAGGCAAACATTTAGAGCATCGACCTTATTTAAAAGCCCCGCTATATTTTGATGCATCATGTAAAGGCTTTTAGTGACGAAAAAACTGCTTTTCTGTTTCTAATACGTGTGTGGGATCGTGAGATGTCAATGTTATTAAAGGAGTATTTACAGTCTTATTATTATAAATGTTGATGCCTTGAATGTCATTAATTAACGCTAGAATATTAACAAAAATGGAATGGAACCCAAAATTATTTAGTTGGCCAGACTGCCTGAAGAATGTATTATAATCATAGTCGACAATTGCATTTGAGTCTAATACATGAGCATATTTGTGTATCCAGATCTCTTGACATAAAGAATAGTTAAAGTTCATGACACGCCAATTATACATACAGTGTGAGTCTTCATAATGTGCACATATCGAAATGAGGAAATCTATGCTTAATTTTAACGACAGAAAAAATATTTAAAAAATCTAAATATTGTTTTTTATACTTTTTATGAAATTAAAAAAAAAATTGTAACAAAACTGTGTAACTTTTAAACTGAATCAGCTATCGCGATGAAACAAACTCCATAATGATTGAAAGTAAGTAGCCGTCCACATAAAATTAAAATTGAGAAAAAAACTACCCTCAATTGAAAATAAACATGTTTTTTTAGTAAAAATCTGTATTTTTTTCTTCAATTTTTAATTGTAAAATTTATAAATAAGATAATAATAAAAAGAGAGCAAAAAAAAATTTTTAAAAAAATATTTTTTTTGTAAAATTTTTTTTTTTTTTTTAAACTAAAAAAAAAAATTACCATTTTTTCCGTCGATAAAATTAAGCATAGACTCCCTCATTTCGATATGTGCACATTATGAAGACTCACACTGTATTTGAGTTCGTGTTATATTTATATGTGGGTAGACAGATAATAATATTAGTATGAGTTATTTCACTAAGAGTCTTTCTTATGTCTAATATGAGTTCAGAGTAATTTTTATGTACTTTGCTTTTGCACAAGCTTGAAACACTTGGGATAAGAGGAGCCCAACTTCAACTATTTTCTGATTATCTTAGCGATCGTCAGCAATGTGTAAAAATTGGTCAATATACAAGTTCTGAACTTAAAAATAGCTGTTTTGGAATTCCACAAGGCAGCATTTTGGGCCCTACGTTATTTTTAATCTATATAAATGAACTTTGCTGCTTGGCACTCCAAAATGGTGTCATAATGTCATATGCGGATGACACTGCTCTATTGTTCTCAGGTCAATCAAGAGTTGAGGTCTATGAACATGCTCAGAATGGTTTTAACATTGTTTCTAATTGGCTCCATAATAATCTACTAACATTAAATACAGATAAAACAAAATACATTTCATTTACAATGAGAAATACTAACACACCGCTTACTAATATAAACATTTACGCACATAATTGTAGCACGTACGCTGACACTGCATGTTCCTGCCCCACTTTAGCTAAAGCTGACCATTTAAAATATCTGGGTGTCACTATTGACTCCAATGTCAACTTCCGTAAACATATCGATTTACTTTGTACAAGAGTGCGCAAATTAATATATGTCTTTAAGAATTTACGGAACATAGCAGACTATAAATTAATTAAACAGGTTTATTTAGCTTTGTGTCAATCCATTCTTACCTATTGCATAACTTCTTGGGGTGGTGCTGCAAAAACAATTTTACTCCAATTCTAAAGGTTGCTACATTTCGCCCTTTTAGATTTCCTACGCACCAGCTCTACTTAGCATGTAATGTACTAACAGTACGGCAATTATTTATACTAAGCATAGTATTACACCAGCACACTGCACTTCCTTTTGACCCAGCACCTACAGACAAGAGAAGGAAGGACTTGGTTTGCATAAAGCCTCAAACTAGACATGCATTTGCTAATCGATTTTATGTGTTTTTAGGACCTTTTCTGTATAATAGGCTCAACAAGTTACTATGTTTCTATAGTGTAAGTTATAAAAAATGTAGTAAAATGTTATCAGAACATTTAGCGATACTCAATTACACAGACACAGAAAAACTTCTAGAAATTTTGTCATGATGATTATAATTTATCCCTCGTAAGTATTTACTTTTGTATATTTACATAGGTTTAGTTTTAGATATAAATATACCAATATGCTTTTTCTCATAGTTGTTAATAAATTATTTTATATCAGTTTAACTTAAAATTTTAGTGCTCCAATTTAATACAAATGTAAAGTGATGGCCTGAAACACAGGTTTGAATTAACCTAGATCGGGCGGGTCGCTACCTAACATTGTAATTCCGAACCATCATTACTTGCACTTGTAATTAATATATTTTAGTTTTAGTTTATTTTTAGGCATTATAATTGTTTGGGAAATCTTACTATTGACTAAATGTACACTTTTTGTAAACGTTCTTATATTCAATAAATATTATTATTATTTGTTGGTATACATTTTTGTATCTCGACCTGTGCCGGTTTTTATAGGGTAACACGGGCCAAAGCCAAGTGCTACCCCTGAAAAGTACCTACTACTTAAACTAAGTGATAATTGATGATAATAAATGGCGTGGTGATAATATGTTTTGGCTTTGTGTTGCAGTCGTGAATGATGTCTGTGCGTGTGATATTTGTGCGTCATTGTCCTTCTGCAGGAATTTTCGGACAATTCTGCAAGTGTTCAGGATCGCAGCTTTCTGTAGAGTTTGGTAGGTGGAGGCAGGGCCGCGCCGCCCATATGTGCGAAGTGTGCGGCGCACACAGGCGCCAGGGCACTAGGGCCGCCGGAGGCGACCCTAAGACTTAAATGTCAGCGCCAATTACTGTTTTTTTTACACAAATCATGAGGCTTATGAGATTATGAGTATTAATAACATAACATTCATCATAGTTGAGTATCGATGAGTACCTAAGCACAAATCTACAAGACAAAATTTGAAACAAAAAAAATACGCGGCGAAACAGGACGTCAAAAAAGAGGCGCTTCATAGGTTTCGCACACAGGCGCTGCCGAGGGTCGGCGCGGCCCTGGGTGGAGGGAGCTACGTCCAGTGTTTTTAAAGATTGATGCAGTTGTTTGGGAATGACACCGGTGGTTGAAAGTACTACAGGGATAATGGTAACGCTGCCTAATCGCCACATTCGGCTCATCTCTATTTTTAAATCTGTATATTTTGACAGCTTTTCTGCTATAGTGTTTTGTAGGTTGTGTGTATTTGGAACTGCTATGTCAATAATTTGCGCGGTTTTATTAATTTTATCTATTAAAGTTATGTCTGGTCTATTGTAATGTGTTGTTCTGTCTGTGAGGATGGCTCGATCAAAGTATAGCTTGTGTGTTGTATTTTCAAGAACTGTTTCTGGAGTATATTTGTAATGAGGTACTGGAGGTGTAGTAACTAATTTATATTTAATGGCAAGTTTTTGATGAATTATGTTGGCTATTTGGTCGTGCCTGTGTTTATAGTCAGTCTGTACTATTGCTTTACATGCTCCAGTAATGTGTTGAATAGTTTCAGAAGAACTATGACATCGTCTACAAATGTCTGTTGAAAGAGGAACTCGCATGATGTGCTTTTGGTAGTTACGGGTTTCAATAACTTGGTCTTGAATTGCTGTCATGAACCCTTCAGTCTCAGGGAATAAATCTCCGCGTCTGAGCCATTCGTTCGACGCTAATTTGTCGACGTTAGGTTGGCAAAGGTCTTGGCGATGTCTTCCATGGAGAGACTTCTGGGTCCATTCCGATATTTTAGTCTGTCTGTCGGTCTGTTTTTCGTTAATTTGATTAGTTTTATCAAACATGTTTAGCGGGGTTAGTTTTCGATCATTATAAACTATTGCTTTGTGTAGGGTAGAGGTTGTGCTTTTTGTATTAAAATATTTTCTAAGGGTACTGATTTGTTTATTGTGTAGGTTCGTTATATCTATTATTCCTCGTCCTCCTTCTTTCCTGGGTAGTGTTAGTCGCTGTATGCAAGATCGAGGGTGGTGTTTTCTGTGTTTGGTTAAACTGGTGTTTATGACGCGTTGTAGGCTTTTAAGTTCCGTTTTAGTCCAGCTTATTATACCAAATGAATATGTAAGGACGGGTATCGCATAGGTATTTATTGCTTTAATAGTATTTTTGGAGCACAATTGAGTGTTTAAAATGGATTTTAGTCTATGTTTAAATTGTTGTGTAAGTTTTTATTATTATTTTTAGTTTTTAACTATTCTCGGGACCATGGATCCCGGTCCTTTGGAAGGCGTACGAGGGGCCGAAGCCAACTCGTAGAGGCCCGTTAGACGCTATTAAAGAAATGAGGCACCAACCGACGATTATCCCTGTATGCACTATACAAGTGCACCAAAGGACAACCCCCGGTTGGTGTAGGACTATTGCAGTACATGGAAACAAAACATTGGATTATGGGTTTGGGTAGCTAAAGTGGACTGGTTACCTGGAACTATGGTAAGACTATAGCCCCTGCCTGATCAATGTTTTATATTTACACGGATAAAATGGCAGGGGGTGACTCGCACACTCAATAATGGGCCCCCAGAAACGGTCGCTAGCACATAGTGACATAGCAACAAGGAGGCAACATGTCCTGAGGTGCTTGAGGAGTGGAGAGGTATTCCACGGCTTTCAGAACATTTATTATTATTATCCTTTATTTCATTATTTACATATAAATTATATTTTTAAATATTAGAATAAAATAATATAAAAACATTTAAAAATATAAAAAATAGTGTCCCACCGGTATCGGGAACAGGGTCCAAGCTACCGGCGGTCAGGGCTCCAGAGAGAGGAACCTCCTAACGATGCGAGCCGTGTCCAGGAGTACCGCTTTCTGAATCAAGCCCTTAATCCAGCTGCCCAACGAGAGCCTCCTTAGGTGTTGGTCGAGGCTCTTGGCAATTAAGCCATTGGCTGATACGACTATCGGCACAATGATTGCTGAGTCCACATCCCACATGTCGACAACCTCGCGAGCCAAGTCAAGATACTTGATTTGTTTATCTTTCTCGGCTTTCACGAGGTTTCCGTCATGCGGGACCGTTATGTCAATAATCATTGCGCGCCGCTCTCCTCGATCCACCACCACTATATCAGGCTTATTGGCAGCAATAGTCCTGTCAGTGATGATGGATCGATCCCAGTACAATGTGATATTTCCATTTTCGAGAACTGGGTCGGGCACATACCTGTAGTACGGCACTTCCGATACCACAAGGCTGTATTTCAGGGCAAGTTGCTGATGGATAATCCTGGCTACAAGGTTATGTCTATGCAAGTACTCTTCGTTAGCTAGACGAGAACACCCGGAGATAATATGTCGGATTGATTCTCCCGGACGGTGGCATGCCCGACAGATGTCAACCGTGCCGTCCTTCACAATAAATCTCCGATAATTGTTCGTCATCATAACTTCGTCCATAATTGCACAGACAAAACCTTCGGTTTCCCCAAAGAGGTCACCAAAGCGCAGCCAGGCTACGGACGCTAGTAAGTCTACATCGGGCCCATGCAGGGCCCGGTAGTAGCGCCCGTGAAGCTCCTTGCTCTGCCATATCTCCCTGCGGTCGTTAGTGTCAAGCACTATAGGCTTGCGCCAGTTCTCTTTAGCCAAGGAGAGCGGGGTAAGGCCCTTGTCTATCGCAACCACATCTCGATGCATCCCCACGTCGGTTTCTAGGAAATATTCCCTGAGACTGCATATCTCGCGATTGTGGAGTGTCTTAGCGTTTAAAAAGCCTCGACCTCCACATTTTCGCGGGACATACAGTCTCATTACCGATGACCGTGGGTGATGCATTCGAAATGCAGTTAGCAGCGTACGGACCCTCCTATCCAGGGCGTCGAGTTCGGTCTGAGTCCATTTGAGTATGCCGAAAGAGAACATCAAAACCGGCATGACCCAGCCGTTGAAGGCGCGCACCTTGTTTCCGCCTGATAGAAGACTATTAAATACTTTCTTCAGGCGGCCAAAGAAGCGCTCCTTCAACGATTGCTTCATGTCAGTAACATTGATGCCCAACGCTTCCGACATACGAGTACCCAAATACTTATAGGTTTCGGATGTGGAGAGGGCTCTAAGGTTTATGGAATCCGAGAGTTGGGTTCCCGCGGATTCCACAATCTCCCCTCGCTTTACATGCATGACCGCACATTTATCCACACCAAATTCCATCCTGATGGCGCTACTGAAAGTTTCAGTTACTTTCAGTAGCTCCATCAGTTGCAAATTGTTGTGAGGTGAGATATAACCTGACCACCTCTCCTCAGCCGATAGCCAAGACCTGAATTCTCCAGCAGTGTGCTTAGAGAATTCAGGGCTAAGCAGAACCAGAGCGGACTCAAACTATCTCCCTGGAATATACCTCGCTCAATCCTTATCGGCTCATTATTCCTCTGGATATTTCGACATCCTGGATAGCGAAGGACCGTCCTCCATTGCCCCATACACGACATCAGGAAGGTGCGCAGAGTTGTATCTACTTTATACAACTCCAGCACCCTCATGAGCCATGTATGTGGCACCGAGTCATAGGCCTTCTTATAGTCTATCCAGCATGTCGACAGATCCTTTCGGGAACGGCGAACTTGTTGGCTAATGGCCATATCAATGAGGAGTTGCTCCTTAGTACCGCGGGACCCATTCCTACATCCATTTTGAGAGGCAGACATGATGGAGTTGGTGTCTATATGTTTGTTAATTTTAGCTCTCAAAATGGATGTAAGAACTTTATAGACCGTCGGTAAACACGTGATCGGCCTATAATTTTTGGGTTCCGCGGTGCTACCAGATTTATGGAGCAGGTGGGTAACTCCTGTCGTTAGGAACTGGGGTAGCGAACCAGACTCTAAAGCAGTCTGGTACTGAGCCGCCAAGCGAGCGTGCGATCTTACAAACCATTTAATCCAGAAATTGTGCAGCCCGTCCGGCCCTGGAGACTTCCAGTTAGGCAACGGACGGACTGCACGAGCCACATCATGGGGACAGATGGTAATGGCCCCCATTTCTGGTATTGGATCGCAGGCTCGCTCGACTTCTCGAGTCCAATCACCTTCGGTGTGACTGACAGGCACCGACCAGATGTTGCGCCAGAAAGAGCACATGGCATCATCATCTGGCAGATGCGTGTCAGCCACACCTTGGTTCGGTCGCTCCCAAGCCCTATAAACCCACCTTTCATCTCTCTGGAAGGTGCGATTCTGAGTGTATCGATCCACTCGCCGCTTATACCTACGGATACGGTTTGCCCATGCATACACTTTCTGCTTCAGGAAGTCGATGCGCTCTGTGACTCGGGCCATATATTCCTGTGGGCAGATATTAGTCCCTAAGAACGCCCGCCTCACAAAGCGCATCACTCTAGGGCGAGTATTGCCCTCCCTGAAGCAGATTAGTTTGCCGATGAGGGCTCTGGCCCCACCAATTCGGCGCTCAATTCTGCTCTGCCAAGCTGGCATGGCTGGTTTCGGTCGTGTAGCTCTTGAGTCATTAGCAAATTTGACGTGAGCTACACGACATGCCGCTACAGCTGCGCAGTACAGAATTGAGTGAGTATCAGTGAGGTCTGCGCAGTCATCAAAATAGTTTGACAACTGCGAATCCAGAACCGCCACCAGCGCCCTATTTTTGTTATGCATGGGCAAACGAGGTAAACGTGGTCTAAGTTCGGGCGACATGAATCGATATTCCTGAATCGCACCCTCCAAAGCACTCCTCAATTCCTCATTGCACTGGGTACTTACGTTTGTAGCCCTGTCATCAATCCTCTCGTCAGCTTGGCTTGTAGTGTCCTGTGCTGGTGCTATAACACTCTGCGACGGGGGAGCGATGACATGGCTACTTCGCATTTCATTTCGCAGGCGATCAAGTACAGTGTCATCCAACATATGATTACGCTGGATGACCCGCACCTGATCCGACAGTCGTTGTGCCGAAACGTTGACAGCTGGCTCAAGCGCCTGAAAAAGAGAGAGCATCCGAACACGGTACGCGGTCAGGTTATTTCCCCCCTCTGTAGCCCCATAGTATGAGCGCATGACGTTTTCGTTAATGGATCGTGTCCATCTCATGCGCTGCACACTTCCGCCGGGAGCTGGGACCCTATCAGAGGCCGGTGGGCCTCGAGGTCCTAAGCCGACCGGCGGCCGGCGTCCTCCCCGCCGACGAGCAGGTGGTGGCGTCGTGGGCGGAGAGAAATACTCGTCGCTCGAGCTCGACGCAACTGCCGCGGCCGGTGTCGTCACAGCGCTCACAGTGGGGCTGGGTACCGGCGGCGACGAGGCGGAGCTGAGCGGCGAGTCCGGAGGTGGTGGGCGTGCTAGGCGTGCAGCCGATCTTGTCAACATTTCATCTTCATTTTATTTTCAGTTTAATGTTGTTTTATCGGAGGTGACATCTGTCTTGTCACCTCCGATTCGGTAGTTTTTAATAGTGTTCTTTTACATTTTGGTGGAATTAGATCTCTTTATTGAATTTATATGGTTTTCTGGTTTCAATGTAGTATGTATGGGGAAACTCTTGTAAAAATGCTTCAGAATTATTATATTTTATAAAATTAGGTAAACGAGATGTCTTGTTGACACAGTGTTGACAGCTTCTTATTATTATTATTATTTTTTAATGTCTTTGACATATCTCGGGACCCTGGGGTCCCGGACCTTTGAAAGGCGTACGAGGGGCCGAAGCCAACTCGCAGAGGCCCCTTAGACGTTTTGTTTAAAATGAAATGAGGCACCAACCGACGATTATCCCTGTATGCATGCACCCAAGGATAAGCCCCGGTTGGTGTAGGACTATTGCAGAACATGGAAACAAAACATATTTGGCTATGGATTTGGGTGGCTATAATGGATTGGTTACCTTGAACTATGGAAAGACTATGGCCCCTGCCTGACCAAATATATTATAAAACATACACAGGAAAATGGCAGGGGCTGACTTGCACACTCAATAATGGGCCCCCGAAAACGGTCGCTAGCACAAAGTGTCTTAGCGACAAGGGGGCAACATGTCCTGAGGTGCTTATGAGGAGTGGAGAGGTATTCCACGGCTATCAGGACAATCCCGGAAGTACGGTCAAGATCCCTACCAGCATCTTACTGGAATACTTCCTTCCTCCGAGCACATTTGCTCTAGCGAATCTCCACTCAAGCCAGCCAATTAAGGCAAGAATGAGGTGGGAGCTCCGTTCCTCGTCAGTGTTCACTCCAGCCGGCCAACAAAGGCAAGCCAGAGGTGAGGAACAAGATTTCTCCCGGAAGATAGGGTCCGTGGGGTCGCTACTGCCCAACAGCTCGCCACATGCTGCCCTGCAGGTTTTTGTATCTCTCTTGGTCTGGCTCCTCATCCCAGACCCGTTCCGGCAAAGTAAACTCTACCGGCACAGACCTAGAGTTCGGAGCGCGCAAGCCCCACCACGACGTCAACGTAGAGATACGGCGGTGGGGTTATTATTATTATTATTAATAATTTCAAAATTACCGCTCATTCATCCTTATGCATTTTGTCTCATAGTACTCATTGCGTGTGTCCCCACCTTCATAAAACAGATTCAATAAAGTACTTAGGCGTTATGCTAGATAACATTCTAAGTTTTCAACCGCACATAGATGCTCTTTTAGCTAGAATCCGTTAACTGATATTTGTGTTTAAAAATCTTCGTCATGTTGCGGACACTGGCTTATTGAGATCAGTTTATTTTGCGTTATGCCAATCGCTAATCTCGTACTGCATAACTGTATGGGGTGGTGCGACAAAAACATCAATGCTGCGGATCGAACGTGCACAAAGGGCAGTTCTAAAGGTTATTAATTTCCTGCCTTTATTTCCCACCAGAGAACTTTATGAGCAAACTGGAGTGTTAACTGTTCGACAACTTTTCATTTTAAATACGATCTTGCGCAAACACTCTCTTCTTACCTATAATCCTACTCTATTTGAAGGTAAGCGACGTAAACACGCAGTTTGTCCCACAACTCGGTTCCATACTGCTTTCTCCCGTCGACATTTCGGTTTTCTTGGAAGTTACTTGTATAACAAAATTAATGGAATTTTGTCAATCTATGCCCTACCCAAACAGCATTGCAAAAAAACCCTCTCAGCCTGGTTACAAAATTGAACTATGATGCCACGGAGCAGCTACTCGTTGTTCCTTCGTAATATTTAATAACTTCGGGTTCTTGACTATAACAAAATCCCTACACACTCACACCATCATTCTACTTATCCTCACACTTCACCTGCACTTTACACATGCATTACACTATACAATTTTTATTTTTATTAATTACTTTTAAAAGTCTGTTTTTTGTTTTTTTAATTTTGTTTTCTCCTTCATCAACAAATAATTTGTCTAGAGTTTAAAAAATTGACCATTGACCATTGTAATGTTAATTAGATTAAATTCGGGGTGTGATTAAAATCGAACGTGTCCGCGAGTCAGCCTCGGATCTGGGGGGGGCAAGCCGGGGCCCGTGCCCCGGGCGCCAACTTCAGGGGGCAACAAATTCAAGCGTAGCAGACAATTGCACCAGCTAGCACACCGCAACTTTGTTTTAAATGAAACGCGCAGCACATTTATAATCTTTCTATTTTTTTTTTCTTATTTACAAGTTTTGGCGCCCCTGTTGAATTAGCGCATTATCGATCGATTACAATTTGATTAATATGTTACTGCCAAAATTCATATTTTGAAAAAATAAATTCGCGGGCGCATCCCCAAAAAAGATTGGCGGGGGCGGCAGACGGCAATTTTTGCCCCGCCTCAAAAAAATTCTAGATCCGGGGCTGCCGCGAGTGTTCAAAATTTTTGCACTCGTTTCGCTAGCTCTTGTTTTCTACATTTTCATAGTTGCTTGGCCTTGCCTGCATAAATCGACAAACTCCTGTTTCTGTTTGAAAATGTAAATCAAATCCTAAGATAAGGAAACAGAATCTATTCAAGGTGGGGTGCTAAAATTTTAAAGCTCGCTTCGCTCGCTTATCTTCATCCTTGAGCTTTTTTTCATACAAAGCAAGTAATTCTTAGTTCTTTTTGAAATGATCAAAAGAAAATCGAACGTAATGAGTGTGCAAAATTTTTAAGCTCGTTTCGCTCGCTGTTGTATTCTACATTTTTATAGTGACCTTTCCCACATAAGTCGACAATGTAACTCCTATTTCTGTTTAAAAATGTAAATCAAATCCTAACCTATCCGAGACGGGGTATTAAGATGATCTAGTTAGCTTCGCTCGCTCTTCTCACCCTACATAATCTACTGTCCTAATACCTATTATTTGTAAAAAAAAGCTGGCTACAAATTTGGCAGTATCATAAAGTACCCCCCATGTGAAAACTATAGCCGCGTCCCTGTACCTATAGCATAAGTAATGATAAACTGGAGATGTACCTACCTCTCTAAAAACATGACATGTATTTAATGCAACCCCAAATAATTCCTATTTTGAGGTCCTTAAAATACTAGATAGCCAACTAATTGCGACCAACTTGGATGTAAAGCTTGTCCGCTCTGGAATGACGCGCCCCACTTCCTCATTTTACGCACACGGTAATGCAGTAACGTGATAGTGGGGCGCGTGACGCGTCATTTCAGAGTAGACAAGCAGCGCTCGCATACTACCGTACCGCGGTACCGCTTGTTTCGCTCGCTCAGCTCGCGCACTGTTTGTCACTGACCGTTTGGTCGAGACGAGATACCCTAGCTCAATTACTGCGACCAAATCTTGGGCTGCGACCGCGCCTGGACTATTGCAGGATATGGAAGATATTTAATTATGGATTTGGGTGGCTAAAGTGAACTGGTTATCTATAGAACTATGGGAGGACTATTTTTCTCCTTTATTTCGTTTCTAAATATATTATTTACATTTTTAAATATTCATAAGAAAACAAAAAAAAATAAACATTTAAAAATATAAAAAATAGTAGCCCACCGGTATCGGGAACAGGGTCCAAGCTACCGGTGGTCAGGGCTCCTGAGAGAGGAACCTCCTAACAATACGCGCCGTGTCCAGGAGTACCGCTTTCTGGATCAAGCCCTTGATCCAGCTGCCTAACGAGAGCCTCCTCAGCTGTTGGTCGAGGCTCTTGGCTATTATGCCATTGGCCGTCACGACTATCGGCACAATGATTGCTGTATCCACATCCCACAAGTCGACAACCTCGTGAGCCAGGTCAAGATACTTAATCTGTTTATCTTTTTCAGCTTTCACGAGGTGGAGGACTATAATTATTATCTATACTCCATTTGAAATAAGATTAGACCATTTAAATACACCTTTTTTACAGCCCGTTCAACCGATTTTGACTTCTATACCATAGGTAGGTATAAGGATGGCCCGTAAAGGCTCGTACAGACCAGCGCATCGCGGGCGCGACACGGGTAGCGCTGCCTATCGCGCCCACGATATTTGTAATTTATTTATTTCTCACCACGATATCGCGATGGCCTGCACGATGTCTATGAGGATGGCATTAAAAGCAAAAAGTGGTTACAATACCCGTTTACTACAGCTGCCATTTGTCATGCCACCAACGCAATAGAAGTCAAAATCGGTTGAACGGACTGTAAAAAGGTTTATTTAAAAATCTATAATCTTATTTCAAACTAGCTTCTGCCCGCGACTTCGTCCGCGTGATTTCGGCCCTCGCTATTTCTTCGTTTTCGCTTAGCATTCTTTCAGACTTTTTTTTTCTCGGCTCCTAAGGGTCGTAGCGTGATGTTACATAGCCTATAACCTTCCTCAAGAATTGGGCTATCCAATGCAAAAAGAATTTTTAAATCCGTCTGGTAGTTCCGGAGATTGCCCTGACTTCCAAACTACAAAGTGAAAAATAACTTTAATTTCGGAAGTCGGTGTCTTTGGATCAGTATTTTAATTTTTTGACACCGACTTCCAAAATTAAAGTTATTTTTCACTTTATAGTTTGGAAGTCGGTTGTATTTTTGTAAAAAAAAAGTTTTATTTTTCACTTTTTAGTGGGTTGGTTTGTAATTTATCTAAAGAAAGAAAGAAAGAAAGAAAACTTGTTTATTTAAATTACAATAGCCTAACGTCAACTGCTCTCAAAAAAACAATTTTTCAAATCGGTCCAGCCGTCTTCGAGTAATAGGGGAACATACAAATAATAATAATAATAACCCCACCGCCGTATCTCTACGTTGACGTTGTGGTGGGGCTTGCGCGCTCCCAAGCTCTCGGCCTGTGCCGGTAGAGTTTGCTGGAACAGGTTGGGATGAGGAGCCAGACCAAGAGAGATACAAAAACCCGCAGGGCAGCATGTGGCGAGCTGTTGGGCAGTAGCGACCCCACGGACCCTATCTCCCGGGAGAAGTCTTGTTCCTCACCTCTGGCTTGCCTTTATTGGCCGACTGGAGTGAACACTGACGAGAAACGGAGCTCCCACCTCATTCTTGCCTTAATTGGCCGGCTTGAGTGGAGATTCGCAAGAGCAAACGTGCTCGGGGGAAGGAAGTATTTCAGTAAGTGCTCGTAGGGATCTTGACCATCTTCCGGGCTCTGGGATTGTTCTGAAAGCCGTGGAATACCTCTCCACTCCTCAAGCACCTCAGGACATGTCGCCCCCTTGTCGCTACGACACTTTGTGCTAGCGACCTTTTTCGGGGGCCCATTATTGAGTGTGCAAGTCACCCCCTGCCATTTTATCCGTGTACATATACAACATTGATTAGGCAGGGGCCATAGTCCTTCCATAGTTCCAGGTCACCAGTCAACTTAAGCCACCCAAACCCATAGTCGAATAGATTTGTTTCCATATTCTGCAATAGTCCTATACCAACCGGGGGTTGTCCTTGGGTGCACTTGCATAGTGCATACAGGGATAATCGTCGGTTGGTGCCTCATTCCATATAAAATTGTCTAAGGGGCCTCTGCGAGTTGGCTTCGGCCCCTCGTACGCCTTCCAAAAGTCCGGGACCCCAGGGTCCCAAGAAATGTAAAACAATATAAATAATAATAATAACCCCACCGCCGTATCTCTACGTTGACGTCGTGGTGGGGCTTGCGCGCTCCCAAACTCTAGGCCTGTGCCGGTAGAGTTTACTTTGCCGGAACGGGTCTGGGATGAGGAGCCAGACCAAGAGAGATGCAAAAACCTAGGGCAGCATGTGGCGAGCTGTTGGGCAGTAGCGACCCCACGGACCCTATCTCCCGGGAGAAGTCTTGTTCCTCACCTCTGGCTTGCCTTTATTGGCCGGCTGAAGTGAACACTACCGAGGAACGGAGCTCCCACCTCATTCTTGCCTTTATTGGCCGGCTTGAGTGGAGATTCGCAAGAGCAAACGTGCTCGGAGGAAGGAAGTATTCCAGTAAGATGCTGGTAAGGATCTTGACCGTACTTCCGGGATTGTCCTGATAGCCGTGGAATACCTCTCCACTCCTCATAAGCACCTCAGGACATGTTGCCCCCTTGTCGCTAAGACACTTTGTGCTAACGACCGTTTTCGGGGGCCCATTATTGAGTGTGCAAGTCACCCCCTGCCATTTTATCCGTATGCATATAAAACATAGATCAGGCAGGGGCCATAGTCCTTCCATAGTTCCAGGTGACCAGTCCACTTTAGCCACCCAAACCCATAGTCCAATATCTTTGTTTCCATATCTTACAATAGTCCTACACCAACCGGGATTTGTACCTCATTTCATAAAAACGTCTAAGGGGCTTCTGCGAGTTGGCTTCGGCCCCTCGTACACCTTCCATAGGTCCAGGATTCTAGGTTCCCGAGAAAAGTTAAAGACGAAAAAAAAAAATCTAATGAAGTCGTGGCGCTGAGGGCTCGAAAATCTGGAACTTCTATAAATAAGTCCGTGGCGGTGAAGGGTAGCATGCCAAATCACTGTGATTGTGTGATTCGTATCAATGGTGGAAACCAGGAAACAGTTTTTTTTTTTATATTTACTATAAATATTCATTCAATAATATTTGCCTTAGGTTAATTTCCCACAATTTGCAAAAATTGAAATTTTTCTTAATTTTTACAAAATACAGGAATAAGTTGTTAACTTAAAGGACATGTTTCATTTTCGGCCATAAAGTGTACGTTATTGAAAAAAAAGGAAAAAATTCCACGAATTGAGGAAAAATATTCTTTTCTGTTTATTCCCCTGATTACTTCGGCACAAAAAATAATAGTTTAACAAATTATTGCCATATTCATCATGGCGTCGTTTTACTTGCATACTGCTTTCGTCCAGAAATCATGTCACATTTTAATTAATAATATCACGTAGACGTTATTTAAATAAATATGAAAGGCATGTATTTATGTACTATAATAAGATAGCTATCTTATACAACTTTTTTGATTCATTATAAAGTGTGATACATCATTAAACAAAAAAACGACTTGTAGATTTGTAGATACTTCTGGACGAAAAATTCAAACATGATTGTTTGTATTGACATTACATCTGTTGATCTGTCAGTCAGTCTAGTGATGGGTAACTCATCATTTTTAAATGAGGTTGAGGGAGTACCTCATTTTACCTCGCGAGGTCCTCACGAGGTACCCCTCATTTGAGGCGAGGAGTCGTTCGTCGGCATATTCACCTCACGAGCTGAGCTCGAGCCGAACTCAGCCGAATTCAGCTGATAGTCCGAGGCAGCGGGGCGGACGGGTCCGTCGACTCATAAGTACTCACGATTCCGATTTTTACGTCTCCCTCATACACATAACTTTCTTTCGCTCATAAATTTTTGATCGTCAAAATAAACGAATCAATGACACTTGATTACCAATCTAATGTTGATGTTTCAGTGTCGGTTGTATTTTTGTAAAAAAAAAGTTTTATTTTTCACTTTTTAGTGGGTTGGTTTGTAATTTATCTAAAGAAAGAAAGAAAGAAAGAAAACTTGTTTATTTAAATTACAATAGCCTAACGTCAACTGCTCTCAAAAAAACAATTTTTCAAATCGGTCCAGCCGTCTTCGAGTAATAGGGGAACATACAAATAATAATAATAATAACCCCACCGCCGTATCTCTACGTTGACGTTGTGGTGGGGCTTGCGCGCTCCCAAGCTCTCGGCCTGTGCCGGTAGAGTTTGCTGGAACAGGTTGGGATGAGGAGCCAGACCAAGAGAGATACAAAAACCCGCAGGGCAGCATGTGGCGAGCTGTTGGGCAGTAGCGACCCCACGGACCCTATCTCCCGGGAGAAGTCTTGTTCCTCACCTCTGGCTTGCCTTTATTGGCCGACTGGAGTGAACACTGACGAGAAACGGAGCTCCCACCTCATTCTTGCCTTAATTGGCCGGCTTGAGTGGAGATTCGCAAGAGCAAACGTGCTCGGGGGAAGGAAGTATTTCAGTAAGTGCTCGTAGGGATCTTGACCATCTTCCGGGCTCTGGGATTGTTCTGAAAGCCGTGGAATACCTCTCCACTCCTCAAGCACCTCAGGACATGTCGCCCCCTTGTCGCTACGACACTTTGTGCTAGCGACCTTTTTCGGGGGCCCATTATTGAGTGTGCAAGTCACCCCCTGCCATTTTATCCGTGTACATATACAACATTGATTAGGCAGGGGCCATAGTCCTTCCATAGTTCCAGGTCACCAGTCAACTTAAGCCACCCAAACCCATAGTCGAATAGATTTGTTTCCATATTCTGCAATAGTCCTATACCAACCGGGGGTTGTCCTTGGGTGCACTTGCATAGTGCATACAGGGATAATCGTCGGTTGGTGCCTCATTCCATATAAAATTGTCTAAGGGGCCTCTGCGAGTTGGCTTCGGCCCCTCGTACGCCTTCCAAAAGTCCGGGACCCCAGGGTCCCAAGAAATGTAAAACAATATAAATAATAATAATAACCCCACCGCCGTATCTCTACGTTGACGTCGTGGTGGGGCTTGCGCGCTCCCAAACTCTAGGCCTGTGCCGGTAGAGTTTACTTTGCCGGAACGGGTCTGGGATGAGGAGCCAGACCAAGAGAGATGCAAAAACCTAGGGCAGCATGTGGCGAGCTGTTGGGCAGTAGCGACCCCACGGACCCTATCTCCCGGGAGAAGTCTTGTTCCTCACCTCTGGCTTGCCTTTATTGGCCGGCTGAAGTGAACACTACCGAGGAACGGAGCTCCCACCTCATTCTTGCCTTTATTGGCCGGCTTGAGTGGAGATTCGCAAGAGCAAACGTGCTCGGAGGAAGGAAGTATTCCAGTAAGATGCTGGTAAGGATCTTGACCGTACTTCCGGGATTGTCCTGATAGCCGTGGAATACCTCTCCACTCCTCATAAGCACCTCAGGACATGTTGCCCCCTTGTCGCTAAGACACTTTGTGCTAACGACCGTTTTCGGGGGCCCATTATTGAGTGTGCAAGTCACCCCCTGCCATTTTATCCGTATGCATATAAAACATAGATCAGGCAGGGGCCATAGTCCTTCCATAGTTCCAGGTGACCAGTCCACTTTAGCCACCCAAACCCATAGTCCAATATCTTTGTTTCCATATCTTACAATAGTCCTACACCAACCGGGATTTGTACCTCATTTCATAAAAACGTCTAAGGGGCTTCTGCGAGTTGGCTTCGGCCCCTCGTACACCTTCCATAGGTCCAGGATTCTAGGTTCCCGAGAAAAGTTAAAGACGAAAAAAAAAAATCTAATGAAGTCGTGGCGCTGAGGGCTCGAAAATCTGGAACTTCTATAAATAAGTCCGTGGCGGTGAAGGGTAGCATGCCAAATCACTGTGATTGTGTGATTCGTATCAATGGTGGAAACCAGGAAACAGTTTTTTTTTTTATATTTACTATAAATATTCATTCAATAATATTTGCCTTAGGTTAATTTCCCACAATTTGCAAAAATTGAAATTTTTCTTAATTTTTACAAAATACAGGAATAAGTTGTTAACTTAAAGGACATGTTTCATTTTCGGCCATAAAGTGTACGTTATTGAAAAAAAAGGAAAAAATTCCACGAATTGAGGAAAAATATTCTTTTCTGTTTATTCCCCTGATTACTTCGGCACAAAAAATAATAGTTTAACAAATTATTGCCATATTCATCATGGCGTCGTTTTACTTGCATACTGCTTTCGTCCAGAAATCATGTCACATTTTAATTAATAATATCACGTAGACGTTATTTAAATAAATATGAAAGGCATGTATTTATGTACTATAATAAGATAGCTATCTTATACAACTTTTTTGATTCATTATAAAGTGTGATACATCATTAAACAAAAAAACGACTTGTAGATTTGTAGATACTTCTGGACGAAAAATTCAAACATGATTGTTTGTATTGACATTACATCTGTTGATCTGTCAGTCAGTCTAGTGATGGGTAACTCATCATTTTTAAATGAGGTTGAGGGAGTACCTCATTTTACCTCGCGAGGTCCTCACGAGGTACCCCTCATTTGAGGCGAGGAGTCGTTCGTCGGCATATTCACCTCACGAGCTGAGCTCGAGCCGAACTCAGCCGAATTCAGCTGATAGTCCGAGGCAGCGGGGCGGACGGGTCCGTCGACTCATAAGTACTCACGATTCCGATTTTTACGTCTCCCTCATACACATAACTTTCTTTCGCTCATAAATTTTTGATCGTCAAAATAAACGAATCAATGACACTTGATTACCAATCTAATGTTGATGTTTTTAGAGTTCATAGTAATAGCTGCTGTAATGTTTACTGTGTTTTCAAAATTACGAGACCTCACCTCACTCATTCTATAGCTCACTCAATCACTCAATACTCTACTCACTCGCGAGTACTCGCGTCAATAATATCAATGTCAAAATTTTTAATGAGGGAACGAGTGAGGTGGTTCAATGTTGAAATTCGAGTAACTCTTTCAATTTGCGATCACGAGTACCTCAAACGAGGCACCTCATGAGTGAGGGACACATCTCTAAGTCAGTCAGTCTCGTTCTCCGTTAGGAGTATATATGTTCTGTGGTCTCGTTCGTCTCGACTTTGTGGCTTTCAGTGTTATTTTGCGTTATTTTGTTTTTATTTCTAACTTTTCACGACTTTGGCTTTGTATAACGGTTTTGTGATTTCTGCTCGTTTTTGGAATTGACTTTGGCTTTGTTTAACGGT
The DNA here is from genome assembly GCA_963680765.1 of Agrochola lychnidis. NCBI lineage: Eukaryota > Metazoa > Arthropoda > Insecta > Lepidoptera > Noctuidae > Agrochola > Agrochola lychnidis. Next base: position 229,924 of record OY796852.1, on the reverse strand, counting down.
ACTTGAATTCAGATTCTGCGATTTGGATTCGTCTGTCCATTGAAAATCTGTTTTTACTCACAGGTAAATAAATGAATGTCATTATAAAACAGTTGAAATAAGTTAGGAATACCAGTTTCAAGAGCCACTATCATTTAATGTCTGTTACAGGTTGTTGGCTTGTTATAAAATGGCTTGTGTTAAGTGCAGCAGAAGTATATTCAGTGATGAAATCCACTATATTGCAGCAGATTTGGGTCCAGAGATTTTGTTTATTATGGAACAAGACATGGCTCATGAGGTAAGAATATATTTTCAGATTACTTTGACTTTATAATTGAAGTGTTTTTAGTAAATATAAAGAAAAGCTTTTTCTTTTCAGAGTATACCTATGTAATTATAACATGAGTCATCTGTTTCAGATTGCTGCTGATGCTGCACTATGCGAGGCATGTTTTAATTCTGTAGCTAATCTTCTTGATAGCACTCGTAATAGTACTGAAGTACTTCAGGATCAAACGATTGAATCTGTCAGTGGAACTGAAACAAATGTATGTGTGTGGTGCCTTGTAACTTTATTAGCAAGGAGGACCCATTATTTAATAAGTGGGCCTCAAAGAGACGCAATATCCAATATAATTGCCCCAAGACAGGTAACTTTTATTTTCATGTAATTCATATTTTGTTTACATTATTTTACCTTACAACAATGGTCAGTAACAACTTCAAAATAATAAATGCAGGTACCAGATGGTGGCATTGTTTGCCACCGATGCTGGACACGTGCCTGCAGACTGGTGGGTGTATCAGCATCTAACGCTGGACAATCACAACATATTTGTGTTTGGTGTAGAGTATCTCTCTCGAAGAAGAAGAACACACATTATCTCACATGGTCCTGAGAGAGATGAAATCACAGCACGAATTGCTCCACGACATGTCTGTGAAATAACTCCCTTATTCATGACTATTCAGATTGAACTTTTAATTGTCCTACAATAGACTGATTAATTTGACAATAGGGTGATGATCATCAATTACTGTACTTAATGGAAAATAATATGATTGTAATATAATATATGAAAATACTATCAAGTTTGGTTCCATTATTTAAGAGCATTAGTTTTTGATTAATTGTCGAAAAATTATGGTTTAAACAATGTCACAAGACTAATAATCATAGATAATGTATTATTTTTAGATACTCCCTGGAGATCGAGTTTGTTACGCATGCTGGGTATCTGCTCGAAGAAATGTTCAGCGAGCAACCAGTCCTCACCTAAATAGCAGAAATGTTTGTATTGTGTGTTCAACATCAACAGTACGAAGGCGAACACATCTATTACCAAATGGTCCAGTAAGGGATGTTATTTCAAGAAGAATATATCCCCGACAGGTGTGTAAAATAGTCAAGTGTAAATCTAAGAAATATGTATTTATCTATGAATATGTTAGTTTATTTCATACTTTTTTTTTACAGATCACTAATCATTCATTGGTGTGCAATGACTGTTGGATTTGGGCTCAAGATGCTGTTCCACAAGCAAATGAACAACCTGTTCAACTTAACCAAGAAGAGCCTCTGCAAGTTTTGGATATGCCCCACTCTATTCAATTAAACTCATACAAAAAAATTGGTATGTCCAGTTCTAGTTGTTTTGTACCCGGGTGTACAAATACAGAACGTCACATAGTACCTAGTTACTTGAGAAAGAATATTCTATCAAATTATATATATAGCTGAAAATGCAAGAGTTTGCATGATTCACAAGACCACCTATGATTGGGACCATATTTTGAATTTAGACATGTTAAATAATGTCTTTAGTGCTGAGGACATTGAAAAAATGATGGCAGTAAATAATGATTCCCAAACTGTACACCTTAATTTTACTAACCTAGAAAATATTGATGATTCTATGTTTCATTATTGGACTGGCTTAATCAAAGACCAGTTTTTAAGTGTATTTAATGAAGTCACCCATTTAACAGAAAATTGTAAAATGCCGAAAACAGCCCTTGGATTATTTTTTGTAAAAGCCCGTACAGGAGATTCTCACGAGAGACTAGGGACTTTATTTAGAATGAATAAAGTGAAAGTCACACGTCTACTAAAGAAGGCTCGAGAAGCTTTGTTATTACAATATGTGCCTAGCCATTTGGGATTAGGACACATAAGCCGTGAAAATATAATTAATAAAAACTTGTTAATACCCGAGGGCTTATTTGGTAACAGGGAAGAAAGGAAACCAATAGTCATTTTCGATGGCACTTACATATATATTCAAAAGTCGTCCAATTATCTTTATCAAAAAATGACTTACAGCCTCCACAAATACCGTAATTTAGTTAAGCCTTTCCTGTTAGTAGCAAGTGATGGTTTTCGAGATGCCCTGCCGTTATTAGAAAATATATATAAGGTTTGCAAACCTGAATCTTTAGAGGCAGGGCAAACCCAACTATCAACAATCAATGCAAATAAAAGTAGGCTTGTAACGTTGTGTAGGTGGGTCGTGGAGGTTGTAAACGGTCGCTTTAAATTACAATTTAAATTATTCAGACAAGAATATTTCAATGTAGCATCATCCCATTTAATGGATGACCTTATTTATTTATTTAATACTTCAAGCACACAAATGTACAGAGGCGGACTTAATGCCAAAGGCATTTTCTACCAGTCAACCTTTGGGTGATGCAGAGACAAACAGTGGTAGGTGCAATAGCGAGAATTGAGGAATAAGTATTTATTTAAATATAAAGATATACATAAATATATATTTCCAATTATATATAAATATAAACAAAATTAAATATATATAAAAATACTACTAAAGCAAATAAGACAAACAATGGGAAATTATTACCGTTGTGATGACACTGCCAGCTTCCTGCGAATGTGCTCGCGAACTTTAACTTTAAAAGATAATCGGTTGGTCGCCATCCTGATTTCCTGGGGGAGCGCATTCCACAGAGAGATAGACTGAACGAAAAAGGAAGAGTGAATGAAGTCTGTGCGGTGGGTGGGACATTGAAGAAGACGATTGTGAGATGAACGTAGATTTCTATTGTGGTTGTCGCAAATGTACTGAAAGTGCGGGACTAGATAACTCGGGGAAGACGGAGAGTTAAGAAATGAAAACAAGGTGGTCAGCGCCCTTTGCTCTCTACGCTGGCGTATGGGCAACCAGTTTAGAAGCGAACGATGCGCAGAGACATGATCATATTTACGCAGATTGAAAACGAATCGAATACAGTTATTGAGAAGACGGTCAAGTTTGTTGAGGAGATCTGCATTCAGGTCATAGTAGCACACATCACCATAATCGATGATAGGGAAAATTAAGGTCTGCACAAGCATTGTCTTCGTAGTCGACGGTAATAAATTTTTCAAACGGTACAGAGCCCGCAGCATTCCAGTAACCTTCTGGCTTACCTTAGCGACTTGAGTACGCCAGTTCAGGGTGCTATCAATGTGCAAGCCTAAGTCCTTCACGTCAGTGCTAAAAGGAACTATCGAACCATTGAAGAGAACTGGTGGCAAGGTTGTACCATCCAACTTGCTAACACTGCGAGGACTACCAATGATGATCGCCTGACATTTCATAGGGTTTACGGCTACACCAAATTTATCAGCCCAGATTTTTATAGCTATCAAGTCCCTATTTAATTTGCCGATAGCGTCAGGTAATTCATCGACCCTTCCCTGACAGTACAACTGCAAGTCATCCGCATACAGATGATACGCACACTGAAGTTCAGAAGTTATAAGATTAATAAAAATAGAAAACAAAAGAGGAGAAAGTATACCGCCTTGAGGAACGCCAGTTTCCAAATCACACCAGCATGAAGAAGAATCCCCAACATGAATAGACTGCTGACGTTCCTGAAGGTAAGAGGAGAACCATTCCAGTGCTTCGGGAGAGACCTTAAGATATGTGCTGCTATTTTAAATGCCTTCCATTCTCCCCTGGTAGACCGTCCAGATGCTGAAGCAATATTGAATCGAGCCCAGCAGCGGGTGAATTTGCCAAATGTGTTAGATTACATTGTTGAAAATAACATAAATAGACGAAGAGCTAATTTTTCAAATATAGACGCAAATCACCCGCTGCTAGAAGTTTTCCCACAAATGACCATGTCTGACCTTATATTATTTGCTTTAGGAATATACCAAATTAAACAAGCACAGAGTTACTTTGGTGAACATATAAGGCAGAATGGATCATTTGTGGTAGAACTATGCAGTGAAACCATAGTGCCAGGCACACTGTCATCACATGCAAGTATTTTCATAAGAGGAAGAATTCGATCTCGACACTGCAGTAGTAAAATATATTACTCGTACATATTAATTTCTACCACACTAAGTAATTGGGAAAATAGCTTGGAAGGCTACTATTGCAGTTGCATATGTGGCATGCGAACTGTTGGATGTTGCGCACATGTGATGACAATAGTCTGGTACCTTGGTTGGGCTCGATATCAAGATAATGTTGTGGCACCAGCATCTTTTCTTGACGATGTATTGGTTAGAGAAGAAGAATAAATCTTTGAAATCTGAAAATTGTCTTTCATTTATTTACACATATGTAACCATTTATGTAGACACATAGGTAACATGACATCATGCCTGTATTCTCCGAAGGGTTAGGCAGAGGTGTGCCTCTATAGACACTTGTCCCATGTAATAGGGGGCGAGCCTATTGCCATCAACCGGGCACAAATCCAAACTCCAGGCTGATGCTGAGCAAAAATACTAAACATACATAAACTCATGATTTCTTCCCATGGGGGTAGGTTGAAACTACAGAACGCCACCTGCTACGATCCTTTCATACTCCTTTTGCCTAGTTTACGTTCATATATCTGGTCATATAAGCACGTCGGTTGTGAGTACCTACTACACGCCAGTTGTGAGTACTACATGCCAGTTGTGGTTGTGAGTACCTACTACGCACCTGACCGTTCTGAAGAACATCACCGATAAGGTCTTAATGTACTTCCAGGACATCTCGGTGTTTCCACTCACATCTGCCTTGTACACATATTGTTAGTCGCCTTTCATTCATCTTCTAAGCATACCCTTTACAATTTTTGTCACTACTTTTATCTAATGTCTGTACAAAAACGTTTTTTATGGAACAAGTCAGCGAGGCTTTCAAAGCGGCCTTGGTATCTCATATAATAGTAGTTTACGCTTGGCATTCAAATACAATCTGAAAAGTTTTTCGCAAATAACAATCACAGTTTTGACAGTTTTAGGTTATGTAATGTAAACGTCATCTCTCCAACCAACCTGTCATGGCTGGCTGTCGATGGTCGTATTCCTCCTGACAAACGTCAGACATTTTCGGTTTTTATTTTGTGCCCAAAAAGTATTCGATATTATGAAAAAAAACAGTCTTTATTGTAATTAGGGGTTCGTTTCCCAGGTTTTCTAAAGTGTACATGTTATGGCCGGAGTCCCATACAAAAATGAAACGTCTCCTTTGAATTTTCCAATCCCTAACTTTAGAAATGCTGGGTTTCCCCATACAAACTTTCATCCCCTGTATCACCCCCTTTAGGATTATTTTTGAGATAAAAAGTACCCTATGTCCTTCTACAGGATGCCATCTATCGCCTTGCCAAATTTTATTCAAATCCGTTCAGTGGTTTAGCCGTGAAAAGGTAGCATACAGACAGAGTTACTTTCGAATTTATAAAATTAGTATGGAAGTATGGATATTGATAAGTTAATATAAGTACATAAGTAATAAGTATGGATATTATGGATAGTATATCAAAATGTAAAAAAATAAGCCCAAAAAGTACCAATTGTTGGGAATTGAACTTAGGTTTGCAAAGCAGTCGTCCAACTCTTTAAAATATTTGATTTGTTGAAAGTTGACTAAAATACCCGTTTTTATGTATTTCATGAATTCATGATTGACTGCTTAGCTCCATAAAAGTATAGCGGGATAAAAATCATTTAAAAGTTTAAATCTTTAACTATCTGCTAGATTTGTTCCCTATTCAGCCTAGTGAAATATTGGAATAATTCAACTGTTGTATAGTGGTATATTGTGTTCATTAAAAAAATAGTAAGTACCTCATTAAAAAGTTATTTCGTCAAACAACGGTATATTGTGTTCTATCTCCTCAGGCTCACGAAATATATGGAATGTTTTTTTGCAATATCTGACTTTTCTTGTAAGTACTCACACCTCAGTTGGCCCGATATAGTTGTTTGACCCCAGTAATAAGAAATAAGACCGACAGGCATCAAGAAAGTTTTTGTGAAAATTGCCCATTTTCTTGCCGACTGTAATTTTTTTCAAAATCTGTGAATGCAGTTCAAAATGTTTTAAAAAGTTAAAGACAGTCTCCTAAAACCGTTTTCTTGTAGCGACAACGGTTAAGGTACCTGCTCTTATTGCCCCCATCTCAAAATCCACCCTGTATATGTTATGCTTGACTGCTTAGCTCCATAAAGGTATAGCGTGATGATAATCTTTTAAAAGGTTAAATCCGTAACTATATGCAATATTCTAACCTTTTGAATAGTCTTTTGACAATCTGCGGTAAACTATAGAGTAATACGAACATAATGCAATATTGCTCACCCCCCATAGCAAATAGCGCGATAATAATTTTTGAAAAATCTATTGTGAGGTTTCCATTATTTGACTTATATGTTATTTATACCAATTTTCAAGTTAATCAAGCCACACAGTAAAATCCTCCGCTGTAAAAATGAATACCCCTTTTCACCCCGTAAGGGGCAAATTTTCAAATAACCCTGACAAACGTTTTTATTTATTTTTAGTCTTAAGTATAAATACTGAGTTTCGAGTTAATCAGACCGCGCGTTAAATTTCTTCCATACAAACTTTAACACCCCCCAATCCTCCTTTAGGGGGTTGTTTAGAAAAACTAAAAATGGCAAACTTTATAATTTACATAGATACGTATTCGTGCCAAGTTTCAAATTTATTAACTCAAAGAGTAAGATTTTTCATACAAACAAAATCCCCCCTTTTTACCCCTAAAGGTCGAATTTCCAAAAATACTTTCTTAGTGGATGCTTACGTCATAATAACTACCTGTGTGTTAAATTTCAGCCCAATGCGTTCAGTGGTTTGAGCTGTGCGTTGATGGATCAGTCAGTCAGTCACCCTTTCCTTTTATAGATATACAGGGTGTTTGGCAGAACGTTGAACATACGAAAATGGTTGATAGGTGGGGTCATCTGCTACTTACTCAGCCCTAATTTATTTGGCCCTGGCCCCCTGGATATTTTTTTTTAATGTAGGTTGAAATTAGGATTTAAGTATGTTTTACATCTTTCTGTTATAAGAATCTGCCAATTAAAAGATTTAAAAAAAATGCCTGTTTTACCCATTTTTTTTTAATAAAAATTACACTTTAAAGTTAAGAAAGTTGTGAAACTAGAAGAAAGCAAAAAAAAAAAAAAATTATCATCCAGGGCGCCAGGGCCAAATAAATTAGGGCTGAGTAAGTAGCAGATGACCCCACCTATCCACCATTTTCGTATGTTACGTTCTGCCAAACACCCTGTAGATTAACACAACCATTCGTAATGAGTAGTTCCGGTGGCCATCTGTGGTCTTCATCATCAGTTCCACTACACCACTTGTGCTTTCCGACAGCAACTGCACGAGTTACTATAAAAAATACCCAAATCGCTTTATATGTGCCTATAATATTTGAAGAGTTCCCTCGATTTCTCCAGGATCACATCATCAGATCCTGACTTGATGACTTTCAAACAAAAAATAATTTATGCCCGAACCATAGATGTATTATTAAAACTAGCGTGCCCGGACATACATAACAAAAAACAGAAGTAAGTAGGTACAGACGCCAGCACATCAAGCTACCCGAAACTGTCAAAGGAGACGTTTCATTTTTGTATGGGACTCCGGCCATAACATGTACACTTCAGAAAACCTGGGAAACGAACCCCTAAATACAATAAAGACTGTTTTTTTCCATAATATCTAATACTTTTTGGGCACAAAATAAAAACCGAAAATGTTTGACGTTTGTCAGGAGAAATACGACCATCGATAGCTAGCTATTTTCGTCCAGAAGTACCTACAAGTCTACAATCCACAAAAGCAGTTTTTTATTTTTATGATGAATCACACTTTCTAATTAATCAAAAAAATTGTATAAGATAGCTATCTTAATATAGTACAGAAATACATGCCTTTCATATTTATTTAAATGACGTCTACGTGATATTATTATGTTAAATGTAACATGATTTCTAGACGAACGCAGTACCTATGCAAGTAAAACGACGCCATGATGAATAGAATATGGCAATAATTTGTTAAACTATTATTTTTTGTGCCAACGTAATCAGGAGAATAAACAGGAAAGAATATTTTTCCTCAATTCGTGGAATTTTTTCCTTTTTTTACATTAACGTACACTTTATGGCCGAAAATGAAACATCTCCTTTATGCTTTTGGTAAGAAATAAAGAATTACGCGTATCAGAGTTATTGTAAAATCATCTCCCAAAGGGGCAAAATATCCCCTATTTTGCCCCTTTGGGAGATGATGATTTTAAAATTAAATTTAAAATTAAAGTTACTTCAAGACACGGCCTATGTTGATCCCAGATTGAAGACCAAACTTAACTTTGCAGTTCATATATCGTCGGTGTAGGTGGAGAACTAAATAACTGCGACTTTGGTCAAATTGACTTTTCACCATTTTCGTAACACCCAAATCATGCCGCATAAATAAATCGCAATTTTCTCCAAACAAGTTTTTTTTTTTTGTTATTTATTTCTCCACCTACGCCAACGATATTAAAACTATAAATTACCAATTTTAGGATTTTGCTCTGTACTTGACCTTGCTTCTCGCCAAAGTTCATGCGGCTGGGCCAACGGGAAGTACCAAGTAGGCTTTTGGTTTATTTGAGAGTGTCAAAATATGCGGCATAACTGGCCGTTTTTTTTTTTTGCATTGTTTGGAAGTTTGATTTTCTTTACAGATCCATGGGACCGTAGATCTAAGGCTAAGCGCGCACACTATTTCAATCCTTGAGGATAATATTCGCCAATTGTGAACAATACCACTAACTAGAGTCCGCACACTGCCAAAAGAAATCGTTTGCGAAAGCGTGTAGGAATTGAACCCTGTTAAGCAGAATAGATCCAACCAACATTTTATTAATTTTGAGTAAATGCAATTTGAAGTTTAGAAGTGTTAGCAAAAGTATCAGGCCAAGTTATAATCACCTGGTAGTTTTTGTTAGGGCAATGTCATCAGATCGCCAGGATCTTTTATGCAAACATAAAACTCGATGTGTAGATTCTCGTCATGTACCTACGTAACTCAATTTCATAAAAATTGTTGGTTGGATCTATTCTGCTTAACAGGGTCCAATTATTTTCGTTTACGATTTTATTTTTAATAATTGCAATGATTGAAATTCGTAGTGCGCACTTAGCCTAAGTTTTTGATATTTATTTTAACTTGATGCCTCCACGCGTTCCTGAGAAAAAGGGTATTGACAGACAACGAAGTCATTCTTTAAGGGTTCCCATTTTTAATTTTGAGGTACGAACCCCTAAAACAGATTTATTATCTGTCTGTTACCTTTTCATGCATGAATGGCATACGGATAGGCCATGACCTGGGTTAGGACATAATGATAAGTACTCTGAATCACCGTAGTACGTTCCTATTGGAACATTTTCCGACCTTTGACTTTTGACTTTTATAGTGTTCAAGATTTCATTGATAAAAAATGTTAATGTACAAGTCAAACCTGCTGAACAATTTGCACGCTGATATTGGCAAAACATGTTTTGTTCTAAATTGTTCTTTTACCATCTTTTTATACCTACCGTGTTTTATGCAAATAAATATATTCTTATTCTTCAATGATAAATGTTTTACGGGTTGCGAATTACTTTAATATGGTTGCCAAGCAATTTATGCTCGACACAATGCATATGGAGAACTGGAGCTGATGGTGAAGCACCAGGAGAACTCCTCAACAATTAACGTAGGTACCTTTATCGGGAAAAGCAATATTTTGAAAAAAGGTGATGAGCAGTTAACATTAGGCTATTGTAACTTAGATAAATTACAAACTGATCCACTAAATAAAATGCGAGAAATAAAAACTTTAAAAAATATGTTTTACAATAAAAACAAAGAATACTACAATAATGCAGTCACAATTTTTTTATTATTATAATGTTTTACATGCACCTGATGTATACGCAGATAAATCCGAAAAGTCTGAGATGTGTGTCTTGGGTTCGATTCAAACTCGAGACCTATGAATTGGCAGTCCGAAGGTCACACCACCAGGCTATAACCGCTTCAGCTTCAGCTTCGCGTATTGGTATAATAATTATCACTTGCTTAAAAAACGGTGAGGGGAAGCATCGTGAGGAAACCGGCATGCCTGAGAGATATTTCTCTATGGCATGTGAAGCCAAGTCAGAGACCCATGGGCGGCTTTAAAACTCAGGAGAAGAAAACCTGATGTATTTCTGATCACTGTAGCAAGTTGGTAGTAACAAGTCCTAGAGCTACTGAGACACAATCTCCTGTCTCCTATCCTGAATTCCTGAGTAACAAACATTCATGTTACCACCTGGAGAGAAAGTATTTTACAAAAATTCTGGCTCTCACTGTTTATTGTATTGGACGAGGGATCAAATAGTTGCATCAGCATAGCATAGTGTTTAGTAGTGCATTCTGAGTAACATGCAACGTAATCACAAGTATTAAAACTATCAAGTTTATCTGCTCCTGGTTTCTAATCCGTTTTGATTTGACAGTAGATCAATAAGTTTACGGGAATTAAACTGTTAAAAGCATTCAGGCCTGCTTTTAATTTCTGTGATAAGTCCGCGTTCAACAAGCGGCATCGTGAAGCGATCAAACACCAGCCCGCTGCACACGTAGACGGGACGGGCCAGCGCCGCGGCCAGCCGGCGAGCCAGCGCCGCGGCCGCGCCCTCCGCGCCCAGCAGCGTGCTGGCCAGAGCAGCGCGGCTTCCGCCGTCCTCGGGCGCCGGCATGCCCAGAGCTACTTCGGTAAGATCCGCTGCACCGCCGCCACCCACCCACAGCAGCAGAGCGCCCGCCACGCGCAACGCCACAGCTCTGCATACCAACTCGCCACTCCATATTTCAAACTGATGAACGCGCCATCCACTGGGCTTGTATATAATTCGTTTTCGAGAACTTGTGACTCGAGGAGAGGTACCGATTTCCATTTTTCTATAAAAATAAGAATCAATTAAATATCTGGGAACACGTTTTGACAACACCAGTGGAAAGGATATATTATTTATTTATTTTCTTCTTTGGCAACTGAGCCGACGTTGAATATTCTGTCAGCGTCATGTGGTGACGGCAATGAAACAAGGTGAGCCGTCGAACTTCGCGCTTTGTGGTAGTTTTGTTAGTAGCTGAAACGACAGGACAATTTTTGTTAATAAATCTAGCTAAATAAATAAAATAAGTATATATATAATATTCAAAACACTACAATTCGACATAATATATATTTACAAAAAGTTATTATTACTACACACCCGACTACATTTTGATATCTTTTACATTTAAAAATTTGATAGGACTTGGATTAGCTTAGGGGAAAAGTTAGTCAAGAGGGAAGTTAGTAGGAAGAGGAATTTTAACTTGAAAAGCTTATGGTACAAGTCAAAGGATTGGGAATTCAAAGGACATGAGAAGAAGATATGGTCCAGAGTACCATCATCGAGGCCGCATTCGCACAAGGAACTATCACGAACCCGAATCTTGTTCAGGAATACTGGACTGCAGCAGTGGCCAAGTCTCAGTCTACACAAGGATGTAACAGTTCTTTTAGACAGTTTTGGGCATTTAAAAACCAAGGTTTCCGCTAGATGTCAGGTTGAACACTGGCGTAATACGCCTTAAGTTTCGAACTTACCTGCCACACTTCTAACCACGTGTTGTTAAACTTGCGTTTGGTGTCAGTTCGTAAGTCGTAACTTTGTACCCATGTAATGCTTCCGATCCACCGGGTTAGATGAAGCAAATTTAGCCAGTGAGTCCGCGCACTCGTTGCCACCTATTCCCGAGTGACTGGGAACCCAAGCTATTTCAATGCTTAAGTTATTCGAGCAAGTGAATAGTAAATTTAGAATGTCGAAAATGATTTTACTGTGAATTTTGGATTTTAGTTGACATTGGCTTAAGGCTTGAATGCTACTGCGAGAATCTGTAAAAATTACCGAATTTTGAATAATGTGGGTAAAATGAAATTAATGGCTTCTAGGACACCGATGCATTCGCCTGTAAATACTGAAGCCTCTGGTGGGCATTGGAATAAAAGGGCAATTCTAGAGTTCTGGAGATATGTTGATGCGTCCGTATAAAATAAATTCCAACCCTCCCAGTATCTGATAATGGTCCAGTCGAAGTCGCCTTTTACGTTCTGGGAGTTTTTTGAGATACCAAGTCCCAAAACGACCTTTGGCCTGAAATGGATCACCTCATAGGCGGAAGAAAAGACAGGAAGAGAGGGGTATTGACAAACAGGTGAGGAGAGGTGTTTAAGCTCTCTGTACCTATTCATCAATGGAATAGATTTATTATTTCAGTAGGATGACGCGTTAAGGTGATATATTGAAAAAAATGGGTTTTTTCTTTATCGTGTACCTTTTAAAATATTTGGAATAGGGATTTAACATTTTGGTGTATGATTTTGACTATATGATCTAGTATCCTGAAAAAGGAATTAACGATACAATGAAATTTTCTCGATACAAAAAAATTGCAAAGGTCTATCTATTTTTATAATTTTTTGAGTATCATGGCGCAACGCTTGTGAGTTATTCAATGGAATTTATTTTAAAACATAGAGAGAAAGCGCTTCAAGTTTTAAGAAAAGCAGTTTTTTTAAATTATACTAAAAGATGGCATTTCGTTTTAAAAAAAAAAAAAAAAATCGGTGCGATCAAATTTACGTGATTTAAAGAATTTTGTTTACAGAAAAAGTTAGTATTATAGCAAGTTAAGTTAATAATTTAATGCAATTAGTGTTAAATAGGTATTTAGACTGTCTGTATTCTTGTTTATTTATTTATTTAACATAAAACGGCCAAGGCCAATTACATTAGTTAATTAAAGACAAAAGATTATTAAGGTACAGTAAACAAAAGTATACAACTACTCGACAGTCATACGCTTATCTCACAATACTCCAGACATACTGACAAGATCTTCTTCCATTCATCCGCAAACACATCACAGTCAGGCTTAGCGTCCAAGAGAGCGTTGAGCGCAGAAAGTGTGCAAGGGACGGGAGACGTAGCTCGAGCAACGGTTCGACTCCGAGGCACGGCGAACAATCTATGCCTCCTTCCACGGTTATAGTTTATCGGAGCAAAAAGATGGGACAGTTCATAATGCAGTTCAGGAGCATCGGTTTTTCCGTGAAGGATCTTACACATTTTAATGATTTGGTCATTTTTTCTTCTTACCTCGAGAGAATTGTACCCTAAGCAGCCTAAAAGAAAATTCGAAGGGTACATAAACGGATAATAACCATTCAAACGTTTATAAAGGTACCTTAGATAAGCTTTTTGTACTTTTTCTAAGAGTAAAGTGTACTTCTTTTCGTGCGGGTTCCAGACGCATGCACTAGACTCCAGTTTACTACGAACAAGAACATTAAAAATAGATTTAATAGCGCCGATGTTGCTAAAATCTTTAGCATTACGCAGTATGAAACCTAATCGTCTAAATGAATCCTTTGCTACCAATGCCATGTGATCATGAAACGTAAGCTTGTTATCAAACCCTTGTGACACCCAGATCCTTCATTCCAGTTGTTCTAGCAATAGCGCTGCCATTAATTTTATAAGTAAAGGTGATAGGGTTTCGGGCTCGAGTAAAACTCATGACGAAGCATTTGGAAGAATTAAATTCCATTTGTGAGTCCTGTGAACGAAATCATAATAGAAAAATAATGTTATATTATTTTTCTAATAATAAAAATAAATAATACAAATAAATAATATAAAAAATAATTTAAATCATAATAGAAAAATAATGTTATATTATTTTTCTATTATGATTTCGTGGTGACATTTAAATTATTTATAAAATAGGAAGAAATATAAAACTGAACAGTACCTGCGACGTTTGGAGTGCACAGGGCAATCAATGAACTCATTTTACAGGAATTTAATAGTAATCAGATGATGATAATAGTGAGTCGAATTCACCACCTTCACTAAAGCATAACCAACACAATCTATTCTCGCCTTGTAAAAGTAATATTGTGTAAGCATTTTATTTTCTAAGAATGTCTATTTTTATACCTATAACTTATAATAATCTTTTATCTAAATAAATAGCCTAAATTATATGATTCGTTTTTAAGTTTGAAATACGTCAACAGTATCTACAATCAATCATCAATTCATCAATTTGGACTGTTAATAATAATAGGCTGGCAACACAAACGTTAACACATCTCAAAAAGTGTTCTCCCAATTTTCATAGTTATATTTATTTTTGACGCAGTTTTTACTAACATTGGTAACTGAAAACAAGCGTAAAAGCCTAAAAAACTAAATTAAACCGAAAATAGATAAAAATGACCATAGAAATAATAGACTATACTCAAAAAATGCCATAGCGGAGGTGACATGACAGATGTCACCTCTAATAAAATCAAGAAAAATTGGAACAAACACTAAATGTTGACGAGATCGGCCGCACGATCAGCACGCCCACCACCTCCGGACTCTTCGCTCAGCTCCGCCTCGCCGCCGCCGGTACCCAGCCCCACTGTGAGCGCTGTGACGACACCGGCCGCGGTAGTTGCGTCGAGCTCGAGCGACGAGTACTTCTCCCCGCCGACGTCGCTAACACCTGTACGTCGGCAGGGGAGAGGCCGGGCACCGAAGAGCTTGGGACTTAGGGGCCAACCGGCCCCGAGCCGGGTCCCCGCTGCCGGTGGTTGTGTGCAGCGCATGAGATGGACTCAGTCAATGAACGAGAACGTCATGCGCGCATATTACGGGTCTACAGAGGGAGGAACTAACCTCACTGCGTACCGTGTTAGGATGCTGTCTCTATTCCAGGAACTAGAGCCAACCGTCAACGTCTCGGCCCAACGACTGTCGGATCAGGTGCGTGTTATCCAACGCAACCATAGGTTGGACGATGCTGCACTTGATAGGCTGCGCTCAGAGGTACTGGGCAACCATATCGTCTCAACTCGGACACAAACCGCGGCACAAGCGTCAAATATTGATGCAATCCTGCCGCGGTTCAATCATGGTGTTGAAGAGGAGCATGATAGGGTTGCCACAGTAAGTAGCCAGTGTAACGACCGATTGAGGAGCGCACTGGAGGATGCGTTTCGCGAGTATAGGTACACTCCGACCGAACTTAGGCCCCGATTACCACGCCTACCCATGCACAAAAAAAATAGGGCGCTGGTGTGTGCCCTGGACTCGCAGCTTACGAATTTTTTCGAGAGCAGCGAAGATCTCATTGATACACACTCGATCCTGTATTGCGCGGCTGTTGCGGCATGTCGTTTAGCTAACGTCAAGTTTCCAAACTGCGACGGAGCTACTCGACCCAAACCAGCCGTACCAGCCTGGCAGTGCAGAATCGAGCGACGTATCGATGGGGCCAGGGCACTCATCGGCAAACTATACTGCTTCAGGGAGGGAAATACACGACCACGAGTGATGCGCTTTGTAAGGCAGGCATTCTCGGGGACTGGAATCAGTCCTCAAGAATACATGTCCCGTGTCACAGAGCGCATCGACTTCCTGAAGCAGAAAGTTTGTGCATGGGCGAGCCGTATGCGGCGGTATAAGCGGCGGGTTGACCGATACACGCAGAATCGCATGTTCCAGAGCGATGAGAGGTGGGTATATAGAGCTTGGGAGCGACCTGAACAAAATGTGACAGATGTGTGCCGCCCGGATGATGCCGCCACGAGTGCATTCTGGCGCAGCATCTGGTCGGTGCCCGTCTGTCACATTGAGGCTGGCTGGATGCAGGATGTCGAGCGAGTGTGTGAAACCATACCAGAAATGGAAGCTGTACTAATCACGCCATTAGACGTAGCCAGAGAAGTCCGTCCGTTACCGAATTGGAAATCACCGGGACCGGACGGGCTGCACAACTTTTGGTTAAAATGGCTGAGTAGTTCGCACACTCGCCTGGCATCTCAATTTCAGTCATCCCTAGAGACTGGGTCGCTACCGCAGTTTCTAACAACAGGCGTTACTCACCTGCTCTATAAGTCAGGTAGTCCCGCGGAACCCAAGAATTATAGACCGATCACATGTTTATCGACAGTCTATAAACTTCTTACATCCATTTTGAGAACGAAAATTAACACACACATTGACAGTAATTCAATCATGTCAGCCTCTCAAAATGGATGTAGGAACGGGTCCCGCGGTACTAAGGAGCTTCTCCTCATAGACATGGCCATAAGCCAACAGGTTCGTCGATCTCGCAAGGACCTGTCGACATGCTGGATAGACTATAAGAAGGCCTACGACTCGGTGCCACATACATGGCTCATGAGGGTGCTGGAGCTGTACAAGATAGATACAACTCTGCGCACCTTCCTGATGTCGTGTATGGGGCAATGGAGGACGGTCCTTCGCTACCCAGGATGTCGACAGATCCAGAAGAATGACGAGCCTGTATGGATTAAACGGGGAATATTTCAGGGCGACAGTTTAAGTCCACTTTGGTTTTGCTTAGCCCTGAACCCTCTAAGCACACTGCTGGAGGATTCAGGTCTAGGCTATAGGTTGAGGAGAGGTCAGGTCATGTCTCACCTCCTCTACATGGATGACTTGAAACTCTTTGCCCCCAACAAATTGCGACTGATGGAGCTACTGAAGGTAACTGAAACATTCAGTGGCGCCATCAGTATGGAATTTGGTGTGGACAAATGTGCAGTCATGCATGTAAAGCGAGGGGAGATTATGAAATCCGAGGGGACCCAACTCTCGGACTCCATACACCTTAGATCCCTCTCCTCAACCGAAAGCTATATGTATTTGGGTATGTCGGAAGCGTTAGGCATCAACGTTGCTGACATGAAGTAATCGTTGAAGGAGCGCTTCTTTGGTCGCCTGAAAAAGGTATTAAATAGTCTTCTTTCAGGCGGAAACAAGGTGCGCGCCTTCAACGGTTGGGTCATGCCGGTTTTGATGTACTCTTTCGGCATACTCATTTGGACTCAGACCGAACTCGACGCCCTGGATAGGAGGGTCCGTACACTCCTGACCGCAAACCGGATGCATCACCCACGTTCATCGGTGATGAGACTGTACATCCCGCGGAAGTGCGGGGGTCGAGGCTTTTTAAATGTGAAGACCCTCCACAACCGCGAGGTGTGCAGCCTCAGGGAATACTTTCTTAAAGCCGATGTGGGCATGCACCGTGATGTGGTCGCAGTGGACAACGGGCTCACCCCGCTCTCCATGGCTAAAGAGAACTGGCGCAAACCTGTAGTACTTACTACAGATGACCGCAAGGAGGTATGGCAAAGCAAGGCGCTTCACGGGCGCTTCTATCGGGCTCTTCATGAGCCCGGTGTAGATTTCTTAGCGTCCGTATCCTGGCTACGTTTCGGTGACCTTTTCGGGGAAACCGAAGGTTTTGTCTGTGCAATTATGGATGAAGTTATCTTGACGAATAACTACCGGAGATATATTATGAAGGACGGTACGGTGGACGTGTGTCGGGCATGCCATCGTCCGGGTGAGTCCATCAGACATATTATCTCCGGTTGTTCGCGTCTAGGTAACGGCGAGTACCTGCACAGACATAACCAAGTGGCTAGGATTATTCACCAGCAACTTGCTTTGAAATATAAACTAGTGGACTCTGAGGTACCGTATTACAAGTATGTGCCCGACCCAGTTTTCGAAAATGACCATGTCACGTTGTACTGGGATCGGTCTATCATTACTGACAGGACTATTATAGCAAATAAGCCTGATATAGTAGTGATAGATCGATTAGTGCGCCGCGCAATAATAGTCGATGTTACCATTCCACATGACGAGAACCTCGTGAAAGCTGAGAAAGAGAAACAAATGAAATATCTCGACTTAGCACACGAGGTTGTTGACATGTGGAATGTGAGCTCGGCTATCATTGTGCCGATTGTCGTAACGGCAAATGGCCTGATGGCCGAAAGCCTCGACCAACATCTCTCGAGGCTCTCGTTAGGCGGTTGGATCAAGCGCCTGATTCAGAAGGCAGTACTCCTCGATACGGCCCGCATTGTGAGGAGGTTCCTGTCTCTGCAGCCCTAACCACCGGTAGCTTGGACCCTGCTCCCGACACCGGCGGAACTCTATTTTTTTATATTTTTAAATGTTTTTTTATCCTTTATATTTTAAGAAATATTTAAAAATGTAATTGAATAAGAATGGAAATGAATAAACGAATGGATAAGTTTATAATTAATAGATTAAATGTACCTACCTACTTATATTTGTACGCCCTTAAGGCAAAACATGACTGTGATATAATTTAATTGTAACATCTTGCATGCCATGTGTGTTTTGGACAAATAAATGATCTTTATCTCTCTCTATGTCAAGTACTGTCACTACAAATAATAGAGCACAAAAAAAAAATAGGAGCCGCATTTAAACTGTGAAAAAGGAGAGTTTTTACCCGACTGCGGCAAAACCAAAGGAGGGTTATGATTTTAACATGCTATGTATGTATGTAAGTGGTCATTCATAAATTATGTCACACGAATTTCATGATTTTTTGCTCCTCCCCCCATCCTTGTCACAGCTGGTCACATTTGTGAGACGCCTCCCCTCCCTACTGTGACGTCACATATTTTGCAAATTTACATTTAGAAATTATTGAATGAAAACAGCGGTTCCGAAATCAGTTTTATTTCCATTTAAATTATTTTTTAATAAAATTAACATCAAATCAAGCAATTAAC
The DNA here is from genome assembly GCA_963680765.1 of Agrochola lychnidis. Taxonomy (NCBI): domain Eukaryota; kingdom Metazoa; phylum Arthropoda; class Insecta; order Lepidoptera; family Noctuidae; genus Agrochola; species Agrochola lychnidis. The sequence continues at coordinate 210,940 of OY796852.1, read as the reverse complement.
AAAACAATTCAGTTTCATATAGTTTACGGTAAAGATTACCTAAATCACTTTTTTGTTCATTTTAATCTTGTTTTGTAAGTTAAAAATCAGAAAATAGCAGAACTAAAAATGACGATGTTTCATCCGCGAAAGTCAGTGGTCAAATGAAATAGAAACAAAGAAATCACAGCTAGGTACAATGCGTTTGGCGGCATTTATCAAAGGGCGCCTAGGCGGTCGGCGCGTAACACTAGTAGAGCGAGTGGACGACAAAACAATTGGTATCTTATATTTACACAGATATAGTTGTATATGTTTTTGAGGTTTTCGTAAAGTAATAGTTTAAAGTTCGTGTTTTAACACTTACATTACTTAGATTACAATAGATTTAGAACTGTGACGTCGGGATATTTAGGACCCCTCCCACCCCCTTGTCACACAATGTCACACTTCGTTGACCTCCTCCCTACCCCTTAACATGTGACGTAATTTATGGATGACCCCTAACAGGCTATCAAATGCAAAATAAAATTCAAGTCAGACTAGTAGTTCCAGAGATGAACACGTTCAAACAAACAAAAAAACAAACTCTTCAGCTTTATTATTAGGACTAGCTGCGCCCCGCGATTTCATGTATGTGTAACCCCAGCAAAATGTTGCGGCTTAGAGAAATGAGACTATTACAGATAATTAGTTCATAGTTAGTTGCAATTTGTTCAAGTATAGCAAAATTTGTTCAAGTTGTATTTTCGAAGTTATTCGAGAAAAACTGATTTTGCTGGAGTAACGTTACCCCAGCAAAATGTTTTTCAAAAAAGGCATTTAGCCTGGAACCAAGCATATGAAAAGATAGCTTTAGATGAGTTGTAAATGTATACCAATAGCAAAATTTGTTCATCTTATCGTTATTGAGATATTCAAGATTTTGCTGGGGTAACGTTTTGGGATTTTCAAAATCTCGAAAACTGTTCATCGCAGAAGTTTAAAAAAAATACCAGTTATAGGCCTTAATTTGTTCAAACATAAGTATTTCGATTCATCAACAAATATCGATGTAATTGTTTTTAAAAATCAGAAAACATCGATTTACTCGTAAACTGGTACATTTACAAACAAATAAAAGGCAGTTACATATGCCTATCATATACCCTTTTAAGGTGTACAAATCTGACTGAGGTAGAGATGACAGTGGCGGTACGCAAGATGAGTGCGAAGAATACCGCCCCAGGACCCGACGGTATATCCGGAAAAACCTGGGTCCTGGCCATGGTGGGTCCTGGCCATGGTGGCTCTCGGGCCTCAACTAAGGGGGCTCCTAAGCGCATGCATGGAGAAGGGCCAGTTCCCACTTCGTTGGAAGACGGGGAAACTGGTTCTCATCAAGAAGCCGGGGCGCCCAGCGGACTCTCCGTCCGCTTATCGGCCCATTGTGCTCCTCGACGAGGTGGGCAAGCTCTTTGAAAGAGTCATTGCAGACCGCCTCGTCGGGCAGCTGGTGCGATTGGGGCCGGATCTGGCAGAGAGCCAGTTCGGTTTCCGCAGGGGGCGCTCTACGGTGGACGCCATAATGCGCGTGCGGGCCCTCACGACGGGGGATGCTGTGGCCCGGGGTGGGGTCGTCTTGGCGGTGTCTCTAGACATCGCCAATGCCTTCAATACCCTGCCCTGGAGTTGCATCAGAGAGGCACTCCGGTATCACCGGATGCCGACCTACCTCTGTCGTGTGGTCAAGGCCTATCTGAAGGACAGGGCCGTCATCTACCCCGGTCACCAAGGAGAGTGGAACCGGCAAGAGATGTCGTGCGGTGTCCCACAGGGTTCGGTCCTGGGGCTGCATCTGTGGGACATCGGATACGACTGGGTGCTGCGCGCTGACCTCCCTAGCGGCGTCAGCATCGTTTGTTACGCTGACGACACGTTGGTCCTGGCGCAGGGGAGGTCGTACCAGGCGGTGGCCGATTTAGCAACACGCGGGGTTGCGACAATCGTTGACAGGATCCGGCAGCTGGGACTCGAGGTGGCCCTGCACAAGTCTGAGGCCATGTGTTTTCATGGTCCTCGGAATGCGCCATCGTCGGGTTCCCAGGTAATGGCGGGAGGGGTTCACATCGGTGTCGAGTCGACGATGAAGTATCTGGGACTCGTCCTCGACAACCGGCGGAATTTCTTAGAACACTTCCGACGTTTGGCTCCCAGACTGGAGCGGGCCGGGGCTACATTGAAGCGGCTCCTGCCCAATCAAGGGGATCCAAACGCCTCCTGCCGGAACCTCTATGCGGGGATCGTGCGGTCCATGGCCCTTTACGGGGCGCCGGTGTGGGCGCGTTCATTGAGGCTGCGGCCAGCCCGCCGGTTGAACGCCAGAGGGTCATGGCCATCCGGCTGGCCCGAGGATACCGCACGGTCTCCTGCGAGGTGACGAGCCTCCTTGCCGGATTACCGCCATGGGATCTGGAGGCAAAGGTCCTCGCGCACATCTGGGAGTGGCGCGAGTAGGCGAAACGCCGGGGCTTAACTCCGATGCCGCAAGAAATCGCGGCACAGCGGACAGAGCTCCGGCGGGATCTCATGGCGTCATGGAGAGTGCGATTGTCGCAACCCAGCGCTGGGCACGCCACAATAACGGCGATAAGACCCCTCTTTGAGGAGTGGCTTGAGAGGCGCCACGGCGTCCTTACCTTCCGCCTGACGCAGGTCCTCACCGGACACGGCTGCTTCGGGAGGTTCCTGTTCAGGATAAGGCGGGAGGAAACACCCGGGTGTCACCATTGTGTGGATCGACCTCAGGACACGGTGGAGCATACGGTGGAGGTCGACCGGGTTTGGGCGGAGCAACGCCGTGTCCTCGTAGAGGCGATTGGCGGCGGTGATCTCTCGCGTCCGACCCTGGTTCAGGCCATGGTACGGAGCGAGAGGAAATGGCAGGCCGTCACCTCCTTCTGCGAAGCGGTAATGCTCGCGAAGGAGGAGGCGGAACGCGTGAGAGAGAGGCAAAGTTCGCGCCCTCACGCCCCTAACCGCCGCAGGAGGAGAAGCCCGGGGCGGGAATCGCGAGCCGATATCTGGCCACCGTAGGCGCGGGCTTGCGGACGGTGAGCAATGGGTAGCTCGCCGTCCGATAAGGACCAAGCCCGGGTCGACGGCGCGTTGTGTTCCACGCGCCCCTCAAAGAGATGTCAGCAGAATTGACGGGGTCCGCTAGGGCCAATGCCTGCCGGGGGTTCGAAAAAAAACCGATAGGGAAATCGTGGCCCCCAGCAACAGGGCAACCGAAGGAACACGGGTGGGTTTTAGTCAGTAAGAGTCTGACACGCCCTTCCGCTCCGCCCAGAGCGGGAGAAGTTATTTGATAATTTCCCAACCAAAAAAAAGGTGTACAAATTTGGATTAAAAAACTTTACGCGATATGAAGATATAAAGAGATTTCATCAAGTTTCAAGTGGTGTTTCTATGGCGATCGAATATACAGCTCCCTCTGAATACAAAACGATGGACTATAGTGAACAAATTTGTTCATTTTGTTGTAAAACATCTCTGAAAGTTTCAGCTTTAAATCCTAGATGGAATAAAAGTTATTCAAAAAACAAGAAAGTGTTAGCAATTCTCTTATAAACCGACTTAATACGGAAGCTACGAAAAAGCGACCGTTTCATACTAGAGCGTAACCATCTGAAAAAAACGGTATAATAGTCATTTTTAGGTGGTACAGTCGCATATAAAAGGATTATTGTGGTCGGTGGTTAAAAAAATAGATGACCATGATTAATTTTTAATCAAATAAATATTTTACAAAAATCGTATGCGATATAATTACTTAAACTAAGAACAATCACAGATAGGTTGAGTATTAATAATACAAAGTGAAGTGTACCTACTTTTATCACTAATCAAACATACATAATTATATTAGTTAAATGCTTTTCAGTACAATTTCAAATCAGTTTGTTTCTTCGAAGAATGTTCCTCAACTATACGAGTATAATAGGTCTTTACCTATGTTATTAGAGATTTTTAAGTGGGAAAAAATTCAACACCCGAAAGGCAGTACAAAACGTTTTAGCTGTCTTCATCGCCTCCCGTTCGCCAGACTTCTACAGTAAAGGGATAAACAAACTGCCATTAAAATGGCAAAATTGTATAGATAATTTGGGCCAGTACCTTGATTAGCTGAAATAAAAAAAATAGGTACCAAATTTTATATTCTAAAATTTTCATAAAATCTCCAATTTCATAGGTAAAGACCGAAATTAATACAGTTTTTATAAATAGTTTGCTTTGTTGAAAAATGCCTGTGCTTCGCGACGTTGTTAGAAAGGGACACCAACATCACTACCTACGTTGGTGTCCCGCTTGTCACTACAAGCGAGACAAAAATGCCAATAAATATAATCTCGTGTTGGACGACGTAACGTGTGCTTAATCTTTATACATTTCAATATTAATTTATTCAAAGTAGTGTTGTTTCATTTAATGTATTTTTTTTACAAAAGTAGGTAAGTACTCGTACAAACGCATTCATCAATAATAATTAATACTATTAGATAGTTTGAACCATGTTTTTTGTATTTCTGGTTACCTAATCGCTAAAAACGAATTTAGTCGAACATTGCTAATGTTATAATTAGTGATGCAACGAATACGAATATTCGTATTCGCCGAATAGTAGACATTTACCGAATATTCGTATTCGGCGAATACTAATACGAATATTTAAAAATTAATATGTTTATACGCAAATCTAATTACTGGCAGACTTGGAAAACGCGCGTCGTCAACACGTAAAAATACGACGTGTGCAAGGGCCTAAACCGCAACGACGACGCGACGGGAGACTCCCCGGCCATAGTTTATACAGTGCCGCGGCCCGGGAGTTTTCCTATCATTACGAACCATGGATTGATTGATTCATTCATTCCTTTCATTTCATTTGTCAGTCGAAAGCACAAGTCAAGTAAGAGAGTATTGTTTTATTGAAGTGAAAACTTCTTTAGTATCGTTGTGATTTGAAAGTCGATGAAACGAAAAAGCGACAGTAAAAAGAGACAAACATAAATTCATAAGATTTAACGTGGGAGAAAATGAGATAGGAAGCATTATACAGTGTTTCTTATGTTTGTGGTTCTCTGAAGCAGAAGAATTTGTTTGTTTGCTTGAACGCGCTAATCTCAGGAACTAATGGTCCGATTGAATATTTTAGTGTTAGATAGCCCATTTATTGAGGAAGGCTATAGGCTATATATCATCACGCTAAGACTAATAGGAGCTGAGCACCAATGAAGAATGTTTCAAAATCGGGGGGTTATATTTTTCATTTTGAGAGCTTCCGCTGCGTGCGCTGCGTAAACGGTTAAAGTTTCGCAAAAATCATGTATGACAGAATTGTTTCCCTTTAAAAGTTCTAAAAAAAAAGTCCGCCACAGCATATGTCTATCTTTTAAGGTTGGCTCACTATAACCTTTTTTATGCTAACCAAATTTGTTCTAGAATAATGCATTATTTGCGAAGGTATTTTTATAAACATGATATTAATCCTTATCCTAATAAATACATTATTCATCACAAGTATTTAATTTAAAACAAAATTTCCCTTTACATCATTCGATTTCAATGAATATCTTAGGAGATATCGCAATTTTAAAATAACATCGCAGCAAAATAATGATCAAGTACTGCGCGCGCATTTATGATGTGCAAGGCTAGGCAAGTTGTGAGGGGTAATAAGATTATAAGACCCAGTACTTTTACCTAACGTTTTAGAGTTCCACTTTTACTGATAAAAGCGTGATGTATGCTGTTGCGGACTTTTTTTTAGAACTTTTAAAGAGAAACAATTTTGTCATACAAGCTTTTTTTTTTTTCGTTTTCTTAAAGCCAAAATTTTTGAAGGTTTCACTTCTACCACGTGTGAACTGCACACATGTTTATTTTTATTTTCTGAGGCTGCTGCGAAGTGAAAGAAGTTGAAGTTGAATAGAAAATGTCTTCTCGTAAACGAGATCAAAGTGACATATGGAAACACTTCGATAAATTACCAAGTAAGTAGTTATATGGTCTGTATTTCTTTTGTATGAACAAAAGGTAGGATAGTAAGTCCTAAGTAACTTAGACGAACGTTAGTAATGGCTGCGTCTATGTAGTACTAGACTATTAGTCTTTTATTACCATGGCGAGATATTCGTATTCGCCGAATAGTAGGTTTGATATTCGTATTCGTATTCGTAAAAGTAGTATTCGTTGCATCACTAGTTATAATTTCACACCAAATAACCTATACTTAAAACATTTGACATTTCGGTTAAGTACATGAATATTATTCTGCCCGACTGTACTCAATATCGGTTATTAAGCCGCAAGTATGAAACAGTCGCTTTTTCGTAGCCTCCGTAATTAAGTCGGTTTATAAAAGAAATGCTGACACTTTCTTGTTTTTTGAATAACTTTCATTCCATCTAAGATTTAAAGCTGAAACTTTCAGGGATGTTTTATAACAGAATGAACAAATTTGTTCACTATAGTCCATCGTTTTGTATTCAGAGGGAGCTGTGTATTCGATCGCCAAAGAAACACTGCTTGAAATTTGATGAAATCTCTTTATATCTTCATATCGCTCTTTATATAATCCAGATTTGTACACCTTAAAAGGGTATATGATAACTATATGTAACTGCCTTTTATTTGTTTGTAAATGTACCAGTTTACGAGTAAATCGATTTTTTCTGATTCTTAAAAACAATTAATTACATCGATATTTGTTGATGAATCGAAATACTTATGTTTGAACAAATTTGAACAATATAAGGCCTATAACTGGTATGTTTTTCAAACTTCTGCAATGAACAGTTTTCGAGATTTTGAAAATCCCAAAACGTTTCCCCAGCAAAATCTTGAATTTCTTAAAAACTATAAAATGAACAAATTTTGCTATTGGTATACATTTACAACTCATCAAAAGCTATCTTTCATGTACTTGGTTCCAGGCTAAATGCCTTCTGCCGGGGGTTCGAAGAAAACCGATAGGGACATCGTGGCCCCCTGGCAACACGGCAACTGAAGGAACACGGGTGGGTTTTAGTCAGTAAGAGTCTGACACGCCCTCCCGCTCCGCCCAGAGCGGGAGAAGTTATTTGATGATTTCCCACCCAAAAAAAAAAAAAAAAGCCTAAATGCCTTTTTTGAAAAACATTTTGCTGGGGTAACATTACCCCAGCAAAATCAGTTTTTCTCGAATATCGTCGAAAATACAACTTGAACAAACTTTGCTATACTTGAACAAATTGCAACTACCTATTAAAATTAAATAAAACTTTATTTCAGACTAAGGTCCATAATTTTGTTAGTATAATGGTGTTAGTAACAATGGTGCTTAAATAAATAGGTTAGTATTGTTATTTATTTTTTACAAGATTATTTATTTAAGCAGACCTATGACTGTCCCCACCCAGTGTCCCTGAAAGGGACAGTCCGGTCTAGCAGCGATCATTTTTAGAATGCTGTTGTCACTACCATGCAGGCGCTGTAGTAATGAGGCCGCTTTCTTTCGCATGATGGCATGGAAGCCATCTGTGCGAGCCTCCGCGAACATTCCTGAAGCGCTACAACGCCATGGCAGCCCCAACAGCATCCTAAAAGCATTATTAAATTGAACACGCAGGACGTTGTAGGCTCGGCGCGTGTATGACACCCACAGGCCACTCGTGTAAAAGGATTGACAGAACGCCTTAAAAAGGGTTACTTTGACGTCTGTAGTACAACGAGCGAACCTGCGGGCAAGCATATTGCTCCTCACAGACAACGCCCTGCGCTCCCTCTCTATATCTACGTCATCTCTTAGGTCGCTCGTGACAATGTGGCCAAGGTATCTAAAACTGTCAACAATTTTCAGTGCTACGCCGTTGAGACTTATGGGCGGAACACTGCGCGGCTGCTGCTTGGGTGCCTTAAATACAAGAAGTTCACTCTTCTTCGAGTTGTAAACTAAGCCATGCTCCTCCGCATAAGCCTCGCAGGTCGATAACAACTTCTTTAACCCACCCATCGAGGGACTGAGAAGCACCATATCGTCTGCATAGCTTATATTGTTAACACACGTACCGTCAATGTGACAGCCGACATGTGTACTGCTCAGTCGCTCGATGAGCCGGTTGATATAGAGGTTAAACAGCAGAGGCGAGCTTAACCCCCCCTGTCTAACTCCGCATTCCAGCCTGTACTCGTCCGACAGAGTACCCACCCACCTCACCCGGTTCTTTTGGTTAGAGTACCAATATTTGAGAAGGGAGGTATACTCCGCCGGCACACCCGCGTCCCTCAACTTGCCCCACAGTACGTCATATGCAACCAGATCAAATGCTTTTGACAAGTCGAGGAAACACGCAAGTACCGGCGTCCTCCTCGCTGTGTAGTACATGACAGTTCGCTTCAGACTCAGAATAGCGCTCTCTGTTGAGACTCTTGCTTTGAACCCGAACTGGGCATCGTGCAACTTAACATGTGCTGTGAGGCGGCTATTCAGCAGACTGTCAAGTATCTTCGCTAGTGTGGTAGCGAGTGAAATGGGCCGGTAGTTACCAATGTCAGACGTATCACCCGTCTTATTCTTAACTATCGGAACAACTATGGTCCGCATTAGTGGCTCCGGCAAATACGAGTGACCTATGCACAGACTGAAAAGCATAGACAGTACTCGCGACAAATGAACCCCCGCAAATTTATAATGCTCGATACTGAGCCCATCGTGACCAGGTGATTTTCCACGCTGCATTTTTTTAATAATTTGAGCTACACTCTTTGCAGGTATCTTTAAATTCTGCCCCGTCACCACGGGCTCACCACCGCTTACCTCACCAGACGAGGGACCTAAGGGTGACCGCACAGTGAAGTGCTCTCTAAACGCCTCGGCAATGTCACTGTGGTCAGCCGAACCACCAACACTCATCGGGAAGCAAAGTCTAACATTCATTTTGTTAGTGTGCTTCCAGAAACGTTTAAAATCTTTAGAGGAGTGGTCGGATGCAAGGATGTCCATCTTAAATTGCTCTTGACTATCCTGACACCATTTCAATTTAGCTTTAAAATGTTTCCTCGCCTCCGACATCTCCTTAAAGATTTGACCATTAACTGGTCGCCCAGCTAAATCCCACAATTGAAACCTAAGCCGCGCCTCCCGATGAAGGCCCGCAACGTGCTTATTCCACCCAATGACATAGCCTCCCTTCCTGCGACACTTTTTTCTATACGTTTGAATGGCTGCTCGTGATAACGTATCAGTAATTTGCACATACAATTTATCAAGAGCTGAGTGATGTTCCTTGTTAGTACAAAAACCATCACAACATTCACTCAACTCCTGCGGAAAATCTATCAACCGTAGTTTAGAATGACAAATGTCGTGGTATTGATTAACCTGCTGTACTTGTCTTTCACCCCATACGACACGGTTCATAGGTTTTACCGCTACCAAATCATTTACTTTAGGCTTAAGCTTATTTAAATTACATTCCACTACGAGTGGATAATGGTCCGACCAATACACGTCGTAACGCACAGTCACACTAACGACTGAATCCCGTGCTGACTCTGTGACGATGCAGTGGTCCAACCATCTGGTACAGCCGTGAGCATCACTATAAAATGTATAGGTAGTTTTAGGACACATTTTTACATCTATGCAAAGCCAATCAAGATCCATACAAAAGTCCAACATATAACCTATGAACTAATTATCTGTAATACTCTCATTTCTCTAAGCCGCAACATTTTGCTGGGGTTACGCATATACCGATTTTATCATCACTGTAATATTTTCAACACAATGTATTTTGTTATGAAATAAATGACTTATGACTCGCGAAATTATTTACGAAAATAAGTTATGCAATTAGGGTAGGTACTGGTCATGGTCTACCCATATGCCAAATTTCTAATATTATTACCTTGGAACTCCAACAAAATCAAGCTTAAAAAAATCCGACCCTTTATGTGGCATATTTTGATACTCACAAGTAAATCAAAACCTACAGGGTACTTCCAGTTGACCTAGAATCATGAAATTTGGCAGGAAGCAAGGTCTCACAGCACAAATAAAGGAAAAAATCCGAACATTGATAATCAAAAAAGTTCAGTTCGTTCAGTGTGGTGGACGAACGGAAGGCCTTCACAACTTGTGTTGTCATTATCAAAAGCCATCATAGCCAATTATCTGCCTATAGGCATGGGGCATAGTCTTGTATCTACACTATCAAGACATCTTTCAGCCATTGAACTTACTAGGTACGTCAAAAATTTTGTTCACAGGGTAGAAAAATTCAAGTGAAAGTGTAGTTTCTTGAAAATAGTTAATTTTCTGAACTGTTCAGAATATCCCAACTTTTAAATTTTTAAATGATAGGTGGCCACCTCCACTTTACCCCATTTGCCTTTGGATCACTACGTTTGAGACAACCTGTATGCAGGGTGGATTTTTGAGATGGGGCAGTAAGGGCAACTACCTTAACCAATAGACGTGGATATATTTAGCAACCTGTTCCGCCCATCTATTTCTAAAGAGCCATAAAAAACTCCTGAAATAAATCGACACGTGTTTCACCTCTCAACGAGGCATCCTCAGGATGACGATGGACTTGTTGCGAACTCGAACACGGCGTGTTCCCACACCGAGCGCTGAGTGCAGACTGAGCCTTATTGCCCGTTGAACCCACTTATATAGTATCACCGTTATCAGTGCGACCGTTGTCAGTGCGACCGTTATTAGTGCTCGCCGTGTTCGAGTTCGCAACAAGTCCATCGTCATCCTGAGGATGCCTCGTTGAGAGGTGAAACACGTGTCGATTTATTTCAGGAGTTTTTTATGGCTCTTTTGAAATAGATGGGCGGAACAGGTTGCTAAATATATCCACGTCTATTGTATTTTATAATGGATTTCCGCAAGGTCACGCCTGAATCAATTAACTAACTACCTTAACCGTTTTAGCTACAGGAAAACGGTCTTAGAAGACTGTCCTTAACTTTTTGAAACATTTTGATCCACATTCATAGATTTTGAGAAAATATTACAGTTAGCAAGAAAATATGCAGTTTTCACAAAAACTTTTTTAGATACCAGTCGATCTTGTTTCTTTTAAGGAACAAAAAACTTTATTGGACCAACTGAGGTTTGAGTACTAGAAAAGTCAGAAATCGCAAAAATCTTTTCCCATAAATTTGTGAATGTCACCCTATAAAATAAATATTTTTGCTGTTAATTAAATATTTTGTATTATTTGTCTACTCCATAACTCGCTATGTGCAAAAATTTTATAGACCGAGATAAATTAATGTTACTTAGCATGCACAACGTCCCTGACAAGACCTAAGCGAGTGATGTTAAATAGGGGATAGAGGCAAAGAAATTATTTTTATCTAGAATGGAACTGACCAAAAAACTGTTAACATCTTGGTGCAACTTGAACTCGATTGCAACCCGATTTCTTCCTAAGTGCTTCACACTGCCTAGGAGTATGTTGCTAAAATTGTTTTGTGTCAAGAACATACCAAATTTCCCAGGGTGCAGAACAGTACCTGGGGTCTGATCGTCTTTTAAAGATGCGTGTACCATAAACGGGGGGTAATCTCTCATCGTCTTCGGATTGTGTTTTTAGCTAGCTTAGGAGGGTTGATTAAAATAGCCGGGGGGGAAGCGGCCGATCTTCTGTTTGCGGATTCGGAGTCCATAATCTCTAATTGTACATTGTCGTCGGGGAGGATAACTGTTAAAACCGGAGTGAGGTCAAACGGATTAGGCGGGTCAGGGGGTTTTTAGATATCCATAGTGGCCGGATAAAATCTTTAAAAATAAAGTAAATTTATGTTAAAACAAACCTTATCCTACAACACAAACACAGGGAATAAATAATCTTGAATGAAGTTCACAGTATTAAAAACCACTAAAATCGAAAAAATTCGTAACACAGACAAAAGCACTTGTTAAGCCTTCACCACTACCCACGAAAAGTCCGGGATATATTTTTATTTTACAAAGCAATTTTATTTATTGCACGTCATTGGAATTGAGTCAAAAATTCAGAATTATTTGTTTACATTACATTTTACAAAGGCACGGCTGTCACCATAGAGCATAGTAATCAAATCACTCTTTTTTTTTTTCTTTAGTGCATCTCATCTGGTCTCTGTACTACCGTCACCAGTTCACTACAATATCTAGTACCCATGGAATTAGTAAGTACTTAAACAGACATAAAAGATATCACAGATTCAAAATTACGCGCAACAAAATAATTATGGTTGACGGCAACGCGGGCGCAGCGGTAGAAGTCAATGACCTTTTCCTCGGCTATTAGGTATTTAATCTGTATCGGTAGTACGTTCCCGTGGGATATTTTCCGACATCCACGCGGGCGAAGCCGCGGGCAAAAGCTAGTTAGTAATAATTTCGACGTACGTCAAGACTATTCACTGTCGCTTTCCGACATGCATCATGCGTAGCTTTGGCGGGACGTACAGCAAGATGGATCATGAATATGGCGAGTAGTCAGACGCCCAAGAGTCTGACAACCAGTATTACCAAGGGTATCGGGTTATGTAGTAACTGGGTTGTGTAGGTCAGTTATGGATTCGTTCCATGTAAAATACTTATATTGAACTGCATCCGGAGTACTAAAAGCCTCTCCCAACATGGGAAAAGGCTAGGCAGTTATTTGATGAGAATATCCACAGTTGCACGCTCTGTGCACTACTCTATGGTTTGATGGTTTCCTTCGTGTGTATTATCTATGATTTCTTGTTATAGTGACCAGAACTCGTAGAGTATTATATGTTCTGTGGACCAGATCGGCAGAATACTTCTTTGGAAACTGTCGACCAATGAAATAACGACATTTGTATTTCATTATCTACTATTTGCTGATAAATTGGCGTGTGTGTATGCTATTTGTCCATTTAATGATACTCGGTATTTTCTTACCAATAGGAAGCGACATATAACTAATGTAATGTAATGTAAAACGTCAAATTACTTCCAAAACTCATTGCCGAGTTCACACGTTATTAGTGAACGTGGACCGCCGAGGTTCTTGTTTAGTTTAAATGTATTCCAGTTTTTGAAAACTATTCTTGGAAAACTCAACTAAGTTCGTGTTGTTAGGTCTTGGAATACGATGAAGTATTTTAATTTGTTAGTAGTCGGCGTCCTGATACTTGCAGGTAAGTTGTTTTGTCTACGTAGCGCGTCTATTTATTTTACGGATTTTGATATCAATGATAAGTTTCTTGTGATTTATGAAAGACATATAATATAATTAAAGTATGAAAATGTAACAGCCCATTAAAAGTTTAGAAAATATTCGTACTTTCGTAGATTAATTTGTTCAGTTGCTGCGACTAGAATTTTCTACGGTAGTCGGTTGGTATGTGTTTGATTTGGTAATAGTTTGTATTGTGTTGTGGTTTGTTGTAGCAAATGTGTCATGTTTGAAATGTTACAGGATGGTGCGTGGCGCAGGAGGCGGGCGCTGGCGTGGGCTCGGTGGAAGAAGTGACCGTGGACGCCGACCTAGGCGCGTCGCGCGAGGGATCCCGCACCGGTAACTACTCCGCTAACACAGCCTCGCCTGCTGTGGCTTGCCCATTCACTTGCACACACTTTTGTTCTGCCACTGTGCTGGTACACTAAGTTTAGTTGATGTTATCAGTTATTGTATGACTGGCTACACTAAACACTGTATTGACCTACTGATTGAATGCCAGTCAGTGTTGCCACCTTAGCCCTTTTCGGGCTAGATCTAGCTCTTTTTACACTGGTTGAACCCATTTTCATTCCGTTAGCCTGAAAAGGGCAATCTAACCCTAATTGATAAATTGTTAAGAAAAATTCACAACTATCTTAAAATACAGAGACCCAGCAGGAAATAATCCATATCAGGATCATTTTTATCTTTACCACATTCAAATACTGATGTGGATCGTGTCTTCAGTTCCATGAACTTGATAAAACAAAAAAGCGCAAAAAAAAGGAATTAAAAACAATGATGTCTATTAGATGGGGATTAAAACTTTTAAATCAAACCTGATTGATGCTCTCACCAATTACCTCATGAGTTAATAAAAATGAGTGGAAACAATACTCTAAATACTCCTTAAAATTTTCTAACATCTGCGATCAACCGCAACCCTCAACTTCCATAGAAAGAGACAAGTACTGAAGAAACAGATTCCTCTGATGATGATTTTTGATTTTTAATCTTGTAATCCATTAGTATAATATGGTATAAGTACATACCAATTTTGTTTTTAAATTAAATATTATTGATTTTCTCTAAAGGGCTAAAGAAAATCAATAATTATTCACTAAAAAAATTCAATAAAATTACTTTTTTTTCCAATATTGCACTCTTAACGATTAATTTGTTTTAGTAACAAATGTTTCTTAAAAAGCACTATCCATTGATATATCAGTTATATATGGCTATTTGGCCCAGGAACATTCCTAAACTTAGGTGGTCAAGTATTTTAGGTAGTAACTCCGAATTGACAAACAATTGGCAAAAGTCGAGTTAGTAGCAAAGGTACTTCTTGAAAAGCTCTTTCCATTGGTGGTACTTGTAATGTTTAAAAAAGTTATTTTTTAATTAATCGTAGTCTGGCTAGGAATTTTTTACCTAACCCACTCGCGATTTATTTTCTAATAACATACTTTTGATTTAAAATACTTTTCACCCATTACACAGATGGGTGAAGATCGTTCCTAGGTCGGATCCTCCACTATACATATAGGTCACAAGAAACAACAGAAATAATTTCAGATTTATAAGCTAGAAAAAAGTTTTACAAAAAAAAAACTGACTTCAAAAAAAAAACACTACAAAGTGTAAAGTAAACTTTAATTTCGGAAGTTGGTGTCTTTGGTTTTGAATTTTCGATTTTTGCCACCAACTTCCGAAAAAAATATTTTTCACTTTTTCGTTGTGGTACCTACCCCACTCAAATTCGAGTACCACAACTAGTACCCTAATTGCGTAATACAACACAACCACAATCTGTTTCGATTTGAAACAGATTGCTAATCCATTGCTTCATAAGTTGGAAAAAAAATCCGCTTAACAACGTAAATAACGCAATTAATGTTGTTTGAAGTGTCTAAATCAGGGATTCCCAAAGTGGTCAAAACCGATATCGACCCCTTGGGGTCGATTTCCTAGGGGTCGACATAAACGAAAACTGATTTTGGGGGTCGACGAGGTCTAAAAATCGATCCCTATTAAATTAACACAAGTTCTTAGTTAAAACTTTCAAGATAGGTAGGTAGGTACTGTATTGTTTATGTTGTGTTACGTGTACTAAGAATAATTAATATTTTTGTAGGAAATAGCATTGTTGTAGTAATGTAAAGTCTCAAGTTCGTACAAGATGAAAAACTCGGCAAGTCAGTGTGGACAAGTTTGTACAAGATAATGAGTTCGAGCGTACGTCTTTCAGGCGCGTTTTGACTTGCTCTCTATTTGACGCTTACGCGAACACGAACGAATTCATGATCAAGTTGCAAGTCCAAACATGTTCCTGATATTTTACTATTTAAGGGGACGATAACTGACTTTTAATGATTTTATACTGAAGATGACGTCTAAACGAGTAGTGTTAGTGATTTGGAAAAAATATATGTTAAATAAGAGCATTTTTTAAATATTTTAATATAGGCATATTTTTGATTATGTTAATATTACATAGTGAAATTAATTTGTAAAGTTATGTCTAACGCGGATAAAAAACTGAGAATGACGCAAAATCTATCAAGCGTATTTTTCTGAAAACTTCATCATTTTGAAGATAATTAAATTATTGATCTTTTAGTATACGTATTTTATTAAAATACCTTTTGTTTTACGTCTAATAAATTAATAATGCGTCTAATTTGGGACAGCGCTCTTTGATGGGCGAGTCCTATTACTGGCTGGACGTACGACGCGTTGCGTGAGCTCAGTACAGAACACGCAAGCTAACCATTCAAGGTCACTGTCATATATCTGCGTCTTAACGAGCTTGCACTTAGGTTGAAAGTTCATTTGCGTTTTGAAATTCGTTGGAGCTTGAACGATAATAACTCGTATAAGTACTCATTTATTTCAAGAGATTAGAAAGTTATTACATAGCTAATAAGTGAAGTAAAGTGACTGAAAAAGAATTTACAAAATGCAACACTCCTACGCGAGTTAATAGCGTAACCATACAATATCTGCAGTTTATGAAAAATTTACAGGGTAAGTACCAAACAGTTTTTATTCGGCACAGCGCATCAGCATTGCCATACAGTGGGGCATTCATTGTGGTTTTTTATTTAGGTAGGTATCTATTGCATTTTATATAAAAATAAAAAATTGACATCGAGACTATTGATAATACTGAATTATAATAATTTAATTTACTTGGCAAAAGCCTCCCATACATGTATATTTGTACGCCAAATGGCAAAACATAGAGAACCTATAATTTAATTTAATAATTGTAACATCTTGCACACTGTTGTAACCTATGTTTACAAATAAAGAATATTGATTTGATTTGTAGTTTCTTATTTTTTTATTTGCAGGATTACTTAGAGTTTTATGATGGCGGACACGAAAACAATGCAGACAATACAGTTTGGACTACTTGAAGTTCGGATTTATTGCATCTCCATTAAATCAACACTTGCCGATGTGTCTCATATGTGAAAAAGTATTCAGTAACGATGCCAT
This sequence comes from Agrochola lychnidis, assembly GCA_963680765.1. NCBI lineage: Eukaryota > Metazoa > Arthropoda > Insecta > Lepidoptera > Noctuidae > Agrochola > Agrochola lychnidis. The sequence goes on along the minus strand of OY796852.1, from coordinate 194,237 downwards.
GAAGCCTTCAAAAATGGATGACCACTTAAGAGTACATGCTGACAAAAAAAGTAAGCCCTTGTCATTTTTTCAAGCACTTAAAGAAAAACTAGACAAAAGGCCATCCATAAGATCGATGTTTGCGTCATCATCTATTAAAGACGATGATGGTATACGAGCGTCCTATAATATATCTTTACTAATAGCGAAGTCGGGGAAATTGCACAAACTCGCACATGATATTTTAAAGAGAATACCTTTGAGCAATAACACCATTCAGAGACGCATAGACGAGATGGGACGCGATGTGGAAAACATTTTATGCAAGTTCTTACAGACCAACAGATTCTCTCTCCAGTTGGACGAGTCTACATTACCCGGCAATGGAGCTCTGTTGTTAGGATATGTTCGATATATCAAAGATGAAAATATGTGCCAAGAACTGCTTTTTGCTACATATTTAGAGACTGATACCAGAGGAGAATCGATTTTTAGGCCGTGGAACATTTTTTTACTGGCTAAGCTATTCCATGGAAGAACATTGTTTCTGTTGCGACTGATGGTGCACCGTCTATGGTTGGTCGTCATAGTGGTTTTATAGCTTACTTAAAGCGACAACTGTCTGATGTACTGATCATTCATTGCGTGATTCACAGGCAGCATTTAGTAGCAAAAAAGCCGAGTCCTAGATTGCATAAGTCTTTACAATATGTAATAAATGCTATCAACAAGATTCGAAGCAATTCTTTCAATTCTCGATTATTTGCTCAGCTATGTGAGGAAAACGACGAGGTCTTAACTCGATTACTTCTGCACACTGAAGTTCGCTGGCTATCAAGAGGCTCTTGCTTAGAAAGATTTTCAGCCATTTTTGAATATGTGTTGGAGTTTTTACAAGAAAAAGATCCGAATTTGAAAGAAAATCTGAACAATTGTAAAACAGATATTTATTACTTGACTGATATCATTGGAACGTTCAACAAAGTTAATTTGCAGCTGCAGGGTGACGATCTTAACTTGATTAAAACAAAATCAATAATATCGGCCTTCGTGGGTAAACTAATCCTTTATAAACAAAATTTAGGCAGAAAAGAATATTCGCAGTTTCTGCATTTGTCAAAATTACCAGAAATGCTTCAAGATGATGACATTTTATTATATGTCACTCACTTGGACGCATTACACAAGGATTTTACGGAGAGGTTTGAGGATCTTTTAAATTTACAAATTCCTTAATGGATAATAAATCCGTACAATACCACAGCCATAGAAGAAGCCAATGTGATAATGCAAGAAGAGTTGATTACCATCAGCACAGACGAAGAGCTTAAGCAGAAGTTCAAGCAAGGCTATCAGAAGTTCTGGTTGCAACGCAACATTGAAACACAGTATCCTACATTGTGGAACATTGTCGAAAAATACCTTATCGCTTTTCCATCATCATACCTAGTTGAAAAAAGCTTCAGTGTGGTAACAAACATTTTGACGAAACAAAGAAACCGCTTGAAAATCAACGAACGTGGAGATTTAAGGCTGCAGCTCATCAATATTGAACCGGATGTAGCTAGATTGGTAGATAGTCACCAGGTTCATCCATCACACTGAAAGTTTTATTTTCTCTTTGCGAATTAATACTTTTTTAAATATAATTTCCTACCTACTTAAGATTCTTTAAGTACCTAATTTGTAATAATCATTATAAATTAAACTTGATATTTACTGAATTGTAAATCTTTTTATTTAGCGAGAATGAGCGACGATCGATGGACAGTTCGCATGACGTCATGGCCAGGTCCTACAGGCACTCGGAAAAGAGGAAGACCTGAACTAGATGGGCGGACGACATCACACGTGTCGCAGGCAAAAACTGGCTGACAGAAGCCAAAGACCGAGACCGCTGGTGTTCTCTGGAGGAGGCCTTTACCCTCACTACTTGAGGGGTTCATGCATGCTATTTTTATTAACATTTAATTTTAATTAATAATTCAATGATTTTTATAAATATTTACAATCTAATTTAATTTATACTTTTTTAACTATTATTATTACTATGACTGTTATTATTATAATTTAACTACCATTGGAAAATACAAATAAACAATTTTGGAATGATAGCAAAAACTACTGTGTATTACATACATAATACTTGTAGAAAAATAATAATTTAAAAACAAAATGTTAAAAATGTTAATCTGAATCTTGTCTTCTTTCTAATGCATGAAATAAAAGGCTTTTTTATTTATTTATTTTTATTTATATCTTTTTATTTTGTTAAATTTTGATGTGAAAATGAAGTCAACTTTACTCATTTAACCAAGTGCAAAGTTTTCCAATTGGTACCTTAGTACCTAAGTATTTTTTATCAATAGGAAAAAACTAAAGATAGGCCCCCTTATTCATAATAGTCTGCTAACTTAAAGCATTGCTAATTCTCACTCTGTCTTCTTCTATTGACCTAAGTCAGAATGAAAAATAACACTCTGTAGCAGCTGTTTTAAGTTAGCGGACCATTATGAATAAGGGGGTTGATCTTAAAAGTAGGTAATTTGGCCATGGGGGTCTGAAGTAACAGTTCATTTTGGAAAAGGGGTCACTTGTCCTAAATAGTTTGGGGATCCCTGGTCTAAATGAAAAAAATTAGGCAAAATTGTTTACGAAAATAAGTTACGCAATTAAGGTACAGGTAGGTAACTAACAGTGACAGGAACTAATTATAACATCATCCACATAGGCAAAGTGGAAAAAATACGTTTTATCGAAGGTAATTCAAAAACTACCCAAGTAAAGTTATAGTAAAAATCTTCGTTCTACCAACAATCGTCTTCTACGTTGTCCTTCTCACCGCTCCGGTTTTATTCACTCTTCTTTGTCCAGGCGGTATTTCTTTGGAATGCGCTCCCTCTGAACATCAGGATGGCAACCAGTCGGTTATCTTTCAAAGTGAAAGCACGTGAACATATTCGTGAAAAGTTGGCAAAATCTTTACAGCGCTGATTTGCTGGATTTGTTTTCTCCTCTACCTATCGTTATTTCTCCTGAGTTATTTAAAAAAGTTTATTCGGTTTATGTGTATGTATTTATGTATATATTTATTAGTATGTATAATTTTTCATGTTATTTGTCATTTATGTTGCACCTGCCATATTTTGTCTCTGCATCACCCTAAGGTTGACTGGTAGAAAATGCCTTTAGGCATTAAGTCCGCCTTTGTACAGTATTTTTACTTGTGCATAAAGTTTTAATAAATAAATAAAGTTAATCAATTTTATATAATAACTATCTGTGTGCCAAATTTCATCCAAATACGTCTAGCCGTTTAAGCATGAAGAAGAGACAAACATACACACACACTCGCAAACTTTCGCCATTATGATATTAGTAGGATTATAAGTGTGCTAATAACATAACATCACGCCTTCAAAATCAAAATATTTTATTTCACATAAACCTACATGGGCACTTATGAAACGTCAGAAGCTAGGTGCACGGTTCCAATTGATCGTTTCCTATGAAGAAGAGTCGGCAAGAAACTCCACGGTTACTCTTTTCAAAATAATTGGCTTTTACAATACTTTCATTAACAATGTTTCTAGGTATAGGAGGACAGTGTAGGTCTTTCAATAAGTACCAAGTACTTAACAAAATCGAAAATGGTCAACAGGTCTACAATCCACTAAGCCTACAGCGTTCTCACATTCACAAAATATGTAGAAAAGAATCTATACAAAAACAAATAAATTAATAAAAGTAAAAAACCTATTTTAATAAAACGCAATTATATGATTGCTATTACAACTGTAATCAATCTGAATAATTATCATGTCCACAAAAGTCACTAAAAAAAAGTTGTAATTAAGTCGTAGGTATATAATGTCAAATAATAGAATAGTAAATATGTCAAGGACGAATGTAAAAATAAATAAAAATAAAGATTTAAGTAAACATGGTAATTTGGGAGCAGTTAATGTGATACCAGGGAAGTCACATGTGCAGAAGGAATTACTGCCAAACTTCCTTGTCCTCAACATAGTCTTTAATTTTATAATATGCTTTCTTGATAAGGACACGTTTGATGTGGGTTTTGAACTTCCCATCGCTAAGTTCTGTCACAGACTTTGGCAACTTGTTATAAAAGCGGATACTGTTAGAAGCTTTTCGATTCCGTCATACTCGAGGGTCAAACGCCACAGGCATGGAACAGAGGTGTGGTGGTACTCTTCTTTAAAAAGGGCGACAATGCCCTGCTTAAGAATTATAGACCCATCACACTTCTGAGCCATGTCTACAAGCTGTTTTCAAGAGTTATCACGAACCGTCTCGCGCGCAGGTTTGACGACTTCCAGCCTCCCGAACAAGCCCGATTCCGTAAAGGCTTTAGCACCGTAGACCACATACATATGCTGCGGCAGGTTATACAGAAAACCGAAGAGTATAACCTGCCTCTCTGCTTAGCGTTTGTGGACTACGAGAAAGCCTTCGATTCGATCGAGACATGGGCCGTGCTGCAGTCTCTTCAACGGTGACAGATCGACTATCGGTACATCGAGGTGCTAAAGTGTCTGTACGAAAACGCCACTATGTCAGTCCGACTCCAGGACCAGACCTCGAAACCTATCCTGCAGAGAGGTGTGAGACAGGGAGACGTTATCTCTCCGAAACTGTTCACCGCTGCACTGGAGGATGTCTGCAAGGTTCTGGATTGGAAAGGGCTAGGCATCAACATCAATGGCGAGTATATCACTAACCTTCGTTTTGCCGATGACATAGTTATCATGGCTGAGACCATGGAGGACCTCAGTACAATGCTCGATGACCTCAGTAGAGCCTCAGAAAGAGTGGGTCTTAAAATGAATATGGACAAGACAAAGGTCATGTCAAATGCCCATGTCCCACTCTCATGAGGATCGGAGACGATACGCTCGAAGTTGTGGACGAGTATGTTTACCTAGGACAAACTGTCCAGCTAGTTAGGTCCAACTTTGAGAAAGAGGTCAATCGTCGAATCCGACTCGGCTGGGCAGCGTTCGGAAAGCTACGCAATATATTTTCGTCCCACATACCACAGTGTCTCAAGACGAAAGTCTTTGACCAGTGCGTATTGCCAGTGATGACCTATGGTACTGAAACGTGGTCGCTCACAATGGGCCTTATCAGAAGACTAAAAGGCACCCAAAGGGCAATGGAGAGGGCTATGCTTGGAGTTTCCCTACGTGATCGAATCGGAAATGAGGAGATCCGCAGGAGAACCAAGGTAACCGACATAGCCCGAAGAATTGCCAAACTTAAGTGGCAATGGGCAGGGCACATTGCTCGCAGAACGGATGGCCGATGGGGCCGAAAGGTTCTGGAGTGGCGACTGCGTACCGGAAGACGTAGCGTTGGAAGGCCTCCCACAAGATGGACCGATGACCTTGTGAAGGCCGCAGGAATCCGCTGGATGCGGAAAGCACAGAATCGGTCGAAGTGGCGGTGCTTGGGAGAGGCCTATGTTCAGCAGTAGACGTCTTTCGGCTGAAATGATGATGATGAAATTAAACAAAACATTTACATTTACAAAAAATTTAACAATTAGAAATTAATCGATACTTAAAAACATAATATCACATTACACACATTTATCACTTTATCTAATAAACACGCAGATAATTCATTTTAGGAAATTAGATTTATTTTTATGGGTGGGATATTATCAAATAACTTTTCCCGCTCTGGGCGGAGCGGGAGGACGTGTCAGACCCACCCGTGTTCCTTCAATTGCCTGTATTACCAGGGGCCACGGTATCCTTTTCGGACTTTCCCGCGACCTCGGCAGGCATCGGCCTTAGCGGAACCCGTCAATTCTGCTGACATCTCTGAGGCGCGCGTGGAACACAACGCGCCGTCGACCCGGGCCTGGTCCTTATCGGACGGCGAGCTACCTATTGCTCACAATCCGCAAACCCGCGCCTACGGTGGCCGGGAATCGGCCTGTGATTCCGGACGCCTAGGGCATATCCTGCGGCGTTAAGCGCGTGAGGGCGCGAAATTTGTCTCTCCTTCACGCGTTCCGCCTCCTCCTTCGCGAGCATTACTGCTTCGCAGAAGAAAGTCACGGCCTCCCATGCCCTCTCGCTCCGTATCATGGCCTGGACCAGGGCCGGACGCGAGATATCACTGCCGCCGATCGCCTCCACGAGGACACAGCGATGTTCCGCCCAAGCCTGGTAGACCTCCACTGTGTCCTCCGGGCGATCCACACAGTGGTGACAGCCGGGCGTTTCCTCCCGCCTTATCCAGAACAGGAACCTCCCGAAACAACCGTGTTCGGTGAGGACCTGCGTCAGGCGGAAGATGAGGACGCCGTGGCGCCTCTCTAGCCACTCCTCAAAGAGGGGACTTATCGCCGCAATTGTGGCGTGCCCAGTATTCAAGTACCTACTGTTAGATTTAGAAAAGTTTTATTTAGTCAACCTCCTGGTTCATTATTGTCAGGACATCATCATAGTGAGTAGATTAAGATCTTAAAATATGATGCTTGTATGCTCCTGGATACGGCACACAGTGAGGAGGTTCCTCTTCGTCTCTCTACAAGTAAAGCCCTGACAACTGGAAGAACATTAATCCTCTTATTTTTAAACGTTGCTTAAAGTTAAGTAATGATTAGCGTCTGTTTAACCATACATTTTTGACGTTTAAGGCTGTCTTTCCACTGGAGTGAAACGAGGCAGTGGAGCGGAGCAATGTGCCAATATTAACCAATAGAATCTCAACTACATACTATCTAACTAAAATCAGAGCTCCGCTCCTATTGGTTGGCCAACGTTTATAAATAAGAGGATTAATGTTCTTGCAGTAAACATCTCTTAACTTTAAGGTAATAACAACAAATTTTACAAGATTTCTTGCTTTTTATTGTTAGGAAAGTTTTCATTCTACATATAAATAAACTTTTATTTCTAATAATCACGGACACAAATTGTTCTTACTTTTTTAAACTATATTTAGGTACTCGTACACTGCAAACCAACCTCTTGTATTTTCGCTAAGTTATGATTGGCATGGCAGTGTGAACAGTGTAACATGGTGGAATTATCGATGCTTGAGCTTGTCGTCCGCGGCGAGCACGCACAGGCGCGCCTTCAGCCACGCTGAGTCGCGCACGTGGTGCGCCAGGCGCCGGTCCGAGCGCGGAGCCGGCGCGCGGCCCTGCGCCCACCAGCCCACCCTGCACACACACTGCTGAGCTGAGCGTTATGCTACAAATTCAAAAATTATCAAAGTTGTAATAGCCCTTCGGTTAATCATGGCGCTGAATGACATGTATGAGATAAGTGGGATCAAGAATGCTAGAAACGCGGGACGCACTAAGCTGTTAATCTTCGTATAAAATGAACGATAGTTTTTCAATAAAATGTTGCTAAGCTATGTTAAGTACATAACACATGGACGAACACTTGCGAGCTGGTGAGCGGCGCGTCGTACTTGTCGCGCGGGCCGCGGTCGAACATGTCCTCTATCCGCTCCAGCGCGCGCCGCGTGCCCTCCTCGTCCGCCGCGCCTGCCTGCTCGCGCACGTAGAACTTGCCCGTCACCGTGGCAGCTGCCGACACACACAACATGACACAGCGCTCGGTCGACTCGCAGTCGGCCGGCGCTACAACTTACGCAGGCCGAGAGGTTTCACGAGCGAGACGTAGGAGCGGCCCTGCTCGCGGTGCGACGCAAAGCGCAGCTTGAAGGACCGCGCGTGCAGATCGCGCGCGCCCGTCTCGCCCGGGCCGACCTCGCCAGCCACGCCGGCCTCGCCGCCGCCGCCCGTGCTCTCGGTGCCCTCCGCCGCCATTCCTGACAGCTACGCTTTCACTAACAGTGTAGAGTGTAGACCGACGAACGACCAGTTGGATCGATGTATCGCGGAGTTGCTAGGCAGCAAATATAACCGGCAATGGTCCCACAGACACGCATCAAGCGCCGTCGCTAGCTAAAGCCCGCAGAACGATACTTATGTGTATATTTATACCTATTTCAGTGATGCTATAAGCATCGCTTCCACTATGCACAAAAGCGCGAGTATGTTTGGTCCCGGTTATATAGGGTGGCAGGGACATCGACGCGAAAACTGTTACCATGTATTCAGTACATGATTCTGAACCCCCCTGCGTTGAAGTTTTTCGTCGGTCATTAAAAAAGAAAATCTGCTGTTTCATAGAAAGTGCAATACCTACGCGGTCAAAATCTATGGAACAGCTGTTTTTTTTTAAATATCGTCGAAAAATTTCAACGTAAGTCAGAATCATGTACTGAATTCATGGTAACAGTTTCCGCGTCGACCCCTGCCACCCTGTATTTTTTTAAACGTTTAGTACTTATGTCTTATTGTATAGCCAAAAAACTGGCCAAGTACGTGTCGGACCACGCACGATGAAGGGTTCCGTAGTTGGGATGAATTTATCCCAAGAACAAACATAACTTTGTAGTTGTAAAACATGTTGTCCCATACAAGTTTGTATGTATACGGAATATATGGGAGAACTTATTTTGCAACCGCAAATGTAAGTTGGTCGATTATTACTCGTTAACTTATAAAGCCTACTTAGCTGTGATAGTCTTCCTTTTTAGGGTTCCGTAGTAAACAAGGAACCCTTATTAGTTTCGTCATGTCCGTCTGTCTGTCTGTCTGTCCGCGGTCTAGCTCCGAGACCCTTAATACTAGAAAGCTGTAATTTGGCATAGGTATACATATTAATTACGCCGACAAAGTGGTAAAACAAAATTATGAAAAACAATTTTTTTTAGGGTACCTCCCATACACGTAAAGTGGTGATGTTTTTTTTTATTTATTTTTATCCCATGATGTGGGGTATCATTAGAAAGGTCCTTCAAAAACATTGCGAGTTTGCGAAAACCATTTTTGGATTCAGGGATCCGTTTGCGAAATATTAAGCTTTAAAGTGCTAATTTTTGTTAGAGTCAAGTGTGGGGGACACTTGACTCTAACAAAACCGGCCAAGTGCGTGTCGGACCACGCACAATGAAGGGTTCCGTAGTTGGGATGAATTTATCCCAAAAACAAACTTAACTTTGTAGTTGAAAAATATGTTCGCCCATACGGAATGTATGGGAAAACATGTTTTTGCAACTGCAAAGTTAAGTTGGTCGATTATTACTCGTTAACTTGTAAAGCCAACTTAGCTGTGATAGTTTTCCTTTTAATTTCGTTATATAAACTACTGTTGTGATTTTTTTCAAATACCCAAAACCAACCATTTAGCCGGCAGGGGGGGGGGGGGACACTTGACTCTAACAAAAATTAGCACTTTAAAGCTTAATATTTCGCAAACGGATCCCTGAATCCAAAAATGGTTTTCACAAACTCACAATGTTTTTGAAGGACCTTTCCAATGATATCCCTCACTATGGGTTAAAAAAAAAAAGAAGAAAACATCACCACTTTACGTGTATGAGAGGTACCCTAAAAAAAAATGTTTTTCATAATTTTGTTTTACCACTTTGTCGAGGTAATTAATATGTATACCTATGCCAAATTACAGCTTTCTAGTACTAAGGGTCTCGGAGCTAGACCGCGGACAGACAGACAGACGGACATGACGAAACTATAAGGGTTCCTTGTTTACTACGGAACCCTAAAAATTAGCACTTTAAAAGCTCCCCTTGCCAGCTAAATGGTTGGTTTTGGATGTGTGAAAAAAATCACAGTAGTAGTTTATAACACAAAACTATCACAGCTAAGTAGGCTTTACAAGTTAACGAGTAATAATCGAACAACTTTGCAGTTGCAAAAACATGTTTTCCTATACATTTCGTATGGGAGAACATGTTTATCAACGACAAAGTTAAATTTGTTTTTGGGATAAATTCATCCCAACTACGGAACCCTTCATTGTGCGTGGTCCAACACGCACTTGGCCGGTTTTTAGAGTTCCATAGTAAACAAGGAACCCTTATAGTTTCGTCATGTCCGTCTGTCTGTCTGTCCGCGGTCTAGCTCCGAGACCCTTAGTACTAGAAAGCTGTAATTTGGCACAGGTATACATATTAGTTAGCCGACAAAGTGGTAAAACAAAATTATGAAAAACATTTTTTTTTTAGGGTACCTCCCATACACATAAAGTGGTGATGTTTTTTTTATCCCATGATTTGGGGTATCATTGGAAAGGTCCTTCAAAAACATTGTGAGTTTGTCAAAACCATTTTTGGATTCAGAGATCCGTTTGCGAAATATTAAGCTTTAAAGTGCTAATTTTAAAGTCAAGTGTCGTCGTCGTCGTCGTCCCGCCAGCTAAATGGTTGGTTTTGGATGTGTGAAAAAAATCACAGCAGTAGTTATATAACGAAATTAAAAGGAAAACTATCACAGCTACGTGGGCTCTACAAGTTAACGAGTAATAACTTTGCAGTTGCAAAAACATGTTTTCCCATACATTCCGTATGGAAGAACATGTTTATCAACAACAAAGTTAAGTTTGTTTTTGGGATAAATTCATCCAACTACGGAACCTTTCATTGTGCGTGGTCCGACACGCATTTGGCCGGTTTTTTTTTTTAATCTAGGGCATCTCGCAGTTGACCACCAAGGTCGTGGCTGTCTTAAGCTTCTACACTCAAAGCGTCCAGCCAGGGGCAAAAAATTATGCTAAATTAAAACTAGGCGAGCGCTCACTAAGGGCACCCCTTGTGGCGTCCGAACCTCTGCTAAGGGCGTCGTCGCTGGGGGGAGCACAGCAAGATGGGACAGACTGGGTCATATTTAGATCATCATGATTATTTATTGGGGAATTTAAAGCTACAGGATCAGCTTCAACGCGTGCTGATACCTCGTTATCGAGCAAGGGTCGGGGGGAGGAGTATAGATAGATAGAATATACTTTATTATGTACACCATAAAAATTACAGACATATATAAATCTTACATTGGGTGACACAATGGGCGGTCTTATCGCTAAAAGCGATCTTTTACAGACAACCTATGGATCATTTATTCGGGGTCGATTTATTTTTTCCTTAAATTAAAATGTTTTCATAAAAAGTTTATGCAATTTCTGTATTTGATTTTAACCAAATTCGTTTATAAGTTTTGATATAGTTATCGTCGTTCATTTCTTACAACATGATACCTGGAGAACAATAAAAACGTGAATTTGCTTTCATTAGATGCTGAGGCAGTGTTACGAGAGGAGGAGGCTATCTCGCCGGATGAGCTGAGCGTCGCGCAGATGCGAGAGATCAAGGAGCACGCGCAGAACTACACCTTCCAGACAGAAGTCAACCGTATGATGAAACTCATCATCAACTCGCTGTACAGGAACAAAGAGGTGCCGCTCGTCTCATTTCGTCAGATGCAGCTCCAAGTAGCGATGGCGAATAGTGAACGGTAGTAACGAGAGCGTCGTTTCAGATATTCCTACGAGAGTTGATCTCGAACGGCTCGGACGCGCTGGACAAGATCCGGCTGATGTCGCTGACGGACCGCGACGTGCTGGAGACCAATTCCGACCTCAGCATCCGCATCAAGGCCGAGCCCGAGAAGCGCCTGTTGCACATCATCGACTCCGGCATCGGCATGTCGCGCAACGAGCTCATCAACAACCTCGGCACCATCGCCAAGTCCGGCACCGCCGAGTTCCTTTCCAAGATGCAGGACGCGGAGAAGGTACGTGTGTCTCGCAGACGTAGGTACTGCAGTCTGTAGCCCACAGGTACCGGTCACTATATGTCCTACTCCTTGCAGAGCGAGGCGCACGAGATGAACGACATGATCGGCCAGTTCGGCGTGGGCTTCTACTCCGCCTTCCTGGTGGCCGACAAGGTGACCGTGGTATCCAAGAACAACGCCGACAAGCAGCACGTGTGGGAGTCGGACGCCAACGCGTTCAGCGTGGCCGAGGACCCGCGCGGCGACACGCTCAAGCGCGGCACGCACATCACGTCAGTACCGTCGCTGCGCGCCGCACGCCGCACGCCGCACGCCGAGCCCTTTGTTGAGCGAACTCGTGTGTTGCAGGCTGCACGTGAAGGAGGAGGCGGCGGACTACCTGCAGCCCGACACCATCCGCAACCTCGTGAAGAAGTACTCGCAGTTTATCAACTTCCCCATCTACCTGTGGGCGTCGCGCACCGAGACCGTGGAGGAGCCCGACACCGACGCCGACGACAAGGCCGACGCTGACGACGACGCGCAGGTATGTGTGTGACATTACGCGCGCTTTGTTGTAATTGACGAGCACGGCTGATAGTTGAATCTATTCTTCTATACTATACAAGGTGTTCCTTTTGATATCCCATAACTCAAAGCGCGATTATCACACTGCACCGCGCTCCGTTGCGTAGCGCGGGGCGGCCATAGCAAAAAGCATTTATTTCAATTAAACCATTTACAGGCACTTTTGAACTGTCAAGGAATCGGTCAGTCAGAAATATGAAGCTAGTTGCCCATTCCAAAGCGTAGTAGGTAACCTATGGAGAAGAACGGGCAAGAAACTCCACGGACTGTAGATCAGGGGCGATGGCTCTAAACAACTCGATTTATGGGGTACTGTGTTAAATGTTACAACAAAATACCTTGTGATATATTACAGTTAACTGAAAGAAAATTTAAAACTCATATTAAAAGTACTCTTTGTAAACAAGCATATTACAAATTAGAGGATTATATTCTAGATAAGAATGCTTGGAAGCATGCTGGTCTAGCTCCATAGGACAATTTAAGAGTCTAGACAAAATCAAACTGGGTGCTAATTTAACCCATCATCTGTTACGACGCCTCATTAAGGCGGATAACAATTAAAATTCTATTGTGTCTCGTTAATGACAGTTGAAAGGATAATTGTGTAATTAAATATTATAACATTTTTTTTTTTACATTCTGTGATTACTTGAACTCACACACTGACTAATTAGTATCACCTGTAATTTTTTTAGGAATATCGTATAGGTACCTACTTTTACAATGCTTGTAAATATGTGAACACCATGTATCCATTACATAATTATTTTTTCTGTCATTGCTTCATTTTTAATTATTTTTACCTATTGTGGTATAGTAATGTTATTCCAGGTGCATCGTCTTCACATATAATTATACAGTGTGAGTCTTTATAATCTGCACATACTGAATCGAGGGAATCTTTGCTTAATTATATCGACGGAAAAAATGATAAAAAAATTCTAAATATTTTATTGAAATTTTTAATGGATTTTTTATTTATTTTTTCGCTTCTGTGACTCCAGTGTATACAAAACGGTGTAACTTTTTAACTCGATGTTTTATCACGATGAAACAAACTCCATAATGATTGGAAGTAATTAGGTGTCCGCATTAAATGAAAATTGTGTAAAAAACTGCCACCAATCAAAAATTAACACGTTTTTTCCGCAAAAATCTGATTTTTTTTCATCAATTTTTGCAATAATCGTAAAATTTCTCAATAAGATGCCCCGATTACCTTCATTTTTTATTACTTTAAATTATTCTTCATCGTATTAGCTATCCAATAGTAAAAATTGCAAGGGTTTAACTCAATCCCATCATTTCTTATCAACAGCCAAAGAAAGGCCTAGAGCACGGCTACGCACTAATTGTTTAGCAGGTAGACGTCCTTTTTTGTTGAGAATGTGCGCGGGTCGGGGTGCGGGGAGGTAGGGCCAGCTGAAGGGACCAGAAGGGATGACAGACAGGCAGTCGCTCCGAATTATTCGCCGCTGCTACTTGTGTTTCGTTACTTTCATTCACTGCTACCTGAGTTTCGTGACTTTCATTCGCTGCTACGTGATGCCGCGCTTAAGTGAATTCTCCCCGGCACACATTGCCGACATTCATTTTTACTATGGGATGGGACGAGGAAGTGCCAGAGCTGCGCGCGCAGCTTACATAGCTGCGTTTCCTAACAGGCAACCAGTGCCATCTGCCCGCAACTTCCAGGAAGTTCACAGAAGATTGTCGATCACTGGACTTGAATCAAGTAGAGATCGTCGCGAGCCGCCTCAAATAATTATTGATGTGGTTCTGGAACAAGCAGTACTGAGCGATTTGTTTGCTGATCCATCCATAAGTACTAGACGACTGGCTCTTCGTCACGGAATATCACAAAAATCAGCGTGGCGTATTTTAAAGAAAGAAGGATTGCACCCTTACCACTACCAAAGAGTGCAACATCTACATGAAGACGTAGATTGGCGTCCAAGGTGTGTGATGTCCACCTGGATTCAAAGAAATACCAGAGCAAACCCAAACTTTCCGAAAACCATACTATGGATGGACGAATCAACATTTACCAGAGATGGTATTACTAACTGTAGAAATTTACACAGATGGTGCCCTGGAGGTCAAAACCCGAAATTGAAACGTTCATCGACTTTTCAAGTAAGATTTTCAATAAATGTTTGGGCTGGTCTTATCGATAACATGTTGATTGGACCAGTCATACTGCCGAGAACTTTGAACAGTGAAAGATTTTTAAGTTTGTTGACTGACGATCTACCTGAGTTATTGGAAGATGTACCACTGTCTTTGCGTCGAAGGATGTTTCTGCAGATGGACGGATGCCCTGCCCATTATGCCACAAATGTGAGATCATTTTTAAACGAAAATTATCGTGATAAATGGATTGGACGACTAGGACCTGTAGGGTGGCCTGCGCGTTCACCCGATTTAACGCCCCTTGATTACTTCCTGTGGGGGACCATGAAGCAACGCGTCTACAGTACTCCCATCAACAGTGAGGTCGATTTGCGTGATCGCATAATTAACTGTGCAAATGATATTCGCAATGATCCCGAAATGATAAGGAGAGCGACACAACAAATTTTAGTTCGCGCGGCTTTGTGCCTACAACAACGAGGTGGACATTTTGAGAACCTAATGCATTAAATTTTCTTTAAAATAATAAATGTTTTAATTGAACTCTTTTTCATTCATTGAACCCAAATAAATCATCCTTAAGAGAACAAAAATAGCGCGTTCGAAGTGCCATCTTTAACACTTGATAGAAAGTGTTTTGTCTGAGCTAAAAGCATACAATTTTTATTATTAGGTAGCTAATACGATGAGGAATAATTTAAAGTAATAAAAAATGAAGGTAATCGGGGCATCTTATTGAGAAATTTTACGATTATTGCAAAAATTGATGAAAAAAAATCAGATTTTTGAGGGAAAAACGTGTTTATTTTTAATTGGTGGCAGTTCTTTTACACAATTTTCATTTAATGCGGACACCTAATTACTTCCAATCATTATGGAGTTTGTTTCATCGTGATAAAACATCGAGTTAAAAAGTTACACCGCTTTGTATACACTGGAGTCACAGAAACGAAAAAATAAATAAAAAATCCATTAAAAATGTCAATAAAATATTTAGAATTTTTTTATCATTTTTTCCGTCGATAAAATTAAGCAAAGATTCCCTCGATTCAGTATGTGCAGATTATAAAGACTCACACTGTATAATTAATGTATACAAAATATTGTAAAACATTTTAAAAGAGTAACGGTGGAGTTTTTTGCCCATTCTCCATTCGAAAACTATCTTTGGAAGGGGCGACTATAATCAATTCTATTTTTTGTTTTTGACGTTCAAAAGTGCCTTTTTGTGCCTAATTGAAATAAATTATTTGACTTTGACTTCGATTCCTACCGGTCGGTAGTAATCGAGTTGTTTAGAGCCGTCAGAAATTCGGAACACCACCACTCTATCGTCATTGTCGTCATAATCACTATAAGTATTTGATAGACCATAAAATTAAAACATTACAAAACGCCTACATACATTTAAAAAAAATCTTAACATCCCAACAATCGAAACATTTTGTGCTAAAATAACTCGTAGGCGCGTCCGGCTTATCGTAAATTAAATTTCTTTAGAAAAGAAAGTCCATCATGACGTTACTTCAGTCACGTGACACCGCGATTTCTAGCAGCCGAGTAAGCCGATCTGCAACAAGTTCTGATAGGGATAGTAGTAGAAAAAGGCGTGCGCGGGAGCGAGAAGGAATGATTGCTATTGCACCACCTCTTTCTGGCACACGCATTTGATTCAGTTGTTTTCGTTGAATTTCGTAATGCGTTGGGCTCGGAGTTTGTAAACATTTCATCATTCGATTGACAATGTGAGGGTATTTTTTGACGTAATCGCATTAGAACCATATTTTAATTTGCATTTTTTTCGCTCAGTATTCATTCAATTCATTAGTTTATCATCACTACTCTACTACTAATATTTGTTTGTGGGCATAGAACAGTGATTATGATAGTGTTTATGTGTTTTGAGTTTAGTGAAAGTAAAGTACGTTTAATTGGGGTAAATACACTCACCGGCACAGAAACTTGTGAATTTATCGATAATTCGTTTTTAGGGTTCCGTAGTAAACAAGGAACCCTTATAGTTTCGTCATGTCCGTCTGTCTGTGGTCTAGCTCCGATACCCTTAGTACTAGAAAGCTGTAATTTGGAATAGGTATACATATTAATTACGCCGACAAAGTGGTAAAACAAAATTATGAAAAATATTTTTTTTAGGGTACCTCTCCTACACGTAAAGTGGTGATGTTTTCTTTTTATCGCATAGTGTGGGGTATCATTGGAAAGGTCCTTTAAAAACATTGTGAGGTTGTGAAAACCATTTTTAGATTCAGGGATCCATTTGCGAAATATTAAACCTTAAAGTGCTAATTTTTGTTAGAGTCAAGTGTACCCCCCCTGCCGGCTAAATGGTTGGTTTTGGAAGTGTGAAAAAAATCGCAGCAGTAGTTTATATAACGAAATTAAAAGGAAAACTATCACAGCTATGTAGGCTTTACTAGTTAACAAGTAATAATCGACCAACTTAACTTTGCAGTTGTAAAAACATGTTTTCCCATACATTCCGTATGGGAGAACATATTTTTCAACTACAAAATTAAGTTTATTTCATTTTGACAGTTCAACAACATTCATTGCGTTATGTACGTTGTCGAGCAGATTTTTTTTTGCCAACTTATGAAGCAATGGATTAGCAATCTGTTTCAAATCGAAACAAATTGTGATTGTGTTGCATTACGCAATTAGGGTACAGATCTTACAATTCTAGCCGTGCGACTAAATTACTAAGTGGGCGACTAGAAAGAAATACAGAGGGATCCCCTCTATTGTTGGTGAATCATTTGGGTTAGGTTAAAACAGAGTTCAGGTAAACGGCGTAAACTCATTAGGGTCTGAAATGGCAATGGGCGTTCCTCAAGGTTCGATACTGGATCCATTCCTCTTTTTAGTTTACATTAATGATTTACCCCAATTACTTCAAAATCAACCGAAGATGGTGTTATTTGCAGATGACACATCATTAATCTTTAAAATAAACCGACGGTCACAAAATCTTGACGACATGAATAGCTCTATTCTGCAAGTCCAAGATTGGTGTACGGTAAATAATCTGGTACTTAATAAAAAAAAAACCAAATGCATTAGATTTAAATTACCTAATGTTAAAAGTAGCAAATGTGACATCATATTGAATGGAGAAAAACTGGAATTTATTAATCAAACGGTTTTCCTGGGAATCACGCTAGACGAGAAATTACAATGGGGACCTCATATAACATCTCTTGCGGGGCGGTTAAGCTCGGCCGCTTATGCTGTTAGAAAGATAAGACAGTTAACAGATGTAGAAACCGCGCGTTTGGTCTATTTTAGCTACTTCCACAGCATTATGTCGTATGGCATTTTACTGTGGGGTCGGGCTGCTGACATTGAATCTATCTTTATTTTGCAAAAGAGAGCTGTCAGAGCCATTTATAATCTATGTCGCCGCGAATCTCTCAGGGAACTATTTAAAAGGATTAATATTATGACGGTACCTTGCCAATTCATTTATGAAAATATTATGTATGTAAGGAAAAATCCACATCTCTTTAATAAAATAAGTGAAACTAGATCAACCATTTTTCAGATTATCTAAAGTACATACATCTTTTATGGGGTACTGTGTTAAATGTTACAACAAAATACCTTGTGACATATTACAAGAAAATTTAAAACTCATATAAAAAGTACACTTTGTAAACAAGCATATTACAAATTAGAGGATTATATCCAAGATAAGAGTGCTTGAAAACATGCTGGTCCTGCTCCATAGGACAATTTAGAATCAAGACAAAATCAAACTGGTTGCTAATTTAATTGTAAAATTTATTATTTTGTGTTTTATGACATTGATTTTTCTGTAATTACTTCCTCACACACTAACTTATTAATTACAAAATTTTAGGAAAATCGTCTACTTTTACAATGTTTGTAAATATGTGAGCACCATGTATCTATCACATTACATATAATCTGTCGTTGCTTCATTTTTAATTCTTTTTACCTATTGTGGTATAGTATTTTTATTCTAGGTGCATCGTCTTCACATATAATTATTTAAATAATGTACGTACCTATACAAATAATTGTAAAACATTTTAAAAGAGTAACGGTGGAGTTTCTTGCCCATTCTTCTCCATACGAAAACTACCTTTTGGAAGGGGCGACTAGAATCAATATTATTATTTTGTAAATTTTGACGTTCAAAAGTGCCACACATGGGCCTATTTGAAATAAATGATTTGACTTTGAACTGTGACCATTAAAGCGCGAAGGCGAGCCAGCGTAGCGAGCGTGCCGCGGCAGTGGGCGCCGAGCGCAAGATCTCCTCATCATTTGGGTTAGGTTAGAACAGAGACCAGCGAAATAGCGTTATTTACCACAAGGATAATAACTGTAAACAATCACTTATGTATGCAATTATGAGTAGGAAAAGGCATCTGTCATTAGTTTTTTTAAATATTATGAAGCTTCTCATTTTGTACAAGATCTTAAAAAACCTAAAAAACAAAAAAAAGTCACTGCATAGATGAACTCCCACCAACCCTTTTCAGGCAATGTGCTGAGCTGACGAACTTACCTTACCATTTTTTAAACTAATCAATCAATCGTTCGAAGAAAGCATATTCCCCAATCAACTAAAAAAAGCTCTAATAAAACCTCTTCATAAAAAAAAATGATAAAACACAGACCCTAATAATTATAGACCAATTTCCCTTCTACCCACAGCATCTAAAGTGTTTGAAAAAGCAATGTGCGAACGCGTATATTCCTTTTGTGAAAAATATAAGATATTTGATGATTGCCAAAATGGATTGCGCAAAAATAGATCAACAACGCTAGCGGTTTACAAATACATTCAAGAAATTTTAAATAACAAACAATACGCAATTGGAATATTACTTGACATGACTAAGGCCTACGACAAAGTGCAATTTAAAATATTATTAAATAAGCTACATGGAATAGGAATACGCGGGAAAGCCCATGACTGGTTCGCATCATATCTGAAGGGTAGAGAGCAACTGGTTGAGATTTAACACTACAACAAAAAAACAAAAGAAATTCAACTCATAAGATCCGATGCCAGACAAATACATGCTTCAATTCCCCAGGGAAGCGTTATAGGCGGCCTCCTATTCCTCATTTATATAAATGAACTACCCAAAACCATAGATGGGCCATGTGTACTATTCGCGGATGATATTTCACTCCTCACCTCATGCCAAACAAATGCTAATTTAAGTGAAAAGCTTACTACCATTTTTAATAAAACAATAAGCTGGATCAATCAATCAATCAATCATTTATTTGCAATGAATGTAGGTTAAATAAAATACAGGTGGAGTAGATAGGAGTGAGCCATGTACATTCTGCCTGGAAATAGGCACGCAAAAATTATAAACATTATTATGAAGCTATTTAAAAAATAAATTACAAATTAAAGTGTCACAATTAGAATTATTACAATTATACATACATTAATTAATATTGGAAATGTCAAATTAAAATGTTATTAGTTATTATAGAATAAAATTTAAAAATAAATGTACATTAGGTCCCATATTGATTAACAAGTTTTGTCCATTAAAAAATCATTGATCGAATAATAACATTTTTCTATTAGGAAGGCCACTAATTTCTTTTTAAAGTTTTTAATTGTATCATTTTTCATTACATCTGGCAATTTATTGTATATAGTAGGATCCTTACAAATAAGCGAGCATAATCTCGAAATTAACTTCACCAAAACTAAATTAATAACATTTCATCCTCGACAGAAAAGCCGAATAAATATAAACTTTACATTTAATCAACATAACTTAGAAACAGTTAATGATTTCACTCTCCTAAGTTTGACGATAGACACACATAAACTGGAAGGCACACATACAAAAGGTTATTTCAAAAATTTCAAAATTTTCATACGCCTTACGCGAAATTTAAAAAAACTACTAACTTACAAACCGCAATAGTCACATACTACGCGTATGCCTATGCTTGGTTCAGCTATGGAATCATACTATGAGGAAATAGCACAGACGCTCCCTCCCTATTCACCCTACAAAAAAACTGATACGAATAATTATAAACTTAGAACAAACAGATAGTTGCAAACCTTACTTCCTGAAACACAAAATTCTGACCTTAATTGGTATTAATATTTTGGATATATGCAGAATCTTACAACACACGGGAAGGCATACAAACAAAATATTCTTTGCGCCATAAAAACAGATTAAATTTGCCCCCCCTCCCGCCTTAAACTGCACTCTTCTAGTCCATATACGATGTCAATAAAAATATACAATAAACTAGTTGACCCTGCAGCAAACGTTGTTTTGCCATATAAATGTTTGGGGTGGACCATCTTTATCACTTACTACCCTACCTATCCTATCTTTCAAGTTGGATCAAACTGCATACGGTGTGCAAATTTGATTAAAATCGGTTGAGTAGTTTAGGAGTCCATCGCGAACAAACAACGTGACACGTAATTTATATATATTAAGAAGATAAGAAGAAGATTACCGGAAATCATAAAACAAGAAAACAAAACCAATATATTTTTAAATAAATTAAAACAATTCCTAATTAATAAAAGTTACTACACAATAGACGAATATCTAACGGTTAAATTCAATAATAAAAATATATAACTGATTACCATAAGCAAAACAATAAGTGTGTTTAAAATAAATGAAGATTATAAGTATTTATTTAAATATATAACTATATCAAGTGCACTAATAACAATATAAAATATTCAAGCTAATAAGTAAATAATCAATAATAATATATAATTTAATATAAAAATAAATAAATAGATTGACCTACACATATTATATTCAGAGAATAAATAAATGAGTAATAACATAAATAAATATAATAACTACTACTGCTGCAAAAAAAAAACTAAATAATAATAGACAAATAGGACATAATTTAAATATTTAGTAATAAGCTTCCTCTCTCCTACTTATTTATAATTTTGCTGTGCCTGACAGGGTTCATAATTGTTTTACCACCTGTATGTGTACATTATGGATTGCAATAAATAAGTTGCTGTTCTGTTGATTTCTCGTCACTCGCAGTCAGTCACTCACTTAGTAATACCATAACGTAAATTAATTATTTTTGTCGCTTAAAACTTTAATTTACAGTCACTCGTTTAATACTACCCTTAATATAATACCGGTCAAAATAGCTTCGGAAATAACCATGAAATTTTTATCAAATTCATAAAGATAAAAACGGTTATTGTGAGTCAGCCTTGGAAGATAGACATATACCATCGCGGACTTTTTTGTTGAACTTTTTAAGATGAAAAATACTGTAGAACATTAATTTTGTGTAACTTTTACGATTTCTGTGGCGCACGCCAATAAAGTTCTCAGTCGGCATGATTTTCCGACATTTTCAACAATAATCGTCAAATTTCAGCCATTTTACACAAAACCTTAATGAATTATTATACACTTAAACCTTCCGCATGAACCACTCCGTCCATTGGTGAAAACCATTTGAAAATCCGTTCGATAGTTTTTGAGTTTATCGCGTTCAGACAGACAGACAGACGCGGCGGGGGACTTTTTTGTAATAATGTAATATTTTGAAAAAATACAGAAAATTGTTCTATACTTGTAGATCACAGGAAAACCTATAATAAGTCTATGGTCTTAAAATAACATGGTACATCTCCCAATATAGTGCGTACCGGTGCACAGATCAATATCTACATAGCTCGCTAAGAACAGGTTTTTGCTGGGACAACTGTTGTTGTTTTCGTATGTTTTTTGTTTTTATTTGATTACGTGCTTTTTTATTTAGTTTTTAAGTATACAAATTATGTATTAGGTATGTTTAAACTGTTTAATGTCAAGATTGTAATTATTGTTTCTATGTTTATTAATGTAATTGGTGTTGTGTCGTTTTAATTAACTGTAAATAAATTAGAAAACCAGCTTCAGACAGCATCTGTCTGGCATTAATGCTGAAATGAACCTTTTTGGCGCAGCCGTGAGGCTCACACTATTGTTGTAAAAAAAATATTTTCATTTTGTTATTTGTGTTTTCTATTTCACGAACTGTGTCCAAATAAATGTTTTTATTTCTTCCTTTTTTTTACAAGCTTACATTTGCAATTGGAATGTATGGGAGAACATTTTTTTCAACTACAATGTTAAGTTTGTTTTTGGGATAAATTCATCCCAACTACGGAACCCTTCATTGTGCGTGGTCCGACACGCACTTGCCCGGTTTTTTAGTATATTGATGCCTGTTTTCACCTTCACTAAGTGACACTTAAATGAATCCCTAAATAAAACTGCACTGTTGGATTTGTAACGCTAGGTTCAGCACTGAGAGTTGAAAATCCAACAATGCAATTTTATTTAGGGATTCATTTAAGTATCACTTAGTGAAGGTGAAAACGGGCATTAGTATCTTAAGACTTCCACGCGAACGAAGTCGCGGGTATGAGCTAGTAATTAATTAATCTTGCCGGTAGGTCGAGGACGCTGCCGAAGAAAAACGCGAAACCAAGAAGACCGAGAAGACCGTGTGGGATTGGGAGCTGATGAACGACAACAAGCCCATCTGGACGCGCAAGCCTAACGAGGTCAACGACGACGAGTACACGCAGTTCTACAAGAGCCTCACCAAGGACACTTCGCCGCAGCTGGCCAAGTACGTGCCCCTGTCTCGAACTTGATCGTAAATAATACTCCTACATGTTTTATTTGTGAAATTGTTGACAAATATTTAATTAGCATTGTATGTAGTAGTTCTGGGTGAGGATTCTAAAAAGCTTACCGCAACACCAGTCCACTGCCTCGCGCTCCTATGGGCTCGGCGGCGTGTTCTGTAGCCCTGAATCTTGCTTAACTTCACAACAAATATATTCCAGAGGCGTTAGTTAATGTTATTGTTCGTATCTTGTTGGGATCGTCACACGAAATCATCGAAGGACCATTTTTTTTTAGAAAAGTTTATAGCGCGCGGAGCACGTTATTTTACGAGTCACGAACAACTAGTTTTTTGAAAAGGCGTACGCAGAAGTGTGGCGCCACTGTGCTTGTCCGACCTATCGGATGGCTCATGCTCGGGCCACACCAACGGGAAACGCCGTTAATTATCACGATGATGGACCTTAACCCGTCGGAATAAAGTCTATCATCGCGATAATTAACGGCGTTTCTCGTTGGTGTGGCCCCAGCATCAGCGAATGGGCGATGAGAAAGCAGATCACTTAATCAAATCAACCCCCTTTTAATTACACATAAAAGCTAAGCTACTTGTAGTGGAGTGAAAAAAACTATCCTAAAAAATCCCTAAGATTTAATGCAGTAGGTATATAATGGTGCCGATTCCCTTGTTCACAAACTAAACTAAATTTAAGTTCAGTGCATCTTTTTCTTTCTATTTCACTAAGAAAAGGACAGAAGATAAATTTTAGTTTAGTCTTGTCAAATTAATCAGCGCTTGACGTAAATTGACGTAATTTTAGTCGGCAAGTTTTTAATCACGTCTAAACTTGTATGGAGAGTGACAGGCGATGACTGATTTGACAGGACTAAACTAAAATTTATCTTATATCCTTTTCTTAATGAAATAGAAAGAAAAAGATGCACTGAACTTAAATTTAGTTTAGTTTGTGAACAAAGGAATCGGCACCAATACCCACTTTAAATGTAACGGTACGTAACACATTGTATTCTGACCATGTTGACAGTCAAATCAAATAATTTATCGGTTTAAACATAAAGGAGAAACTGACCGACATATTAATCAACGCATATCTGAAACTACTGGGCCTAGGAACGTGAAATTTTGTACAAGGCTTCCTTTTATAATGTAGGCGAGTACTGAGACGGGGTTTTTAGAAATGGGTTGGGTTTAAAGAACTTTATTTCTCATAAGAACTTAAAACTAGTAGTTCGCTTATACTATTAACATTAGTTAGTTACCTCTAGGGTGTTGGAGACATTATATCAGTATATTTAGCATAGTCTGTTTTATGTTATTTCAAATGTTGTGGTGTATTTATTGCCTTAATCTGCGCTTGAATATGTTTATATTGTCACATTTTTTTATATCCTCCGGTAAACTGTTGAACAACCGTGCTCCTTCAACCAATATTGTTTTTTTGCCATAATTAGTGCGAGCGCGCGCTGGTTGTAAATGGATTTTATTTTTATTCCTTACGTTGTATGTTATATTTTTCATATGTAGCCGTATGTTTGATTGAACAGATTTGGTGATGATTTTTTTAATAAGGACGCAAGTGTTGTATTTGTAAAGATGAGTTAAATTGAGTAGTTTGGTTTTTTGTATAGTATTCTTGTCGGAGTTAGATAATGATAGTGAAATAGTGTATTTATAATTTTGTTTTGTGTTCTTTGTAGTGGGTCTAAGTAAGTTTTCGCGGCTGACCCCCATAGCTCAACTAAATATTCAAGATGAGATTTAACTAGAGAGTTAATATATTATTTTACGCACTTTTTTTGGAATGCAGTTTGAAACTTTACGACATTAGCTTTGTTTTGATATGGTTGATGTGAAGTTTCCAAGTGAGTTTGTCGTCTACATGTAATTCTAGATATTTTTCATAGGTTGATCCTTTGAGAACTTCTTTATTTATTGTGAGTGGTGTGAACTCCGGTAACGGTTTGTTTTTGGCACAAAAAATCATAAAAGATGTTTTAGCGGCGTTAATAGTAAGTAAATTACATTTTAGCCATGGGATCCCTTCTTTTCGCATAATGTTCTTTGTCCTAATATATTTCGGCATAACGGTTTTGGCACAATTTGTTTTGGCATAATAATACTTCGGCATAATTTTTTTAGGCATACATTTTATGTTGGCATAATCATATTAATCATCTTAAAGACTAATTTGTTTTGGCATAAATTTGATTCGCATAACGTTACTAGGCCTAATGACTATTAGCATAATAATATTTAGGCATACAATTAACAGAAATAACGGAAATAAATTTGAGTTAATTTTACGTATTTATTTTAGATTTTCATGCAAATGATTTATTATATATAACATTATGTAACTTCTGACAACCAGTCTTACCAAGGGGTATCGTGTTACCTAGACACTAGGTTGTGGAGATCAGATAGGCAGTCGCTCCATGTAAAATACTGGTATTCAGCTGCATCCGGTTAGACTGGAAGCCGACCCCAACATAGTTGGGAAAAGGCTAGGCAGATGATGATGAACATTATGTAACTTAACTATGTATTTTTATTTTAGGTGTATATTTTTAGCAATTGCTTGTAAATGTGCAAGTTTCGAAGTATATTTATCTTTTTTACTAATAATTTTAGTAAAAATTAAAGTGTTGTCTTAAAAAATCATTATGTTGTGCTAAAAAAGTTAGTGACAGAACCGAATCGCTGCAATACCGACTTCACGTAGTCTTGTCTGCCCTACCCTTAGAATGTAATTCAAAATCGCGTAGGCGCGTAGGGGCGAGGCGGCCCGCGGCTGAGGCGCCGGCAAGCCGAAGCTGCGGTGGTGAGCGAAAGCCGTCTGCGACGATTAGCAAGCGTGGAGCCGTGACAGAAACCATGCCTGCTGCATGCTTGCTTGCATGCCTGGTGTATATGTTTTAATATCATTATGCGTAAATAAATTTATACTTGTGAATGTTATCCCATAGTATAAAGAGTTCAAGTAGGCTATCTCAGGCCCAATCCGCGATATAATTGCCTACGATACTTGCCTGTCTCAGGGTTGTCACTTTTAGCTAAATTTTAATTCAGTGCCTAGAAATTGGCAAGGGCCGGGAAGTTCTATTTTTTACTTATGTGTTGTCTGGGTTCAGGGTTTGTGAGGTCGGTTTTACCTGTTTGTGTGAATGGCAAAGTAATATTTGCGGTTTTTGTAAAAGTGCTATATCTCAAAAACTGCTAACTATATCTCCTTCAAACCAATTTTCGTTGAAAGTGTTTTCTGACATCTACAGCATATATTTTTATTAGATTTTTTACTCACTTACTTTAAAAGTTAGAGGGGGGGGCGACACACATTTTACCACTTCGGAAGAGTTTATCTTTCAAACGATTGACTTTGAGAAAAAATGGTTTTGGAATCCTCAATGTCATTTTTAAAGACCTATCCATAGACACCCCAAAAAAATTAGGACTTCCCATACAAAACTTGCTGATCACGTGATCGATTTAGGTACAGACGCCAGCACTTCAAGCTACTACAATCTGTCAAATTTATTTAATAGATTTTCAACTTTATCGCTGAAGTGTAAAGTTCAAAGTTGATTGGGAAAATTTGACAGTTTCGGGTAGCTTGATGTGCTGGCGTCTGTACTATGGGGAAGTCCAATTTTTTTTTTTCATATTTCAACCCATGTTTCTTGGGGAAAGTTGTTCAGTTTTATGAATGAAAGCTGTGGTTTCATGCTTGCAACTGACCAAAAAAAACGCCTTGAATTTATAGACTAAGAGCTTGTGTTTTATTAATCCCTTTCCAATAAAATAAGTAAGTTATTATTTACTTAGTAAATTATTTTACTAGTCAGTTTTTTTTTTAATTAAAGCAAACATAAAATAATCCAAACACATATTGAATCACACATTTATAACAAAATTACAAATTAGCTACAGAAAAATACTTCGGTTTCGACTATTACGAAATGCCTTGTTATTAAACTTTAATGTGTAATACATCCGCATCCTTATAAATAACTTTTGCAAATATAATTTCGGAAAGCATGGGCCCCTGCTTTCCAAATCTTAATCGTCAATTAAGCGCAGCCACTGAAGGCGTCTGAAATGAAAAGCACATTTAATATACATTAGGTATCTATCATAGAAAGTTGAATAAAGTGACTAAATATTATATTAAAAAAACATTGTATAACAACCTAAAAAAAATAACGCCCGTCTCGTTACGAATGGTTACGATTCGAACTTTGCTCTATTTATCTGATTCACAATTCGCCAAATATTTGAAATTACGATTTTATAACTGTAAGTACTTAGTTAAGTACTTTACTATACCTACATTACTGAGAAATCGGCATGACTAGGTAAACGTAAACAAAGCATTAGCGGCATGTCAATTGACAGATCAAAAGTAGGTACCTAATACATTTTAGTGGGAAAGTAGGCCTGCCTACTTCGTCTGTCTGATAGATAACTAATACAACAAAAAATAAGTAGGTATCTCATCATCAAGTAAAAATTATATGCTAGAATAAGTGACTTACTTACCTTTTCTGTTCAGTAGGTAATCTGAACAGAGACAACTCTGGAATCGATGAATTATTTAGACACCCAAACGCACAGCAATAATTTCTCCTGCGATTATCATTCATTTTTCATACATTTAGCAGTGCCGAACAGCCGCGACGCGGAAACCTTGTGCGGCGTTAGCCCCGACTGGCGCACTCATAAACGGGCTTGATTTTGTTAAGTGTGCGTGCGGCGACGCATAGATACAAGCCGCGCGCGGTGCGTTTCTATGAAGATAACTTACTTCCTCTCTTTATACTATGGTTATCCTTAATAAAGTTATACTTTAGAATGTTATGCTTAATAAAGTTATGCTTAAGAATGTTATGCTTTAGAATATTCTGCTTAATCATTATTATGGTTAGAGAAATTATGCTTAAAAAAATTATGCGTAAGCTGTTATGCGTAATTATATTATGCCAAACAAAATTATGCTAAGTTATATTAGGTCTTAAAATTTTATGCAAATGGATAGGGAACCAATAAAATAGACATGTGTCATCTGCGTACAGAGTTAAGTGACCTTTAAGCCCTATTTTATTGATATTATTAACATAGATAAGAAGGAGTAGTAAGCTAATAACCGAGCCTTGGGGACAGCCATACGTAATGTTTTGAACCGAGCTAGTGAAATTGTCTAATTGCGGAAGGTTTTAGTGTATAATTCATTAGGGTTTTGTGTAAATTGGCTGAAATATGACGATTATTGTTGAAGAAGTCGGAAAAAATCATGCCGACTGGGAGCTATACTGGCGTGCGCTGCGTTAACGGAAAAAGATACATCAAATTTATGTTCTACGGTATTATTCATCTTAAAAAGTTCAACAAAAAAGTCCGCGATGGCATATATCTATCTTCTAAGGATGACCCACAATAACCATTTTTATCTTTCAGAATTTGATAAAAATGTAATTGTTATTTCCGAAGCTTTTTTGACCGGTATAATATTAATCCTTATCCAAAAAAACATGTTATTTAAATTGGGCATTTAATTTAGATTAAAATATGTATTTGAATCATATAATTTAAATGAATCGTTTAAAAGATATCACAGTTTCAAAATTACGCGGAGCAACGCGGGCGCAGCGGTAGTCAATGACGTTTTCCTCTGTTATTAGACTTATTAGGTATGAAATCTCGGTAGTACGTTCCCGTGGGATATTTTCCGACATCATAATTATGGAAACATACCAAACGATTGTTTGATGATGCATATTTTGAGGATAGTTCTAAATCCACATGGACGAAGTCACGAGGACTCGTATATACAACCGGTGTGTGTGTGCAGGGCGCACTTCGTGGCGGAGGGCGAGGTGACGTTCCGCGCGCTGCTGTTCGTGCCGCGCGTGCAGCCGGCCGAGTCCTTCAACCGCTACGGCACCAAGACCGACCACATCAAGCTCTACGTGCGCCGCGTCTTCATCACCGACGAGTTCAACGACCTCATGCCCAACTACCTCGCCTTCATCCAGGGCATCGTGGACAGCGACGACCTGCCGCTCAACGTGAGCCGCGAGACGCTGCAGCAGCACAAGCTTATCAAGATCATCAAGAAGAAGCTCGTGCGCAAGGTGCTGGACATGCTCAAGAAGATCCCCGACGCCGAGTACGACGGCTTCTGGAAGGAGTACTCCACAAAGTTAGTACACGCCGACCGCGACGCGTACCGGCCTGTCGACGATGTGTGTAACGGTGTGTTGTTGCAGCATGAAGCTGGGCGTGATCGAGGACCCCAGCAACCGCTCGCGCCTGGCCAAGCTGCTGCGCTTCCACTCGTCGCGCGGCGACTCCATGACGTTCCTGGCCGACTACGTGGCGCGCATGAAGCCCAACCAGAACCACATCTACTACATCGCCGGCTCCAGCCGCGCCGAGGTATCCACATTGTAATTATTTAATTTAAATAGTGTCTGTGTGACCGCTTATTAGTTATTTTAAACTACACAATGGATTGACACATGGTTTTCACCATCAATTAGAGAATTTGTTTCCGCGACTCTGTCGCTTGACACGAAATTCACGTGTCCCGCGCGATGTCGCCCAACGTCGCCCAATGTCGACATTTACGGGTCACACAACTTGTCGCTAGTCGATGCTCTGCGAGCGTCGTAATGGTAGTGTGATCCAACGAGAATACATTGACCCTGATCGAGCGACATACTGATCACGACTGGCCAATGTGAACAAGTCATATGTCGCGGGACATTGTCCCACACCTTTTGCAGAGACAACAGTAACTACGTGAATGTCGAGCGATAAGTATCTGCGACATGTCGCCACATAAATATTTTTTTGTATTTTTTCATTCCAAATCTCTCCGTTTTGTGCGATTTCTGGCCATATTGGCCCCGCAACATGATTAGATCGTTGAGGGAGGTGGTGTGCCACCTTCGCCGCGGTCTATCTTAACGGTATTGACCTCCCTCAGGTGTCCAGTGAGTGACGATCTTTGCCCATCCGGGTGCATTCTTGCGACTGATGCCCAGCCCATTCCCACTTCAATCTGGTTGTTTTTTCTCTAAAATCTGCTACATGAGTTATGGAGAGCAGCATGCATCAGTTAATTAATTATATAAAAAACATACTGGTGTACTATTTGCACGTACAAACCTCACCGAAGTTTAGCAGTCGTCAGTAAAACATTGAATACTTTGTCGGATCTAATTAGGTAGATCACTCGCATCAAAAGTTCAGTTGTCACTGTCGTCGATCGTTTTGTAGAACCTGAGAATGTGGTAAAATCGGTAACCAGAGTTGTTCTTTGTGTGCAGGTTGAGAAGTCTCCGTTCGCGGAGCGTCTAGTGCGTCGCGGTTACGAAGTGTTGTACCTCACGGAGGCCGTGGACGAGTACTGCTTGTCCTCGCTGCCCGAGTACGACGGCAAGAAGTTCCAGAACATCGCCAAGGAGATCTTCGACTTGGAAGAGAGTGAGTACGCTCTGCCGTGCTCTCCATATATCGTTAACGAGTAACGGGACTGACAGTACCGCGCGTTCCGCAGACGATCAGCAGAAGGAGCGCCTGGAAGCGTACAAGAAGCAGTTCGAGCCGCTGACGACGTGGCTCGGCAACAAGCTCAGCACGTGGGTGACGCGCTGCGTCGTGTCGCGGCGCCTCGACCGCTCGCCCGCCGCGCTCGCCGCCACCGCCTTCGGCTGGACCGGCAACATGGAGCGTCTGGCCCTGTCCAACGCGCACCAGAAGGTAAGTGTCCTCCCCCTCGCCCCTCCCCCTCGCCCCTCGCCCCTCGCCGCCCCGCACTCACCCCGCCCTCTGCGCAGGCCGACGACGCGCAGCGCAAGCACCACCTGACGCAGAAGAAGATGCTGGAGATCAACCCGCGCCACCCGCTCATCGTGGAGCTGCTGCGGCGCGTGCGCGAGGCGCCCGACGCGCCCGCCACGGCGCGCGCGGCCGACACGCTGTACCGCACGGCCGCCATCCGCTCGGGCTACCTGCTGCAGGAGGGGCAGGCCACGGACTTCGCCGAGGCCGTGGAGGACATGCTGCAGCAGTCGCTGGGCGTGCCGCCCGGCGCCGCGCCCGTGGACGACGACGACGACGCCGCGCCCGACGCCGACGCCGACGCCGACACCGACGCCGACGCCGACGAGCTGGCGGCCGAGCACGAGGAGCTGTAGGTGGCCTGTCTACCTGTCTACCTATCTACTGTGTCGCTCGCGAGTGAATGTTCCGTTTGTGAGAATGATGACTACTTTTTATACTTGCTGGCATGTTACGTGTGAGATTATGAATTGATAGTTTAATGTAAATAAATTATATATTTATTAGATGTTATCTTTTATTGCAATATCCTTAATAACGATTCTTATTGCTGAGAGGCAATCAATCAATCTGCCTAGCCTTTTCCCAACTATGTTGAAGTCGGTTGCTTGTTGCTAGTGAAAATATGAAAAGTGATGTAATGTTTTGTTCATAGATTGCGAACGCTTCAAGCTATAGGTGCCGTCGAATCCTCAAGGTTTTGACACGGAAAAATTCAAACCTATCCAAGTCAATGAGTTAAAATTTTCAAAAATAAAATATTAACGTAATTTTGATTATCGTACGTCGTCGTCTTAAGAGTATATATCACTGGAGGAGAAGCCATAAGCGCAATATTCCGAACAAAAAATTCTGTCTCTTTTGGCGGGGGACGCGAGGTAGTTTCTACGAAAACGAACAATAACTATTGTTGTTTCAGAACCCGGAAAGAGAAGTCCGTACCATCGTTTTTTTTTTTTATCGATATCGATAATCATTCGGAATTTTGCTTGAACCCAGAAATAAAACAGCTGATGCATAGAAAAGTTAAATTGAAAAAATAATAACTATTAAATAAAAGTAAAAAAATAATGTTATAATTTAATTAAAATCTTTTATTTCAGACCCATATATGTAGTCCATTTGGTTAGTATACACACGACCATCGATTTACATCGAAGGATACGCCTTACCGCGTCAAAAGATGACCGCATTTGTGCATGAGTTTTCTATTAGTTTATTTAATTTTTAATATTATAAATTATTATATTTTTAATAAAAAAATCTTAAATAAAAATAATAATAATCTAAATTTAAAACTAAAAAATTTAAATTGAAAATGACACACAATGACGTAGAGAATGGTCGCTGTACGGTCAGCATACTCGTTTTGAAAAGAATACTTAATTTTAAAAGGAGGTGCATTTGTAAAAATAAAATATTTGTTTTTATAATGTTGTGTCTAGTAGAACATATCATCATTAAAATTATTAAAACAATGGCTGTTTCGCATAGACTAAGTTTATTTCAACATTAGTTCACATAGTTAATACAAGATTGCTCTGCTGGTTCCACAGATACATTATTTTGTTACCATCTTAAAATGGTAGCAGAGCGTGGTTCCGATCCACGGACCTCTGATCAAATGCGGTGACCAAATGCGGCTGTATTTGGTTGGCAACCATTCATCGTCTCTTTGTTCTTCTTGGATTATTTGAATCCATTTTTCTTTAACACATGTTTCTTGTGGGAACTTAATAGTTAAATACAAATAGTGATTCATCATCAGTACATCTATTTAATATTTTAAATCCGAAAGTAACTGTCCGTCTGTTACCTTTTCACGCCTTAAGGTTGAAAGACAAAATTTTGTGCTGCGCCTTTATTCACGCTACTTTCCTTGGATTCTTTCGACGTGCTTGAATAGGTGGAATCTTCATTTCCTCACACTCATAGTCTGACGGGATGGCGGAGAGAGATCAGGCGAAGGGCCCACGCTGTGCTTTCGAAGCAAGTCGCGTTTTATAATAATTGTTTAAGTACCTATAATTTTGTATTCGAAAACATAGTTTCAAAGAAAAGTTAATCTAAAAAAAGAAAGACATTAAAAAATCCGGCAGTTAAAATATTTTAAATCATAATGGCATGTAACCTCCATACTTCCTAATTCACATTTCAAACTTTTTTTGTCAACGTTACACCACCCTATCGTTCGTTGTCACGGGAACGTAATTTTTGTTACTTGTCATCTTCCGTCATAATATTTATTTTAGAAACCGTAATAAATTTGAAAAAAAAAAATTACGCATGGAAAGTAATACCTTCAGTTTTATATGAATTTTTGGAGTTGTTGGTACATTTCCTGAAGGCACAAGAAGGCATCTTTGTACAGCTATGTGTATTAAAAACGAGAAAGTTGCTCCGATGTGTTACGAACTGTGACGAATGAGGAAATGATTCGCAAATGAGCCACGTCGCACAATTTAGGGAGTGACAGTTTTCGCGCGACGTAAGTATGGCGAGGGCGAATCCTTGATTTACATCAATGCACACGACTTAAAAACTAGTGTTAGTACTTACATCTACCAAAAAACACAAACTATACATTAATACGCCGCAGTGGCATGTAGGCGTATCCAATGTCCCAGTATGGGGCTGTCCCACCTATCAGCTATAGTTTTCAGGATGCTGTTGGGGCTGGCGCGTACCCTGCGCATAATGGCGTGAAAACCATCGATTCGCGCCTCTGCAAACATGCCGGAAGCACTGCAGTAGCGCGGCAACCCCATCAACACCCTGAAAGCATTATTGTACTGTACGCGCAGGGCGCTGTATGCTCTCTGCGTGTAGTTGACCCACAGACTACATGTATAAAACGACTGACAGTACGCTGCAAATAGTGTAGCCTTCACTTCAGTCGTGCACTTTGCAAATCTGCGAGCCAACATATTGCAGCGGACAGCCAACGCCCTGCGCTCACGCTCAATGTCCAGACTGTCTTTTAGGTCTTCGGAAACCCAGTGGCCCAGATACTTGAAGGAAGTGACTTGTTTCAAGGAACTTCCGCAAAGTTTCAGCTGTGGGTCAATCGGGTAAGTTTTAGTGCCCGCCTTGAAGACTAGTACCTCACTTTTCTTGACATTGTATCTGAGCCCATGAGTCTCCGCGTACCTCTCACATATCGTAAGCAGGCTTATCATTGCGTTAATCGATGGGCTCAGCAACTCCATATCATCAGCATAACTAATATTGTTGACGCATACTCCGTCCACATGGCAACCCTGATAGGTGTTGCTGAGCTCGACGATCAACCGGTTTATGTACAGACTGAAAAGGCGAGGGGAGGTCAGGCCGCCCTGCCTCACCCCGCACTCCAGCCTATACCCATCCGATAACGAGCCAGCCCACCTTACACAATTTGTCTGATTCCTATACCAAAACCGTAGAATTGATATAACTTCTCTATCCACTGAAGTATCATTTAATAGTTTCTGCCACAGCAATTCGTACGACACCAGATCAAAAGCTTTGGAAAGGTCTAGGAAACACGCATTAACAGGCGTTTTCCTAGACGTATAATACTGGACAGAATGCTTGAGAGACAGTATGGCGCTTTCTGTGGACAGAACAGTACCCTAATTGCGTAACTTATTTTCGTAAACAATTTTGCCTAATTTGTTTCATTTTGACAGTTCAACAACATTCATTGCGTTATTTACGTTGTTGAGTAGATTTTTTTTCCAACTTTTGCAGCAATGGATTAGAAATCTGTTTCAAATCGAAACAGATTGTAATTTTGTTGCATTACGCAATTACGGTACATGTCTGAACCCAAACTGTGCATCATGCAGTTCAATGCGGGACGCCATATGCCTATCAAGCAAACTGTCCAGCACCTTGGCAATGATAGTAGCAAGGGATATGGGCCTATAGTTCGAGAGATCTGATGTGTCCCCAGTCTTATCCTTCACAATAGGTACAACCACAGTTTTCATTAGGTCACTGGGCAGATGAGCGTGGCTTAGACACAGTGAGAAGAACATCGCCAGTACCCTAGGTAGGTGAACTCCTGCATGCCGCAGGTGTTCGATGCTGAGGTAGTCATGCCCTGGTGACTTGCCCCTAACCATACTTTTAATAACAGTAGCAACATCTTTTGCTGAGAACCTGACATTTAACTCCTTCAGACAATCCTCAGCATTGACCACCTGCGATGCGGAGCCAAGAGGAGATTCAGCTTTAAAATGCTTCACAAACAAGTTTGCTATCGCCGTAGGCTCATGTTGCCCCGCCACGCTTACGGGGACGCCCGGCCTCGGATTCAATCTATTCGTATTTTTCCAAAACCTTGAAAAATCTTTAGATTTATGATTGTCAGCTATAATGTCCATTTTAATTTTATTTTGATTGTTCTGACACCACCTTAACTTTGATTTAAAGACTTTTCTCGTGTCGTACATATGTTCATACACAGAACCAGAAGTTGGTTTACGAGACATACTCCAGACTTGAAAAGCAAGCTGTGCGTCCGCGTGAGCGTGCTTCACATGCCTATTCCAACCAACAACACGTTTATTCCTTCTACCCCCTCCCGCATCCACATTACTGGGACATTGGGCAGCCTCTGTAAGTATACATACAATGTTTTTATACATATTGTCCAATACGACTTTGTGATTGGAATCCTCACAACACCCGTTAGCACATTCCTTAAATTCTAATGGAAAATTAATTTTCCTTAACATTGTATGACATTTTTCTGTGTATTGACTTATTTGACTAGCACTCCGTTCACCCCATATCGCAAAGTTTTTACTCAGATTGGGTGTCACAATAGAAGGTCTTATCATATTAAAATTACACTGTAATTTTAAAGGCATGTGATCCGACCAATACGTATCATACAATACAGTTGCACTAACGAGCAGACGCCTCGCAGCCTCGGTCACTACAAAGTGGTCGAGCCAGCGGTGGCAACCGTGCGCGTCACTCACGAAAGTGTACGTACCCTGTGGCTTGTAAGTCCAGGTCCGCACAGGTCCAGCACTGCTCCTCACAGAAGCTCAACAGTTCACTACCGAACAGCTCGCCAGGGTGAGCGTTAAAATCGCCGAGTATGATCACTGATTGCACATTATTACTTTCTATTATCGCACTAATTTCACTAAGACAATCTGTAAACACAGTTACGTTATCGTTCGAGTCCGTAGGCATATACACCGAGAAAATTAGTATGGAACGATCCTGCGACACTATTTTAATAGCTACAAGGCGAACGTTGTTACAACTAACTACCGTGACAGATGGAAATAGGCTTTTCCTCCACAACAACGCCACTCCTCCATAAGGCCTTCCACGTAGCACTCCCGCTGAGGTGTCGACTGCCGAATTGCCCGTAAAAGCGAAGTCATCATCTATTTGTCCAAGAAAGGCGATATCATGTGGCAAAAGCCAAGTTTCTTGCAACGCGATAACGTCGGCCGCTACACACAGACGCCTCACACAGTCAACAGATCTTTTAATACATTTACAATTGAAACTTATAAGGGTCGTATTATCCATTTATATTGTGTGTAATGTTCATTCTCAGAGTATTTCCTCTGTCTGTTTTCTTTTTAGTAAAGTCTATAAATTTACGATATGATATACCTTCAGGCCAAAAATCATCACACATGAATAAATTATACTTATGTTTTGGAACAGAAATCTTGTATGCGTTATAACTTTTGGGTATCTTCATTATCATTTTCTCAATATCCACACGTATTTTGGCTTTTTCGTCAACATATTCTGTGATGTCACTCTGTGTCACCTCTTTATCCACATTATAGACATACAAAACGAATTTTTCATCTACAGCCTTAAATTTGCCCGTGGGTTGAATTACAGCTTTTCCTATATTTCCCACAAAGCGATTCCTCGTTTTCTTCTTCTGTTTTTGTACCAAGGTCCACTCGTCTTCACTTACAATCTCAACAACCGTTTTAGTTTGGGAAGTCGATTGGACGACCGCCGCGGCCGTGTGTCCCGGACACCTCGCAAAGTTGTTACTATCAATTTTTTGCGACGAGCCGGTGTTGTTGACGACGCTCAGCTGTGAGCCTACACCGGTTTCGCACTCTTTCCGATTATGCTCGGGGCAATCCGGGGCCCGTGCCCCGGGCAACTTTGCAATAAATAAGACGCGCAGCACATTTATAATCTTTTAATTCTTTTTTCTTTTTTACAACAGTTTTGGCGCCCCTGTTGAATTGGTGTATTATCGATCGATATAATTTGAATATGTTGCTGCAAAAATTTTCATTTTGAGAAAATTTAAATATCGCATAAAAGATCGGTGGGGGGCGGGGCGGCAGACGGCAGTCTTTGCCCCGCCTCAAAAAAATTCTAGATCCGGAGCTGCTTCTAACTATCTTCTTCTAATTCGATGGAGAGAGAGAAAAAAAAAATCAAAATCCATTTCTTTATGTCAGCAATGTGAGAAGTTAATAAGGCTTGGATTGGATGACCGCAAAAAATGAAGTATTAAATATACCACCACCTTTGTGGTAAGTTCGTAACACGGGCTCTGCGGAATCTTGTTGGGAAAACATTGTTCTCACAAGATTATGATACCGGTCTTAACTAGTCATGAGGTAGAACTAGCTAAAACCGTAATGACCAAATATATAGGTAGATACAAAAATTGCGTACATTACAAAAAAAGGGACCCTCAAACATGTATTCGCCATAATTATATACTCCAAATTAATTCATTCTAAAAATCAGTAGTTGTTATGAACCTACTGTTTTTTTAAATATGTATTATTTGTTGGTACTATAACATTATTTTTTTACTTTTATTTAATAGTTATTATTTTTAAATTTAACTTTTCTATGCATCAGCTGTTTTATTTCTGGGTTCAAGCAAAATTCCGAATGATTATCGATATCGATAAAAAAAAACGATGGTACGGACTTCTCTTTCCGGGTTCTGAAACAACAATAGCTATTGTTCGTTTTCGTAGAAACTACCTCGCGTCCCCCGCCAAAAGTGACAGAATTTTTTGTTCGGAATATTGCGCTTATGGCTTCTCCAGTGATATATATTCTAAGGGCTCCAGTGATCTCGGTAAGGGCTCAACACCGACTGAGCTCCCACTTTCAGTGTAGAAAGTCGAGCAGAATGTTCCATTGTATCTCAGATACTCCACGCCTTTCCATTCCTAAAAGATATTACGAACATTTGAATACCTACTTTTGCACAGCGATAAAATTAAATATTGATCTAAGATAAACAAGTATGTACCTACTTACTTTGTATTTAAAAAATCAAACTCGCACGAAATACTGAAATTTAATTGAAATTATGCACGTCTAGTTGAAGTTGACATCACACAGTACCTACATTTTTTAAAGGGAGATAACTCAAGAGATAAACTAAAAACTCCTTTGTACGGATTGCCAGTCTATAAAGTTTTTATTGTTTTTAATTTCCATTTTCAGGGCTTATCTGCGGTATTTTTAACAGATATAAGTTTAATAAAATCAAATAACATTTAAACTGTAGAAAAAAAAAATTTAAACTAATTTGAGTAATAAAAACTGTAAAGAAAACTTAACCGGTAAAATTATGGTCTTTATTTTTTTCATGCGGCAATATTTACACCAAATATGATGCAGATATGAATTGAATTGAAATATGATTCGGCTATTTATGTGTCACCATTTTACGAAAATTAGAGGAATTGCTAATGAATTGCTAGGAATTCAGGAAATGAATCGCTTTTAGCAATATTGCTAAAGTGGCCGTTTTAGGCCGCCTGATACGGCATGAAGAGACAGAAGAAGAGCGCAACGAACGTTTGAATTCTGATCGACTTCGACATTCTATGAACAGAATGTCGATATCATCTGAAGAATCGGATGTGTCTCAAGATATAGCCGTAGGGCATCGCGACCTTCCTTGGGTTGATAAGAAACGGAGTGCATTTACGTATATTGCTAAAGTGGCCGTTTTAGGCCCCCTGATACGGCATGAAGAGACAGAAGAAGAGCGCAACGAACGTTTGAATTCTGATAAACTTCGAAATTCTCTGAACAGAATGTCGATATCATCTGAAGAATCGGATGTGTCTCAAGATATAGCCGTAGGGCATGGCGACCTTCCTTGGGTTGATAAGGAACGGAGTGCATTTACGTATACTCCTATGATTGACCACGCCACATATTCCGCCATCGGAGGTATTAATTGTACTTTTTGTGAAGCTGTCAAATGGGAAAAAGAAACAAACGGTATGTGTTGCTCAGGTGGGAAAGTACATATTGAAATATTACAAAATCCTCCAGAAATATTAAGATCACTGCTAATCAGTAACCATCCACAGTCAAAACATTTCTTAGACAACATCCGTTCGTAC
Source organism: Agrochola lychnidis (assembly GCA_963680765.1). NCBI lineage: Eukaryota > Metazoa > Arthropoda > Insecta > Lepidoptera > Noctuidae > Agrochola > Agrochola lychnidis. The sequence goes on along the minus strand of OY796852.1, from coordinate 154,997 downwards.
AATAATGCCTTTCAAATCACATCTTTTGGTGCGAAACAGATTTCAGAAGGCCCATTTACGCCAACATTCGAAGTGCAAGGCCAAGTTTACCACCTTATTGGTTCATTATTGCCTGAAAATGACCCCAAGTTTCTCCAAATATATTTCGTATCCAATTATCAAGATCAGGCAAATATTAGAAACCAAAACTTTCCACAATTGAACAATAGTCTGATTTCACTGCTTCAATAGGGAATATGCATGTAATTCAAATAAGGGTCAAATATATTTTTTAATAAACTATATTACTTCAGAGTTATGCCTCCATAAATATTTTTGATAATAATTTCTTTTTGAGCAAGAAATTAATTTTTAAAAAGTGCAAATAAACTGCAGGAAATTCAAATAATTGAAACGCGACGCTATTGGTTAGAGCGAATGTGACGTCAAAGTCTATGACAACAATAAAATGTCATTGTTTTGTAGGAGTGTTTGCGGTTCAGATATTATTATTGTGATTTTATTACACATTTAGAAGTAAAATTGCATTTATTTCGTAAGAAATAACACGAGACTCTTTAGGAAATGATTGAAAGTGGTTTTGTGAAGGCCCAATCGAATAATTTGCCGAAAGTTGATGTGTTCCTGATGAACACATTTTTCACATCAAATACTAATTTCGTGTCTGTTGAAATCAAAGGAGTGAAAACTTTAAGGTAATTACGTATTACATAAAATGTTTATTTTATTTTGCACACCTTTTCTGGAAAAAAATTGTTATTTAAAGCAACATAACCTAAAACAAATAACAAGATCGAAATCTACGTTGTGGTCTAAAATGTTGTCATACAACTAGGATATTGAAAACATTTCGGAATTATTTTATGAGATGAAAATCTTGAGCACAAATGAGATGCTTTTTGGTTATAATTACTTACATTTCTTTTTTTTATAGATCAGAGAGAATCATAATATGGTGATTCAGCAGTGATTTGTTCAAGATAAACGAGAGGGAGATATATGTATAGTGAAAGCTCGGTTAGCACCTGAACATAATGTTTGTCACAAGTATTATGCTGTAACCCTTACTTGTAATGAGTCGGAAGAAACTGTCTTGTCCGTTCAATGTGAAGACTGTGTAGTACATAAAAAGGTAAGATATCGTTGTACAAAAGTATTTTTAAGAAAAGAAGGTAATGAAAGTGCAAAATATGTGAACGAGTTACATGAATCAATGTTTTTTACCTTTTTATTTATTTTTCAGGAGGCTGTAAGCATGCCACTCCCTTCTTGGCCTGGCACAGTGAAGACCCACCGTCTACTAGTGTGGATTATTATTGGAAAAAATCAAAGTTGTTTTCAGTGGGCACAAGTCTCAAATTTATTCAAGCAAAAGGCACTTTTCTGTGTAGCCTACAGTGATTTTGAAGAATCAAAAAATATCAACATAGTTGATGTAGACTATGATAAACAATATTGAGAAAATCTTATAATGTGCTTTTACTATTTTGGTGTGATTTTCCTTTTATATAAATAAACATAAATATGAATAAAACAAAATTTAATAAATCTTTTTTTTTATTAAATCATTCTGGATGTTAATTAGACCACAAGCTACTATAACATCATCTATAATAGGTATTAAGTTGTGGCCAACACAAGCATGAGGTGGTAACATGTTAAATTCTCTTAGTCTATTTAAAACACGTTCTACATGAATTTTTAATGCTGCTATTCTCTTTTGACTGTTTTACATCTTCTTTTGAACTAGGAGTAGACTTGTTATAAGTGTACAATCCAGTTTAGCAGGAGGCGCAGATAAAGCGCTTTTTGTTACTTCTAAATGTTTTCTCTTTAATGGTGGCTGCGACTCTGTATCCTTTTGACATTGAAATTTGTGAGGAAGGATACCTTTCTTCAATCTTTGTGGTTTTTTTGTTTTTCTTGCAAATTGAATAGGTATATCTTATACATCATTATATTATTTATCTGTATCTTCTTCTATCTGAAAACATAATAAATTAAATTGTAAAATTAATAGGAAATAGAATGTGTTAAAAAGCAGTGTAACACATGCAAATATTGTCTTTTGAAATTCAAACTGTGTAGGTATGGTAGGTTGTTAGATAATTTTGCATGATCGAAGCAAAATCCTCACTACAGAACCACAGAACACAGTGGAGATAATAATCTCCTCTGAAAAATCCACAAGAGTTTTTCAAACAAAGTTTTAGGTTAAGTACCTAATTTAACACTTTGAAGGACAGTACACGAGACACAATAGAAGTTTTATTGTTATGACGCCTATGGGCATATAGTGTCCTTCAAAGTGTTAAGATCGTACGGTTAAGATGTTGGCTTACTGTCGACATCATAACCTTGTTTATGTAGCACGAAAACAAAAAAAAATGTTTAGGGTACGACTTAAATACTTAAGTCAAAGTGATCTTCACAACAATATAAACAAGTTGATGGAGATACGAAGTCTCTTTTCATAATTTTACACCACTTTATGTCCGCACCTCTCGGGACAGAAAAAACACTTTTCAGGTGCATTTCTTATTGTATTTCTGCTATTAGGCACGATGCAGTACTTGTATGTCGGGTTTTTTTGCATTGCTCTATAGAGGGATAAGGTGGTTCCATGATGATGTATTAGTCTAAAGTAGAAAACACTGTAGAATTGCAGCAGAGCAGAATACTTCTTCAACCTAACCTCACCAGTCACCACACTTGACACTTGTTTGTTTCCCTGCATTCCGAAATTTGATTAAAGTGTTAATATCGCGAATCCGACCAAATTTAATAGTCATAATTATTACTCAATAGCCCTTATATTTTTTGACTATTAAATTTGGTCGGATTCGCGATATTATCACTTTTAGCGCATTTCGCAACGTAGGGTTTGTTGTCATAGACTTTGACGTCATCACACCAAGCGCGCCAAAATGGAGGGCGTTCAAATAGCCCGAATCGGTCGGCAATTTAAAAAAAAAGTTATTTGCAATATTATTGTTAATTCAGTGTACCCTTGGGATCCGCTGCGATATTACGGGAACAAAAGTTTTTTTGTTGTCTGGGCAATTTATAGGCTATAATTTATTTTGGAAAATGGAACACCTGATGCAAAACCGCAACAGACCAGCTAAAGTATAAGAGATATAAAAATGGTGCCATAGCAAAAATTCTTCCACGTGTAGAGCATTTTCTGCTGTGAGAATAAATTTGAAGATCTGAAACACCTGTTGTGGAACTCCAAAGCCCAGCGACACTTTATCATATATAGGAATGACGTCTTAGCAAAAGTGTTAAGTCTTTAAGCGTTTGGGGTCGCTAATTAGGTAGAGTGTATTAGGGTACTTTTACTGTCGTAAATAAAACTAGACTGTACAGAAGAACGAAATCAGATAGACTATATTTTATTTCCTAAAACACCTTATTTTATACTATTCATACATTGATACTCTTAGGCACTAGCATGTTACTTAACAACAAATCGACCAATAGCGATGCGCCGTAGGGCGCGCCGCGCGAGGGGCGCGGGGCGCTGCGTTGCACGCGGCATTATTCGCTGCGAAGGCATAAATAGAAGTCGCGCGCAGAGCTCGGTCCTTTTCGCCGTGAGCCGTCGTCGAGTGAAGATGTTCATCTGCGTGGTCTCGAAGCGTGAAGATACGGAGGGTGCTGGTGCTTCTGCTTATTTGCTTGAGCTTACAAACCGCTTCTTTCGAAGCGAACCGACGAACGAGTGCGGCGTTGTGATAACGCTCGTGCTGCGTCGATTATCTTGTTTCTTTATTAAGATACTCGTTACTCGTCTTTATCAAGACGATTGCTTCTCTATTTCTTGCGGACTGTCAAAAACGTGGTAATGGTTCAGTGGTATGTGGTATATGGTAGCTGGTTCAGTGGTATATGGTAGCTGGTTCGGTGGTATGTGGTATACGGTTCTCTGGTGACTGTGTGACAGGTACTGTGTCACTACAAGTCTGAATGGCATTTCCTGTTGACTTACAAAAATGAAAGATCTGGAACGTCTCGAATCGTCTCGCGCATCCCGTTGTTTTTCCGTCTCCGGGCTCTTAGAATTCGACATCAGACGTTTCAGATCTTCGATATTGACGACCCCGTTGTCGCTGGCATAAGCAACAGGATCCGCGTACGAAGTCGCGGGCAGAAGCTAGTCTACTAATATAATGGCGTCATTATGACTTTCCAATGGTCAGCCACTGACACTCCAACATAAATGGCACTTATTGGTAATCTCGTACATAATGAATTAATGACAAATAAATGACGGACTTAGGCGGTATCATTGGTCGTATTGTACGACACTGCCATTTTAACACAATTCTATTACGAGACCATTGACCGACCAATGATCGACCATTATGAATTTAGCAGATTAAGTACGAACTTTTAGCAAAATGACAATGGGATCGTGTTGGAATGACGAATTTATAAAAATAGCAGACTTGGGCCCCAGACCGTATGCACGAATTGACGACACTCAAATCCTACATCGCAAATTCGCAAGCATTTACTGCGAAATTAGCATTTGAACCACCGAGCGAGCAGTAGTCGAGCCTATAATAAAGCCAACAGTTTATTTAACATGTGTGTGATCAGAGGATCCTCCCCTTTTCAATGGAGAATAAGGAAATTTCCACCCTGTTCCTCATCCAGCATACCTACTCCCTAAATCTTGATCGGGGCCATATACGAACGAAGGGGCCGGGGCGCCATGAAGATCGAATGTGATGTGATGACAGATTCCCACGTTCCTGACACAAGTGGATTTATTTGAAGGTTTCGTTTTACCGTTTCAGATACCTACATAAGAAACACGAAAAATTATGCAAACAATTTGAAGAATAAATAAAACGATAAACCAAATAATTACAAGCTTTTATTTAAAAAAAAAACGAAACAATTCCCTATTAAAACAAAACGGCTAAGCCGAACGCTAGCTACAATACTGTTAATTTGATGACGTGTAGTCATAGAGTATAGCGTGTAGTCTACGACTGTACGCCATCAATAGGCGCGGGCGCCACTAATTACTGTAGTTTTAGCGAGTTTCGTTCCTGTTCTCCAGGCCCTCCAAATCTGCGCGTCCAGTGCTGTATGTACAGTCGATCGCACATCAGTGGTAACACCTGCACTAAGAAAACCGTCCTTACTGGTATGACAAAGGCTATATATCAGCCGCAAATCTAGTTTTTTTTTTAAACTAATAATTAATAATAAGTAGTTGTATTTTGTTTTTTGTTGGGCTTGTGGCTAAGTAATAACAGCTGCACGGGTCGATCGATCAGGTTAAGCTACGCTTGCCGCGGTTGGTCCGTGGATGGGTGACCATCTTTACATACCAAGTCCCCTCCGTGCCTCGGAAAGCACGTTAAGCCGTTGGTCCCGGCTGTCATTTGTAGATCTTTGACAGTCGTTACGGGTAGTTAGAAGCCCAAAAAGTCTGACAACCAGTCTTACCAAGGGGGTATCGTGTTACCTAGTCACTAGGTTGTGGAGGTCAGATAGGCAGTCGCTCCATGTAAAATACTGGTATTCAGCTGCATCCGGTTAGACTGGAAGCCGACCCCAACATAGTTGGGAAAAGGCTAGGCAGATGATGATGATTTTGTTTTTTGTATTTAAATTGTATGTTATGCCTGGATTCAACATAATGTATATTACTTATGAAATGAATGAATAAAAAACTGCCATCTAAGTTAACCCGCGAAATTCAAATTTTCTCAAAATGAAAATTTTGGCAGCAACATATTAATCAAATTTCATCAATCGTTTTTTTTTTTTTAGGTATGGCATCTCGTAGTTGACCTCTGAAATCATGACTACTAAACCGGGCTTTCCTGTGGGTGTTACTACACTTAAAACTTCCAGCCAGGGGTTATTAAACTATGCTAATTAAAACTAGGTGAAAACTCGCTAAGGGCACCCCCTGTGCGGTACGAACCTCGGCTTAGAGCGTCAACCGGAGGGAGGACATCAAGGATGGGACGGGCTGGATCAGTTTTGATCATGATTATTAGGTGGGGAATTTAAAGCTACGTGCTCAGCTGCAACAACTGCTGGCACTTCGTTATCGAGCAAGGGTCGGGGGGGAGTATCATTTACTCGGGGACGCGGTCGCGATCGCAAAGGACCTCAGCGGCGAGGTCGGAATGACGGGAGGTGTCTGTTTTTGTACACTGTGCTGGTTTCCCTACTGCTCTCCTGGAGGAGGGTAATGGGGTCTTCAGGGTCGGTAAGGATTCGCTTAGGGCGGCGGGTTCGATTGACACTAGAGGGAGTGTAACTAGCGGCCTCGACAACCAGAGGGTTGCGATGTTTGGCGGCAGTATCGAAGTAACGCTTGGAAGAGCGTTTGAGAAATTGGTGGATGGTGGGGATTTTTAGGTCTGGCAACTTCCAGCGAGGGTCTTCAGTCACTGGGAGTTGCCTTGAACAATCATTCAGGACTGATTGTACGTGAACTGTGAGTGAGTCGATCGCGGCCACCGACTCGGCGATTGAGTCGAATTGATCGGGAATTGAGACCAATTGGGGGGACGTGTTGGATTTCAGCTGGGGGCTTACTTTCTTCCAGTCCGTTACCCTTTTGGTGAGAGGAGGTTGATTGGGGTCGGGGAGACCTATGCGGGGGGCTAGTTTTATGACTACTGGACGGTGATCCGAGTTAAGATCGTTGACCGACTCGATTGAATCTAATCGTAAGGTGACGTTCTTAAGGAGCGCCACGTCTAATACGTCAGGGATATGGTTGAGGTTACACGCCCATCGATCGATAATGCGCCAATCCTGCAGGGGCGCTAAAACTGTTGAAAAAAATATAAAAAGGGGACATTATAAATGTGTTGCGTCATTTATTGCAAAGTTGCGATGTGCTGGGTGGTGCACTTGCCTGCTACGCTTGAATTTGTCGCTCCCTGAAGTAGGCGCCCGGGGCACGGGCCCCGGTTTGCCCCCCTAGATCCGGGGCTGGGCAATATCCATGTCAAATTGTTACTACTGATGTGCGGTTGACTGTACTAACGCACTCAACAAGACCACAAATATAACCTCACCACCAACATAGATTACTTACCATATTATTCAACAAAATTCTGTTATGGTATAAAATATAGTTATTTATTTACTATGCAGTTTCTGCACAAAAGTATAAAAATATAATTTGTTATGGAATCATTTTATACGTAGATTAAGGCAGATTTTTCCATCGCCAGATGTCTTATCAGAGGGTATTTTTTTTATTCTTGAATAAAGTTACCTATCAGATGATCATCAACCACTAATCAAATTAAATATTAGGCTATAGTTATTTGCGTCCGCGTGATCAAACGAGCGGCCGCTTCACTACATGAGAATGTCCGCGACGAAATATATATGTTGTATTCATGTACACGCGAACGATACTAGTGAACAGCAGAGCGGCAGAGCGGCAGTCCGCCTAGGTCGGGTGACGTCACACCGGAAGCGCGGGCTGGCGGCGCGCCTGCAGCTTGGCGCGGTTGTAGGCCAGCACGCCCAGCGCCGCCAGCGCCATGCCGGCCAGGTTCAGCGGCGGCGCCGGGTTGCGCAGCAGCAGCAGCGACGCGCCCACCACGGCCGCGCGCTTGGCGGCCGACGCCACGGCGTACGCCAGCGGCGACACGCGCGACAGCACGCTGAACGCGGCCACGGCCTGCAGCCACGCCAGCGCGCCGTCCGCGGCCAGCAGCGCGCCGCCCGCCGCCCAGCCCGCGCCCGGCGCCGCGCCCGCCAGCAGCGCGGCGCCGTCGTGCCACGCCCACAGCGGCGCGAACAGCAGCAGCGCCAGGCGGCCCAGCGTCTGCAGCAGGCGCAGGTGGTGCACGCCCGTGTCGCGCATGACGCGCTTGGAGTACAGGTGCTGCAGGCTCAGCAGCGCCGCCGCCGCCAGCGCCGCGCCCAGCCCCAGCGCGTCGAACTGCAGCTCCGTGGCCGACGCCACGCCCACGCCCAGCGCGATCACCACCAACGCCAGCTGCACGCCACGCGTCTGTCGCTCGCCGAACAGCAGCCACGCCAGCCCCGCCGTCCACAGCGGCGTCGTCGCCTTCACTGCGAGACCACACACGATTATTTTTGGGTTCTAGTTTATCAGGACAGATTCCTCAAGATGTTTTCGTTTACTGATTTGAGAAATAAATTGCACAAAGTAAAACTGGTCACAGGCGTAGCTATAATATATATTAACTAGCGGACCCGACAGACGTTGTCCTGTCAAAACATTGTCCAGCGGACAAAATTGTGAATCTAAACCATTCCCAGATCCCCTTGAACACACACAAAAAATTTCATCAAAATCGGTCCAGTCGTTTGAGAGAAGTTCAGTGACATACACACTCACAGAAGAATTATATATATAAAGATATACTGAGTTATATGTATATTATATTATAGCAAGCCACCCACACACGGTCTCTATACTATAATACGAGTATATGTATATTTTTGCCCTCATTTGGTCTGCGGTCGTCGTCCCAAGTGCACGTTTTTGAAGCATTTTTATGATTAAGGATGTTCTAATTTTGGAATAGGCACTGTATAATATGGATTCGACAAGTGCACTGATAATGGATTTAATTGATAGTTCTTCGGAAGATGATTCCAATGGTGACGTTGATACACGTGTTGCCTTGTCAGGCAAAAAATAAGAATCATCTGTATTGAATCGCATATAAAGCAAAAGAATCATGATTTATCTTTAAAAAAATTGCACAATATTTTAGAGGTTCAATATCAGCGTTTATAGAGAATACTCCTTCCACAGACAAAGAATAACGAGTAGCCAATGCGGCTCACTCACAGGTACAATATGTAGGCAGGGCTTAGAGTAGATATATACTCTAAGGATATGCCTTAATATACCATAATATATTTTAATATGTCTTGCTATAATCTGTTCACATATTTTGGTGACGTAATAGAAATATAATATACAGGATGTTTGGTGCATCGTGTGCCAAAATGAAATAGTCGACTGGGCACCCGCTATCCTTTCAGACCCCTAAACACTTCTCATGCCCTGTGGATTTTTTTTCATCGACTTTTATTGTTTTATTAAAACCGGCCAAGTGCGTGTTGGACCTCGCACAATGAAGGGTTCCGTAGTTGGGATGAATTTATCCCAAAAACAAACTTTGTAGTTGATAAACATGTTCTCCCATACGGAATGTATGGGAAAACATGTTTTTGCAACTGCAAAGTTAAGTTGGTCAATTATTACTCGATAACTAGTAAAGCCTACTTAGCTGTGATAGTTTTCCTTTTAATTTCGTTATATAAATAAATAAATAAAATAATTTTATTTTAGATAATTAAAAAGATCCATAAATTGTTAGTAACATGTATGCACTTAAACCACTATTGTTAGTACTTAAAACTAAAGACGAATTTGTGAGAAGACCACCCAACATCTAGACACAATGAGAAATAGTATTGGTCTAACTATGGTATGAGTCTTCTCACAAATTGCCTTATTATGGCAGAGGAAGTATCTGCCGCGACAGCCTTCAGGATACTATTGTGACTGCCTCTTATTCTGCTCAGGAGTGATGCCGTTTTTTTGCGGATGATGGCATGAAATCCGTCGGTATGGGTTACCGCGAACATTTCAGAAGCACTGCAAAAACGAGGCAGTCGCAACAGCATCCTAAATACATTGTTGTATTGGACGCGTAGAACATCCAGCGACCTTTTCGAGTAGTTGACCCAAAGATTACCGGTGTAAAAACTTTGACAATAAGCTTTAAAAACGTAATCTTAACTTGGTCAGTACACCGAGCAAATCTTCAATATCACAATGGTCGCTGAGGTCGCTGGTAAGAAAATGCCCAAGATATTTAAACTTTGTGACTTTTTGAATTGGCGTACCGTTTATGGCAAGTTCGAGGGCATCTTCCCGGCACTTACCAGCGACTCCAAAGACCATGTACTCACATTTTTTGGCATTATAGACCAGTCCATGTGCAGCAGCGTAGGTCTCACATACTTTGAGCATCTCGGCGATTGACCCCAGCGACGGGCCCAGCAGCACCATGTCATCCGCATAACTGATGTTGTTACAACTTACACCATTTACCCTGCATCCGACACGCATGCCGCTGAGCTCGGCGATGAGGTCATTAACATATACATAGATTGAAGAGCCGGGGAGACGACAAACCACCCTGCCTCACCCCGCACTCCAACCCATATGATTCCGAGAGCGCATCAGACCATCTGACACGATTTGTCAGGCTAAGGTACCAAAACTGCAACACTCTGAGCAACTCCTCCGGTATACCCCTACTCCTCAAGCACATCATAAGAAACGAGATCAAAAGCCTTGGAGAGATCAAGGAAGCAGGCGTACACCGGCGTCTTACGGTCAGTATAGTATTTGACAGCATGCTTGACACTTACGATAGCGCTTTCAGTTGATAGTCCAGGACAAAACCCAAACTGTGCATCGTGCAACTTAACATATCTTGCCAAATAAGAGTCAAGCATACTGTCAAACACCTTGGCCGCAACAGTTGCAAGAGAGATCGGGCGATAGTTGTGCATGTCCGAGATGTCTCCTGTCCTATTCTTCATCATATATACTACTGCTGTGATTTCTTTCACAGATCCAAAACCAACCATTTAGCTGGCAGGCCCCCCCTGCCAGCTAAATGGTTGACTTTAACATAAATTAGCACTTTAAAGCTTAATATTTTGCAAACGGATCCCTGAATCCAAAAATGGTTTCCACAAACTTTTGTAAGACCTTTCCAATGATACCCCACACTATGGGATAAAAAAATAAAAAATTTAACATCACCACTTTACGTGTATGGCCTAAAAAAAAATGTTTTTCATAATTTTGTTTTACCACTTTGTCGACGTAATTAATATGTATGCCTATGTCAAATTACAGCTTTCTAGTACTAAGGGTCTCGGAGCTAGACCGCGGAACTATAAGGGTTCCTTATTTACTACGGAACCCTAAAAAAAGTACCCAAATTTTACATTCAAGTACAAATAAAAAAAAACATGTGTGCAATTCACACGTGGTAGAAGTGAAACCTTCAAAAATTTTGGCTTCAAGATAATGAGAATGAGTGGAGGGGGTACGAAGCAGAGCACAAAGAGAACCACGAACATAAGAAACACTGTATAATGCTTCCTATCTCATTTTCTCCCACGTTCAATCTTATGAATTTACTAGTTTCTGCCCGCAACTTCGTCCGCGTGGAATAGTTACTTTGGGCTAACGCTAACTTTAACCCGCGACTTCGTTTACGTAAAAGGTGAAAATATTTTTTTTATAATACGTACGTTAAGGAGCTATTTTAGGTACCTACATCACGCTTTTATCAGTAAGAGTGGAACTTTAAAACGTTAGGTAAAAGTACTGGTTCTTATAATCTTATATCATTTAGATTGTAGGTTATTTTCAAAAAAACTCAAAATTAATGTTATTTTAAAGTACTTCTGCGTACACTATATTTTTATTCGTTTTGTTTTCTTCCAGCAGAAATAGATAAATATTGATTTTCATCAGAACAAGTATCCTAATTGCGTAATACAACACAATCTGTTTCGATTTGAAACAGATTGCAAATCCATTGCTTCATAATTTGGAAAAAAAACTGCTCAACAACGTAAATAACGCAATGAATGTTGTTGAACTGTCAAAATTATGCAAAATTGTTTTCGAAAATAAGTTACACAATTAGGGTACAGATCTCGATAGGACAACATATAGGTAGTTGCCCGTGCGAAAAATACTTGGCGTAAATCTATCCCTGCGTGCTTCAATGTTTGTTCCTGGGCCTTATTAATTGTTACCGCAAACGATACCTTCACCGGAAATCGCGCACAGTACTTGATCATTATTTTGTTACGATGTTATTTTAAAACTGCGATATTTCCTAAGATATTAATTGAAATCGAATGATGTCAAGGGCAATTTTGTTTAAAATTAAATACTTGATATGAATAACGTATTCACTTGGATAAGGATTAATATCATGTTTATTAAAATACCTTCGCAAATAATGCATTATTTTAGAACAAATTTGGTTAGCATAAAAAAGGTCATAGTGAACCAACCTTAAAAGATAGACATATGCTGTCGCGGACTTGTTTTTAGAACTTTTAAAGGGGAACAATTCTGTAATAAGTGATTTTTGCGAAACTTTAACCGTTTACGCAGCGCACGCAGCGGAAGCTCTCAAAAGGAAAAATAAAACCCCCCGATTTTGAAACATTCTTCATTAGTGCTTCACTCCTATTGGTCTTAGCGTGATGATATATAGCCTATAGTCTTCCTCAATAAATGGGCTATCTAACATTGAAAGAATTTTTCAAATCGGACCAGCAGTTTCTGAGATTAGCGCGTTCAAGCAAACAAACTCTTTAGCTTCAGAGAACCACGAACATAAGAAACACTGTATAATGCTTCCTATCTCATTTTCTCCCACGTTAAATTTTATGAATTTGTGTCTGTCTCATTTTAAGGCTTGTGCAGACCAGCGCGACTTGTCGCGCGACGCGTCGCGTGGCGATTCTGCGATATTATCGCCACGCAACACCTTTCACACTAGCGCGATTATCGCAGCGCGGCACCGCGTAGCGGACGCGATATGCTGCGCGATACCAAAAATAGGAACATTTTGTATGGTGTCGCCGCGATATCGCCGCGATATCGCGTAGCTGGCGCGACGCGATACCAAGAGAGTATAAATGGCGGTGCAAACCAAGCTGAGCTCAGTAGACGATCTTCGTCAGAGGACGAAGGCTGGTCTGTGCGTGTTTGCTCAGCGTGGGGTCCTAGGTTCGATTCCTCGGTCAACATAGCCCAACCTAACCTAAGTAGGTAGTACCTACCACAGTTTGACCAGTGACCGCACAAGCACGAATGACGAAACTGGCGAATTCGGTCTTTTACGAAGTACCTATTTATTATAAATCTAGATTTTTTTAATTTAGTTTCCAATTTATGTGATTTCGGAAAAATTACTTAATTTCTACATGTAAAGTGTACTTTCGGCTGCAACCTGTTTTTATGGCCTTTCTAAGAGTAGGTAGGAACTTACTACGTATCAGTTTTGAAATCATCTTAATTTACACACTCGTAGAGTTGACAACAAACGAGTAGGTATATACTGGAACTAACCTAGGTACCTATTTACTTTCTTTTAATTTACTTATCAAACTAACTCCGTGTCTCCGTGAATTCTTCTCTAAGTAGTAAAATTTTATTGTGCTCAATATGATATGTAGGTATAATACCGGGTTACTCCCGTGTGGCAACGTTCCCGTTTGGCAACGCTACATATAATACATTGGTTATATTTGTAGATATTACGTACCTGAGCACACGTTAAAGTACAGTCAGAGTAAAAGTTCTAGTGTGCCTTTATAATAGAATTGTTGCTATGTTCAGTTTTAATTTTATATTTTCGAGTTGTTTGTATAGTCACAAATAGATATAAACATTTGGAATGAATAAACAAAGTTTACCTATATTATATTCTAGTAACGTATGTTGTTGATTTTGCTTCGCTTAGTTTAAATAATTACTAGTCATATTATATTATATTTTTATACAGGATGGCCCTTAAAAAAATCGGTTGTTCCACACATTTTGACCGCGTATGTTTTTCTAAGAAACAACAGATTTTTTTTTAAATATCATGTACTGAATGCATGGTAAAAGTTTTCGAGTCAATGTCCCTGCCAGCCTGTATGGTACATAAAAAATTAAACTACAAAAATCTTAAGTAGGTAAGTACATACTTCTAAAGTGAAACTTTTATTACGTCGTATCAAACTTTTTGATCTGTGTGTTGCATGTCGCGTGACGGTCGGCCGCGGAGTAGGGATAAAGTGAAAGCCAAGGCCAATATGGCGGCGCCTATAGAAGTTTCACTTTTACCGTGGTTTCATAAAACCACACAATCCTTTTTTTAATTTCAAACATATTACTTTAAGTACTTAAAAAATTCTTTACGTACTGACTGTACCTGGTGCACACGAAACATCGCTATAGGTATTGCCAGACGGGAGTATACCATAGATGAATAAATACGCATTATAATTGGCGAAATGCGGGTGTACTATATGTAGGTAGATCCTACCTGTGGTAAGTACCTACACCTCTGCCTAATCCTTTGGGGATTGCAGGCGTGATATTTAAAAAATACCTACTCATAAATACTCGGTGATAACTTATTACTTAATTCTAAGTAATTCTAATGAAATGAGTGATCCAATTATAAAATAAAATTACTAGCTGCGCCGTGCAGTTTCACCCGCATAAGTCTCGATCCCGTGGGAATATTGGGATAAATTTAAATAGTATGAATAGTATCCTATATCCTAACCCAGGTCATGGTCTACCCATGTTCATCCAAATCCGTTCAGCCGTTTTAGCGTGACAGCGTAACAATAAAAAAAACTCACTTTCGCAATTATAATAATACTGGCTTCTGCCCGCGACTTCGTTTACGTAAAAGGTGTTTTTTTTTTAAATAATACGTACGTTAAGACGCAGATATATTACAGTGACCTTGAATGGTTAGCTTGCGTCTTCTGTATTGAGCTCACGCAACGAGTCGTACATCCAGCCAGTAATAGGACTCGCCCATCAAGGAGCGCTGTCCCAAATTAGACGCATTATTAATTTATTACACGTAAAACAAAAGGTATTTTAATAAAACACGTATACTAAAAGAACAGTAATTTAATTATCTTTGAAATGATGAAGTTTTCAGAAAAATACGCTTGATGAATTTTGCGTCATTCTCAGTTTTTTATCCGCGTTAGACATAACTTTACAAATTAATTTCACTATGTAATATAAACATAATCTAAAATATGCCTATATTAAAATATTAAGAAAATGCTCTAATTTAACATATATTTTTTCCAAATCACTAACACTACACGTTTAGACGTCATCTTCAGTATAAAATCGTTAAAAGTCAGCTATCGTCCCCTTATGGAGCTATTTTAGGTACTTACCTACATCACGCTTTTATGAGTAAGAGTGCAACTTTAAAACGTTAGGTAAAAGTACTAGTTCTTATAGGTAAGTAATCTTAAATCATGTAGATTGTAGGTTATTCTCAAAAAAATTCAAAAATAATGTTATTTTAAAGTACTTCTGCGTACACTATACTTTTAGTATTGTTTCTTCCGGCAGAAGTAGATATTAATTTTCACCAGAACCAAATCTCGATAGGGCAACATAATAGTTGCCCGTACGAAAGACACTCTTGGCGTAAATCTATTCCTATGTTTGCCCCTGGGCCTTATTAATTGTTACCGCAAACGATACCTTCACCTGAAATCGCGCGCAGTACCTACTTGATCACTATTTTATTGCGATGTTATTTTAAAATTGCGATATCTCCTAATATAAAATCGAATGATGTAAATGGCAATTTTGTTTTAAATTAAATACTAGTGATGAATAACGTATTTATTTGGATAAGGATTAATATCATGTTGTAAAAACACCTTCGCAAATAATGCATTATTTTAGAACAAATTTGGTTGGCATAAAAAAGGTTATAATAAGCCAAACTTAAAAGATAGACATAATGCTGTCGCGGACTTTTTTTTAGAACTTTTAAAGGGAAACAGTTCTGTCATACATGATTTTTGCGGAACTTTAACCGTTTATGCAGCGCACGCAGCGGAAGCTCTCAAAAGGAAAAAAAAAACCCGATTTTGAAACATTCTTCATCGGTGCTCCGCTCCTATTAGTCTTAGCGTGATGATAAATGGGCTATCTAACACTGAAATAATTTTTCAAATCGGACCAGTAGTTCTTGAGATTAGCGCGTTCAAGCAAACAAACAAACTCTTTAGCTATATATATTAGTATAGATAGATTAATTAGGATAGTAGGTACTTTAACTACTAACAAACAAACTGTCTCGTTGGTCTAGTGGTCGCAAGTAGCAACTGCGCGTGAGCTCCTGAATGTAACACAGCCGTACGCATTCAGACGTTGTACCTCCTCGAATCGACTCTCGCACAGCTGATATTCACACACTCGACTGCTAGCGGAGCCCTAGCGCTCTTACGATCGCTCTGCCAGACCGCATCCGCTAGAAAGTACCTACCTACGACGAACGCAGACTATTTCAACTCGCGCTGCCCGCCCACTTAAGTGCCTGCTACACGGTCGCCAACCGCGTCCTGACAGAGATGACCATGGTGGTTTACAACCGTGTAGATAGTGGTTTACGACCAAATTTCAAACAGCTCTGCCTGTCGCCAGCCAAGGTCACCTCTGTCGGGGACGTAGTTGGCAGCTGTGTAGCAGGCCCTTTAGTTAAGTGAATACTTCTTTAGGCGCGTTGGGCATTTTTAAGATGGGAAAAAACAATTGAACTCGCGACACTGTCACCGAGACATCATTTTTGTAAACGCGATTGTGCTCTTTATTTATATTGCGTTACGGATCAATGTTCTATGCAAGTATTTTTACTTTAAAGGTTTTGGAAGTATTTTTTTTTAAACGCGATTGTGCTCTTTATTTAAGTAGATAACGTTACGGACCAATATTGTATACACGTATTTTTCTTCCACCAAGGCGATCTTGTTCAAGTTTTCACTTCTGTCGGCACTCCTGAAGTGCCACTGTTTTTTTATGATTTTATTATACCACTTTGTCGGCGTGATTTGCCATGCCAAATTACAGCTTTCTAGTACCAAGAGTCTCTGAGCCCTGAGCCTGAGCTAAGTCACGGACAGACAGACAGACGGCGAAACTACATATAAAGGTTCCTCGATGACAACGGAACTCTAAAAAGGATCCCGCTAGATGAAAACAAGCTTACGAACGTAATTTCTGCTGTAGTAGGTACTATCTAAGGTTTTTAAAAATGAATGAATAGAAATAATAATTTGAAAAGTAGGTAAGTACCTACCTAGATTGGAAGGAGTATCTCCAATAAAATTTTCAAAGCTCCAAGCAATAGAATAACGAAGGGCTAAGCTGGATAGGAACCGAAATTAAATGCCGTTTTTGTCTTAGTAGCGGAGGAACACACCCAAGCCATAATTTCCAATATAAGCTGATCTCGCATTGTATAGGATTTCCATAAAATGAGAGGTCGGTCAACATATAGGTACCTACTGCAAATGTATAGCTTGATAATTATGTTGCCACGTGTAGGTACATTGAATGTTTTCGTTCGCTTAGACATTGGACATGTAAGTACAGTCAATAAGCTAACAGTCTACATCGGTTTCGTTGCTGTGGCTCAGGCTCAGGTGGGATGGGCCAGTTAGATAGAAACATAATATCAAAATCTGCAAATAAAATAGTACCGGTCTATGGCAGTGGCAAACTGCGGCGCGGCGGCAGGCGCGGCGCAGGACAGCGGCTGGCTTGCGGCATCTTCAAAAGGTACCTACAATCTTTGACCGCACCGCCGCCGCCCGCCGCCACGCGCCGCCTAAACCATTAGTAAGTCAGTGCAATGTAATTCTTATATGATTGCAATAAGGTATAAGTTAAAATGATAGACATTTGCGAGGACTTTTTTGGTCTGAAATGGAGAAATTAATATTTTTATGTAAAGTTTGTCAAACATCTTAATTTATACCTTAATGCATTGAGAAAAAAGTGACATTGCTATGACTAACTATTTTGTTTATGATTTTATTTCACTTTTAGTCTGTCAGTCTCCTCTGCCTTTTCCCAACTGTGTTGAGGTCGCCTTCCTGTCTTACCGGATGCAGCTGAATACCAGTATTTTACGTGGAGCGACTGCCTATCTGATATTCACAACCCAGTAAATGGGTAAGTAATAGGATACCCCTTGATAAGACTGGTTATCAAACTTTCGGGCTTCTGACGACCCGTAACGACTGTCAAATATCCACGAATGGCAGCTGGGACCACGAGGCACGGAGGAGTCTCGGTAGGTCTGTAAAAAGATCGTCAGTCATCCACGGACCAATCCCCGCCAAACGAAGTAAGTACTCTTGATCGACCCGTGACCGCGAGGCTGCTATTACTTTTCGGAATAAAACGTTAAATGAAACTAAGCTTTTGGTTAGCAGGGACGTAAAAAATCGCCGTGCTGACGTGGGCAAGTTTAGGTATCTACCTAAGTATACTCCATTTGAAGTAAGATTAGACATATAACTAAACCTTTTTTACAGTCCGTTCAACCGATTTTGACTTCTATTGCGTTGGTATTGACAAATTAGCAGCTGCAGTAAACAGTTGGTATTGCAACCACTTTTTTGCTTTTAATGCCATCCTTATGCATACGGTATAAAAGTCAAAATCGGTTGAACGGACTGTAAAAAAGGTTTGTTTAAATGTCTAATCTTATTTCAAATGGAATAGGTATAGGTTAGATGACGGACCGGGGAATCGAACCTAGGACCCCACGCTGAGCAAACACGCACAGACCAGCCTTCGTCCTCTGACGAAGATCGTCTACTGAGGTCACCTTGGTTTGCACCGCCATTTATACTCTCTTGGTGTCGCGTCGCGCCAGCTACGCGATATCGCGGCGATATCGCGGCGATACCATACAAAATGTTCCTATTTTTGATATCGCGTCCGCTACGCGGTGTAGCGCGCGATTCGCAGCGCGATCCACCGACAAAGGAATTCCTTTGTTGTTGCGTATCGCCGCGATATCGCGTAGCTGGCGCGACGCGATACCAAGAGAGTATAAATGGCGGTGCAAACCAAGCTGAGCTCAGTAGACGATCTTCGTCAGAGGACGAAGGCTGGTCTGTGCGTGTTTGCTCAGCGTGGGGTCCTAGGTTCGATTCCTCGGTCAACATAGCCCAACCTAACCTAAGTAGGTACCTAAACTTGCCCACGCGAGCACGAACGGGGATTTTTATGTCCGTGCTAACCAAGGGCTTAGTTTTATTCCAAAAAGTAATAATAGCCTCACGGGTCGATCAATCAGAGGCCGTGAGTAGTGTAAGTTTCTTTTAACCATCTCGACTTTATGCATCGACCGATCGCTCCGATTGGCCCTTCACTGGCCGTCACTGGTGAAAGGACAATCGGAGCGCCGAACGAACGTGATCGATGCATAAGGTCGAGATGGTTAAAAGAAACTCACATAATTATGGCCTTTGTCTGTACTTCGCTTGGCAGGGGTTGGTCACTGGTTTGAAAATCGTTACGGGTCGTCAGAAGCCCGAAAGTCTGACAAGCAGTCTTACCAAGGGGTATTGTATTACTTACCCAGTTACTGGGTAGTGGAGGTCAATACCCTAATTGCACAATACACGATCAATCATTATTTGTTTCGATTTGAAACAGATTGCTAATCCATTGCTTCATAAGTTGGAAAGAAAAGTCTGCTCAACAAAGTAAATAACGCAATGAATGTTGTTGAACTGTCAAAATGAAACAGTCATAATTGTTTACGAAAATAAGTTACGTAATTAGGGTACAGACAGGCAGTCGCTCCATGTAAAATACTGGTATTCAGCTGCGTCCGGTAAGGCTGTAAGTAAGAGCTGACCCCAACATAGTTGGGAAAAAGCTAGGCAGACTGACAGACTATTACCAAAGTGAAATAAAATCATAAGTAAAATAGTTAGTCATTGCAATATGACTCTTTTACTTATTGCATTAAGGTATAAATTAGGATGTTTGACTAACTTTACAAAAAAATAGGTAATCATTTCTCTATTTCAAACTAAAAAATCCTCGTCAATCGTTCCAACTTATACCTTATTGCGATTGCATAAGACTTACTTTGCACTGACTTGCTAATGGATTAAGCGGCGCGCGGCGGCGGCGTGGTCAAAGGACTAGGTACATTTTGAAGCTGCCGCAAGTCGGCCGCCCAGACCTGCGCGCGACACGGCGCGCCTCCGCGCTTTTTAGGGTTCCGTAGTAAACAAGGAACCTTATAGTATCGTCATATCCGTCTGTTTGTCTGTCCGCGGTCTAGCTCCGAGACCCTTAGTACTAGAAAGCTGTAATTTGGCATAGGTATACATATTAATTATGCCGACAAAGTGGTAAAACAAAATTATGAAAAACATTTTTTTTTAGGGTACTTCTCCTACACGTAAAGTGGTAATGTTAAAAAAGGTCCTTCAAAAACATTGTGATCACAGCAGTAGTTTATATAACGAAATTAAAAGGAAAACTATCACAGCTAAGTAGGCTCTACAAGTTAACGAGTAATAATCGACCAACTTAACTTTGCAGTTGCAAAAACATGTTTTCCCATACATTTCGTATGGGAGAACATACTTTTCAACTACAAAGTTAAGTTTGTTTTTGGGATAAATTCATCCCAACTACGGAACACTTCATTGTGCGTGGTCCGACACGCACTTGGCCGGTTTTTTATTTAGTCTTGTGGTGCGCGTCCGTGCGAATACAGCGCCTGTTTTTTGGAGGTTATCAATTCGGATGTTTATATCTTTTTAGGGTTCCGTTGCCAAATGGCAAAAAACGGAACCCTTATGGATTCGTCATGTCTGTCTGTCTGTCTGTCCGTATGTCACAGCCACTTTTTTCCGAAACTAGAAGAGCTATGCTGTTAAAACTTGGTAAGTAGATGTATTCTGTGAACCGCATTAAGATTTTCACACAAAAGTAGAAAAAAAAACAAAAAAATTTGGGGTTCCCCATAATTAGAACTGAAACTCAAAAATTTTTTTTTCATCAAACCCATACGTGATATCTATGGATAGGTCTTTAAAAAATGATATTGAGGTTTCTAAAATATTTTTTTTTTCTAAACTGAATAGTTTGCGCGAAAGACACTTCCAAAGTGGTAAAATGTGTGTAACTGTAACTTCTAAAATAAGAGAATGATAAAACTAAAAAAAATATATGATGTACATTACCATGTAAACTTCCACCGAAAATTGGTTTGAACGAGATCTAGCAAGTAGTTTTTTTTAATACGTCATAAATCGTAAACCGCAATTTACCTTTCATTCAATGTTACTTGCTGCTATGGAACCCTTCATGGGCGAGTCCGACTCGCACTTGGCCGCTTTTTTTGTTTGTTTGGGCTTATCTCCGTCATCAATGTCATCATATAAATGGATTTGCAAAATATATATTTTTTGTTTAAAAGGGTGTACTTCCGAGGTGGTCCCATTGTCATTTGGTCACGATCTGATGATGGGATCCTGGAGAAATCGAGGGAACTCTGCAAATATTACAGGCACACCTATAGCGAATTGGGTATTTTTTTATAGTAAGTACCTGCCTAACTCGTGCAGTTGCTCTCGGAAAGCACCATTTGGTGAAGTAGAACTGATGATGAAGAACACAGATGGTCACCGGAACTACTTACTCAATAAGTAATAAGTAAGTAAGTATTTCACGGATTGTGATTCGATTAAGTAAGTACTTTATTATTATTATGGCTGCATTACACACATGGAGAAGTGGAGCTGATGGTGAAGTAAGTACCAGGAGAACTCCTCAACGATGAACGTCCCTGCATCGGGAAAAGCAATATTTTGTAATAGGTGATGAGCAGTTGGCATTAGGCTAACTTTGATAAATTACAAACTGGAACATAATCCATAAAATCATAAGAAATAAAAACGTTTTCACAAAAAAAAAACAACGGACTTTTTAAGAAGTCGGTTGTTTTATTTTTTTGTAATTTTTTTTTTAAAATAAGTATTATTCTTTTGGCAGGATTCAATTATTACAAAAAATACTTTGTCAAATATTTTTATTCGAATCTGCAGGAAGTAATTTAGTTGGGCTCTTCAACATTACAGTCACCTAACTTGCCTGCAACTCATAATAAATTAACATTATGTACCTACTTAAGACAAATCAAAAACTGTTCAATGCAAATATTGTTGGATGAAATTAGGCGATTCGCACACTGCCCCGCATCACGCAGCGTAGCGCGGGGCGGCCATAGCAAACAATCTGCGCGCGGGAGCGCGTCGCGCGCGCATATTGTGTTTTCTATACAAACTGGTACAATGTTAAACCTGCTGCCGCGCGCTACGCTGCGTGATGCGGGGCAGTGTGCGAATCGCCTTACTGTCCCTCCCTAGAATGCGTTTATAAACATGTTTTTTATTATCACTAATTATACCTACTTCACTCTAAATGGGCGGGCAGCACGAATTGAAATGGTCTGCATTTGTCATATTAGGTACTTTCTAGTGGACGCGGGCGGCTGAGTAGGGCTCCGCTAGCAGTCGAGTGCGTGATATCAGCTGTGCGAGAGTAGTTCGAGTACCTACAAGGTCTGAATGCGCACAGCTGTGTTACATACATTACAAGTCCCAGGAGGTCACGCGCAGTTGCTACTTGCGACCACTAGACCAACGAGGCAGTTTGTTAATAGTTAAGGGGCCGTGCACGAAATCTATTGATTTTGATCAATTTTGTTCATTATTTGTGAGAAAGGGAACAAGAATTTAAACCAATCTATTTGTGATTTGAACATTCGAGCTCTTTGTTTTGCTTGTGACTGAAAGGGATTTTTCAAATAAATTAAGTATTCATGGAAAATCACTAATAATCGCAACAAATTTTCCGAAAAATAACGCTAGACTGACGTTTGTTCACTAACCGACTTCCAAAAAGGAGGAGGTTATATGTTCGTCACGTATGTTTGTTTTTTTTTTATGTATGTCCACCGATTTCTCCGTCAATTGTGGACCGATTTTGAAAATTCTTTATTTGTTTGAAAGAGTGTGCTCTCGAATTGGTCCCATATAAATTTTATTAACTTTGCTTGGATAGTTTTTGAGTTAGCTACAAAATACGTATTTTTTTCCCACTTAGTATGTAGATGATATGTTAAGTTTCTGCCATTGGTAGCAGATAGTGGTATTCGAATGTGTGTGGGGTAGGTACCACAACTAAAAATTGAAAAATAAAAACTTTTTACAAAAAAAAAACAACCGACCTCCAAAAAAAAACACTACAAAGTGAAAAATAACTTTAATTTCGTGAAGATAAAGTCGGTGGCAAAAACGAAAATACAAAACCCAAGACACCGACTTCCGAAATTAAAGTAATTTTTCACTTTGTAGTGCTTTTTTTGGAGGTCGGTTGTTTTTTTTTGTAAAAAGTTTTTTTTGTTACAAGAAACTACTTTTGATTTTGAATATTATAAAATGTCATAACATCATTAAAATTATGGTCATATGGCTGAACCACTGATGCAAATTCCATACAAAATAATGTTGTAAAACATTTTTTTTTAAACCTTGGCAGTAATATATTTTTTCCTATTATTTAGCAAACCATATCAAGAAATTAAATAAACAGATATTGGCCTTCAGCTATCCTTGAGATAAAATCTAATTTTTATTTAAAATTTGCACCTGACTGACACAAATGGTTTAGCATCACGAAAGCTGTACTTTTATAGTCAGACATACTTAATCTTTCAATTATTTCAAGCTTTCTCACAATTAAATAACTAATTGACAAAAAAGGGTTTTTATCGTGCACGGACCCTTAAGTACCTACTATCCTAACTAATATTATAAATGCGAAAGTGTGTTTGTTTGTTTGTTTGTTACGCTTTCACGTTAAAAGGCTGATCAGATTTGGATGAAATTTGGCACATGAATAGATCATGATCTGGGTTAGGACATAGGATACTATTAATCCCAGTATTCTTACGGGATCGAGACTTATGAGGGTGTAAACGCGGGGCGCAACAAGTAATTTCATACCTAATTGGATCACTCATCATTACTAGTCATTACAATTAAAGTTATCACCGAGTATTTCTTAAACATACGCCACACCACGCCGCACATCACGAACTCACATCACGCCTGTAATCCCGAAGGGTTAAGTTGAGGTGTACCTATAGGACACCCACATTTCGCCAGTTATATTTAAGTCCCATGTAATAGGGGGTGAGCCTATTGCCATCATTCCTGATAGAAAAATCCAATAACACACAACATACGACACACACGCACGAGACATACGAGTATTTCTTAAATATCACGCCTGTTATCCCCAAAGGATTAGGCAGAGGTGTAGGTACCTTAGGTACCTACGGCTGTACTTTAGGTAGGTAGGCACCGTACCTTCCTACCTAAGGTACAGCCGCATTTCGCCACTTTGATGCATTTTTATTCATCTGTCACTGTGGTATTTACATCATAGGTATTGAGCACAATTTTATTAGTGAAGAATTCACGGAGATTGGAATTAGTTTGATAAGTAAATTAAAAGTAAGTAAGTAGGTACCTAGGTTAGTTCCAATATATACCTACCTACTACTCGTTTGTAGTCAACTCTACGGGTGTGTAAATTAAGATGATTTCAAAATGATAAGTTCCTATGTAAGTTTCTTTCTACCTAGGTACTCATAAACAGCTGCAAACGAAAGTACCTACACTTTATAAATATATGTAGAAATCAAGTTATTTTTCCAAAATTAAGTACTTACTTAGGTAAGTACTTAAATTAATAAATCTTGCTTATTACTTAAATAAATACTGCGTAAAAGACTGAATTCGCCGGTTTCGTCATTCGTGTTTGTGTGGTCAAGCTACTTAGGTTAGGTTGGGCTATGTTGACCGAGGAATCGAACCTAGGACCCCACGCTCAGCAAACACGCACAGACCAGCCTTCGTCCTCTGACGAAGATCGTCTACTGAGCTCAGCTTGGTTTGCACCGCCATTTATACTCTCTTGGTATCGCGTCGCGCCAGCTACGCGATATCGCGGCGATATCGCGGCGATACCATACAAAATGTTCCTATTTTTGGTATCGCGTCCGCTACCCGGTGCCGCGCTGCGATTCGCGTATCGCGCGATATATCTGTGTCGCAGCGCGACAGATCGCTCCAGTGTGAAAAATCGCGCGCGTTTTCATAGAAATTGTTCTACGGATATAATATCGCAGGATCGTGTCGCGCGACAAGTCGCGCTGGTCTGCACAAGCCTTTACTGTCGCTTTTTCGTTTCATCGAGTTTCAAATCACAACGATGCTAAAGAAGTTTTCACTTCAAAAGAGTAAGTCGTAGACTCTGAATTTTAATTTTATTTATATGTGTATTGTACTTGGAGTTGATATATACTCTAAGGTATTGTATAACAGTACTTTTAAATTCAAAATTAGTGACATTAACCATCTAGTTTTTTTTTAATTTACTCGCAAAGTTTAAAGCTGTCCATGTTACAGCTATTTACATGGCTATAAACAAAAGCGACCGGGATCTTCCAACCCCCTCAAAAATTCTCTAGTCTATCCTCTTCTCTTGCTAGTGATAATGTCACATGCCATAAAAATCTTTTAACAACTTTGTGAATTCGCTAGAATTGTGAATCGAGTCACAAAATACTAAATTCCAAATTCAAAAGGAAAAAAGTCTTTTTGCGTAGTTGTTACTTGAGTAACAGGTAAAATTTGTTTTCTCACTCTCGCGAAGTAAAATCTATCTTCTATCTCTTTCTTGCATAGCGTACCTAAACTAGTTTGAACAAACGACGAACTGCCACCGACGCCGTCAATCCGTCATTATTTTATTATTTTAGTCGAGACATCACTGCCTCTGCTACCTGACGTGTGTTTTAGTTTACCGTACTCCGCGATTTTTTCATTTTGTTACTTTGTTTTGTTGAATTTTTGTTACGTTTTAACTTTTGGTGTTATTGTTAAACTTTGTTGACTTTTTTGTTGTTGCAATGGCGACTCTTTCACGAAGAATATGCTGACATCATGATGGCTTATGGAGCCGCCCATGGTGTCGCTCGTGCAGCGCAACGACTTTACCAGGAACGCTTTCCTGGTAGACGATTACCTGGCCGCAGAGTCTTCCAAGACACATACGACGCATACGCGAGACTGGCAAAGTCACTTTTCATGAACCAAGGGGCCATATTGTGCGACATAATGATGAAGTGGACGAGAGAATACTGGCACTTTTTGAGGAAGACCCTACAAGAAGCATTAGAAATGTGGCAGCACATCTTGATATTTCAATATGGAAAGTGTGGAAAGTTCTTCAGCAAAACGAAAAACATCCATTCCAATAAACTCCGGTGCAAGGTACGTAATTTTAAACTAACTTTAAACCCGTACACACTTTGTTTGACGATGCCTTTGTTTAGCAGGTAATGGGTATGGTATCACGTCACTTCCAGGTAGTGAATCAGCCCATACAGGCGATCCGCCGGTCCTTAAAAATCTTATTGTGCAATTATTTACTGCTCAACAGGAATTTAAAAGAGTTCTTTGTTTGTAGGTCTTGAGGGTGGCGACTTTGACAGACGAGTGGAATTCTGTCGGTTTATGTTACACACGGATGTGGATGATCCTAATTTTTTTTTAAGAATATTGTGGACGGATGAATCCAAATTTACCAAAGAAGGGATTCTCAATCTTCACAATCTGCACCACTGGACAAACACAACGGAAAACCCACATATTAAAAGACAGAAATCTTTTCAAAGGAGGTTTAGTGTAAACGTTTGGGAGGAGTGATTGGGAATCAGGTAGTTGGACCGCATTACCTGCCCGATAACCTCAATGGCGAAAACTATTTGGAGTTCCTTCAAAATGAGCTGCCCGAATTAGTGTCCGAGGTGCCCGTATTTAATGAAAATGTGCCCAAAGTATTCCAGCATGACGGCGCGGGACTGCGAGGGAATATTTCGACGATGTGTTCCCCAATGCGTGGATTGGTCGCGATGGCCCTATTGCATGGCCGGCACGTTCCCCAGACCTAACTCCGCTAGACTGTTATGTCTAGGGACGTGCCAAAGAGCTGGTATACGCAACGGAGGTTCTGACTAGGGAGATACTACTTCAACGCATTAAAACGGCGTTCAATAAAATTAAGGAGGAAATGCGTCTTCGTACAACAACTGTGGACATACAAAATAGATGTCGGGCCTGCATTCGCAATAGCGGCCAACAATTTGACCAGAATATATAAAAAATTATTAATTAAATGTTAAAAATGCAATTATTTTTTATTTCTAGTAAACCCCCCCAAAAGAGAGATACGAGACAGATTTTACCTTATAAGAGTGAGATAACAGATTTAATGACTTTTTGAGGTATCATTGAAGCAGTAATATTTTTTTAAATCATCATTTCGAAACCAAAAAGTCAACAAACTTTAACAATAATACCAAAAGTTAAAACGTAACAAAAACAAACAAAACTCAACAAAACAGAGTAACAAAATGAAAAATCGCGGAGTACAGTGAACTAACACACACGTCAGGTAGCAGAGGCAGTGATGTCTCGACTAAAATAATGACGGATTGACGGCGTCGCACGGTGGGCTGGAAATCGGCTTTCATAGACTTTGGGATTTCAATTTGCAAGTGCTTGATTTTTTGCCGGATATCGCTTCTATTAGTCATTACTATGTACAAAAATGACACCCGAGTTAATTCTGCCCAAAAACGAAGGAAATATAATTTTTTTACGAAAAATTTGTATGAAGCTAGTATGAAAAATCGAATTATCTCCTAAACGGCATGTTTAACCGGAATATCCTTGGAGGTGGTCATAGTACTAATTATTTATGATTTTTTGGTTGCCGATTTGACGAAAAATTTTATGCCGTTTTTTTTAAAAAAATCGTCAAAATATTTTTATTTATTTTTACATGTAAAACGATCCCTTTTAGTGTCCAAGTTAAAAAGTTCGATATGTTATTAACCCAAATATGAACAACACACGAAACAAGAAAAATTAAATAATTGCTGTTTTTTGACATATTTTTATTAATTTAAATAAAAAAAGATTATCAAACTCTTATTTAAGTAACATATAAAGTTATATTATATACAAAATAATTTAATTTAAGGAATTAATACTAAGCATTTGTAAAATAAAGTAAAATAAATAAAAAAAAAAGACAAAATATCATTAAATATTACAAAAAAAAAAAACCAAACACACTCAAATACAAATTTACAAATATGTACATTATAATTTTTTTACAAATTTTCCTTATCACTCTCGTTGTCAGACTCCAATTCTAAGTCAGCATCCAGATTGGATATATCCAAAAACTCGAACTGAGTTTCCTGAAATTGAATTAAGTCGAGAGTTTCAGCAAAAAAGCTCTGCTTTTTCTTGGCATCTAACTTAGGCCTTTGTGCACTTAGCAAAGGATCCGAAGAAACAACAAGCATATTTAAAATGTCTTGATTGGAATCCTGCCTGCTTCTTTTCCGCGAATGATGTTCTCGAAACCTCCTAAAATCCTTGTTTCGAGACTCTGAGGCTTCTTCCGAGTCCCAGAGGGTCATGGCCATCCGGCTGGCCCGAGGATACCGCACGGTCTCCTGCGAGGCGGCGAGCCTCCTTGCCGGATTACCGCCATGGGATCTGGAGGCAAAGGTCCTCGCGCACATCTGGGAGTGGCGCGAGGAGGCGAAACGCCGGGGCTTAACTCCGATGCCGCAAGAAATCGCGGCACAGCGGACAGAGCTCCGGCGGGATCTCATGGCGTCATGGAGAGTGCGATTGTCGCAACCCCGCGCTGGGCACGCCACAATTGCGGCGATAAGACCCCTCTTTGAGGAGTGGCTGGAGAGACGCCACGGCGTCCTCACCTTCCGCCTGACGCAGGTCCTCACCGGACACGGCTGTTTCGGGAGGTTCCTGTGTGGATCGGCCTGAGGATACGGTGGAGCATACGGTGGAGGTCTGCCCGGCTTGGGCGGAGCAACGCCGTGTCCTCGTAGAGGCGATCGGCGGCGGTGATCTCTCGCGTCCGGCCCTGGTTCAGGCCATGGTACGGAGCGAGAGGAAATGGCAGGCCGTCACCTCCTTCTGCGTAGCGGTAATGCTCGCGAAGGAGGAGGCGGAACGCGTGAAGGAGAGGCAAATTTCGCGCCCTCACGCCCCTAACCGCCGCAATAGAAGGAGACGCCCGGGGCGGGAATCGCAAGCCGATTTCCAGCCACCGTAGGCGCGGGCTTGCGGACGGTGACCAATGGGTAGCTCGCCGTCCGATAAGGACCAAGCCCGGGTCGACGGCACGTTGTGTTCCACGCGCGCCTCAAAGAGATGTCAGCAGAATTGACGGGGTCCGCTAGGGCCAATGCCTGCCGGGGGTTCGAAGAAAACCGATAGGGAAATCGTGGCCCCCGGCAACAGGGCAACCGAAGGAACACGGGTGGGTTTTAGTCAGTAAGAGTCTGACACGCCCTCCCGCTCCGCCCAGAGCGAGAGAAGTTATTTGATGATTACCCACCCAAAAAAAAAAAAATTGGCACAATATTATTTTTCTCGATTTTGTCAGCCCCATGGATTAATAATTTATGAACGGTTGACGACATGTAGTACCAGTCGTATAATAATACGTACTTTTCTGCTGTTTTGCGGGCATAATCTCTAAAGGGAAATGCCCATTTGATAAAGAGGTTTTGGCCAAGTGACGCCCATGAAAGAAACAAGTTATAGGCATTAGGAGTAACATTATAGATAAAGAAACAACCACAATTTTTTACATAAAACTCAGTGGGTCTTTTATAAATTAAAAATATATTTACAGTTATCGTATAATCCATTCTGCAGTTATAGTTCTTACTTGTATGTCTCTTTTGCCTGTTTTGTGTTGGTATAGATGATGAAAGTACTTTCTTAATACCGATTGACCACAGTTTACACAATAATATTTGTCAATGCCCAACATTTCGTTCTTGTGGTGCAGAAGACTGCAGTGCATTCCTTGCCAACATCTAACATTGGTCACACATCAAACTATTATCTGAAACATAACTGCATACTGTCATCAAAATAATTTATACCTATTAATATGCTGTAGCATCAAAAGGTCTTTATGTATATATACATTGAACGACACCGGTCTCGTGATACCATTTTTGATGATCACACAATTCATTACGTATGTAGTTATGTCACATAAAATATGTGGCAATGGTTTGAGACGAAACAAACTTTAATTATTTATTTCTATGGTTTTCGTGACACTAACCAACCGAATTATTTAATTCAAACCTATCGTAACGTAGCTATGCAGTAAGAGTTGCTGAGTATATACCTTGTATGTTCATAAAGTAACTTAGTTTTTGTGGTTCAATCCATTGTTGAAATATAAACCGAACTTCCACGTTGCTTATGGGAAATCTCTTAAAATAAGTCTTCGTGTACCCACGCCACAGTTGATACGGAGATGGCTCCGTGGTGAGCTGGTAAGTTTGTGTAATTCAGGTTCCATATTCGTGTCAGATCCTTGGCGAGAAACACTTACGGTATCCATTGGCAAGCTGGTGTCGTCGTGGGAGGCGGGTAAAAAATCCAATGTAAAGCCAAGGTCGTCATCGGGAGAGGTTACAGGCTCCATAATCGTAATCAAAGTCTTCGGAAAATCAAACAGAAAAACGCAGTCGGAAAAATACAGCACCAAACAAAATGTGAAATATCAATGTCAATCAGTTGTCAATTACGATTATTATTGACGTAGGGATGCCATATGACATCAATTTTTCGAAAAATCGATATTAAAAAAGAATCTATACAGAATCGGTTCAATAGATTATATTTAGAAGCCGGAAAATGAACAAACACATTGTTTTTTGTCTCTAAAGAAAATAACAAAACCGGAACAACTGACGCTGACGAGACGCTGGGACAGTTAGACCAGATACTGCACAGCCTAAATAGAACCTCTCGGCTGATTGGCCTCGGCATGAATTTGGACGAGACGAAAGTCATGTACAATTCGCATGTCCTGTCAAATGCAATCCACATCAAAGGGTCGCTTCTCGAAGTTGTGAACGAGTACGTCTACCTAGGGCAAGTCATCCGGCGCGGTGGGCACAATTTTGAGAAAGAAGCCGACAGAAGGATCCAGTTAGGTTGGGCAGCATTTGGAAAACTTTGTCAAGTCTTGTCGTCGCCAATTGCGCAGTGTTCGAAGACTAAGGTCTTTAACCAGCGCGTCCTGCTCGTTATGACACGGTGCCGAAACGTGGACGCTGACAGTCGGGCCAGTCCACAAATTCAAGGTTGCTCAGTGCACTATGGAGCGGGCTGTGCTCGAAGTTTCTTTAAATAAGATCACAAATGAAATTATCCGAAAAATAACCGGATTTACCGACATAGCCTGCAGAGTAAGCAAGCTGAAGTGACAGTGGGCTGGTCATATTCGTTGAAGGACCGATGGTCGGAGCACACGAGTCCTAGAGTGGAGACCGCGTATCGGTAAGCGTAGTGTGGGACGCCCCCAGCTAGATGGACCAACGACTTTAAAAGGTGGCTGGGACAGACTGAATGCGGAAGGCGGAGGTTGTGGCGCAGCCTGGGAGAGGCCTATGTCCAGCAGTGGACTGCGGTAGGTTGAGTTGATTGTAACAACTACATAATAAAAGATCGATTTTTCATAAATCTATTTTTGGTAACCGATTTTGAGTGCATCGATTTTTTTAGTAAAAGTTGCCATCCCTACTTTGACAGGATTGACCAACAATCGGAAGTGGAAGTGGAATAAGGAACGATTGAGTGTCTTGATTAAATCGGCTTTTAATTCCGGAGATTTCGTTAAAAATAAGTAACAGCAATATTTTAGTTACTAAATGGGTATTTTTTTTGTATTTACTACATTGCTGGGCAAACTATGGCCAAAAATAGGCGTTTCCCTTTTATTATATCGACCTGCTCTCCAGATTTAATTGCTTGTAAAATTACAGCAAATCTTTTGATGAGGTCTTCATCCAAACCGGTTATAGCTGCGGTTTTATTAGGAAACTCAAAGAATTTTCTTGCAGTATTCCCGTCATTGGTGGTTCCCGAGCCTTGTTTTACTATATCAATCAACAGATTGAGCTCATCTTTGAATTTATTTTGAATTATTTTCTTCCTTGTCTGTAGCATTTCTTTGTGCTCATCACTTCTCGCTGCCCACCGTTTTGCCTGTATGCAATGTGTAACAGACATTCCATACAATTTATACGGGCGTGTAGGGATGACAAGCCAAATTCATACAGGTCAGAACACACAATTTTTGATGTTACAGCATCTAAGCGGTTCATTTCTGTAGGCTTTGCTAAGCACAGGTAGCACGATGCATTTGATCTAGCTTCAGAAAGGTAAGTGCAAACTTTAGCGCCGATCATCGTCATCATTAGTTCATGAGTCACCCTATTATTATTATTGCACTCTGTGGGGATAAGGGCCTCAATTTCTTCATCCATTTGTTTTTTCAGCTCAAGGACAACTGCTTCACTCTCCTTTACAAAAGTAAACTGAACTGGACGACAATACAAAACTGAGCATGGTTTTAGGTTCGTCCATAAGATGTTGTCTCCATCTGTCAGTTTTAGTGGCACCAAGGAGGTCATGAAAATGCTCGAGTCATCTTCCTCACCCTCCATTTTCTGCTTGTATCGGCTTTGGTTAGAAGCACCATCAAATCCCCACTTGGATATCAGCTTCAACTGCTTGTTATGCTCTTCCTTAGAAAGGCTTTGAAGGATTCTTGTAACTGTGATATCAAGTAAAGCTTGAAGTGTAATCCTAGCCGATGAATCAGTAACTGTCACTGATTGCTTCGGAGGGTAGCAATCAAGCTTAGTTTGTTGCACTTTATAGTAAGATGGATAAATATCTTTAGCACCTTCCCGAATGGCAGCCTCTCGCAACGTAATATATTGTCACTTTGAGAGTTTTAGCGAAAGAAGCAATCCAAGCGCCTTTTCTGGCGTAAATATGATTGTTTTCGCTGGTTTCTTAAGCGTTTCATTTAATTTAGCGGCTGCTTCAGGATTTTTCATCATGTATTCGATGACAGAGGCGATATCTCCATGCCCTTCTTCTTTTAAACGTGCTGCAGCTGCATATGCAAATTCACTGGAATCTTCGCCTGTGTGTTCATCAGATCTTCTCTTTTTTTGTTTACTTCCCAGATCTTCGAATGGTTTACGGGATCTTTTCGTCATTGTTCCAATGGACGTTGATGTCGACGGTTCTGGAGAGACTGAGGGCGCTCTTGGTATCTCATCAACACTTGGTTCTTGATTTTAAAGTTTGCACAAAACTCGGCCAATCAATATTTGCTCCCAACCAATTTTCGTACTTTCTCCTGAAATTATCAAGGAATCGGTTGGATTTCTGCCACCTTTGTAAAGCGGCTCGCGTAAATCTCCGAAAAAATTCTTTGAGAACAACACGATCTTCGTCAGACAGGCAATCGCCTATGCGGGATACAACTGCACTGAACAATACTTCATGATCAAATGAAGTACTCTCACTTCGTAGAAAAACAAATAAGTCTAAATTGGTGATTAAACTTTCCATTCTAAAATTTTATAGTCGCAGATTTAGTGTTAGCAGTTACACAGTTGTGAACAAACTAAATTATAAAACAAAACTTTAGCCCTTTTATTGCAAAACGCCAATAATTAGGTAACTACCCTCATTAGCTAATGAAAATTTATAATTGTCACTAACTCTTCTTAGAACTCATAGCACTGCTAATTAACAAATTAGCTTACTTATCTGGAAAAGTTGAAAGTAATCCATAGTTGGCATTGTCGTGAGATATTGAAAATCATTAAATCACCTATAAAGACTCATTAGAAGACCTAATCAGTGTAGTTACTTAATCACTTCTTTTCGGACTCATTAGAAGAGTAAACAATTGGTAATTTGGTTGTATGAAAAGTTTTAAAACTCATGATGTGTTGATAAATATCTAGCTCAAACATAGTTGTCTACGTGTGGGTGTACTATAAACCTCTGCCAACTCCTTCGGATATATAGGAGTGATGCTATTTTATGTTACGTGTAGTTAAAAGTCCGTGTTCGTCAACATAAACACTGAAAGGAATCGTTTCATATGTAAATACAAATAAAAATATTTTGACGATTTTTAAAAAAAAAAACGGCATGAAATTTTTCGTCAAATCGGCAACCAAAAAATCATAAATAATTAGCACTATGACCACTTGGGTGGGAAATTATCAAATAACTTCTCGTGTCAGACTCTTACTGACTAAAACCCACCCGTGTTCCTTCGGTTGCCCTGTTGCCGGGGGCCACGATTTCCCTATCGGTTTTCTTCGAACCCCCGGCAGGCATTGGCCCTAGCGGACCCCGTCAATTCTGCTGACATCTCTTTGAAGCGCGCGTGGAACACAACGCGCCGTCGACCCGGGCTTGGTCCTTATCGGACGGCGAGCTACCCATTGCTCACCGTCCTCAAGCCCGCGCCTACGGTGGCCGGAAATCGGCTCGCGATTCTCGCCCCGGGCGTCTCCTTCTATTGCGGCGGTTAGGGGCGTGAGGGCGCGAAATTTGCCTCTCCCTCACGCGTTCCGCCTCCTCCTTCGCGAGCATTACCGCTTCGCAGAAGGAGGTGACGGCCTGCCATTTCCTCTCGCTCCGTACCATGGCCTGAACCAGGGCCGGACGCGAGAGATCACCGCCGCCGATCGCCTCTACGAGGACACGGCGTTGCTCCGCCCAAGCCGGGCAGACCTCCACCGTATGCTCCACCGTGTCCTCAGGCCGATCCACACAATTGTGACACCCGGGTGTGTCCTCCCGCATTATCCTGTACAGGAACCTCCCGAAACAGCACTATGACCACCTCCAAGGATATTACGGTTAAACATGCCGTTTAGGAGATAATTCGATTTTTCATACTAGCTTCATACAAATTTTTCGTAAAAAAAAATATATTTCCTTCGTTTTTGGGCAGAATTAACTCGGGTGTCATTTTTAACCGACTTCAAAAAAAAGGAGGAGGTTCTCAATTCGTCGGGATATTTTTTTATTATGTTCCCCGATTACTCGATGACCGCTGGACCGATTTGAAAAATTCTTTTTTTGTTTGAAAGGGTATACTTTCAAGTTGGTCCCATTGTCATTTGGTCACGATCTGATGATGGGATCTTGGAGAAATCGAGGGAACTCTTCAAATATTATAGGCACATCTATAGCGATTTGGGTATTTTTGATGAGCAGTTGACATAAGGCTATTGTTACTGAGATAAATTACAAACCAACCCACTAAAAAGTGAAAAAAAAACTTTTTTACAAAAAATACAACCGACTTCCAAACTACAAAGTGAAAAATAACTTTAATTTCGGAAGTCGGTGTCTTTGGATCAGTATTTTAGTTTTTTGACACCGACTTGTGAAATTAAAGTTATTTTTCACTTTGTAGTTTGGAAGTCTGTTGTATTTTTTGTAAAAAAGTTTTTTGTACATAGTAATGACTAATAGAAGCGATATCCAGCATAAAAACAAGCACTTGCAAATTGAAATCCCTAAGTTTATGAAAGCCGATTTTCAGCCCACCGTGCGTCGGTGGCAGTTCGTCGTTTGTTCAAACTAGTTTAGTTACGCTATGGAAGAAAGAGATAGAAGATAGATTTTACTTCGTGAGGGTGAGAAAACAAATTTTACCTGTTACTCAAGTAACTAACAACAAGTAACAATTACGCAAAAAGAGAAGAGGATAGACTAGAGAATTTTTGAGGGAGTTGGAAGATCCCGGTCGCTTTTGATTATAGCCATGTAAATAGCTGTAACATGGTGTCCATGTTACAGCTATTTACATGGCTTTAAACTTTGCAAGTAAATTTAAAAAAAACTAGATGGCTAATGTCACTAATTTTGAATTTAAAAGTACTGTAATACAATACACATCTAAATAAAATTAAAATTCAGAGTCTATGACTTACACTTTTTTTTATTTTGTACTTGAATGTAAAATTTGGGTATTTTTTTAATAAAACAATAAAAAGTCGATGAAAAAACAATCCACAGGGCATGAGAAGTGTTTAGGGGTCTGAAAGGGTAGCAGATGACCCCCCCAGTCGACCATTTCAATTTGGCACACGATGCACCAAACATCCTGTATATTATAGCTCCGTCTGCGGTCGCTCGAAGATTACTATGGAAAATATATCGTAATATGCCTAGCTATGATTTATATTAATATATATTATAGCTATGTCTGTGGCGGGCTTAAAGTAGTAAGTAAGTAATCATTTTATTTACCAAAAACTTAGCCTAGGTAACATCAGTGTTGTTTAAATTATGGGATGGGTATGGCTATTACTATGAGTAAGACCCTGCCCTTCAAACTAGGAAAATCCTGTATCTTGAAGGACAGTGTTCTTTAGTGGGATTGACACGTTTTACAAAATATTAATTTTTTTAAAGTGCATGCCTGCCTGGGTTCGAACCAATGGTCACTTGTTATTTACTACTGGACCACCACTGCTTTTGTCGATTTTAAAGCATGGTCGTAAAAACTAACCTGTGTGTGCATAGGAAATGGGCACTTTCCAAATGGACACTTGCGAGCATATGGTGGTAAGGAACTTGGCGAAGGCGAGCGGCAGGAGCGTGCGCCAGTAGTAGCGGCGAGGGAAGTCGGCCACGCGTCGCACGCTGCACACCGCGAAGGCGGGCGCGCTGCACAGCACGATGCTCAGCAGCTGCACCATGGTCACCGTGACCGGGTACGGGAAGTCCGTCAGCACCAGCTTGCCCACCACGTTGCTGGCCGAACTGGCGGCGTACCACGCCAGGCACAGCGCCACCACCACCAGCGACTCGCGCCGCGACCCCTCCAGCCCCATGGCGCTCACTTATCACGCCCCGGCCCCACTACTGCTACTTGCCACCACTTCGACAACCCTCATATTTCGCTTGCAAAGATCATAATGCATTCATGTGTAATGAAATAAGAAGAATTATGAGTTGAGTTACTAAATAATTCTTACTAGATGGCATAACATCCGGCAGCGGGCAGAGGTTTGTATGAATATTTTAAAATAAAATAAAAAAAAATTACAGATAAATAAATTTGGTCAAAATTAAAAAAGTGTCTCTGTAACATACCCCTTGGGTGTACAATAAAAAGAAAGTAAAATTTACAAGTTAATTTACTTAGGGCAAAACATTGGAACTTAACGCTTCGGCACAGTCCAGCGTTATAAAAACGTATAAGTAATAGTCGGCGGGTACATGTTTAAGTACAAGATTGTATGGTACTTTTCCAACACTAGTAGCTCATCAATATGTTCCTATTAAGTTAATTTTTAAAAAATACTCTGGTGTTACGACTATCGATATTCCTCAACAGCTGGGTTGGAAGTTGAAATCTTGGATCGTGGATGTCAAAAACAAAAAGCCAAAACGACAAACGTCAAAATCATTATGTGGCATGACCACAGATTAAATATTAGTCTTGCACAGAGCATGTATCTTTACTCTTGTGACATTAGACTTTTTGCAAAAAAAAATATCAAAATGTTGCCGTAACCATTGACGTTCAAAAAACTGAAAGCTCGTAGCAGATGGCAGCACAGTTGTGCGTCTTTAGTCAGCCATTGTTGTTTATGTTTTCACTATTGTGTCCACAGAGTACTTTTTAATATAAGTAGTTGTGTCGAAATCGTTTATACGAAAACGAGACAAAAATGAATACGATTTGGAGAGTTGTACAACTAAAAGCGGAGTTAAGGAAAAGACATGCGTCTACCACGGGTAAATAACCAGCTTTTAGGGGCGAGGTGACCCTATAAACCGATTCCTACCGGCGGCGTCCCATCGGAAATTCGGAACACAACCACTCTATCGTCATTGAATAATCAATCTATAAGTATTTGATACACCATAAAATTAAAAAACCTATTACAAAACGCTTACATACATTAAAAATTGTCTTAATAACCCAACAACAAAACACTGCGCTAAAATAACTCGTAGGCGCGTCCGGCTTATGCTAAATTCAATTTCCTTACAAAATAAAGTCCATCATGACGTCACTTCAGTCACGTGACACCGCGGTTTCTAGGCGACTGGGTAAGCCGATCTGCAACGAGTTATGATAGGGACGCAGTAGCAAAAGGTGCGCGCGGGAGCGAGAAGGTATTATTCCTATTGCACCACCTCTTTCTGGTGCACGCATTTGATTCGGTAGTTTTCGTTGAATTTCATAATGCGTTCGTTCGGCTAGGAGTTCGTAAACATTTCATCATTCGTTTGACAAATAAGTATGTGGTTGTTTTTTGACGTAATCGCATTAGAACCTTATTAATTTGCATTTTGTTCGCTCAGAATTCATTGAATTCATATTATGTTTATCATTACTAGTAGTATTAATATTTGTTTATAGTTATAGGACAGTGATTAACATAGTGTTTTGAGAATGATTAACATGATGTTTTGTGTGTTGTGAATGTAAAGTACGTTGTAATTAGGTATTTGGGGTAAGTAGATAGTTTAATAAGCTGAAATTACTTATTTAAAGTAGATTTGAAAACTAATTAGTACGATCTTATTAGGATGGCGGCATTCATAGTTTTAGAATGTTGTTGGACAGATTTATTTACTTTGTGAAGAAACATGCTTTTCAAGGTTAAGTATTGAAAATACGTACTCGCCCAGATGTGACTATAAATTACAAACGCCGCGATCGTTTTCTCAAACATTTTAATGTTTCCCTTTACGATAAATATCAATGACTGACTGGCAGTCGTAAATTTAATAAAATGTATTGTTCCCGTGTTTACTTTTATTAGATTGTAGTTGTTCTAATATAGGGTTTTTTTACATTTTAATCTGACAAATTCATCAAAAAAGATGTGCAGACTGAAAAAACATATTCGTAGATGATTTATGAGTTCGGGACTGGTAGGAATATAATTATTTTCACTCATTTGCATGAAGCTCATAATAGAAAACTTTTTACAAAAAAAAAACAACCGACTTAAAAAAGAAAACACTACAAAGTAAGACCAATCATTAATAAGTAATGTTATTGATTCACCGATTATTGTTTTGTTATTCAAATTATGTTTTACCTAAATTATTGTTTTATAAATATTGTCTAGAATAAATAATGAATTTAACTAAGCATTTACCATATTAGTAATAGTTATTACATTGTACAGATTAATTTATTTGACTCGCTAAGGTAAAGCAGTGCATAATTATAACGTCTGTTAACAGATGGCACTTGGTGCGCCGTACTGCTTTACCATAGTACTTAGGTTTTTGTGTTGTAACGAAAATGTTAGTCAGTGATCGTTCAGCCTTTGAAGTGTAAAGTGCTCCAAGTGGAAGTGACTAAATATATTTGATTATATTATACCTACAGTATTTTATTTATAACAGTGAGTCTAACAAAAGTGAGAAATAACTTTAATTTCGGAAGTCGTTGTCTTTGGTTTTGTATTTTCGTTTTTTGCCACCGACTTCCGAAATTAAAGTTATTTCTCACTTTGTAGGGTTTTTTTTTGAAGCCAGTTGTTTTTGTTTTTTTGTAAAAAGTTTTTATTTTTCACTTTTTAGTTGTGGTATCCACCCCACACACATTCGAATACCACTACCTGCTACCAGTGACAGGAACTTATCATATCATCTACATACTAAGTGGAAAAAAAATACGTATTATTGCAGCTAACTCAAAAACTATCCAAGCAAAGTTAATAAAATTTATATGGAACCAACTTGAGAGTATACCCTTTTAAACAAAAAAGAATTTTTTAAATCGGTCCACAAATGACGGAGATATCGGTGGACATACATAAAAAAAAAAACAAAAAAAAAAACAAACATACGCTACGAACATATAACCTCCTCCTTTTTGGAAGTCGGTTAAAAAGTAGTATATGTGTAGTATCGAAATCGGAATTTAATTAAATTTATTGTTAGATTGATTTATGGTAAACAAAAAGATTTTGAAGTGAAAACTTCTTTAGCATCGTTGTGATTTGAAACTCGATGAAACAAAAAAGCGACAATAAAAGAGACAGACACAAATTCATAAATGAGATAGGAAGCATTATACAGTGTTTCTTATGTTCGTGGTTCTCTGAAGCTGAAGAGTTTGTTTGTTTGCTTGAACGCGCTAATCTCAGGAACTACTTGTCCGATTTGAAAAATTCTTTCAATGTTAGATAGCCCATTTATTGAGAGGTTATATCTCATCACGCTAGGACCAATAGAAGCGGAGCACCAATGAAGAATGTTCCAAAATCGGGGGGTTTTATTTTTTCTTATGAGAGCTTCCGCTGAGTGCGCTGCGTAAACGGTTAAAGTTTTGCAAAAATCATGTATGACAGAATTATTCCCCTTTAAAAGTTCTAAAAAAAAGTCCGCGACAGCATATGTCTATCTTTTAAGGTTAGCTCACTATAACCTTTTTTTATGCTAACCAAATTTGTTCTAAAATAATGCATTATTTGCGAAAGTGTTTTTATAAACATGATATTAATCTTTATCCAAATGAATACGTTATTCATCACAAGTATTTAATTTTAAACAAAATTGCCCTTAACATCATTCGATTTCAATTAATATCTTAGGAGATATCGCAGTTTTAAAATAACATTGCAGCAAAATAATGATCAAGTACTGCGCGTATATAAAAGAATTCAATTTCCGGTGAAGGTATCGTTAGCGGTAACAAATAATAAGGCCCAGGGGCAAACATTTAAGCACGTAGGAATAGATTTATGCCAAGTGTGTTTTTCGCACGGGCAACTACCTATATGTTGCCCTATCGAGATCTGGTTTT
Source organism: Agrochola lychnidis (assembly GCA_963680765.1). Taxonomy (NCBI): domain Eukaryota; kingdom Metazoa; phylum Arthropoda; class Insecta; order Lepidoptera; family Noctuidae; genus Agrochola; species Agrochola lychnidis. The sequence goes on along the minus strand of OY796852.1, from coordinate 114,493 downwards.
GGTGAAAATCAATATCTACTTCTGCCGGAAGAAAACATAACTAAAAATATAGTGTACCTACGCAGAAGTATTTTAAAATAACATTAGTTTGGAGTTTTTTTGAGAATAACCTACAATCTACATGATATAAGACTATAAGAACCAGTACTTTTACCTAACGTTTTAAAGTTCCACTTTTACTGGTAAAAGCTTGATGTAGGTACGTAAAAACTCGTCTCGTCCGCAATCTGTCCATTCCGGTGTGACTGATCCTTGAATGAAATTAGTGCATAGTTGATAGTTTTAAGGTTAATTTTGCTAGATTTGTGTACCTATACCTGTAAACAAGCGCTTCTCGCCATCAAACTGGAAAGTTTGGCGAGTAATTGTAGAAGCAAAAAATAATGTACCTATTATAAAAAAAAAAAAAAAAAAATAGCTCCTTAACGTACGTATTATTAAAAAAATATTTTCACCTTTTACGTAAACGAAGTCGCGGGTTAAAGTTAGCGTTAGCCCAAAGTAACTATTCCATGGAGACGAAGTCGCGGGCAGAAGCTAGTAAATTCATAAGATTTAACGTGGGAGAAAACGAGATAGGAAGCATAATACAGTGTTTCTTATGTTCCTGGTTCTCTTTGTGCTCTGCTTCGTACCCCCTCCACTCATTCTCATTATCTTGAATTGAAGCCAAAATTTTTGAAGGTTCCACTTCTACCACGTGTGAATTGCACACATGTTTTTTTTTTTTGCTGCTTCGGCTTACCTCCTCCATAAAATTAGCCTTCGCTACTGATATACACAGGGCTAACATGACAAGCGCGAGAACGCTCTTTTTATCGTTTTATCGTAATTTGTCTACGATTCTGACGTCATTCTAATCCTTAACATGACCGCAAACGACGAGTAAACTAGAAAAAGGCACTTTGACACTCCTTTATCGCGCGACGATAAAACAAATTATTTTTATGATAGTAACATCGGCTGGAAGTTCTGTTTCATTCATTCAATTTTATGCATGGAATTATGTACTTTATTGAATAAACGTCTCTCTCTCTTAATTATTCTCTTAATTATTATTATTTATTTATTTATGATTAGTTTTTACTGACTTTTTGATTAAAATTAAATGATTTCTTTGGCATGCTGAAATTAAAATACAAAATGACGGAAATTAAAATTAGTGGCATCTATACTCATTAGATAATCACCACAAATGACAAATGGGCCGACGATCGCAATTTGACAAATCGAAGTTTATTATTGTAACAGAGATTTCGTTAATTAATTAATTTATTTATTTAATCACCATAATTGGCAAAGCGACTGATTATTACTGAAAGTAATAGTCATCTACGTGATAGTGCTTCCCTCCACTACACTTCCGTCTTTTTGTCTACTCTTTATCGTCATCAAAATCGACGACGAATAAATACGACAAAATGACTGATTATATCGTGTTGAACTGTCAAAAATCGAGTTAAATAACGTGTCATGTTAGGGTTTGTCGACAAAACATCAAGTTTGACAGAACGAGTCGAGTATTTTGTATGGCGTAGCTGTCAGAAAACGATAAAACTACAGAAATAGACAAAAATTTGTCGCGCGAGAGTGGATATATGTCGCGTGTGTCATGTTAGGCCTACTGGTGTCCTGAAATACAGACCTCGAGCCTAGTTTAGGCACCAGTCTCCCACAATATTAAATAACAAATAGGTACCTGTGTTTTATACAACTGTGATTGCTCTATTTTCAATGTTATATTGTGGCGAGAGAATACACGATTTTTTTTTAATGAAATTTCAACAAAGAGTAAATTACAATCTGGACTTAAATATTAAATACAATTACATACCTAATTATTAATGAAACAAATGTGACTAAATTTCTTGGACTAAACATAGAAGACACTTTAAAATGGAATTCATATATTGACAAAGTATGCAGTCAGCGACTGATCAAGAGTTCTGACCGCCGCGCCCTAAGCTAATAATGAGGACGCGCCCCCGCCAGCACGCGTAGCATGAACACCGTAGAAACGAGTTTTGTCGACGGAAGAATAGAGAAAATGACAGATAAACAATCACAAATGTCATTTTGTCTATTCTTCCGTCGACAAAACTCGTTTCTACGGTGGTCATGCTACGCGTGCTGGTATGTTACTGACGGCCTAAAAATTAGTAAGTGAGTAGAGTAGTAGTGTGAAAATTTTAACATGGTTCATACTACCTACCTATAAAAGTTTTCAGATCGATCTGCAAGCGAAACTAACGTTGTCCTTTAACCTCTCGTATGTCGTAATTACAGAAACAATTAAAAAACCATTGTGTCTCGCGTGGATCCATGTTCCGGATACGAATGGTTAATCTGCATGACATTCAACCTTAGGGTGGCAAACCATTTTTTAAGCTGACCGTACATAAAGACAAAGTACCTCACGCATTAAAAGACCAAAATCTTGACAAGTGAGTGCAGGCTATCAAGTAGAAGTTGTTTTTAGTCTATATAAATGACTATCCAAAACATGTCACTTTTCCTATGGTTCTTTTTGCCGATGACAGCACTTTAATTATTAGGCATGATGATTTGAATAGAAACTATGAAAGTGACATTAAAAATGCATTACAACAATCAATTGCTTTCATCATCATCATCATCATTTCAGCCGAAAGACGTCCACTGCTGGACATAGGCCTCCTCATCAATTGATTGGCTTGAACAAAATAATTTAATTATTAATTTAAATAAAACTAAAATCATGCAGTTTCGACAAAGAATTACTCACCACTTCTGACATTAGTGTTGCCCAAATGCAAGACCAAGATGAGACTTAGCCAGTCTAGGTCTTGGTCTTGCGTCAATACACCTGTACCCTAACTGCGTAAACAACTTATTTTCGAAAACATTTTTGCCTAATTTGTTTCATTTTGACAGTTCAACAACATTCATTGCGTCATTTACGTTGTTGAGCAGATTTTTTTTCCATCTTATGAAGCAATGGATTAGCAATCTGTTTCAAATCGAAACAAATTGTGATTGTGTTGTATTACGCAATTAGGGTACAGGTCTTGGTCTTGGTATTGCGCTCTCAGTCTTGGTCTTGGTCTCGATTTTGCAGCAAGAGTCTCGCAAGTCATGCCTATTGCTATTTATTAAAGACGTTAGTTTGGATCTTATAACAACGTAACAGAGTAGGTAGGTACATTTGAGCTTTTAAATTAACATAGGCCATTATATAACCCATTGTATATTTTGTAGTTTGATTTATTTTTTGTTATGTATTTTTGTGGTGTACAATAAAGTATATATAAATAAATAAAATAGGCATAGTGAACCACCAAATAAGAAAATAATTAAAGTTGTTTTTTTATTTTAAATTTGGTTGTTATAAGCGTGTCCGTTCTAAGCACCCGGAAAATTATTTTATTCTTTGGAACATGAGAGCGGCGCGGGCGACATAAACGCTCGTGCAGACCAGCGCGAAATCGCGGGCGCACACACGGGTCGCGCTGCCTGTCGCGCCCGCGATATCGCACTGGTCTGCACGAGCCTCTAAGCTCAGGAGCGGACAATTTTTTTACTTATTTTTATTTCAAAGAACACCGCCCTTCACTACCGCATTGTTGGCACTCTTTCGTCTAGTCGCCGACTCTTTGATGTCGCCGACTGGTTGCCTACCGACGCGCTACTTGTTGCCAGTCTTTCGTGGAAAATAGCTTTCGATCGGACGTCCGTACGTATCACGTGCCGCTATCGTTTCGCGAACAATGTCGTATTTAACAATTCGTATTTCGTTTACGAGCTTTGGAGCAAAATCCGTATAAGAGTAAACTTCACAGTCCAATTCTGCTTCAAATTAAAAAGTCTCTTTTCTTTTGCGCCAAGATTCATAAAACGGTACACTTGGTTTGGATTCCAAGGCATAAAAGGAAACGAATATGTTGATGCTCTTGCAAAACATGCTGTAACGTCCCAAGACGTTGACCATAAACATTTTCAATGTCAGGGCTACGATTTGCTGAGTCTTCCCAAAAAGAGCTTGCTAACCTCATGGCAAGTGCAGGGGCAAAATTCTAGTAAAAAGAAGGGTGCTTTTATCACGCAATACAGCCCAATGTTGGTACCCAAGCCTTGGTTCTATCCTTATAAGAAAATATCCAAGAAAGTGATCACTATTCTTTGCCGTCTCCGTATAGGCCATTGCTGTTCTCCAGTTTTCCTTCACAAAATCCAGGTCAGAGACACCTCGCTCTGCGATTGTGGGTTGGATGAAGGTACTACATTGGAGCACATGTTTTTTAACTGCTCCAATAATAACCCAGCTCATGATTTGTATAGTTATCTCCCTAAATTAAAGATCCCTGTCCGAACTAACTTTCCATCCCTACTGTTATATACTGGCCACCTAGAAGACACTCCTGTCAGGTTGACGACCTGTGATATTCGTTCACTTATCTGTCTAAACGTAATATTAACTACCTAGGACACACAATAGATAAAGAAGGTTTACATAAGAACAAAGACCAAGTCAAGGCCATCACGAAAACAGTAAGACCAAGAAACATAAACGAACTACGAACCTTCCTTGGTATGGCCAACTATAACAACAAGTTTATACCGAACCTGGCCTCTTTAACGAGCTCTTTAAATGAGTTACTAAAGAAAGATAAAGATTTTCACTGGACTTCTAAATGTGAAGAAAGCTTTAACAACATAAAGAAGGAGATTTTGAGCGACAGAGTTCTAATTCATTTTGACCCAGGTAAACCGCTGATACTAGCTACTGACGCCTCACCGACAGGGTTAGGAGCTGTTCTGTTTCACAAACTACCGGATGGCTCAGAAAGGCCAATTGCATTCGCCTCAAGGACACTCTCAACTAGCGAAAAGAAATATAGTCAAATTGACAAAGAAGCTACAGCAATCTACTGGGGCATTAAAAAGTTTTTCCACTACTGTTAAGGCAGGAAATTCGTATTAGTCACTGATCATAAGCCGCTTACCTCGATTTTTCATCCACACCAGACATTACCTGCACTAAGCACAATGAGATTGTTCCATTACGCACATTTTTTATCGGGATTTGACTACGACGTAGAATACAGAGCTTCGGTGAAACATTCAAACGCTGACTACCTATCAAGATTCCCAGTTGAAATAGCAAAAGAAACATCGATAGACCAACATGTGCGTATCAATTGCAACAGATCAACATTTTAGAAATCAGACCAGAAGTTATAGCCAGTGAAACAAGAAAAGACAATGACATAAATACATTACTACAAGCACTACAGACAGGTCACTCATTACGACAATATGGGTATGGTGATAATGAATTAACACTCCAGTACCCTAATTGCGTAATTCATTTTCGTAAACAATTTCGCGAAATTTGTTTCATTTTGACATTTCAACAACATTCATTGCGTTATTTACGTTGTTGAGCAGACTTTTTTTCCAACTTATGAAGCAATGGATTAGAAATCTGTTTCAAATCGAAATAAATTGTGATTGTGTTGTATTACGCAATTAGGGTGCTGGATAACTGCATATTGAAAGGAACGAGAGTGGTAATACCCAAAAGTTTACGTGCTCGTGTTCTTGATGAGCTACATGCGGGACATATCCGTATACTTAAAATGAAATTGCTAGCACGCAGCTACATATACTGGAAAAATGGACATTGAGAACAAGGTAAAATCTTGTAGAGCGTGTCGATTAGAACAGAATGAGTCACCAAAAGCTCCTCTACACCACTGGGAACAACCTAGCGGCCCCTGGCAACGAATTCATATAGATTTTGCAGGACCTGTTCTAGGACACCAACTTCTAATAGTCGTAGATGCATTCACAAAGTGGGTTGAAGTTTTCCCCACAAAGACCACAATTAGTACCGTCAACTGCCCTAACTTTGCCTCACGTCCTATGTTTGCCTATAATGAAAACGATGAAATATCTTTTTCATTTTAATTGTATGGCAATCGAAACTTTATTATTCTAAAAATGTATTAAAGCTTCGATTGCCATACAAGTAAAATTCAAAAGATATTTCATCGTTTTCATTATAGGCAAACATAGGACGTGAGGCAAAGTTAGGGCAGTTGACCGGTACCTACATGGTGCAGTGCTAAATTTAGGGAGTTATTTTGCACATTTGGCACACCGTACACACTGGTATCAGACAAGGAACGCTAGTTTGTATCCCAAGAATTTAAAACCTACCTTACCAGCTGTAGAGTAACACATTTGACGTCAGCTCCGTACCACCCAGCAACTAACGGTCAGACTGAACGTTACGTGCAAACTATTAAGAAAGCACTACGTGCAATGGAGGGGGAGAGGGGCAACCTTACGGATAAGCTCCTTGTGCTTAAAACTCGGCTCAGACGTACACCAAACCAGAATGGACATACCCCCTATGGACTGATGTTCAGTCGGGACGTTAGAACAAAGCTGCATTTGATGTTCAGAGACTCAACTGCCCCAACAGCGTTCAGATCAGAGAACACACCACCTCTCGTCAGAGCTTATTCCGTAGGTGATCGAGTGCAGGCCAGAGCCTACTCCGACCAGAGACGAAGATGGGAGTTCGGCACGATAATGCGTCGTCTTGGCAATCTGCACTATGAAGTGAGAACTGACGGTGGCGTTATGTGGTGCAGGCACCTGGAGCAGCTGCTGCCGGCCCCGGGGGTGCGGCAGCTAGGAATCGCGGCAGAGGACTGTTATATACTGGCCACCTAGAAGACACTCCTGTCAGGTTGACGACCTGTGACATTCGTTCACTTATTATCTGTCTAAAAAAAAAATTATATATTTCTACATAATGAAAATGTGTATATAATACCTACAAACACATTCTTCTCCAAAGCTCTTTGCGGCTTTGATGATTTTTTTATCCGTGGCAATAAAATCAAATAATGATGATTTTTGTGTGGTTTGTGATCGTACAACCTTTCAACTGTCATTAACAAGACACAATAGAATTTTGTCAGTGTTTGTTTTACGCGCGCTTTTTAAAATTTAAATTTATTGTTAAAATCAGGGACTCTCAAGCGCATTTAGGTTTAATATTTTGTCTCGGTCTAGTTGAAATATGTAGGGCAGATGCAATGATGCTAGATTAGTGCATGCAAAGACACGATTTCAGCGTGCCCCCCTCGATCCTCGCGCCCTAGGCTGCAGCCTAATTAGTCTAAGGGTTAATTAGGCCCTGTATGCAGTAAGCTAAATCCACAGATATATAAAGTTATATGTCTGTGGCTAAACCAACATTCCTATGCTTTGCACATGTTAAGTAAAACGGCCAATCGAGCAACAGTCTTGACGGTGTATCATGGTCTAGTAACATTGAGTTATGGAATTATATTTTGGGGCAATGCCACGGGTAAAGATATTTAAGTGCCAAAAAAGGTGCATAAGAGCTATATTTAATTTACGGATAACAGACAGCTGCAAATCGTTTTTTTTTTAATACGCTAATATTATGTATGCCTTTTTTTTTTTGGGTGGTAAATTTTCAAATAAATTCTCCCGCTCTGGACCAAAAACCCACCCGTGTTCCTTCGGTTGCCCTGTTGCCGGGGGCCACGATGTCCCTATCGGTTTTCTTCGAACCCCCGACAGGCATTGGCCCTAGCGGACCCCGTCAATTCTGCTGACATCTTCTTGAGGCGCGCGTGGAACACAATGCGCCGACGACCCGGGCTTGGTCCTTATCGGACGGCCAGCTAACCATTGCTCACCGTCCGCAAGCCCGCGCCTACGGTGGCCGGAAATCGGCTCGCGATTCCCGCCCCGGGCGTCACCTCCTGCGGCGGTTAGGGGCGTGAGGGCGCGAACTTTGCCTCTCCCTCACGCGTTCCGCCTCCTCCTTCGCGAGCATTACTGCTTCGCAGAAGGAGGTGACGGCCTGCCATTTCCTCTCGCTCCGTACCATGGCCTGAACCAGGGCCGGACGTGAGAGATCACCGCCGCCGATCGCCTCTACGAGGACACGGCGTTGCTCTGCCCAAGCCGAGCAGACCTCTACCGTATGCTCCACCGTGTCCTCAGGCCGATCCACACAATGGTGACACCCGGGTGTTTCCTCCCGCCTTATCATGAACAGGAACCTCCCGAAGCAGCCGTGTCCGGTGAGGACCTGCGTCAGGCGGAAGGTGAGGACGCCGTGGCGTCTCTCAAGCCACTCCTAAAAGAGGGGTCTTATCGCCGCAATTGTGGCGTGCCCAATATTATGTATGCCGTCGTTGTATATCTATGAAACGTCAATGTTCGTCAAAAATAATTGACATGTCGGAGACGGATATGCGACTCTGTCATTATTATTAGCGAAGTTTTAATTACTGTGAGCGTAGTGTGTGTAGTGTTAGTTAATGCACAATAGAAAAACCGTTTGCAGTTCAGATCATATTATAATTTACTATCAAATGAATCACACTAGCTAAGCTATACACACACTTGGTGTAACGGTGTTTATTAAAATCACAAATTAACACAATGATCCCAAATTACAACTAGCACAATAACTGAGCACAACGAATCGAGAACAGTTCTGCGACGTCTCGACTCCGGTGCGATCCGAGGCTGAATCCCTCCTCGCCGTGGTCTTAAAACATCACGACTCTGTAGAGGCACGCGCTTTAGGTGTGGGTAGATCACGTCCTGTCGCCAGCGGCGCGCTTGCGATTTGTTTCGTGTCCGTACTAATGACTGGATCCGACATACATAAAGCTCGAGTAACTAGTCAGCACCGTTGTGATCGCGGTTACAAACAGTCGGATCTAGTATTGCACTATACAGAAACAGTATTTTTGTAATGGCTCCAAAGGTCTATAATAAATTACCAAAATGTATAAGGAGTGAAGATAATGTCCGCAAATTCAAAAGTAAATTGTATTTATTTCTAATAGATAAGACGTATTACTCTATCGAAGAATTTTTAAATGATGAAATATGACATTACCAGCCCTTTAATATAATTAACTATTGACATACATGTAAAAATAAATTATAATTGATTAATTATTTATTAATAATAAATTTAATTGTCATTTTTTACTCGAACGTGACTTTCATCATCATCATCATCAGCCTATAATGTTCCCACTGCTGGGACACAGGCCTCCTCTGTGAGAGGGAGTGGGCCGTAATCCACCACGCAGGCCCAGTGCGGGTTGGCAGATGTCACATGTCTTCGAATTTTCGGTTCTAGGATATGCCGGTTTCCTCACGATGTTTTCCTTCACCATTTTGAGAGCAATGGTGATAAAATAATTTACTCAAAGTAGTATTATATTATCTGTGCTCAAAGTAAAGCGCTTGTCTGGGTTCGAACCTACAACCTACAACTTGTAAGTCGCGGCCGTTATCACTGGGCCACCACTGCTCTCGCACCACTGAACGTGACTTTGCATTGTGTAAATTCAGACTTATTGCTAAAAACTAAAATATTTGTACAGACGCCAGCACATCAAGCTACCCGAGACTGTCAAATTTTCTCAATCAACTTTGAACCTTATACTTCAGCGATAAAGTTGAAAATCTATTAAATAAATTTGACAGATTGTAGTAGCCTGATGTGCTGGCGTCTGTACACAAATTTCATTGGTAGGACATAGAGCTCGACTAAAATGTGCACATAAGACCATTATTGTAATACCTACCTGTGTTCACAAATACAGATTGATTGATTGATTGAAGTGCCTTTAGGTAATGTAAACAGACTTTAGTTCTCTTGGGCGCATCGCCTATAAACCACTTTCTCACATAAAAGACTTAAAGGATAACACATCGTCTCGACGAAATATCGGATTCCAGTTTTTTCGGAGAAATTTCTCCCACAGTTTTCTTCTTATACGCGTCTTTGGCAAATACATGGGTCCCTGTATTTTTGCAGTAAAAGGCTTTGCAACTGGGCTCAATATTTAATTATGCGTTAAAGAAGTCGCTTGTTTACAAAAACAATATGGCTAGCTGTCAAATTATAAGACGCTGGAGATCAGTGCTATCTGAAGTGAGAAAGTGGCAGTTTTTATCCCCATTAAATGTGCAACAAAAAGCGCTGCTAGTGAGTTACTCAAATCAAAACCTACTAACACTTGTTGGCAAACAAAGTCTATGACAAAGTTGTGTCATCAACATAGGTCTGCATTATGTAAAATATTTAGTTAGACTCTTTTATGTCGACCGCCTGTACAAGTTAATCCTGAAAAGGCAAAAAAAAAGGCAAAACTGCAGGGTGTATTACTGGGTATCCTTACATATTATAAAACAAAGTCCCCCGCCGCTTCTGTCTGTCTGTCTGAACGCGATAAACTCAAAAACTACCGAACGGATTTTCAAACGGTTTTCACCAATGGGCGGAGTGATTAATGTGGAAAGTTTTAGTGTATAATTCATTAAGGTTTTGTGTAAATTGGCTGAAATATGACGATTATTGTTGAAGAAGTCGGAAAAAATCATGCCGACTGGGAGCTTTACTGGCGTGCGCTGCGTTAACGGAAAAAGATACATCAAATTTATGTTCTACGGTATTGTTTATCTTAAAAAGTTTAACAAAATAACAGGAATGGCATATGTCTATCTTCTAAGGATGACCCACAATAACCATTTTTATCTTTCAGAATTTGATAAAAAAATTATTGTTATTTCCAAAGCTTTTTTGACCGGTATAGTATTAATCCTTATCCAAAAAAATAGGTAATTTAAATTGGGCATTGATTAAATTAAAATATGCTTTTAAATCATACATTTAAATAAATAGTTTAAAGATATCACAGTTACAAATTTACGCGTAGCAACGCGGGCGCAGCGGTAGGAGTCTATGACGTTTTCCTCTGTTATTAAGTATGAAATCTCGGTAGTACGTTCCCGTGGGATATTTTCCGACATCCACGCGGGCGAAGCCGCGGGCAAAAGCTAGTATCGAATAAATGTTAGTGATAGTTGGTAAAAAATAAAAAATATGTCTAGTGAAAAAAATATACAGTATGTGCATGTGTTATAAATAGTACTTACTAATTCTATGGTCTGACCACTTGTCTAACTGATTGAAGAAAAATGAAATGATTTTCTACTGTGGTACGGTACTACCACAGACTGATGGCACTACATCTGTCATCAGTAGAATGTAGAAAACAAGAAAGTTTTAGTTTCGTAAAACTATCATTCGCAAGTTATTTTGATCAATTAGCGAGAGTTAATAATCACACTATTCGAAATATTTTTTTATAAATAAAACGTGCACACATACAGTTCATGTTTATATTAAACGAGAATAATAGCGAAGTTGAAAACAATCTGCATTCTGTAAGGACCATATTATGAACAGCTTGTCATCTCCAGGACATCTTCTGTAATTATAATTAAGGTGAGTGTATTCTTAGTGATATGCAATGTCGCCCAAAATCATACCTGCCAGATCTCGCAAGATCAAGTTACTCCACCTATAGAAGTGGAAACATGCAAGATACTTTATAATAATTATTGTTATCAGCTTTTGTATGATGTGCTGAATGAAATGAGGGCACACCTACTGGCAACAGCTTTGCTGACAGTAATAGTTGATAGCATTATTTTCAGAGCTCTTAAAGCTCAAATTATTGTAATGATATTGGACATTGATTGTGTTGGTTGGGTAAGTAATGTTAGTTCAGTACTTCCTTACCTGAATAAAGCATAAGCCAACTCTCATTTAGGTTTGATCAGTATAGTGGTGGACTTTAGTAATGTGTATTATGTTTCACAATGTGAGCTTCCTTCCTTCCTTAACATTCAACTTTCAACACAAAACGCTTGTGGTGGGTCGTGTTGGTTAGCACTTTAGTTCATGCTGTAAGCAACAGTTCATTTTGTAAGTAAAATCAAATCATAAATATATATTAAATTAACAAAACAATGATAATTTTACTGGCTGAATTTACAAGTTATATATCAACATTGTTTGGCAATATTGTTACTAGGGTAAGTTTTACATCTGCCTAGCAAACGTGAGTATTTGACTGGTCTCTCGGATATCATAATTATGCTTTTGCCACCACAACCAAGTGCCACACCACCCAGCACCCCACCTCACTTCGACCTGCCCTTGTCTGAGCCAAAAAGGGTTATCAATCTTGTAGAGGATTGAGTGCAGAGGATGTATTGTTCCTATAAATGATGAAACAGCCTGAAATTGTTAACTAAGAGCACAATTTAGAGTACTTTCTGACTAGAGATTTTGAGAATGAATAGCAATACAATTACAATTCTATGCCATTACCGAGTGATGCTGTTTACGACAGTAGGCACTTTTTAGTTGCTGTTTTCTTATCTTTGTTTAAAGTGATCATCAGTAGGTTTAAGATAGACTATCAGAGACAATATTGTATCCTATTGGTTTTGGAAACATCTTCACCTAAGATAAGCTTTACAGACAAGCAGACCAAGTCAATGTTGTTATTAGTCTGACAACCCAACATAGACAGTGTGTGACATTTCTAGAACAAAATTCTAGGCACAATGAACCATTCATAGATGGTAGTTTGAATATCCCTGAATATAGTAATTGTGTATTTATTTGCATAACATGTGGTGTAATAAGATGTTCCAGATATTTTTAGTAATTTTATAAAAGAACTGCAAATATTCAGGCATCACCATTGCTAAACAACCGCAAGTCCGCACCCAACATTACCATTTAAGATAATAATAATATTCACAAATTATTTGATGAGAACAAATCTACTATTACTATCTGCATAACATACCATCAATGATAATCTGAATCATTTTGAAGGATATTGCTTTATCAAATCATTTTATTTTCAGATCACACAATCCAATTTGTTAGTAATTGCAAATCTTAAACACTAGTGTTAGTACCATAGATATAACTCATCATCTGTTACGACGCCTCATTGAGGTGGATAACAATTAAAATTCTATTGTGTCTCGTTAATGAATGATAGTTGAAAGGATAAGAAAGAAGGAGATATAGTAGGTAGGTAGTTGAAAATGTATCGAAACCAGAGATGCGCCGAATAGTGGCTTCACCGAATAACCGAATACCGAATAATATTCAGTTAAGTTCTTACCAAACCGAATATACTGCCTGATAATTATCAGGCAGTATATTCGGTTCCCCATTCTATAGTTTTGCCGCGCAATCAAGTTTATTCACGCTAGATTTCCAAAGTGCCGCGCGCGTACGGAGTGAGTGGTAATCGCCTCCCGTTACCCGCTGCACCCCGCCACTGTTATTGCATTTTAGTGCAGTTCTTGACTATTTGATGAAAATTTTGGTGTTTTGGGTGTTTTGAAAGATGAGGATTATTGCAATTAAAAATTACTGTTCTTTTAAGATACTTGATTTTATGTAACTATTAGCTTTTGCCCGCGGCTTCGCCCGCGTGGATGTCGGAAAATATCCCACGGGAACGTACTACCGGGCAGTACCGGGATTACATACCTACCTAATAGTCCAGGAAAAGGTAATTGACTCTTACCGATGCGCTCCAACCATAATTATTTTGTTACGCGTAATTTTGAATATGTGATATCTTTTAAACCATTCATTTAAATCAGGGATCCCCAAACTATTTTGGACAAGTGACCCCTTTTCCAAAATGAAATATTACCTCAGACCCCCATGGCCAAATTACCTACTTTTAAGATCAACCCCTTATTCATAATGGTCCGCTAACTTAAAACAGCTGCTACAGAGTGTTATTTTTCATTTTGACTTAGGTCAATAGAAGAAGACAGAGTGAGAATTAGCAATGCTTTAAGTTAGCAGACTATTATGAATAAGGGGGCCTATCTTTAGTTTTTTCCTATTGATAAAAAATACTTAGGTACTAAGGTACCAATTGGAAAACTTTGCACTTGGTTAAGTGAGTAAAGTTGACTTCATTTTTTCATCAAAATTTAACAAAATAAAAAGACAATTCAGTAAATATCAAGTTTAATTTATAATGATTATTACAAATTAGGTACTTAAAGAATCTTAAGTAGGTAGGAAATTATATTTAAAAAAGTATTAATTCGCAAAGAGAAAATAAAACATTCAGTGTGATGGATGAACCTGGTGACTATCCACCAATCTAGCTACATCCGGTTCAATATTGGTGAGTTGCAGCCTTGAAATCTCCACGTTCGTTGATTTTCAAGCAGTTTCTTTGTTTCGTCAAAATGTTTGTTACCACACTGAAGCTTTTTTCAAATAGGTATGATGATGGAAAAGCGATAAGGTATTTTTCAGCAATGTTCCACAATGTAGGATACTGTGTTTCAATGTTGCGTTGCAACCAGAACTTCTGATAGCCTTGCTTGAACTTATGCTTAAGCTCTTCGTCTGTGCTGATGGTAATCAATTCTTCTTGCATTATCACATTGGCTTCTTCTATGGCTGTGGTATTGTACGGATTTATTATCCATTGAGGAATTTGTAAATTTAAAAGATCCTCAAACCTCTCCGTAAAATCCTTGTGTAATGCGTCCAAGTGAGTGACATATAATAAAATGTCATCATATTGAAGCATTTCTGGTAATTTTGACAAATGCAGAAACTGCGAATATTCTTTTCTGCCTTTTGTTTATAACGGATTAGTTTACCCACGAAGGCCGATATTATTGATTTTGTTTTAATCAAGTTAAGATCGTCACCCTGCAGCTGCAAATTAACTTTGTTGAACATTCCAAAGATATCAGTCAAGTAATAAATATCTGTTTTACAATTGTTCAGATTTTCTTTCAAATTCGGATCTTTTTCTTGTAAAAACTCCAACACAGATTCAAAAATGGCTGAAAATCTTTCTAAGCAAGAGCCTCTTGATAGCCAGCGAACTTCAGTGTGCAGAAGTAATCGAGTAAAGACTTCGTCGTTTTCCTCACATAGCTGAGCAAATAACCGAGAGTTCAAAGAATTGCTTCGAATCTTGTTGATAGCATTTATTACATATTGTAAAGACTTATGCTATCTAGGACTCAGCTTTTTTGCTACTAAATGCTGCCTGTGAATCACGCAGTGAATGACCAGTACGTCAGGCAGTTGTCGCTTTAAGTGAGCTATAAAACCACGATGACGACCAACCGTAGACGGTGCACCATCAGTCGCAACAGAAACAATGTTCTTCCATGGAATAGCTTTGTCAGTAAAAAAATGTTCCACGGCCTGAAAAATCGATTCTCCTCTGGTATCAGTCTCTAAATATGTAGCAAAAAGCAGTTCTTGGCACATATTTTCATCTTTGATATATCGAACATATCCTAACAACAGAGCTCCATTGCCGGGTAATGTAGACTCGTCCAACTGGAGAGAGAATCTGTTGGTCTGTAAGAACTTGCATAAAATGTTTTCCACATCGCTTCCCATCTCGTCTATGCGTCTTTGAACGGAGTTATTGCTCAAAGGTATTCTCTTTAAAATATCATGTGCGGGTTTGTGCAATACATTGTTAAGGACCTCCGCAATGGCTGGTAAGATAAGCTGCTCTCCAATTGTGTGGGGTTTCCCCGACTTCGCTATTAGTAGAGATATATTATAGGACGCTCGTAAACCATCATCGTCTTTAATAGATGATGACGCAAACATCGATCTTATGGATGGCCTTTTGTCTAGTTTTTCTTTAAGTGCTTGAAAAAATGACAAGGGCTTACTTTTTTTGTCAGCATGTACTCTTAAGTGGTCATCCATTTTTGAAGGCTTCATGGCATCGTTACTGAATACTTTTTCACATATGAGACACATCGCAGTGATTGACTACTAAGGTCGTGGCTGCTTAACTGGATTTTTTCTGTGGGAGCCATAAGCTTCTACACTTAGAGCCTCCAGCCAGGAGCTTTTCAAACTATTCTAAATTAAAATTAGGCGAATGCTCGCTAAGGGCACCCCCTGTGGGATACGGACCTCGGCTTAGGGCATCGCTGACGGGAGGACAGCAAGAGGGGACAGGCTAGATCAAATTTATATTTATATCGTGATTATTATTCGGGGTATTTAAAGCTACGTGCTCAGCTGCAACAACTGCTGGCACCTCGTTTTCGAGCAAGGGTCGGGGTGGGGGATTCGTTTACTCGGGGAGTAGATCGCGTACGTAAAGGACCTCGGCGGCGAGGTCGGAATGACGGGAGACGTCTGTTTTTGTGCACTGTACTGGTGGCCCTATTCTGCTCTTGGAGGAGTGTAATGGGGTCATCTGGGTCGGAGAGTAAACTTTTAACCTAAGTGCAAGCTCGTTAAATAGTAAAATATCAGGAACATGTTTGGACTTGCAACTTGATCATGAATTCGTTCGTGTTAAATCGCGTAAGCGTCAAATAGAGAGCAAGTCAAAACGCGCCTGAAAGACGTACGCTCGAACTCATTATCTTGCACAAACTTGTCCACACTGACTTGCCGAGTTTTTCATCTTGTACGAACTTGAGACTTTACATTACTACAACAATGCTATTTCCTACAAAAATATTAATTATTCTTAGTACACGTAACACAACATAAACAATACAGTACCTACCTACCTATCTTGAAAGTTTTAAATAAGAACTTGTGTTAATTTAATAGGGGTCGATTTTTAAACCTCGTCGACCCCCAAAATCAGTTTTCGTTTATGTCGACCCAAGGGGTCGATATCGACCACTTTGGGAATCCCTGATTTAAATGATATGATGTTAAGACATATTTTAATCTAAATTAAATGCCCAATTTAAATAACATATTTTATTGGATAAGGATTAATATGATACCGGTCTAGGGCGTGCAAAACCGGAAGGTCTTCAAAACCGGTTTTGAATTTCGGTTTTGAGAGCTCAAAACCGGAAACCGGTGTTAGCCCCGGTTTCGGCTACATTTTTGTAGTTTTTATAGAGTAGAATTTTAACAAGAAAACAATGTTCTTAGATACCCACAAAATCAACAAATAAAACAAATTTTATCATATACCTTTTTTAATCAACCATTAGGCATAAATGGTTGATTAAAAAAGGTAGACAACTAAATACCAAGTAGACAACTTAATGTTGTAGCAGTTTGGATAACATGAACTTAAAATAATATAAAGATTAACTAACTGAGATCAAATCAACAACAAGTCAGTTTGTGGTACCTTTAGTGGGAACCTAACAATTCTGTTAAAGTCAAAGTCAAAGTCAAATCATTTATTTCAAATAGGCCCATGTATGGCACTTTTGAACGTCAAAAATTACAAAATAATAAAATTGATTCTAGTCGCCCCTTCCAAAAGGTAGTTTTCGTATGGAGAAGAATGGGCAAGAAACTCCACCGTTACTCTTTTAAAATGTTTTACAATATTGTTTGTATATGTACGTACACGGAACAGAAAAAACAGTGGAAGTGCAAAGTAGGCGTGGCACGCGTGTCACAATTAAGCGCTGTTACGCAACTTTACTTCAGTCGTGTTCTAACAACGCGTCGAGCTGCTAGTCTCGCGACAAATTTATTTTTACGTAAATATGCCGTATTGTTCTGTTTTGGAGTGCAAAAATGATAGTAGGAGAAATAATCTTAAAAATGGAGGTGTTTCGTACCTTCAGTAAATATGATTTTATTTATTTTCTAATAAAATCTCAGTTTTTGTCAATTTACTAATAATTTAATAGAACGTTTAGTTAAAATCAACTTTACACGATTAAAATAAAGTTTATATTGGATTGAATGTATTCACTATTTCGTTCTCGAAAGTTCTTCGCTACTCAATTAGGGATGTAGTCAGGTCGGGTATTGATGTTATAGATAGTTATCGATAAAAGAAAATAAGTACCTAATTTAATATTTGTTGTATAACATTACAATACAGATATAATGTCGCCTAACATTCATACACGAAATATAAGGTTGCATAGATGCTATATAGCGAGATTGTAATCAAACTTTTACATAATGTTTGAGACGCGTTGCATTGTTTAGCCAGTAATTTCAAGTCATTTCGGTGTGTAAGATCAGTGATAAAAGCTTCCACACCGGGTTGCCGATGCCCGCCTCAAGGATAATACATAATTAAATTAGTACATAATTTCAAACTTTTTATTTATAAAAAGTTATAGTAATAGTAAATAATTGCGAGAGATCAAGGTGGATTGTTGTATCCTTCGCCAGATGTTGTCAAAATATGTCAGACGGCGGAAACATTTTTAAAAAACGTTGACATAGGGGTTTATCGAAAGGAAGTGGCGATAACTCTAATAATGCGAAAGTTTATAGGAACTGTTTTATTTAATGATATTGCCTCCCATCAAATAGGCGAATTTCCTGCGTCCAATCACGTCACTGATTTGATGAAGGCAATAGTCGAAAAATATATAAATGTTCGTGTACACCATTTCACCGCCTCCGCAGAATAAACGCGCAAGTTTAAAATTGTTGTTGTTTTTAATGAATATTCATTAACATCAAAACCGCCGCATTAGTACTTACGCGTTTATTCTGCGGGGGCGGCGATTTGTTAAAATTAAAAATAAGACTTTCGAAACGCCAGTTTTTAACAAATACGTTCTATTTCAAGGACAATAAATAAAAAGATAGAACAACGCATTTTTAATTTCAACCCAAGCACAGATAATATAATACTACACCCAAGTAAGATGATTTTCACAATTTATTCAATACTACCTGTGGTACCTGCCGCCCGCGGCTCCGCCTGCGTTGTATTAGTACTTCTCCCAATATACCTAATAAAATATAGCTACATACATATAAAAATAATATACCTACCTACCCTATTTTACGAACCTACCTACCTACCCACCTTACCCTACCCACCTACCCTTCCTATCGAACGTACCCTACCTACCTACCTACCCGACATTTTTTAAACTTTTCCTGTGTTCGGGCGAACACAACAAAAATGAATTAATCAAATCGGTCAAGCCGTTTTTGAGTTTTAGCGAGAACAACGAATAGCAATTGATTTTTATTATTTAGAAGATATTATTTAAAACTAAAATCTTATATATTATGTAAGATTCTATTTTTAAATAATACAACGTCATTCATCTTACAGTTTTACTCAACTCTTATTTTCTCGAATTATGAAATCGGGTATCTATCGATATCGATAATGTTATTGAAAATTCAATGTGTTGCTGCCTTGATCGAGTAGCAGAAGACACGACCTTTGACGCGAATGACAACCTTACGACTAACGCAATTAAGTTTATAATTGCGACAACTGAGAATACCGCCATCTATGGTTGGGTAGCAGAATTTACTTGGCGATCGAATCTAGTTTGACTTTAGATTATAAAACGTCGTTGATACTTTCTGCACGAACGCAAAATAAATCCTATTATAAGAGCTTGAAGGTTTCTTTCCAAATGTAAAAATCTGTGACTTATGCTAGTTTTGACTAAAATTTAAACGACAAATCAAACGATCGGCTTATTTGTAGTGCATTATATGATTATCGGTTTATTTGTGAGGGTTTGGCGACAACGGTTCTCATAGTAATTTTGTTTATTACCTCTATTTTCCTAGATATGTCCAAGGCTTTTGATTTCGTCAACCATAAATTGCTTCTTCTCAAATTGAATCGATATGGGATTAGAGGAAACGCGTTGAAATGGCTCGAAAGCTACCTCACCCATCGACAACAATGTGTTGAGATCTCGAAACAAACAGGGCACCAAAAAATCGTCTGCAGATCTCCCTATCGGGAAAATAATTGTGGTGTTCCCCAAGGAACCATACTGGGGCCACTTTTGTTTCTGCTGTATGCTAATGACTTAGCTAAAGTAACCTCCCACAACTGCATACTATATGCTGACGATACGACCCTCAGCATTCTTAATGATAATTATAACTTATGTGAGTACCAGACCGAAATAAACGAGACACTAAATAAAATTATCACATGGCTGAAACAAAATAATCTCCATATTAATCTTAACAAAACCAAAATGATCCAGTTCCAAAACTACAACAGTAAGCGTCCGCAATTAAAAATATAGCATGATAATGACACAATTGAAGAGGTTGAGAGTACAAAGTTCCTAGGAATAACAATAGACAAACACTGTAACTGGAAAGCTCATATTGACGAACTTTGCACAAAGGTAGATAGGTTTGTATTCGTTTTGTACAGATTAACACGTGTGGCTAGTGTTGATGCGGCACTATGTGCATACCATGGCTATGTCGCATCAATTTTGCGATATGGCATTATAATGTGGGGTAATTCTGTGGAACTTAACAGAGTGTTTCGAGCCCAAAAGAAATGTATTCGCTCAATATGTGGTGCGCACCCAATGGACAGCTGTGTCCCATTATTCAAAAAAATGAAAATATTACCCCTCCCGGCATTATATATTTTTGAAATTTGTATTTTTGTGTACCAAAATAAGCATGAATTTGTTCTGCATAATGATGTTGTATCCAGACCTAGCCGCAAAGTTCACATGCTTCGTGTACCTAGACGGAATAATAAACTATTTTCAAATAATGTATTTTGTATGGCGACCAAAATTTTTAATAAACTACCGGACTGTTTTAAAACTTTAAGCTTTAGTACATTTAAATGTAAATTATTCAATTACCTCTTATGTAAATGCTACTACTCGATTAATGATTTTATGAATGAAAAACTGACATAAATATTAGGAAATAATTATTATCATTCTAATTATTCTCTTCTTACTATCTTTGACTTAATGAATTCTTTTTGACATATCCATAGCTGATTTATTTGACTAATTTGCAATTTGAATGTTATCCTAATT
Source organism: Agrochola lychnidis (assembly GCA_963680765.1). NCBI lineage: Eukaryota > Metazoa > Arthropoda > Insecta > Lepidoptera > Noctuidae > Agrochola > Agrochola lychnidis. Next base: position 93,802 of record OY796852.1, on the reverse strand, counting down.
TATTTAATTCAATAAAATTAATTTGTAATCCAATAAACTAACCAAAACCCTGACAATGTATTTGTACGCCGGAAACGGCAGAATATTATGAACTATAAAAACCATGTAACATCTCTGTAACAATATTCTCACAAATAAATGGACTATTACTATTACTATTGCATTGCACTTCCACTGTTTTTTCTGTTCCGTGTGTACGTACATTTGTTAAATAATTATTATATGTGAAGACGATGCACCTAGAATAAAATTAATATACCACAATAGGTAAAAAGAATTAAAAATGAAGCGACGATAGATAATTTAATTTGTGATAGATACATGGTTCTCACATATTTACAAACATTGTAAAAGTAGACGATTTTCCTAAAATTTTACAATTAATAAGTCAGTGTGTGAGGAAGTAATCACAGAATGTAAAATCAATGTCATAAAACACAAAGTAATAAATTTTGCAATTAAATTAGCAACCAGTTTGATTTTGTCTTGATTCTAAATTGTCCTATGGAGCAGGACCAGCATGTTTCCAAGCACTCATATCTTGGATATAATCCTCTAATTTGTAATACGCTTGTTTACAAAGTGTACTTTTTATATGAGTTTTAAATTTTCTTTCATTTAATTGCAATATGTCACAAGGTATTTTGTTGTAACATTTAACACAGTACCCCATAAAAGATGTATGTACTTTAGATAACCTGAAAAATGGTTGATCTAGTTTATCTTTATTTCTAGTATTAAAATTATGTCTATCACTTATTTTATTAAAGAGATGTGGATTTTTCCTTACACACATAATATTTTCATAAATGAATTGGCAAGGTACCGTCATAATATTAATCCTTTTAAAAAGTTCCCTGAGTGATTCGCGTCGACGTAGATTATAAATGGCTCTGACAGCTCTCTTTTGCAAAATAAAGATGGATTCAATGTCAGCAGCCCGACCCCACAGTAAAATGCCATATGACATAATGCTGTGGAAGTAGCTAAAATAGACCAAACGCGCGGTTTCTACATCTGTTAACTGTCTTATCTTTCTAACAGCATAAGTGGCCGAGCTTAACCGCCCCGCAAGAGATGTTATATGAGGTCCCCATTGTAATTTCTCGTCTAGCGTAATTCCCAGGAAAACTGATTAATAAATTCCAGTTTTTCTCCATTCAATATGATGTCACATTCGCTACTTTTAACATTAGGTAATTTAAATCTAATGCATTTGGTTTTTTTTATTATTAAGTACCAGATTATTTACCGTAAACCAATCTTGGACTTGCAGAATAGAGCTATTCACGTCGTCAAGATTTTGTGACCGTCGGTTTATTTTAAAGATTAATGATGTGTCATCTGCAAATAACACCATCTTCGGTTGATTTTGAAGTAATTGGGGTAAATCATTAATGTAAACTAAAAAGAGGAATGGACCCAATATCGAACCTTGAGGAACGCCCATTGCCATTTCAGCCTCCAATGAGTTTACGCCGTTTACCTGAACTTTAACCTTTCTATCTTTCAGGTATGATCTAAGTAAATCAAGAGCTGTATTCCTAATCCCATAGTGCTCTAGTTTCAGCAGAAGTGTCTCATGGTCTACACAATCGAACGCCTTCGAGAGGTCGCAAAAGATTCCAATGGCATCTTGTGCTTCTTCCCAGGCCTTCAAAATGTTCTTTATTAGGGTGACACCGGCGTCAGTAGTACAACGCCCTTTGGTGAAACCGTACTGTTGTTCATGAAAGATGGAATTTTTATTAAAGTGACGTAACATTTGATTGAGCATTAACTTTTCAAACACCTTACTGAGAACTGGCAGAATTGACACAGGCCTATAATTGTTGGGTTCTTTACTATCACCGGATTTGAACAATGGAACTACTTTACTGTGTTTCATGAGATCCGGAAAGACTCCTTGGTCTACACTGGTGTTAAATATGTAAGCTAAATAGGGCGCAATGGTTTCGATAATAGATCTACAGACTTTTACAGACATTCCCCAGAGATCTTCTGTTGATTTAATTTTAAGATCTTTAAAAGCTTTTATAACAGCCTGGGGGTTTGTATGCTGAAACCTAAACTCCAAAGGGCATGCCTTCACATTCTGTCTAAGTAAGGCAGCAGAAAGCGCGGGTGAGGAATTTAAAGCTTCAGTAGTTTTAAGAGGAATATTAGCAAAAAAGTTTTCAAATTCTTGAGCTATTTCTATATCTGAGTTAATGGGGCCATGTGCAGTCTCTAAATTAAATTCAGTATTTCGCTGTTTTTTCCTACCTGTTTCATTATTTATTACTTGCCAGGTAGTTTTTATTTTATCATCAGCTGATTTTATTTTATTGCTAATATAAAGAGCTTTGGCTATTTTGCAAACACTTTTAAAAGTTTTTGAATATTTTGCAACATACTTATGAAAGCTTGTATTATTCATATGTTGCTTTAAGCTATAAAGTTCAAATAGTTTTTCCCTGCTTTTACGAATACCTGGAGTCGCCCAATCACTAAATAAGAACTTTGTGTAAATACTTTTAGTCTTTAGTGGAAAAGTGTCATTAAATTGCGTGTTTAATAGTGAAAAGAACTCGGCGTAGAACTCATTTGGGTCACCTATATTATTAAAACTCTGAACACATAATTTATTGGCCAAAGAATTATTTAATTTCTCTAAAGGAGATGTTTCATTTTCGGCCATAAAGTGTACGTTAATGAAAAAAAAGGAAAAAATTCCACGAATTGAGGAAAAATATTCTTTCCTGTTTATTCCTCTGATTACTTTGGCACAAAAAATAATAGTTTAACAAATTATTGCCATATTTTATTCATCATGGCGTTGTTTTACTTGCATACTGCTTTCGTCCAGAAATCATGTTACATTTTAACAAAATAATATCATGTAGACGTTATTCAAATAAATATGTAAGGCGTGTATTTCTGTACTACAATAAGATAGCTATCTTATACAACTTTTTTGATTAATTAGAAAGTATGATCACTACATAGTATAAAACAAAGTCGCTTTCTCTGTCCCTATATCCCTATGTACGCTTAAATCTTTAAAACTACGCAACGGATTTTGATGCGGTTTTTTTTAATAGATAGAGTGATTGAAGAGGAAGGTTTATATGTATAATAACCCGGTTTATACCCGTGCGAAGCCGGGGCGGGTCGCTAGTTCATCATAAAAATAAAAAACTGCTTTTGTGGATTGTAGATTTGTAGGTACTTCTGGACGAAAATGGCTAGCTGTCGATAATCGTATTTCTCCTGACAAACGTCAAACATTTTCGGTTTTTATTTTGTGCCCAAAAAGTATTAGATATTATGGAAAAAAACAGTCTTCATTGTATTTAGGAGTTCGTTTCCCAGGTTTTCTGAAGTGTACATATTATGGCCGGAGTCCCATACAAAAATGAAACGTCTACTTTTACATGTAATTGGCGTAAACCTTATTTGAATTTTTTGTAAAGGTATGTAGGAGCAAAATGTTATTGTTTGTCCACTGTGATCTGATGGCAACTTATTTACAATTTGTTTGTGTAAGTAATCACAATTACAAAAAATATTGTCTATACAAGTGGCAGAAGAAGCTGTCACTCGGGTTGGTTCAATAAAAACATTTGACAAATCAAATGACCTAACGTTATAAAGAATAATGTATTTTAAACATTCAAAACACATTCATCATCTTAAGATACTAAACCACAATACTATAATACGTCACAATTTCTTGAATCTTGAGCTCTTTAACTACTAGCAACAGTAGCAACATTATTAAGGGATTCTTAATATTCATATTTGACTATTTTCATATATACTATAAAACGAGATCAAATCAACTGTGTATCATACACTAATTTAAATAAACAATTTTTTTTTTCCAAGAGACCGCTGCAAGGTCGAAATCAGACCGATTCATGGGGTTTTCCTGCATTTATCCAATTCCTTGTCAAGCTGCTCTTGAAGAGTTAACTCATCAGTTACAACTTCAGCGTCAGATGTTGACGATAATGATGGCACGGAACGCTCGGAGAATACTACGGAGATGGTATCAGAGATCTTGGGCTTATATTTTAGCTGCTGCAATAAGTTTGTAATAGTATCAGATATGACAGCATTAAATTGAATATTTCTTTAGTGCGTTGGAAAAAAGTTGATTTAAATAAAAATGTAATTCAATAATGGGAAAACCGGAGGTAACTCCGGTTTTGTCTTCCAAACCCGGTTTTTAAAAATGGGTGAATTGTGTCCGGTTTCCGGTTTTTAGCAAAACCGGAAAACCGGGTTTGCACGCCCTATACCGGTCAATATAGCTTCGGAAATAACAATGGAATTTTTATCAAATTCTGAAAGATAAAAATGGTTACTGTGGGTCATCCTTAGAAGATAGACATATGCCGTCGCGGACATTTTTGTTGAACTTTTTAAGATCTTCAATCCCGTAGAACATAAATTTGATGTATCTGTAACGGTTTACGCGGCGTATGCCTCCGAGTTGGCATGATTTTTCCGACATCTTCGACAATAATCGTCATATTTCATCCAATTTACACAAAACTTTAATGAATTATACACTAAAACCTTCCGCAAGAATCACTCCGTCCATTGGTGAAAACCGTTTGAAAATCCGTTCGACAGTTTTTGAGTTTATCGCGTTCAGACAGACAGACAGACGTGGCGGGGGACTTTGTTTTATAACTCATCATCTGTTACGACTAGTGATGGGTCGAAAGAATATTCTCTCACTGAGAATATTCTCGGATCGAGAATATTCTGCAATATTCTGCAACATTCTTTTTGACAGAGAATTTACGAGAATTTAAAGTTGGAAGTAAAATTGCTAAATTTTAATACAATATTAATTTAATTTAAATAACAAACGAAGTTGACTTTAGACCTTGAAATCAAAATTTCAAGGTCTAAAGTCGACTTCGTTTGTTGTTATTTTATACTTTACTCGAAAAAAGGTTACTGTATGAGATTTTGAAGTGGAAATTGCTAGTGGTGTCGAATCTCTTGTCACAAATGCCTCTAAACTAGACTAAAAATCACCAAAATTTCGTTTACTACTGACAACCGAAGATTTCCTATTCTGAAATAGACTAAACTGACACAACTTAAATATATTTTAGTTTGACAGCACTAAGATGGTATGGATGATATATTAATTTAGTGAAAATGGCAATTTTGCTATTCTAAATTTGACGTTTTTCATCTAAAATTTAGATTTTATAACTAAATCTGACTATTTTTAATTACGACTAAAAACATGTGGAATCAAATTCGTTGTCATGAACTTTAAATTCACACCAACACCTCGACTTCAGATGCAAAAACAGTGCTGATTGTTGAGGCTGCCCCTGAAACCCTGCGCGCCTCCGGCTCTAAAAAGATTCACGTGGTTAGACCTGATTGTTTGTAACTCATAAAGTTTGCTTTAATACAGAAATCATAATTTAACATTTATACTATACTTTTAAGAGAATTTATGAGAATTTTCTCGGATATATTCTCGGGAATGTTCTCGCTCAGGAGAATTTATTGAGAATTCAAGTTGTAGAGTAGTTTATTTTAACGTAAACTTCGTAATACGTCCAAATACACTCAAAACGATTACTCTAAAAATAGACCGATTCAATAAAGTCATCCAATTTTTAAATTCTAGTAAATTCCCTTCCAAAAGAATGTTCTCGAGAACTTAACAGCAAAGTTCTCGCAACGAGAATATTCTCGGGAATTTACCATCACTAGTTACGACGCCTCATTGAGGCGGATAACAATTAAAATTCTATTGTGTCTCGTTAGTGACAGTTGAAAGGATAATATGTAAGGATGATACTCCACCTGTATTTTACGTAACCTACATTCATTGCAAATAAATGATTGATTGGTTGATTGATTGATTGATATAAATAAAGAAAATGACAAAAAAAAAACATGTGTGCAATTCACACGTGGTAAAAACCTTCAAAAATGTTGGCTTCAAGATAATGAGAATGAGTGGAGGGGGTACGAAGCAGAGTACAAAGAGAACCACGAACCTAAGAAACACTGTATAATGCTTCCTATCTCATTTTCTCCTACGTTAAATCTTATAAATATACTAGCTTCTGCCCGCAACTTCGTCCGCGTGGAATAGTTACTTTGGGCTAACGCTAACTTTAACCCGCGACTTCGTTTTCGTAAAAGGTGTTTTTTTTTTTTAATAATACGTACGTTAAGGAGCTATTTTAGGTACCTACATCACGCTTTTATCAGTAAGAGTGGAACTTTAAAACGTTAGGTAAAAGTACTGGTTCTTATAATCTTATATCATGTAGATTGTAGGTTATTCTCAAAAAAACTCAAAACTAATGTTATTTTAAAGTACTTCTGCGTACACTATATTTTTAGTTTTGTTTTCTTCCGGCAGAAGTAGATATTGATTTTCACCAGAACCTGTACCCTAATTGCGTAACTCATTTTCGTAAGCAGTTAACGGTACCAAAAAAAATCCAGAAAACTATAGGCCGATTGCTCTGCTTAACACCTTGTCCAAGGTTCTGGAAAAAGTTGTTAACACTCGTCTGGTAAACTTTCTAGAAAAACATCGCTTGGTTTCAGACAGACAGTTTGGGTTTCGCAGGGGTAGGTCCACCGAGGACGCAGTGACACTTCTGGTGAATGGAATAGCGTCTCACATGGATAACAGAAATAAGTGTATAGCGGTCTTTCTTGACCTTGCAAAGGCGTTCGACGCGGTGTCGGTTGATTTACTTCTGAGAAAACTGGAAGCGTATGGAATTCGAGCAGTGACTTACGACTGGTTTAAAAGCTATCTCACTGATCGCGTGCAGTTTATAAAAATAGATAATCACTGTAGCCAACAGCTCCCTATAAACTATGGAGTCCCTCAGGGTTGCATATTAGGCCCTACGCTTTTTACGCTCTACATAAACGACATCTCTAACCTAGAATTAAATAACGCCGAAATAATAACCTACGCCGATGACACAGTGATTCTATTTCATGACAAATCGTGGGACCTTGTGTACAGCGAACAGAGGAGGGTATGACTTCTATTACAGAGGCACTCGATAACAATTTACTGTCACTAAATACTGAAAAAACAAAATACGTCGCCTTCTCGAAAACCTCAACCTCTAGACCACCTAACGACCTACAATTGACAATACACTCCTGCCCTCCTTCTTTAAGTTCACAACCTGCAAACTGCACATGCCATCCGATTGAACGCACCTCGTCAGTCAGATATCTGGGCATCACTATTGACTCGAGGCTTTCCTTCTGGCCACATATCTCCGCTTTAGCTGGCAGAACAAGGAAACTTATCTTCATAATGAACCCAGCAAACATTTACGACGTTGTGTAGACGTTTTGGTGGTAACTTAATGTTATTTAGTATAATCGTATAAATGCCATAAGGACGTTTACTCAACGGTATTAGGGCCCATTTTATTCAACTAAAAGCGCTAAGAGTTTCGTGTAACAGTCATAAAAATACCTACTTAGACGCTTAGTAGTCATATACACGTCGGCGATTTGACTATAACTCATGTAATGATAACTGTCGCGGCGTGTATTCGACTTCATGTCGAGTAATGCCACACAATATTACTTTTATATAATAATGATAATGTAATCGTTGTGTTATTGTTATTTAAAGATGATGCTTATCTTGAACGAATTATAACAGATTATTACGTTTTAATTTGGTGGTGTTTTTGACAGCTGAGTTAATGTTGCATTTTTTTTCTTTATTATTTGACGTGATAAAACTATTTCATCAGTTGTAAACCATTGTGCAATCAAGTTTACTGATTAATGTGATATAAGTTCGGAACAAAATTTTTAAGCGCTTTTAAAATTTTAATGTTTTCACATATTTTTATTAATAATTTATTAAGTGACTGCGTCATATGACAACTATATAACTTCCCGACCTATAAACTGCGTGTTCATTGTAAATGTGTACGCCATGACAGTTGATTTAGGAATCATACATACATAAACTCACGCCTTCTTCCCATGGGGGTAGGATTTAGGGATCAATAATAAAATAATAAACGCTTTACTAACTTAGTTCAAAGAGTTTATATTTTATATATAATACTTTTGTTTTAGGTAAACCAAAAATCCACCCACAATCCCACAATGATCTACAATTATGCGTAGATAATCTACAAATAATGATCTACAATTAGATCCATGTTGTACTAAACAGTAAACAAATATGATAAATTTGATTTCAAAATGGTGGAAGTTGTATACAAGGTTATTATAAACCTTTAATATGAGTATTAATTAAATAGCGGTCGTATATCATGTTTGTGATACTTTAGGATGTATACAGGTTGCACTCATAATACTTATTCGACTTATATATAATGGTTACAAATACTACGTGTAAACAATTACTATCCGTTTAGCAGATGTTTAAAAGGTAATAATATGACAAAATTGACAGTATTATGACGTTTATACTACGAAAACGTTTACACGACGAAAAGTTGTATAAGTAAGTTTTATAGATGTCGTCGCAGACGCTATTATATAACGATAGTAAAAAAATGTCGAAATAACGTCTATATGACATTATTATACGATAAAAAATGTATATGACTATTCGGACACATAATGCACCGGTACATGACAAAGAGTAAAAAAAATTACTGTAAAATAACTTTAATAAGACTCAAGGTCTTATAAATGTTTGATTATATGACAAAAATGTTTGCTGGGAAGAATCTTCGCGACTGCCTGCCTCCAGATCTCTTAAGAAAGGTCTACCTTGCTATTTGTCAGCCCATAATTCAGTACTGCGTCTCTATTTGGGGAAGTGCCGGAAAAAGCCACATGATTTACGTTGAGAGAGCTCAGAGGGCACTTCTGAAAGTCACGTTTAGGAAACCATTCCGATTCTCAACTGACAAACTCTACAGTGAAATCCAGGTCCTTCGCGTGAGGCAACTTTTCATTTTAACTGCAATCGTACGCACTCAAAAGACCCTCCCCAAAAGAGCCGATTATAGTGAACTTTTGTCTAAGCGGGTGTTCAGAATTGTAATTCCGCCTGCGAAGTCCCTTTTGGCCAGACGCAGTCCAGCTTACTCTCATCTACACACATTTAACAAGGTTTGCAGATCACTAGACATCAAAGAATTGCTTTCCACTCGCCTTAAAACTGTACTAAAGAAATGGCTTCTGGAACTCACATACACCGAAACAGAATCCTTTCTCTAACATTATCGACAAACCAAAGTGCCAGCAAACAACATCCTTCTCTCACACTTTCACCCTCACTCACACAAACACACACACTAACTCGCACAGCATAATACACGCTTTACTAAACTAGCCGTGTAAACTATCATATTTCTTTCCGCTCATTCGCACTCCGACCCCCAAGATACAAGCCCTGCTTAGTTTGGGGGTCAACGGTTAAACCAAAAAATTGTGATGTTTTAAACTTAATTGTATCTTTGTATGATCACTGTACGTGTATATGTATCACAACTTTTCCTTTGCCAATAAAACTTTTTGTATTTTGTATTTTTGTATTTTAGTTTCGCGAAATTTGTTTCATTTTGACATTTCAACAACATGCATTGCGTTATTTACGTTATTGAACAGATTTTTTTCCAACTATGAAGCAATGGATTAGAAATCTGTTTCAAATGGAAACAAATTGTGATTGTGTTGTATTACGCAATTAGGGCAACATATCTCGATAGGGCAACATATAATTGCCCGTGCGAAAAACACTCTTGCCGTAAATCTATTCCTACGTGCTTAAATGAACGTCGGCAGTGGATTCCACTACTGGTATGCTACGAGGAAGACCTTATGGTGGTGTGGCGCTATTGTGGAGGAGCAGCGTATACACAAACGTAACTGTGATTCCAAGTGAGAACCCGCGTATAAGTGCAATTAAAATAGTGATGCAGGAAAGATCAATGTTAGTGTTTAGCATTTATATGCCGATTGATGCGGTATGTAATTTGGCAGATTTCACGGACGTCCTCAGTGCGGTGAGTGCTATCATTGATTCTCACAATTCTGAGTGCGTTTATATACTGGGGGATTTTAATGCTCACCCAACAGAACGTTTTTGTGATGAGCTGATGGGTTTCTGTAGTGAACAGGACTGGTTGTGTATAGACACTGAGCGTTTGGGTGTAGTATCAAATACGTACACATTTATAAGTCAAGCTCACGGGTCGTTGAGGTAGCTTGACCACTGTTTGGTTACCAGGGCTGCGGCTCAAACTGTTAAAAGGGTGTTTGTTCAGTATGATGTAATGTGGTCTGATCACTTTCCGTTAATTATTGAATGTAATTTGGATGTAATAGCACCGAAAAGATGTGTATCTACTCAACATTTAAATAACAGGATTATGTGGGGTGAGCGGGACTTGGCGCAAATTAAATTGTACAATATTGAGTGTCATAAGCGTCTGAGATTAATAGATTTTCCTGTGCAGTTTCGCTATTGTTGTGATCATTATGTGCACTGATTTAAATCACAGACGTCTAATCGATAAGTTGTATGGGCAAATCGTTGGGGCTTTATGTGAATCGTCGGTGGTTGGCCGAGATAGTAAGAATTGCAAACGAAAAGTTGTTGGGTGGAATAGACATGTTGCCGACGTGCACAGGCTTTCTAGGGATAAGTTTATGTTATGGTCATGCTACGGTAGGCCTACTTCTGGTCGTTACTATGAAGAGATGTGCGAGACGAAACGGATATTTAAATCTCTGTTGAAGTGGTGCCAGAGCCAAGAGGATAAGATAAAAATGGATATCCTGGCATCAAGTCATTTGAAAAGGGACTTTCGTGGGTTTTGGAAGAACACAAACAAGCTTAATCATAAGCCTAGCGTGCCTGTGTGCGTTGACGGCTGTTTTTTATATTTCTATGGTGTGAGTGATGCGCAGGGAGTAGCTGAACTTTTTAAAGCTAAATTTGATATTAATGATTGCCTAAGTAAAATTATTAACTGGCTTACTAGCAATAACCTAGTCATTAATTTAAACAAAACAAGAATCCGCTGGATGCGGAAAGCACAGAATCGGTCGAAGTGGCGGTGCTTGGGGGAGGCCTATGTCCAGCAGTGGACGTCTTTCGGCTGAAATGATGATGATGATGAAGAGTAATGTACTTTCATCAAAGGTGTGAAAAACCTCCAGTTCACATTGCATATGATAAGTACAAAATAGAAGATACAAACGAGGCAAAATTTTTAGGTATAAAGATTGATAGTAAACTAACATGGAAACCACATATCGAAGAAATTTATCTAAAATTAAATAAATCTGCATATGCACTATTTCAGCACTACTTTTAATAGCGTATCACGGATTGGTTGCATCAGTTCAGAGATTTGGTGTTATTTTTTGGGGCAATCTACTAAAAGAGATACTATTTTTAAAGCGCAAAAACGATGTATTCGATCCTTGTGTGGCTTAAAAACTACCGAGTCTTATGCACCCCTATTAAATCTTTAAAATTACTTACTTTGCCAGCTATGTACATCTACGAGACTGTTTTGTTTGTTAAAATGAATTTACACCTATTACAAAAATTTCCGATGTAAAAAAAACTCCAATGCGTTCTCAATATGAAAACGAGCTTTTTTGGAATGGCTTCGAAAATTTATAATAAAATACCCGATAGTATAAAAAATATGCCCCTATCAAAATTTAAGAAAGCTCTCGCCTCTCTATTAATAGAAAAATGTTATTACACTGTTCAAGATTTTATAAATGATAATTTTTAATGTATATTTTTTTATTTATTTTTGGTTTTTTATTATTGTTTGTTTTATTTAGTTTTTTTAAGTATTTTAGTTTTTTTTAAGTATTTTAGTTTTTTTAAGTATTTTAGTTTTTTTTTAATATTTAATTAAAATTTTTACGCCTTCGCGGCAAAACATAGCGCTCAAATATGTTAACCTAACCTATGTTTTACAAATTAAGACTCTGATTCTGATTCTGATTTGTAGTTGATAAACATGTTCTCCCATACGGAATGTATGGGAAAACATGTGTTAGCAACTGCAAAGTTAAGTTGGTCGATTATTACTCGTTAACTTGTAGAACCTACTTAGCTGTGATAGTTTTCCTTTTAATTTCGTTATATAAACTACTGCTGTGATTTTTTTCACACATCCCAAAACCAACCATTTAGCTGGCAGGGGGACACACACTTGACTCTAACAAAAATTAGCACTTTAAGCGTTTTTCATAATTTTGTTTTACCACTTTGTCGGCGTAATTAATATGTATACCTATGCCAAATTACAGCTTTCTAGTACTAAGGGTCTTGGAGCTAGACCGCGGACAGACAGACAGACAGACAGACGGACATGACGAATCTATAAGGGTTCCTTGTTTACTACGGAACCCTAAAAACGGTGTGTCCAATCGCAAAAATAATGAATATTTCGACCACCTTTATAAAAACCTTAAACCCACAACACTCTACGTGTAGGTAATAATTTTTCTTATTTTCCATACAAAAAGTGAAAAATTCCAAATAAAACACGTCGAGGCTGCCCGCCCCCCCCCTGCGCGCCACCGGCTCTTAAAAGATTCACGTGGTTATTAGGTACGTGTGGAGTCGCGATTGTCAAATTCGATTTAGATGTAAAAAAAAAATTTTAAATTTAGAGAATTTATTTTGTACAATGGTGCCGATTCTCTTGTCACAAATGCCTCTAAACTAAACAAAAAAATCACCAAAATTTAGTTTATTCCTGTCAAACGACGATTTCCCATTCTGAAATAGACTAAAGTGACACAACTATATTTTAGTTTGACAGCACTAAGATGGCACTGAGATATTAATTTAGTGAAAATGGCAATTTTGCTATTCTGAATTTGACGTTTTCCGACTAAAAACATGTGGAATAAAATTGGTTGTCATGAACTTTAAATTCACACCAACACCTCGACTTCAGATGCAAAAACAGTACTGATTTTTTTTTCTTTTGCTTATATCTCGAAAACGGTGTGTCCAATCGTAAAACTAATGAAAATTTCGACCCCCTATAAAAACTCTTAAACCCATAACACTCTTCGTGTAAGTAATAATTTTTCTTATTTTCCATACAAAAAGTGAAAAAAATCCATATAAAACACGTCGAGGCTCCCCTTGCGCGCCTCCGGCTCTAAAAAGATTCACGTGGTTAGGTATCACGTGTGGTGTCGCGATTGTCAAATTCGACTTAGATGTGTCAAAATTATTTTTAAAAGAGAATTTATTTTGCAGAATAGCTTTGAGATTTTCATAGTCAAAAGTAAGGAATTTCAGTGATAGTTTAGTTAGTTTAGTTCGGTGTACAAGAGAATCGGCACCAATAGCTTTGACATTCTAATAGTCAAAAGTAAGGAATTTTAGTGATAGTTTAGTTCGGTGTAAATGAGAATCGGCACCAATATGCCGTAAATAAGAGTAGTTTTTACACCCTTCGAGCACTTTGCGAACCTACGGATCAATATATTGCTCCAGACTGACAAACTAAATTAATAAAAAAATAAATAAAATTCATTTAATTCAGGCAAAACCCATATTACATCAAATAAAATGTAACTATACTGCAACACACAATCTAACAAAACCACACAATCTAACAAATTAGAACTGATTTTATATGTTCGGAAAAAAAAATGCTCTGAAACATCAATAACCACCACATGACGCTGGCAGAATAGTCGATAACGGCTCAGTTGTTAGTTACCAAAGAAAAAAAAAAAAACATCAATAACGCAATGAATGAATGTTGTTAAGTTGTTGAACTGTCAAAATGAAACAGATTGTGATTGATCATGTGATAACCTTTCAACTGTCATTAACGAGACAATAGAATTTTAATTGTTATCCACCATAATGAGGCGTCGTAACAGATGATGAGTTATGCAATTATGGTGTTGGTTATTCTGGTTTACGACAATCACATAAGTAGCAGCACAGATAATATTATAATACTAGGTAGCAGTAACGTAAATGTTGACGCCTTAGACCAGGAGTATAATAATTATTGTGATGCTCACATTCTTAACAGCTGATTTGTCAGCTTATTATGTCAAAAAGGATTTAGCAAAAGCATGCAATATCTCAATATTTTATCTTGTAGATTTAATTTGCAATCTTTATGTACGACAATCTTAATATTGATAGGGATAGACCTTGACAATTCTATGTATATTGATAATACGAGTAGCTGGTTGACGGTTAATAGCTCTGCCTCTGATAGTTACTGATTAAATATAGTGTGTTGCTAAAAATATAAATGGAGAGATAAGTATGGCCATGATTAAATTAAAATGAGTAATTGTCCTTCGCTATTTATCGAATTTTTGAGTAGGAAAGTGCCAGCCAGGAGTAGTCTGTACGCTGTCAGCATTGTGTCGCAGGTTCCCGCGGTGCGGGAGCGGGCGGCGAGCGGGCGGCGCGGGCGGTGATGCGGCCATGGCCTCGCGGCGCGTGACGCGCAAGTGGGAGGTGTTCGCGGGCCGCAACCGCTTCTGGTGCGACGGGCGCCTCATGACGGCGCCGCGGCCCGGCGTGTTCGCGCTCACGCTGGCGCTCATCTGCGGCACGTGCGCGCTGCACTTCGCGTTCGACTGCCCCTTCCTGGCGGCGCGCGTGTCGGCCGCGGTGCCGGCGGCGGGCGCGGCGCTGTGCGCGCTGACGCTGGCGGCGCTGCTGCGCACGGCGCTGTCGGACCCGGGCATCATCCCGCGCGCCGCCGCGGCCGAGGCGGCGGCGCTGGAGGCGGGCGAGGCGGGCCGGCCGCCGCCGCGCGCGCGCGAGGTGCTGGTGCGCGGCCGCGCCGTCAAGCTCAAGTACTGCTTCACGTGCAAGATGTTCCGCCCGCCGCGCGCCTCGCACTGCTCGCTGTGCGACAACTGCGTGGACCGCTTCGACCACCACTGCCCCTGGGTGGGCAACTGCGTGGGCAAGCGCAACTACCGCTACTTCTACACGTTCGTGGTGTCGCTGTCGTTCCTGGCGGTGTTCGTGTTCGCGTGCGCGGTGACGCACGTGGCGCTGCTGGCGCGCGGCGCGGGGCTGGCGGGCGCGCTGCGGGCCACGCCCGCGTCCGCCGTGGTGGCGGCCGTGTGCTTCCTGTCCGTGTGGTCCGTGCTGGGCCTGGCCGGCTTCCACACCTACCTCGCCTCCACCGACCAGACCACGAACGAGGACGTGAGTCGCGCGCCCAGAACCATATCGTAGACCAGTCTAGTATTCAGGATTGCCATCTATTACGCTGATAACACGATTGATTGTTTTCAGATCAAGGGCTCGTTTTCGACACGTCGCGGCGTGTCCAACCCGAACCCGTACTCGCGCGGCAACGCATGCGCCAACTGCTGGCACGTGCTGTGCGGCCCGCTGGCGCCCAGCCTCATCGACCGGTGCGTGCGCGCTCCAACGCACTCCACTAGCGCACCGCGCGCTACAGTCGCTCTCATTTCTCCTTTGTGTCGCAGACGCGGCGTGTTCACGATCGACGTCAACGATGAGCTGCCGCCGAACTTCGCGCGCGCCCTGAGAGCGGCGACGCCGGCGCCCGCGCCGTTGCCGGCCGCGCCGGCGCTGGCCGCGGGCGCCGGCTGCCCGGCGCCGGACGGCAGCTACACGAACCTGTTCTCTGGCGGCTCGCCGGCGCGCCACGCCTACATGAACCGCTCGCTGGAGCTGGACCCCGTGCCGCTGCAGCGCACGCCGTCGCCGCGGCCGGAGCGCCGGCGCCGCGCGCGCTCGCCGCCCGCGCTGGCGCTGGCCGCGCCGCCGCCGGCGCTGAGCGCGTCGCGCCTGCGCCTGCTGCACGACACCACGATGATCGACGCGGCGCTGGACCTGGACGAGCCGGAGCCGCCGCCGCAGCTGGCGGTGGCGGTGCACGCGCGCGCGCTGGCGGCGCTCTGACGCGCGCTGCAGGCCCGGCCGCGCCGCCGCCGCGTGCGCGCGCGGGCCCGGGGCCGCGCTGTATATAAATTATGATAATTATAATAAATAGCTGGTATTGTAGAGTTTGTTCGCCTTTCATTTTATTTCAAACGATAATTCCGTAGTCGACGAGGAACCCGTATGGCCTACGGCATCCCGCGGTATGCCATGGGAGTGTAGCTGCAAGTCATCAACACATCCGTCCGCCGCCACAGCCAAAGGTTCACTGAGAATTCCGCATGGCGCTGCGGGATATTTATACAAATGCCACATTGCGTGACCGCTGAGTCCAAGCGACACCATACAGATTGAATAGGAACTAATTTTACTAAACTATAATATTTCATACTGATCTCCTATTGGTTCGTTTATAAAAGTAATATGCGCAACGTACACTAACAGCTAAGAATTTTAGCTTTAAGTCTGCACACAATAATTATGACAATACATACAATTTACTACCATCTGGAGTTTTACTTATAATACCTACCAAGCGCTACAGTGGTGACCCCGACGTGATTCTCCACAAGGAACTCCAGTTCAGAAATTTTTATTGAAACCATCCCAGCTGTTACGACGCATGAAAAGTCTGGCCGCCGACAACATTAAAGACTCAACGCTGCGTATTATGTGGACAAACCATTTGCCGCAATCCGTACGAGCAGTCCTCGCTGTCAGCGATAACATCGCGAAACGCTCCGACATCAACGAGTTGGCAATAATGGCAGACAAGATCCTGGAACAAGCGCAACCACACGGCGCGATCGCTGCAGTAGCGACAACACCTCCCGCCTATGTGCCTACATCGATTGAAGAGAAGATTGACATGCTCACCAGGGAAATCGCTGAACTCAAGGCAAGTCAATCTAACCATGAGCGACGCCGACCATACAGCAGATACCGCTCAAGGTCACGTTCGTCGAGCAGGCCCAATCAACATCGCGCACAGCGCAGCAACACGCCGCGACGAACCGAACAAACAGGAATCTGTTATTATCATCGCAAGTTCGGAAAGGAAGCACAACGATGCACGCGTCCATGCAGTTTCGAAGACAAAAAAACTCCTTCGGGAAACTAAAACCTGCGTTGGACGAGGCGGGAACTGGCGCAAACAAATGTATTGAACAAACAGACGTTAAGAATTGTTTATTTTGCACTTGCCGACTCGTTGTTAAGCTATGGACTCCTTGTGTACGGGCGGACCTTTATTACATATTTAAGAGATGTTAAAGACATACAAATAAGACTGATAAAGTTTCTAGTCAGTAAAAATGTTAAAGATAAGTGCAACAAAGAGTATGATAAGCTATTTCCCATCTGTAAAATTTTACCCGTAGATAAAAAAGTAGATTATTTGGTAGGTCTGGAATATTATTATAGTGAAGAGTATAAAGTTAATGTTAACAACAAGTACAACACACGTAGGGTTAGAGAGAACAAATTGGTTCAACCACAGATAACAAATTATTATGGTAAGAGAACATCTAAGTATTTGGTACCTAAAGTGTTTAACAAACTAGATTTATTAAGAGAAAAAGTTAAAATTAGTAAAGGATCACTTAAGACAAAATTAAAAAACATTATACAAGATAGCAGATAAAATTAAAAACATTGTTAATAAATATAAGTAGTAGGTATGTGCGTAAGGTGGTGCATTGTTATGTAAAAGAGCGCCTCTCGCCATCAAACGTAAAAGTTTGGCGAGTTTAGAATTTAGTAACACCTCTGTATTATAATATCATTAAATAAATTAAAAAAAAAAAAAAAAAAAAACAACACATCATACCGCCTATTCATAACCGACAGAAACTCACGTCTGTCATTTTTAATTGATACTGGTGCAAACGTCTCCGTCATACCCAGAAAAAAAGGCGGGAATGCAACGCCGACCGATTTTTGCTTGTACGCAGCGAACAATACAGTCATCCCAACGTACGGTGAGAAAACACTACAATTGGACCTAAACCTACGAAGACCCTATACGTGGAAGTTCATCGTCGCTGCAGTCAGCAAGCCCATCATCGGTGCCGACTTTCTAAAACATCACCAACTACTTGTCGACATAGCCAGTCGATGTCTCGTCGACAAGGTCACAAATCTCATTGTCAAGGCACCAGTTACCTATACCGCCGAACCGTCAATAAGAAGTATCGACGTTGACCAACCATATCACCAGCTAATCAGCAAGTACCCGGATATCTTGAGGCCATCATGCATGAAGGATACACCAAAACACCGTGTGGAACACCATATAGAAACCACCGGTCCACCAATCTACAGCAAAACACGACCTTTACCACCACATCGATACCTGTCTGTGAAGAAGGAATTTGAAACGATGATGGAGCAAGGAATATGCCGTCCAAGCAAAAGTCCCTGGTCCACACCACTGCATGTCGTACCGAAAAAAAATGGAGACATTCGCGTATGTGGCGACTACAGAAGGTTGAACGATGTCACCAAACCGGATCGTTATCCAGTACCACGACTCAAAGATTTCACCTACCTACTACACGGAAAAAAAATCTTTACTACCCTCGACTTAAACCGTGCGTACCAACAACTACCCGTATACGAACCAGACATCGAAAAGACCGCCATCACAACACCATTCGGCCTATTCGAATTTCCTCGAATGTGTCCAGGATTGAAAAACGCCGGACAGACTTTCCAACGATTTATTCATCAAGTGCGACTCCGCTACGGAATGTCGAAGTTTGAAATGTCGACGTATGTTAGTTCTAAAGTACAGGATCTCGATGTACGCCAGTTCGAAAGTTCACTGGAGCGAAGTATGCAAGGCCGACGTATCGTTAGTTAGAAAGCATACGAAGTATGAAATGCCTCCGTACTGTTAGTTAATAAAAAGCATACGAGTGCAATAGGACTATTCGCACTCGTATGCTTTCTAAGTTAGATATCGACACTGTCGCTATTGGAACAATTGTAATAGGTAATAAACAAAACACATTCATAAATAGATATATCTTTAAATTATTAAAAAGAAAGAAACAAATTAAACCAGAACCAAACAAAAAAAATGCGCTTGGAGCATTACATAACGTTATTAAAAACACCATTTAGATTAAATACCTATGTGTTAAAGTATCAGTAAGTAATTTAATTTATTTCAGTTTTGTATATCAAATTAAATCTTCATATACGCTATGTACGCAAGACCACTTATGTATTCTTTTAAATCTACGTTATCCTTCTTTAATAACTGTTCTCTGATTTTTAGGATATAGCATGATTTTTTGTATTTACGTTTCTTTATATTAGCATTAATTCTTTCAATCTCCAACATTGTATTTTTTTGTTCTTTTTGCAATTCTTTCATCGATTTATAGATATTGAATTTTTTCCTGTTCAGCAAATTATTCCAACGATTATGCCAATTTTCAATATTGTTTTGGGTAGTTGGGATATCAGCGTTCACACAATCTATTACGGACCATATCTGAGGCGGAAATCTTGGGGCCGACTTCTTCAGCTGTAATTTCAGTGTTGACACCTTCTCTCGATTAGTTACACGTTTATAAACTCCATGAACATAATATTCAGAAGATTTCCGCCTCAGATATGGTCCGTAATAGATTGTGTGAACGCTGATATCCCAACTACTCAAAACAATATTGAAAATTGGCATAATCGTTGGAATAATTTGCTGAACAGGAAAAAATTCAATATCTATAAATCGATGAAAGAATTGCAAAAAGAACAAAAAAATACAATGTTGGAGATTGAAAGAATTAATGCTAATATAAAGAAACGTAAATACAAAAAATCATGCTATATCCTAAAAATCAGAGAACAGTTATTAAAGAAGGATAACGTAGATTTAAAAGAATACATAAGTGGTCTTGCGTACATAGCGTATATGAAGATTTAATTTGATATACAAAACTGAAATAAATTAAATTACTTACTGATACTTTAACACATAGGTATTTAATCTAAATGGTGTTTTTAATAACGTTATGTAATGCTCCAAGCGCATTTTTTTTGTTTGGTTCTGGTTTAATTTGTTTCTTTCTTTTTAATAATTTAAAGATATATCTATTTATGAATGTGTTTTGTTTATTACCTATTACAATTGTTCCAATAGCGACAGTGTCGATATCTAACTTAGAAAGCATACGAGTGCGAATAGTCCTATTGCACTCGTATGCTTTTTATTAACTAACAGTACGGAGGCATTTCATACTTCGTATGCTTTCTAACTAACGATACGTCGGCCTTGCATACTTCGCTCCAGTGAACTTTCGAACTGGCGTACATCGGGATCCTGTACTTTAGAACTAACATACGTCGACATTTCAAACTTCGACATTCCGCCATTCATTGATGACGTCATAATAGTTTCTGAAAACGAAACACGACATATCGAAGATCTACAAGAAGTTTTGCACAGACTAGACGAGTACGGTATAACAATAAATCCGTCCAAATGCGTCTTTGGCAAAGAAAACGTCAAGTTCCTGGGATATGGAGTGTCAAGCGATGGAATCAAACCACCACTAGACAAAGTCAACGCTATCGCTGCTTACCCCAAGCCAGAGACGATACAGGACCTACGACGATTTATTGGCATGATAAACTTTTATCGAGACAGTGTACCAAACGCAGCCCACATACAAGCACCTCTCAACGCGTTTCTACACAACTCGAAAAAACGTGACAAAACGAAAATCGACTGGAACACAGAAGCGCTACAAGCATTTGAGTTATGTAAAGTCAGCATCCAAAACGCAGCTTTACTCGCTCACCCATCTCCATCACCAACCGACGCAATCTCCCTAATGTGCGACGCGTCGAATACATGCGCCGGAGCCGTGCTACAACAACTTGTAAACCAGAAATGGATACCCCTTGGCTATTTCTCGAAGAAATTCTCTGACACACAACAGCGATACAGCACATTTGACAGAGAATTATTATCAATATACATGGCTATCAAACACTTCAGAAAAATGTTCGAGGGAAGAGAATTAATAGTTTACACGGATCACAAGCCGCTAACCTACGCTATACGCAAGCCACCATCGGATAGCGATACACAACGGCGCACTCGTCAGCTGTTATTTATCAGTGAGTTTACGACCGACATACGTCACGTGAGCGGAGTAAACAATGTTGTCGCCGACGCACTCTCACGCGTCGAAACCATCGATTTGCCATCTCCAATAGATTACGACGAATTAGCACAAGCGCAAGACAAGGATAGCAACATACCTACTTTATCAAAGCAATCAAACATCCAACTGAAGAAAATCGTCGTACCCGGTACAAACAATCCAATAATCTGTGAAACATCGACGCCACACATTCGTCCATACCTACCAGATGACTATCGTCGCATCGCATTCAACGCCGTGCACAATACAAGTCACCCTGGAATTCGAACAACGCGTAAACTAATGCAACAGCGTTACTTCTGGCCCGCAATGAATACCGACATTGGCGAGTGGTCAAAGACATGTACTGCGTGTCAACAATCAAAGGTACAGCGACATAACCACAGTAACATCACTTCGTTCCCACCAAGCGAACGATTTCAACACATTCACGCAGATATTGTTGGACCACTACCTACATCTTCGTGTGGACATCGGTACCTGCTCACCATCATTGACCGTTGCACACGTTGGCCAGAAGCAGTACCTCTGCAGGAAATTACAGCGGACGTCGTCGCACGAAAGCTATACGAATCATGGATCGCACGTTTTGGTTGTCCAATCAGAATAACAACCGATCAAGGGCGACAATTTGAAAGCCGACTATTTCAAGAGCTCGCACTATTGCTAGGAGTGGAAAAAACCCGTACTACTGCCTACCACCCGCAGAGTAACGGCATAGTGGAACGCTGGCATCGAACATTGAAAGCCGCGCTCATGTCGCGACTAGTGAACAATAATAAATGGCTCACCGAACTACCTACTGTATTGATGGGACTACGAGCCGCGACGCGTACTGACACCAACACTAGCGCTGCGCAGCTCACCTACGGACAAGCGTTGCGATTACCAGGCGATTTTATATCACCATCGCCAACTGCAACGAAGATGGACCATACCTACGTCGATAATTTGCAACACACCATCACGAAGCTCACGCCGACATACCAGCCGCATTCAAATAAGCAATGTATGTTCGTGCACAAGGATTTGCACACATGCAAACACGTGTTCGTGCGTGATGACACTGTCCGCAAGCCGCTTCAACGTCCATACAAAGGTCCTTACCAGATAATTGCACGGAACGAGAAGTACTTCGCGATACAGTTGCCTAGTCGAGTCGCAAATATATCGATCGATCGATTAAAACCGGCGTACACGATAAACACTGAAGATCACGAACACAGCAAGGAGACAACACCATCACCACCAGCTACTACAGAACTACACTCCAGCCAACTTCCGACGAGCAAAAGCGACGCTGCACACCGCACCAGATCAGGCAGGATCGTCAAAATGCCAGTACGCTTCGCTTGAGGGGGAGTACTGTAGCTGCAAGTCATCAACACATCCGTCCGCCGCCACAGCCAAAGGTTCACTGAGAATTCCGCATGGCGCTGCGGGATATTTATACAAATGCCACATTGCGTGACCGCTGAGTCCAAGCGACACCATACAGATTGAATAGGAACTAATTTTACTAAACTATAATATTTCATACTGATCTCCTATTGGTTCGTTTATAAAAGTAATATGCGCAACGTACACTAACAGCTAAGAATTTTAGCTTTAAGTCTGCACACAATAATTATGACAATACATACAATTTACTACCATCTGGAGTTTTACTTATAATACCTACCAAGCGCTACAGGAGCAATGCGGAGTGCAAATCTTCTTCGATGATCCGAACTTTGGTATCTATATCTTGTAACCCTTAGATACGTACGAATTTACGTTGGTAAAGGACAATGGCAGAATCCCGATTTTCGTAGGTACCTATCTGTCACGGTGATATAAGTGGACGCTCAATATTTCTATCAACAATTCTGCTGCAGCCCCGGATCTAGATTTTGTTTAAGACGGGGTTAAAACTGCCGTCTGCCGCCCCTCGCCAATCTTTTATGGGGATGCGCTAAGTTAGGCACAGCGAAATTAAATATTGCTTAAAATTAAAATTTTGGCAGCAACATATTTATCAAATTGTATCGATCGATAATGCGCTGTAGTGACACAGTACCTGTCACACAGTCACCATAAAACCAGATACCACATACCACCGAACCAGTTACCACATACCACCGAATCAGTTACCACATACCACCGAACCAGTTAGTTACATTACCACGTTTTTGACAGTCCGCAAGAAACAGAGGCAATCATCTTGATAAAGACGAGTATGTACCTAATAAGAAACAAAATCATGAAGGATTAATAAATAATATCATGTTTATAAAAACACCTTCGAAAATAATGCATTATTTTAGAACAAATTTGGTTAGCATAAAAAAGGTTATAGTGAGCCAACCTTAAAAGATAGACATATGCTGTCGCGGACTTTTTTTTTTGAATTTTAAAGGAGAAGTTCTGTCATACATGATTTTTGTAAACGTTTATGCAGCGGAAGCTCTCAAAAGGAAAATAAAACCCCCCGATTTTGAAACATTCTTCATTGGTGCTCCGCTCCTATTAGATCAGGGATGCTGTAAAAGCTCAGTGTAAACTGGATGCACGTGACGTAACGCAATTATTTTTTTTTTGGATTCTTTATAAGTCATAAGTCATTTATTTCATAACAAAATACATTGTGTTGAAAATATTACAGTGATAATAAATCACTACATAGTATAAAACAAAGTCGCTTTCTCTGTCCCTATGTTCCTTTGTATGCTTAAATCTTTGAAACTAAGCAACGGATTTTGATGCGGTTTTTTTTAATAGATAGAGTGATTCAAGAGGAAGGTTTATATGTATAATAACATCCATTAAATAGTGGAGAAGTACTGCTATTTTTGAGGTTTCTAATGTGATGTCGTAAATAATTACATTTTTTCCGCTTACATTGCAAACGCAGGCTGAACCCTACGAGTTTTATCAAAATAATGTACTAAGTATTGTACACATTGAAAAGGTCTACAGAAAAGTCCGTGATGGTATATGTCTATCTCTTATGGATAACCCACAATAACTTTTTTTTGTCATTTACTTTTTACGACAAATAATGGCTAATTTTCGAAGCGATTTTAACCAATACAGCATTAATCCTTAACCAATTAAATACCTTGAATACATTGTTCATTTAATATAGATCTATATGGCCCTTTACACCGTATGATTTAAGTGAATATTTTCGAAGATATTACAGATTTAAAAATTGCGGGACGTAGCGTTTGCGGCGGTACCGGCCGGCCGCCCGGTGCGGCAAGAGCGTGCCTATAAATAGCGCGTCTGAGGCCGCGGTTTTCCCCTCCTGGCTGGAGGCTTTGAGTGTAGTAGCTTAAGGCAACCACAGGATTGACCGGTTAAACAGCTACGGTTTTCGGAACCAGCTGTGAGATGCCCAACAGAAAAAAAAAAAAAAGACGCTGTTTTCCCTATAGCACTTTGAATTTAGCAGCGATCGGACGCGTTTATTATATCGGAGCTCTCCAGCGAGGAAAATAGCAATACTTAGGTAATAAAAACGTGCTTTTCAGCGCGACAACTTATCAGTAATTATAAGTAAGTTACGATAAATAATTGTATGATAGTAGTTTTAAAATATAAATTATATTCTATTCTAAGGTTAATTTTTAAATCGCACTTATAGCAATTATAAGTACCTACATAAGGTGAGATAAGATTAGATTAAATAAAACCATAATTTATGGATTGCAATTTTCTATTAAGATCTTGATTAAAATTTACAGTTAGATCAATTTAATATTAGGGAAATTATTTTCAAAAATCGTGATTTAAGGTGAGATATGTAAGTTCAGAAAAAGTACTTAATAGAATAGGTATCTTTTGTTTTTAAGAATTTAGATATTTTTTACTGCAGCACATACTAATAATATGGCAATTTGTGCATAGGTAATCATACATATAGAACTGAGTAAATTTTGTACAGAAATTATAAAGTCATGTCTGGAAGACGTCATCGTTCGAACATAGGTCGTAGTACAGTGAATGCCAGAAGAGTACGTTCAGCAAGAGATGAAGAATCGTCAACGGAACGTGAGGCTCGCCTCAGTCAGGCTCGGGATAGATATAGAGCTGAGAGAGAGAGAGAATCTTCAGTAGAGCGTGAGATTCGCCGCAGCCGGGATCGAGATAGGCATACGGTTCAGAGGGACAGAGAATCGTCAGTAGAGCGTGAGGCTCGCCTCAGTCAGCTTCGGGATAGATATAGAGCTGAGAGAGAGAGAGAATATTCAGTAGAGCGTGAGGTTCACCGCAGCCGAGATAGGGAAAGACATCGAATACAGAGAGCCAGAGAATCATCAGCACGAGTTACTAATTCATGGGTGAATAAAGAAAATTCTGCCATGAATTACGATCCTTCGATTTCTTACAAGAACGATACTGTGTGAACATTGCTTGGCATTGAAATTCAAGGACGAATCGAAAAGCATGTGTTGCTTACAAGGAAAAGTCAAATTAGAAGAAGTTCTCCCTCCACCTGAACCACTTCACTCTCTTCTTACGGGTGATCATCAGAAATCCAAGCAATTCATGCGCAATATACGCCGTTATAATAACGCATTTCAAATGACCTCTTTTAAGAGTAAGCAAGTCGTTGAGCGTGGGTTCATGCCTATATTTAAAATTCAAGGGCAAGTGTACCACTTAGCTGGGAGCTTGCTACCACTTCGACCCGATGATCTAAGCATCTACGCGGTGTACAAGTGTTGCACAGCCAATTGATAGAGATTTGATTAGATCTCTTCAAGATATGTTACATTCTCATAATTGCTACATACAGTCTTTCAAAACTGCGATTGAGAGTGTTCCAGCAGATACTCCTGACTTTAATGTCGTAATCCATGCAAATAAAGTTCCTGTTGGAGAACACAGAGGACGATACAATGCGCCTTCCACGAGTGAAGTAGCAGTGGTGATAGCTGGACAGCAATTTGACAAAAGAGATATTGTATTGCATAGTCGTGATGATAATTTGCAAAAAATTTCAGAGTTACACAGATCTTATGACAGCTTACAATATCCTTTGATGCTATGTCGTGGAGAAAATGGTTATGCCATTAATATTTCTCAAGTTGACCCAATCGGTGGTACACCTCTGCGTAAAACAGTGTCATGTATGAACTACTATTGCTACCGTATAATGACAAGACGTAACAATTTCAATACTTTGCTTAGATATGGAATGTTAACAAACCAATACTTGGTAGATCAATATGCGAAAATTGAATCTGAGAGATTGGCCTACATCCGTAATAATCAATAATCAATCCGTAATATGCAAGAGAAACATCATACGATCAAACGAGACTTTTACAAAATATAGCTCAAGATGAGCCACGATTAAACATCGATCAGAAAAAAGTATTCACTGCATTACTATCAACAATTGATAACAATGAAGGGAAATTGTTTTTCCTTGATGCCCCAGGAGGTACAGGAAAAACATTTTTAATCAATCTGCTTTTAAAAAAAGTGAGATCTATCGGAAAAATTGCGTTAGCTGTTGCGTCATCCGGCATTGCCGCTACGCTTTTGGAAGGAGGCCGAACCGCACACTCCACATTCAAGCTCCCGCTGAAAATCACCACCGATGATAATAACAGCGTCTGTAGTGTTTCTAAACAGAGCAATACAGGAAAATTGATGCGTGACTGCTCATTAATAGTCTGGGACGAAGCTACCATGTCAAACAAGACGTCTGTGGAAGCACTGGATAGGACAATGCGCGATTTGCGCAACAAAAATTCACCTATGGGTGGATGTACAATTCTGTTCTCAGGAGATTTCCGTCAAATCCTACCAGTTGTGACTCGAGGAACACGTGCTGACGAAATAAATGCTTGCCTAAAAAGATCCAACCTTTGGCCACATGTCAATAAATTAAAGCTTAAAACTAATATGAGGGTTTCGTCATCTTCACGTGAGAACAGGCTATTTCCAGAGATGCTGCTAAAAGTTGGCAATGGAGAGTTAACACAAAGTGAGGGAAGGATTGACCCAGAAAACCTTTGCGTTTTGATAGACAACATCCAAGAGTTAGTCAACAATGTCTATCCTGACATTGATAACATAAGTTATAAGACAATATCTTGGTTTAAAGAAAGAGCGATTCTGTCACCAACTAACGAACAAGTAGATAAAGTAAATAACTTGATTCTTTCAAAGATTGATGCGCCGACGAAAATATACTACTCGGTCGATACTGTTCTCGATTTGGAAGAAGCTGTTCATTTTCCTACAGAATTTCTAAACTCTTTGAACCCGTCTGGACTCCCTCCTCACAAAATGGTGTTGAAAGTAGGTTGTCCTGTTATTTTATTAAGAAACCTGAATCCACCTAAACTTTGCAATGGCACGCGTTTGCTGGTAAAATCATTGAAAACTTTCATAATAGAGTGCACAATACTCACAGGATGTGGTACCGGAGAAGATCCCAACTAGCAAAAGCGCTATATAACAAATGATTTATAAGGTAATAACTCTTGTAAATGTTTTATAACAGCATTAGTTTTACAACTATCTTTATAAAAGCATGTTTTAAGTGTTTTTTGCTAATATGATGTATCGGTCTTATCACCTTATCTTACATACGTTTATATAACCAATGTAAATGTCCCTTATAAAGCTTTGGACATATAGTAGCATATAATATGGCTTTTCAGACATATAATAATTTAGCCTTGTAGTCGCATTGTCCTCATACTATTTGTAAAATTAATAGGGCTATTATAAAACCAATTCCCTTATAATGTTTATTTGAATGCAACTTAAAAGCTAATGCAAAAAGGCAAGTTACATAGCTTCTATAAATAAATAAAGTGTTGACTGCATCTCTATGTAACAGGTACAAGAACTTTATTCTTATATGTATGCTTGACTTTGCCTTTACATAAGTTTATCGTCAGCCATGACATTTTGGAATCGGTAACTATAATAGTGACTTGTTATTGTGAAAATGGATTTAAATGACTGGAAAAAATTAAAGCGAAGTGGTTCTTATAGAAGAAAGGTGAAGAAAAGGTACGAGGCTATGATGTCAACAAATTCGTTATCCTCAGCAGCGACTCCGACCAGGGCAGAGATGAAACAAAATGTTATGGGTTCCGTAGAACAATTGTCACAAAATTTTGACAATGACACTTTCGATGAAGATTTCTTAAAAGGTTACCTTTCTCAAAGTGATAATGAATCATCTGATGAGCGTGACAGTGACATAAAGAGAGACATAGAAAAGGACGGGTTCAGAGATGATATAGCTACTTGGGCTGTGGAATATAACATTACGCATTGTGCTTTAAATAAACTTTTTAAAATTGTGAATAAATTAGTACCCCATTCATTACCAACAGATGCACGCACACTTCTTAAAAGTAACACAGTTAAAATTAAAATAATGAAAATGGGCACTGGACATTATTGGCACAATGGACTAACAGACCAATTAATCCAATTTTTACAACGTCATTCTGACATACCCAATAAGTTATCACTTAATATAAATATTGACGGATTACCAGTTTACAAAAGTTCCAACCATCAATTTTGGCCAATTCTATGTAATGTAACCGAAATCAAACAAATGTCTCCGCTGGTGATAGGGATATATGAAGGAAAAACAAAACCTTTGAATTTGGATGCATATTTTCACGCATTTATAACAGAATTCAAACAACTGGAAACCGGTTTGAAAATCGTTGATAAAACAGGAACAGAAAAGATGATAGAAGTCAAAATAAGAGCGTTCATTTGCGACTCTCCAGCTAGAGCTCTAATCAAAGGTATTTACCGATTAAATTAATTTCTAAAAAGTTTTACTCTGTACAGGATGTAGCGGAGAGGGTATATATATAATCAAAATAAAGGTAGTATATATATAATTAAGAGTGTGCATATGCCACTCATGATAACAAACAACTTTTCCAAAAACAAGGGTCTGAAGGCCGGAAACGAAAAAAAAATTTTTTTTTCCCTACAAAGTCAAAATCATTCAGACCCATGTTTCTTTTGGAAAGTTGTATGTTTTCATAATTATATGCACCTCATTAAGTATTCATAGCATAGATACATTATACCCTTTCCGTAACAACATGCATACTTATTTATTACACATCCTTTTTATTTCAATGTAACTACATCGCCTGTAGAAGTGCGTATGTCTTTAAATAATACAGATATTAAAATTCTGAGAATTACTTTTTAGACAATAAAATATTGTCTAGAAAGGAAGCCAACCCTAACATAATTGGGAAAAGGCTAGGCAGATGATGACAATAAAATATTCTACGTAAGTTTTTGTTACCTACCCCAAATATTTTTAAATATCTCAATAAATATTTTTGTTTGATAAAAAAATATATTAATGCTGCACTTGTGCAGGCGGACTGGTCGCGGTTAGTTGTCTAAAATTGGCATTATTGCATCGGTTATATTTGTTGTATCATATTCGCTATGCTCTCAAAAATTTAGAAAAATTTGGATACAAAGGGTTGATTGTTTTTACATCATTTCAGGAGTTAAGAATTTCAACGCTAAGCATGGATGCACGAAATGTACCGTGGTAGGCGAGTATTCACATGTATCACATACAGTAACGTTTCAATCCGTTAACTGTCTTAAGAGGAACAATGCAGACTTTCGTGAAAAAAAGTATGAAAAACATCAAAAAATTTACTCGCCCCTACTGGAATTAAATGTCGATATGATCGAAGATTTTCCTGTGAGTGACTCACTTCACCTCATAGATCTAGGAGTAATGAAACGACTATTAACTGGGTGGAGAGATGGGAACTTTGGCAAATACGTCACTAAGTGGAGTCACCGTGACATTGAGAAAGTAAATAGTTTCCTATCAAATTGTCGTTTACCGAAGGAAGTACACAGAGCAGTACGGCAACTTGATGTATTAGCATACTGGAAAGGTTCGGAATATCGCTCTTTTTATATTACCTTAGTCCAGTATTGCTGAAACATTTGCTTAACCCTGAAGCGTACCACCACTATTTATGTTTTTATTGTGCCATTATGATTTGCTCCAATCAACATTTTTTTCGATTCTTACGTCTTGCAGAGGAGTTATTGAAATATTTTGTTACACATTTTCATGATTTCTATGGCAAAGACTATATTACAAGTAATATACACAACTTATGTCACGTTGTAGATGAAGTAAGAAGATTTGGTATACTGCAGACTTTTAACGCTTACCCGTTTGAAAACAAACTTCAAATGATTAA
This sequence comes from Agrochola lychnidis, assembly GCA_963680765.1. Lineage (NCBI taxonomy): Eukaryota > Metazoa > Arthropoda > Insecta > Lepidoptera > Noctuidae > Agrochola > Agrochola lychnidis. The sequence continues at coordinate 63,485 of OY796852.1, read as the reverse complement.
AAGCTTGTTAAGGCAAGGAAATAAACCACTGGAACAAGTTGCGAAAAGACTATTGGAAAGACATTTTGTTGAAATAGAAACTTTTAATGAACAGAAACCTAAATGGCCATTCGTTAAAGAGAGCAGGGGTAAGATTGGAAAACATATGATTCTTCATTTGGAAACATTCATATTATCGCCGGAAGAGTATAACAAGTGGTTTTTGACAAATGATAATCAAGTTGTGGAAACGACTGCCATATCATTTGATGGTACTTTTGGTAATAACGTTATATGGATAAAAGGAAATCGTATTGAAAATGTAAGTGATGCTTTCGAACAACCTATGAAGTCCTCATTGTTAAACATTTACAAATGCGATTTAGGAAGCATTAAGAAAACCATGAATATTGATTTTTCAGCAGCTGATATACAGTGCAAGTTAGTTAGTGTTAAATACGATACTGAATTATATTTTATACCATTATTACACAGTCTTTGATATTATAATTATGGAAGGCTGAGGCAAATAAAATAGTATTTTCATGAAAAAGCTTTTTATTAAAAATGTCTGTGAAATCAATTGGCACAAAATGTTCTTCTGACACTGTCATTCCTTTTTTATCATCATTGACTGCAATTTACAATATTTCCATAAAGACTATTTTGTTAAGTGTATGCACAATATTAACGGAAAATGTTATTTAAAAAAAATGTCTGTCAAATAAAATTAAAAAAAAAAAAAACTTAACTACTAATAGTAATAACTTTCTTTTCACAGTAATTATTTTGATTATCATCTATTATATTTAATTATAACATTTCTATTAAAACTATCTTGTTAGGAACTTATACACAATAATAACGCAAAATTATAATTAATAAATTGTCTGTCAAATCAATAAATAAAAAATATATATCAATTTTCTTCTCTCATTTATAATTCTTTTTCACCTTCCTCTACAATCAATAGCATTTCGACAAAACTAAAATCGAAAATATTAACACAAACTTGTAAAGTCACCGGGATTACGATATAATAGTAGACATAACTGCGTAAATTTATATCTTCTCTATAAATTGGGTAGTTGCCTAGGTAAAAAAAAAGAAATTCTATTTATTCCGTCTTTCAGATAATAAAAAATATTAGACACGTATTTTTTGCTTTATCATATTAATCAAAAATAACTTAGAAAACACGCATTAAAGTTGGGGAGTGGGGGCTCGCTACGTAACAACGTCGTATAAAATCTAGCAAGGCATGAATGACGTCATGCCACATTTTAACCCAATGTATCGCCGTAATCTTTTGATTACGTCAAAAAAGAAAAAAAACGTGTTCAATATTTTTTTTATAATCTACAAGTCAGACAAAAAATATTTTTTTGGACATAGGCCTATTATAATCATTAATTATGGCAATAATCACTTTAAAATTACAGCTAAAAATTTCTATTATAAATTTTTGTTCAAAAACACTATCATTTGGTCTCAGATCAGCGATAGGGAAGAATCTTATAATGTAAAACAATGTGAGTAATATATTATTAACTACTAAATAGCATACTTAAATATCAAATAATAATAATGGCTTTTCGGAGCGGAAGTTTTACAGGACGCTCCCGCTCTGGGATGCTCCCACCTCCAATGAACACTCCTTAATATTCATCTGTCTGAAATGTTTTCCTTCTTTAATCTGTTCATTATGTATTCTAATAAGTATTCATTTATGTATTTTATTGTGTATGTCTAATGTAATATGTCGAAAACAGATAGAAGGAAAATATTTCAGACATTGGTATTCATTTCATTAGCCAATATATGAATATTGACAAATGAAATTAATGACTAGTAATTAACTGAGAATATAAAATTCTATGATTTGAAAAGTGCGCGCAGAGTCGCATATTACTGTGGTTGGGGTAATTAAAGTAATATGCGACACAGAGCGGTTCAGCTTACATAGAAAATCAATGCGTAGATACATAAAGCCCGTTATCCATCAAAACGGAGATGAAACTGAGAGAAGCGTTTTCATAGATTTTAAACAGCTCCACAACAGCGCTGATCGATGTGAACTGTGTCAAATGTATGAATACATCAACACAACACATCTCTCGGCTCATCTTTGCTTTGGTGGATAACGGATCTAAAGATCTTCATTATTTAAAAATTGAATAGGTTCAAAATCAAAGCTTATACATACACTTCAACATCAGCACTAACTGGGGTGTTATTCATTTCAAAATCTTTCAATGGCATTCTTGAGTTCGATTGGGGCCCTCCTGATATTGTTTTATTTTTGTCCGCCTCTGTTGAAACCTCCGTCAAAATGTTATTTATGTTAACATTTGCATTCTTTTTAGGCCTGTGTTTTGTAGTAGATGTTCTCAATTTCTTGCTATTACACCTTTGACTTGAGTTTTTTAACACATTTTTAAAAAAGTTATGACATTCATTTAGTGTAAAACTGTTGTCAGAGTCGTGTACTAAATCAAAAAATAATTTAATTACTTTGGTGAAACTCTTAAAACAAAGTTTTGTTTCTGTTGTTCTTGATCCTCCAGCCCATGAGCATGTCTTAAGAAAATTTCTATCGAACATAGCGTCAATCAAAGCATATGCATTATTAATACCTCTTCCTTTGCCTTTACCGCATATAGTTGATAATTTTATCTTAATTTGTAATTCTTGCTCAGAACTTTCTAATAAATGCTCAAGACGTCGCAATTGCTCATGATCTTGTATAAGTATAAAATCAACACTTTCTGTTTTTTTTGTGGATCCAGAAGATTTATTTATGTACTCTTCAAGCTGTGTTACAGTTTGAGAAAAATTTAGCATCATAAGTTGCTGACCTTCAAAAAAAATTTTTTGGTTTTCTAGAATAATATTTATATTTTCTTGCAAAATAGGTACCTTGGTTTTCTTGTAAAGTGTTAACATTTGTTATCAAATTATCTATCTTTGTCACAAGAGTGTTATCTATAACCAATCTGTTGCTCATTTGTATATCTGCAACATGAAGTTCTTGAGGTTCTTCAGCTATGGAAGCTACTAGATGTTCTTCATATACAGAAGCTTCTCGAGATTCCTGAGATACGGAAATTAGTTGAGGTTCTTGATATACGGAAATTACATGAGGTTCTTCAGATACGGAAGCTCCTAGGGACTCTAGTCGGTTTCTTGTTACAGTTAACATCTTATCTGCCTTTAGTACACATGAAAATTCGCCTCTAATAAGTGAATCCGTATCTGTGCTCTGTAAATAACATATTTACACAATCGGTATGATTGCTGACAACAAGAAATCTATACTACAATTAAAATTATAATGTCCTCAAGACCGAATTTTGGTCACGGCGGCTTATCTCAACGGTGACTAGCCATCTGCGCGAGAAATAAATTAGTGCACAAGTCTTTGCGCAAACACAGGTGCACTCGTTTCCCTCACTCTCATATTCCGAATCTACTTTTAAACTACTGTTTTGATTTTGAAAATTGTTTCACTTTGAGGGCTACAAATTAAAATATCACTTTTTTCTATGGGAAAAATGCTCATGGCCGAAGCTAAAATAGTTCTAAATAAACAAAAAAATGTCATGTACCCGTGTATAAAATAGTTTTCATTACACGGGTACAAGACATATCTTTTTTAGGGTTCCGTAGTAAACAAGGAACCCTTATAGTTTCGTCATGTCCATCTGTCTGTCTGTCTGTCTGCGGTCTAGCTCCGAGACCCTTAGTACTAGAAAGCTGTAATTTGACATAGGTATACATATTAATTACGCTGACAAAGTGGTAAAACAAAATTATGAAAATCATTTTTTTTTAGGGTACCTCCAATACACGTAAAGTGGTGATGTTTTATTTTTTTATCCCATAGTGTGAGGTATCATTGGAAAGGTCTTACAAAAACATTATGAGTTTGTGAAAACCATTTTTGGATTCAGGGATCCGTTTGCAAAATATTAAGCTTTAAAGTGCTAATTTTTGTTAGAGTCAAGTGTCCCCCCCCCCCCCCCCCCCCGCCAGCTAAATGGTTGGTTTTGGATGTGTGAAAAAAATCACAGCAGTAGTTTATATAACGAAATTAAAAGGAAAATTATCACAGCTAAGTAGGCTAGTTATCGAGTAATAATTGACCAACTTAACTTTGCAGTTGCAAAAACATGTTTTCCCATACATTCCGTATGGGAGAACATGTTTATCAACTACAAAGTTAAGTTTGTTTTTGGGATAAATTCATCCCAACTACGAAACCCTTCATTGTGCGTGGTTCGACACGCACTTGGCCGGTTTTTTTTTTCATATTCTAGCCCTGTGCAGTTTTAAGCAAAGTCAAAAAATCAGTCGCAAACCAAGGTTTCAATGATCACTTCTTGCGATAAACTGTTATGGAACTTACGTTTATACATTCCTGCACTATGTTCTCAAAATTTAAAGATCGCTGTGTTTTCATGTTAACAGTTTTATTTTCTTTTTCATTGTCGGTTTCCGTGTCAGAATTTGAACACATCCTTTCCAATTCTAATTCCGCATTTTCGAAAGTACTTAAATGTCTTCTTTTTAAAATACAATTAACAACCTTCCAGTCTTCCTCTGGTTTAGAATGCTCTGAACGACGTAGTTTCTCAACTTTTATAGGGGCGATGCGGGGCCAAAATAAAAAGCCTTCTTTTTCCCACTCATTAGGAACTGTTGTTAACACAGACCTGCCCTTTTCTATCGTACTTACAATTTTAAATGACATTCTATAACTGCAATAAAAAAACAAGGTGATCAAACTGGTAGGTACTTAACTAGTTTTGTAAACTGAATAACTAACACTTGATAATCATAAAACAGACACCTTAGTACGAGTTTGTCACGTAATCTACTTTACCATCGCGGTCGTTTATTTCGTCACGCACACGAAAAAGCGTGCGACAAGAGTGAACACGTCTCTGTATTACTTGCTTGTACGCCGTTAAAACATAAGTAGTAGAATATGCAAACGTGAAGATACAATAAATTACGTGATGAACTCGCACTAACCGATAAAATAATACTAACAAATTTCAGATACTAAAGGAAATTTACAACGCACTGCTACTGAACACGATTACTAGCGCGCACGGCAGTGTCACGACAACACACTAACACAGCGTAGCGCTTCGTGGCCACTAAGCGGCCGCGGAGCGGGCGGGTGGCGCGGTGCGAGTATCCCCACTACATACTTTAGTTAGCCTACAACCGCCGCCTCTCGCGCCGATGGCGCCGACTTATTGATTGACATTGTTTATGTTATGTGTCTGTCTATCCACAATTTTATATTTAAGAGTTATTATTAAAAATATAAATACGTACTGCTTGTGACAGATAAAAAACGAAATAAGGATTAGGTGCAGCAAATTTCGCACTCATCACTTAAATAATGGTCGTAAATTGCAAATCTACAATGCTGACACCAAAAAATGTTTACATATAATAAATATTTTATTTTATCTTTCGTGATAATGAAATGGGATGGAAGATTCAAATTAGTCTGATTGTGACATCCAAAGCATTCTTCTCTTATTATAAAATGTGTGATTTGCCAAGGCCATATCACTCCAGTAAACAATTCGTGGAAATCGTCTTTTGTCAAGAAACGGTCCACATCCATATCAGGTACTTCTGGGTTCTGTAGAATAAAAAGAGTGCAAAGTAGTAGGTATTCACAAAATTTTACTATAAAGAATAATGGAGACTGAACCCTAAAATCTTTCAAAATGGTTGAGTATATTTGCACTAGCCTGCTACAATAAGGGACACATACACATGACACACACATACATGACTTTTAAATGATTTATAAAAACATTTGATTTGCTAATTATTCTTATAGTAGCAATTAACAGGAACTCACAAAAGTAAAATCGTTTTTAAAATTAAAATAAGATAGAATTAACGAGGCGCATTAAAAACTTCCAGTACAATATACGAAAAAAGAGTGATGTGGTCAATGTCTAGTAATGCAGGCAATTAATATATTTTGTAAATCACGTATTGAGGCAAATGACGCGTAAATAAATCATGAACTTCTCATATTCGTATTGCGTTTGCTACAACATGAGAAATTGCCCTTGTAGCCGAATTTTGTTAGCGGTTATAAGGGTAATTGGTTATATAAGAGCAAATGTCTTGCCTATTTAAAGTTAATCAGCCATACAATATGCCTTTACATGGCGAGTTTAAGGGGGATTAGCTTATTATATGGTAACTATAAAATATCTACAAGGTTTTATTCCTTATAATTTGTGCCCACACGCAGTCTTATTAGCATTAATATGGCCTTTATAAAATATTTTTTTTTGGCTTTAATGACATTTATAGAGCAACTTTTTGCTACTTGGGATGTATTGATTTCCCGAATCCCTCTGATACCATCGGATTTACCCTTCCAATTTAAACGTTTACAGTTTCCGGTAAAGACATCTTTTGCAATGACCATTAATAAATCGCAGGGTCAAACCTTCAACGTTGCAGGCTTAGATTTGAGCGTTGACTGTTTTTCACATGGACAACTGTATGTCGCTCTTTCAAGAGTGACCTCCAGAGAAAACATGTTTGTATTGTCTAATGACAAGAAAGCTGTGAACGTTGTTTATAAAAACATTCTGTAATATGTTGTAAAAATAAAATAAATAGTTAAAAATGTAAAAAGTAAATAAGTTAAAATGTAGTGTATGAATTTAGATATTCCAAAGATAGCAGGAAATCTTCATGGTATAGGGAAAGGGGAAGTGTTTTACTCCAAATTTAACGCGTGCGGGCTACGGGCAGTAATGAATAAATCAAAACTACTGGATCGATTTTAATCACATAGGCTATATATTTTATACCCGTGCGAAGCCAGAGCGGGCCGCTATGTTTTTATATACAACGTTCACAGTTTTTCTGTAGTGTATTTAGTATCAGCATTGCACCCGTGCGAAGCCGGGGCGGGTCGCTAGTAAAATAATAAAATCAAAAAAAATAAAGTTTAATAAAAAACTGTAACCCGACCACGGGAAAATAAAAATGATCTAAAAAGTACGAAACAAGCAAATATTTCAGACAGAAATCAAGACATAGGTACAAAAATGGTCAAGGTAAAGCCGTGGTCGCATGCCTGTATACCATGTGGGTGCCAGGAACACCTACAAAATTATAATGGCATGCGACGACGGCTTTACCTTGACCATTTTTGTACCTATGTCTTGATTTCTGTCTGAAATATTTGCTTGTTTCGTACTTTTTAGATCATTTTTATTTTCCCGTGGTCGGGTTACAGTTTTTTATTAAACTTTATTTTTTATTTTATACTTTTCCGTTTTTACACTTACTAAACGTTACAACAACGCCGCGCGCAACGTCTCACTGAAAATTGAATTTACAACGAGAACATTTTCGCGCAATGATTTTGTACGATTTCAAATGTCGACTAAAACCAAAAGAATCATTTGAAAGACTTCGAATGATGTTCATAGACAAAAGCCCTTCTAAAGCGACTGTTTTCCGCTGGTTCAACGAATTTAAGCGTGGTCAAGTACAAGTTTTTAGCGTTGTAACTTTGGCGGACGAAGAAAGAAGTGGCCGTCATAGGGCTATGACGGCTGTTACATAAGAAAACGTGCTGGCTGTGAAAAATTAAATTTAAGTGAATAGGCGAATTACATATGAAGAGATTCAGCATATACTGCAGATTGGATCGGGAAGTGTACATGAAATTCTACATGAGCATCTTCAGGTAAAGAAGATAGTTTCACGCTGATTACCACACAATCTAACGCAGAAGGAGGTTCGGGTAGAATGGTGCCGAGACATGATAGCAAAATTTGAAGCAGGCTCCTCTCGGCGCGTTTACGATTTCATTACGGGTGATGAATCATGGATTTGTCATTTTTGTTCCCCAAAATAAAAAATCAACTCAAGGGAAAACAGGGATTAAAGAGATGTCTGATGTGGACTGGAAAATGTGTAATGAAAATTGGTTAAGACGCATGAAACTGTGTATAGACGCCAATGGAGAGTTATTTGAAAAGATTTAATAAATAAAATATAACCTGTAGTATATTTTTTTTTATTACCTATTGCAAAATTGTGCCCCGTGTATAAATATTAATATTTCGTTGTACACAGTGCTACACATCAAGCTATAAATTTCCAGTATTAGTTGACCTCGCATTGTACGGAAATCCTTTACAATGCCAGATCAGCTTAAACTGGAAATGTATAGCTTGATGTGTAGCCGTGTGTACTTGTTTTTCTTCATAGAGGAATTGAGGATGGAATTACAAACCGTTTTTATTTATTAAGATTTGATTAACTGCACGTTGGTATCATCTTGCGATACAACGTAGCAGTCCCACTTTTGCTTGTTTTTAACAATTTAAACATATTTAATTACTTTGAAAGTATAACATTATTTACATATTTGTAATGTGCTCGTCAAGACCTTTCTTTTGGTACCAAACATGTCATGATCATATCATTTTAATTTTTTTCGAGGTTAGAAATTTACGTGTAAAATCCACCATATTAAATTTAGGGAAAATTTATATAGCCTATGTCACCCGGACTATTATTACGAATCTATTGATACCTCATTCATTAAAATCGGTTCAGTAGTTTAGGCGCTATGGTGGAACACACGTAAAAGCAAACATACATACATACATACAAACATATAAACATACATACATAGACTGCTAAAATCATAACCCTTCCTTTTGGCTTTGCCGTAGTCGGGTAAAAATAGGGCACTGGTGGCGGTTCTGGATTCGCAGTTGTCAAACTATTTTGATGACTGCGCAGACCTCACTGATACTCACTCAATTCTGTACTGCGCAGCTGTAGCGGCATGTCGTGTAGCTCACGTCAAATTTGCTAATGACTCAAGAGCTACACGACCGAAACCAGCCGTGCCAGCTTGGCAGTGCAGAATTGAGCGCCGTATTGGTGGGGCCAGAGCCCTCATCGGCAAACTAATCTGCTTCAGGGAGGGCAATACTCGCCCTAGAGTGATGTGCTTTGTGAGGCGGGCGTTCTTAGGGACTGATATCTGCCCACAGGAATATATGGCCCGTGTCACAGAGCGCATCGACTTCCTGAAGCAGAAAGTGTATGCATGGGCAAACCGTATCCGTAGATATAAGCGGCGAGTGGATCGATACACTCAGAATCGCACCTTCCAGAGAGATGAAAGGTGGGTTTATAGGGCTTGGGAGCGACCGAACCAAGGTGTGGCTGACACGCATCTGCCAGATGATGATGCCATGTGCTCTTTCTGGCGCAGCATCTGGTCGGTGCCTGTCAGTCACACCGAAGGTGATTGGACTCGAGAAGTCGAGCGAGCCTGAGATCCAATAGCAGAAATGGGGGCCATTACCATCTGTCCCCAAGATGTGGCTCGTGCAGTCCGTCCGTTGCCTAACTGGAAGTCTCCAGGGCCGGACGAGCTGCACAATTTCAGGATTAAATGGTTTGTAAGATCGCACGCTCGCTTGGCGGCTCAGTACCAGACTGCTTTAGAGTCTGGTTCGCTACCCCAGTTCCTAACGACAGGAGCTACCCCACCTGTTCCATAAATCTGGTAGCACCGCGGAACCCAAAAATTATAGGCCGATCACGTGTTTACCGACGGTCTATAAAGTTCTTACATCCATTTTGAGAGCTAAAATTAACAAACATATAGACACCAACTCCCATCATGTCTGCCTCTCAAAATGGATGTAGGAATGGGTCCCGCGGTACTAAGGAGCAACTCCTCATTGATATGGCCATTAGCCAACAAGTTCGCCGTTCCCGAAAGGATCTGTCGACATGCTGGATAGACTATAAGAAGGCCTATGACTCGGTGCCACATACATGGCTCATGAGGGTGCTGGAGTTGTATAAAGTAGATACAACTCTGCGCACCTTCCTGATGTCGTGTATGGGGCAATGGAGGACGGTCCTTCGCTATCCAGGATGTCGAAATATCCAGAGGAATAGTGAGCCGATAAGGATTGAGCGAGGTATATTCCAGGGAGATAGTTTGAGTCCGCTCTGGTTCTGCTTAGCCCTGAATCCTCTAAGCACACTGCTAGAGGATTCAGGTCTTGGCTATCGGCTGAGGAGAGGTGGTCAGGTTATATCTCACCTGCTCTACATGGATGACCTAAAACTCTTTGCCCCCAACAACTTGCAACTGATGGAGCTACTGAAAATAACTGAAACTTTCAGTAGCGCCATCAGGATGGAATTTGGTGTGGATAAATGTGCGGTCATGCATGTAAAGCGAGGGGAGATTGTGGAATCCGCGGGAACCCAACTCTCGGATTCCATAAACCTTAGAGCCCTCTCCACATCCGAAACCTATAAGTATTTGGGTATGTCGGAAGCGTTGGGCATCAATGTTACTGACATGAAGCAATCGTTGAAGGAGCGCTTCTTTGGCCGCCTGAAGAAAGTATTTAATAGTCTTCTATCAGGCGGAAACAAGGTGCGCGCCTTCAACGGCTGGGTCATGCCGGTTTTGATGTACTCTTTCGGCATACTCAAATGGACTCAGACCGAACTCGACGCCCTGGATAGGAGGGTCCGTACGCTGCTAATTGCATTTCGAATGCATCACCCACGGTCATCGGTAATGAGACTGCATGTCCCGTGAAATGTGGAGGTCGAGGCTTTTTAAACGCTAAGACACTCCACAATCGCGAGATATGCAGTCTCAGGGAATATTTCCTAGAAACCGACGTGGGGTTGCATCGAGATGTGGTTGCGATAAACAAGGGCCTTACCTCACTCTCCTTGGCTAAAGAGAACTGGCGCAAGCCTATAGTGCTTGACACTAACGACCGCAGGGAGATATGGCAGAGCAAGGAGCTTCACGGGCGCTACTACCGGGCCCTGCATGGGCCCGATGTAGACTTACTAGCGTCCGTAGCCTGGCTGCGCTTTGGTGACCTCTTTGGGGAAACCGAAGGTTTTGTCTGTGCAATTATGGACGAAGTTATGATGACGAACAATTATCGGAGATTTATTGTGAAGGACGGCACGGTTGACATCTGTCGGGCATGCCACCGTCCGGGAGAATCAATCCGACATATTATCTCCGGGTGTTCTCGTCTAGCTAACGAAGAGTACTTGCATAGACATAACCTTGTAGCCAGGATTATCCATCAGCAACTTGCCCTGAAATACAGCCTTGTGGTATCGGAAGTGCCGTACTACAGGTATGTGCCCGACCCAGTTCTCGAAAATGGAAATATCACATTGTACTGGGATCGATCCATCATCACTGACAGGACTATTGTTGCCAATAAGCCTGATATAGTGGTGGTGGATCGAGGAGAGCGGCGCGCAATGATTATTGACATAACGGTCCCGCATGACGGAAACCTCGTGAAAGCCGAGAAAGATAAACAAATCAAGTATCTTGACTTGGCTCGCGAGGTTGTCGACATGTGGGATGTGGACTCAGTAATCATTGTGCCGATAGTCGTATCAGCCAATGGCTTAATTGCCAAGAGCCTCGACCAACACCTAAGGAGGCTCTCGTTAGGCAGCTGGATTAAGGGCTTGATTCAGAAAGCGGTACTCCTGGACACGGCTCGCATCGTTAGGAGGTTCCTCTCTCTGGAGCCTTGACCGCCAGTAGCTTGGACCCTGCTCCCGATACCGGTGGGACACTATTTTTTATATTTTTAAATGTTTTAATATTATTTTATTCTAATATTTAAAAATATAATTTATATGTAAATAATGAAATAAAGAATAAAAATAATAAAAACGATAGAGAATATAGATCCGTGGGTTGCGCCCCCTCGAACCTACCCGCTTTATTGTTCAAATCAACAAAATATGTTTTTTATATGAAAAATGCGTATTTTTTTTACGTTTGCACGAATAACTTTGAATCTGAGGGTTTTAGGCCAAAATCACATTTGACAAAAGTTGTTCGCAAAAAAAAAAATTACACAAGATATCGCACGGTTAGAATAAAAGTGACCTATTTCAAAATTTTGGTAAAATGAGTTAAATATAGGTACAAAGTGACTCAAAAAAGTACACTCTTTCACATCATAAATTAAAAAACAGGCCATTTATGGTCAGAGCGGGATAGAGGTATTTATTTACTCAAAAATGCATGTAATGTGGTCATTATTTTGACAACCTTGTTTGAGCAAAGTCGACCTTGCCGTTCTGTTTCAAGGAGCGGCCGACAAAGTTTTGCTGGTCGCTCTAACAGGCTGGCAAAACATTGCCGGCCGCTATTTTGACGTTTCAACGTTTTAAAAAATCAAATGCAAAAAGATTTTATTTAAAACACAGCTGTTTAGATAGGTACAAAAAGATTTTATTCCATATTTGGCTGTATAGTTCCAACTACCATTGTTAAAAAAAAAAAACAAAGAAGTAACAAAAGCGCGGTTCAGCGAAAATCTTATTTTTATTTAGTGACTTTTTTGCTAAAAATGAGCTCTCAAAGCGAAAATTCTTCCGATTTAATGTGTTTAACACCGCCAGACATTAAAGATGAAGCTAAATTAGTGGTTGAAAATTTAATACAGCAAAACTCAAAGGAAAAGTATAAGCTTGCATATGAAAAATTTGTGCAGTGGAAAATCAGTAGGAAATCTAAATCTTTACTTGCTGGTTTTATTTAGATTAGGTACTTAAATTTTTGAGTAAAGCACTATACAAGCCTTGGCCCACTATGACTGCTTCGCTGGTCACGCTATGATTGCCTCGAGCTAGCCTAGCTACGCTCTAGGCCTTCCAGCTTGGCCATCATTGCAGCCCTTGCTGTCCTCGCTGTAAAGGCCTCGACCTACGGCCTCGGCCTTTATCTCAGCTCGTCCATCAAGTGCTGCATGCTGACCGCGCTGTGTCGGCCTGGAGCTGCGCTACGCTGCGCTACGCTGCGCTGTCGGCCATCATCAGCGCGACCAGCAAAGTAGTCATTATAGACCGCGGCAGTAATGTACTATTATTTAACATAAAACGGCCAAGGCCAATTACATTAGTTAATTAAAGACAAAAGATTATTACGGTACAGTAAACAAAAGTATACAACTACTCGACAGTCATACGCTTATCTCACAATACTCCAGACATACTGACAAGATCTTCCATTCATCCGCGAACACATCACAGTCAGGTTTAGCGTCCAAGAGAGCGTTGAGTGCAGAAAGTGTGCGAGGGACGGGAGACTGGGCTCGAGCGACGGTTCGACTCCGAGGCACGGCGAACAATCTATGCCTCCTTCCACGGTTATAGTTTATCGGAGCAAAAAGATGGGACAGTTCATAATGCAGTTCAGGAGCATCGGTTTTTCCGTGAAGGATCTTACACATATTAATGATTTGGTCATTTTTTCTTCTTACCTCGAGAGAATTGTACCCTAAGCAGCCTAAAAGAAAATTCGAAGGGTACATAAACGGATAATAACCATTCAAACGTTTATAAAGGTACCTTAGATAAGCTTTTTGTACTTTTTTCTAAGAGTAAAGTGTACTTCTTTTCGTGCGGGTTCCAGACGCATGCACTGGACTCCAGTTTACTACGAACAAGTCCATTAAAAATAGATTTAATAGCGCCGATGTTGCTAAACTCTTTAGCATTACGCAGTATGAAACCTAATCGTCTAAATGAATCCTTTGCTACCAATGCCATGTGATCATGAAACGTAAGCTTGTTATCAAACGTGACACCCAGATCCTTCATTCCAGTTGTTCTAGCAACAGCGCTGCCACTAATCCTATAAGTAAAGGTGATAGGGTTTCGGACTCGAGTAAAACTCATGAGGAAGCATTTGGAAGAATTAAATTCCATTTTGTTCTTAATACTCCACTCCAATATCGCCTCAATATCACGCTGCAGCGCCAGACAATCGGCTTCAGAGTGAATTTCAGAAAAGAGTTTCAAATCATCTGCATACAATAGACTTCTGGCGTGAGGAATAGATGAAGGAAGGTCGTTGATCATTATCAAGAAAAGAAGCGGTCCCAGAATTGATCCTTGACTGACTCCGGAACGCGTATGATAGGGCTTGGATTCATAAAGGCCAAGTCTGACAAATTGCTGACGATCGCGAAGGTAGTCAGCGAGGAGCCGTAACAGACCTGGCGGAAATCCAATGGCACATAGTTTTGCCAGTAGGATATCGTTATTGACCCTATCAAACGCTTTCCGGAAGTCAAAGTACAAGACATCGACCTGGCCTCCACGGTCCAAACGTTTAGATATATAGTCTACTAGGGTAAGAAGGTTAGTATTTACTGATCTTTTTGCTCTGAAACCATGTTGTTCATTACATAGATACTTTTCAACTTGGGAATAAATATAATTATGTAGTATGTTTTCAAAAACTTTAGCTGGTGATGACAATATGGCAATGGGATGGAATTCTTCTACTAATGTTTTATTCAAACTCTTGGGAATTGGAGTGACCCTTGAAATCTTCCATTGTGGTGGGTTTTTATTATATTCCGGTTTTTAAAGATAGATTAAATATATGAAATAAAGGTAAGCAAAGGTGTTTTTTAAATGTTTTCAAAATTTCTGGAGGAATGTTGTCAGGCCCTACCGAACTACTAAGTTTGAGTTTACCTATTCCTGACATGATATCCTGAGGGGTGAATTTAAATATATTTACATAATTACTGCTAACATTAGTATCACAAAGGGAGACCTTTTCAATATCAAGTCGCGGAACATCGGGAAGATAAACGCTAACAAAGAAATCAGCAAAGGCTACAGCCGCACGAACACCTGTAAATTTTTCACCGTTATAGGTAACACTCGGCTCAAAACCACCTTTTGAGCGTAAGCTGGCAATATGTTGCCAGAAATTACGCGGATTGGCTCTTAAATTATTTTCGATCCTTTTGGTATACGATGCATAAGCAAGTGCAACCCGTGTTTTAAGGCTAGCTCTCAAATCTGAAAAGTTTTTATGGGCTACTGTACATTTAGTGCGCTTCCAAGCAGAATGCCACTTGAGCTTAAGTCTAGTATCCTGAATTATGTTTTTGGTGAACCAGACTGGGTAACGCCCACTTGTAGTTTTACATCGACGTTTCTTTGGTACACAAGCATCAAAGATGGAATAAATTGACTCATAAAAGTATTCTGCAGCTAAACATACATCGTCAGTCTGTATAACCTTCTCCCATGAATTTTTCGAAAGTAAATCTAAAAGCTTATCTCGGTTACATTTTTTGAAATTCCAGTCTTTACTGGTATCAATATTACTTGGCTCAATGACATCAGAAATATGTGTAGATTTAATTTTAATATCAATATCTAATGGCGGGTGATAATTGTCAGGTTTAACTATACCATCCGTGGCAGCGACAGAAGTATCAATCGCGTCAGCGCTCTCTTGGACCAACACCACATCTAGCATACGTCCATTCGAATTACTCACCACATTCTTCTCATTCAGGCAACAAAAAGATAAAAAGTAAGAATAATAGTTAACAATAGATAAAGAAGCACTATTCAAATTTAAATCTCCTAAAATTAAAACAGTTCCTTTTAAGTTAGATACAAAACTTTCGACTTTACAAAACCAACGCATATAGTCTGCGTCTTTGGCACTTGGTTTAATGTATACTGCACACACGTAAATAGTACGACCACACCACGTAAAACTTGCCCACAGATCTTCACCACCGTCCGTTTCAAATTCGCGGCGCCGCGCCGTCGCAACACTAAAGGCGACCGCGCGGCGAGTAGAACACCCCCACATGGCGTGCCTCGGTCACGTCGTAGAATATTCCAGTCTCCTGGTGATAGTTCCGCGTCTTCAACCGACTCATCAAGAAATGTTTCTGTAATCGCGACGAGATTATGTTCCATCAACAGTAAATTGTTTCGCCACAAACATAGTTTGGTTTTTATACCTCTCACGTTTTGGTAAAAACAATGTAAGTTTGAAATTTTATGTGCTACGAAAGGGCTGATTGTTGGCTGGTGGGCTGGGCTGGGGTTGTTTTTCATTCTGCTTATGTAAACCGTCTGATCTTTTATAATAAGTGATCAAACGAACTTACCTGTTGTGAAGTTCGATCATTATTATACGAAGGGCTTCGTTCGAAGATATAAAATTTACATTGCAGCTTCCTCGCGTCAGTCGACAACCAATCGCATATTTAGAGCTGAAAGCAAAAACTAAACGCACAAGTGTAGCTATTCACGCTCTATACGTCATCTGTCATTATTTTAGAGTAAGAAGAGAATCTCAATTTTTCTGGGGAAGGGTAGGGAGGGTTCCTTATATCTTCGAACGAAGCCCTTCGTATAATAATGATCGAACTTCACAACAGGTAAGTTGAAAAATTGACAACAGGAAAATTGAGATTCGAAAAATGAAATTATAAATAAAATAACAGATTAAATTCTTTTAGTTTTTAGACACAAATGACATAATAAAATGGCAATATTAAATATTAGGTTAGGTTAGGTTTTTTTTTTTTTTTTTCTTTCGGCAGGAGTGGGAAATCCTCATGGACGCCCAGACTGACTCACTGGTGAGCCAGTCTGGGCAGTGCCGGACTCTTACCGGCTAAAACCCACTCCTGCCCATGTCTGATGTCCTCTGACATGATCAGAGCCCTTGTTTTGCTTGGAGAGTTGTTAATCTAAAATAATTAAAAATGTCAATACGTAGTTATGGAGAGTTTTCCTCCACTAGACAGCCAACAACAATATCATTTTTCCTATCTATTCTATGCTATGTTTATACTACTTATGTCATTATATCTAAGCTAGATCAACTATATTTACCTATATATACCTACCGTACCAAATCTATGAGTTATTATCACTATTTACAATATATATATATATATTTTTTCTGTTTTTGTTTATTATGATACTTTAAGTATATACTTATTATATATTAAGTATCATATATTTTCTTAAGCTGTTTTATTTCTATTTATGACTAATTTTCCTATTTTACTACAGTAATTTAAAAATACTTTTCTATTCTTCCCTTCCATTAAATTTGGTAGATTTTGGGCAACCAATGCAACGGCGAGTTGCTGCTCTATTTCATATCGCATTTTTGCGGTGATTGGGAACTCGAGCAATATGTGCAACACGGTTTCTTCCACGTCAGGCTCACAGACGCACGATGGATTCTCTTTACACTTGAAGCGTTTCAGGTATGCAGAGAACCCACCGTGTCCCGTCAGGATTTGCGTGGTTATGCCCATCTTCCGTACCACACCGTACGCTACCACCGCGTCAGGGAAGAAATGTTTAGTGCCCGAAGCCGTGTCACCTGACTTATATCTCCCGTTCCATTCGTCAAGCGTCTCCGACCGGATTCTTCGCTTGACGAATGATACGGGACACAGATCGTAGTCCGGCCTCTTCTTCGACCCCAGGGCGGCTTCTTTCGCGAGCTGGTCGGCTCTCTCGTTTCCCTCCAAACCAGCGTGGGCCTTGATCCAGAACAAGGAGACACTCTTGTTCTGGAGCTTACAGCGTCGTATGGTGTCTCTGGTTTCCACGGCCAAGGGGTGGGGGGAACTTACGTTGATCACCGACTGAAGAGCCGCCATAGAGTCGCTGAAGATGCCGAACGTGGCTTCACTGCGCTTGTGCACTTCCCTTACTGCTCTTTGTATAGCCAGGAGTTCAGCCTGATAGACGGTGCAGTAGGACGGCAAGACGAGCTTGAGGGCCTTTGTTTCGGTGGTGCTATTCCACAAAGATAGCGCCGCTCCGACTTTGCCCTCAATCTTGCTGCCGTCGGTGAAGACACGCACGTCGAAATCACTATGGTTTTTATATTGTTCCTCGTCTACCAGGCTTCCAAACTCCAGACTGATTTGCTCCGCGGGGTGTGGAGCCTCTATCGCTGGGGCCATCCGCTCAACCTCTCTGTCTCCCAGTATGTGCTGGGGCACTCCCCTCTTGGCTCCGTAGAGCGCAGCCGCTTCCCGGATACGGAGGTCGAGTGGGAGTATCCCAGCCAGAACCAGTGCCGAGTTCAGAGAGACTGTGCGGTAGGCTCTACACAGTTTCTGGGCAAATCCTCTTTGGATGATGTTGAGCTGTTTCTTGACCCCCAACTTATCGGCGGCTGGTGCCCATGCGCTTGCGGCGTACATCACAGTCGGCTCTACTGCTGCGGTGTATATAGCCCTTATCACCTCTGGATTCAGACCCCAACTGACTCCTCCGAGGCACGAGTGTCGTCTGCTATGCGGATGACACTCTCCTCACCGCCCGTGGGGGGAGTTTCAGGGAGGCGGCCAACTTGGCCTCGGCGGGCGGATCCTTGGTCGCAGGGAGGATTCGCCGCCTAGGTTTAACGGTGGCGCTGCACAAGACCGAGGCCGTGTTCTTCCACGGCCCTCGCCAGCGCCCCCCACCTGACGCACACATCTTCGTGGAGGGCGTCAGAATTGAGGTGAAGGCCCAGATGAAATATCTGGGTCTTGTACTCGACAGCAGGTGGCGCTTCGGTCCACATTTTAGCGGGCTGTCGTCGCGCCTGCTGAAGACCGCGGGCGCGCTCTCGTGGCTGCTTCCCAACTTGGGGGGGCCTAGCGCGCGATGCCGGCAACTTTACGCCGGCATCTTGAGGAGTATGGCCCTCTACGGGGCTCCAATCTGGGAGGAATCGCTCCAAAGGAGAGAGAACGCCGCCGCATTGCGGGCGCCCCAAAGGGCCATAGCTCAGCGGGTGGCGCGGGCCCACCGTACGGTGGGCTTTGCGGCAGCATGTGCTCTGGCCAGCACCCCTCCTTGGGAACTTGAGGCGTGGGTGCTCGCCAGAGTATATGAATGGACGGCAGGGCGGAGGGCGAGAGGAGAACGCCCAGTCCCGGAAGAGCGGGAGGCGGTCCGACGGGAGGCGAGGGACGTTGTCCATTGGACGGAGGACCTCGCCATCGCAGCCTTCGGGCGCCGAACTCTCGACGCGATTGGGCCAGTCCTGAGAGACTGGCTCGAGCGGTCGCATGGGTTCCTCTCCTTCCGTCTGGTGCAGGTGCTGTCCGGACACGGTTGTTTCGGATTGTACCTGCACCGGATCGGACGAGAGGAGACGCCGTCGTGCCACCACTGCGGCGCGGCGGAGGACGCGGCGCAGCACACCCTTGAGGTATGCCCGTCGTGGTCCGAGCCGCGCTGTAGTCTCATCGCGGTGATCGGACCGGACCTCTCACTCCCCGGCTTGATTAACGCCATGCTGAGGGATGAGAGGTCCTGGGCGGCAGTCGCCTCCTTCTGCGAACACGTCATGTCCCAGAAGGAGGCGGCGGAGCGCGTGCGGGAGGACGATCCTGACGCGGCGCCGCTCCGAAGACGGAGGAGGGGTCGAAGAAGACGTCAGTTTGAAAGTCATCTCCGATTCCTCCCAGGTGGAGGCCAGCAGGCAATGGGTGCGGGGGCACCCTTGTCTGTATTGCACAGGCTTCCACCAGTGTCGGACAGGAATGGCCAGGTGTTCTCGGCCATTTCCGTAGCCCCCCACCCTGGGGGGCATGCGGGGCCCGCCAGCTAGGCGGGCATGCGCCGGGAGGGTTGTGGAAGTAAAGGCTGAGCCGGTTTCCCATGACCCTCCCATCACGGCGATGTGGGAACACCGCTGAGTTTTAGTGGGTATACTGTCATTACCGACAGGAGTCCCACATACCCCGACTCGTCCCCCACGAGCGGGGATGCGTAATGCATTTCTCAGCGTTAAAAAAAAAAAAAAAAAAAAAGGTTTGCGCTGTGATTCGCAGACAAACATGCGGTCGTCTGCGAATATGACGAGCAAACCCACGCGTGACGCCTCTGGGCGTTTTATGTCGAATCGCTCCTCCCAGGGCGATTCAAACGGCCCTTCTCAGGGCCAACCCAACGGCCCTTCTCAGGGCCAACCCAACGGCCCTTCTCAGGGCCAAACCAACGGCCCTTCTCAGGGCCAACCCAACGGCCCTTCTCAGGGCCAATCCACCGGCTCTTCTCAGAGCCACGCCGGCGGCGCTTTGGCGTCGGAAGCTGACCGCACACCATCTGCGGCCAGCTTTTTCAGTAGGCCAGGCGAGTTGTCGGACTCCGATGACTCCATTATGGACACGTCGGGGGCCGAAAGCGACCGCTTCAAGCGGAAGAGGTCCGAGGGCTCCTCGGAGTCGACTCGAGGTGGGGCGAAGAAGAAGTCGAAATCTAAAAAGGCTTCGGCTTCTACTGCGCCTTCTACCCACGATGTGGGCTTGGTGGACGCCGAGCGCCAGCTACACCTAGCAAAAAGGGCGCAACTCCAACTAGACCTGGAGGAGAGGGTCGCCGCCAAGGAGCAGCAGGCGCAAGTTGCCAGATCGAGGGCCGGCTATGGTGCATCCAAGGTACTGTATGCTGACCACTCCCTGGCAGAACTAGAGCGAATGGCGCAAGAGGATAAGGAGGAGGTCCTGGAGGTCGCCTCAAAGTCTTCGAATTTGAAGGGGACCTTCCAGAAGGCCCTCAAATGCCGGGCCGCCAGCATGCACGGCATCGTTTTGGAACTGGTGAAGCGGACGGCCACGGACGAGACACGGCAGCTGCAGGCAAAAGTGGATCGCCTGCAGACAGAGGTCAGCCAGCTACACCAGAAGCTAGCTGAGGCCACGGCCACCCCTGCCCAATCTGCCCCAGGTCCGGTGGAAGGAGGCTGCTTCTCCTCCCCTGCCAGCCTTGAGGCAACAATCCGCGGGGTTGTCATGGAGGAGAGGGCCTTCATCAGAGCCTGCTTCGCAGGCATTGAGGACCGGCTCTTGCCGGAAAGGCGGCTCCGCCCGCCGCTAGCGGCGGATAAAAGTCCACCACCGAGGGAGCCGGAACCTGCGCCTCTAGCAGACCCAGTATCGAAGGGCAAAGGAAAGGGCAAGAAGTCTAAGGCGGCTTCTTATACACCCACCACAAGCGCGGAGGGAGCGTCTGGGTCGTCTGCTACTCCAGCAGCAGCTCCCCAGAACTCGCAGAAGGAAGACGCCCTTCTTCCTTCCACCACCCCGTCCAACCAGTCGTGGACGGAAGTGGCCAGGAGAGGAAAGGGAAAAAAGGGGAAAAAGTCGGGCCCCGAGCCCGCTGCGACTGGTCCTGCAGCCAAAAGGGCCCCAGCCGGCGGGAGAAAGCTGGTTCCTCCCAAAACCGCGGCCGTTGTGGTGACTATCACCCCGGAGGCCGTGGGGAAGGGCGAGACGTATGAGTCCGTCCTAAGACGGGCTCGTACCAATGCTGATCCCTCTCGGCTGGGGATCAGCAACATCACGTGCCGCCTAACCCTAACCGGGGCCCGAATTTTCGAGTTCTCGGGGGATCAGCGCGGCGCAAATGCGGACCTCTTCGCAACAAAGTTGAAAGAGGTCATTGCGGATGCGGCAACGGTCATCAGGCCCGTTAAGACCGCAGCGTTGGAGGTGGCCGATCTGGATGATTCGGTCACCAAAGAGGATGTGGTGGCGGCCATCGCGGCGGCTGGAGGCTGCGACGCTGGCGCGGTGAAGGGTGGAGCCATCAGGCCCGGCCGCCGCGGCATGGGCGTCATCCGCGTTGAGTGCCCAGTCGCCGCGGCTGGGGCCGTCCTTGCTGCAACCAAGGGACGGCTGCTTGTAGGGTTCAGCACGGCTGTGGTCCGGCCGCTTGAAGACCAGCCTGTTCGCTGCTTCAAGTGCTTCGCGTTCGGCCACACCCGAGCCACGTGTCCGTCCAAGTTCGACTGGGGAGACACGTGCTTCCAATGTGGACAGGAGGGACACAAGAGTGCCGCTTGCCACGCCGCCACCGCACCACACTGCGCGGCGTGTGCTGCCAGTGGCCGCCCCGCGGACCACAGGATGACGGGCAGGAGCTGCAAGCCCCCTGTGAAGAAAGGCATAGTGCCGGCGCAGGTTCGCCCTGCCACCGCCGCCGTTGTCGTCGCCGCTGTAGCTCCAGCGGCGGTAGCTGAGGGAACAGGTACGATGTCGGAATAATGGTTGCCAACTACCGCATCCTTCAGACGAACACCAATCACTGCAGAGCGGCCCAGGACCTGGTGGTGCAGGTCATGGCCGAGTGGTTGGTGAACGTAGCGGTGGTCGCCGAGCCTTACTATATCCCCGGCAGCTGGCTGGGTGACGAGGACGACTCGGTGGCATTAGCGGCGCGGTCTTCCACAGACTCCCCTCCCCTCTCGCTATTAGAGAGGGGACCGGGATACGTGGCCGCCGCGTGGGGAGACATGGCCCTTGTGGGCGTCTATTTCTCCCCAAACCGCCCTCTTCAGGACTTTGAGAACTATCTCGGAGTCTTGGCCGCCGTGGTCGGCAGGGCGGCGCCGCGTCAGGTCTCCGTGCTGGGAGACCTGAACGCCAAGTCGGTGACCTGGGGCAACCCGGCCACCGACGCACGTGGGCGGGCAGTGGAGATGTGGGCAGCCTCCTCTGGACTCTCTCTCTTGAACAGAGGAAGCGTCCAGACATGCGTGCGGCGGCAGGGTGGCTCAATAGTGGACGTCACTTTCGCCACCCCTGCGTTGGCCGCGCGCGTGTTGAACTGGCGGGTGGACCTGGTGGAGACTATGTCAGACCACCGCTACGTGCGTTTCGACATCTCCACGAGTGGCCCCGAAGAGACGCAGCCCCTCTCGGTGCGATCAACGTTGCCACGATGGGCTCTCGCCCGCCTGGACAGGGAGGCAGCGGCTGAGGCGGCGTTCGTCCAGGACTGGCTTTCGCCGCCTTCCGCCGGCCTGGATGTGGACACCGTGGCGGGGCAGTCTGAGGGAGTCTCTGACTGAGGTCTGCAACTACAACTACAGGGACCTCTTCAGCGTATGCCTTGCGTCTGGAAGGTTCCCGAAACCGTGGAAGGAGGGGCAGTTGTGCCTCCTTCGCAAGGAGGGCCGCCCAGCAGACTCCCCCTCGGCATACCGGCCCATCGTTCTGCTCGATGAGGTCAGCAAAATGTTCGAGGGGATAATCGCTGCCCGCCTAAAGAGCCATCTGCGGAGTATCGGGCCGGACTTGTCGGACGCTCAGTTCGGTTTTCGGGCTGAGCGTTCCACGGTGGATGCGCTGGCTTGCCTTAAGGGCCAGGTGAAGGAGGCAATGGAAGCGGGGGACGGATTGTTGGCTGTGTCATCCGACATAGCGAATGCCTTCAACTCTGTTCCCCACTCCACCATTCTAGAGGCGCTCCGATACCACGGAGTGCCTCGATACATGCGCAGGCTGCTGGCCGACTACCTGGAGGATCGGGCAATCCTCCTGGTAAATAGGACTGGCCAAGTCCGGCGGTACGCCGTTGAGGCTGGCGTTCCACAGGGGTCAGTCTTAGGACCTCTCCTCTGGAACGTCGGCTATGATTGGCTCTTGCGGGGAACTCTCCTCCGAGGCACGAGTGTCGTCTGCTATGCGGATGACACTCTCCTCACCGCCCGTGGGGAGAGTTTTAGGGAGGCGGCCAACTTGGCCTCGGCGGGCGGATCCTTGGTCGCAGGGAGGATTCGCCGCCTAGGTTTAACGGTGGCGCTGCACAAGACCGAGGCCGTGTTCTTCCACGGCCCTCGCCAGCGCCCCCCACCTGACGCCCACATCTTCGTGGAGGGCGTCAGAATTGAGGTGAAGGCCCAGATGAAATATCTGGGTCTTGTACTCGACAGCAGGTGGCGCTTCGGTCCACATTTTAGCGGGCTGTCGTCGCGCCTGCTGAAGACCGCAGGCGCGCTCTCGTGGCTGCTTCCTAACTTGGGGGGGCCTAGCGCGCGATGCCGGCAACTTTACGCCGGCATCTTGAGGAGTATGGCCCTCTACGGGGCTCCTATCTGGGAGGAATCGCTCCAAAGGAGAGAGAACGCCGCCGCCTTGCGGGCGCCCCAAAGGGCCATAGCTCAGCGGGTGGCGCGGGCCCACCGCACCGTGGGCTTTGCGGCAGCATGTGCTCTGGCCAGCACCCCTCCTTGGGAACTTGAGGCGTGGGTGCTCGCCAGAGTATATGAATGGACGGCAGGGCGGAGGGCGAGAGGAGAATGTCCAGCCCCGGAAGAGCGGGAGGTGGTCCGACGGGAGGCGAAGGACGCCATCGTTGTCCATTGGACGGAGGACCTCACCATCGCAGCCTTCGGGCGCCGAACCCTCGACGCGACTGGGCCAGTCCTGCGAGACTGGCTCGAGCGGTCGCATGGGTTCCTCTCCTTCCGTCTGGTGCAGGTGCTGTCCGGACACGGTTGTTTCGGATCGTACCTGCACCGGATTGGACGAGAGGAGACGCCGTCGTGCCACCACTGTGGCGCGGCGGAGGACGCGGCGCAGCACACCCTCGAGGTGTGCCCTTCGTGGTCCGAGCCGCGCTGTAGTCTCATCGCGGTGATCGGACAGGACCTCTCACTCCCCGGCTTGGTTAACGCCATGCTGAGGGATGAGAGGTCCTGGGCGGCAGTCGCCTCCTTCTGCGAACACGTCATGTCCCAGAAGGAGGCGGCGGAGCGCGTGCGGGAAGACGATCCTGACGCGGCGCCGCTCCGAAGGCGGAGGAGGGGTCGAAGAAGACGTCAGTTAGAAAGTCATCTCCGACTCGTCCCAGGTGGAGGCCAGCAGGCAACGGGTGCGGGGGCCCTTGTCTGTATTGCACAGGCTTCCACCAGTGTCGGATGGGAATGGCCAAGTGTTCCCGGCCATTTCCGTAGCCTTCCACCCTGGGGGGCATGCGGGGCCCGCCAGCTAGGCGGGCATGCGCCGGGAGGGTTGTGGAAGTAAAGGCTGAGCCGGTTTCCCATGACCCTCCCATCACGTCGATGTGGGAACACTGCTGAGTTTTAGTGGGTATACTGTCATTACCGACAGGAGTCCCACATACCCCGACTCGTCCCCCACGAGCGGGGATGCGTAATGCATTTCTCAGCGATAAAAAAAAAAAAAAAAGGTTAGGTTAGGTTGGGGGATCCCCCACAGTGCATACTTCCTCGCAGTTTCCCCCGGGCAATGCCGTGTCTGACCACCGTAACGGAGTGGCAGACCGGCGGCTAAAGTGCGCTGTGATTCGCAGACAAAAATGCGGTCGTCTGCGAATATGACGAGCAAACCCACGCGTGACGCCTCTGGGCGTTTTATGTCGAATCGCTCCTCCCAGGGCGATTCAAACGGCCCTTCTCAGGGCCAACCCAACGGCCCTTCTCAGGGCCAACCCAACGGCCCTTCTCAGGGCCAATCCAACGGCTCTTCTCAGAGCCACGCCGGCGGCGCTTTGGCGTCGGTAGCTGACCGCGCACCATCTGCGGCCAGCTTTTTCAGTAGGCCAGCCGAATTGTCGGACTCCGACGACTCCAATATGGACACGTCGGGGGCCGAAAGTGACCGCTTCAAGCGGAAGAGGTCCGAGGGCTCCTCGGAGTCGACTCGAGGTGGGGCGAAGAAGAAGTCGATATCTAAAAATTAGACTTCTACTGCGCCTTCTACCCACGATGTGGGCTTGGTGGACGCCGAGCGCCAGCTACACTTAGCAAAAAGGGCGCAACTCCAACTAGACTTGGAGGAGAGGGTCGCCGCCAAGGAGCAGCAGGCGCAAGTTGCCAGATCGAGGGCCGGCTATGGTGCATCCAATGTACTGTATGCTGACCACTCCCTGGCAGAAAAAGAGCGAATGGCACAAGAAGATAAGGAGGAGGTCTTGGAGGTCGCCTCAAAGTCTTCAAATTTGAAGGGGACTTTTCAGAAGGCCCTCAAATGCCGGGCCGCCAGCATGCACGGCATTGTTCTGGAGCTGGTGAAGCGGACGGCCACGGACGAGACACGGCAGCTGCAGGCCAAGGTGGATCGCCTGCAGGCGGAGGTCAGCCAGCTACACCAGAAGCTGGCTGAGGCCACGGCCACGCCTGCCCAATCTGCCCCAGGTCCGGTGGTAGGAGGCTGCTCCTCCTCCCCTGCCAGCCTTGAGGCAACAATCCGTGGGGTTGTCATGGAGGAAAGGGCCTTCATCAGAGCCTGCTACGCAGGCATCGAGGCTTGCCGGAAAGGCGGCTCCGCCCGCCGCTAGCGGCGGACAAGAGTCCCCCACCGAGGGAGCCGGAACCTGCGCCTCTAGCAGGCCCAGTATCCAAGGTCAAAGGAGAGGGCAAGAAGACTAAGGCGGCTTCTCATACACCCACCACAAGCGCGGAGGGAGCGTCTGGGTCGTCTGCTACTCCAGCAGCTGCTCCCAAGAACTCGCTGGAGGAAGACGCCCTTCTTCCCTCCACCACCCCGTCCAACCAGTCGTGGACGGAAGTGGCCAGGAGAGGAAAGGGAAAAAAGGGGAAAAAGTCGGGCCCCGAGCCCGCTGCGACTGGTCCTGCAGCCAAAAGGGCCCCAGCCGGCGGGAGAAAGCTGGTTCCTCCCAAAACCGCGGCCGTTGTGGTGACTATCACCCCGGAGGCCGTGGGGAAGGGCGAGACGTATGAGTCCGTCCTAAGACGGGCTCGTACCAATGCTGATCCCTCCCGGCTGGGGATCAGCAACATCACGTGCCGTCTAACCCTAACCGGGGCCCGAATTTTCGAGTTCTCGGGGGAACAGCGCTGCGCAAATGCGGACCTCTTCGCAACAAAGTTGCAAGAGGTCATTGCGGATGCGGCAACGGTAGTCAGGCCCGTTAAGACCGCAGCCTTGGAGGTGGCCGATCTGGATGATTCGGTCACCAAAGAGGATGTGGTAGCGGCCGTCGCGGCGGCTGGAGGCTGCGACGCTGGCGCGGTGAAGGGTGGAGCCATCAGGCTCGGCCGCCGCGGCATGGGCGTCATCCGCTTTGAGTGCCCAGTCGCCGCGGCTGGGGCCGTCCTTGCTGCGACCAAGGGACGGCTGCTTGTGGGGTTCAGCACGGCTGTGGTCCGGCCGCTTGAAGACCAGCCTGTTCGCTGCTTCAAGTGCTTCGCGTTCGGCCACACCCGAGCCACGTGTCCGTCCAAGTTCGACTGGGGAGACACGTGCTTCCAATGTGGACAGGAGGGACACAAGAGTGCCGCTTGCCACGCCGCCACCGCACCACACTGCGCGGCGTGTGCTGCCAGTGGCCGCCCCGCGGACCACAGGATGACGGGCAGGAGCTGCAAGCCCCCTGTGAAGAAAGGCATAGTGCCGGCGCAGGTTCGCCCTGCCACCGCCGCCGTCGTCGTCGCCGCTGTAGCTCCAGCGGCGGTAGCTGAGGGGACCGGTACGATGTCGGAATAATGGTTTCTAACTACCGCATCCTCCAGACGAACACCAATCACTGCAGAGCGGCCCAGGACCTGGTGGTGCAGGTCATGGCCGAGTGGTTGGTGAACGTAGCGGTGGTCGCCGAGCCTTACTATATCCCCGGCAGCTGGCTGGGTGACGAGGACGACTCGGTGGCATTAGCGGCGCGGTCTTCCACAGACTCCCCTCCCCTCTCGCTATTAGAGAGGGGACCGGGATACGTGGCCGCCGCGTGGGGAGACATGGCCCTTGTGGGCGTCTATTTCTCCCCAAACCGCCCTCTTCAGGACTTCGAGAACTATCTCGGAGTCTTGGCCGCCGTGGTCGGCAGGGCGGCGCCGCGTCAGGTCTCCGTGCTGGGAGACCTGAACGCCAAGTCGGTGACCTGGGGCAACCCGGCCACCGACGCACGTGGGCGGGCAGTGGAGATGTGGGCAGCCTCCTCTGGACTCTCTCTCTTGAACAGAGGAAGCGTCCAGACATGCGTGCGGCGGCAGGGTGGCTCAATAGTGGACGTCACTTTCGCCACCCCTGCGTTGGCCGCGCGCGTGTTGAACTGGCGGGTGGACCTGGTGGAGACTATGTCGGACCACCGCTACGTGCGGTTCGACATCTCCACCAGTGGCCCCGGAGAGACGCAGCCCTTCTCGGTGCGTTCCCACGGTGGGCTCTCGCCCGCCTCGACAGGGAGGCAGCTGTGGAGGCGGCTTTCGTCCAGGACTGGCTTTCGCCGCCTTCTGCCGGCCTGGATGTGGACACCGTAGCGGGGCACCTGAGGGAGTCTATGACCGAGGTATGCAACTCCAGCATGCCTCGGTCTCGCCGACCACTGCCCAAACGCGCCGTGTACTAGTGGTCGGTGGAGCTGGCGGGGCTTCGAGCAGCGTGTGTGGAGGCCAGGAGGACCTACACGCGGAGACGGCGGCGGCGTCGACGGGACCAGGCCGACGAGGACCACCTCTATGAGGTATACATGGAGGCAAAAATGGTCCTCGATCGGGCTATCACCGCCGCCAGAGACTCGTCGAGAGCGGAGCTGCTGGAGGGTCTCGACAACGACCCCTACGGGAGACCATATAAGGCGGCACGCAACAAACTGCGCCCCTTTGGTCCCCCACATGACATAGCGAATGCCTTCAACTCTGTTCCCCACTCCACCATCCTAGAGGCGCTCCAATACCACGGAGTGCCTCGATACATGCGCAGGCTGCTGGCCGACTACCTGGAGGATCGGGCGATCCTCCTGGTAAATAAGACTGGCCAAGTCCGGCGGTACGCCGTTGAGGCTGGCGTTCCACAGGGGTCAGTCTTAGGACCTCTCCTTTGGAATGTCGGCTATGATTGGCTCTTGCGAGGAACTCTCCTCCGAGGCACGAGTGTCGTCTGCTATGCGGATGACACTCTCCTCACCGCCCGTGGGGGGAGTTTCAGGGAGGCGGCCAACTTGGCCTCGGCGGGCGGATCCTTGGTCGCAGGGAGGATTCGCCGCCTAGGTTTAACGGTGGCGCTGCACAAGACCGAGGCCGTGTTCTTCCACGGCCCTCGCCAGCGCCCCCGACCTGATGCACACATCTTCGTGGAGGGCGTCAGAATTGAGGTGAAGGCCCAGATGAAATATCTGGGTCTTGTGAGCCGCGCTGTAGTCTCATCGCGGTGATCGGACCGGACCTCTCACTCCCCGGCTTGATTAACGCCATGCTGAGGGATAAGAGGTCCTGGGCGGCAGTCGCCTCCTTCTGCGAACACGTCATGTCCCAGAAGGAGGCGGCGGAGCGCGTGCGGACGATCCTGACGCGGCGCCGCTCCGAAGGCGGAGGAGGGGTCGAAGAAGACGTCAGTTTGAAAGTCATCTCCGACTCCTCCCAGGTGGAGGCCAGCAGGCAATGGGTGCGGGGGCACCCTTGTCTGTATTGCACAGGCTTCCACCAGTGTCGGACGGGAATGGCCAGGTGTTCCCGGCCATTTCCGTAGCCCCCCACCCTGGGGGGCATGCGGGGCCCGCCAGCTAGGCGGGCATGCGCCGGGAGGGTTGTGGAAGTAAAGGCTGAGCCGGTTTCCCATGACCCTCCCATCACGGCGATGTGGGAACACCGCTGAGTTTTAGTGGGTATACTGTCATTACCGACAGGAGTCCCACATACCCCGACTCGTCCCCCACGAGCGGGGATGCGTAATGCATTTCTCAGCGATAAAAAAAAAAAAAAAAAAAGGTTAGGTTAGGTTAGGTTTTTTTTTTTTTTTTTTTTTCGGCAGGAGTGGGAAATCCTCATGGACGCCCAGACTGCCTCACTGGTGAGCCAGTCTGGGCAGTGCCGGACTCCTACCGGCTAAAACCACACTCCTGCCCATGTCTGATGTCCTCTGACATGATCAGAGCCCTTGTTTTGCTTTTAGAGTTGTTAATCTAAAATAATTAAAATTCCAACACGTAGTTATGGAGAGTTTTCCTTCACTAGACAGCCAACAACAATATCATTTTTCCTATCTATTCTATGCTATGTTTACACTACTTATATCATTATATCTAAGCTAGATCAACTATATTTACCTATATATACCGTACCAAATCTATGAGTTATTATCACTATATATATATATATATATATATATTTTTTTTTTCTGTTTTTGTTTATTATGATACTTTAAGTATATACTTATTATATATTAAGTATCATATATTTTCTTAAGCTGTTTTATTTCTATTTATGACTAATTTTCCTATTCTACTACAGTAATTTAAAAATACTTTTCTATTCTTCCCTTCCATTAAATTTGGTAGATTTTGGGCAACCAATGCAACGGCGAGTTGCTGCTCTATTTCATATCGCATTTTTGCGGTGATTGGGCACTCGAGCAATATGTGCAACACGGTTTCTTCCACGTCAGGCTCACAGACGCACGATGGATTCTCTTTACACTTGAAACGTTTCAGGTATGCAGAGAACCCACCGTGTCCCGTCAGGATTTGCGTGGTTATGCTCGTGGGGGCCATCTTCCGTACCACACCGTACGCTACCACCGCGTCAGGGAAGAAATGTTTAGTGCCCGAAGCCGTGTCACCTGACTTATATCTCCCGTTCCATTCGTCAAGCGTCTCCGACCGGATTCTTCGCTTGACGAATGATACGGGACACAGATCGTAGTCCGGCCTCTTCTTCGACCCCAGGGCGGCTTCTTTCGCGAGCTGGTCGGCTCTCTCGTTTCCCTCCAAACCAGCGTGGGCCTTGATCCAGAACAAGGAGACACTCTTGTTCTGGAGCTTACAGCGTCGTATGGTGTCTCTGGTTTCCACGGCCAAGGGATGGGGGGAACTTACGTTGATCACCGACTGAAGGGCCGCCATAGAGTCGCTGAAGATGCCGAACGTGGCTTCACTGCGCTTGTGCACTTCCCTTACCGCTCTTTGTATTGCCAGGAGTTCAGCCTGATAGACGGTGCAGTAGGACGGCAAGGCGAGCTTGAGGGCCTTTGTTTCGGTGGTGCTATTCCACAAAGATAGCGCCGCTCCGACTTTGCCCTCAATCTTGCTGCCGTCGGTGAAGACACGCACGTCGAAATCGCTATGGTTTTTATATTGTTCCTCGTCTACCAGGCTTCCAAACTCCAGACTGATTTGCTCCGCGGGGTGTGGGGCCTCTATCGCTGGGGCCATCCGCTCAACCTCTCTGTCTCCCAGTATGTGCTGGGGCACTCCCCTCTTGGCTCCGTAGAGCGCAGCCGCTTCCCGGATACGGAGGTCGAGTGGGAGTATCCCAGCCAGAACCAGTGCCGAGTTCAGAGAGACTGTGCGGTAGGCTCTACACAGTTTCTGGGCAAATCCTCTTTGGATGATGTTGAGCTGTTTCCTGACCCCCAACTTATTGGCGGCTGGTGCCCATGCGCTTGCGGCGTACAGCACAGTCGGCTCTACTGCTGCGGTGTATATAGCCCTTATCACCTCTGGATTCAGACCCCAACTGACCCGGGCTGCCCTGGCCAGCTGTTTGTACATAGCTATCGCCTTCTTACAGACGACAGCTATGTGGTTGTTGAAGGTGAGTTTGGCATCTATGACGAGCCCTAATATTTTAACATCTTGGGACATTCCAATGTCGATCCCCCCCATGCTCAGGCGTGGCGTGTCATACTTCAGCCTCCGCGTTAGCACCATCGCACAGGTTTTGTGCGGCGCGAATTTCAGCCGATTTCTGACACCCCACGCACGAACATGTTCAAGAGCGACATTGGCTTGTCCCTCAATTTCTTGTGCCGTATCGCCGTCAAACAACAACACCACATCGTCGGCAAACGCCTGGCAGTAGTCGCCTCTGCTCTCCAGCTGTTTCAGGAGCGGGTCGAGATATCGGGTAGGATATCTAAGTCTTTGTCAAAGACAGCTATTGCCGCCTTTACAGTCCCTTCTCCTCCCTCAGAGCTCTGAAAGACCCTTACGCCCCGGTAACTCTTCATCCTTCGCACCCCACCCACATAAGGCTCCTGGAGCATTGCAACAGAGACTTTACGCTTGTCAGCTTCTAGCAAGAGCTCATTCGTTGCTAGCTGACTCCGTTGCAGGTTGGTCTGGATCATTTTGTACTTGGTGGTGGTCGTAGGGACAACTTTAGCAATATGCCACTGAGGCTCGGGCCAATGCGTCCCACTTGAGACGAGTTGGGCACTCACCGTCGAAGGCGTTGTGCTCGGTGTTACCCAACTTTGCGGAAACGCAATTCCGGCACTTTGGTGGCTCCGCGGCTAGCCGTGAGGGGCAGTCCACCCTCATGTGGGGGTCCCCACAATGTGTGCAGAGATCGGCGGGTTCAGTGCACAATTTACGGCTGTGGCCGAAGCGCAGACAGCGGGTGCACTGAATCAGTGGCGACTGGTCCAGCACACGCACCCGCTGCAAGTCGATGTGCACTCGACCCGCGTGAGTTAAGTGTGACGACCCTAACACTATTTGCTTTGTCAGCAAATCCACCTCCACTCAAAGTAGCAAATAAGTAGTTCATAAGAATATTGTAAACTTAGCAATAATTAATTATAAATACGTCTCACGACTAGAATAATCATTACTATCTTAATTACTGTAACGCTGTTCACCTAAATAAAGTCTTTTTTAAAACTAATCTAGTATCGATCACTTAATTGGCGCAGCCGGTAGGATCTCTGTAGTCAGTTCGCAACGTATACAACTCTACAAGCATAGCTGGACGTCTGTTTCTACAGTTTAACGGAGATCGCCGAACAAACAAATCTATTAAGTACCGGGCACAACGGCTGGCGCAGTATCTGATAGTAGTCACAAGGAGGAGATGGGAGTAACTACAGGACTGTGAGTAAAACTTTTTCACTATCCTTTCTGTTTTCCTTTATCATTTTCCCTTTGTTTTAATTGTATGTGTTGTGTTATTGGGGGTTGAGCAATACCGCGATAACATTATTTTATTTTATTACGATAAAACTTGCGTAATAAGATTAACTTTAGTTAAGTAGTTAGGGCATTTCCCTATTTTTTCTCTCTCTCTCTGTGTTGTCCTTTCAAAATGGATCAAATTGTGCAGGTTCCGCCAACCATGGCAAAAATTATTCCAGAGTTTAGTGGCGATTCTAGACAACTCCCACTTTTTATAAAGAAATGTGAATATATTATAAATACATTTCAAGGGGGAGAAATCCAAAACGAATACTTATTCCACGTTCTTACGAGTAGATTAACCGGGGAGGCCGCGAACCTAGTAGGGGAACGGGAAAATATTCGTACTTGGTTGGAGTTGAAAACATTGCTAACCCAACATTTTGGTGACCCTAGAACTGAAGATTGTTTAGTATTGGAATTAGAGTCAATGAAAATAAAATCCAATGAAAGTTATTTAGACTTCTGTCATAGGATTCAAAACTTGCGTAGTGTCTTGATTGCAAAAATAATAGAAACTGTAGACGATGCGAATTTACGTCAAGCCAAACAGCATATCTATACTAATTCGTCATTGAATGTTTTCCTGTATAATTTACCACCTTATTTAGTTAGATTGGTACGACTGAGGAATGTGACAATATTAGAAGATGCCCTGAAAGTAGTGCTAGAAGAACAAAACTTTCAGACGGTTTATGAATCTAGAAATAATAGGAATAAAAATAATTTAAAACCGCCAGGAAAAGTCTTCAACAATAATGACATTATTCAGCGTTCGCCCAATCTACAAAAACAATACGGTACACCAACACAAAATAGTTCTGATTCGGCAAATAATTCAAGTCAATATAGAAATTCTTTTAGAAATCAAAATAATGCTCAAAATCAGCTGCCACAACAAAGTAGGTCAGCGCCTTGGCAGAGTCAGCAGGTCGCGCCGCGATCGTCATCGGTGCATAATGCAACGCCAGCAAACTCGGGTTCAAACACCGATGTTACCATGCGAACTGCAAACTCTAGACGCGTAAATTACACGAATAATGACTCATTTACGACATATGATAATAATGAACAAAATACTTGTAATTACGAACCACAACCAAGCACATCATATGAGCCTGAACAAATTGAGAATTTTCACCTGAGAGCCTTATTCAGAGGGAAAAGATAATTTTAAATTGTACTAATTATCGTTCTTTGCCTTACATTGTAGTTCCAGAGCTAGGTAATGCAGTTTTTATGTTAGACTCTGGTAGCTCTAGATCGTTTATAGGTCGGCGTGTCGCTTACCAATATTTTAAAAATAGTATTTACAAGGAACCTTTTGAAGTAGTCAGTACTCATGGTGTTAGTATGCATACAGAAGTTGTTTTAACTCCCTTACCCAAAATATTTAAAAGTTCTGAAGGTCATAAGTTTTACGTTTACGATGTTGATAATCACTATGACGGTTTACTAGGCAGTAATTTATTAAAACAATTAGATGCAAAAATTGATTACCAAACACTAACCTTATGCACAAGAAATACTGACATACCCTTTGTTTATTCTTCAGCGCTAAAAGATACTTACATTTTACCACCACGTAGCGAGTTAAGGGTAAAACTTCCTGTAAACTTAACTAATGGAGAGGCTATTTTAGATTTTAAAGAATTGTCTAAAGGGATTAGGATGCCTTGTGCGTTAGTCAACTGTGTGAATGGTTATGCCTATACGGTCATTCAGAACTGCAAGGACATAGAAATGAGCCTCAATGTCACTAGCCCATTCCAGGTAGAACCTTACAATCACTGCGACCAGATCTTAGTTAATCATTTAAACGACACAGACAGTATTGATAAGCTATTATCAAATAACTTAAAAAAATTAAGGTTACAACATACGATGAAGAAGAAAGAACGATGATAAAAAATATTTGTGAGGAGTATAAGGAGATTTTTTATTGTGAAGACATACCGTTGTCTTTCACTAACGAAGTGAAACATAAAATTAGAACGGTAAACGAGGATCCCATTAATGTAAAAGCCTATAGGTTGCCGCCCACTCAAACAGACGAGATTAGACGTCAAGTGGATAAGATGCTTAGGGACGATGTAATCCGGGAATCAAATTCTCCTTGGAGTGCACCGGTCCACCTTGTTCCAAAAAAGCTAGATGCCTCCGGACAACAAAAATGGAGGATGGTAGTAGATTATCGACGTTTAAATGAGATAACTGTTGACGATAAGTACCCTTTGCCAAACATCAATGATCTTTTTGATAAGTTAGGAAAGAGTATGTACTTTTCCACCTTAGACCTTGCGTCTGGCTATCATCAATTACAAATCCAGGAGGAAGACAGACAAAAAACGGCGTTTTCAACACCATTCGGTTTATACGAATTCAACAGAATGCCGTTCGGTTTGAAAACAGCGCCTGCCACGTTTCAACGTGCAATGGATAACGTCCTCCGAGGGTTGCAAGGCTTGCATTGTCTGATTTACCTTGATGACGTCATCATATTCTCTACCAGTTTGCAAGAACACATAGAGAAATTACGAGTTATTTTCGAGCGTTTTCGAAAAACTAACTTAAAGATCCAGCTCGATAAATCCGAGTTTTTAAGAAAAGAAGTAATGTATTTGGGACATACAATAACAAAGGATGGCCTTAAGCCTAACAATGACAAAATCGAGGCTATTCTGAAATATCCTTTACCTAAAACCGTGACAGAGATTAAGAGTTTCTTAGGTTTGATAGGTTATTATAGGAAGTTTATCAAAGATTTTTCTAAAATAACCACACCTTTTACAGCTTGTCTAAAGAAGGGAAAAAAGATTGTGATAAATGACGAATATAAAAAAAGCTTTGAAACGTGCAAAGAGTTACTGACACATGCACCTTTGTTACAATTCCCGGATTTTACAAAACCGTTTGTTCTTACAACAGACGCTTCAAAATTTGCGGTAGGCGCGGTACTTTCTCAAGGTACTATAGGATCAGACAAACCGATTGCATTTGCCAGTAGAAAACTAAGCGATACGGAATCTAGATATAGTACGATAGAAAAGGAGTTATTGGCCATAGTATGGGCAGTCAAACATTTCAGGCCCTACTTATACGGTCGAAAGTTCATAATATATACCGACCATAGACCTTTGGCATGGTTGAATTCATTAAAAGAACCCAACAGTAAACTAACTCGATGGCGTTTACGTTTAGAAGACTATAATTTCGATATACATTATAAGAAAGGTAAACAAAATACAAATGCAGATGCTTTATCGCGCATTAAAATTAATATAACAAAAGATGACGCGGAATCAATGGTAGTGAATGTAGATGAAAAGGAAGCGAGATTACAGCAGCATTTGAAAGATGTGACGGAAGAAATCGTAAAACTTAGCGTTAGAGAACCGGGAATAGAGACGATAGAATTATCTGATTCCGAAAGTGACGTCGCCACAGCAAATTCAATATCTAATAGGGAACATGAGGGTATTCCTATCCTTAATGAGGCAATAGATACCAAAGCGAGGCAAATTCATGTTTTCACCTGGCACAGGGACGATATCTGTGTAAAAGATATTTCTAACGACAAACAAAAAATTTTCGAAGTCCATCTACCTCCTAGTAACAGCGAAAACTTAGTAAAAAAATTTCTTAAAGAGTATGTAGATTACAAAAAAAAGTATTTTATCTACTTTGAGGATCATTGTCATAGAAAAACTTTTGTTAATGTAGCTACGTCACTTTACAAAAAGGGAACTCAAAACTTTGTTGAATGCACTGAAAGAGTTGTGAACGTTACAGACGAAAGTGACCAAAAGGATTTAGTTACCAAATATCATCTAGGGAAGACTTGTCATAGAGGTATTAGAGAGACTCTAATGAAGTTAAAAAGATCATATTGGTGGAGCAATATGAAAGAAACAGTGACAGCCATTATCAATGCATGTGAAGAATGTAAAAAAATGAAGTATGACAGGAAACCTCTAAAACCATTTATACAATTAACTCAAACTACAGACAGTCCATTCCGGGAAGTTTTTATAGATCTATTATACATAGAGAAAAACCAATATTTAACTGTAGTAGACTCATTTAGTAAGTTAGGTCAAGCAATACAGATTCCCAATAAAAGCACACCCGAAGTAGTGAGGGCTCTAATAAAATACTTTAGTATGTATGGAATACCTACAAAAATTAGTAGTGACGCAGGTACCGAGTTTAACAACGAATTATTTAAGGAAATGTTAAGTTTATATAAAATTGAGCAACACATAGGGACACCTAACAACCCTAATTCAATGGCAATAGTGGAAAGATTTCATTCCACAATTATCGAAATATATAGGTTAGCAAAATATGAACAATCTAGTTTAGATGCAGCATCCGTTATGATATATGCGATCATGGGTTATAACAATACTATTCATAGCGCAACAAACTTTACACCTTGCGAAATAGTTTTTGGACACACGGACTCCGGAAATGCTTTTGATATTGACAGGGACAAGACGTTAATGCAAAAGATATTACAGGATCATCGCAAACGATTGAAAACCCTTTATGAGCATTTAAGTAGTCAAATGATTGGACATAAAGGCTTAGTTAGAGACAAAATAGGAGGTGAGGACCAGCCAAAATTAGTGGAAGGTGACACGGTTTTTATGAAAAACACTAGGACTAGGAAAGCAAAAGAACTACCGCGATACGAAAAGGCAATTATCACTGGAAAGCCCAAGCGTAATACAGTACCAGTTAAGCTGAAAAATAGAAATACTAAAGTAGCACTAAAGAATGTCAAACGCCCTCCACAGACGGTGCTTGATACTGCTCGTCCTAGCGGATCAAGGGACGACCCTGAACATCCAGAGGATCGACCAGAATCCGGGAATAGTTCCGATTCGGATTGGAACAGCTCTGAAGAGGACTAACCATTGGGATATTATTAAAACCATGGACTTAAATTCACTAACGGTCCAGTTAGAAAATAATATAGAAGAGTATAATAAGTTAAAAATCATAACTCAAAGTAATAGTGAGATACGTAGGGAACTTTTAGGGTTGACAGCACAAATAGAATCTTTTATCGAATTGACAAAAGATAGGTTAAAACAGATTCTACCCTCTAGCAGAACTAGGAGAGGAATTTTAAACCCATTGGGCTCCTTTATTAAGGTAATAACAGGAAATTTAGGTAACGAAGATGCTAGAAAATATAATTTAGAGATTAGTAATTTAGGAAACAGGGAACATTCAGTAGAACGAAAAGTGTCGTTAATGCAGAAGGCTTTTGATAAATTACTCAATGTTTCTGATGACATTAATTTTAATACTAGACATTTAAATTTCAAAATAAGACAATTACAAACACTTATTCAAAACCAAACCAAGTACTCTAACCTTTTAACCGTAATGAATAGTATGAATCAAGTTTTAAATAATTGTCGTACCATTTATTCCATTATCTACGAATTAGAAACCGCTATTGCTTTCAGTAAAATGCACATATTACATCCATCCATAGTAAATTCCACAGAATTATTTAATATTCTTAATATCATAAGAAAACATCATAATTTAATTTATCCATTAACATTAGATAACTTAGTAAAATTAGAGGGAAATATAGAAATTAAGGGATATATAGACAATAGTAAAATTATATTTGTATTAGAAGTTCCATTAATAGATAAAAACACATACAATTATTATAAAGTTATTCCTATTCCAATCTATAACCAGATTACCCAAAAACCTAATATCATCATACCCCAATATCCTTACCTAATAGTGAACAAGTCGAAATACAGATCCGTAGCCGAAGGCTGTAAAGAAATAGAAGATCTGACATATCTCTGTTCTGATGACAACGTGGTACAGTACACGGAGGAAACATGTATCCAACAGCTTATGTTATCACAACATAACTTTAGTAATTGCAAACAACACCAAGTGCAGATAGAAGAAACCAAGGTGCAGCCCATATCCAGCTTACACTGGTTGATATACACGGAAAAGGAAATTGTTGCAACGGAGCACTGCGAAGATGAGACCCGCAGACATAATCTTCGAGGCACATACATATTAGTGCCAAGTCAGCATTGTACCTTACAGATTGCTGATATCTCGATCACAACACCCACGAATACCAGCTTAGTCTCCTTCAGATTGCCACCAGTACAGATGCCCGAGCTACGCAGAGACGTCACCTCGTCAGCCAAGCAGATGGACCTCAGAGGAGTTGATCTAGGCGACATCAAGGAACTGCTGAACCAGGCCAAATATAGTGATAGTGCCAGTGATGTTGAAACCGTTATAATCACTGACAAAATCAGTGTATGGACCATAAGTCTTTACGCCATTATAATTGTATTCGTCACAGGGTTTTTGTTTCAAAAAAGAAAGTTGTTAACTAAGAGATTTAGACGAAATTCTCTAAAGACTACTGAGTTGTCTTTAGACAATTTCTCTCCTAAGGAGGGAGGAGTTAAGTGTGACGACCCTAACACTATTTGCTTTGTCAGCAAATCCACCTCCACTCAAAGTAGCAAATAAGTAGTTCATAAGAATATTGTAAACTTAGCAATAATTAATTATAAATACGTCTCACGACTAGAATAATCATTACTATCTTAATTACTGTAACGCTGTTCACCTAAATAAAGTCTTTTTTAAAACTAATCAAGTATCGATCACTTAATTCGTGCGTCAGCCTCTGCCACACAGCAGGGGACGCCTGCAGGATGACGTGGCACATGTGGGGGTTCCTCGTCCTACGACGGTACTTCACCCCCAACCTCAAATCCTCCGTAGGTATGTCCCCAATCAGGTGGGCGTTCTGCCGCTGCAGGGCTTGGGTAACCTCCAAATCAGAGTGACAGGAGAGGACGTCTTTGATGATGACTAGTGGGTCCTTATTTTTGACTTCCTCCACTACCAGACCGCCCGCCCTTCTTATTCGGTCCGTCACCTTAGTCAGCTCCTCTCTGGTCCTGAAGCCGACCACCACTTTCTGGTCCCTCGCCTTTCGCAGCCGTTCCACTCTAGTGCCTTCATTCCTGGCATCGACCGCCGTCCTGAGCTTCTCAACAACCTCTTCACCGGTGTCCTGATCATTAACAGATGATACGACCACCGAGTGAAGAGGCTTTTGGATGTAGTGCTTTGTGCCAGCGGCCATCTCTGCGAAAGTTGGACTCTGGCCTGCGACGTAGCGAGGGGCCTCCTGCAGACGCTCCGACAGAGCCCGTGTATGCAACTTGCATTCCTCCAACGCTTGCTCATGTTGTTGGAGGTTCGCCATGAGCTGCTTCATGAGCTCTGTCGATTCATCCGAGGTCGGCCTCGAGTCTTCTCGGATCTTTTCTGGTACGACTGTTTCCTCAACTCCCTTTCCCCTCTCAACCTCTGCCTCCTTCACTAGCTGGTACAATCTCTCCACAGCTTTAGTCAACTCATCCTTAATTTCCTTTTTCAGGTTCCGAGAACTGAGAAGCTGTATCTTCGCCTTGGAAAGACACGCCTTTGCCTCCGTGGTCCTATTTAAATACCTCACGGGTTGCGTTTCCCGCGGCGAGCTCTCCTCAGTTCCCTTCGGCTGCTTCGGTCCTTCCAACTTGGATGAGAGTGAAAGTGATCCTTTGGGTTTCAGTTTGGTCGGAATGATCACCGGAGCCTTTTTTGGTGGAGTTGGTGTTTTGAGAGGCTGCACAGACTTTGGCCTGTCAGCCTCCCACTCCCCCACACTGCGCCTAACCGACGGAACAGCCTGTGCCAGTTTGGGCCTCTCCGGGTCTGAACTCCCCTCCGAGGCTTTAGGTATCTTGACGGGTGTCCTTATTCCAAACATTATGGAAGTCAAAGGTTAGTAAACTCTATTGTCGGAGGACACTAATAAAATCCCTGTAAAGGGGGGATCAAACAAAATAGCTAATAATAAAATAGTAAAATAAGTAAATACAAGCCCTAAAGCTAGGACTTGGTCAGGTTAAAATAAGTCAGTGATTTAAAAGCGTTCAAGGTGACGACAACAGGCCTTTGAATCCGCCAATTTCAATTTTTCCTATTGCCGAAAGGTATAAGTGAAGCTTTAAGAGCTAAAAAGGAAAATAGTTTTTGCCAAAAACTGGAAAGTTTACCTGGCCAATGAGGACAGGGTGGGTGGTATTAGCTAGGCGCACGTGCGAGGTGTCGAAAGACGCGTCTCCGCGCGGGCTAGCGACCTATGCAGCTTTTGGAATTATTTCAGAGCAAAAATTTTGAGTTTCAGTCAAAAAACGTGATTTTCGACTGAAAATTTCGTGAAAACCGGGAATTACAACTACCGAACGGGACTCGAGCACGCAGAACGCGCACCAGAATACAGGTAAGGCAGGTAAGTATATATTAAAATTAAATCTGAGTTGAATTTGGTGAGAAAATATTGAGATAAAAATTAAATTAGGTTTTGTTAAGGAAAATATTGAAATTTTTTCTAAGTCCAAGACGAAAAAAATTTTTTCGCGTAAATGTCAATTTAGAACAGTCAGATAGTAGGATGGAACCTATTTGAGATCGATTCAGCTGAAAACAGCTTCCGAATGCGTCACCTTTTTTTTTTTTTTTTTTTTTTTTTTTTTTGGGTGGGAAATCATCAAATAACTTCTCCCGCTCTGGGCGGAGCGGGGGGGCGTGTCAGACTCTTACTGACTAAAACCCACCCGTGTTGCTGTGCCGCGACTTCTTGCGGCATCGGAGTTAAGCCCCGGCGTTTCGCCTCCTCGCGCCACTCCCAAATGTGCGCGAGGACCTTTGCCTCCAGATCCCATGGCGGTACTCCGGCAAGGAGGCTCGCCGCCTCGCAGGAGACCGTGCGGTATCCTCGGGCCAGCCGGATGGCCATGACCCTTTGGGACGCGTTAAGCCGGCGGGCTGGCTGCCGCCTCAATGAAGGCGCCCACACCGGCGCCCCGTAAAGGGCCATGGACCGCACGACCCCCGCGTAGAGCCTCCGGCAGGAGGCGTTTGGACCTCCCAGATTGGGCAGGAGCCGCTTCAAGGCAGCCCCGGCCCGGTCCAGTCTGGGAGCCAAACGTCGGAAATGCTCCACGAAGTTCCACCGGCTGTCGAGGACGAGTCCCAGATACTTCATCGTCGACTCGACGCCGATGTGAACCCCTCCCGCCATTACCTGGGAACCCGGCGGTGGCGCACTACGAGGACCATAGAAACCCATGGCCTCGGACTTGTGCAGGGCCACCTCGAGTCCCAGCTGCCGGATTCTGTCAACGATTGTCGCAACCCCGCGTGTCGCTAAGTCGGCCGCCGCCTGGTACGACCTCCCCTGCGCCAGGACCAGCGTGTCGTCAGCGTAACAGACGACGCTGACGCCAGTAGGGAGATCGGCGCGCAGCACCCAGTCGTATCCGATGTCCCACAGATGCGGCCCCAGGACCGATCCCTGTGGGACACCGCACGACATCTCTCGCCGGTTCCACTCTCCTTGGTGACCGGGGTAGATGACAGCCCTATCTGTCAAATAGGCCTCGACCACACGACAGAGGTAGGTCGGCATCCGGTGATACCGAAGTGCCTCCCTGATGCAACTCCAGGGCAGGGTGTTAAAGGCATTGGCGATGTCTAGAGACACCGCCAAGACGACCCCACCCCGGGCCACAGCATCCCCCGTCGTGAGGGCCCGCACGCGCATGATGGCGTCCACCGTAGAGCGCCCCCTGCGGAAACCGAACTGGCTCTCCGCCAGATCCGGCCCCACCCGCACCAGCTGCCCGACGAGGCGGTCTGCAATGACTCTTTCAAAGAGCTTGCCCACCTCGTCGAGCAGCACAATGGGCCGATAGGCGGACGGAGAGTCCGCCGGGCGCCCCGGCTTCCTGATGAGGACCAGTTTCCCAGTCTTCCAACAAAGTGGGAACTGGCCCCTCTCCATGCATGCGCATAGGAGCCCCCTTAGTCGAGGCCCGAGAGTCCCCATGGCCAGGACCCAGGCTTTCCCGGGAATGCCGTCGGGTCCTGGGGCGGTATTCTTCGCACTCATCTTGCGTACCGCCACTCTCATCTCTACCTCGGTCACCTCCGGAGCATCGTCGTCGTCGTCGGCGGTGTGGTCCGCATCGGGCACCGCAATAGGCGGAGCCATGGGCGGGGGCGTATGTTCCCCTCTTGAAGGGAACAGAGCGCTCACCACGTCCTCCACAAGCTGGGGCCGGAGACTCTGCGTCAGCGGGGGAGCCCATGGGCGGAGCTTCTCCCGCACCATCTTATATGGGCGTCCCCACGGGTCTCTGTTCAGAGACTCC
This sequence comes from Agrochola lychnidis, assembly GCA_963680765.1. Taxonomy (NCBI): domain Eukaryota; kingdom Metazoa; phylum Arthropoda; class Insecta; order Lepidoptera; family Noctuidae; genus Agrochola; species Agrochola lychnidis. Next base: position 20,655 of record OY796852.1, on the reverse strand, counting down.
AGCAACCCCTCGCGGGCCAGTATCCTGGCCCGCAGGATCTCCGCTTGGAGGGCGGTCTTCGCCGCTCTGTACCCCTCGTACAGCTCCGCCTCAATGGCTTCCGTATCCGGAGGGCGGATACGGAGCCTGCGGTGCCTGGCGTACCGGCGTCGCGCAGCTACGCACGCCCTGCGCAGAGCTTCCAGCTCTTGCGACCACCAGTACAGCTGGCGCGAAGCACGTCCAGGATGGACCCGGGGCATTGCCACGTCGCATATATTGGACATGGCCTCCCGGAACCACTCCGCCTCGTCGTTGATGTCGGCAGGCCTGTCCGGTGATGACACCCAGGCCTGCACGATCGAGGCTTCCAGGAGAAGCTCCCGGTCCATCTGCTTCAGCGCCCACCGCGGACCACTCGGGGCCTGTCGGACCGGCGCGCTCGAGGTCTGGGCGGAGACGTCAAACCGGATGTACCGGTGATCGGAATAGGTCTCCACCTCCTCTATGACGCGCCAGTCGATTACACGCGGCGACAGAGCGGGGCTGGCGAACGAAATGTCCACCACTGATTCGCCCCGCATCCGCACACACGTGGGGACAGAACCCCGGTTTAGGACGACCAGGCCTGTCTCCAGAGCCCAGTCCTCCACCATCCTGCCCCGTGTGTCCGTAAAGCGGGAACCCCAAGCCAGATTTTTGGCATTGAAGTCCCCGAGGACGAACACGGGGAGGGAACCGAACCCGACGACGACGACTCTCAACTCCACGAGGGAGTTGTGGAACTCGGCAAGAGTTCGGTTCGGGGAGAAGTATACCCCTACCACGACAATCTCCCCGAACCGTGCTGCCACGCAACCCCGTCCTCTCTTGACAGACTCGAGGGACGGGGTACCAGCGGCGGCCGACGAAATAAGGGTCACTGAGCCGCTCAGGTCCTCCACCCAGTCATCCCTGCAACAGATCCTGAGCAGAGCAACAGATCCTGAGCGGCAGCGCAGTGGTTGATGTTCGCCTGGAGGAGGCGTAATGGGGCCGTTATTGACACTCCATTTCAACCCCCTCCCTAGCCCCCTGTGAGGGCACCGCCGCGGCGGCAACGGCGGCGACGACGACAGTGGAGGCGGCAGCGGCGGCGGCATTAGTGGCGGCGGCTGCGGCGGTGACGGCGGTGGCAGAGGGCTTGCCCCTGCCTCTGACCTTGGCGGGTGGAGCGCAGGCCTTGCTCCCAGCCCGGTGATCGGCCGGCTTGCCAGCCGCCGCACATACGACGCAGTGCGGCGCGGCGTTGCACGAGCCGGCCTTATGACCGGGCTGACCACAGCGGAAGCAGTGGTCGCTGCAGTCTACCTCCGAGGTGCACTTCGCTCCCACGTGGTCACCCACCCGGCAGCGGAAGCACCTCAGAGGTCTGGGCTCCAGCAGTTTGACCTGCGCGGAGACCCAACCCACCAGGAGCCTTCGGCCCTCCCCGGCTATCAGCTTGGCCGCGGACACGGGGCAGCTCACCGTAACAGCTCGCATCCCCGTAGAGTCAGGGAGGATGGTGCCTGCCCTCACCTCCTCGGCAGAGCACCCCCCAGTCCTGGCGACCGCGGCCACCACCTTTTCCGCCGTAACGCAGTCGTCCAGGCCCCGGATGCGCAAGTCAGCGCGTTTGGTGGGCCTGGACACTCGGGCCTCATCCGGATTCAGGGTCGCCCTGAGCCTATTGGCCAGAGCGTCCGCTGCCGGGCCGCTGTTCGCACCGGGGATCTCCAGCATCCTGGCCCCAGTCGCGGTGATCTTCAGCCGAACGCCATTGGCGGTCTCCTTCAGATCCACCGCCGCATCCACCTTGGCGAGCACGTGCTGGTAGGACACGCCCTTCTTTGCCGCTTCCGGCTGTAGTGTAATCACTACAGCTGCGGACTACAAAAATTAAATTAGGTTTTCTTAAGGAAAATATTGAAATTTTTTCTAAGTCCCAGACGAAAAAAAAAATTTTTTCGCGTAAATGTCAATTTAGAACAGTCAGATAGTAGGATGGAACCTATTTGAGATCGATTCAGCTGAAAACAGCTTCCGAATGCGTCACCTGGATGCAAAGTTATAACGATTTGATGAAATTGCTGTGTTCCTAAGGTGGATTTCGTCTGTTGGTGAATTTATTTGATTTAAAAGATGAAGCCTTTTTATATTAGCTAGGCGCACGTGCGAGGTGTCGAAAGACGCGTCTCCGCGCGGGCTAGCGACCTATGCAGCTTTTGGAATTATTTCAGAACAAAAATTTTGAGTTTCAGTCAAAAAACGTGATTTTCGACTGAAAATTTCGTGAAAACCGGGAATTACAACTACCGAACGGGACTCGAGCACGCGGAACGCGCACCAGAATACAGGTAAGGCAGGTAAGTATGTATTAAAATTAAATCGGAGTTGAATTTGGTGAGAAAATATTGAGATAAAAATTAAATTAGGTTTTCTTAAGGAAAATATTGAAATTTTTTCTAAGTCCCAGACGAAAAAAAATTTTTTCGCGTAAATGTCAATTTAGAACAGTCAGATAGTAGGATGGAACCTATTTGAGATCGATTCAGCTGAAAACAGCTTCCGAATGCGTCACCTGGATGCAAAGTTATAACGATTTGATGAAATTGCTGTGTTCCTAAGGTGGATTTCGTCTGTTGGTGAATTTATTTGATTTAAAAGATGAAGCCTTTTTATATTAGCTAGGCGCACGTGCGAGGTGTCGAAAGACGCGTCTCCGCGCGGGCTAGCGACCTATGCAGCTTTTGGAATTATTTCAGAACAAAAATTTTGAGTTTCAGTCAAAAAACGTGATTTTCGACTGAAAATTTCGTGAAAACCGGGAATTACAACTACCGAACGGGACTCGAGCACGCGGAACGCGCACCAGAATACAGGTAAGGCAGGTAAGTATGTATTAAAATTAAATCTGAGTTGAATTTGGTGAGAAAATATTGAGATAAAAATTAAATTAGGTTTTCTTAAGGAAAATATTGAAATTTTTTCTAAGTCCCAGACGAAAAAAAATTTTTTCGCGTAAATGTCAATTTAGAACAGTCAGATAGTAGGATGGAACCTATTTGAGATCGATTCAGCTGAAAACAGCTTCCGAATGCGTCACCTGGATGCAAAGTTATAACGATTTGATGAAATTGCTGTGTTCCTAAGGTGGATTTCGTCTGTTGGTGAATTTATTTGATTTAAAAGATGAAGCCTTTTTATATTAGCTAGGCGCACGTAAGAGGTGTCGAAAGACGCGTCTCCGCGCGGGCTAGCGACCTATGCAGCTTTTGGAATTATTTCAGAACAAAAATTTTGAGTTTCAGTCAAAAAACGTGATTTTCGACTGAAAATTTCGTGAAAACCGGGAATTACAACTACCGAACGGGACTCGAGCACGCGGAACGCGCACCAGAATACAGGTAAGGCAGGTAAGTATGTATTAAAATTAAATCTGAGTTGAATTTGGTGAGAAAATATTGAGATAAAAATTAAATTAGGTTTTCTTAAGGAAAATATTGAAATTTTTTCTAAGTCCCAGACGAAAAAAAATTTTTTCGCGTAAATGTCAATTTAGAACAGTCAGATAGTAGGATGGAACCTATTTGAGATCGATTCAGCTGAAAACAGCTTCCGAATGCGTCACCTGGATGCAAAGTTATAACGATTTGATGAAATTGCTGTGTTCCTAAGGTGGATTTCGTCTGTTGGTGAATTTATTTGATTTAAAAGATGAAGCCTTTTTATATTAGCTAGGCGCACGTGCGAGGTGTCGAAAGACGCGTCTCCGCGCGGGCTAGCGACCTATGCAGCTTTTGGAATTATTTCAGAACAAAAATTTTGAGTTTCAGTCAAAAAACGTGATTTTCGACTGAAAATTTCGTGAAAACCGGGAATTACAACTACCGAACGGGACTCGAGCACGCGGAACGCGCACCAGAATACAGGTAAGGCAGGTAAGTATGTATTAAAATTAAATCTGAGTTGAATTTGGTGAGAAAATATTGAGATAAAAATTAAATTAGGTTTTCTTAAGGAAAATATTGAAATTTTTTCTAAGTCCCAGACGAAAAAAAATTTTTTCGCGTAAATGTCAATTTAGAACAGTCAGATAGTAGGATGGAACCTATTTGAGATCGATTCAGCTGAAAACAGCTTCCGAATGCGTCACCTGGATGCAAAGTTATAACGATTTGATGAAATTGCTGTGTTCCTAAGGTGGATTTCGTCTGTTGGTGAATTTATTTGATTTAAAAGATGAAGCCTTTTTATATTAGCTAGGCGCACGTGCGAGGTGTCGAAAGACGCGTCTCCGCGCGGGCTAGCGACCTATGCAGCTTTTGGAATTATTTCAGAACAAAAATTTTGAGTTTCAGTCAAAAAACGTGATTTTCGACTGAAAATTTCGTGAAAACCGGGAATTACAACTACCGAACGGGACTCGAGCACGCGGAACGCGCACCAGAATACAGGTAAGGCAGGTAAGTATGTATTAAAATTAAATCTGAGTTGAATTTGGTGAGAAAATATTGAGATAAAAATTAAATTAGGTTTTCTTAAGGAAAATATTGAAATTTTTTCTAAGTCCCAGACGAAAAAAAATTTTTTCGCGTAAATGTCAATTTAGAACAGTCAGATAGTAGGATGGAACCTATTTGAGATCGATTCAGCTGAAAACAGCTTCCGAATGCGTCACCTGGATGCAAAGTTATAACGATTTGATGAAATTGCTGTGTTCCTAAGGTGGATTTCGTCTGTTGGTGAATTTATTTGATTTAAAAGATGAAGCCTTTTTATATTAGCTAGGCGCACGTGCGAGGTGTCGAAAGACGCGTCTCCGCGCGGGCTAGCGACCTATGCAGCTTTTGGAATTATTTCAGAACAAAAATTTTGAGTTTCAGTCAAAAAACGTGATTTTCGACTGAAAATTTCGTGAAAACCGGGAATTACAACTACCGAACGGGACTCGAGCACGCGGAACGCGCACCAGAATACAGGTAAGGCAGGTAAGTATGTATTAAAATTAAATCTGAGTTGAATTTGGTGAGAAAATATTGAGATAAAAATTAAATTAGGTTTTCTTAAGGAAAATATTGAAATTTTTTCTAAGTCCCAGACGAAAAAAAAATTTTTTTTTTTCGCGTAAATGTCAATTTAGAACAGTCAGATAGTAGGATGGAACCTATTTGAGATCGATTCAGCTGAAAACAGCTTCCGAATGCGTCACCTGGATGCAAAGTTATAACCGGTTAGGTTAGGTTAGGTTAGGTTAGGTTAGGTTAGGTTAGGTTAGGTTAGGTTAGGTTAGGTTAGGTTAGGTTAGGTTAGGTTAGGTTAGGTTAGGTTAGGTTAGGTTAGGTTAGGTTAGGTTAGGTTAGGTTAGGTTAGGTTAGGTTAGGTTAGGTTAGGTTAGGTTAGGTTAGGTTAGGTTAGGTTAGGTTAGGTTAGGTTAGGTTAGGTTAGGTTAGGTTAGGTTAGGTTAGGTTAGGTTAGGTTAGGTTAGGTTAGGTTAGGTTAGGTTAGGTTAGGTTAGGTTAGGTTAGGTTAGGTTAGGTTAGGTTAGGTTAGGTTAGGTTAGGTTAGGTTAGGTTAGGTTAGGTTAGGTTAGGTTAGGTTAGGTTAGGTTAGGTTAGGTTAGGTTAGGTTAGGTTAGGTTAGGTTAGGTTAGGT